>OX578137.1:147761708-149121708 GCA_951213105.1 Amaurobius ferox | reverse complement strand
CGCAACTCGAGTTTTCGACGGATCTACACGCTTCGAGACCTCTAGAATACGAAAAAACTATTTTTAGCGTGACGTCTGTCTGTGTGTCTGTGTGTCTGTGTGTCCATCTGTGTGTCCGTCTGTCTGTCTGTGCAGATTTTGTATCCACTCTAATTAAAAATCTAATGGACCGAATTTCACAAAATTTGGTAGGTAAGTCACTTGTGGGCGAATCTGGTGCTGATTAGTTTTGGGTACGATTCGGGATAAAAGAACCCGCCTTTTTTTTTGCGAAATGGCCCTCAAAAGTTTGTATCCACTCTAACTTAAAAACTAATGAACCGATTTTCACGAAATTCAGTAGATGAGTCACTTGTGGGTCACCCTGGTGCTGGTTAGATTTTGGTGCGATTCGAAAAAAAATAACCCGCCTTTTTTGCAAAATGGCCCGCAAAAATCGTCAAAATCTAAACTAAAGAACTACGTATGCTCAAATATATCCATTAAATGCTTGTTTAATACGTAATTTTTAACGAAGAAAATAATAAGACCAACCCCATTACACTAGGACTAGCCGTTCTCGAGATATTTTAGTTTTTCGTATTTTCTCTACGCCACCTTTGAAAATAAGTCCGGTTACCGAATGAGAAAGAAAATTGAAAAAAAAGTGAAACAAATTTAATTAAAATAAAGAGAACGTTAATATCAGTCTGCAGGAAAAGTCATGTGCTGCCCACATCAGATTTTTTGATGTTGTACTTGTGTAATCTGTGGCCCCCTCTGATGCGGGGGACCAGGGCAGCTGTCCCGCATTCCTCTGTGTAATTCAGCCCCTGCAAACATTTGATCTTAGTAAGTATATTCTGATTCAGTGGTATAGTGGCTACATTAGACATCACATATGGCAACTATTTATTCCTTCTCCATACATACTGTCTGACATACAGGAAAATAAATAGAAAGTAATTTTTGCTAGACATTAGCAACATTTAAAAAGAATGTTCCAATTTAGTTAATGTCTCGTCTGTTACGATGTACTTCCGACATTTACGCTTGGATTATTTTTTCTTCCACCTCATACATCATTGGACTGTGCAGTTCGTTCTATACAAACATTCTCCCTGAACATTAATGATAAAAACTCTAAAAAGAACTATACCTTTATTGCGCCATTTTTCCCCCGGTAACCTGCTTTAGGACACATTTGAGCCCCAAACCTACACGATAAATGTCCTTCTTGCTGCAGCGATTTTAGAAGATTAAAATAAAATGCATTTCGCAGAGTTTTATTAAATTTCAACACTTTTTAACATAATTTTAGAACAATTCCTAAAAGAACCAGAGTTATGTAGCAGGTTAAAAGTTGTGAAGCTGTCCAGGGTGTTTAAATTCAAAATTGTTTTTAACAGCTGAAGTAGCTCTAATACTCGAATTAGCACCCAAATTTAAATATGGTGTGGTAGCGGTAGAAGGGGTTCAGAGTTGCCTCCCCGATCTTCTTTCGGAATAGGTTCAATAATTATGCAGGTAAATTTAAGTAATTCCTTACACAGATTTATGTAATATAGTGTTTTACCAAAGGCCGTCTGTGGCCCGTTAAAGAGAAGTGTCGCCCATATGGAGGATGCACACCACTCGAGTGGAGGACGTGAGATCCGGAGGGATCCAGACACCTCCCCCTCAATATATACACATTGTGTGTGTGAAGGAAGTGTGGGTTATTGCGCCTTTAAAAAATATACTAGTAGAATATTTCTTTACGATATCTAGGTATTTTTGAGCATCAATTAATTACTCATCAATCAATCCATCACCGTGAGTACTGGGCTTACAACATGACTGGGCCTCGTCACGGAATTTGAAAAGTATTATGAAGTCATAACGAAACCAAATAAAATAAAACATCATAGATAATGCATGATATAACAATCAGATGGAAATTATGGAGGGAAAATAAAAGAACATATACTTGTTAACACTGACATAAAGACATACACACATATTATTTATTTTTTTTATCAAATGACCAGGCACTTGACTTCCATCATTCGCCTATTTGTCGGCCAGAAACGTGAACCATTTAGCCCGTCCTGGGACGTTGACCCAGGCACACCAGAGGGGGGCGGAACACACTGCATCCAACAGCACAACATCCATGCCTTACGTGGGACTCGAACCGACAACGCGGCGACCGAACAATGGCTTGGAAATGTTCGCCTTGACCGTTCGACCAACGCGTCAGCACATGAGTTTATGTAAATACCTAAAAATATGAAAATGTATTCAAAATAGAACAGAATTGCCTGTCAAATTTTGAAAAAAATAGGAAAGGGGATTACCTAATTTCTTGAAAAATTTCCAAAGAAAGGAACACTGAATATGGACGGGGCTTTAGATAAATAAATGTTTGAAGGCACACTAGATGTATAGTCGTTTTATATAGGGCCGTATGTAATTTCATAATCAGACGCAATGGGATATATATATATATTTAAAGCCATTAAAAGCTAAATAAATTTTGCTTGTGTGCCCTAAAACAGAAATGTAGTTAGAAGAGAAATTTCAGATAGGAAAGCATTTCATATTGCTAATCGTTTATTTGGAGAAATATTTTATGAAATAACACAGACGACAAAGGACGACTCAAAACATTTTTTTATCGTCAGAGTTGCTAGAAAATGTTTTTAAACCAAAAATAAATAGATTGATATCTATTACATCAATATATACTAATTACCAAGTGTCTGTCTGTATGTCTGTCCGTCCGTCTGTC
Organism: Amaurobius ferox; assembly: GCA_951213105.1. Classification (NCBI taxonomy): domain Eukaryota; kingdom Metazoa; phylum Arthropoda; class Arachnida; order Araneae; family Amaurobiidae; genus Amaurobius; species Amaurobius ferox. The sequence continues at coordinate 149,118,956 of OX578137.1, read as the reverse complement.
TGTCTGTCACTCATTTCTTAGGTACTTTCCGAGTAGATTGAGACTTGCAATCTCGGACATGAGCCTATCGTTCGATAAAACCTCCTGTAAAAATTGTATTTTCCGAAAATGTTCTGAAGAGGGTATTTGGTATATGGGCCAATCATTTAATAAAAAAATAAAAACGAAAGAATTTTCATAAATGTCCATTTAAGGGGGTGCTCACCAGAAAAACGTTCGAAAGGAGTAATGACAAAATGGCATGTTTCTAGATGAGATAGATTTTTTAATTTGGTGTACGGGTAGATAGTTAGAAAGGAAGAAGTGCGCAATTTAAGTTTTGAAATATTTTTTCTTTAGAGGGTTCTGTACACCAAAATATTTATTTTGCCGAATAAATGTGAAACGCGAATTATTCAAATATTTTAATTATTCAGGGTTGCTTATTGGTAGACCGTTGATTTTCAACGGGTATTCGGCTAGTATATACTAATTGCCAAGTGGCCATCTGTCTGTCTGTCTGTCACGCTTTTTTAAGGCACTTCCCAAGTAGATGGACTTGCAATTTGGTACATGGGTCGATTCTTCCATAAAACCCCCTGGAAAAATCGAATTTTTCAAAAATGTTCTGTGCAGGGGGTGCGCATACTAAAACGTTCGAAAAAGGAAATGATAGGAAAGTATACTTTGGGCTGAGATAGAGACTTCAAATCTGGTGTTTTGGTAACCGTTCAAAGTGAAGAAAGCGGACAATTTCAGATATTCACTATTCGTTACTCTAGGAGGTACCTCACAGCAAAATTTTCGATTTGTCGAACAAGTGAGAAACTCTTGCTTTAAAATTTGAAAGAGGCTTGGAATTTGGTATATGGGCTAATCATTGGATGAAAACACACAAGACAAAAGAGTTTTTTTTAAATGTTCGTTTAAGAGGGTGCTCCAGAGAAAAACGTTCGAAAGGTGAAATGACGAAAAACTATGCTTTTGGATGGAATTGAGATTTCAAATTTTATGTACAGGTAAATAGTTCGAAAGGAAGAGTAGGTGCAATTTAAGCTTTAAATATTTTCGACTTTAGGGAGTACTGCAAATCCAAATGTTCGATGATCAGAATAAATGTGAAAAGCCCTTTTTAAAATGTGATAGATGCTTGATATTTGATATGTGAGCCATCATCTGATAGAAAATCCAAGAAGAATGGTGTTTTTGAAAAATGTTCATTTAAGGGGGTGGGCATTCCACATAAAAATATTAAAAAGGTGAAATTATAGAAAAAGCATCCTTTGTGATAAGATAGAGACTTCAAATTTGGTGTACGGATAGATAGTTGGAAAGGATGAAAGTGTCCAATTTCAGTTTTCTCTCATTTATTGCTGGGAGTGTCGAACACCAAAATGTTCGATTTGACGAACAAATGAGAAACACCTCCTTTACAATTTGATAAAGGCTTGAAATTTGGTATATGGGCTAATTATCTGATAAAAAACCCAAGATGAATACAGTTTTTCAAAACTATTCATTTAAAGGGCTGCTATACAAAAAAACGTTTGAAAATTGAAATGATAGAAAAAGTCCGCTATAGGAGAGATACTTCAAATTTAGTGTACGGGTAAATTGTTCGAAAGCAAGAAATTGTACAATTTCAGATTTCCAATATTTACTTATTTCAGGGATTCTGACACCAAAGTTTTAGATTTAAGAATAAATTTGAAATGTGTTTAAAATTTTAGAATAAATGGGAAACACGAATTATTCAAAAATTTACATTACTCGGGCGTTGCTTATTGTGAAATCGTTGGTTTTCAGCGGGTATTCCGCTAGTATTTTTTTAAATTATTAATTACTAGTAATGACAACGGGCATTCTGCCTGTAAGTAATTTAAAAAACCTGTTTATCCATGGTATAATAAAAAATATACTACAATAAAAGATATAATATACTATAATAAAAGACAACACTCAATCACTGTCCGCGTAGCCACAACACAAAAGGAGGTATTATAATTTCCATTGCTCTAAGTAAATTCAAAGTGAGTCCAGTATCCAGCTTCGGTTTCAGTATTTGATGTCATGAGCAACTTAAAGTTCCATAATTCTCCATTGTTGTACATAATATAAAAAACGAGCCCAATATCAGCTGCGTTTTCAGTATCTGCTGTCATACACAACGCGGAACTCCAGAATACTGCACTTTACTCTATAGATGATGTATGTTGGTCTAAAAACACCATTTTATGTGTCATGCCTTTCTGCACAAAAATAACATCAGGTGAATCTAAGCTGGTAGAATTTATCATTACCAAAATGCGCTACGATTATAGTAGACATGAGAATTGTTGTAGAAATATTATGATGTAGAGGTACTATCAGGTCATTAAACAAATGTGCAGCTTTAGAGTTGTACACTGATTTGATTTTAATAGATATTGGAACGGCATTATCTGTATTGAAGGAATTGATATAGTAATTATATGTAGTGGAGGTATTTGTTTTGTCTCGAAGTTTAAGAATATTTTAGTATACAATTATTACGACAACCATCACTCAAACATGAATTATTTTGTATACTGTACGAATTAATACAGTACTTTGTCAATCAATACAGTACTTTTTTCAAACAATACAGTACTTCGTCAAACAATACAGTACTTTGTCAAACAATACAGTACTTTGCCTTTTACAGTACTTATTCCTCACAGTACTAATGTCTTAGTACAGTACTTTACCTTTTACAGTACTGATCTCTTACAGTACTAATATCTTAGTACAGTACTTTGCCGAATCAATACAGTATTTCGACTTTTACAGTACTTTACAGTACTTTGTATTTAAAAGAACACATTAAATAATTATTTTTTTAATCAATTTATGTTACCAACCCGCTTCACTGGAAGAAATCGAATGAACTGAACCTCTTCTGCAATAGAATCAATTAGCTAAGGAACGTCTCTGGATTCTGATTCAAATAATGAAATTAAGTTCAGCCTTTTATTTAGAATATAAAATTTAAAAAGAGAAGTAAATGCAATAATAATCACAGCAAACACATAACATAAAGGACAAGTAAATATTGATCACTAAGCACACTTCGAATTTCAAATTTACTTTTCAAATACTAAAATAACAGTTCATTAAAATAATTTATATCCAGCCATAGCAATCAAGATTATTTTTCCTTCAGAAGACGGAGCATGTAATAAATAAATAATACTTGCATGCCAAATTGTCGACAAACAAAACTGTTGGAGTGACATGTTGTCAAATGATGATGAATTTTAAGCATTCTTTTAGCCTTGGAATACTGCAGGCGCATACGAGACACTCGCTCCCGTTAGAAGGCACTTTAAATCCTCGTGAGGGGCTACCCACAGATGCTGCAGGTCTGACTCAAACCCACCTACCGGATTTGCCCCCGATCATTCGACATTTTTGCAGTAACTTACTCGAACTTATACTCAATAGAAATCATGTGGAATTACGTCCGATATCTTCCAGTTACAGAGCTGGACCATAAATTCAGGGAACTTTGAACGAGTTCTAAATCTCAATAAAAAATGTATTTACAGGCCTCACTGTGAAATTAGTACTTTATTACTTACTGCTTTATTATTGTAAATAAATAATTTACTATGCTTTACTTTATTATTGTAAATACTTTATTATTACAAATACTTTATTTTAAATACTTTATTATTGCAAATACTTTATAATTGAAATACATTTTTATTGTAAGTATTTTTCTCGTGATATTTCAGCATTGTTGACTCGCTTTTCGAGGTTTAGGATATTGATTTTAGATACATACTTATAATTTGAAAATTTCTTAAAATTAAACAAGAAATTTTTTCACGTATTTTTTAAGTTGAGCGATATATCATAAAAGTAGGTGGTCTAAATTTTTATATGGCCCCTTGAACACAAAAAAAGTTCAATTAGAAAAGTTGCGCTGTGCCGGAAGTAGTCTGAAGATAGACCCCCCCCCTTCCTCCCGCGGAATTATCTGAAATATTTTGCGAGTTATTGCTTATTAAAAATCGGGAATTTCTCCAGTACAAATCCGGAGTCAGTAGCAAATGAAACTGAGCAGGCACATTTTATGTAAATTCTGGTTTCGATTTACTGTCAGATTTTCCAGTACGCCTCAGAGACAAAGGAAAGCTGAATGCCAGTTTTCTATTATGTTGGTATTCTATGCGTTATTTCTATTGCAATTATTTTAATTAATATTTCAAATAATTGTACCCTTTGTTTTCTTTTGACAATTGCTGTGCAGCACAACTTTTTCTAATTGAAATATTTTTGTCCAAGGCACAGCATAAAAATTCCAACCCCTTATTTATGAAAATACCACACATCAAAAAAATAATTATATAAAATAATTTTGTGTTTTGTTAGTTAGCTTTCAAATTATAAGTATCTAAAACCAATTGCTGAAGTTGAAAAGGGCGATATTAACTATGCTGCGTTTAATATACAGCGTGATTCAAATTAAAAATCACATGTTTAGGCCTGTCTGTAGGCAAAACTACTTGGAAAATTGCAACCACATTTCGTACCCATACTTTCCTGAGTATGCGGTTTTGATTTCTGAAAAAAAGATAGTTCGAATTTTTACCGGCAGGGCTGAAATCTGGCACTGCTGTCTTTGTAATTTGCATATTGCAAAATTTATCTTACAACCGCCATCTATAAAAGGAGCCACAAAGCCCTTTTGTACAAATCCACAACTGGCGAAGCGTCATGAAGCTCACCTTACCGGATAGCGTGTTTTTGTTAAAATCTTCTATCAAGGAAACAGTAATGCTTCTGCTGCTCTTAGGGCATTTCGACAGTTAATTGGTTTACTTAGAGGTTCACTCACGATTTGTAATCTTCGGCACTCTTTTTGCCGATATTTGTTAGAAAAGTTAGACAATACAGTTGCGGAGACAGCAGCACCAGATTTCGGCCCTAGCGTCCGAAATTTGAACTATTTTTTTCCTCAGAAATTGAAACCGCTTACTCAGAAAGAATGTCTGTGAAATTTGGATTGCGAATGCCCCAGTAGTTTTTTCTACAGACAGTCCTAAACATCTGATCCGAAATTGGAATCCCTTGTGTATTGTGGGGAAAGTAAAAACTTTTAATTGTGTAACACATTTCCAGAACTTAAAAATAACACTCATCCGTAGTAGTTGATGTCTGACCCTTCATCATTTATATCACGTAACTACGCCTAACTTATGTTTTCCACCTCGTTCATCACTTTGTCTGTCCATTTCGTTCTCTCTCACATTCTGGCTTCTCGATGGAACGGATGAAAAAATCTCAGCAAACGATTCTCTTATTTTTTTTTATTTTTTAGCCCCGTTGTTCGGGTAATATTCAGAGGAACTTCCTTTTCTTTGTCGTCTGAGAAATTACATGACAGTGCCGCATGCAAGTTAAACTTAAACATAAATTTTCTGGTGTCTAAGTTTGTGCCATTTATAGAAAGGCTTTTTTCAGGAAACACTTTTCTATCATGCATAGTATATGTATAGAGAAAGTACTGTAGAATTCAAAAATTTAACTCTTTGGAGAATATAAATATTTAAGCATCTTTGAATGCAAATTATTTATTGGTAGCTGTATGTGTGAAAGTGACAGTCAGTAGTGACAATAACTATCGAACAAATCGAACGATTGAATAAATATTGTTACAGTTACTTCAAACAATAAGTGCCAGGGGACTATCGATTTTCGAGGAGCTCAGACCAGGAAAAGTTCCTCACCGTCACATAATATATAAATAAATAAATATATTAAACATTGTTGCAAAAACATTAATTTGTAGCTAACGCTCATAAGGTAGTATTAAATGCCTTGAGCTACAAAAGTCTTTAGCTCGACGCTATGATACTGACATGCCATGGTTTGGCCCCAGGATTAAACTCCGTCACTGCCAAATTAGTAATGGCGTATTCTCGCTGCATTAGTGACCCGGAAGTGACGGTACTGCAAGTTGATGATGTCCTATTCTCGCTACAAGTTTGACACATAAATTTTAATTTAAAGGATAATAAAAATGTGAGACCTGATTTGAAACAAAATTTAGTGGAGACAGTTTTATATTGAATATTTATGATTGTCTGTGATATCAAACAAGTGCACATTAAAAGAAACTTATTGTTGGCTTTTATACTTAATTATTCATAATTAACATGGCCGAATTATCGTAAGTTGTGAAATCTTAAAACACATTGCGTTGTGTGCCGCTTAAACTCACCTTATTTATCTTCAGTGTGAGTTCCTGGAATAAAATACATTAACATACTACCACAATTATTTGCACCAATTTAACTTTAAAATAGAATCATTTATTAAGAGCATTTGATTAATTATTAAATTCGTTACAATAATTGTCATATTACCATTTGCGGAGGAGATTGCAAATGTGAGACCAGCTAAGTTAAAATGCCTAAACTGCATTTATGACCTTCTATAATTATGGATAGGAACACATACCTCGAATTTTGTCTTTGTGCATTGGCACATCCATTTTTGGTTCTGTTTCTTCAGTACACCGTACTGTACACATTCACGGTCGGTGTTGTACGCTGTCTCGTACGGAAGTCGATCACTGCGCACGAATCAAATTGACATCAGCATAACTGCATTTCCAGTCGTACAACTCGAAGTCTGGTACTCTGGTTACACGGCGACTCTTGTCTGCTCCGACTGCTCTTGTTGAACTCGAACACTCTTACTGTTTGTTCTCCAGATATCTCTGGAACTTTCCATATGCTGCAACCTCTTTCCGTCTGAGGTCTGACACGCCTCTTTGGCCCCAGCCACACAAGTAGCTACCATAAGCCTTCAGGCTGGTCGTGTGGTCTGGGTCTTCAACGCCTCTTCATGCCCCCGGCCGTCCTTTTGGTTGCTAAAGTCATCGGGTGAGTCGAACGGCTTGGGTCTTCCACGCCTCTTTGGCCTCAGAGTCAGCGGCCCTACCGTGTTGAAAACACCGGTTCTCGTTAAATCACCAACGTCAAGCAGCATCGGGCGCGGTTAGTACTTGGGTGGGTGACCACCTGGGAACACCGCGTGCTGTTGGCACATTTCGGGCTCGGTAGCCCGGTGGTTTGCGCGCTGGATTTGCACGCTGCCACAACTGCGGCCGTGTTCATGCGGAGTACGATCACGTTAAACATGTGGGTCCGTAAATCCTTCCGAAAGGTTGGTGGTAGAGGAAGGAGAGTACGGTCCCTGTGGATGCCTCCAACACTGGGTTCCGGTCTAAATTGGGTGGCACTTCCCGGCCGTGCAAACAGTTACCTTACACCTTTCTGGTAGGTCGGACGGTCTGGCTCTCAACAACAATAAACAACGCCGTTTTGGCTCTGATTAGCCGACCTTAGGGCAATGCGACCAGACATCTGTAAAAATTGGTAAACATCTTTACCCAAACTCGTGTCTTCACTTCATCCCCCTATGCTTATGATCAATCAGACCCTCTCGGGTCAGGGTGCAATAAAACGACTTTAAGTCTGATGCGACCTTAAGTCTGATGTATTGTTTGATATCACAGACAATAAAAAATATTGAATATAAAACTGTCTCCGCTAAATCTTGTTTCAAATCTGGTCTCACAAAAAAATTACGCATAAAATTTCTATTCATTATAATCTAAATTACAGAACGTTTGTATATATAGTTCTATATCAGATATTTTTATTAAAAATTATTTAAACATATACCTGGTCACTATCATCAAATGAGTGCACATTTCGTGAATCATTTTAATCAGACATAAATCAGGAACATTGTGATCAGAAGTTGTCACGAGCCATTTTGGAGATATTTAAAATTCTAATTGTACACATAGAGCACAATATCTTTCGAGAATACTTAAAAAATCGAATGAAAATTGGTAAGTTTTTTTTTCAATTAATAAACGAAGATCCTGATTTTGGGGATGCAAGCACAAATAGAAGATCTTCAAATTTGGGGACATTTGTTTTCGAGAGCCAAAGTAATGCTATCAAACACTTATTGTATAACCTGTTATGGGAATAGCTGTTTTCCGTGATTTGTTATTTGCAAGCAATCGGCATCATTTATAGGTCGTTAATGTCGTGATGAGGTTTCTAAAAATTTCGTCACTTATGTGAAAATCATAAAATCTGCATTATATTTTAATTCCTATATTTTTACATCCTTTAATATATTCATCCCTGTTTAATTATCCCTCTCGTCTCTTAAATATATAAATTATGTTCTACAATTATATATCTGTTTTATAGGAATTTCTTGGCCATTTTCATATTAAATTGTAAAACGCGCACTCCGAGAGAGAGTCTTATTCTTCCCGTTATAAGTTCAGGGTCATCAATTGGGTGATGAAATAGCCTGGAAGCATTTCATATGGCATGTATTTGTTCTGCGGCGAAATAAACGGCTGGTGGAATTTTGGGACGACGTTGCGAGGGTAATATTTTAAAGTGTGAATAATTTCCTATTGGCTAATTACTAATTTAGTTGTTTCGGAGGTCCGAATTTGGATTGAGAGCCCGAATTGTCTCCTGGGGTATAAAATGGAAGTTTTGAAGATCTTGGCGAGCATTCCCGTTCTGAATACCATAAAGATATGTGGTAGTTTTACCTTTGATGCTCTCACGAAGTTCTGGGGGTCGACTCCCAATGCGGATCTCTGGACTCCCGAGCTTTGGGGAATGTCGCCCGATCATCGACACCGTCTTTCCGGACTACAGAGAAGGATGGGTCAGTCATATTCCGGATCATGCCGTCAAGTCTCATACCTGGCAGACCATTCGAGAACTAGTTCTAAATCTCCTACGATGCCTTTTTCGTCCCTATCGGACCGAGACTAGAGAGGTCCAGTATTGTAGAGCAGTCGAGACCAGAGATGTCCTAACTCCGTTTGCCTGAATATGTTATTGCACCCAAATGAAGTCGGGCCCCGGTTGGGCATATCTAGATTTCCTGCAGTGGTGTGCCTCCTTCCTTGTGGAACATGAGAATTTCCCTGTGTGGGTTTCGACCAATGTGCGGAGCGACGACCTTTCCGCGATATTCGGGTGATTTGAAATAAGCGTCATTTTCGTTCCTGTGAAGGAACCTGTTATTTCCTGGCTAGAACTGTCATGCTACTGCAGTTTCAAGAACTTAATCCTACAATTAAGACTAATTAATATCTCAACCTCTTACTTAAATTATTTCATAAACTGCATTTATCATCTGAATTACTATCCTCTCCGAGTGCCCTGCCCTTACTCCATTCTTTGACCATACCTGAGATAATTTATATAAGTCTTGAAGTGAATATATTTATCCCACATAACGTATTAATTTCAGTGTAGTATATTTATTAACGGGTGGCAATTGAATATTAATGTTCAGCCTGCGTCCAGTGAAATTGGGCTGATAGAGATTCAGCATAGTATTGTAACTCCTTGCACCAGTGTCTGATATTATTAAAATCATATTTAAATTACATTTATGTATTTATTATTGTTTCTGTGTCCCTGTGTACAGCTGAAGTTCCTTCAAGATAAGGATTTTAATTAATGTTTGATTTATGAGTTCGGGCAAGTCATCTTGGGAGTTTACTCCCAGACGACGGTGTCTTAGAACCTGGGTTTAAATTGGAATATCACGGTATATGATCATATTAACTTCGAACTACATAAAATATGTATGTGTTGGTAAGCACGTGATGACGGTGTAGCAAATGCCCGTCACCACATCAACATGTAAAAGTCTTGAGATATTGTACGTACATGAAAACAGATTCTAAATTCTAAAACAAGTCACATTGTTCTATGCATAGAATATATTATATTTCTAATTATTTACTTGGAGATTTTCACAACAAAACAAATTTAAAAAATGCTTAAAAACGATTTATTCATTTTTAACATTTTACAACATAGTTAGAAAGTGTTCATGACTTTATGGCTTTGTTCATTCTGTCTGTCTGTCCGTTAGCACGATAACTGCCATAAAAATGACTTTATCAAAATGAATGAAAAAATTAATTGCACCCTTTATATGAAGAGATCACGTGACCATTATATGAAGAGATCATGTGTCCCACTTCAAAATAAAATATGGCATCCAACTAGCGTCAAAATCGTGATCAAACGTAGCGTCAAAAAGTTCTTTTTAATTCATATTTAGAGTTGTATCTGTCCTAAAACCGCTTTATTTTTGCTTAAATTCTATGCATCTACATACTGAATCAAGGCAATTACAATATATTTGAGTTTAAACGATCATCAAACTTTGATTATTTCTACAACGAAGCCTAATTTTCACTTATGGAGAATGTAAACACCAAAAGGTGTAGAATGATTTGTATAAGAATTGCTGCATTTCTTCAGCGCAAAATTATTTAGCTCTTAGAGTCTGCAATATAGCACGATTTGAATGAAACATTCATTGATTTTACACAGAAAAAAAGACGAATTTTTCGATGAAATTTTAAGCACAGAGTCAAATTACTTGTACCTCCATGGTTTTTTAAGCTTTTAAATAAAATAAATTATCATAGTATTGTGATAAATGAAAGGAATGAAAATCAGTTAATGAATGATATGCTGCTTTTATAGAAAAAGCCAGGCGATTTATATTTCGATGACGTCATTTAAATAAAGTTCATCTGTTTTCGATGCTGTTTTCAAATGTAATAAATTATTGTAGTATTATGATAATTTTAAAAATATAACCGAAGAATGTATCACATTTTAGAGATGTTTAACCCAGGCAATTTATATTTCAATGACGCCATTTGAATGAAGTTCATTTTTTTTATGAAGTTTTAAGTTTTCGAATATAATAAATTTATGCAGTACTGTGATAATTTAAAAAATATAACCGAGGAATGTATCGCACATTTTAAAGACGTTTAAATAAAATTGCATTGAAGTTCGAAAGTGTTTCATTATCAATGCTTTATGCATGATTGATATTTCTTGTTAAATTTCACTTTGCTTCCCTTTTCACTTTAATTGAAAGTGTGTGTGTGTGTGTGTGTGTGGACAATGATAACATTGATGAAATATGACTTTGATGAAATGATAAACCATTACCATGAAATTTTATATTTCGATTGGTTATAACAGATCTATACTACCTTCTGAAAACTAAAACTATATGTAATACTAAAACTATATATAATTTTTGAAGTCACATGGCTATTTTATATAATTTTCTAAGGACCCAAAATTATTATATATGAGTTTTTTTCTCACAGGTTTGCTTTAATTGACTGAAATCTATATTAATGAATCTCTGAAGACGAGAACTTTTAATTTGAATTTTCGACTGCACCATTATACTTTTTAACACTTTACAATATAGTTGAAAATTGTTTATGACTTTATTCATTCTGTCTGTCGTTAGCACGATAACTGCCGTAAAAATGACTTTAAAAAAATGCAATTTTAGTATACTGTTCAGACGGTCAGTGGGACCTATGGGAGTATAAATGAATAATATCATCAATTAGTTTTGGATTGAACCCTGGTTGAAAAAATGTAATACATTGAACAATATGGGACATAATTATTCAAACATTTTAAAGCGAATTTAAAATTCACAAATTGCTTCGAAAGTTTTAGGAAATATGCAAATTATCCCATGAAATATATAAAAAACATCTCAGCAAAATATATTCAGTAGTTTTCTTAAATAAAAATTAAAATAATTACACCCTTTATATGAAACGATCATGTAACCATTATATAAAGAGATCACGTGACGCACTTCAAAATGAAATATGGTATCCATCTTATGTCAAAATTGTGATTTTTAAAGTTCTTTTTAATTTATATTTAGTGTTGTATTCATTCTAAAACCGCTTTAGTTTTGCTTAATTTCTGTCCATCTGTATTCTGAAACAACACAATTACAATATATTTGAGTTTAAATGATCATCGAACTTTGATTATTTCTACAGCGAAATCTAATTTTCATTTATGAAGAATGGAAACAGATTAGGCTATGAGTTGTATAAGAATTGCTGAATTTCTTTAACGCAAAATTATTTTGTTCTGGAGTCTGCAATATAGATGATACACATGAATGAAATATTCATTGATTTTACATAGCGAAGCAGACGTTTCTATATTATTGCTTATTCGATGACATTTTAAGCATAGAGTTAGAAAGTAATTTTACCTCCATGGTTTTACAGTTTTAAGTAAAATAAATTATTGTAGTATTGTGATAATTTTAAAAATATCGCCGCTGAATGAAAGGAATGAAAAAAAGTTTATTAATGAAAGATTCACTTATTTCATATAGAGAGCTAGGAGATTTATATTTCGATGACGTTTTTTGAATAAAGTTCATTTGTTTTCGATCAAATTTTCAAATATATTAAATTATTGTAGTATTGCGATAATTTTAAAAATATCACCGCTGAATGTATCGCATTTTAGAGATGTTTCGATAAAATTGCATTTCTGTTGGAAAGTATTTCATAATCAATGCTTTATACATGATTGATCTTTCTTGTTTTTTATACACCAGATATTGTAGTCATGTAAAATAATTTCTGATATGTAAAATAAAATCTAAACTTTCAATATATCTGTCACAAGTCAATGAAGAACATTTATAATTTTTATCATTTTAAAACCTTATGGATTGTTTCTGATTATAAAGTCAAAATTGATGATTAGAAACCGAAATTACATCCTTACCAATATTCTGATATTTTACTCAAAAGTGATAAACACACAGGGTATGAAAAATAAGAGATCATAAAATAAAAAGATCTCTATCAAATTATAGGAGAAAAGTCCCCGAAATGTCTATAAGGCACTCTTAAAACTTAAAAATAACTTCCTAAAACAGCCGACGTGCGGTTTGTCGACAATATTTTTAGGCACTGCCTAGCATGTATTTTTTTCCACCTCATCCATCATATGTGCCTGTCCATTTCATTTTATCCAGAGTTCTCCTTGATAGAACCGGTGAAAGAGTCTTCATGAACGGTTCTTTTTTCAGCGCCGTTCCTTTGTTCCGATACTGAGTGGTACTTCCTTTCCTTTGTCATTGGAGGCATAACGTGACATTCTTTCAAAACAAACTTAGATTAAACATGAAGTTGGTGTAACTGGAGTTGGTGGAAAAATTCATAGATGGAATACTTTTCTATATTTAGTTTTAATAATTTGTAAGACACTTAACATGCATCTAACAGACATCTTACTTAGGATTTGAGAGACTGAAAGGTATTTTATAGCAAACTTTGCTATAAAAGTATGATTATTTCTGGTCTTTGCTAAGCAAAGACCAGAAATTATCATATTTTTAAACCGAAATGGCTTTCTGGGGGGACTATTAATGTTTTACTTTCTCTTACTGTGAAATATAGTTTAGAAAAAGTATTGTTTTCACGAAAATGTTCAAATTTGAGACTTTACTGCCAATATATGTTTCAAGATTTAATGAACACGTTTAACTATTTTGGAGAGATATCTGTCTTCTGTTTCTTCGACCCAGACCGTCCGACCTACCAGAAAGTCATAAGGTATGTATTTGGACGACCGGGAAGTACCACCCAATTTAGACCGGAACCCAGGGGGTGGAGCCATCCACAAGGATCGTACCCTGTTTCCCTACCACCAACCTCTCGAAAGGACTTACGGATCCACATGTTTAAAGTGATCGTACTCCGCGTGAACATTGCGGCAGTATTGACAATGGAGGGAATCGAACCCGGGTCGTCCAAGCGCAATTGCCGCGCGTTAACTACTGGGCGTTCGCGCCCAGCGATATCTGTCTGTCTGTATGATGTTTGTGGTGGATTTCTTGTATACACGATAACAGTCACAAACATCAATGGATTTTCACACTGCATTATATCCGGCGCTGTTATAAAAATGTTGTTTGCCGCCCAGGTGGTGTAGTGAATAGCGTGTTCGGCTGTTGTCTAGAGGACTCGGGTTCGAATCCCGAATAAGGCATGGAGGCTTGTGTGGCTACTGTAACTGGATTTCGATCTGTTGTTGCCACGTTAATTGAATTAAAAAAAATAATCTGGAGTTAGATATAACTTTTTATAGCTCTATTACTTATGCCTCAATAATCACGAATTAATAGTTTCAATCATTGTTTCGAAAAATAGCTGCGATAGATTTTTTTTGTTCGTGACGTCATTAGGTACATTGTCAAGTATAGTATCAATCGAAAAATTTTTTAAAGCCCATTAAAGTGAAGACAACACGCCATAGTAGTAATAATTTGGACTCATGATACCAATTTTTCTTGTAAAATTTGAAAACAATAATTAAATTCTGGTATTAAAAAGTTGAGTTGAGTCACACACCAGTCAATTTCATTATTATATTAAAGTCTGAAAAAATAGAATATTGAAGGATTTTTGTGTATGTTTCTATATTATTGTTTACTGAGTTCTTATGTATCATCATCTAAAAGTTAGACAATGATATGATACAGATGATGGCGCAACGATGGCAGTTATAAAATTTCCCAATACACGCACTCACCTGAATCAATATTGATTACTTATCTTCCTTCCAAGAGATAAGTACGTGAAGTAAATTCTCAAAATAGCAAACGTACACGTAGATATTATTGGGTAAAACTTATTGCTACTGTCTGTGGGGATATACAAATATCAAATTATGTGTCCAATAGCGATGTGCTCCTCTAACAATATAAAAATCAGACGTGGGATAAAAATGACTCATTTACGCCTAAGAGTTTCAATACTCGAAGAAAAATTTTTGAGGAGTGTTAGAATTCATTTTGGACTAGATTAGCTTTGTCATGACACAGAAAATATATTTCCGGTCACACACTTAGCTACCCGGCCATACATTTAACTGCCGTAAACTCCTAGGTTGGCTGTATGGTCTGGGCCTTTTACACACTTAGCTACAGTAAGCCCTCCGGTCTGTCGCGTGGTCTGGGTTTTTTCCAGAGAATATATTTGGAAGATTCTCAACATTGGCTTATTGTTGAAAAATTTGGGGAGAGACAGTCCATTAAGGAAGTCACGATTTTCATTTTTCTGGACCATGCTGTAATTTCTTGTTTTTGAAAATCATTTCTTGTTTTTTAAAACTTTCAAACAATCGAAATAATTATCCGGAGACCTCTTCTAGGTAATGCTAGTATTAAAACGTCATCTACTGACCAGTACTGTGTACTACTGTTCAAAGGTGATCGTATAGGGCTCCAATCATGGCTACCACAACAATACGAAAGTCGACATCCGTCAGTACAGCTAGTCGAATAATATAAAGAATTATATACCCGGGAACCACGAGTTTATGTTTCTTTAATCGCAAAGGTAAGAGGAGCGCGATTAATGTTGTGTCGTCAACATGTAACTTGAACAGAAGCGCAATGGTTCAATGCACTCTTTAAGGATGAGTCACGATTTACCCCAGATTTAAACAATGCACATATGAAGATCTGAAGATAACGAAGAACACGCAACTAACTAGTACGGTACTACTTTGGTATAGGCTGGATTTTGAGATATCGCAGCGACATGTAAGAGTTCATAGGGAATACTGCGACGTCGGAAAGGTATTAGGATCAAGGCGTTGAGCTCTTCGTGATGCTCTACGTTGCAGCAGCAGGTTCAGATTTCCTTCTTATGGACTTTAACGCTCATCCACATATAGCAGGGCTGGTGGATAAACACCTTGAGAGCGAGATTATTGCCCGTATGCAATGTTCAGCATATTCTCCGACAGCAATCCCATCGAACATTTTTAGGATGTCTTAAAAGATCTGAATCTGTCTATATACCCCTTCCAACTACTACCCAAGAGCTAAAAACTGCCTTTCAATAAGAATGGCAGATATTGTCATCTACTGAGTTGTATCACCTGAAGCAATGAGAAGTCAATGTGAATCTTGTGTTAAAGTCAGGGGAGGTCACATATCAAATTAAGGCTTGTTTGGATTGTTTGTGTATACAGTCAACCCTCCTGTAACGCGGCAATCTCATAACGTGGTTCCCATATAACGCGAAGCAAAAACTGCAACAGCTCTCCCATAAAGCGGTACTCATAAAAAGCGGTTTCCATATAACGCGGTTACTCTATAATACAACTCAATTACCTTAAGTAGTCTCCCTATAGTAGCATGAATTTTTCTATTACACTTTTAAGGTTGAAATTAATGGGTTATTCCCCTGTTTTTTCATCCACATACATACCCATCTTTCAGTTTCGGTTATTAGGGAAATCCCCTGTAAATGCAGAAATATACAACATTGCTGTGGCAGCTCGACGATATTATTGGCTGTACCGTGCTCACGTGACTTTCTTTATCCAATAGTGCCGCTGAACTACCGTATTCATTACAACACGGTGTTGAAAAAATGCAGTTTTATATCACGTAGAGCGAATCAACATGATTTATATGTTCTGAGTTTCACTTAACGTGGTTTCCGCATAACGCGGTACGAATTGTTCTGTTATGTACTAATTCTGAGTTTCTTATAACGCGGTTTCCGTACAACACGGTATGCGGTTGATTTCCATATAGAACGATATGAATAAATCTGATTTGCACTAATCTGAGTTTCTTATAATGAGGTTTCCATATAACGCAGTACGAAATAATCGCGCTATAGGAGGGTTGACGACGCAAAACTTTTTTGAATATATAAGTGCAAAGTAAGTATTTAAAGGGTAAAAATATACCTAAATATATTTTCTTTAATTTTATTATTTCACTAATGGATATATTACTCAATTGACTACCTTCTTGTGGAATTTGGAATCTATCAAAGCAGAACTTGAGATATATCAGATTTACTTCCGCTTGCATAATGTTTGGAAATCTGTGTGCATTGTCTTAGCAGAACTTAATTGTACGCTATACACTCCCTACACCCTCTACGAACAAAACACAATTCCTATATAAACCTTAGCGAAATGTAATTATTATATGACCCCAACTAAAACTCATTTACTCTAAACGCTACTCGATCCCCCTAAGAAAACGCACAAATCCTAAATATCTTCTAAAGGAAACATTCCATTCGAACGAACAGTGAAACTAGTTATATTTTGACTCAATATTAAACTAAAAGAATTATCACAAAGCAACAAGGATTATTGAAGAAATGAAACACAATTTTCAGAAAAGCTGAAATATCCCCAGCTTGGCGACGTTTCCACAAAATCGATAGGTTGGAGATATTGTGCAAAATTTGTCGCTAAGTTGAGAAAATCTGCCACTAACCATGACACAGATATTGAATAATATCAAATTTGGCGACATTTCAAAGAATCGTCATAGTGGTGATATTACTCACTTTTCGCAAAGTTCGCCAAATCTGTTACCAACCATGACAGAGATATTGAATAATTTCAAATATAGCAACATTTTCAAAGAATCGTTAGATTGGCAATATTACACTTAATCTGTCACAAAGTATGACAAAAATACCGTCAAACATAAAAGAGTAAATTCCTAACATTTATGCATTCCTCTATATTCTCATTATATTTACTTAACATTTTACAAATCTGTACACAAACAGAGACTCTGCAGTGTAAACGAAAAACATAGGGGATACGTAAAAAAATCATCAATTTTATCATTCATTGGACGTTGAGTTAACGTCATTGGTATTTTGAATGGTTATCAAAAACGTAATTACTTGCCTGACATGCTCTTACATCTCAATCGGATTGAAGAATATATATAGAACAGCTTGTTGTAAATTTGTCATTTGATGCCGGATATTGATTCCTGATTCCAATATTGGACTTAGGGAGATTAGAAAAGAAGGAATTCTCGATCCGCTTTTAACGTAGGAGATCAGACACAGAAGAATTTAACTCATCTGATATTAGGATATATTTATTGCTGATAACATTCTCTTGTAGAAATTGAATGTGAAATGTCAGATGTCAATAATAGAATTTTTTTTTTTCATTTAAACATTATTAGTTACGTGATAAGATTGCAGGGTTATTGTATATTACTTAAAAAATCGATAGTGGATCCACTCCGATGTAGTCAAAATGATTTTGGGTGAATAATATCTTTCTTGGTGAGTGGTTTGTCTTCTTTAGACATTTTAACCTTTTGCTTACGGGTGGGACAGTGTCCATCCCCAACGAAGAACCAACCAAAAAGACAGGTATTTGACATACCCTATCCCAAACAGTTCTATCCCCCTTTGCAGACATTGGCGTCCAAGGACGTAAGCAAAATATTAAAACCAGTTCAAAAAAATATCGAAGTTAGAATCACCTTTACAAAATAGTTCAAAATATTAAAGTACCGAAACCACAATATTCTAAATAATAAATACCTGATCCAAAATCCAATCATATATCCTTGTAGGACGTTCAAAGGGCTACAAATTACGTTTTCAGCTAGTCCTTTTACTTTGAGATATATAATCATTACAAAACAGAAAAAATTCAATCTTCTTGAAATTGACAGGACGATTTCTCGAAAACTATAAAAGATTTGTAAAAGCATACTATTAATTTAAAAACTAAATTTTCAACTGAAAAAGTTTGTTACTTACTGTTTATAGTATTTTATAGTTAAGATATTTTGAGTAAAACTAGCAAAGTGAGGCCAAAACTCGCTCCAACAAAACCTTATAAGTGTTTTCGAAAATAGGTCAAAATATTGAAATAGCTTTTAAATATCAATAAATGGTACCTTATTTCCAGCAAAGCAAGTAAAAATTGGTTACACTTATTAGGACAAGAGGTATATGCGTCCAAATTGTTTACATTTTTCGTAACGCTCGGATTTCAGCCAGAAATACCCCAACACCATAGATATTATTCACATCAAGAAATGAAATGGTACTATTAAGATGGAAGATATATCTTTGATAAATGAATTTTGTTCTCTAGATACAGTATATTACTTTCCTTATATACATAATGTATAAGGAAAGTATTGTGACGGGGTCGAAAATTCGAAATCGAGTTTTCGACGGGAGAGCACGTTTCATGCATCCCTGATCACGAAGCAAACATTTTTGAAGTGATGTCTGTGTGTGTGTGTGTGTGTGTGTGAAAGTATGTGTGTGTGTGTGTGTGTGTGTTTGTCAGTGAGACTTTGGAGACGATAACTCGCGAACGAATGGACCGATTCGAACCAAATTTGGTACAAAAATCACAATCCATAAATACTGGAAGCCTATTGTTTTTATACGTAATCGAATGTTCAGAACCACCCTAAATTTTCGAATAAAATTTTGAAAAAATCGTCAAAAAATCAAAACCACTAATAAAGTTACGCAAATAGACATTTCTTATGTAATTTTTCATTAGAAAACGGTTGACATAAATTTTAGAACGCTAATATGAACCGTTCTCGAGATATTGCACATTTTTCAAAAAATTTATTAAAAAGTCATATAAAATGAAAAAAAAATATATCCTATTGAGAAACATGTTCACTTTTCATATGTAATACCATGCGATAAATTGAGTGACAGCATTCTCGTGGATCTAGCTCGTTCCATTCATGAAAAAAGATACTTTGAGTAATACTTTTGTATTTGAACCCCAATAGTCATTTATCTGTTGTAAGAACAACTTATTTCTTCGTCCATAACGCTTGGCGAGATTTTGGCGACGAATTTGGCTGAATGTCGCCAATTTGGCGACTTTTTAAAATGTTGCCAAATTAACGAAAATCTCGCCAAATGGATAAAAATGAGGCTAAATCAATGAAAATGACGACTCATTGTCGAAAATTCAATATCTTGGAAAGAATATTAGTATCTGCTATAGGAAAAACCTATTTTTTTACTGTAAAAGTAGTAAATTCATTACATTATATAAGGAAAGTCATGTGTTGCCCACATCAGATTTTTTTTACATCCCGAACATACATGTAATGCTTAGGAAAAGTATTGTAAAGGAGTCAAAGTTTCGAATTCGGATTTTCGATATAATTACATCTTTTGAGTATGCCTAAACTCGAGATAAACGTTTTTGAAGTGATATCTGTGTGTATGAGTCAGTGTCTGAATGTGTGTTTGTGTGTGTGTGTGTGTGTGCCTGTGTGTGTACGCAAATGCGTTTTACTTTTTTGTAAAATGTAATAAAAATGTATTTAATTTCTCTTTAGTTAATAATTATGTTCTGAAACAAGTATTATGTACAGCATTGTTCACACTCTACCAGGTGTGTGTGTATTTTTATTTTACCTACAACACAAAATATATGTAAAAATAATTTTTTTAGAGGTTCGAAAAACCGACTCTCGAATAAGAATTCATTCTTGGTTCATATTTTGAATTATAGACCTTAATTGAATAATTTTCACAAAGTGACAGAGATGATCACTAAACGTGCTGTCTTTAACTTGGCGACATTTTCACAAAACCGGCCGGTAAGCGCCTTGTGCTAAATTTGACACTATGGTCATCTATTCTGTCACAAACCAAAACATAGATATTTAATAATCGCCAACATGGATATTGCACTAATTTTGTGGTAAAGTTCGCCAAATATGTCACCAACTATAATACATATATTGAATAACTGCCAATTTTGTGACAATTTCAAAAAAATCGACAGGTTGGCGATATTACACTAAACTTGTTCCAAAGTTCGTCGAATATATATATCACCAACCATGACAAAGTCAAATTCCGACATTTTGTGCTCCTTTATATTCTTAATATATTTAATTTAAACGTTTAATAAAGGGATGCACAAACATATACTCTAAACTCTGAACACAAATCAAGGAAGCAACGCAATTGTCTATTTTCACATAACTAGCGCCATTGGGGTATTTGAAGTGTTTATCAAAAACATAATTATTTCCCTGCCTTACTCTTACTTTTCAACCGGATGGAGTAATATATAGAACCGCGTGTTGGTATATTTGTCATTTGATGCCGGATATTGTTTCCTGAATCCAATATTGTATTCTGAGATATTAGGAAAGTGAAAGAATTCTCGATGCGCTCTATAACAACGTGGTAGATAAGCCACAGAAGAATTTAAAACCTTAACTCGTCTGATATTAGGATGTATTTATTTCTGATAGAGTTCTGCTGCAGAAATTGAAAATGAAAGGTCAGCTATTAATAATAGAAAATATTTTCATTGAAACATTGTCAGTTGCATGATGAGATTGCAGAATTATTGTATATTAGTTACAAAAGATGAAATGGTGCTAATGGTAAATATATATTTTATAAACGAATTTCGTTCTCTAGATAATGTAGACTTCCCGTACATGCATGGTATAGTGTAAGAGGAAATTATTGTGACAGAGTCGGAAATTCGAATTCGAATTTTAAACTGACATTGAAAAATATAATTCGAATTTTAGATGAATTTATATGTTTTATGCATTTATGAACTCGAGATGAACATTTTAAGTTATATATGTGTGTTTCAGTGTATGAATGCGTATCTGATTAGTATGTATGTCTGAATATGTATCTGGTCTGTATGTATGATGAATGTATATGTTCAGATGAATGTATATACGTTCAGATGAACGTATATACGTTCGTGAAAAGTAATAAAATTTGCATTTCCTTTTTCAGCTAAAATATAAGTTCAAAAATAGGTTTTACGTACAACATTGTTAACCCTCCACCCAGTTTACTTTACAATACATAGTATATGTAAAAGTAACTTATTGTAAAATGTTTGGAAAACAGGATATTGAATGGACTTCCATGTTTTAAGCATCCATGAATTCAAGCGAATTCTTTGAATGACACGAGTATCTGTGAGTTTGACAGACAAATATAGGCATGATGACGCTAAAACAACTCCAGCAAATCTAATAAAGTTTGGTACGATTAATTCAATCGAAAAACACAAGAGGCCCAGGTTTTCGCCTGGTCCAAATTTTTTTAACATATTTTTCTAAATAGACATTTTATTTAATAAACCATTTATGTGATATTTTTATACAGATATTACCATTGAAGAAGTCATTTGTATATTTAAAAGTGCGTTACATTATTCAAAAATTATGAACAAATGCTTTCCGTGAGATATTTTACCCTTATTTTTAATCTAAAAAGGAAAAACAATGAAAATTTAAATATTTTTAATATTATCCAATGTGTGTCACCCTGCTTGGAACTTTTAACTATGGTATTATTTCATTCTTTTAAACTTCGGTTATTTTAGAGTATTCGTTATTTTAGAACTTTTAACCAGAAAAAATGTAGACGCATTTAACTCAATAATCCAAAACATCCTATAAGAATTCTTTGCATTTTTCGAAAAAATATATCACAAAATAGCTCTCAATAAATTCGTAATTATAGATTCTGAGCACATCCTGTTTCCCAATCACTGGACATACCGAAACACGTCAAAGTACAGCGTGTGGGTTTTATAAAATTCGATATAAGCCTGCTTCTTTTTTTTTTCCATCGATAAATCACTGATGCATTTCTCCCGGTATATTTTGTTGATGAAGGACAAATCGAATTTTGATAAAAGCATTGATTTATTGATTTCAGTTGAAAAATGCATCCGACTTACGATCTATTTGGCGCCGCTTCTTTTGAGTATCGTGGTAGAAAATGGCTCCATAACTGAAACGTCAAATCATGATTCGCATTATAAAAAGTTATTTGAGATTGGGTGCGGGGAACTATAAATGTCGAGAAGGATTTGAAAAATTCATAATTATTTATAAAGTTGGGAAGGTAGTGGAGTGGTAGAACAGTTTTCAGAAAGTTTTTTTTTCTATGAAACTTTTATTTAAGTAATATTTTTAGTCAAAATCAGCGGCTCTCAAAATAGGGTCGGACCCTTAGAGTTCTTGATAAAAGTCTAAAGAGTTCTTCATTCTATAACTAACTAGAAGGTATGCCCGTCATATGACGGAAATAAAAATTTGCGAATCATTGCCTCCCATTCGCCTCCTTTTATTTTTATATTTTGGTGAAATTTTCATCAATTTGGCGACATTTTCGTCAGTTTGGCAATATTTAAAAAATCGCCATGTTTGCGACATCCAGCCAAAATTTTCGCAAAGCATTACGGACGGGCGGAGAAATGGGTTATTCATATAGTCGTTTGTTATGTTACAGTTAAACCCCTATTTTACGTTTCTCAAGGGACTGGGTGAAAAAAAACGTAAAATGCGGGAAAAACGTAAAATACGGGAAATACACTGAATGCAAAAATCAAATAGAAAAAAACTAAAAGTAGTAAAGATGATTCTTTCAAAAGGTATAATATGCATATTTTACGAGAAGAACTTTATTATGCATACCATTTTAAGCTCATTTTAACACATTTAGTTACGAATCCTGGCGTATAGGCTGAAAATAGTCCGTAATAGTGCATTGTTTTTTAGTCATTTAGTTCAAAGTGAATGCAGCATCTTCTAGGATTGAAATACTTTGCAAGTTTTTCTCCTGGTCTTTATAAGAAAGAAAATAGTCTTTCACTATTTGTAATCTTTTCAATGCAATACTGAAAGAAGGGACGGGCTGTGTTTCCGGTTGTTCTTGTTCATATTCATCGGCGGACGAAAAGTCCATAAGGTCGTCTACGGATGGAGCAGTAGCTCTTTCAGCTTCGCATGTTTCTAAGTTTTCCGGGATGCAATCGCCGAAGTCATAGATAAGTGTTTTGTTGTCCTCCTCTGAATCCACCGAAGCTGATTCTTCATCTGTTCCCGGTTCATTAGACGCTACGATTCCGGTTTCTTCAAAACAATGGGAAATGCACAGTTGTGTAACGTTTCTCCACGACGCAGAAATAAAATGCATAGCCTCTAGGACACTTAACTTTAGTTTGCAGGCGTCATTTAGGTTTCCATTTTCTAGTTCAGCTACATCTTTCCGGACAAGTTGCTTCCTGTAATAAACCTTGAAAGATCGAATAATGCCGAGATCACAAGGCTGCAATTTGCTTGTACAATTTGCAGTAAAAATACGACACGCACATTAAACAGCTGCAAATTCGGATGTGCAGTGCATTGATCAATGAACAAAATTATTTTACGATTTTGCAACTTCATTTGTTTGTTTAGTTTGCGCAAAAAGTCTTCGAAAAGGGCTTGGGTTATCCACGCTTTTTTGTTTGCTTCGTACTTCTAACGTTTCTTCTAACGAAAACTTCTAACGTTTTTGATACATCGTGGTTTGCGCGACTTTCCAACAACAAGAGGCGTCAGCTTCTCACTTCCATCAGAATTACAGCACAGTAAAACCGTAAGGCGCAATTTAGACATCTTCCCTCCATGGCAGGAGTCGCCTTTAGCAACGTAACTTTTATCCAGTAGGAGGTTAAAGAAAAGTCCGGTCTCGTCCGCATTGAATACGTCCTTTGGCTTGCATCTTTTGGTCAAATTTGGTAGATTTTTCTTCCATTCTTCTATTGTAGCTTCATCTACACTTGATGATTCTCCAGAAAGCGATCTATACACAAGATTATGTCTTTTTTTCATTCTGTCAATCCAGCCATTTGAAGCTGTGAAGTCTTTCAAACCACCAAGCCCATCGGCGATTTCTAGAGCTTTTTCTCTTATTATCGTGCCATTTATAGGTACATTCGCGGCACGAGCTTCTTTCAACCACTTTACTAAGATACCTTCCAGCTCGTCGTTTTTTTCAATGTTTTCCGTTTCTTGGAATGTTTTTCATCCACTTTCTCGATGTTTTTCAGTGCATTCTCTTTTCTGTAGTATGGATTGCAGAGTTGTCACGGGAATTCCTTGCAAATGAGCGAACGCTAATTTGGTTCCATGAAATTCATCAATTTGTTTAACAATTTCGGCTTTCTCAGTAACAGAAAAGTTTTTGCGTTTTTTACTCGTCATTTTGGCACGAAAAGGTTAGAAATGCGACCACTGCGTGCTAAACAGCAACTGAAAGGCTTATCTGAAAACGTGGAGAAGGGGGGTAAGGCCTGCCCCCCCTCCCCGACGAAAGAAAAGGAGCCACCCCATCTGATTGGTTAACTGCAGTGTTCTTCCCCGGGAAGGGAGCAGTCCGCGACAGCGGGTGTTCAACAAAGGAAGGGGAGGGGGTGGAATCCAAGAAGACAGGAGTCTGTGGAATGCGTTTCTGTTTTCATGATTAACTTTCAACAACGTGGATTAGCTTTAAAAAAGCACAAAAGGAAAAAATAGTAGTATTGCTTTTTTTTGCAAATTTTTTTGTAAATTATTATAAATTTTAATTTTTTTTTACTTTCCAGTCCAGGGAAAAAACGTAAAATGCGGGAAAGTCCATAAATAACAAACTTACAATCCGGGTTAAATTAACATGTATTGGTATACGGAAAAATGGGACCTGATGAAAAAAACGTAAAATGCGGGAAAAACGTAGATTCGGTGGACGTAAAATCGGGGTTTCACTGTATTTCCAAGATTTCGAATTTTCATCAATTAGTTGTCATTTTCATTGATTTAGCGTCAATTTTATAATTTGGTGACATTTTTGTCAATTTAGCAGCATTTAAAAAGACTCGACAAGTTGGCGATATTCCGCCAAAACTCGTCGGCAGAATTTCGTCAAGCGTTACAGATGGACAAATATGCTATTTTTATAGTAAATTCTTATATTTTTCCAAGATATTGAATTTTCATCAGTTAGTCACCATTTTCATCAATTTGGCTACATTTTTATCAATTTGGCGACATTTTTATCAATTTGGCGACATTTTCGTCAATTTGGCAACATTTAAAGAATCTCGCCAAGTTGGCGATATTCCACCAATTTCGTCACCAAAATTTCGTCAAGCGTTACCCGGAGATAGATAGATAAACAGACAGATAAATTAAGGTGTTTATTATGTTAATAACATATTTGTTAAATCTTGTTTTTCAAGGAAAAATTTGTTATATCCTGATATCAAGGGGTACGCTATTTTATTTAATTACTAAGAGATAGATCCTTGAGTTTAAAAGTTTGGAAATCACCAGTCTATATTATAAAATGTACTTTTCCTTTTCATAACTAGGAAGTCTGTTTTTCACAACCCAGGCCGTTTAGGTCACCCGCAGCATGAAAATGACCTAAAGGCACAAGACTAGAAGACTTCCAGCACTCTGGAGTCTGAAGAGGCAGCCCGACTCCCCGGCTAATAGTTTATTTCGCTTTTAAAAGTTACACTTGAAGAGATATATTTCTAAAAAATACAATTTAACAGAAATATGTGTAACAAGGGGAGTCTGTTTATTTAAGTAATATTTATAGTCTAAATTATAAAATGTCCTTTTATGTTCTCACTGTCGCTCGCCAGCCCCAGAGATCTCTTTAAAAGACCTGTTTGCTCACGCTTTTCTTTCTGTAATTGTTGTTGATCTTTTCTCTATTCAACTCCTTTTCTGGACACTATCTCTCCTGCAACAGCTGCATGTTGTTTGCCAATTGTTCATCAGGCATGATTTCAGTTTCATACCATAACAAATAATGTATTTTGTCAACGTCCTGCAAGTGCTGCTGTTAGAGTTGATTGGCGATTCTCTCCATGCTGCTCGATAAGTAACCAACACTGCAAAGGGTCTTTCTTCAGCATGTAGCTTACTCCTGGCAGGTAATCCGCCTTTTATTTATTCTTTCTTGAAACATTTTGTCGCATCTGCCTACCGAGTTATGGATTTAATACTGTCGTCTTGCTATTCAAAATCATTCTATCCAGTTGTTAAAATTTTCGCTTTTCAGCGTGTTTGAATTTCTAACCATTTGAAATCTGCTGCTGAAATCTCCATATTTCACTTCTAATATTGTAGGATACCAGTACCTCATTAGACAGAGCATCGCCAGTCCAGCAGGGATTCAGCTATACATCATCAGTAGAAGCATAATACTTTACAAGCTGCCCATAAGCACCAACTTAACCATGAGAATTATATGCAGTGGAAGGCTGATGCCAGAATAATGCCAAAATTGGAAATTTCTTAGGATCTTAAGATTTATGGCAATCACTTCAATTCGATAACCTGTATTAAAAAAAGTATGATGTGTCCAACACATGGATTTCCTCACAGATTAATAAATTTCGATATTGTGCGAAAACAAAACCACAAATTAGAGTTTTCTTATAGCCAAATCTTATTAAAAATAAAAAATAAAAATAACTCCCGTTTAAAATAGTCGAACTAAATTTTATCTAGTTTTCTTAATTATTTCCAGAGGTATCTCGTTCTATGTGCAATAATAACTCTCTATAATAGAGGTTGCGTACAGTTCTGGCGGTAGGCTGGTGGATATTTCGGCTGAAGTGGGTAGGAAGTCGTCAGGAATCGAGTCGATGTGGGTGCGAGAAAGAAGGGAAGTGCAAGTCCGTGGAACCGGCAGTTGGATATACACCACTATGATCATAAAGATCCTGTATCCCTGGTCGGCCAAGACAAGGTTTATAGGTCCTAGGAAGAAAATTGATAAGCACCGACGATTTATAGCTCTTCTACTGATTAATTAATTATAATAATATCACCGAGCCCGTAAAAGTGCATTAATGATCTGTTGCTTTACCTAATGGGCATATGCAAATACTGGCTGTTAGGCATCTGTCTCTATTTAGTTCCGCAGCCAGCTGCTGCAAATTAAGTGAGTACACAATAAATGCGTTCAATTTAAGTTCTTGCATCCCTAGCCGTAAAGTGTATTTGGCATCCATTACTACCAAAGTTTAGAGTTATGTCACTATTGTTTGACATATATATGTAATCCCGCAACATAGGTCCTTTCCTAGTCTGCCCTAAGTCCTTTACAAAGAGTCTTGCCCTAAGTCTGCCCTAAGTCCTTTACAAAGAGTCTTGCCCTAAGTCTGCCCTAAGTCCTTTACAAAGAGTCTTGCCCTAAGTCTGCCCTAAGTCCTTTACAAAGAGCCTTGCCCTAAGTCTGCCCTAAGTCCTTTACAAAGAGTCTTGCCCTAAGTCTGCCCTAAGTCCTTTACAAAGAGCCTTAACAAAGGCCCATTACGTTAAAATGGCATCCGATCAGGGTAGTAGCGTGACCAACTCCATCTGTGATAAAGGCATGTCCTTTACCCTTTTAGGTTGCCTATAAAAATATTACGAAACACAATGTATGTAAACTATAATGAAATAACCGAAGTATAAATTAAAATACATTAAATACATAGCAAAATTGAATTATTACAATAACACTGTACAGTAAAGATAAAAACAATTTTTTCTTTACTCTTTAATAAATTACATATGAAAAACTTTGTTTTCTATTTTATAACTTAAATTTCAAAGATCTCTTTATCCTTTATCCTTTTAAATTCTAAAACTATTTTATTTAACTTACAATAGTTTAAATTTTGAAAACATTTCGATAAATAAAATTTATAAACCATTTGTTTACTTTTCAGTCATTTAAGTTATAATAAAGCTTTTGCTAACTTTTCGACAATCACGTTTGAAAAACTTCAATTTTTTTCAATAATATAAATTTTGAAAATCTATTGCTTATTAGTGTAAATGGTCCTCGCATGTGGAAATGATGGCGTCACATGCAGAAAGAGAGGGGTTTGGACTGTGTGTAGTCATATACAGGAAGCGTTATAAATCATAAGGATACTTTACTTTACCTTTACTTTTGACTATAAAAATTTGGCGGTCAGTATACTACACAAGTACAGTTGGCCAAATAGAAAAATAAACACCACTTTTTATTCCGCCTACACAGGCCTTAGAGCAAAACCAAGTATAGAATTAGACTCGGAATAATACAGGGTATCCCAAGAAGATTGAAACGCGCTTTAATTCTTTACCTGTTGGAGATAAGTGGGCAATGTAAATTGCAAAAATGTTGAAAGTAAGGTAGAAAATAAGACTACGGTAGGAAATAAGACTATACTGGAAGCCTATTGTTTTTAAACGTAATCGAATGTTCAGAACCCCCCTAAATTTTCAAGTGAAATTTTGAAAAAATCATCAAAAAATCAAAACCTTTAATAAAGTTACGCAAATAGATATTTCTTATGTAATTTTTCGTTAGAAAACGATTGACATAAGTTTTAGAACGCTAGCATAAACTGTCGCGTTTTCAAAAAGTCGCCAAGTTGGCGATATACCGCCAAATTCGTCGCCAAAATCTCGCCAAGCATTATGGACGAAGAAATAAGTTATTCTTATAGCAAATAAATGACTATTGGTGTTCAAATACAAAAGTATTACTCAAAGTACCTTTTCTCATGAATGGAACGAGCTAGATCCACGAAAATGATGTCACTAAATTTATCGCATGATATTACATATGAAAAGTGAACATGCTTCTCAACAGTTAATATATATATTTTTTAATTTATGCGATTTTTTGATAAATTTATCTGAAAAATGTACAATATCTCAAGAACGGTTTATGCTAGCGTTCTAAAGTTTATGTCAATCGTTTTCTAAGGAAAAATTACATAAGAAATGTCTATTTGCGTAACTTTATTAAAGGTTTTGATTTTTTGATGATTTTTCAAAATTTCACTCGAAAATTTAGGGGGATTCTCAACACTCGATTGTGTTTAGAAGCAATGGGCTTCCAGTATTTACGGATTGTGATTTTTGTACCAAATTTCATTCGAATCGCTCCATTCGTTCGTGAGATATCGTCTCTACAGTCTCACTGACACACACACACACAGACATGACCTCAAAAATGTTTGGTTCGTGGTCAGGGATGCTTGAAACGTACTCTTCCGTCGAAAACTCGAATTCGAATTTTCGACCCTGTCACAATATTTTCCTTATACATTATGTATGTAAGGAGAGTAATAAAATTTTTCTTATTGACCAAATTTGTGTAAGGGGTCATATAAAATTTTAAAAAGTGTAACTTTTTGAAATTGAATGGGAGGACTATTTCATTATGGTGGTCTTATTTCCAATCTTACTTACAACAGTTTTGCAATTTACATTGCTCACTTATCTCCAACAAGTAAGAATTAAAGCGCTTTTCAATGTTTTTAGGACACCCTGTATATTTTTTAAATACATATGAATCTAATTTGCCTAAGGGGTCGACTTCATATTAAACTTCATACCAAATCGATTTTTTTAAAGGACAATACTCACTTTTAATAATAGAATTCTGATTCTTGAGGGTAAATACCCCAAATTCGCATAAAAACTTGCTCAAGCTGTCAGGGAGTTATGACTGCTTGAAATTTGGAGTTCTGTTTAATTGGTGCTGCAGTTTCCATTTCTTTATATAACAAAATAATTAGCCTAACAATTCTAATGTCTATTTCATACTGTGATGCTGAATAACCCAAATAACATGGATACCATTTTTCATCTTCCAACAAATTTTGAGTATTAATTGTTAATCACGGAATTCAAATTTGGAAATTTTTGAATAAAAACGTGGATAAACATTGACGACAATCGATTCAGCATTGTCTAAAACATTAGTGTGCAAAATTTAGTTCACTCCTTTAAATACTTATTAAAATACAGACTATATTCAAAACTCCATTTTGAAGCATTACAGGGACCATCCGTCAATTGTCGATGTAAACTGCTAGGAAGGAAAATTCCATTAAATGATAACGTATTATGTTTGAAAATGCTATTTTCGCTGCCCCTAAAATCATTTCATAAAATCTTATATTCACTACCTTAAATACCTACCTTCATTTCACTACCTTAAATATGGAGAAGGACCCCAAATTGGTATCTTTTCGTGTATCTACTTCTTTTTCGACCCAGATCGTCCAACCTACCAGAAGGTGTAATGTAAGGTATCTGTTTGGAGAAGTGTCACCCAGTTTAGACAGGAACCCAGTGGGGGACGCATCCACAGGGACCATACCCTCCTTTCCCTAACACCCAACTCCCGGAAGAACTGACAGACCCACGTGTTTAATATAATCGTACTCAGCATGAACACAGCGACAGTTTGGACAGTGGCGGAGATCGAACTCGGGTTATTCGAGTGCAATCTCCGCGCGCTAACCACTGGGCTGTCAGCCCCCCGCTTATCTCCTATATTTATGGTCAGAATAGCATATAAATTTATATTTTGCATAATGCAAATTGGAAATCTTATAATGACTTAAAAAATAGATATTGTCATTTGAATTTTTCAGAAATAATGAGCAACTGAATATGAACGCCATCCTATATTCAAATTAAATGCACATTTATTTATAGAATTATATGCAGAAAGGTTTGAAGTTGGGATAGTAAGTAAAATCCCACTGTGTGTTGAAAATTTGCGAATTGCAGAATTTTATGACTACAAGAAAATGCAATTAATTCACTATTTATTTATTTCATCGTCGATATAAATGTGTTATAAAACTATCACTGATATGTTCATTGTCAAACTTAAATTGCATTTGTAACGTATATACTAATCTATAATTTATAAAACATACGCAATTCTTAGAGCGCCTTGATTACTACAATAAAAGCTTCATTTAATTATAACTCTGGAATTTTTCGAAGAATCACAGCTTTGAATGGAAATATCTCTTCAATATTGTTAATACAACTAATTATTCTTGGGTCTTTTTATTGTTCGGATTCATAAAAGGAAGTTCTGAAGTATTGTTGAGAAAACGCCAAATATGAATTCGTTGTTTAGCTAATTGCTTCTTGGCAATCTTATTAGCTGACAGCACGAAATTTTAATAAATGTCAAATGTTAGGATAAAATTGCTTTTATAAAATGTTATTTGCTGTAAGATAGTAGTAAAAATAACTGATGCTGTCAGGATAATACTATCCCCAGAAGCTCAAATTATTAGTTTTCATTTTGTCATTTATATTAATAAAAATATATTTTATCACATAAAATAACTGTGGCATCATTTTTTAAGTCACATTATCGTGGCGAAATCTAGTATACTAATTATGTGTCATAACCCAGCATTGTATGTTGTCCGCTGTTAACAGAAATCAAATTAATGAACGTACATTCAATGGAATATTTAACATTGCACAATGAAGACACCTGTTTATTAAAATTAAAATTTTATTTTATTTGTATCTAAATATACTTATGATTTTGAGGCGTTTTGTTAGTAAATAGCAATGCGATAAGAAGGCATCAAACTTAGATGGACGAACTTTTATATGGACTTTTATATGGACGAACAACAGTTTTTATATGGTTCGACTTTTATATGGACGAACAACAGTTTCTGACATCACTGCATATGGTGTTTGTGGACTCAAGACCGTAAAGGTAGCCGACCATCTTTTTATCTTTAGTTTTAGTTTAGTTTTTTTTTTTCATCGTTTTATCTTTTTTGTGATATGTCACAAATTTTCATTTCTAATTTGATATATGGTCCTCATTCACAATGTTCAATTTTCAATTAAATATAACTTCCTCAATTTAAAAAAATCTGATGTGGGCAACACATGACTTTCCTTATATAATGAAATGAATTTACTACTTTTACAGCAAAATAAATAGGTTTTTCTTCTAGTAGATACTAATATCCTTTTCAAGATATTGAATTTTCGACAATTAGTCGTCATTTTCATTGATTTATCGTCATTTTTATCCATTTGGCGAGATTTTCGTTAATTTGGCAACATTTCAAAAAGTCGCCAAGTTGGCGACATTCCGCCAATTTCGTCGCCAAAATCTCGCCAAGCGTTATGGACGAAGAAATAAGTTATATATATATATATATATATATATATATATATAACTTATTAGATATTGAATTTTCGACATATATTATATAGCTATTATTATATATTTATATATTATATAACTTATTAAATATTGAATTTTCCACAATTAGTCGTCATTTTCATTGATTTAGCGTCATTTTCATCCATTTGGCGAGATTTTCGTTAATTTGGCAACATTTCAAAAAGTCGCCAAGTTGGCGACATTCCGCCAATTTCGTCGCCAAAATTTCGCCAAGTGTTATGGACGAAGAAATAAGTTATTCTTACAGCAGATAAATTGGCGTTCAAATGCAAAAGTATTACTCAAAGTATCTTTTTTCATGAATGGAACGAGCTAGATCCGCGAGAATGATGTCACCCAATTTATCGCATGATATTATATATGAAAAGTGAACATGTTTCTCAATAGGAAATTTTTTTTTTCTATTTTATATGACTTTTTGATAATTTTTTTGAAAAATGTGCAATATCTCGAAAACGGTTCATGTTAGCGTTCTAAAATTTATGTCAATCGTTTTCTAATGAAAAATTACATAAGAAATGTCTATTTACGTAAATTTATTATTGGTTTTGATTTTTTGACGATTTTTTCAAAATTTCATTCGAAAATTTAGGGGGGTTCTGAACATTCGATTGCGTATAAAAACAATAGGCTTCCAGTGTTTACAGATTGTGATTTTTGTACCATATTGGGTTCAAATCGGTCCATTCGTTCGTCAGTTATCGTCTCCACAGACCCACTGACACACACACATACTTTCACACACACACACACACACACACACACACACACACACACACACACACACACACACACACACACACACACACACATACACACACACAGACATCACTTCAAAAATGTTTGATTCGTGATCAGGGGTGCTTGAAACGTGCTCTCCCGTCGAAAACTCGAATTCGAATTTTCGACCCCGTCACAATACTTTCCTTATACATTATGTATATAAGGAAAGTAAAAATACAGACATGCGGTTTTTTTTAATGATCTTGTTGCATTAAAAATAAAAATTTGCTGATTGACCAAATTTGTCTAAGGGGATCGTATAAAAATTTAAAAAGTGTAATTTGATGAAAATGAATAGGAGGACTATTTCATTAACGCAGTCTTATTTTCTACCTTACTTTCAGTATTTTTGCAATTTATATTGCCCACTTATCTCAAACAGGTAAAGAATTAAAGCGTATTTCAATCTTTTGGGGATAGCCTGTACAGTAAACCTTTCGCTATTTAAAAATTAAAATTCTGATGTGAGCGGCTCATGAATTTTTCTGCAGAAAAAAAATAACTTTCTCTTTATTTTATACAAAAGTATTTAAATACAAAAGTATTACTCAAAGTATCTTTTTTCTTGAATGGAACGATCTAGATCCAGGAAAATGAAGTCACCCAATTTATCGCATGGTATTACATATGAAAAGTAAACATGTTTCTCAAAAGGAAATTTTTTTTTATTTTATATAACTTTTTGATAATTGTTTTGAAAAATGTGCAATATCTCGAGAACGGTTCATGTTAGCGTTCTAAAATTTATGTCAATCGTTTTGTAATGAAAAATTACATAAGAAATGTCTATTTGCGTAACTTTATTAGCGGTTTTGATTTTTTGACGATTTTTCCAAAATTTCATTCGAAAATTTAGGGGAGTACTGAACATTCGATTGCGTATAAAAACAATAGACTTCCAGTTCTTACGGATTGTGATTTTTGTACCAAATTTCGTTCGAATCGGTCCATTCGTTCGTCAGTTATCGTCTCCACAGACTCACTGACACACACACACACACAGACATCACCTCAAAAATGTTTGATTCGTGATCAGGGATGTTTGAAACGTGCTCTCCCGTCGAAAATTCGAATTCGAATTTTCGACCCCGTCACAATACTTTCCTTATACATTATGTATATAAGGAAAGTAATAAAATCTGATGTGGGCAACACATGGCTTTCCTTATATAATGTAATGAATTTACTACTTTTACAGTAAAATAATTGGTTTTTCTTATAGTAGATACTAATATTCTTTCCAAGATATTGAATTTTCAACAATTAGTCGTCATTTTCATTGTTTTAGCGTCATTTTTATCCATTTGGCGAGATTTTCGTTAATTTGGCAACATTTCAAAAAGTAGCCAAGTTGGCGACACTCCGCCAAATTCGTCGCCAAAATCTCGCCAATCGTTAGGGACGAAGAAATAAGTTGTTCTTACAGCAGACAAATGACTATTGGCGTTCAAATACAAACGCATTACTCAAAGTATCTTTTTTCATGAATGGAATAAGCTAGATCCATGAGAATGATGTCACCTAATTTATCGTATGGTATTACATATGAAAAGTGAACATGTTTCTCAATAGGAAATATTTTTTTTTTATTTTATATGACTCTGTGATAATTTTTTTTGAAAAATGTGCAATATCTCGAGAACAGTTCATGTTAACGTTCTAAAATTTATGTCAATTGTTTTGTAATGAAATATTACATAAGAAATGTCTATTTGCGTAACTTTATTAGTGGTTTTGATTTTTTAACGATTTTTTCAAAATTTCATTCGAAAATTTAGGGGGGTTCTGTACATTCGATTACGTATAAAAACAATAGTCTTCCAGTATTTACGGATTGTGATTTTTGTACCAAATTTGGTTTGAATCGGTCCATTCGTTCGTCAGTTATCTTCTCCACAGACTCACTGACACACACACACACATACTTTCACACACACACACACACATCACTTCAAAAGTGTTCGATTCGTGATCAGGGATGCTTGAAACGTGCTCTCCTGTCGAAAACTCGAATTCGAATTTTCGACCCCGTCACAATACTTTCCTTATACATTATGTATATAAGGAAAGTAAAAACAGTGTTCTGTCCCATGTTATGGGTAAGATCACAACGTCTGTCAGATCATTTGGATGTATATTGACCAGCCACAAGCTCTGAAAGTGTTGGTTTCAGTTAACCCCACCCTAGTTCCTCGAGGTCCAGCCGATGTGAGAAGTCAGGTGTTTAGGCCTCACAACTGCCCGCAATGAATTTTAAAGTTTGTATTTTAGATACTATTATGCCATCTATCCAGATTTGTTGACGCCCCAGTTTGTCCCCCTGTCAAACCATCCGCTAAGTATGAAAATTCGCAATTTCATATAACAAAAATAAACTTCAATGAGTACCTACACATTTGCGTATAAAATAATTTAAGTCAATAATGCATAACGGACCTGAATGCCGTTCGAGAAGCTTGAAGGATAATAGGACATGCCGTACCATTGAATGTCGGATTAATCGAAGTTTACTGTACTATATATGTATGGAAAGTAATAAAATAGAAAATATTTTTATGAGATATATTTATATTTATTGCTTTTTAGTTTTAAATGAAAAGTATTTAAATATTTCCAGTGTAACTCAACAGCTCACCAGTTAATTTCTAGTGTTTTAATTATATCATTTAAAAAAAATTATTAATAAGTAATTTTGAAAAATATTCTTCAGAAAAAAAAGAATAAGAAAATAATTTTGTGAGCCTGGTATCATATTGTTTGTTTACATTCTTTTTCATGAATAAGTTAATAAAAGCAATTACTTAAAGAGTTTTATCCGAATATAAATAAAAACACAAAAAACATTGAGATAATCCCAGACAATTTGGCTTTTCAGCTTAATTGTATGGAACTTGAATTTCATTAAACTTTTGTTTCTGAATTAAATATTCATTACTTGGTCCAAAAAAAAATATTTTAAAATATGTTTATTCAGCATACATTAGACTTAATCCTACCCATTACACCAGAAAAAAAATTTGATGTGGGCAGCACTTGACTTTCCTTATATAATGCAATGACTTTACTACTTTTACAGTAAAAATAATAGGTTATTCTTATAGTAGATACTTATATTCTTTCCAAGATACTGAATTTTCGTCAATGAGTCGTGATTTTCATTGATTTGGCGTCATTTTTATCCATTTGGCGAGATTTTCGTTGATTTGGTAACATTTTAAAAAGTCGCCAATTTGGCGCCATTCCGCCAAATTCGTCGCCGAAATCTCGCCAAGTGTTATGGACAGAGAAATAAGTTATTCTTATAACAGATAAATGGCTATCGGCGTTCAAATACAAAATTATTACTCAAAGTATCTTTTCTCATGAATGGAAAGAGCTAGATCCACGAAAATGATGTCACCAAATTTATCGCATGATATTACATATGAAAAGTGAACATGTTTCTCAACGGTTAATATATTTTTTTTCTATTTATGGGATTTTTTGATAAATTTATTTGAAAAATGTGCAGTATCCCAAGAACGGTTTATGCTAGCGTTCTAAAATTTATTTCAATCGTTTTCTAAGGAAAAATTACATACGAAATATCTATTTGCGTAACTTTATTAAAGGTTTTGATTTTTTGATGATTTTTTCAAAATTATCAGACATTACAATTATTCATCTGGCATTACAATTTCACTCGAAAATTTAGGAGGATTCTGAACATTCGATTGCGTTTAAAAACAATTGGCTACCAGTATTCACGGATTGTGATTTTTGTACCAAATTTCATTCGAATCGCTCCATTCATTCGTGAGATATCGTCTCCACAGTCTCACTGACACACACACACACACACACAACACACACACACACAACACAACACACACACACACACACAACACACACACACACACACACACAACACACACACACACACACACACACACACACAACACACACACACACACAGACATCACCTCAAAAATGTTCATTTCGTGATCAGGGATGCTTGAAACGTGCTCTCCCGTCAAAAACTCGAATTCGAATTTCCGACCCTTTAACAATTTGCTTATACAATTGCTTATACATGTATGTAAGGAAAGTAATTATCAAATATCAATATAAATGGAAGCAACACTCCAGCAACTTTACAATTAAAGTTCAAGAATATGCATAGGATCTAAGCATGCCCGATCGAATAAAAGTCCATGCAGGTCACCTAGCAGAGAAATAAAGAAATGAGGAACCCGAATTCGCCAACAAAGCAATATAAGGAAAAAAATGTCCATTTCGAAGTTAGCTAATTATTGGCTAATTAGAAGAAGTGATATCTAAGGAGGAACGGCATTAGTAATGCATTGGTAATGCATCGGTATAAAAAATATATAAATACCTATCCTAGTTCTTTGGTTGATAAATATGAAAATACTAATTATAAGTAATTATAGTATACAAGAAGGAATTACCCAGTGTTGGCCGGGTCCTACATAAGTTTCCACTTATAAATAATAAGAACACCGAAACCCATTTTGACCTCTCATGAAAACGCGGAAGAAAAAAGAAACGTGCATGATGGGAAATCACATTTAAATGTACGAATAGGAAGGCGAAGTTTAAAACCCACGAAAACGCACGTGCGTGGGGACTGGTTTCAAGAAGTACAACAGGTCTCAAGGACGGGGGATTTACGAAGTGCCCAGGAGGGGGAAATTTCCCCCCTTTAAACTTCGAGCGAAAAGGAAAAAATATAGAAAAGAGATTGTCATATATAAAAGGGTTTACATCTAAAGTTCGCTTGGAGGATAGGGGCGACAACCTAAGTCGGATCTTTCTCCAAGTCTTACAGAAAGAGAAAGAACTAGGGCCCAAGCAGGCACCTAATGAGAAGATAAAGGTAAAGGGGGTAGAGGAGCGCCCCTAGGTTTGAGCTTGAGAACAGAGTGGGGTAAATTACATTATTTAAATTAATTTAAAAGGTTCGTCGTAGAATCGCCAATTCCCAAATGTCAGGAAGGGGCACGGAGTTAGCTAGAGTTCATTGAATAAGGGGGGAAGTAGAGCAGATATAAAACAACGCTAGATATGACGATTCCGTTTAGACCAGAAGAACGCATCCTTTGGAAAGCGCCCCTTCAGCGCCCTAGGGTACTTGCGCGCCTTGGGATGTATTGGGATGTATCGCAGGATACTATCTAGCGTGGGAATAAGTACAACAGCTATGGAAAAGACAATGACTTTCCCCGTCGTGTGGGGAGTGGCTTTAATTAGCAGAATAGCTCCTGCAATAGCGGGATCCACTTGCCTGCTAGCGGCCTAACAAAATCAAAGACATGCCTCGGATAAAAATTTATAATTAATCAACGGATGGGTTTACGAAATTATATTGTTTCTGGAGTAATCTGTGATAAATGATCGATGGATGGCCAGTCAATTGGTATATATCGTAATATAAAAATCGGAGAGATTTAAAACGCACGAAAATATATATTATTAAAAAAAAATTTCTTGTTTCTATCCTATAGTTAATCATGCTAAAAGTTATAGATATGCGAGTGTGTATATTGATTGTGATCTTAAATGGCATTCCAATGTACGCCATGTTGTGTCTAAATTAAGTTCTATTTTATTTAAGCTTTATGATCTTAGACCAATTGCTGCATAGTCGTTTTTAAACATTTTATGAAAAAACATTTGCGTTACCCTATTTCTTGTATGATATCTTGCAATTATTTTTCTGAGCTGTATCCTTTGATTAAAGCTTAGCTGAAACTGCATCAATTGATTTGGCGTAAAGGTAATGATGACGTTCTTAATGAGTTAAGGAAGAGCTTTAACGTGTTAACCATTCGTCAACTTTTTATTTTCAAATGTATTCTCTTTTTTTAAGACTACTTAGAAATCTATCGTAAATTCAATTCCACTTGTTTCTACAACTATAACTATGGTATTCCTAAAGCTAATCATGAAATTTTGCATAAAAAATTCTTGTGGCTAGCCCTTAAACAACATTTTAATGTTTCATCCAATGAACTGAAGTCTCTAAAATCACATCACAGTTTTAAGTGTATATATATATATAGATATAGAGATAATATATATATATATATTGATATATCATTGATGATTCCAAACCAATTAATATTGATTTTTACCCATCTAACCTAGAATTAATTCCTAATGAGCCTAACGTTAGTCAAACTGTAAACTTTTTAGACCTAAATATAGATACCCTCCATAATCATGTAATCACCAATCTATATGTTAAAAAAGATTCTTACAACTTCACTATCATAAAGCTGCTATCATACCAATCTTGAAATTCTATTTAATTGTTTAGAAACATCATTTTAAACCAGCTATTTCGAATACATCGACTTTCTGATCCTCGGTTTCACTTTCTCCACATCAATAATCTTAAACGCATTTGTCAAAATTACAAATATCCGGAAGTATTTGTAAATAATATTATTAATAATTTCAAATATACCACGTAATAATTTTACACATGCATTATTTATCTTTGATTGGATAACTCAATTTTGAGAATTCACCCAGTCTTATCACCTAACTTACCACTTGGCCTGAGTCTATTACTGTTTCCTATTTTCGAATGACTATTTTTCACTTGTCCAGAGTCCTATACTGATTACTATTTTTGAAAGTCTCCATACATATTATGTATCGTTCAAATGTATTCATTCCTGTGCCCACTCGCATTGACGAAGTGAGGTGAAATGCTCAGTCGCTTCTTCTACTTACACGTGGTAACAATGCTTGTGAGTTCTTATTTCTGTTCGAGGAGGTATTAATTTTCTGATTTGTAATTCAATTGAATTATTTTTCTCCTTCCACTAGCCATTAGACAGTTCCAATGGTGTCTATAGTTAAATACTATCGCCATTGTCAGAAACTGGCTATTCTATCGGTTTTAATTCGAATTGTATGGCTGTCCTGATGAGAATGCACTTTCGAACTAACCGCCATTTTTTGTGTAGTTTCAATTGATTGTTCTCTATGTCTTCATCTTTTATCTTGAGCTAATTATTATTGCCTTTTCTCATTTTTGCCGTGTTTTCTTTTTTCTTTTTATTTATATTTATATACTTTTAGTTGTGAATTTTGTATCCTTATATTCTTCTCATCCTCCTTTCCTTTGTAGTGATATGTTACCTTCTATCTTTATCCTTAGTCTTGGTCTATAGTTACTCATTTGTAACAGATATGCTAGAGATGGGTTTTTTTGTACATACACACACACACACACATATATATATATATATATATATATATATATATATATATAATATATGCATATATATATAATATATAATATATAAGATGGAAAATGGAAGTTATTAAAGATATTGAAGTGTTATAGCATATATGCGCAAAGCAGCTACATATACTATACACGATATAAATATAAATAGTATAAAAAGAATTTTTAGAATTGAAAAAAGAAGGAAGGCTTAGCGAGAAGCTTACTTAATGGCGGTAAGGGGTTGTGACCTTACACCACAGTTGTCAACAAGCTTGTCATAAATACCGCGGCATTGCATTCCTGGACGCCAGTCCTGGCTGAAGCCAACCCCCGGAGTGACAATAACAATTATCACAAGACCGTTAAATAAGAAAAGTCCAATGGTAATATGAAGACCATCACTGGATGAGCAACTAGTCCTTTAGACCACAATGACCTGTATATAACTTCGTGTTATCGTTCTGCGGTCCTGTTATGCATAGTATGCGAACCTTCATATGCTAAATGATATAAAATAGATTTTAACTTTGAACAATAAGCATTATTGTTACTGTATAAATTATCAATATAATGTAGCATAAAAGGAATGGAGTATTGCTGTAGATATGCTTGCTATAGAAATGTCCGATCAAAATCAATACGGATGTCTTCATTGCAGATAATTCTCTGAATTCTAGCCAATCCCCCCAAGAATACATTCCTAAATATATTCTAGTGAAGATTGGAATTCCAATTGATCAGACCGTTTATAGGTATATTAAAACTTTTTCTTTTATCATATATAGTAAAACTTACAGGTATTGTACTGAAATCTATACTTAAATCTAAAAATTCCACTACATTTTTAAGTGCAGCAGGATTTTCTTTCAAAATTAAGTTTGGTGGGTAGAAATCAAAATTCATACTATAATCTTCATTTTCATATCCGACTATCAAATCATCCACAAAACGTAGGTATATGATTTCATTATTTGGATGTGATTGGCTTTCATAAAAATTGAGGTACAGATCAGCAAGCATAGAAGAACACCCCCCTCCCATGGGGATGCCTTTAATTTGCTGATATATAGAAATTCCATTAAAAAGGTAGTTTTCTTTAATGACAATATTAATTAAAGTCTTATATTTAATGAATTCTATTGTTTTCTTCAAGTCGTATTCTTCATATAAAAGATTTAGGATATTAGATAAGTTTTCAAGATCAATATTATTGAAGAGATCCTGAAAGTCATAGGTTTTAAAGTATAATGAATTTTTGTGATATTTTACAGACTTTATAACTTCTTGACTGTTCTTGATGATGTAACTACCTTTATTATTGATTTGATGCAACAGAGGTTTTAAAAGTTTTAGTAGAATAGAATTAGCGTTTGTAAGATAAGTATTACAGCCGACTGTAACTGGTCTGAAACTAGTAGGGCACTTATGCAATTTAGGAATATTAATTAAGTATGGGTACTTAATTATGCCATTGTATTTAATACCTGTTTTTTGATA
The DNA here is from genome assembly GCA_951213105.1 of Amaurobius ferox. Taxonomy (NCBI): domain Eukaryota; kingdom Metazoa; phylum Arthropoda; class Arachnida; order Araneae; family Amaurobiidae; genus Amaurobius; species Amaurobius ferox. The sequence continues at coordinate 149,076,861 of OX578137.1, read as the reverse complement.
TAAGGCTTTAATCCTATTAGTAATCTCTTGGTGGGGAAGGTTAACTTTTCGATATAGAATAACATTTTCATATTTTTCTTTTAAGGCTTGAATATAATAGAATTTGCAGGTAAATGCGTAATTGCTTGAAACTTTATCAGTGTATGTAATTATGAACTTATCTTGAATGGTCTTGAGATACTTAAAGTTCAGTTTGCAAATGTCATGAGGTTGATATAAATTATTATAAAAAAACTTGAAGTCGTTGCATATCCTGTAACGCCATTGTTTGAAGATGAAGTCAGGTATACTGAATCGAATTGACAGATCATAGATAAATTTATCAATATCTTGCTGAAAAGTTTCATATGAATTGCCTATATGAGGATTACGATATTTTGTACCAAGTTGAAAGGCCCGTATTAAATTTCTATCCTCCAAGACAGCACTATCACCAGTGACTATATGTCCTATCAAAGGATCAGAATATGGATTATTTTCACAATATAATATATATATATATATTATATATATATAATATATATATATATTATATATATAGTATATATATATATATTATATATATATATATATATATATATATATATATATATATATATATATATTTATATATATATATATATATATATATATAATATATATATATACATATATATACTATATATATATATATATATATATATATATATATATTACATCTGCTTATGATAAATGCATAAGGAACTATTATTTAACAAAGTCACGAATTGAATTTACACTAATAAAAGTGTGTTGCTACTTAAATAAAATCGCAAACTTGCCGGAACCAACAAGTTACATTAAATCTCCCAGGAATTTATGACGGTGTTAAAAATGGAATGCCCGCTGGTCAACGCCACATGAAAACACAATCAATCTCACATGACCCAAATACCAGCCAGTCCAGGGTCCGTTTATACTAAAAATATTTTACCAGTCAAGAAAGGTGATTTTGAAGGGGGTGTCCTAAGAGTTTAAAAGATGGCGGATATCAAGATGCTCTTGGTGCAAAGAAAGGATCAGTTAAAGTTCAGAATCGAAGCATGTCACAATCATAAATCAGGTTCTAGCCAGATACACAAATATAGAGATATTGATTTTTGATACCGGCTCTGATTGAAGGAGCGTTTTGGTGAACTTTAAGACAATTAAGCTCAACTATAGTCAAGAAGAATAAACCTCCAAATTTTCCATATATAGTAAACCATGAATAATAAAATTATAAATAAAAATATTTTTGTTAAGTTCTTCACTCAAAAGAAGTGACTTAGTAGCCAGTAACCTTCTCATCAGCCAATGAATGCGTTAAAGACAAGACGCAGTGTTTTATATTTATTTTTCGACTTAAGTTAAAGCTTAGTTAAATCTAAAACGATAAAGAATGAGTCTTGATTTAATTTAGTTCGCGTCATCACACTGAAAACTCTCCACAAAATTTAATGTTAATATTAATATGCAGTATTAAGTACTTTAAAAAACTATGATTTGTTGAATGTATATTAATTGTTGAAGTATATTAGTTTAAAACAAATAATTTGCTAAAAGTCCATTATTTTGAATTAAAAAAATGTATTAATTTGATTTACAGTATTTTGAAGAGGAACAGCATAAGTATTCAGAAATTTAAAGGTATGTTTATTTTATTGCAAAATTCATTTTCTTTAAAAAATCATTTCAATTTCTATTATAGAACTCTTATGATTGTTTAGATACACGCTGTAGTTCTTGTTACTACACTAATATTCAACAAAAATGTAGAAAACTTCAGTTTTCAGACATTTAAGTGTGCAGCTACAACTTGAAGGAATAAATAGAACAGTTATATACAGGTACCTGTATAAATGAAACAACATTTAGGAAACTAAATGATCCGACTTAATCAGAAAGGAAAACAGAGCTTAATTAAAAATAACAAAATCCAATAGTTAGTAACAAGAGTAGTTGCCATAAAAACTGAATGAGCAAACATTAGCTAGAACGATATAATAACTATTAGGTATAAAATAATGAACCTGTTTTAGGAAATTAAATTAAATTAGCGAAATGCATAAGAAAATGAAAACTGAATTCTAAAAATATATTAAAAATACTTCAAAAAAACTTATAATATAAAACTTTACTTCAAAATGCACAAAATGTAGAAAATATTTTTTTTCAGTACCCCAAAAATTTTTATACACACATGACTAAAAATAAAAGCTTGGGCGCTTATTTTAATAAAATGTTATTACTGTTATTTTCTATGTTATAGAATTTTTTTTTATTTTCTAAAAATGTTCGTAAAAGGGACATAAATTGCTATAATGTCGTATCAAAGGAGAAATGCTTAGTGGGAAAATAATGATGTTGTAAATATTGATTAGCGGGTGTTTTAAATTATGTAGCAACAACATTTTTCCCAAATTCCTTTTTGAATTTACACATCGTTTCAAATAATCTGAATATATTATCTGTATGTCTCAAATACAGCTGTGCAATGCTTTAGAAATTCATCATAAAATATTCATTAATCTAACAAAGAACTTATTTATAGTACATTTCAAAACTTCTGAGATTGTTGGAAACCAACGATGATTTATTAGTTAAGATTTTAGTAGTTAAGTGAACAAGTGCAAATCACCATCGCTTATACTTTTAGTCATGAGTGTATGAAACATTTTTGACCACTGAAGAAGAAAATTATTTTCTAACTTGTGTATTTTGAAATATAAGCATATTTTTTTTTTAAGTTTTCATTTTTATTTTGCTCTTTTTAGTCTTTAAGGAGCAGAGGATCGTGAAATGGTGCTGAAGGAAATAGCAATACTAAAATTAATTACTAACCTACCCAACTGGAAAGCAGCAGGAATTGCCCGACTGTACAATATCTTCATTAATAAATGTACAGTACTCCATACCTTTATAGCGACATAAATAAAAAAATTCACAAATAGAGAGGTTGAGCCAGAAGAGTTGCTCTACACAGGGATCACCTGCTCCCTAAAATCAAATCATCTACTAATTCCGAGAACTTTAAGCCAATAACGCGCATGCCCAACTTGTATAAGTTCATAACAAAGTTTGTCACAACGATACATATAAGCTGTGTTGAAGCATTAGACATAGGAATAAAAAATTCGGAGGGGTGTGAGGAATGGGGGTCAACTTTTATTTGATAGAATATTATAGTGCCATTGAGAATACATAAGTGTGCTAAGTTTCAAGTCAGTTGAACTTGGGGTTAAAAATGGATCACAATATTTGAATGTAACAAAACAAGTTAATTAGAAGCATTTAATAAAGGAGCCATTAGTTCAATTCCCCAAGTTCGCAATTGTTTTTGCTCATAAACTGCATATCAGCATGCAGGGAATGATTAGACAAATTATTTCTTCCCGGTTTCATTTGTCGAAACTGAAGGCATGGAGGGATTAAATTAATTAATTAATATATTATTATAATATATCCTCTTTAATCGTGGATGCACCCTCAGGATACAAAAAGGAATTCAAATTAGTAAGTTGTTCATTTAAAAGCACTAATAAAAGCAAATAAGGACAACGTACAAAGAATATATCGATAACTATATTACAAGATAATTAAACAACTATGAGTTGCAATAAAATACCTCTCCCCCAACTGAGTGATGACTCCTTTATATACTCCCTAAAGAAATTTTTAGCAAGTACTCGCATCTCCGAATCTAGTGGATATTTCGAGACATAGATTCGGAAACCCGCCAAGTTAATGATATTTTGCCAAATCTGGCTCCTATGCCCGGAGAATACGCCAAGCTCTGGTAACCCTATTTCCACGCAATTGCAATAGTTGCCTGCAAAAGTGCTTTCTCCTTGTGGAAAGTTAATATGTTTTATGTATTCGTAACAATAAATCAAAACATTCATTTGTTCAGTTCATCATATTTGCAACATATTGTTAAAAATGCGTAACGAAAAAACATTAAAATTTGCAGCATATTGTTACAAATGCGTAACGAAAAAACATTGTTATAACTTGAAGATCTAAATCGCTTGGCCTTGAATCCAAATTCAGTAACCTTGGTGATATATCGCAAGTTCCAGAAACTTCTATAATTTTGTAGATTAGCTAAGGACTCCTCCAGTTACGTACTTTTTCCAGAATATGGTACATAAGCATCAGTCAGTTGGGTTGGTGATTAATTAATATATATCGAAACAAAAATTTGATAGTTCAGTTATAATTTTTCCGAACAAAATTGCAAGATTGTAAAATTTTCGAATTATTTATAGGTCAAGTCTCAGTTGTATGCAAAGTTTCGAGTTTTGTCCTTCAATCGTTCGAGCATCCCTCAATCAGTTAGTCAGTCTCACCCAGCTGTATAATATAAAACTTTAATTTGCTTTCTATTTTAATTAGTATTTAACAATAATTACAGAAACTCTATTATAAGAATTCCGTAAGGTTAATCTAAGAAAGCAAATGGTACGGAGTTGCTACAGTATGTTTTTCCGTTTTTATTTAGATAAACTTCAAGAAATTACACTTTTTATTAACTTTTTCAAGAACAACCTTTAAACAATCCTGATGATATGAGATTAGAGTTTTTTCTTTGTTCCCGAGTCTTGCGTCTTTACTGCAGGAGTTTTCTCTAGATTATTTTCTAACGACTTTTTTCGATTGCAAGTAATAAACACTGAAAGGTAACTGCTAAACTACTGACTTAAAAGAAAATATTTTGTAGAAAAGTTCTGGCCATACGCCCCAAAAACAATTAAAAATAAATCCCCACTCGCCCTAATTTATTTTTATTTCAGTCAGAAACGACCCATATTGTAAAATACTTCTTTGAGATTTCTTTTCTGAAAAGAAAAAATAAGTTTTTTCATAGGAAACGCAAATTTGTTTTAGCTCAAAACCTCCCCTTAACAAGAGACTTTGTATAGTCACATACACAAGCATTATACCAATAGAAAAATGTCACTGAACCAGTGGCGCACCCAGAATATTCCTAAGGGGGGGGCCATTGGTGCACAAAATTTTTATGAAGGAGGATGACTCCTCGATAAATTTTCCGAGGAAAAATGATCAGAGGCCATATCAATTAACAAGGCGGTTGTCTTTTTTTGTACATTTATTTTTATCAAATTACTAACAATTCTTCAGTGCAGTGCAAGAGAATTGAATGATTAGAAGAAGTAGTAGTAGATATTTATACAAAACAACACAAATTAAGAAATAGATGAAGATAAAATTATTTGTTCTGGTCTGCTTATACTGTATACTTGTTTTCAACCACTCTCTCATGATTACATATTGTTATATTATTCAATTATGATCTATACATATTCATAAAACGAAGTCCAGCCTTCTGTTCTTCTTTGTAGCCAGAGCATTAATTATCTGGTCTGGATCAATTTCCACTTCACGGTGAATGTTCATTGACGCCAGTCCATTCAGTCTGGTTTCACTCATACTGTTTCTCAAGTAAGTTTTCAACCTCTTCATTGTGGAAAATGACCTCTCGGCACTGCTTGTTGATACTGGGAGGGTGGCATACACTTTTAAAAGTTCAAACACAGTTGGAAAAGTCCTTTGGTCACAAAAGTTAAGCAGTTCGATTGGGCTTTTAGTTTTCTTGTTCAATGCAGAGACCTTCATGTACCACAGATGTAGTTCAGCTTTTAGAGTATTATCTGATCTAGGTCCTAAATCATCTGCAAATTTCCTTGATAAGGCAACAAATCTCTCGTTTTCTTCCAGTGTCGGCTGCCTTCCATTCGGAACGACAGATGCAAAACTTTGTAGAAATTCCTTATGTTTGAGAAATTTTTCATGGAGGTGAGTGATGAAATTATCAATCCATGGAATGAAAATAGAAAGTCTGTAGTATTCTTCAGGAGTCTGTACGTTGAAATTTGATCTATAAATTTGTCTGGTGGCACGGCGTGGTAGAGTAATGTTTTCTCCATGCTGTTCCAGCTTCTTAACAGCTTGTTCAAACAGATGGTGAAACTCGTTCTCTGCGTTCTCTCGAATTATAGATATAGCTTTCAAAACGTCTTCTACGTCGCTCACAGCAGTTGCCAGATCAAGGTTAACTTCCTGCAGCTTTTCACTCAGACGAACACTGTAGCTGAGTAATCTGTCAGCTGAAACAAGTGCTATGACAAACTGTGATGTTAACATTGAACATAACAAGGTATGAGCCTCTGTTGATGTTTCCTTGTCATTCCAGGTAGTAATCTCCTCCAGAGCCTCGATTACTTGATCAAACAATGAAACCATAACTGTGACGGCATCTTGTCTCTCCACCCAACGAGTAGGGCATAATTTCTTCAGTTTTTTGGCACTGATTTCTGTCTCTCCCTGATTAGCTGCATTAATTTTGCTGGTGAGAACAAGGTTTCGTTTTGGTGTGTTGAAAAAACTAGAGATGTTCCCTATTATTCCAAAGCTGTTTCGGATATCCGGAACTCTAGATGAATAAGTTATGGCTAAGTTCAAACAGTGTGATGCACAATGAACGTAGGGGGCTTTGGGGTGTTGCTCATATATAATTGCTTGGGCGCCATTGTACTCTCCACTCATTGCAGAAGCTCCATCGAACCCTTGTCCACGGAGGAAAGACGTATCAATGTTGCAGTCTGCAAGGCCTTTAAGAATAGCATCTGCAATTGCTCGACCTGTAGTTTCAGTCAGGGGCACAAACTTAAGGAAGTTCTCCACTATCTTAAATTCAATTTTATACTTATCATTTGCTTCAAACCGTTTCAAATAACGAACGCAAAGTGTCATTTGCTCTACCGTTGCAATATCTGTGGTTTCGTCACATAAAACCGCAAAACATTTGGCCTCATTCACCTCAGTTGCTATGTGCTTCACAATGGAATCATTGCATGCTGAAATAATCTCATTTTGTATATTCCAACTTATGTAAGTTGCATTTTTTGCCCAACCTTGTAGATGAGTTTTCAGTATTTCTTCTCCTGCATCAACTCGGAGTCGCAAAAGGGCTCTAAAATTTCCTTCGCCTTGGCATGGTTCTGACAATACGTCCAAATCCCCACAGTCTCTATGCCCTCTCATGGCCAGCCCTTGCCTTCCACAAAAAATCACTGTTTTGATAATAGGTTTAAGAATAGCCCTATTCTGCAAAACTTGTTTTTGCTTTCCTCTGTCCATTACTTGATCCACAGGAACCGTTTTTCCTTCCGTGACCCTTAAGAACTCATCGGCTTTGAGAACTGAATCCTTATGATAGAAAAAATTTTCATGTTGACTGAACTTCTCCAAGGCCTTCTTCCAATTATTAAATCCTTTTGAAACAAGTTGACCTGTAGCTTGTGTGGATCTTAAACCGACTTCATGGGGTGCAAAGAGAACACAAAATTTGCAATAGGCACTGTCCTCTGCCTTTGAGTAAGCTAGCCAGTTATGCTTACTCAGCCAAGATGAGCAGAACTTCCGAGTGTGGTGAGGTTTTCCTTGACTTGATACAGCACTAGTGACAGTAGCAGGAAAACTGTAATTTGCATATGGTTCCCAAAGATTTTTTAGCGCTGTTATCCTATCTTCATCTGTGAGGTTAGATTTCTTGACATAATTAGAAATATCTGCAGCCAGAATTTCTATTTCAACTGTGTTTGGTATTGTGTTTTGTCCTACCTTTACCTCCTCACAAGCGTTTGAAGACAGCCCGGGGTCACGGCTGTTGCTTGCTTCGACTGCAGCCTCATCAATGTAACAAGAGCTCAGGGAAACGTCGTTGGGAACGTCACTATTTTCAATCTTACTTTTTTTTTTTAAATAATTTCCCAGTGTCTGTTGGCCTAGCCCTTTTCGTTTTTCACTCATTGTCTTTTTTTTTTTACCTTGCTCCTCAGTTATTCAAGAACAAAATTTGCTATATAGCCGAAATACGCACATATACACACACACTGATCGTTAAAGATGCATTTCACTGCAAGATCAGTTCAAAGTTCAGGACCATTATTAAATTCAGCTATTCACCACGCAGGCCCTCGTTCCGAAACTACCAATTCACTGTTATCACCTTGTGTCGTAACGTCGCACTTTATTTCAACTCACAGCAACACTTAATTCGCGAAGCGTTGGCACGATCTATTTATTCACTTCCACAATTTTCTCACTGGGTAAACGAAATCCTCGAGTTTTCGAGCGAACAGCCGCTTCCCCGCCGTTCACTCTTTATATAGGGCCACGGAGGCGCCTGTGACGTCAGTCTACACACCACTGGTATAGTACGACTCCAGCGAGAAGGCATTTGGGTCACGTGATTTTGGACGAGTCCATTAGTTAAATTCAATCACAGGTAGAAACGTCCTAAGAAAAACGGGTTTCCAGAATTGGCGCCTTTAGTGCGAATTAATTTATAATTTGTACAGTACGATAAAGAGCTTTATATGTATAATTACATTCAGTGTAAGTGTTGGGATATGCTGGAATTGTTTTCTTCACAATGATTAAAATTATTTATTACAATAATGGTTGTAAATGTTTTTTTTTTATACTTTCTCGAAGGCAGACCTAGTTCTCCCTTGTGCTGACAGCGCCCTTCGCGTTTTGCTTTGTCAGCCCAAGGGGGGGGCCAGGGCCCCCTCGGCCCCCCCCGTGGGTGCGCCACTGCACTGAACTGCAAGGAACAGTAAGTAGAATAATATCGAACGTCCACTTTCTGGTCTTCAGAGTCATGTAGCCGGGTTTGAATCTCAGACACATAATGCATGCATTGGAATCTACTTTAACCTGTTGATCACGATCAAAGTAGTTCTCGAGCATTATGAATAATAGTAGAGCGCAAAGAATGATCTCATTAAGGGCAATTCGAGAACTGGAAGCATTAATTGAAGAAAGCTTCATCCTTAAGTTGTTTATTTAACAATTGTTTGCTTTCAACGCGGCAGCTGCATTTCTTTATCCTACAGGATTTCTGCTTGTATGTATCACAGTACAAATATTATTGTTCAAGTTTCAAGGTCGGGGAGTTTAGTAAAATGCCCAGAAGAGGATAGAATCCTCCCTTTAAACTTCAGACGAAAAGGAAGAAATCAGAAGAGAAATTACTAAAAGGAGCTTTTACGACTAAAAGATGCTTAGGGGGGGGGGGGGGCGATGACTGAAGTCACGCCCTTCCCCAAGTCTTCAGAAAAGGAAAGAGCTGGGGCCAAAGCGGGTTCCCAGCAGAGGAGAGGAAAGGTGGGGATGAATATGAAGAGGGGCGCCCCGAGAGGCGCAGGGACCTTAAATATGAACGTTGCCTTATAGCTGAAAAGGGGAAAGGGCTTGCCAACAATTCGCGAATTCCCAAAAGTGAGGGAGGGGTACAGCAATGGTTAGAAGCCTGAGTCGAAAAGGAGCGCAGATAAAACTATGCTGGACGGATCCGCTTTTTAGGGCGGAAGAAGATATCGCGCACGGATCTCGCAGGTAACGAGCGAGGGCGCTTGCGCGCTTCCGGATTACCAGGTCGATAGAATGGGATACTGTCGAGCGTAGGATTTACAAATATTATTGGTGATAAATTTTTTAAATACTGTTAATTCTCAAGATTTGCTATAGACAAACCTTAAATGATGACTGATAGAGATTCAAAATCAAATTCCAGAAGAGTTTTAGATAATCCACTAAGGATTTCCAGTTCTCATCCAAAAATTGCCATTTTAATTGAAATATCTATTTCTCAAGACTGGATATAAATAGAGCTTAGTAAAAACTAATATAGTGATAACTTATGCTCAGCTTAATGATAACTTATATGCAGCATTAGATTCTTAGAAAGATAGAGTAGTTTATTAAGGATTTCCTTTTCTATATTCAGTTTAAAAGTTGTTATCATTGAAACATCTATTTTTCAACATTAGCTATAGGTCTCAGTATTGACTATCTTAGATAACTGATAGGGATTCAACATCAAATTTCAGAGGGCTGTAAGGGGACTAAGGATTTTCACTTCTGAAGTTGTCACTCGAGATTAAAGGTATTATACATTTTCCTCGCAAAATATATTTCTCCGGATTGACTACGGATAGAACTTGGATGATAACTAATATGGATTCAACATTGAATTCCAGAGGTGGTAGGGAGATTTACTGAGAATTTCCACTTCTGTTCTTGTTCACCTCCTGTTCAAAATCTTACTTTGAAACATCCATTTCTCAAGATTGTCTATAGAGCTTAGATAATGACTCATATGGACTAATATGTTCAATCGAAATTTTCACTTCTGGTTCTGAAGATGCCACTTCCAGTTTTTCAGAAAATTAGCATTGTTGTATGAATTATGTGTGTAAACGAGTTTAAGAATGCTTATTTTCGTCAAAAATGAACCCCACTTGTCACCATATGAAGATCCCTTTGTAATTTTCGTGTCTTAATGTAAACTTTTCTTAAGCAAGCCAACAAAACTGATAATTACTTAAAGGAAGCATTTGTTTTAAATGCCTTTACTGAAAATAACGTTAATTTTATATTTTTATAATACTAGGGGGCCAAACCCCGTTACTCGCTTTGCGTGTCAGGAGGCTGTGTACTCGACTTGCTCGCTTCATGATGTCTTTCGTACCACCTGTGACACAGCATAACATGCCTGTTGAAGGTCCGCCGCTCTTTCGCTGGCGTTCACTAACTACCGGACCTCACATTGCAAGTTCCAGCGCCCACGACCGTCGTCATGCTCCCAATAGGCTCGACTAATTAAATCTTTGCCGATACTGAAGAACATTTTCCATTCAGAAGTGCATAAAAAATAGGTTAATTTGCAAACTGAATCAAAATGTAAAAAAAAAAATTATCTCCGTCTTGCAAAAATTCAACATGCTACTGCTAATCTGTCCAATACGCGAACTCACAGCTCAAATACTGTTCCTTTGACTATGACATTAAATATCTCCTAAAGTTTACATCTAAAAATTATTCATTTTACCTTGTTTTTCTAGCATTCATCTAAAAATGAACCAAATTTCATATTCTGTATGCTTTACTTATTTTTTTATATGAAACAGAAGAACTCGAAGAACGCGAAAATTGTTAAACAGCAGCGACGGCGTCAGATACTTTCTTTAAATAGGAGAAACACAAAGCTCTCCAAGCCCCCCAAAAAATCCACTTAATATATTTTAATTTCCATGCGTGTACATTCTACGCATTGGGAGAATTTCAGGGTGCTGCAAAATGCACCTGTTACTGAACGTCATTGGCCTTCTGATCCATGAGCCAGATTTGAAACCCTGATATAAATAGGTAAATAAGGGTATTCATATGGGCTTATAGCAGTTCGGAATCACTTTAAACTGTGGGTTTCGCCCAAAGTTCACTCTCCGTTAGCTTTGCTGAGCATAAAATAACAATGTGGCTTCTACATAATTTTATTCGTTCCAATTCGAGCCCTGAAAGCATCGGACTGAGAGAGTTTCCTTGTTGATTTCTCTATTCCACAAGTTTGTGCTTCCTACAGGGTAGCTAGATTTCTTCACCCTACTAGTCAGCTGTATCATATTTCACAATATAGATACAATTCTAAGATAAGTTTTCATAGAATGCACAAAGATAACTGACAATTGCTGAAATACATTGGAGCACAGCGATGAAACGCAGTAACGTAATCCACTTTCTTTTACTTTCCTCGCCGAAATTGGCAAAGACCCCAAAACTTTTTAAGTGTTCTTTTAGGTTTCTTAATATTTATATTTTATGAACCCTCCTGTTTCTAAATCCGTAAAATCCGTTCATTATTAATGGAACCAGAAGTATATTTTCGATGCACAGTGGCCTCTTGATTCAAAGATTCCTTTTCGATTTTTTCAAAACTACCTATTTCAGTGTTTATTTTTCTTCCAACACTTATTGCAGAAAAATATTCTTTCCAATCGCTTAAAAGTTTTCAAACAGGTTTATCAGATATCTAGTTGTGCAATAAATTCAAAAAGATGTTTTAACTGCAACAATTTTTATAATGAAATGTTTGATGAAAGTGGAGTATATTAAATATTTCTGATGAGTTTTTATATTTCTTGACATTATTAAATTACGTTTGTTTATGATGTAATTCTGTTGGTTTATTGCACTCAGCAGCTTTGAACAAAGTGTTTGGTACCGAAAATGTGAATATATTAAATATTAAAATATTGCTGGAAAAAACATAAATGTTTGCGAAAAATAAATTATGAAAGAAACAAATAAATAAAAAGAAACAGTATTTTGTTATATATATATATATATATAATATATTTCACCAATTTCAGTCATTTATTTTAGAATTTGAAGATTTTAATGGCCATTTCACAAAATACGGTTGGTTTTATTTTTCAGAATAATATTACAATCTAATCAGAGTCATAGTAAGCCTAAAAAGACTTAACTGCTAAATTAAAAGAAAAAAAATCATAAAATTGTTTTTAACTACAGTGCAAATCGTCTTCAGCTCCTCAAAATTCCAAAAAGGCTTCGATATCTGGAGATGGTTCACCTTAGAGTAATGAGGTTGGGTCGTATTCATTTTATCGTTAAAGATTATGTATACAATAAACATTTTATTAATACATTTAAGCATATTCAGCCATTTTTTCTGATTTTGACCACTTTTACGGGGCATTTATTTCTATGGTCGGATTAATTTTTCCTAATTATACCAAAATCTAATCAACACCTAGACAATCCACAAGTGATTTACTTACCAAATTTTGGCATTTTGGATCAATTAGGCTTTGAGTGGATACATATATTGAACTTAGAATTATTGAAATTCTAGTTTCGACATTCGACACGATTTCAATACTTTCCCTACACAATACCATCTATTGTAAGGAAAGTAAAAGAACGTCGAAAGCCCAGACCAACCGACTAGTCTGCAATTTCAATCAAGAGATACACGCTCCATGTTGACCGGCCACACAAACAGCTGCCATAAGCCTTCGGATTGGTCGTGTGGTCTGGGCTTTCTACGCCTCATGTAAAAGGAAAGTAAAAGAACGTGTAAAATCTCATGCAATTGCAATCAAGAGATAAACGCTCCATGTAGAGGCCAACGGCCGTACCGTGCTGAAAACACAGGTTCTCATTAGATCACAGAAGTCAGGCAGCATCGGGCGCGGTTAGTACTTGGGAGGGTGACCACCTGGGAACACCGCGTGCTGTTGGCACATTTCGGGCGCGGTATTCCTGTGGTTTTCGGGCTGGATTTGCACGCTGCCACAACTGCCGCCGTGTTCATGCGGAGTACGATCACATTAAACATGTGAGTCCGTAAGTCCTTCCCAGACGTTGGTGGTAGGGGAAGGAGGGTACTGTCCCTGTGGTGCCTCCCCCACTGGGTTCCGGTCAAAATTGGGTGGCACTTCCCGGCCGTCCAAACAGTTACCTTACACCTTTCTGGTAGGTCGGACGGTCTGGGTCTCAACAACAACGCTCCATGTAGAGAAAAAAAAATTTATTGTCTCGCAAAAAGATCATGATAATCACTAAACAACAGTGTCCATTTAATTTTTGATTAATGTTACTTACATTAGATACAATCTTTTGATAATAATAAACATATTGAATTTTTTATCAATTTTTCAATTTTAAATTAAAAACCTACTGTATTTCAATACCAGTACAGCCCAACATTATATGAGTAATGCCATACGCTTCCAAATAAATAATTATATTTAAAATGACTATTTTCGCAACAAATTTTAACATAATTTTATTTTCATAAATTTCTTTCGATTATTGAAAATGTTTGTTGCCCGTATTTAAGATTCTTGATAATCAACAAATTTCTGGCATTTTTATAGGAACATTGGCGCCAAATTATATTTGGTTTACTCAATTTATTCGAGAAATAGGGCACTTCATGTGTAAAAAAAGTAAATTTCGAATATCTTGAGAACAACTCATAGTTAATTCTAAAGAATGATGTGCATTCATTTCGGGTTATAATTATCTACAAATCATTCACTAATTTGATATTACTAAATTTATTTTGCTTATTATTATTTCTTTCTATTTTAGATCAAAAACATGCAATACCTCGAGAACGACGCATGTTTCCGTCTTATAAATGATGACCTATTTAAAGCAGAAAAATACATAATAATATCATTTTTATAAAAATTTCATATGTAATTATGTTTTCATACCGTTTTTCATCGATTTCCAAAGGAAAAATATTAAAAAAAATTGAGCTTTCCCCATTCCGAAAACTAATAGAGACGTTCATCGGTAAAGTAACCATATCCAATTTCATTCGATTTTCTAAATTTCTTGAACGTGCCCAAAGAAAATCTGAAAAGAAAAATGACATTACTCTAGTTTCATCATAATCAGAGTGTAGGATTTCTAATCCCATTCTAATTCTTGTCTTTATAAATACGGTGTACTGTATAGAAATAAATAATATGAATATGTAGCAAAAATCATCTTCTGCCCAAATAAGAATTTTTATTTTTTATTCTAGCTAAAAAACTGTCTTATAACATGTTCCAAAGCTTGAATTATACAACCATTGCAGTAATTACAATCAGTGGCCTGGTTTTGTTGTCACATTATCAGCACTGGAAAATAGTCAGCAAGACAACGTGTCACCACATAACGCCAACAAGAACCTAAACTAATCACCGAAACTGGATACTATTATAGGGGCATGATTCATGATTTTATAGGGTCTCCTACCAGCAGATTTTACTATGAAAATCGTAGCGTGTCAGAAACTTTTCTACGTTTAGTGTAGATAGATATATCTCTCATGAAAATCAATGAGAGACATAAAATTCAAAAGCTTAAGTTTTCTATCACCTTTCATCAACTTAAATTTAAATCTACTTTTAGTATATAATGTTTTAATGTATTAGCTTTATAAATTATTTTAAATGGACTGAAATAGGGTAAAAAAATTAAGCTCAAAATTTCCCTTTCTGGTGACCTTTAGCTCGGAAATATATTTTAACCTGCAACAATGACTTTAATTTGTACAGTTATAGAAAACTTTGTATAAAATTCTAATGGAAAGCAAACACTTTCATTGTTAATAAAATAAAAAAGTAGAATATGTATTTTTTAACAAAAATGCCGACTTCCAAGCTAAATGACTGCATTTTATTTGGTAATTCCATTTAAATTCTACGATTTAACACAAAACTAAATTTTGAGGGAAGATAATTCATTGGCATTCCGGGAATAGTTTATGTAATTAATGGGAAATTACGATATTAATTAAAGGTAAACCCAAAACGCAAAATTTAATTAAAATCGAAGAAGGAAATATTATTTTAAAATATTTAGAATTGCAATATTTGTTGTAAGTAAAAAATAATATATATCTTAAGCAGAGAAAATAAATCTCAGTTATGCTGAAATTATCATTATTTCAAAGGACAATTTAAATGAGAATTAATTTTGAATATGCAAACTCTAATTTGAAGTTAATTTACAGATGCATATTCAAACTGTGCGAATGGCTAAATATTATTTTCTTCCATCCCTTTGCAATTTGGCATGGTGTACAAACACATATGACATGGTGCAAAGGGGCAATTTAAATAAAAACCATTTTATTATCTTTTAATAAAAACTTTATATTTTTTAAAACATTTTGTTTGTTCTAACATTATAATTTTGAATATATTTACATATATTTTGCTTCGAATTCTTCATTTAAAGCTGCAGAGTATAAAAAACAAAGGATTTTTTAGAAAAATGCTGGCGTTCGCTTGCCATAACTTATTACATTTTATTCAAAAATATTTTTATCTTAATCAAAACAAGTTGAATGTAAAATATAAGCAAATATAAGGTGATCTAAAATAGGACTTTTCTAACCTAAATAAATTAATTTTCTCCATGTACATTAATTTAATAAAATGGCACGTGGAATGGATACTCATTTGAAATTACATCGAGAATTTACAGTTTAAAAATAATTCCCATTATTATTTGGCGATATGACGTGCGGTTCGAAATTCCATTAAACCAAAATATGTCCACAATAATTTATCCTAGTATAAGGGGAGTTATTATATCCGTTTTGTTAAAAAAGACCCTAGGATATAATTTTGCAAGGTGTATATATGTATATATACGTGTATACAGAGTATCTGGGAATTCCCGTATCAAGGAAATTTTCTCCAGAACAAAGAGTGTTATCCATATTTTTTCAATGTAGCTGCATAGGAATATTATTATATCCGTTTTGTTAAAAAAGACCCTAGGATATAATTTTGCAAGGTGTATATATGTATATATACGTGTATACAGAGTATCTGGGAATTCCCGTATCAAGGAAATTTTCTCCAGAACAAAGAGTGTTATCCATATTTTTTCAATGTAGCTGCATAGGAAAAACCTATAGCTACACGACAGGACAACTTTGCTAGAATTGCTCCCCTTCGTATGGGGAGGGGATGGAGGATTCTCTCTTTCCCCTTTAGAGATACAGAAAAAAGTCAATTACAAAGTTGTAGATCATTACCAAAATAGTATAAAAATGTGTTTGTCTGACAAATAAACTGAAAATAACTCTTAAAGCTAGGGAGGTCCATCCCATATAAAACAACATTAAAGTACATAGACGATTGGAATGCATTAAGAAAAGTTATGCGTATAATCGTTCGGCTGCACTTGCATTCCGGTTACATTTTTCAAAAATAAAGATAATTTCGCAATATTCTTCGTTAGTAACTATAGTAAACATGGCTCATAAAATCGAAATAGCCGTATCACAAAGTTACAAAGACATATCATAAGGATACAATAGCGCGCATGAAAAGTTCTTTAAATCTCGGAGAAGTTTACTTATTTTTCTGGCTTCGATTACGATGATGGTTGATGAAAAATCGTCTGTCAAATAAAACAGTTAACATTTAAACTAAATTTAATAAATAGTTTGTTATACAACTATCACTAGACGAGTTTGGAGTCAAAGCATCGCATGCGTTTAAAAATATTTTTAGACAATTATTTGCAGCTTTTTCTGTCGGACAGATACATTTTTATACTAATTTGGCAATAGTCTACAACTTTGCAATTGCCTTTTAATCTGAAAGAGAACTAGATAAACTCCAATGAGAAGGGGAACAGTTCCTTAAAGTTGTCTTGTCGTATGGCGTTATAGACGTTTCCTATGCAGCTGCATTAAAGAAATAAGATAGCTCTCTTCGTTCTCAGGATATTTCCCCTAATATGGACTTTCCTAAACACACTGTATGTCTCTCTAGCTATGCAAATCAGCAGCATCTAATTTCAACTTCATTTGACATGCTGATTAATGGACAACACAGAAACAAGTAGTGGTGTTTCATACATCGGCATAATAGACGTTGGGGCTGTTTGGAAGTATAGAATTTAATTTGAAGTATAAAGCATACCTTCAGATATCACAGAACCTGGAAATTTAACACATATTTTATAAAATTACCGAAATTTATAATTTGCAAAATATGTAAATTTAAATTTTAATGGATGATAGGGACATGAACTTTAATGCAAAGTCCGATAATATGATAAAATCAACTTGAATAATTGTTTTTTCTGAATATTTATTATTTAAAGAATGTTATAGAACAATTTTTTTTCAAATTTTCGAGTAAACAGGAAACTGAAGTTTTCAAGAGATTTAGAGACCTAAAATATAATTAAGGTCGTTTAAAAAATAAAAAATATATTATTAAAGTCGTTTAAAAAATATAATTAAGGTCTTTTAAAAAGTAAAAGAATATATTATTTATTTTCAGTTTTATATATTTAATGGGAGTATTGGGGACTAAAACGTACAAATTCTAACATTAAAGCTTGAAATTGTTATAGTCATAAATCGGTGTACAACAAAATAAAACAACCGCCTCTTTAGAAAATAAAATACTTTAGTTATGACGCCGGAATTATTTGAATCCAAGTATTTGAAAACATATTTGGACCTATTTTAATTCAAAATTTCACGTAAACGTATAAGTAGAACAACAGAAATTATTCTACACTATGTAAGAGAATAATTATAAACGAGATAAATTTTACTTTTGATAAACAGACAATTGGACACAATAAACTGTGAAAGAAAATATTTAAAATGTATGTTCTGCGAATAAAATTTCTGAAATAATTCGAAACACATTTAACAACTGCATCGAAACTTAAATTAATTTACTGCAGCAAATCTTAAAATAAATGAAAATAAATGTAAGTCTTTGAAGATTTTAAAATTTATGAATGTCACAGTTCACATTCGAATAATAAATTAAATACGAAACGACTACTTTCAAGTGGCATAACTTGAAACTGTTACGCATACAGACAGTCAAACAGAGGTAACGGGAAATTTGCAACTTTCAAATATTTTGCAAAGTCCACTTCAACGATAAGAGCTTGCAGTTTCGTCCCAGTAGCTCAACGGATTTAGTAGATTCTAGATGATTGAGAGCCGATTTCAAAATTGAGAGGATAACGAACATGCAGGATGCTAATCTGGGTAAAAATTGCAGGAGATGATCAGTCAGATTGTCAGTTGCCCACTAATCCGGCATTAAAGGGTGGATAGATAATACAGAGTCCCATTCAACGATAAGAGCTTGCAATTTTGTCCCAGTGTGGCGATTGGGAGTCGCTGGGCCCCGAAACAGGAACCTAGTGCTTGCAAGACCGACATTATAATCACTGAGCAAAAGCTAGCTTCTCCTCCGATCTTATAATTCGGGTACAGGTTCCAAGCATCTTTGATCAGATGTCTTTGCTGCCAGTGGTTTTGTTTTGATTGCGTGGGCTAAACCTGACATGCAGTATTAATGCCCAGCACAATCCCCCGACATTTGTTGTTGTTGTTGTTCTGTAGGCAGAGCGTTAACGTTGCATAAAATAAAACATTTATTTACTATTAAATTTACAGCTCTATGTACATTATTGTAATACTTTGCAGAGAGATTCTGCGGCAGGCGGCTAAGTCCTGATATTGGGAACTTTAAGTTCGAGGCAGTCGAACGGGGGTTCGACCGTTCAAGTTGAGATTTCAGGAACGAGTCAGGACCGAACTCGGGACCTAGAGCTTACAAGACCGACATTATAATCACTGAGCAAAAGCTAGCTTCTCCTCCGTTCTTATAATTCGGGTACAGGTTCCAAGCATCTTTGATCAGATGTCTTTGCTGCCGCACCAGTATCTCAACGGTAGAGCGTCGGCTGGCCAGTTCGGAGATCCAGGGTTCGATTCCCGGTTGGGACATCAAGGTTCTTTACAATTTGTATTTTAAAGTGTGCTCGGAACAAAATTTTAGATTCCTCATAAACGCTAAATCTATAAAACATGACAAACTTAAAACATTTGGGGAAATTGATAGACATATATTAACAGTAGTGAAAAGTTTTGCATGATATTTGCATTTCTAATGGGGTGCCGAAGTTAAGTTAATAAAATTCGAAATACGATATATTTAGAATTTGATGATCAGATGGATCGTTAGGTAAATTAACTGAAAAATAACATATAACCCCAATCACAATTTTCTAACACGTATTTCTTAAACAATTTAATCTCGAACAGCGCAGGATAAGTTTACTAATTAAGTATAGGACTCAATTATTGTATTTAAGAAAATTAATGTTTTTATTTAAAACTAGCTTTCCCATAATATTAATAAAATAAAATTAGCACGATATAAAATCTAAATATCCTAGCGATAAATATGCTCCTTATTACGGTTAACAAACCAGTGAAAAAAGTTTGTATATCCGTTAAATCGTTCTCAGACAGATAGAATCTGGCTATTTTACACGGTCTCAAAATAGTTGCTAATTACAACAAATCACCAATTAAATGCTCAAATTATCCACAACATAAAATATTATGTTTTCAAATCACTTTGACTCGTATTACGCCAACCTCACCTAGCTCAACGATAACTCACATGGAAAGATCTCAAAAAATCAAAAAAACTCTTGAAATTCCTAACGAAATTACAAAATTGAAAAAGTTTCCAAAACTCGCCAAGTTGTCAATATTTCACCACATTTTGTCGCCAAGATCTAGAGACATTCAAATAATAACAATGGTTACTTGTAAATATTGTCTTTCACTCGGGAACAAGCAATAAGCCGTAAAAGGACTTTAGATATTTGTAGCAATACATAAGATTTATTTTATTTTTGTGGATCTTTAAAAAAAAATACAAGTCCTAATTTTCTGTATCGTACCCAAATATAATCAATATGAGGGGGACCAATTGCTTGCTAGACATCCAAATATCATTAATGGGGGTCGGACAGCCCAGTGGTTAGCGTGCGGGGATAGTACTCGAACAACCCGAGTTCGATTGCCAGCTCTTCTCAAACTGTCTCCTTGTTCATGAAGAGTATTGGTACGTGAAATATGTGGTTCCGAACTTCTTTCCGAAAGGTTGGTGGTAGGGGAAGGAGGGTCCAAACAGATACCTTACACCTTTCGGTAGATCGGACGGTACAAAATTTGTTAATCAAATGGATCATTATGTTGTAGTTGTATTCTCTCACCTTGAACTAATTGCAGTCACCTAATTTTCACATATCTGCCATCCATAAAGTACAAAATATGTGTCTTCTCACATGTAGCAGTTATGTGTCCATTGTACTTGTGTAGCTTGAGACTCAAACTATCAACGGTTAACTTGCATTAATCTTCCCATGATCGGGAATAGACTGTTAATCACATCCGTATTTTGTGCTCTCGTCGTTCAACATAATAATCACTCCAGTAACAAGGATGTCACGTAAATGGTAAAAGTTATTGAGAAATTGTTGAAAGTGAGTAAGAAAATACGTTGCACAGTGTTAAGAGATTAAGATTAGTTTTTGCACTCAAGATATTTTATAGGGTATGCAATAAAATTTACGATGCATAAAGAAGGGATGAAATGGCTGCTGTTCTTTGTCCGTTTTATACTTATGAGCGACTTTTACTTCCTCTATTGTACATAATATAAAGAAAGCATTGTGTTCGGCTCAAAAATTCGATTTTCAGATTTTTGTGCATTTACACGTTTCTGACAACTTTGAATATGAATCACTATTTTCTTAATGTCTTTATGTCTGTCTGAGTTTCTAGAACTGTTATATCTCCTGAACAAATTAATTTAACTGAATGAAATTGGATTGTCATTCTTTCAATCAATAAAAGTGATAGGATTTTGGATTTTTGGAAAGGAAGACATACGAAGAGAAATTACTCTTCTAAAATAAAAACAAATTATATAATTACAATCATTTAAAAAATTAAGGAAGATACTCCCATTGCATCTAACAGTAACCCACCCTTTCTGGAGTTTTCTTAAGATTTAAAAAATTGTTATACAAATTAATGTTAAACAGAAATATCTACAGAGCTCACTTCCACTATAAGAGCTTGCAATTTCGTCATGGTATCTCAACGGTAGAGCGCCGGCCGACCAGTCTAGGGTTCGATTCCCGATTGGAGCAGCAAGATTCTTTGCATATCCATTTTATATGTAATTAGTAAAAACACCCTTCTATTTTTAATTTCAATATAGGCATTTAGTTTGCTGAAAGGCTCTGCAAACTCAATTTTTGCAAATCGTGACCCAGGAAAAAGTTCCTAATAATATTAATCCATTTAATGCTGCAATGGAAATAGGTACATTAGATTCTTAAATATCAGCTTACTGTCACTGTTCCCCGGTGAAGAATCCATTAAATCTAATATTGTTTGTAACTCTGAGGTGATCACATTTCCATTACAATTATCACTGTACTTAAAACCTATCAGACCATTACAATAATCGTCCTTCAATAAATCGCAAAATGCAGGAAAAGAGTGAAATTAGATTAAAACCGCCTGTATTTGAAAGTAACGCACAAGACATGCATAAAATATGAAGAAAATGTTATTTGGCACCTCAAAGAAGTTTCGGTGCAAGAAAACGTAGAACTAAAAGAACGCCTGAGTTGGCGAAGTGGTAGTTGTTTCCACGGAAGCTTTTCCTTATTTTTATTCCTTTTGTTGTCTTATTACGCCTCCTCCAATATATATATATATATATATATAGAATGTCATATAACAGAAACTACCATAGTACAAATAGTACAAAAACACTTATCTAGACCAATAAGCGCAATGCAGCTTGAAGTAGTCTGGAATAGTATAATAATAAAAATTGAAAGAATGGACATGAAGTCAGCCAACAGGTAATACATAAAAGGCCTAGGGGGATTGTGACCCCTAGTTCCCGTTTACAAGTCGACTTTTGCACCAATGGCAACACCCACGGAGCCATGCATTACCTGCGGTTAAATTCAGTACAACGTCGAAACAGAAGACGTCCATACGAAGTATATATAAAACGTAAAAGGAAAAAATCCCCCAACATAAGAGCAATATATAATTAAACCGACACATAAGGCTAAACCTATTCAATATACGAACTACAAATACCATCCATCCATCCAAATCACTCACGTCAATTTTATACGCTTAAATAGTTCCTCGCTGTATCGATGCCATTTTATTTCCCGAAATAAAGGTGTTACCAAAATCCCTACTGAATGCATCAAAAACTTTACTATGTGCCACACTGTAACACTGACAAATAAATATTAAAGGATAATTTTCTATTATTGCTTCCTTAATAAATATAGAATCATTTTTAACACTTTACAACAAAGTTGAAAAGTGTTTATGACTTTGTTCATTCTGTCTGTCTGTCTGTCTGTCTGTCTGTCTGTCTGTCTGTCTGTCCGTTAGCACGATAACTGCCGTAAAAATGAGTTTATCAAAATGAAATTTTAGTATGTTGTTCAGACGGTCTGTAGGACCTATGGGAATATAAATAAATAATATCACCCAATTAGTTTTTTATTGAACCCGGGTTGAAAAAATGAAATACATTGAAGCCTATGGGACCTAATTTTTCAAACATTTTTTAAGTAAATTTAAAATGCACGAATTGCTTCAAAATTTTTAGGAAATATTCACATTATCCCATAGAATATATAAAAAAAAATTCAGTAAAATATGTTAAGTAGTTTTTTAATTAAAAAAATTATTTAATATAGGGAAAAAAACAAATTCAATTAAATTCTGACTTTGGGATATCTTCCAGAAAGAAAAGAGAGAGATATTATATAATAAATATCTCTCCATTTGTTTAAACGTTTTGCATATGGGAGTGGCTTCATATTTTAAAATAAATTTGGTAGATAACAATTTTTCATTTTTTTTAAATTTTATATAACTCTTCATGATAAATTTAATTGATGGCATTTTAAATGCACTTTCCTACGTCCTAGAGAGTTAAAATTTGGTACACAGCTTAAATTTGTTGAACATTTTATTCGACAAAAATTTGATGGATCTTTAAATATAGATCATACATTTTTTTTGAAATGGCCTGAAAATAATCCCCGTTCACTTCTATAAATCATTGGTGTAATATTGTTAAAAATTCTGATGTGGACAGCACATGTCTTTCTCTGCAGACTCATATTCGTTCTCTTTATTTATTCAATGATAATTTGAGTTTATCTGCACAACATAAGTATTTTAAATGACATTGAATTTACACGTTAAACTTAAATTTGGTTCTAATTTGATAGCTGGACTTATTGTCAAAGGTGGCGTAGCGAAAACGCGAAAAAACTAGAATATCTCAAGAACGGCTAGTCCTAGAGTAATGGGGTTATTCTTATTCTTTTTGTTGTCAAAAATCACATATAAAATAGGAATTTAATTGATATAATTGAGCACACGTAGTCTTTTATTTTTATATCTAACGATTTTTGCTGGCCATTTCGCAAAAATAGCCCGTTCCTTTTTCCCGAATCGTCACTTGTAGGAAATCACTTGTAGGTTATTGAAATATTATACTCCAAATTTTGTTAAATTTGGTTCATTAGTTTTTAGCTAGAGTGGATAAAGGCAATTTCTGCGGCCATTTCGCAAAGAAGGCGGATTCATTTATTACGAATCGTACTATAATCTAATGAACATCAGGATTTCCCACAAAAAATATACCTACCAAATTGTATGAAATTCGGTCCATTAGTTTTTCAATTAGAATGGATGTAATATCCACACAGACACACAGAAACATACACAGATACACCCTTACACACACAGACGTCTTCCTAAAAGTAGTTTTTTCGTGTTCTAGAAGTCCCAAAACGTGTAGATCCTTTGAAAATTCGAGTTCCGATCTTCGGCACGATTCCAATACTTTGAGTACATACACATACACATATATATTATCTGTGTATTATCTGTGTATCTAAATTCCGTGCCTATGCAATTGCAATAGTTGTGATTTTAAATGATCCCTAAACTTTTATTATTTCTTCAAGGAAGCCTAATTTTAACATATGCAGAATGCAAATATCTCAAGCGATTGTAAGATGAATTACATAAGAATTGCTGAATTTTTTTCACACAAAATTATTTAGCTCTGGAGTCTGGAATACAAGTTATATGAATGAAATATTCATTGATTTTGCATAAAGAATCAGATGATTTATATTTCGATACAGTTTTAAGTATTTAAGTATAATAAATTACTGTAGTACTGTGATAATGTAAAAGATATTACCAATGAATGAATCACATTTTAGAAATTTTTAAATGAAATTACATTTCAGTTGGAAAGTGTTTCATAATCAATGCTTATGCATGATTGATCTTTCTTGTTCATCCTATCCTTTCCATAAGAATGCATTCTTTCACTACGTTTAAAGTGATTAATGACTATATTGCGAAATATCCTGATACTTAAATTAGAATACCAGTTAATTATATAATGTATTTTAAAACTATATTGTCTTCTTTTATCATAAATAGTATAATACGTTTTTTTACCAGGTGTTAAATGTATACTTATATCCAGATAGTTGATTGCCTTTGTTTTTTCCGAGACAACCGTCTAAAAGCGAAATCGTGTAAAACAAGTGCCGTATAAATCGGGGGATAAGTGTATATATATATATATATATATATATATATGTATATGTTCGCGAGCATGTTCGAACAACACGTGGTAGCAATGCCTGTAAGTTAATATTTCTGTTTTTATATTTCTGATTTATATTTTTTCTCCTTCCACTAGCCAGTAGACAGTTCCAATGGTGTCTATAGTTAGATACTATCGCCGTTGTCAGAAACTGGCTTTTCTATCGGTTTTAATTCGAACTGTATGGCTGTCCTGATGAGAATGCAATTTCGAACTAACCGCTATTTTTTGTGTAGTTTCAATTGATTGTTCTTAATGTCTTAATCTTTTATCTTGAGCTAATTATTATTGCCTTTTATCATTTTTGCCGTGTTTTCTTTTTCATTTTTAACACTTTACAACGAAGTTGAAAAGTGTTTATGACTTTGTTCATTCATTCTGTCTGTCTGTCTGTCTGTCGGTTAGCACGATAACTGCCGTAAAAATAACTTAACCAAAATGAAATTTTAGTATGTTGTTCAGACAGTCTGTAGGACCTATGGGAATATAAATGAATAATATCACCCAATTAGTTTTGGATTGAACCCGGGTTGAAGAAATGAAATACATTGAACCCTGTGGGACCTAATTTTTTAAACATTAAGCGGATTTAAAATTCACAAATTGCTTCGAAAATTTTAGGTAATATTCAAATTACTCAGCAAGATATATTCAGTAGTTTTTTAAATAAAAATTTAAATAATAATTACACCCCTCATATGAAGCGATCACGTGACCATGATATGAAAAGATCACGTGAACCACTTCAAAATAAAATACGGCATCCATCTTGTCTCAAAATCGTGATTTTTAAAGTTCTTTTTAATTCATATTGAGTGTTGTATTCGTCCTAAAACAGCTTTATTTTTGCTTAAATTCTGTGCATCTACATACTGAAACAACGCAATGACAATATATTTGAGTTTAAATGATCATCCAAATTTGATTATTTCTACAACGAAGCCTATTTTTCCATTATGTAAAATGTAAACAGCAAAATATGTAGGATAAGTTGTATAAGAATTGCTGTATTTTTTTAACGCAAAAGTATTTAGCTCATGGAGTCTGCATAGATGATTTGAATGAAATATTCATTGATTTTACAGAGAGAAGGACGATTTCTTTCGATGAAGTTTTAAGCGTAGAGTTAATTACTTGTAGCTCCGTGGCCTTAAGTTTTTAGATGAAATAAATTATTTTAGTACTGTAATGAATGAAATGATTGGGGAAATGTTATGAATGAAATGTTGCTTTAGTAGTAGAGAGAGCCAAGCGTGTTATTTTTTCTATGACGTCATTTGAATGAATGTCAGTTGTTTTCGATGAAGTTTTCAAATATAATAAATTATTGTAGTATTATGATGATTTTAAAAATGTTACCCAGGAATGTATCGCATTTTAGAGATTTTTAAATCAGGTAATTTATATTTCAATGCCGTCATTTGAATGAAGTTCATTTTTTTCGATGAAGGTTTAAGTTTTCAAATATCATAAATTATTGTAGTATTATGATAAGTTTAAAATTATTACCGAGGAATGTATTGCATTTTAGAGATGTTTACAGAAAATTTCATTGAAGTTGGAAAGTGTTTCATAATCAATGCTTTAAGCATGATCTTTCTTATTATATATATATTTATATATACCTTTTTAATTGTGATTTTTGTATACTAATATTCTTCTCATCCCCCTTTCCATTGTAGTAATAGTTACCTTCTATTTTTATCCTTGGTCTTGGTCTATAGTTACTTATTTGTAACAGATATGCTAGAGATGGTTTTTTTTGTACATACCGTAGTTTATGCATATTCTTCGATTAAAATCTTACAATTTTTATTTATATATATATATATGTGTTTGTGTGTGTGCGTGTCTGTGTGAAGGGATATATATATATGTGTGTGTGTGTGTATGCGTGTGTGTGAAGGGGGGGGGGGGTATGTGTGTGCATTATTTCTGTAATACAATTTACAGTAATGTACACAGAAACGTAGAATCAACATTAACAGACCAGGTATAGCCCTTGATAACGTACATAGTTTCGGAAATGTTTTTCAATTTTTTCAATTTACTTATTTTCAAAAAAAATTTTGGCAGCCAGAAAGGCCTAGCTCCACATGCAATTTTTTTTTTCTGTTTTGCAACTTTTCTTCATCTTAGGAATGTATTGCATTTTAGAGTATTTTATGTATTGCATTTTAGAGTATTTTATGTATTGCATTTTAGAGTATTTTATGTATTGCATTTTACAGTATTCTTGCTTTACACCATGTATGTTTATGCAGGGAACAAGGGGATTAGTACTTAAGTACCTGTATTAAATATATGATTTATAACACAACTAAAATTTCAATCTAAGAGTGTAATTAAGGGATTATATTAACCAATCTTAACCATATGTCATTCTTTTTCAGTTCCTTAACTTATATATAGAACAGGGAAAAGGGGTATTTTATACCAATTTAGTACCTGTTTTATTTATAATGTTTTATTTATAATGTTATCTTTATCATCTTCACAAGCTTGTCGTATAATCACTATTGGTATCAAATAATCACTTCAGACCATCTTATTTTCATTTTTGCTATACAGAACATTTCAATAAATGATCGATATCTAGTATATATAATGAAGGAAATTAAAATTCTTCAATTATATATATATATATATATATATATATATATATATATATATACTCACGAGCAATGAAAGTTGCGCTCCAAGAAGGAAACATGGTACAACTGCCGTGATGATGTAAATAACTAGAGGGCGGGCTGGTATGCAAATGATCCCAGACTGGTGTGATTGCGCATGACCGTAGACCCGTGAGTGGTGGTGCGATCATGAGCCATCGGCCTTATAAACCGACGTGTAGTCGACGCCCCATTAATGCGAGAAGCCTCGGCCGACGCAAGCACGAGTACGGAGTGAAAATAATGATAGGTGGTGGGTTTGCGCCAGAAATGTTGATATATCCAACTGACGGACTTCAAGAGAAGCCTGCCTGATCATCGGGCTGAAAACCGCAGGGTGGTCAGCGCGCCGGATACCCCGTTACGTGGCTCGTTCGGACTATACCGTCCGACGGTGTTGGGAGCACTGGTCACGGGGCGCCACCCCGATACGGAGAATAGGCTCTGGACGAACACGGCATGCTACGAGCAGAGAGGATCGAATGATCGTCCGACATTCACGTATTGAGACCACGACGACCTGATCCGCGATACAGGCACACATAGCGGCTCCTGTGTGCTCACGAACCATATCTAGACGGCTGAAAGAAACGAATCTGCGATCCCAGCGTCTCTTACGTGTACTGCCGTGAACACGAGAACATCGGCGTCTCCGGTTGCAGTGGTGCCAGGCCAGAGCAACGTAGAGACTCACAGATTGGCGATGTGTGGTGTTTAGCGATGAGGGCCACTTCGTTTTGGAGACCGATGATCAGAGTGTCCGGGTGTGAAGGTCCCTTGCACAACGCCCAATCCCAACCTCGTTATCAAGCACCACACCAGTCTCAATGCAAGCATCATGGGCTGGAGAGTCATAGCCTACGACAGCCGATCCTCTCTAGTAGTGGTACCTGGAACATTGACGGTCCAGAGGTACGTGGATGAGATAATACGATCAGATGTGCTCCCAATCGTTGCTAGGATTCCAGGTGCGCAATTCCAGCAGGATAATACCCGGACGCACACGGCTCGGGTCACCCAAGCCTGCCTGAATCATGTCCAGACACTTCCATGGCCTGCCCGCTTCCCAGACCTGTCCCCTAGACCTGTCCCCATGTGTAGAACCAGTTGAAACGCCAGCTGCTTCGTTGCCGCAATCTTCGGGATTTGGAGAGTTACGTCCAACAAGTGTGGACTCATCTGCCGTAGGACAACAACAGGCGTCTGTTCGACACCATGCCGAACCGTATTGCTGCTTGTATTTGTGATCATGTATATCATTCATCTGTATCCTTCAATCAATAAAATTTCAGGTCCATCCCATGCTTCCTTCTTGGTACGCAAGTTTCGTTGTCCGTGAGTATATATAATATAAATAAATATATATTTATATATATATACAGGGCTTTCCGGAACTCCATGTACAAACTTGGAGGGAAGGTAGAGAACATCAATAAGAATCATAATCGCATAGGAAAGCAGGGGCGGAAATGCCGCTCTTAAGTGATAAAGAGACATAAAGACACAGCAAGGACACAATAGAGAAAGCAGTATTAAGCACTTTATTACACAAAAAAATCTGATGTGGGCAACACATGACTTTCCTTATATAATGCAATGAATTTACTACTTTTACAGTAAAAAAAATAGATTTTTCTTATAGTAGATACTTATATTCTTTTCAAGATATTGAATTTTCGACAATGAGTCGTCATTTTCGTTGATTTAGCGTCATTTTAATCCATTTGGCGAGATTTTCGTTAATTTGACAACAATTAAAAAAGTCGCCAGGTTAGCGACAATCCGCCAAATTCGTCGCCAAAATCTCGCCAAGTTTTACTGACGGAGAAATAAGTTATTCTTATAGCAGATAAATGACTATTGACGTTCAGATACAAAAGTATTACTCGAAGTATCTTTTCTCATGAATGGAACGAGCTAGATTCACGAGAATGATGTCACCCAATTTATCGCATGGTATTACATATGAAAAGTTAACATGTTTCTCAATAGGAAATATATATTTTTTATTTTATATGACTTTTTAATAATTTTTTGAAAAATGTGCTATATCTCAAGAACGGTTCGTGTTAGCGTTCTAAAATTTATGTTAATCGTTTTCTAATGAAAACTTACATAAGAAATGTCTATTTGGGTAACTTTATTAGCGGTTTTGATTTTTTGACAATTTTTTCAAAATTTTACTCGGAACTTTAGGGGGTTCTGAACATTCGATTACGTTTAAAAACAATAGGCTTCCAGTGTTTATGGATTGTGATTTTTGTACCAAATTTCGTTCGAATCGGTCCATTCGTTCATCAGTTATCGTCTCCACAGACTCACTGACACACACACACACACACACACACACATACTTTCACACGCACAGACACAGACATCACTTCAAAAATGTTTGATTCGTGATCAGGGATGCTTGAAACGTGCTCTCCCGTCGAAAACTCGAATTCGAATTTTCGACTTCGTCACAATACTTTCCTTATACATTATGTATATAAGGAAAGTAAAAAGAGTACAACAGTTACAAGCATCACAGGGGACAGTCCGGATAGCAGTCTAATTGATAGTTCTGTTGAAGTTCAGTTGGAAGTGGGAAGTAAAACTACGAGTCGATCGTTGTGTAATGAAAAAAGAAGAAAATGCAAGCCAATGGAGCAGGCACTATGATTGATATCATGTGCTGCCCACATCAGATTTTTTTTAGGAGACGACATTAATAAAATGCATTAGCTTGCCTAATGCAAGAAATAGTGTGTATAAACTGCAAATTGGATATAATAACGATAGTAATATTATCAATTTGAGCAATTAAACTCAATTTAATGAATCATGGATTTGAGCTTGCCGCAAAAGTCAGAAAGCTGTCCACATTAGTTTTTTTGTTACTTGCGACAGTGCGCTTTGTGTACCTTGTTTTGTAAGTATGATAAATAGCAATTTTACGCAAGCGTTCTATATAATTAATACTTATGCACAAAATATTTTAACTACTAAATCATTCAATTGAAAAATGTGAACATGTAAGGCTTTTAGTCATACAGTTTTAATTTAATCTACCCCAGTATTAAAAGAACGCCATTTTCACATCATTTGATATTTATACAAAACATTAACTACTTTAAGAGGGGGGTATCATTAATGTATTGACATCCCTGCTAATAGGACACGAAGAATTTAATTAAAAGCAAACTCAAACGCAAATTTTAATTAAAGCTAAATGCGAAAATATTTTTACATATTTACAATCATGCCATTTCGGAGTTATCACTAAAATCATTATGTACATTTGACTATAACGTCTCTAGTATGCTGAGATTATAATTTCAAAGAAGGGCTACTTTTAGTGGTGGATGGTTTTATTAATTTGAAATATGCAAGTAATAAGTTGGAGCTTATGTACAAATGCATACAGATACGTAATTGCAGATTATTCAAATAAAGAGGGTTTTTACGTAATTAAAAACACTAATGAGAAATCACTAATTAAGGATACTTTTATCAGAATATTCATTTTGAGCTTAATAGATATATAATTGAAATGTTATATCGTTAAAAATGCTATGTAAAATTTTTAATTAATATCACATAATCAATCTCGTTATAAATAATATGCAAAGTTTTCAATTAACTAGGGGGCTCCTCCCCCCCCCCTCGACCGTTACGCTCGTCAACCCGATTTATTGAACAAGGCACTTAAAATATGGTACAAAGTTATATCATATGATAAAAAACACATAGATAATAGGTGTTTTCAAATATTTATTATTTTAGCGGTGACATAAGTAAAACTGTTCAAATTGCCGAGTAAAGGTGAAACTACAGGTATATCGAGCTTGGTACATAAAATTAATTTAATGAAAGATTACTTGATAAAATCAACATGGATAAATGTGATTTTCAAATATTTATTATTTCAGGGATGTATCACAGCTATAAAAGTTCAAATTGCCGAATGAACGTAAAACTCCTTATTTTAGTAGGGACGTAAAATTTGATGCAAAAGTGTTGATCATATGGTGAAATCAACAAGGAGGATCGTTTATTAATTGCAGTTTTCAAATAATAATTATTTTGGGGAGTCAGGATTAAAAATGTTCTATATGTTGATTAAAATTGAAATTCCAAGTTCATCGAATTAGGGACTCTCCATTTTGAACAAGAATGATCATCTGATAAAATCAACATGGATTGTTGGTGCTTTAAATTTTTTATTAATTTGGGGAGTGTCATAAATAAAATTGTTCGAATCATTTAGTAAAAGTAAAACTCTGGATTTGTTGAGCTAGGTACCAGAAATTTGTAATAAACTGTTTCGCAACTTAAAATGAAGCGCGAATCAAGATAAATAAGCACACGTACATTACTGAAATCAACTAGATTTCCTTCATCAGTGCAAAAAGACTAGACAAATACGCCTAAACCCAGTTGATTTCCGAAACGTACGTATGCTTATTTATCTTATATTGCGCTGTATTTTACGTTGTAAATCAGTTTATTATTATGGATTGTGTGCAAAGTCACGTGCTGTACTTACTTGAAATTTGGTTCAAAGGTAGATCATATGGCATTTGCTTATACTGGCCAACAGGCAACTCATTTTTCCTTCAAACAACAACTTTATATAACCCGCCCCCTCTGCCAAATTGAAATGACTAAAGGACTTCACATTAAACATATTATCACTATACTGTGATATCGTTTAGCTATTTCAGTTTGACCGATATTGTATTGCGCTTATTTGGGCATGTAGGGATAGACTTTACCACTGAAAAAAAAAATCCATTTAATTTTCGAAACGCACGTATGCTTATTTATCTTGATTTCGCTGCATTTTACGTTGTAAACTAGTTTATTTTTTATTGTACGTAAAGTCACGTGCTTTACTTATATAATATATATATATATTTGGAATATGCATGTACAGTATACATATATTTAGAATGTAATATACATTTTGATCGCTTGATAAATTGAACGATTGAAAAATTAGACTGCTACATTTAATCCCGGGCACCATACTATAAGGGAAAAAAAACACTAATTTATTTTAATATCATTACCGATAGTAGTGTGTGAATGAGAGAGCTGGACCACAGCCATAAACCCCCCATTAAAACCACACCCACTTTTAGAAATGTAATGGCTCTATTTCATCCACACCATTATGATTACACAATGGTGTGAAACCTCCCATTAAAACCACACCCACTTTTAGAAATGTAATGGCTCTATTCCGCCCATAAAATTTCCACCCACTTTTAAAAACAATGGTGCGAAACCCACCCATTAAATTTCCACCCACTTTTAGAAAGTAATGGCTCTATATCACCCATAAAATTTCCACCCACTTTTAGAATGTAATGGCTCTATATCACCCATTAAATATCCACCCACTTTTAAAAACAATGGCTCACAAAACCCCATAAAAATCGAACCCACTTTTAGAGATCAATGGTATGAAAACCGCCATAATTTCCTTACCCCCCTTTAAAAAAAAAATGGCTCTCAAACCCCATAAAAACTAAACCCACTCTTAGAAAGTAATGGCTCTATTTAAGCCATACAAATTCGATTAAACAATGGCTCTCAAACCCTCCATTAAAACTACACCCCCTCCTAGAAAAGTGATGGCTCTATTTCAACCATACAAATCAAACAAATCAATGGTATCAAAATCATCCATTAGCAAGGTTCTAGCGCAAGCACCTCCCGAGAAAGTGATGGCTCTATTTCGACCACACCAATTTTCCGGAGCGAGCAAGCGAAAAGTCGTTGGGAGGGAAGGGTACCCCCTTCGGCGAGCACCCCCTTTTAGAATCTGCGGGTCCGTTAAAAAATGATACCCCAACAACATTTTAAGCACTTAAAGAAAAGAATTCTAATGTTGAGAAAGAACAAAAACCATGGAACTGTTGAACAAACTAAACGCAGTTAGTACATTGGAAGGAAGTTTCAAGAAGATGCATGAGCTCAATATCGACGTAAAATACCCTGTCATGGAAATTAAACAGATCACCACCAAATATGGTAATAAACTAATAGTGAAGTTAGAAGACGGCTCAAATTTGTATCTGCCGAAACGATGCGACGAAAATGCGTCCGACTATATGAAGCTTAATGAGATTAAACCTCTATTCTTTGTATATTTGGGAACTAAAGATGTCGGGAAAGCACTACCAGCGCAAATGTTTAAATTTGAACAGTAAATTTTCTTTTAATGGTATAATAACCATTAAAAAATATACACCGATTTTCAGGCGGCAACTTTTACGAGATAAAAGTCAATGGCCCTGTCTACAAACAGCTCGAAAAGGAGGCTGCACGGGACCCACTGGATCTTCAGCCAGCACACTGTCAAGAATGGATGAGTAACCCCACTGTCAATCCTCGAACTGGCCGGACGATAAAGAAGAACGGCCCTGTGTACAAGCAGCTGCAAAAAGAGTGTGAGGATGCCCTTGCGGCCGTGCCGCGGCCACAATTGGCAAGAAGACCATCATATTGTAACGAGTGGCTCAAAGATCCCATGGACCCCGAGCCAGTTGCCCCTGTTGTCTGTGCCCCGGTGTACACAGAGAATCAGTTGAAGAAGATGAAAAAAGATGCCTTGAAGACACTCGCCCTGCAGCTCCAAATCAACCCGGGAAATCAGAACAAACCAGTTATCATACAGCTGATCCTCGATAAACAGAACATCAGACAACCCAGCATCAAACAACCCAGTCCCACTCCCTGTCTTATTAAATCGCGGTCCGGATCACTAACTCCATGTCTTGTTGACCCCTC
Organism: Amaurobius ferox; assembly: GCA_951213105.1. Classification (NCBI taxonomy): domain Eukaryota; kingdom Metazoa; phylum Arthropoda; class Arachnida; order Araneae; family Amaurobiidae; genus Amaurobius; species Amaurobius ferox. The sequence continues at coordinate 149,042,462 of OX578137.1, read as the reverse complement.
GCCTAGGCCAAGATCGAGAACTTACTTTAATGACTCCACCATAACTCCTAAAAATTTTTGCAAAATGCCCCCCGGTAGGCTCAGAGTATATTCAATCTCAAATTCGACCCACCAAGGGGCCCTTCTTGATGAGCCGAATTCAAGACCAAATACACTCTGAGCCTACCGCCACTGAGGCTTACAAACAACATATAAGGACAACACTGTAAGACTTTGACGCCTAGCGTCGGGCCCGCCCACCACTTTTTTATCGAAGAATGCCGCTTTATTGGAACAACGACTAAAGCAAGCCGACATGTCATTTTTGGCTCGGTATAGTTCAATAAACCATCAACCCGGATTGATTAACAACCTGGGAGAGGTCGGGATTTGAACCTGGGACCTAGATGTTAATAGGTCTGCGCGCTAACCGTTTGCCATGGGTACCCATCTAAATATACACATACCTTTAATTTAACCATTACACCACAGGCGAAAATCTTCCAAAAATAGCACTTTAAACAAGTTATTTCCCTCTTATAATGTAAGAATTCTTCAAAATATCTATCACTATTGTATATCTGATTAAAAAATATAGAATAAAATGCTTAAAATCAATCGCGAAAAATAAATTCCACTCCTGTCCATATAGTGCTTCCTCCCCATATAGTGCTGCCATCTCTCTTTGATTCTCGTAATCTCCGCTTTTTTCTACCGCTACCTCTGAGAGTACTCTTTAAAGAGGAAAAGATGTTAGGCAAGGTCAGCGCTCGCTACAGACGTTATGAAAGCAGGAAGTAGAAAACAAGGTCGAAACTCTCCAAGCGGAAAATAATACTGCTTCGTATTTTATCTGAGTTAAAGAAAACAAAGATATATATAAATGAATGAAATTGAGTCTGAGATATTTTGCTATAGAATTCTTTATCAGTATGTTCAATTAGATGTTTATAGCGATGACATTTCAGAAGTGAAAAAATCCTTAAAAAAGTTGCATGATCAGTTTGAAAAAATTGTCAAACTTATAAAAGATGATCGAAGCATCGAAGGAAATGTTGGAAGTAATAAGAATGTTAGGTCTGGACAATAAAGTTTCCTCAGACGGAGACTTGAAAACTCATGAATGTGAACACGAATATGTAATTCAAAATGATGATGGCTGGTACATTTGCCAAGCATGTCACGAAGAGCTGAGGTATAATCCAAATGAACCCCCTATCAATAATCTCGATATGTATTTAAACATGCAGAAACAACAGAGGCGAAAACATCGAATGAAAAATCTGGCTAAATGGTTAGGTTTGCATAACCTACCCTTTGAAGAAGAAGAGCTTTTGAACGACTTTTCTTCTTATATCCATAAATATGAGGAGATGTACCCAGAGCGAAAAAACATAATCAGCAAAGACTATATCTTATACCATATGTTACGGAAAAGAGGTTACGACATCTATATTTCACGCCTTCTAGTTAAGTTACCTAAACTCAAAAAGACGCTTATTCAGAATGAAGAAATCTGCAGAACCATCTTCGAAGCATTAAATTGGAGTTTTTACCCTATAAATTAAAAAAACGGCTGATACGTCTGAACAACATGTCACGAAGAGCTGAGGTATGACCCCGATAAGTGATTATAATTTTTAATAGCCGAATAAGCTATTAAAAATTAATTAACTAAATCTTTTTTATCAATCCAGCTAGTCTCAGGATAACCTAACCATTTAACTAGATATTTGTCCCCTTTCTTTTTGATGATTTTTTCAATCTTATACACATTGTCTTTCTTATCATATTTTACTAATTCATATTCATAAAAAGTGCCTTTAACCTCATCATTATTTAAATCCTGAACTCTATAAGTGATTGGGTCGGTTTCTAATACTTCAGAAATGACAAATATTTCATCTGTAAAAGTTGCTTGATAACCCCTTCTGAAGGTAGACTTATATATAGATATTCTTACTTTATCGCCTACCTGGTATTTATGTTTACGTACGACCTTTTCTTTAAACAAATTGCGGTAGACTTCACTACTGTTTTCTTCTAGACTGGCTTCAACAGGAGTCATTTTTATACTTCTGTGGTATGAGTTGTTGTAATTCTTCACTAATTGACCCAATACATCTATGTATCTTTCAGTGTTATTTGCACACAAGTAGAGCTTTATTTTATTACCAAGAGTGAGATTAAATCTTTCAACCATAGCAGCTTTTATTTCAACATTTTCTGTTGTGAACCATTGGATATTATTTTCTTTGAATAATTTTTGAGTTGTTTTTCCGACGAACTCTAAACCCTTATCTGTTTGAACCCTTTCAGGTATTCTTTCTTTGAAGATCTTTTTAAATGCTTGAGTTACTTCTTCTGCTGATTTATCCTTTAGAGGAACAGCCCATGCATATTTACTGAAACAGTCAACAGCTGTTAATATGTACTTGATACCATCATTAAACTTACTTCTCGCAAATTTATAGACAAACAGTAAATCAGCTTGCCATTGGTCGTCGATATGTGACACGTAAATTCTCCTTCTTTTGAACTTACGGATAAGTGGTTTATGCTTTGTGTATACATCCTGTCGGTGTAAAAAATCCGAGACTTCTTTTCGACTTAAACCAGTTTTTCTGCTCAGTACATTTATGCCACAAAATCCTGTTTCGGGATCGTAATAAACCTTTTCGGGGCAACCCTTCTCAGTTACCCCTTCAGCGGTAAAAAACGGCACTTCTTAGAACCACAACCCACACAAATACCTTTCAACATAGGTCTAGCGTTTTTAGAGGTGACATGCTGTTCATCTTTAGTGTCGGTGTGTGTTTTACATTTGAGACAATATATTTTTGAGCCCATTCCAAATGTCTTCTTTGCTTTGATAATAGGCTTCACAACAGCTCTATCTAGCCTTTCACGAAAACTTGGATTGGGAATGTCGTCCAATTCTTTAATCATGTTTGAGTCACACACTTTGTTTCTGGTTTCGGTATCTTTGTTTTTAATGTAGCACACGTCATGTTTATAGGCACTATCATCAACCCTATTAATAGGCCTACTCCATTCTTTGTATGTTAAATCGGGGTTCAGTCTAGTTTTTCCTCTGAGCAGTTGAGTTCCTGGTCCTGTAAATTGATGCCCTGGCAGATGCATTTCAAACGGTAAATTATTAATTGCTGCGTTAACAACACCTTTTCCTTTATTGCAAGTCTTTTTACCACACATTTATTTATATATAAAAAATTATTTACTCACAAATTGATATCCATTCAGCAGGGTTTGTTTCATATATTTTTCTCTGGGTAAGTAGACTAAATTATTGATGAAATCCTCCTCTCGCTTATACACTTCCTCTTCTGATATGGTATTCGATTTGTATGAATTGAGCAGCTGTTTGTAAAACTTGTAAGACTGTTTGTACTCTTCTTTCCTTTCCGCGATATTCAAAGCTTTATCAATAACTTCAACAATACCGACGCTTAAGCTCAGAGCAGCTAAGGGAACAAGTACAAAAGCTGATAAACCCAATGAACTTAAAACGAACTTGCTAACGGTCATAGTGACACTAATTTTATGGTAGTGGTGGTAGCTCTTTCTATATACGTAAATTTTCTTTTGCAAGTATTCTTCCATCTTTATTTATAGGGGTGAAATATTTCTTCCGATATCTCAGAGCCGGATTAACTAAATCAAGCATAAAGAAATCATACGGCTGTTGCATGCACTTTTTATATAATCTACTGAATTCTTCTTTTGTCAAACTACCATCTATCTCTCTTATGATCTGTTGAATCTCCCTCGGTTGAATATTAAAAAATATCAAGTAATTACAGTTTCTTCTGATAACAATGGGTGTTCTATAATAAGATTGAGAAAGATAAATGATTGAGGCGTTTTTCTTCCGACCTCTGATGAAAAAATCTTCTATGCTCCTCTGGTCCTTGTCAGTCATGCAGTCATCAAAGACAACAACATTTTTACAAGATGGGTCCAGGTCATCCACTTTTATAAATTCTTTTGTATCAGAGGAGAATAAAGTTCCTTTCTTGCCGAATCTTTCATATAACTCTAGGATAATTTTCTTCTTCTTTTTGGGGTACTTTATCGAGTCAATATCCACGCCCTCAAACATTGTGTACTTTTCTTTCAGTTTACCATACTTGGGTTCGTACATATCTTTTGCACAAACGAACAAATTATCAAATTCGAGATAGTCGTATATAAAATTCAACAATAAGTTCGTTTTACCAGTACCTGAAGCTCCAGCGATTAGAAGTCTGAAAGGGTGTTTAGGTAATAAATAATGTTGATTTGCATCGACAAGTTCTTCTGCTTCTGTATAATTTTTAATTTGAATCATCTTTATTTAATGTTAAAAATTTGCTTCAGTAAAAATTTAATTTGCTTAAGTAAAAATTTTTTTGCATAATAATAAAGATGAATGCTATACAAAAAGAACGAAATAAGAAATTAAGAAAGGAAGTTGAATATGAACTTAAAGTTTATAAGCTTCAGGCTGAAATTAGAAAAAACAACGAACAACAACTTGAGCAAAAATTAGGTATCCAGAAAGCACTATCGGACTTTCACAAGCCTGTAACTGAAAAGCTACAAGAACAAGAAATTAATCGAAAGGAGAATATTCAGGCTATAAAAGATGCTGTTGATCACATTCCTCTAGCTATTGAATCGCCTTTAGAAGTCTATGATTTTGATAAAAAATTGGATGTAGAGTTTTTAGAGAAAAATAACTTTCCAAGACCCTCAAAATTGTACCATGAGACCAAGGAAACTTTGCAAGAAATTATGAGTAAAGTAAATGATACTTACCTAAAAATGTCTCGTCAAAAAGGAAACATTATGAGTCAGATGTCTCGAATGACTAAAAAGGATGAAGAAAGAGAAGATCGCTTATTAGCTAAGGCTGATTATTTGAGAGATCATATGACTACGTTAGGAGATTATCGGGATCGACTCAGAGACTTGCAAAGAAAAGGAATTTATATCGGTAAAGGAGTAGAAGACAAAATGGAAATTTTAGCCCGATTGACTGATAAGATATGTAAAGGGTCCAAAAGTAAAAAGTTACACAATCAAGTCGTCGATTTATTGGATGCATTGTTGAGAGAAGGAACTATGACCAACGAGCAAGTAAAACAATACTACAAAAATTTTTCATTGAATAAATGAGTAATTACATAAAAACTAAAATACATTTAAGCGATCATCAGATTGCTAAGCTAAAATCTGCATACCAGAAAGGAGAAGAAGTATCTCTACAAATAGATAAGACAAAAGCCCCCAACAAAGATATACATTTAACTCGAACACAGATAGCTCAAATTGGGAAGGGGAAGCGTATCACTATCAGTAAGACGCAGCTCCAGAAAACGGGTGGTTTTCTACCTTTTCTATTACCTGCGTTAATTGCTGGGGCCAAGGCTTTAGCACTAGGTGCTGCAAGTGGGGCGGCTGGATATGGAGCAAAGAAAGCTTTGGAAAAAATTTCAGGATCTGGATGTGTAAAAAAAAGACCCATTGGAAAGGGCGTCTATCAAAACTGGGAATATCAGACGAAGTAATTGAACAAAATATGAAACATGAACAGGGGTTTAGGGGCGTCTTTACTTCCGATCTGTTGCCTAAAAAGATGAGTCGGTTTGAAAACGGTATTATTAATCTGGACATTGTCACAGGACCTGGTACGCACTGGGTCTGCTACTATAACGATCCTAAAAATAACTTTGTTGAGTATTTTGATCCTTTTGGAGAACACGTATACAAAATTCATCCTAACATTAAGAAGTATCTACTGACTTCTGGAAAGAAAAATATCGGGTGTAACTCGAGCTTTCTACAGCACCCTGCTTCCGTCAAATGCGGCTACTTTTGTATGAAGTACATTCGTGAAAGAAACAAGGGTAGGCCAGTTGTAGATGTGCTATATTCTTTTACCCAAGAACCCAGCGACTTCAATGAAAAAAATGTTCTCTATAAATAAAATGGTTCTATTGATATTAGATTCTAAAAACGCGGAAAAATCAGAAGATTTTACGATTGAATACACTAGACCTTTCACCTTTAAACAGATTGCCCTTCAGTCCTTTTCGATGTACGTTTCATGGGACAATATCAAAGATGAGGAATTATCATACTTTGATGGTCAGCAGTGGTTAAATTTGACGATACCAGATGGAAATTACACTATCAAGGGGCTGAATCGTTACATGATTAATTTTTTTGGAAGCGATCCGCCGATACAATTCGGTATAGTGGAGGAACGACAGCGAATAGCCATTAAGTTAATAGACGGGTATAAGATCGATTTAACGAAAACCAAAAACCTGCATAAACTTTTAGGTTTCGAGCCTAAAATCCACGAAGAGCTTGAACAAGTAGGAAAGTACATTGCTGACTTATCTGGGGGAAACGATAACATTTATATACATTGCGATGTCGCAGAGGGGGCGTATATCAACGGTTTCAACTCTACAAACGTCATCTATTCATTTACAAACAGTAATCGTCCAGGTAGTCAGATTATAAAATCATTTGACAAACCTCTGTTTTACCCTGTTCGAATGGATAGTGTTTACCGAATCAGAATGCAAGTAACCAATCATAGAGGTGATTTAATTCCGCTCAATAAGCAAGAAGTACAATACAATTTTATCGCCCTATAATAAAGAAATGAATAAACACAGACTTCAAAGAAAGAGTAAGAAGATACAAGGAAGAGGGTTCTTTTCCGACGTCCTGCAGGAGGCCGAATTAGAAGGTAAGTATGTGCAGGATAAAATAAAGGAGATATTATCAAAGCAGAAAAAACATGGAGCTGGACTAAAGTTTATCTAAATTCGATTTAATAGCCATATAGCTATTAAATTGAGGAGAAGAAAAAAAATTTATTTCATAATAAATGAATAAAATATTTGAATTAAACAGCACCAATTATTATTACGATGATGACATCGAAAGTTTCGAATATAGAGAGGTAAGGCATGAAAATAGTGATAATTCTATGGAAAATGCCTCTTACCATTTCTTTATTCAAGACACCAACGCCAACATTTTATACTCTAACGGTTATTTACAGCAAAAATTGAAAATTGTTAACAATGATGGTACTGCCATAGTGAATGATAATGTAGCTCTCGTGAATGGAGGTGGTTTGATCAATGCTAACAGGTTTACATTAGGAACCACTGAAATAGAATCCAACATTAATTATACCGCTCTTATGCGACAAGTGTTGGGCTTAATACATTTTACGCCTGACTATTCTTCTGCCGAAGCTACAAATATGCTGTTCTACACTGATACGTCGGACACAGCTGATAGAGAACGCTTGAAATATGATGGCACGTTAGTAGATACCACAAAGATTACTGAGTTTTTCGAAAAATTCAGAATTAATGAGAACCATAACCAGGGATTTACAGAAAGAAGCGAATTCACTAAAAATAGCAAGGTTGTAACTATATGGATCCCACTAAAGTACGTGTTTGATTTCTTCCGTGAATATAAAAAAGTAATCACGGGGTTCCAAGTCAAATTTGAGTTCCAGAGAAATCACAGTCTAAATATGCTGTACACCAACGAGCAACATAAGATCTATAAAGTCGTTGTAGAAGATTTATCACTCTGGCTACCTTACGTACGATTTAAAAATGCGGCGGCTTCAATATTTAACGAATTAAAGTTATCGAATAAGGATGTAGAAATAAACTGGAACCAACACAGCATAGTAAAGTCTAATATTTTCTATAAAAACGCTAGCGGCTCTTATACCATAAAAGCTACTTCTGATGAAGTCTTATCTTTGTACGTAATTCCTCAGTACACTGAAAGATACGAAAATTCGAAGCACAATAACATGCTGTTTGATAACTTAGATATGACGGAATGTTGGTTAATGATCAACAATGTAAAAGTGCCAACTGTCAGTTACATGATGGATTTTGAGAAAAGTGATTATAATCGATTATACACAGCCTTTTTGGAATCTGGACTCAACACCATCACGTCTGAAACAGGTTGTATGGTCAATTATTCGAATTTTGGTAAGTTGTATCCAATCATCTGCTTTAATCTCTCTCATCATCAAAACTATACCGATACGAATAACTTAATGATTGAGTTTAACTGGAGGTTAAGGAACGCTGCCCCCAAAGATTATGTTTTTTACTTCATCTTAAAAGAGCACAAGAAATGCCTCTTAAATATTAACAATCAAAATATTACCATGATCAAGACTTTGAAATTATAAGCCATTTTTATAGTCCATTTTTAATTTTTATAGTCCATGACTATAAAAATTATTTTATATTTAAATAAATGGCTGCCTACTACCCGCTTTTCGATGAAGAATTAGAACAAGGACCTCCTGGTATTCCAGGCATAGGGTTTAAACTCACACACGACGGTAACTACGATATGGAAAATAAGATCTTGAAAAACTGTCAGACACCGATTGAGAGTCGGGATGTAACTACTAAAAGTTATCTGGAAGCTGAGTTAATTCGTAACTCCACTACCGTCACTCACACGCTGAGGGTTGAACTCCGAGAAGAGATAGCAAAAATTCTGGAAGATTTAGATCAGAAGTACCTGAGGTTACATGATAGAAGACCCATTGACGCTAAAGGTAAAAGGATAGGCAATGTCGCTGACCCTATTGAAGACATGAATGCGGTTAATAAAAAGTACTTGGAAAACTATGTTGACAATAAAGTATGTTATGCAACCACCACATCAGGATACATAACTATTAGACCTAGTACCAATGCGAATGCCGTTATTTTTACGAAGTTTTCCGGTGATGCTTTGAACTCAGATTGTAAATTCTCTCGGGACGGTTTTTTTAGACTGGGATTGTACCTTGATCCTCAAAAGATAATCGATGAATTAATCGTTGTTAAGTTATACATTAATAACAAGCAATACGTTCACAAGATAAAAGTAGCCACTGAATTCGTGTTAATTCTCGGAGAGGTTAAAAAAGATGACCAATTAAAAATTTTCTTACGATGTGATGCTGAGTTCACAGTTCAACCATTTCTAAAAATTGAAGAAATCAAGTGGACACTCCAGCTGCCGTAAAAAAAATTGTACATAGAATAAATGGCGTGGAACGAAATATCTAAAAGCGGTTTGTCGGAAGAACAAATCAGAGTTAGTAAAAATTATGTTAACTGGTCGCTCATAAGTCAATATACAACTTTATCGGAAGAGTTTATCGAAGAATTCGAAGGTTTGGTAAACTGGATGGTCATCTCTCAGTATCAGAAACTTTCGGAGCCTTTTGTAGAAAAACACAAAGGTCTATTAAACTGGTACTATACATCCAAATATCAAGTTTTATCAGAGGATTTCATGGACAGAAATACTGAATATTTAGATTGGGAAGTAGTTTCCAGATATCAGATAATGTCAGAACCCTTCCTGGATAAGCATGCTTCCAAATTAGATTGGAGAATGGTTTCTCAATTCCAAGTACTCTCAGAAGAATTTATTCGTCGGCATATAGACAAAATCGATATGGAACTCATTTGCGTCAAACAAAAGCTCACTGAAGATTTTATGACGGAATTTGCAGATTACCTTGAATGGGGTAGAATTGTTCAATGGCAAACCTTTAACGAAGATTTTATTATGAAAAATCTGGATCGTATAGATCTTTGTCACCTCATGACTTATAAAGCCCATTTGCTCTCAGATACCTTTTACGAACTCCATTTTAAAAAGCTGGTTTGCATCCTTCTGACAAACATATGTAATAGATTTGTGGTACAATATGAACCTATCGACATACCTCCCGAGTTGGGTAAAAATGATCCTATCGACATACAACCTGAGTTGGATAAGAATGAACCTGTCGACATACAACCCGAGTTGGACAAAAATGAACCATAAATTTTTATATTCATAATAACATTTAATGGTTGATCAACCATTAAATGTTTAGATACCCTTTGTTACCTTCCTCAAGTTTGAATATATTTTTCCTTTAAATAAAGAATATGGATCGTATTGTAAAAAAATTAAACGATTTGAGTACTGATAACTTTGAGTCAGTGGATGGCTTATATTTGGTTTCTGACATTACTGAGCACGGGAAATCTATCCTAATACGTTTGTCGAATAACTCAATTATATTTTTAAAAAATGATATACCCAGGGTTGGTATGATTTTGACCAGGGATGAAATAAGATTATTAAGATTATATGTTGGCTTTAGGGTTTTATATTATTGTACACCATTAGAGGGTTTCGTGGTAAAAAAACCACCTTTTCGAAACCTCTACGAAACCTTTTCAATATATCAGGCTGACAGTGATAGTGATAGCGATAGCGATCGACCGACAACGATGACATGCCCTTCCATAATTTAATAGATGTAGATATGACTATATTTTTAATGATTGAAATACTCATTAAAATTGAATCATTTAAAGTATACCCCTTCAGTAATAAAAGCATTTAAAGAAAAGAATTGTAGTTATAAAGAAAGACAAAATGGATTTTCAATCTAAAACCGTTCGACAGTTGCAAGGCTACTGTCGTGAAAATAATATTCGAGGTTACTCGAAACTTAAAAAGTTGGAGCTGGTCGACCTTATTCAATATCATAACGGCTTTTCCAGTTTCCACAATGACTTGTTTAGCAAGCCAAAGAAGAACAGAGTGCGTAAGATCAGGTGTTGCGGTAAGTTATTTAAGGGATCAAGCATGAATAAGCACCTACAATCTAAAGGGCACCTAAACTATAAACCAAAGAAGGCTCTCCCAGAGTGTGGAAGGGTGGAGCATCGACTACATCACATGACTCTCCCCCAACTACGGGAATTTTGTCGAACGCATGGCATTAGAGGCTATTCCAGGTTAGGAAGGAGGGCAGACATCATAGCATACATAGAAAGCGTATTGATCAACCGTCACTTCGGGTTTGATTCAGACCTGTTTTTAGATACGCGAGAGAGAAGGCTCTACACCCTCCACAAAGTTAATACAGCCTTTGAATCTCGCTTGAAGACGTACGACATCCAAAATGAACACAACCTGATGCTTCCCAACGACTTTTTGAACGATGTGGCATCACTAGTCCGGGGACTCATCACTAAACACATAAAGAGGCTGCATGGTTTGAAGGTTAATTTCGAATTCCTCTGTGACTATCAAAAGGGTAAAGACGATGCTATTATAGAAATGGAGAAAAACTTCAAAACAGAAAACGCAGTCATCTTAGAATCAACTGATTTGGTAGCTTATTACAGATCGGTTATCCAAAAATTATTGACAGAAATGGAGGAGTTTGTTGCTAAGGGTTCGGGATGGACGCTTGTTAGAATTAAAAGCCTTGAGGTGAGGATCAATAAATACAACCCGCTGAGAGGATCATCCTACATTGATTTACCGAAAAGAATTAAAGATAAAAAGGCAGTCATTAACGTGAAAAATGAAAATGATAACGAGTGCTTTAAGTGGGCGATACTGTCTGCTATTTATCCAGCTGATAATCACGTAGATAGAGTCTCTAAATATAAGCCATATGATAATGAGCTAAATTTCGAAGGTATCGAGTTTCCAGTGAAGATGGAAGATAGAGTATTTAACAGGTTCGAAAAGTTGAATAAGATATCGGTGAACATATATTCATACGAAGGTAATGATATTTACCCATTGAGAATCACTAAAAATAAGGAAGACAAACACATCAATTTGCTGTACATAAAGAATAAGGAAGGACACAGTCATTACTGTTGGATAAAAGACCTCTCCAAATTGATAAGCGGACAAGTGACTAAACACAACGGAAAGATATTCACCTGTGAGAGATGCCTGCTGTTTTATTACTCCGAAGAGGTCCTCCGAGCTCATGAAACGGATTGTAGGAAGAATACACCAGTAAAGATTGTAATGCCCGAGGAGAACGAATCTCTGCGGTTCAAAAACTATCAAAGGTCTTTACGATTACCCTTTGTGATGTATGGAGACTTCGAGTGCTTGACAAACAAGATAAACACCTGCCGCCCTACAAAAGACAGCTCATTCTCACATAAATATCAAAAGCATGAACCTATGAGCTTCACTGTCTACATCAAATATAAACACGCAGACTATAAGGCACCAATCACATACAGAGGACCCAATGCCACCAAGCTGTTCTTTGATACAGTGAAGACTGAGGCGCTAGCGATAAAGAACATTTATGATAAGAAGCAACCCATCAAAATGACCACCGAAGATGAAGAGCATTTCCAAAGGACCCATGTTTGCCACATCTGTGACGAAGATATCAGGAAGAAACCTTCACCCTATTCGCCCAAGGATGAACCTGACTTCCGAAAAGTTAGAGATCATGACCATCTTCTCAATCCGGCGAAATGTGAATCGAACTACAGAGGACCTGCTCACAACCTTTGCAACCTAAAGTATCAAGAGCCTTCGTTCATTCCAGTGTTTATCCACAACTTATCTGGCTACGACGCCCATCTCTTCATAAAGGAGCTCGGTAGAGACCAAGGTGATATCGACGTCATCCCGAACAACGAGGAGAGGTACATTTCCTTCAGTAAGGAGGTCGGGGCAAAAACTGTAGAAGTAGGCGATGGGAAGAAAGTAAAGGTACCTGGTATAAAGTTGAGGTTTGTCGACTCATTAAAGTTCATGGCCGCTAGCCTCGACAGTCTTGCGAAGAACGTAAAGGAGTTCAGGGAGACAGCCAAGTACTTCCCCAAGGACAAACTGGACCTCGTCACCCGAAAAGGCGTCTATCCATACGATTACATGGACTCGTGGGACAAATGCGAAGAAACCAAGCTGCCCCCAAAAGAAGACTTTTACAACCAATTGAATGAGTCACACATAAAGGATGAGGACTACGAGCACGCTAAAAGGGTATGGAAGGCCTTCAACATTAAGACATTGGGTGAATATTCCGATTTGTATGTGAAGACTGATGTACTCATCCTAGCCGACATCATGGAACACTTTAGAGATGTCTGTCTAAAGACCTATAAGTTGGATCCTGCATGGTACTTCACTGCACCCGGACTCTCGTGGGACGCCATGCTCAAAACCACAGAGGTTGAGCTAGAGCTGTTGACAGACTATGACATGATACTCATGCTAGAAAAGGGGACCAGAGGAGGCATCTCTCAGTGCTGTAACCGATATGGGAGGGCGAACAACAAGTACATGAGGGACTATGACGAGAACAAGAAGTCTAACTACCTGATGTACCTTGACGCCAACAACCTTTACGGATGGGCCATGAGTCAATACCTACCGCATGGTGGCTTCAAGTGGAGCACTGTGTCAGATGTGACCCAAGTAGAGGATGACTCAGACAAAGGATACATCGTAGATTGCGACCTACAGTACCCGACCCATCTGCACAACCTCCATTCAGACATACCTCTAGCACCTGAGAGCAGGATGCCCGATGGCTCAAAACAGCCAAAACTACTGACGACCCTCTATGACAAAGAGCATTATGTGGTTCATTACAGGGTTTTGAAGCAGCTGTTGCAGTTGGGGGTGAAGCTCAAAAAGGTGCACAAAGTGTTGGAGTTTCAGCAGTCTCCCTGGTTGAAGAGGTACATAGACCTGAACACTGATATGAGGACCAAGGCAACCAACGACTTTGAGAAAGACTTCTACAAACTTATGAACAACTCGGTCTTTGGCAAGACGATGGAAAATATCAGGAAGCGACTCGATATTAGGCTAGTGTGCGATCCCCAGAAAGCGGAGAAGCTAGTTGCTAAGCCCAACTTCAAGGGAAGGACCATTTTTGACGAAAGATTAGCCGCCGTGCATATGAACAAGACGAAAGTGATTTTTAATAAGCCAATATACGTCGGCATGAGTATATTAGATCTATCGAAGCATCTGATGTATGACTTCCATTATAATCTTATGAAGCCTAAATACGGGGACGATATCAAGCTATTGTACATGGACACTGACAGTTACATCTATGACATACAGACCGAGGACTTTTATGAGGATATGAAAGGAATGATTGACTACTTTGATACATCAGATTATCCAGAAAACAATAGGTATGGTATGCCTCGAGTAAATAAAAAGGTCTTGGGGAAGATGAAGGATGAAAATGCAGGGAAGATCTTAGAAGAGTTCGTTGGCTTAAGATCTAAGATGTATGCCTGTAAAACTGAGGTTGACCTGGTGAAAAAGTCGAAAGGAGTAAAGAAATGTGTCGTGAAAAACAGGATATCCTTCGAGGACTACAAGAACTGCCTATTCAAGCAAGAAGTACAGCATAGAACCATGAATCTCATCAGGAGCACAAAGCATGAGATATATTCCATACAAGTCAATAAGATTGCCCTATCAGGAAAAGATGACAAGCGCCATATATTGGAAGATGGTATCCATACCTTGGCTCACGGTCACTATGCAATAAAGGAGTAGGCGATCATAATCTTTTAACAGTTTTCGAACTATTAAAAGATAATTAATGGTCCTCAGTTCGAAGGACACATTCTTCTGTTCTGAATGCCTCTTTTATAGTGTCTATATCACATCTAAAGTGCTGATTGGAACCGTCCTCCTCCTCCATATAAGAGTCTAACTTTTCGCAGATTCTAAAAGGGGGTGCTCGCCGAAGGGGGTACCCTTCCCTCCCAACGACTTTTCGCTTGCTCGCTCCGGAAAATTGGTGTGGTCGAAATAGAGCCATCACTTTCTCGGGAGGTGCTTGCGCTAGAACCTTGCTAATGGATGATTTTGATACCATTGATTTGTTTGATTTGTATGGTTGAAATAGAGCCATCACTTTTCTAGGAGGGGGTGTAGTTTTAATGGAGGGTTTGAGAGCCATTGTTTAATCGAATTTGTATGGCTTAAATAGAGCCATTACTTTCTAAGAGTGGGTTTAGTTTTTATGGGGTTTGAGAGCCATTTTTTTTTTAAAGGGGGGTAAGGAAATTATGGCGGTTTTCATACCATTGATCTCTAAAAGTGGGTTCGATTTTTATGGGGTTTTGTGAGCCATTGTTTTTAAAAGTGGGTGGATATTTAATGGGTGATATAGAGCCATTACATTCTAAAAGTGGGTGGAAATTTTATGGGTGATATAGAGCCATTACTTTCTAAAAGTGGGTGGAAATTTAATGGGTGGGTTTCGCACCATTGTTTTTAAAAGTGGGTGGAAATTTTATGGGCGGAATAGAGCCATTACATTTCTAAAAGTGGGTGTGGTTTTAATGGGAGGTTTCACACCATTGTGTAATCATAATGGTGTGGATGAAATAGAGCCATTACATTTCTAAAAGTGGGTGTGGTTTTAATGGGGGGTTTATGGCTGTGGTCCAGCTCTCTCATTCACACACTACTACCGATCGTCTTAAAATAAAATGGCACAACTAGTTTAACTATTAGCGCCTGCTGCGTGGAACATATATTTACGATATTTCAAAATTACCTGTTACGCCTTTCCAGCAGTGAATCTATCGTCGCTAAAAACACAACTTTTGCAAGAGCAAATCGTGATTTGTTAAAGATCTCTGTCTCCCTTCACCTTAGACTACAATTAACCTTGGCGATAAATTGTCAAAAACTTGAACTTGTCATTGATCTTGGCGAGAAATCTAGCAATATGTCGCCAACTTGATGAATTTTGGCGAGTTGTAAAAACTTTGAGAACGAACATGATTGAGATAGAATTTCTCCAGTTAACTAGGTTTTTTGTGATATTTCTGCAGAAGATGTACAAAAATCTCCATTTCTCAGGAAATAATGTCTCTTATTAAAAAAATCTGATGTGGGCAACATTTGACTTTCCTTATATAATGCAATGAATTTACTACTTTTACAGTTAAAAAAATGTTATTCTTATAGTAGATACTTATATTCTTTCGAAGATATTGATTTTTCTTCAATTAGTCGTTATTTTCATTGATTTGAGGTCATTTTTATCCATTTGGCGAGATTTTCGTTAATTTGGCAACATTTAAAAAAGCCGCCAAGTAGGCGACATTCCGCTAAATTCGTCGCCAAAATGTCGCCAAGCGCTATGGACGGAGAAATAGTTATTTTTATAGCAGATAAATGACTATTGGCGTTCAAATACAAAAGTATTACTCAAAGTATCTTTTCTCGTGATTGGAACGAGTTAGATTCATGAGAATGATGTTACCAAATTTATCGCATGATATTACATATGAAAAGTAAACATGTTTCACAACAGTTAATATTTTTTGTAATTTATGGGATTTTTTTGATAAATTTATTTCAAAAATGTGCAATATTTCGAGAACGGTTCAGGCTAGCGTTCAAAAGTTTATGTCAATCGTTTTCTAAGAAAATATTGCATAAGAAATGCCTAGTTGCGTAACTTTGTTAAAGGTTTTGATTTTTTAATGATTTTTTAAAAATTTCAGTCGAAAATTTAAGGGGTTCTGAACATTCGATTGTGTTTTAAAACAATAGGCGTCCAGTATTCATGGATTGTGATTTTTGTACCAAATTTCATTTGAATCGCTCCATTCGTTCGTAAGATATCGTCGCCACAGACTCACTGATACACACGCACACACATACTTTCACACACACAGACATCACCTCAAAAATGTTCGATTCGTGATCGGGGATGCTTGAAACGTGCTCTCCCGTCAAAAACTCGAATTCGAATATTCGATCTCGTCACCATACTTTCCTTATACATTATGTATTTAAGGAAAGTAAAAAGTAACTGATGTCGCTGCTGCCGCTTCTTATTGACGAATTTCTCGCTTCTCGTATTTCTCTGCTTCGTACTGCAAAAACTATATCATATAAAAATATGAAATTTGGTACACTTGTAGAGAAAGCTTTGGGTAACACATTAAAATAAACCATTTTCCTAAATATATTTTAGTTTAAGAAATATTTAATGTCAAATTCAAAGACAAAATATTTAAGTTGAGAGTTTGCGTCCTGGATAGACTATTATAGCAAGACCATGAATTTTTGCAGGTATAGCCTATATTTGCCTCTATAGTTGATATATAGTTGTCTATATAATTTGCTTTATTTGTTATATTATAGTTTGTTATATTCGCCTATAGCCTATATAATGCTATATTTGCCTATATAGTTGAATTTTTGCAGGGCAGAGTCCATTTTTCAATTTCAATGTGGTTTAAGAGACAATGTACTTTTTATATAAGGTAAGTGTACCAGTAGTGGGCCATGTACCAATAGTGGGCCGCCAGTTTTCAAAGTGAAAACACAGGTTTTAAGGTCATACTTGTAAGGTAACAGAACAACTGCTGAGTGGTTGAAACCCTTATCAGTTATCTGACAAAGGCACAATCTCAGTAACCTGCTGGTCTTTGAGGTGGAAGAATGCTTTTCTGAAGTGATCACACAAAGGGATTTTTCTAGCTCATTCTTATTGCTTTCCTCAAGAGGCAAGCATTCATTTAATCTTTGTTTTCTCTAAAACCATATTTAATTTGGTTTTAAAATGTAATATTTCTATTTCATTGTATACTTAATATTTTGTAAATTATGCTTAAAAGACATAAAATGAACAGATTATTAATTTTGAAGGGAGGCGCTCTTTGGGGTCATTTCTTTTTAAATTGTTTCGGTAGTGGGCCTAGGAGTTAGTAGTGGTTAGAAAGTGATTATTGCAACTGAAGTAAAATCCGAGAAAGTGGCAGTATCACCGATAAAAAAGAGAGAAATGGTTTTTTTTAAAATTTTGGTAGAAAAAATTAGAAAAGTGAAGTTAGAAACATTCTTAGAAAATAAAGGAGAATGGAAAGGCCCTGTGGAGCAAACAGACCTTTACTATTTATGGTTAGAGACAAAGGAAACTTCGAACATGGAACCATTTTTTCAGGGTGCACTAGTCAACTCTGTTGAGGCGACATGCATTGAAAAGTCTGTTGAGCTGGAGCATGATGAAAGTACTGTTGAATCTGCTGAGGTAGATCTTTATTCAAGAAGGCTGAATTGAGCTTATTGGGGATGCAATGCATCCAATGTCATTATATACTGTCCATCCTATTGCAGGTCCATCCACAAATGTACCATCTCCCTTCAAAAGAGTTATTTTCTGGCCAAAGGGGAGGGTGACAAGATAAAGAAAAAGAGAAGACGAGAAAAGCTTCCTACAGTTGTGACTTCTCCTCAAATGCTTCAATATTATAAGAAGAAAGAAGATATTAAAATTGCTACAGCCGCAGAAAAAGAGAGGAAAAAAAACTGAAAGAGAATAAAAGAAATTGAAATGGAAAAAAAAAAGAATATTTGCAGATCAGAAGAAAAAGAGAACTAAAAAACTTTCATCTGAGTCTTCCACTTCTTCTTCTTCACTTTTTGCTAAAATTGGCAATAAAAGAAAAATTATAAAGTAAGATTTAAATTACATTCTCTTTTAATTAGGTACCTTTTTATACATATATTTTAGAAATTATATTAATGATAATATATAGCGAAATATAACTTTCAACAAATCTAATACATTATTTGAGTGGCCCACTTTTGGTGGATCCACAATAGGTACATATAGAAATTTAATAGGCCCACTACTGGAACATAAAGGAATTTAAAGTTTTTTATTTAAAAAAAAAATAATAATTTGTTTGCAATTTGATGTGATACTAATAATAATACTAGATAAGAGTTTGACCAATGATAAAAAAATTTATTCATGCTGTAATTCCATAAAGTTTCAATGATAATTGATTGAGTACCCTTAAATGGCTCACTACTGGTACATTTAGCTTACTTCTAATGTAAAATTTTTTCTTTCACATCGGTACGTCCAACGATATCTCTGTCTCGTGTCGGAAAAACTATATCACACAAAAATATGAAATTTGGTGCATTTATAGAGAAATAATAGATTAAAACTATGAAATAAACCGTTTACCGATTTAAACTTTAGTTTGGCTGGAAATTGCTCGCGAAGTGAGCTCTGGATCAAGGATCGAAGAATTCAGTTTTTCCCTGGGCTGGGAAAAATCCCTACCTTTACCTCCTGCGCAAAATAGGTAGAAATAGAAAAAAGGAATCTTTGAATGTAGAAATTTTAGAAGAGATGTGTGTGAAGCGAGCTCTGCATGCTCAGTGAGTAGGAGGCCCAACGGGAGTTGGAGAAGCGTAGTGAACAGAGGGCAGAGTCCTCTCCCCACCCCCAGTTATGTAAAACGCATACAAGTGATTCTTGAATACCTCAGTGTTTTGAGATTCTATTTTCAGATTTCTGAATTTGTTAAGCATTTTGGGGTCTGTTTCTTTGTATCTGACGATTACTTTATACTTCTGATAGGTAGCAAGAAAGCTATTTATTGTATCTTGCTACCGTTCACGCATTTTACTGCTTTTAAAATATATTAAGTTATTCAGATTTTCGGATCGTTATTGTATACTGAGAAAAAAACCCACGAATCAAGAGCATACTACCAAGTTTCATGACAAACCGCTCAATAGTTTTAACCTTGAGTGGATACAAACTTCTGCATATACTTGAATACAAATGTCTGACCATAAAATATTACATGCTGAACTCTTAAGTTGTAAGCTCACCGAGTTTGTATTGTTTTTAAATCGAATGCACTTTCTATCGCAAGTTTTCTTCATGCAATATCTCAGTCTTTTGGCTTAGATATAATAATTGTAAAACTTGCAATTTTCTCATTTAGTGAATTTAAAAATAAATTTAAAATTTTGGGAATATAAAAATATTTCAATATTATAATTGTGTTCTGAAAATTTAATGTAGCATATAAACATTTATTTTTACTTCTTTGGATAAAATAACTTTTTATTGGGGAATTATAATCAGATATTGAGGTACCTTGTAGCTTATTTTTGAAGACTTAAATTTTAAAATGTTTTTCTTAACTTAATTTTCAATGCATATACTATTTTCCTTTTATAGAACAGTTTAATTCACGTGTGTAACCAAATTGTATACCTAAATTGTTACCGATCGGCCTCTGCGTTAAGTAACCTTATATGCCGGCGTAGCAGTCCAATTGTGTTTATTTCGAGTATTCGCTTATGGTTTTGTCCATTTACTTAAGAAAGTTATTGTTAAAAATCAGGCGGGTCTAACTACGCCTTTTTAAAAAATAAATGAAATAATTCAATTAATCCTGTTTTAAATTTCAGACAACGCCGGCTACATTTTCTAGTATATGTTTCAGGGTACCCAAACTATTAGACACATGCAATAATTTACCTTATATTATATGTATTGTAGGAAAAGTAGAAAACAAACTATTATATAAGATCATTCCATACTCTTCGGATTAAATTTTGATTTATTTACTTGTTGGAATTTCCTAAACTGTGATAAAAGTTTTTGCGAGCCTTAGCTGATTTTCTTATTTTCAAGGAGATTGTGGCCAACCTTTAGTAGCTAATATTTCAAATTGCCAGAAAAACGCGATTTTCCTTTTCGCTTATAATATCCAACACTGAAGTATATTTTAGCGCTGCTTGGCTTCTAAGTTGCAACAAAACACTTTATTACTTTCTGAAATATTGATTTTTGAAAAACATTTTTATATTAAACCAAAGTTGGGAGTGTGTATAAAAGAATGTCACAAGATTAAAAATGTGTATAAAAGAAAGCAATATAGCTGGCGTCTTGTGGTATCTTACTATTAATAGAGCGAGCTGGAATGTGAGTTTTCCAATAAAGCTAAAATGGAATGAAATTGGAATGAACTGTTGTAGCACTCTGATTTCATTGTGCCGACTACATAAAATGAACTTGTATTCGAGCAACTAAAAACCCTCACATAGTAAACTATTATGTCATACAGGAAATTCCTATCGTATCTGTATATAGCATATATTAAAATACATGCGTATTTTAATATAAGCTATACATCTTTGCTTGGATTTCTTTCATGTACACCCTGTAGAGTAAGCTATATTTAAAAAAAAACGTTTTAAACTAACATTAAAGTACCGCTAAACAGAAAACTATAATTGTGTCGGAAACCAAGAAATTGATAAATCTTCTATCTCTAATCATTGTTGGATAACATGTCACCGATTTGATTTTCTCCTGCCTCCATTATTCAAAAGTATTCATTTATTTTTTATTTCGATTCTTAAACGCTTTTTATATCAATAAAAATTGCAATAATATCGTTAAAGATTTGTCAATGACACCCTATTTCTCTGAGGTTTGGCATGATCATGTCTGATTTTTGCATCTAAGTTTCACTTGCTTTCTTCATGTTTAGTTCATATTATCTGAGTAGGTTTCCTTAATTGCTTCTGGTGTTTATTTTTCCTTGAGTTTCTATATTTTCTCATTATATTCCCCTTTCATCGCACTAGATGGAGTCACTGCCCTTTACTTATTTTATGTTTGAATGGTTTTATCTGCGTTCCCGTCCTGATTAGTTACACGGAAGAAGGAAAGCCGTTGAATTCTGAAACGTATGTATGCTTTTTATCTTTATTTAATATGCATTTTACGTTCTGTTCCAGCCTATTATTAACACTGATACTTCGAGTCATTGGTCTGGTCCATGACTTCCCTGAACATCTCGTATAAAGAAACAACAAATAAATTTTAATCTGGTCGAGAAGCTATTGGGTTGCCTACATCCTTTTATATTCTCTACATGTAGAAAGAGTTCGGGATGTTTGTGGGAAAGTAATATGATTAACACTCGTTATAGATTGATGTCAAACATCGCATATTTCGAATGGAAAAAGATTAATGTGTAAGGAGGATACTAGCTAACTAAGAAAATGTATTGAGTTTTATCTAAAATTGATTTTTTTACCAGAATTGTTTTAAAACCGTAAAGAATATATTATATCAGAAGATAAAATATATTTTTTAAATAAAAACAACCAGAGTTTTCTTTATTAAAATGTATTTACTAAAATCTCCATTCACGACGTACATAATAATGTCCAACAGCGCTTTTTATGTAATTTTTATGTCCTACATCAGTGCAAAATAAAAAATAGATGGCAAACATGAGTTTTAATATACAAGCCATAACCGCCAGATAAAATTAGAATTTCAATAATTTTTAAAGCATCGATACATTTAAAAACATAATTTAATAGATGGAGATTTTAGTAAAGATATTTTAGTAATAGCCAACTTTGGTTGTCTTTATTTTTTAAAGTTTTAATGATTTGACGTGTTTTTCATACGATACAATGCATTTGGGTTTGGTTTCAGGTCGGCAGTCATTTTACTTATATCACGTCATCAAACCAACTGAACGATGATAAGATTATAAGCCCTCTGTGAAGAGCTGTGGAAAAGCATGTTATAGATTATTAACACATGAATAAAATTCGGGAAGTTTCCAAAAGTCGCCAAGTTGGTGATTTCGCCACCAAAGTCACCAATTTTGTCGGCAAAATCAAGGAGCCCAAACTTCAAATTACAACAATGGTTTTCTGTTAACGTATTCGTAACAGCATGGTGTGACTTCCGTTATGTACTTCCAGCGCAGCATATCCTTCCTCCCTGGATCTTGCGGCAAAAAACCTTAATCAACCAACCAAATGTTTGATCTAAGTAATATTCATTTCAAAGATTTATTTTACTCATCGCTAAGATGTTTCACATCAAAATCTCACGGCCACACAAATAGCTACTGCAGGTCTTCGGGTCAGTTGCGTGATCTGGGTTTTTCACATCAAAAACTCAGTTTACGAAATTCTTACTAAACATTTCTCCTAGTTCATGAACTGAACAACGTTGACTAAAAATACGCAAGTTTACATCCAACTTTAATCAACAGCCTTCTTATTTCGAGAACAGAGTCCATACACGTTCCAAAATCGAACCTTGAAGTCGCTGTCAGGAAGAAAGTATCGATTGTTTAGATACTTAAGTAGCTTTTATGTTTCCTACTGCGATAAACGAATGTGAATAAATAATAAGACGCTAGCATCATAGTTCCCGGCCTGTGATGCCACAAAAATAGCAATTTACTAGCTAAATAAAACATTCATCACGCCGCCGAATCTACTGCTAAACAAAGTAAGTAATGATGGCACTAATGAATTCTGCATTCATATACAACTGAAGAATATTGAGATTTTCATTATATTTTCTCTTTTAATTTTACTTTTTTTTCCCGATTAGATTATTTTCATTTAGAAATGATTTTTAAGTTACAAGGTTAAATTCCATTAAATTGAATAAAAAGTAATGCCTTGATTTTGCCTTAAGCGTTTTTCGCAATTTTATTCGTGTTTTTTCCATTTTAGAATATATTTAGTTCCTCTATATACATAGTATGACGTGTAGGGATATAGATCGGCGGGATCGGAAATTCGATTTCAAGTTTCCGACAGATTTACACGTTTTGCGCATATTTAAACTCGAGTCGAACGTTTTTGAAGGGATGGCTATATGTATGTGTATCCATTTGTAGACGTGGCTTTTCTTGAATAAATAGGTCGGCGGGTGGTTTTCCCCTATTACCTATGAGAAATAGGGGTAGTTTATCCCTATTTCACACTATTTAAGTTGGTTTTTCCCTCTATACTTCTTCTTAACTTCATATTAGTTATCTGTGTCCCATCGTTCAACATCTTTGATGGACTCGTTCTCGACTCAAAGAATACGTAGAAAGGTAAAATTCGGCACACAGTTTTATATCGCAGAATATTTTCATCCAACAGATTTTCACGTCATTACGTTATATCGTTACGTCATTTACGTACCTTATCTCTTACGAGCTCGTTCTCGGCTCCCAGAGCTCGGAGAAAGCTGAAACTTGGAACACAATTTACCTCACGGAACATTTTCATCTACCAAATTTCCACGTCATTATATTACGTATTTAAGTAATTTACTTACATTACTCTGTTTTGCTTTTATTGCATATTTTTTAAAAATTACTTATCAATATTTTCAGATGAAATATTTTACTGGTTCTAACCATGTATTATTACACATAAATTACGTCAAAAAAGGAAACTAAAAATGTAAAAAGTAAATTGAGAATAAACAAATTTCGTTATTTCTTTCCCTACACAAAAGTGGCGCATGGAAAAGTAGAAAATAAATTTTAATCACACACGAAATTGAGAATAGGAAAATTCACCTCAAAACAATACTAATACATAAATCGTATTCTCTAAAATTGATATTCTGCAAAAATACTACTTTATCTGACTACATGACTTTTTCTTTTAGGCAATTTTACATATTATATATATTGGAGAATAAGATTTGTAACGAATTACTTTGAATTGAATCTGCAATACGCCTGCAATTTGATTCAATTTCGTGTGTGATTGAAATGTATTTCCTACTTTTCCGTACGCCATTGTTGAGTGAGGAAGGACCTTGTAAAACTTGTTTTTTCTCATGGTTGTTTTTTCTCATTTTTACTTTCTCTATCGTACATGGTAGGTAATGTGGAAAAGTATTGGAATCGTGTCGAAAATCGCAACTCCAGTTTTCGATGGGTCTACACCAAACCCGAAAAATCTAATTTTAGCGCGACGTTTGTGTGTGCATGTCCGTGTGTTTGTCTCTGCCTGTCAGTTTGTGCAATGTATTTATCCACTCTAGCTGCAAAACTAATTGACCAAATATCACAAAAGTTTACATATATCACTTATGGGTTATCCTGGGGCTGATTAGATTTTGGGTGGATTGGGAAAGAAAAGACCTGTCTTTTTCTGCGACCGAAATGGCCCATCAAAAATTACCAAAATTTAAGATAACAGACTATACGTGCTCAAGCACATGTGTATCAATTAAATACTTGTTTCATACCTAATTTTCGACACCAAAAATAACAAAATTAACCTCATAACTTTAGAACTAACCATTCTCGAAGTATCTCTTTTTCGTATTTCTGCCATATCTCCTTTGAAAATATACATCTAGTCGCCAAATGAAAACGGAAATTGAAATAAAACTGCAAATTCGATGTAATTTCAAATAATTATTCGTCCTACTTCATGCTATTAAACTCAATTTAATGGATAATAAGAGAAAAAGGGAGAAAACAAACTTCTATAGGGAACAAACAGTCTATAGGGAAAGCCATGTGCTGTCCGTATCAGATATTTTTACTGTTATCACATTCTACGAATACTGAAATCTTATTCATTTTTAACGCGATCACACTTTTTTAATGCCATCAATTTTCGGAATATTCCATTTCAATTCATAAGGAATCAACAAAGTGAATCGTATTAAGTTCACACAAGTTTTAAATGTAATTTATCATAAGAAAGAAAAATTTACTCCTTTTAGAATTGCAGTTTGTCGAGATATTTCATGTTTTTAGAGGCAATGTATCAAATTGTTACAGAAAACTTATGTTACAGAATGCTACAGAGAAAGTATTCTTAAATAAGCTGATACATGGTGTTTTATATATGCTTCTTTCCATTTCCATGTGTTTATATTACTAATAAAGTCATAAAGTATTTGTGGTTTAAATAAATTATAATTATGTCAATTAATATGTGGTGATACATTGGTTTACAAAATGCTTCTTAAAGAGCTGGGTTGTCAATAACCCTAAAAAATTCTTCCAATGATACTACTTACCATTACTGTAAAGTAGTAAACTCCCATGATCATTAAAGAGTCTTTAATAGCATTTAAATTCATTTTTATTTTAGTTATATGCAGATTCAACTTATTATTTCAAAACATGCTCATTATTAGCCAGGCCAGGGCTCTGCCAATGCAGCAACGGTATCAACGAGTGTCCCTTGCAGTATGGAAGTACACTCATCTCCAAAAGTTAAGCAGCAAACAAAAAATTAGCATATTCGACAACAGAAACAACGTGTAGCCATAAAATTCGCATACATGACAGACGCACGCTCCTGGAAACTAGCCCGCAGAAAACATTTTGCATACCGATATTTTTTAGCAAGAAAACGTATTAGGTATAAAAACAGGCCTGTTTTCTGTAACGTCCGTATTTCAGCGTTACGGATTCTAAAAGGAAAATCGAAATAGCTAAATTTTTAAAAATGAGTAGACCACATCAGCTGAGTGAGACCATCAGCTACGTGGACATTCAAGAGTCGCAACATATTATTTAGTCATATCAATATATAATTAAATAATAGAGATTTTTTTTCCTTTTTTGCATTTTCCCTTTTGTTATATCCAATGATCTGTGAAATGTGTATTAATCTGTGCAAATTTCAATTAATTCTAATGAATACTTTTCTTTCTATTTGATTATTTCACTTTGTTGCTTAACTTTTGGACATCAGTGAATATGTGCGCATTTCTGCATATTCATAAGTCGAATATATAATATAAAGATAATCTATCAATAATCATAATATATCACCGCCACAGTACTTATATTTGAAAACTTTGACTTCAATTTGCTGTTATTGTTCCAGTTTATAAGAAAGGTTATAGAAACTATCCCGATAATTGCAGGCCCATTTTCCTTTTGTTTCTTTTTACAAAAGCTATTGAAAAAATAATTAAGAAAAGATTAATCAAATACTTGGACTCTATATATTTTTTCTGTTTCTGCCTTTTGGACTTCACGGAAACAAAAGTATCGAAGACGCTTTAATGAAATTTCTTGGCAAAATCAATGAGGGTTTAATGCTGTCTATATTTTTACTGGTATGTTTTTGGATATCAAGAAAACCTTTGATTGTGTTCATAATATCTAAGCGGTTTGTGGCAGTCATCGAGTTAAGACGGGGTATTATCAAACGTCCTCAAGCCAATTCTATTAGGTTTCAGAAATTTAATTTTTTTTATCGCCTATATTTCACAATCTTCTGCCTCAATCTTTTAAAAACATTGTTAATTTTAATTTCTTTTTCAGGCATATCAAATGGTTATTTACTTATAATTCGGCTGAAGGTGAGAATTTTTTCCATATTAATAGCTAATTATTTACCTGTTTTAATTGTCATCCTGACTCTTTTTATTGTCTATGTTTATATTTGTAATTGTTATGTTGTAATTGTTGTAAGTGTTATGTAGTGATTTATTGTAAATCTTTTCTTTGTAATTGTTTTTATGTCATTTGTTGCTACTATAATTGCCATATTCCCTCTCCTACTATAAGGCAATCTTTTAGGAGTGGGTATTCATGAATCCTGTAATCACATTTCTTTGAATACTTAAGAATTTTTATATTATTATTATATTATTAAAAGACTGTAATGAACACAATGTTACTCAATATTTTATAGTTATACAATCTATTTCTTCAGGAATTCTTTCAATGACCATTAATTATTATATGTAGTTTAAAAATTTTAATTTTTTTAGAGATTTATAGTTTCATAGTTGGTAAAAAACTATAATATACATTGACCGTTATTTTATAATAAATATACTGTTACTAGCTATGAGTATTAATTGATTAAATGGCATGCATTCGCTTTTACCAGTTTAATTTTTAACTGCAAATTTTCTAAAACAGAGACCTCCGACAATCATAAACCAATAGACAATAAATACTGTCTGCGAAAAAGAAACAATCCATGCTCAAAACTCGATCATACTGCTTGGATATTCCACCTTAACTCTCCTTTAATGCAGTGTATTCTGTAATGGATCTATGCCATTTATTTCTGTAATGGACCGATCGCAGTAGCGCTAAATAACACAAAAGATGGACCCTGAAGAACTGGAAAAATGTTACGTGAATTCCGGATGAATAATCAAATATATTTTGCTTCTAACTTACATCATCATTTCCAACTGTATTATAACCCTATATGCAACTTCACTGTAGACTCCGGCTTTTAAAGAATATCCGCCAAAAGATTGCTCCATCCTATAATGAGGCACATTTTCAGGCAGGCAGTAGAGGTATGATGATGATGATAATAAGAAAAACTTGAGCAACGTATAAAAGCACAAATAATACAATAATGCAGCGTACAGCTGTTTCGAAGATACACTGGATCCCTTTCGCCAGTCCAAGAGAACCTCGTTTATTTGAACACCTTTATGGAGGCCCTAGCCTCTATGGCCTGTATCTCCTGGAAGTTATAGTACAAGAACATTACGTACACTGTGCTCCCGAATGTCGAACGCCCTAGGGCTTTTCCTGTAATTCCATTGGTGTGGGTCACAAATTTTAACTTCAGCAGCTCTTGGTTGGGAATTAAGAGGATGTTTTTGTAGAAGTTAATCGCAAGTTTTTAATTTCAGTTTTAATGGGTTTCACTCCAAAGTCTCGGTGGATGACATTGTTTCTTAAAAACCTTGGGGCTTTTCTAATTGATCTTAAAATTACATTTTAGGAAGTTTGAATTTTTTTTAGGTTTATGTTTGAAGCGAAACCCCAGACAGCGGCTCCGTATAGCAGGATTGGTATTAGCACAGTTTTGTAGAGGGGATTTTATTTGTGTAATTGCCATGAGGAGAGTGAAGAATGCGGTGTAGCATGGCTCTGGCAATGTGGTATTTTTTGATGGCACATGTAATGTGCTGTTTGAACGTGAGTTTTTTGTCGTAAAAGATACCAAGATATTTACAAGTGTTAACGTAAAGGATTGGGGCATCATCCTTTTTAATGAGGGGGGGGGGGCTTTTTGCGTTTATTTGTGAAAATTATGCTATTAGTATTTTGGGGATTAATTTTGATTTTCCACTTCTAGAACCAGGAGGAATGTGTGTGTATATGTTTTTGTAGTCGAGAACGCACAAAATTTGCATTTGTAGATCTGATGTAGATGGCAGTGTCATCCACATAGAGAACGATGTGAGTGTTTGGGGATTTTGGAATGTCGTTGATATAAAGGTTGAAGAGCGTTGGGGCCAATTGGGAGCCCTATGGGACCGCCGCTGTGATAGGTCTGTGTGTAAAGTAAGTGTTATTAAAGCGGACAGTGAACGATCTGTAGCAAAGGTATAAATGTTTTAAATATATGAGAGCATCTGAGAAGTTCAGCTTAATTAATTTGTTGATTAAAGTAACAAACCAGATCCGATCAAAGGCCTTTGCTACATCCAAGAGTATGGCTCCAGTTGTTAGTCCCATATTCATTCCTTCGGAGATGAATTCAGTAACAAGTAACAACTGGTGTGTTGTGGCATGAAGAGGACGGAAACTAAATTGTTCAGGTATAAGGATGTTTTGTTGTGTTATGAAATGTTTGAGTCGCGTGTGTATAATGCGCTCTGTGATTTTACTAATTGAAGTAAGAAGGGTAATGGGACTGTAGCTTTGTGGAAGAGTGGGTTTTTCTCCTGGCTTCAGAATTGGAACGATAACACCGACTTTCCAGTTTTGGGGGATGCGATTAAATTTAAGGATTGCATTGATTAGTAGAGTAAGAAGGTAAATTATATTAATTGGGAGTGACTTGAGTGCTTTATTATTGATTTCGTCAATTCCAGGAGACTTTCTTGCTTTGATCTTTTTGATTTCATTTAGAATTTCAGATAGAAAAAACCAACAAACCCAAATTTCAAAAGAGGAATCCAAGTATCCAAGGCTTTGGCTTTTCGGGGCACCTGTGAGAAAACTCACGTATCCCCACATCGAAACTAGAAAATATTAATTACAGTTTTTGAGTTATTTATGGATGTAAAGCATTCCTCTGTCTGTATGGATGCTTGGAGGGGAGTTTGCCGTCTTATGTTGACTTAGACTGCAGTCAAAAGTACCTTGGACGATGGACAACCGTTGTTGAGAGATAGGCCAAAAAGGCTTTGGAGAAAGAGAGTTTACTGAGAGCGCGCTCGCTGAAGTACAATGGGTTCCAAGTGAGAAATTCGCGGGACTCATCGTAGCCATATCCTATTCAATGGTCACGAGGTTAAAAGGGTGAGATGATAAATGATGTAAAACAACATTTTTATCTCAAGTCCGAACTTTGAGTTACGCCGTTGTGGGCAGTGCAGGCAGGTCAGGCAGCCGAGCTCTCTTAGCTCTGGGCTCATATGTTCTTCTGGGATCAGAGATGATGTGTCTTGGCCTGAGATTCCTGTTTACAGGTTTGGGGTTATAATTTAGATCAGGATCCATGCAAGGTTTCTCAGCCATGCAAGGTTTCTCAAAGTTATTAATGTAGAATTTTTAGGTGATTAACCTAATATGCTCTTCAATGCCAGAGACTTTAAGATCATGTTGTATAACCTCGGTTTGGATAAACCAAGGAGATTTGGTTGTCATACGTAAGATTCTATTTTGGATGACTTTCAGTTTCCTAATATGTGATTTTGCAGCAGTGCCCCAAACAGGACAGGCGAAATCATAGGTGCGAGGATTTGTTTGTAAAGAAGAAGCTTGTTCTCCAGGGAAAAGGATGACTCCCTACAGAGCACGGGGTGAAGGGAATTAATAATTTTTTTGGCAGATTGGGTTTTTAAATAAATATGGGTGCTGAAATTCACGTGAGCGTCAAATGTGATGCCCACGCGCTTTACAGCGTGGTTGAAAGGGATATTTTCATCAAATATTTTGATTTGAAAGTTATGAGAGATTGATCTGTAGTGAGGTTTAAAAATAACAACGTTAGACTTGGAAACATTAATTTTGATTTTCCACTGTGCAAACCAGCGGTCAAGGTTGAGTGTGATATAGGTTTGTAGTGTGTTGATCGTGTTGAGAGGAGAGTCAGCGCGGGCAATGATCGAAGTGCCATCTGCAAAAATGCAGAGTTTCACCTATGAAATATGTGGTATGTCATTAATGTAAAGGTTGAAAAGCAGGGGATGAGATTTCTTCCCTGCGGAGCTCCTGCTTTTATCGGTCGGAGTGAGGAGAGGGAAGTACCAACTTGCACGCTAAAAGAACGATTGTTGAGATACGAGTTGATGATAGTGAGTAATTGGGTTGATAAACCAAGCCGCACCAACTTGGTAATCAAACCCGGGATACAGCACTTGTCAAAGGCCTTCATAATATCGAAGAACACAATACCAGTGTACTGCCTGTTGCTAGAGTTGTAGTGTATAGTTTCAACTACACGCATAAGCTGGGTCTGAGTGGAATAAGCAGATTGGAAACCGTGTTGATCAGAAATAAGAATTTGGTGGGATCTGTAGAAACTATCCAATCTCTTGAGCAACACAAGTTCATAAATTTTAGACAAGCTTGAGAGTAGACTGATTGGACGGTAACTCCCAGGAAGAGAGTTATCCTGTTTGGTTTTTAGAAGAGGGATCACAGTGGCAATTTTCCAGCTTTAGGGAAAATAGCGGTGCTCTAGCATTCTGTTTACTAGAGCGGCGAGCGATCCAGCAGACATAAGAAAGAGGAAGGTTTTTAATGATGCGGTTGTTAATCCGATCAATACCAGGATATTTCTTAAGTTTGAGTTTGTGTATAATAGATAAAACTTCAAGAAAATTATCAAAAAGTCAAATAAAATTAAAAAAAAGATTTCCTATTGAGAAACATGTTAACTTTTCATATGTAATACCATGCGATAAATTTGGTGACATCATTCTTGTGGATCTAGCTTGTTCCATTCATGAAAAGAGATACTTAGAGTAATACTTTTGTATTTGAACGCCGATAGTTATTTATCTGCTGTAAGAATAACTTATTTCTTCATCCATAACGCTTGGCGAGATTTCGGCGACGAATTTGGTGGAATGTCGCCAACTTGCTGACTTTTTTAATGTTGCTAAATTAACGAATAACTCGCCAAATGGATAAAAATGACGCTAAATCAATGACGACTCATTGATGATGACTACATGGAAAATGACGAGTCATTGACGAAAATTTAATATCTTGGAAAGAATACAAATAACTACTATAAAAATGTTTTACTGTAAAAGTAGTAAATGCATTGCATTATATAAGGAAATTCATGTGCTGCCCACATCAGATTTTTTATGTAGCGACCCATGGATTAAAAACCTGATGTAGACGATTTAATTTACATTGCAACTATTCATTTAAAAAAAACAATATTAAAATAGATCTGTACCCGACAATACTAGAATTAATGCTTAACGAACCATTTAAGTAATAATATTAATTACTTAGATTTAAATTTAAGCTTGAATCCCCATAATTTTTTAATTACTAATTTATATGATAAAAAAGATCATGATTACTTTAACATCAATAAACTAATACAATTTCATTCATGTAATAATTCAATTCTATTATTAATTATTTCTATTAATTATTTAGATATTAATTATAATATTATAATATTAATTATTTAGATTTAAATTTAAGCTTGAATCCCCATAATTTATTAATTACTAATTTATATGATAAGAAAAGATCATGATTACTTTAATATCAATAAACTAATATAATTTCATTCATGTAATAATTCAATTCTATTATTTTGTAACATAAGGGTAAATAAATATTTTACAATACTTTCAAATAAGTATCATGATCTACACATTAAAAATCTAAAGCGTATCTGTAAGTTATATAACAATCCTGAATTTTGGCAGCACGATTTAAGTAATAATATTAATTATTTATATTTACATTTAAGCTTTTATCCCCATAATTTACTAATTACTAATACCATACATATCCATAACTAACTACATCACTGAACTCTAATCGAACATTTCTGAGTTAATGTTTGTGTGTGTGTGTGCGATATCTCACAAACGAAAGGATTATTTCAAACGTAATTTCATGCGATTGGTACGCTCTGTGAATACTGGAAACCTATTGATTTTAAACACGATTGAACATTCGGAAGATTTTAAAATTTTCGAATAAATTTTCGAAAAAAAATATTTAAAAAATAACGGCATTTCATAGTGTTAAATAAATAATCATTTTATACGTAATATTTTATTCTAAAACGTATGTTCTGATCTTTGGTGAAATTTCACGTTTTCAAAATAAATGTATCTAAAAAGTTACACAAAAATGAACAGTAGTATCATCAAATACACTATGTAATGCATGGTGATGAATTTGGCTACAAATTTGGTAAAATATCGCCAAATTCATTAATCCATGCGACAGTTCCTTCATTCTTCTTTATATACATTGAAATTTGAAATTTTTAGGTTATCTGATACTCATTTCGCCAAATCCGGAAAAGGAAGATTAATACAATGTTATAGTTTGGTGAAAAGTTGTGCATTCTAACAAAAATGATATTTTAATTACTATATTACTTTTTTTTCTGATTTTCCAAGCAAATGCATAAAATATAAATTATAGATTCCCTTACTGAAGTGCGGTCGAGTTTTCTACCCATTAGTCTGCGCATGGTAGCGCTCACGTAGAGGTTTAAGCCACGCCTTCTCTTTAAATGAAAGGGTTTCGTCTTTTTTTTTCTATTTTTTTTTATTATTTGATTTTTTTTTATTTAATTCATTAATTTATTTATTGCTTTTCACAATTGCGGGCGGTTTAAAGAGCCGATCTGTAGATGTATTATTTAAATAGCAGTATAATCTGTCGGTGTATTATTTAAATAGTATATATCACGAGTTTAATGTATCATAGAACTATGGTATTATTCTTATTTAATACACATTTTATATATTTAATGTACAATTTAAATCATTTAATCCATTTTCTTTTCATATGTATGCGATTCATGTTACTTATTAAATTTACACAACTTTTTCATTCATACTATGCCAACCGTTACGCTTCTTTATTTTATTGCATTATGTATTCAAAGGTTTGTGTTCGATTCATGTCAGTTGTGCTCATTATTTATTTCAACTAGTTGCGGTTAACAAATAATTCATTCCAATTCTAATGCATCTTTATTGGCTTCCGCATGATGGTTGCCTACGGTGCCTTCTACTGTTCGGTAGCCTACAACTCTTTCGGTAGACTACTACATTTATTTTACTACGGGTCTCCTCCTCCTACTCTTCTGACGCTCACCAACCTCTGTAACTCGCTTCGCGAGTCGGGAGTTGGCCATTCCTAGGAGTTTAGTTTTCTATGTTAGTGACAAATGCTGTTGCATGATGATACACTTCACCCTGAAACTTTACCAATGGGGATCCTACTCCTTCAAAATCCCCAATATGAGCACCAGAGGTTAAAAAATAGAAATTTCTATCCGATTGTAAACAAAATAGGAGGCGACACATGGTAATGTAATTTGAATCATCATGCAAAATGCAAATCATTTGATGCCATAGTTTCGGCGGTAGCCTTGACAAATAATCCTTGACAAAAAGTCAGCGGCTGCACAAATTTTTTCAATATATAGTCATTTTATAGAAAAATTCAATTGAGAATATCCGGAACATGTATCAATTTTGTTTATGGCCTCGCACACATTTTCCACTCCTATATATAAGATTCGGAGTTTTCTTGGGGTTTTGAAATAATATGGTATTTTTCAATAAATATGAAAGAGGAGGGCAAAACTCAAAGCATTATTTAGAAAAATTCAATTGAGATTATCAGGGACATGTATCAATTCCGTTTATGGCCTCGCACACATTTTCCACTCCTATATATAAGATTTGGAGTTTTTAGGGGCTTTAAAATAATATGGTATTTGCAATAAATATGAAAGAGGACGGTAAAACTCAAAGCATTATTTAGAAAAATTCAATTGAGAACATCTGGGACATGTATCAATTCTGTTTATGATCTCACACACATTTTCCACTCCTATATACAAGATTCAGAGTTTTTGGGACTTTGAAATAATATGGCATTTTCAATAAATATGAAAGAGGAGGGTAAAACTCAAAGCATTATTTACAGAAATTCAATTGAGAATATCGGGGATATGTATCAATTCTGTTTATGGTCTCGCACACATTTTCCACTCCTATATATAAAATTCGGAGTTTTCTTGAGGTTTGAGTTAATATATATTTGCAATGAATATGACAGAGGAGAGTAAAACTCAAAGGATTAGTAGAAAAACTCAATTGAGAATATCCGGGACATGTATCAATTCTGTTTATGGCCTCGCATACATTTTCCACTCCTATATACAAGATTCGGAGTTTTGGGGGGCTTTGAAATAATATGGTATTTGCAATAAATATGAAAGAGGAGGGTAAAACTCAAAGCATTATTAACAAAAATTCAATTGAGAATATCGGGGATATGTATCAATTCTGTTTATGGTCTCGCACACATTTTCCACTCCTATATATAAGATTCAGAGTTTTCTTGAGGTTTGAATTAATATATATTTGCAATAAATATGAAGGAGGAGAGTAAAACTCAAAGCATTATATAGAAAAATTCAATTGAGAATATCCGGGACATGTATCAATTCTGTTTATGGCCCTTCACAAATTTTCCACTCCTATTTATATGATTCGGAGTTTTCTTGGGACATTGAAGTAATATTTATTTTCAATGGATATAAAAGAGGAGGGTAAAATTTAAGCAGATGGTTTAATTCCAAATAACTATTTCTGAAAATACTAAAATGACAAAGATAAAATTATGGAAATTGAAACAATTTTTCGGAGTGGATATCATAATATCACTAATTCTGCCATTTCATATTTTGTTTAAAGTCCGATATATCATACGTTGTTATTGATTTCAGCCATTTAGACAACCGTAAGTTATGCTCCAAACGGATAACTTTATTTCTTCTCCCAACAGAATATGAGATTGTAAAAAATTAAAATTAAATAATTTTGTGCTCTGCCAATAGAGACCAGAAATATTTAAAGAATATGTATTATATAATAAATGATTTCGTTCAACTGCCATTCTAGTATCCTTTCAAGTTTAACAAATTCAATTAAGTTTTACAAATGAGAATATCTTAGACAAGTAACAATTCTGCTTATGGCTTCGTCCGCATTTGGTCGCTCCCATATATAAGATTCGGAGTGTTCTTGAGATCATTGAAATAGAATTTATTTTCAATGAATATGAAAAAGGAGAGTAAAATTTAAGCAGATGGTTTTATTCTAAATTACTATTTCTTAAAATACTAAAATGACAAAGATAAAATTATGGAAATTGAAACAATTTTCCGGTGTGGATATTATATTGGCATTAATTCTGCCATTTCATATTTTATTTAACGTCCGCCATACCATACGTTATCATTGATTTCAGCCATTTAGACAACCGTAGGTTATGCTCGAAACGGATAACTTTATTTCTTCTCCCAACAGAATATCAGATTGTAAAAAATTAAAATTAAATAATTTTGAAGGCTATCAATATAAACCAGAAATATTTGAAAAATATGTCGTATATAATAAATGATTTCATTTAACTGGCCTCCTTATTGCTTTCAAAAGCTAAAAAAATCTAGAAAGGTGTGACCGAATAAGATCACAGCAAATTAAAATAGGAAGAATACTTAACCGCGCAATCCATTATTTCTAGGGTAGAGGGCTATACGGTATGAAAATCCACTGAGTGGGGCTGCTTAAAATTGTGTCAACGTCATCAAGAGCAATTGATCGCTTTTATACAATCTTTAAATGTTAATGCATATATTATATGTCTATTTTCTGCAGGGCTGTCCAGTTGCGATGCGTACCACTTTCTGACTGTGAATTAATTTTGTAACCCGTGAACTGAAATGCCTTTAAATAAACCATTTTAAACACATTTAATTATATGTCACAAATTAACAACATTTAAGTGCATTTTAACAGAAGCGTATTGTCGTGTTTTTTTTACTTTCCTTATATACATTATAATGTATAAGGAAAGTATTGTGACGGGGTCGAAAATTCGAATTCGAGTTTTCGACGGGAGAGCACGTTTCAAGAATCCCTGATCACGAATCAAACATTTTTGAAGTGATGTCTGTGTGTGTGTGTGTGTGTCAGTGAGTCTGTGGAGACGATAACTGACGAACGAATGGACCGATTCGAACAAAATTTAGTACAAAAATCACAATCCGTAAGCACTGGAAGCCTACTGTTTTTATACGCAATCGAATGCTCAGAACCCCCCCTAAATTTTCGAATGCAATTTTGAAAAAACCGTCAAAAAATCAAAACCGCTAATAAAGTTACGCAAATACACATTTCTTGTGTAATTTTTCATTAGAAAATGATTGACATAAATTTTAGAACGCTAACATGAACCGTTCTCGAGATATTATACATTTTTCAAAAAATTATCAAAAAGTCATATAAAATAAAAAATAAAATATTTCCTATTGAGAAACATGTTCACTTTTCATATGTAATACCATGCGATAAATTAGGTGACATCATTCTCCTGGATCTAGCTCGTTCCATTCATGAAAAAAGATACGTTAAGTAATACTTTTGTATTTGAACGCCAATAGTTATTTATCTGCTGTAAGAATAACTTATTTCTTCGTCCATAACGCTTGGCGATATTTTGGCGACGAATTTGGCGGAATGTCGCCATCTTGACGACTTTTTGAAATGTTGCCAAATTAACGAAAATCTCGCCAAATGGATAAAAATGACGCTTAATCAATGAAAATGACGACTAATTGTCGAAAATTCAATATCTTGGAAAGAATATTAGTATCTACTATAAGAAAAACGTATTTTTTTTTACTGTAAAAGTAATAAATTCATTACATTATATAGGGAAAGTCATGTGTTGCCCACATCAGATTTTTTTTACTGTACTTCATGTTTCTAAAGCATTCGTAAAGTGTATTCAAACTTTAACTTTTATTTAATTTTCCTTCTAATTTATATTTAAAACATGCTTTAATAATTCTCAGATGCGGTCACTGCAGGTAGTAGTTAATGTTTTAGACAATGCTTTTTAGGACCGACTCCTTTTATAAATATTTTTCAGTAGCCGTAGCTAGCAATATGTACTTCCGTTGTCCGTGCGCAAGGGATTCAATCGCACTTTGGAGCCTGAAAACTCAGCTATATGCAGCTTTACAGTGGCATATTTTGAAATTCAATTTGGGGGAGGGTTTTAGTATCAATCTCAAGTGGTCTAAGTTAGAGGCTAGCACGGCCTCGGTCTTGGCCCATGGGCTTTAGTTCGAACTGGGTCATGTTCTTGGACTTGGCCCATGGGTTTAGGACCGACCTGACCCTCGGGCCGAGCTCGGACTACATTTTATTAAATTCGGGTCGGGTTGGGCAGAATCAAAATAAACAAAGGGAAACAAAAGATGAAATCAAAATTCAGAAAGGGAAATTTGAAATTACATATCAAAGAAAATTTTCAACTAGCGGATAAAAGTTTCCTTGTTCCATATTAAATAATAAAAGCTTGCTCTGTACGGAGAAAGCAGATAGGTAAATTAGAACCGAATACAGAAAAATTATAATTTTAGATAAAAAATTTGAGACTTATTTATTCGATGACAGTCCAAAGTTGGCTTTGGGTGTTTTCGGAGCGGGTCAGGCTCGGAAGAATTATTTAAAAAAATTCCTGCGCTATGGTCGAATCCAACCTTAATATTTTGGGGTCAGGTAAGTTTTTTAATTAGTTCCGTGTAGACCTCTAGTCTTAAAATAACTTGCTTTTGATCATAGCTTCTTTTGGCGGCTTCAGGAACCGGGACTTTTCCAAATTTGGAGACATCGGGTTTTACTGCATATGGAGAATTTCTCCCTTATAGCAGTGACGCAGCAGCCGGAGCAGAGATAGAGCTAGAATTTTTTCAGAAGGGTAAAAATACTCCCTGACTTATTTTGAAGGAGTGTTTTGCTTTACAGAGGAGTAATTTTTAACAAATGAGCAATTACCCTCAAATTTCTAGACATTGTGAAAATAATTTCAGGATTGCCCAAAAGAAGACAACTTTAACATTTATTTCTTGAAAAAATGTCTTAAGAAATGCTCTCCTTATGTTGTTGTGACCCAGACCGTCCGACCTACCAGAAAGGTGTAAGGTAACAGTTTGGATGGCCGGGAAGAGTCACCCAATCTAGACCGAAACCCAGTGGGGGAGGCATCCACAGGGACCGTACTCTCCTTCTCCTAATATCAACCTCTCGGAAGGACTTACGGACCCACATGTTTAACGTGATCGTACCCAGCGTGAACACAGCGGTAGTATTGGCAGCGGAGGGAATCGAACCCGGGCCTACAGAGTGCAGTTCCCGCTCGCTAACCACTTGGCTACCCTGCTCTCCTTATGTGCACGTGTTTGAAAAAAATTGCAAAATACATTATGTATTTGACAGGGTAAATTTTTTTTGTACATTTTATTGTTAAAGCATTTTATATGTATATTATTGTGTAAGCATTTTATTGTTGTCAGCTAGACATTCTTAAATTTTTATTATTTTCCGAATTCATTTAAATTAAAGTTAGTAGGATTACTCTCATTTATTTAAAATAAAGGATGAAACAAATGTTAATTTCTAATTTAAATTCTAAAGATGTAAATTTAGATGCAAATGCATCAAATTCTAATTTACATTTTTGGAATGTTTGCGTTCCTATGTAGCCAAATCATTATTTTAATACCATTATTCAAGAATTGACGTTTATTTCATTCATAATGCGTTTGAGAAAGTGTGTTTGTATAAAGCACA
Organism: Amaurobius ferox; assembly: GCA_951213105.1. Taxonomy (NCBI): domain Eukaryota; kingdom Metazoa; phylum Arthropoda; class Arachnida; order Araneae; family Amaurobiidae; genus Amaurobius; species Amaurobius ferox. The sequence goes on along the minus strand of OX578137.1, from coordinate 149,003,149 downwards.
AAACAACGAATTTTAGCCGATGCAAACATATTACAAAAGTGAAAAATATTTTTCCAATAAAATGAAATATACGGAGGATCGTGCAGAATTGCAGTTTTTCACTAAACCGCTGCAACATACACCATCACTTCATTAATAATAAGTTTGAAAAACGGTTATTATACAATACGTAATAATTATAAAAATTTGGTCGATGCAAACGGATGACATAAGCGAAAAATATTTTCAAAATTATACGAAATATACTGAAAATCAAGTGCAAACTTAGTTTGTTTTTCTTGGTACTGCTACAAAATGGCCCTTCATTTCATTAATGAGACGTGTGAAAAATATATTTTTTTATGTAACATGAAATTATTATAAAAATTTTAGGCGAATAAATAGATTTCAAACGCAAAAGAAAGATAATCATTGTTCATCTCTTGAGCAGAGATGCCAGCCTGTTGAAGATTTCAGTAGTGATAAAGGAAAGTATCAGTAGTTAAGAATTTTTCAATTGTCAAGTTAAATAAAATATATACGCACACATAACATAACAAGGAAGATCAATGATGCATAAAGCATTGATTATGAAATACTTTCCAACTGGAATGCAATTTTATTTAAACATCTCTAAAATATGATAAATTCCCCGGTAATATTTTTAAAATTATCAGAATACTGCATTAATTTATTATATTTCGAAACTTAAACTTCATCGAAAAAAATGAACTTTATTCAAATGACATCATCGAAATAGAAATAGACTGGTCCTCTATATAAAAGCAGCATTTCATTCATAAACTTTTTTTCCATTTCTTTCATTCATCACACTACTACAATAATTTATTTTATTTAAAAACTTAAAACCATGGAGGTACAAGTAATTTAACTCTATGCTTAACACTTCATCGAAAAAATCGTCTGCTTCTCTAGCAATGAATGTTTCATTCATATCAGCTATAGTGCAGACTCTAGAGCTAAATAATTTTGCGTTAAAGAAATGCAGCAATTCTTGTACAAATCATCCTACATCTTTTTATGTTACATTCTCCATAAGTGAAAATAGGGCTTCGTTGTGTAGAAATAATCAAAGTTTGATGATCATTTAAACTCAAATATATTGTAATTGCGTTGTTTCAGAATGTAACTGCACAGAATTTAAGCACAAATAAAGCCGTTTTAAGACAGATACAACACTCAATATAAATTAAAAAGAACTTTAAAAATCACGAATTTAACAGAAGATGGATGCCATATTTTGTTTTGAAGTGGGTCACGTGATCTCTTCATATAATGTGAGTGTAATTATTATTTTAATTTTTATTTAAAAAACTACCGAATATATTTTGCTCAATTTTTTTCATATTTTTTATGGGACAATTTGAATATTTTCTAAAACTTTCGAAGCAATTTGTGAATTTTAAATTTGCTTAAAAAGTGTTTGAAAAATTTGGTCCCATAGAGTTCAATGTATTTCATTTTTTCAACTCGGGTTCAGTTCAGAACTAATTGGGTGTTATTATTCATTTATATATTCCCATAGGTCCCACAGACAGTCTGAACAACATACTAAAATTTCACTTTGATATAGTCATTTTTACAGCAGTTATCGTGCTAACGGACAGACAGACAGTCAGGCAGACAGACGGACAGAATGAACAAAGTCATAAACACTTTTGAACTATGTTGTAAAGTGTTAAAAATGCATATACATAAAAATTTTTAAGCAGGTGTATAATTATGTATTAATATAAATATTTATATTTACATAAATTTTTTATCCAGTGTAAATTACTTTATATTGAAAACAAACATTCATGTTTGGTAAAATTTTCACTAACGATGTAAAATGTAGCAGTAGTAAATGATGTGAATATATCTATTTTAATCTCTGCCAAAAATGGTGGCTTTTTATTTGCCTATATCATTGTTTTAATAACAGTTTTAGGAAAATATCCTTTCACAGGGTTCAAACCCATTTTTCAAAATAGGAATATATGTATTAAACGGCACTTAATAATTAACCAGAATACGAAAAAGGGTAGTTTAGTTCATCCAAAATATAATATTTAGAAGATGAAGATGTATGGAAAAATATACTAATGTACCCTCGGCAACTTACGAGAACAAACTGAATTGCGTAACGTAATCGCACTTTTTATGCGAAAATAATTAAATAAGAAAGATCAATCATGCATAAAGCATTGATTCTGAAACACTTTCCAACTTCAACGCAATTTTATATAAACATCTCTGAAATGCGAAACATTCCTCGGTAATATTTTTTAAATTATCACAATACTACATTAATCTATTATATTTGAAAACTTCATCGAAAAAAATGAACTTCATTCAAATGACGGCATTGAAATATAAATTGCCAGGTTTAAACATCTCTAAAATGCGATACATTCCTCGGTAATATTTTTTAAATTATCATAATACTGCAATAATTTATTATATTTGAAAACTTCACCGAAAACAAATAAACTTTATTCAAATGACGTCATCGAAATATAAATCGCCTCTTTATAAAAGCAGCATTTCATTCATAAACATTTTCCCAATCGTTTCATTCATCACAATACTATAATAATTTATTTTATTTAAAAATTTGAAAAAATATTATCTCCCATATTTATTTTAAAATGTGAAACCTCTCTTACATATAAATAATTCAACTCTTGGAAATATATTTATTATATAATATATCTCTTTTTTCTTTCTGGGGGATATAGTAAGAGTCAGAAGTTAATTGAATTTGTTTTTCTCCCTACATTAAATAATTTTTATTTAAAAAAGTACGTAACATATTTTACTGAATTTTTTTTATATATTTTATGGGATAATTTGAATATTACCTAAAATTTTCGAAGCAATTTGTGAATTTTAAGTTCGCTTAAAAAATGTTTGAAAAATTAGGTCCGATAGGATTCAATGTATTTCATTTTTTCAACCCGGGTTCAATCCAAAACTAATTGGGTAATATTATTCATTTATATTCCCATAGGTCCCACTGACCGTCTGAGAAACATACTAAAATTTCATTTTGATAAAGTCATTTTTACGGCAGTTATCGTGCTAACGGATAGACAGACAGACAGACAAACAGACATAATGAACAAAATCATAAACACTTTTCAACTATGTTGTAAAGTGTTAAAAATGAACCATAGTAATTAACCAGGATGAACATAAGCTACTTTAGTCAATCTAATATGCAATATTTAGAAGGAGATGTATGGAAAAAGACCGATAGACTCACGGCAATTCACTCAAGCATAAATTGAATTACGTAATCGCACTGCTTATGCAAAAATGATTTTAAAAAAAAACTTTTGAAAAGGACATTACTTTAATGAAAAAACGATCACAATCTTAATTTACATTATGCGCTGTCGTGAATCCCCTTTGTTACGTTGATTTGATTGGCAATACCATGCATGTGGCTATAAATTTACATTTTCATAGACAGGAAAGCAATATTCCGGAGGAAGCTATGCAAATTCCGTAATCCCTTGTATGAGGTTGTATCCCGTAGAAACTACAGAGAATCCCTAGCAATCGGAATCTCTTGTTTTTGCGTGGAGCAGTGGGAATAGTTTGCGAGCGTGATTTTCACAATCGCGCGGAAGCGCATTACCAAAAGAATGAGTAAATTCAGATTCCAAAATGTCTGTTTTCAAATTCGTAACATTTTCGGAAAAATTCGTGACCGATTTCCGTTTTTATGACTTTTTCGGAACTTCAGTAAATATCGTGATTGGCGATTTTCTTTATCAAAATCAATGCGTAGCAATACGCCGTACATAAATTGTGAAGCGATCTACCTATTTTATTGCGTAAAATACGCGTTTAGAGGCGTTATCTTGGTCTCTGAGCCTAAGCACTTTTTCCTCAATTCTTAGTTTCTGAATACTTCTTACATTATTATTTTTACTTTCCTTATATACAAAAATCTGCTGTGGGCAACACATGACTTTCCTTATATAATGTAATGAATTTACTACTTTTACAGTAAAACAATAGGTTTTTCTTACAGTAAATACTAATATTCTTTCCAAGATATTGAATTTTCGACAATTAGTCGTTATTTTCATTGATTTAGCGTCATTTTAATCCATTCGCCGAGATTTTCGTTAATTGGGCAGCATTTCAAAAAGTCGCCAAGTTGGCGACATTCCGCCAAATTCGTCGCCAAAATCTGGTCAAGCGTTATGCACTAAGAAATAACTTGTTCTTACAGCAGATAAATGACTATTAGCGTTCAAATACATAAGTATTACTCAAAGTATATTTTTTCATGAATGGAACGAGCTAGATCCACGAGAATGATGTCACCCAATTTATCGCATGGTATTACATATGAAAAGTGAACATGTTTCTCAATACGAAATATTTTTTTTTTATTTGATATGACTTTTTAATAATTTTTTTGAAAAATGTGCAATATCTCGAGAACGGTTCATGTTAGCGTTCTAAAATTTATTTCAATCGTTTTCTAGGAAAAGATTACATACGAAATGTCCATTTGCGTAACATTACTAGTGGTTTTGATTTTTTGACGATTTTTTCAAAATTTTATTCAAAAATTTAGGGGGGTCTGAACATTCGATTAGATATACAAACAATAGGCTTCCAGTGATTTTTGTACCAAATTTGGTTCGAATCGGTCCATTCGTTCGTCAGTTATCGTCTCCACAGGCTCACTGACACACACACACACACACACACACACACACACACACACACAAACACACACACATACTTTCACACACAAACACACACACACACACATACTTTCACACACACACACAGACATCACTCCAAAAATGTTTGATTCGTGATCAGGGATGCTTGAAACGTGCTCTCCCGACGAAAACTCGAATCCGAATTTTCGACCCCGTCACAATACTTTCCTTATACATTATGTATATAAGGGAAGTAATAATGTATAAGGAGAGTATTGTAAGGATCGAAATTCGAGTTTTCGATGGGAGAGTACGTTTCACTCATCCCTGATCACGAATCGAACAATTTTGAGGTGATGTGTGTGTGTGTGTGTGTGTGTGTGTGTGTGTGTGTGTGTGTGCGTGCGTGTGTGTGCGTGCGTGTGTGTGCGTGCGTGTGTGTGCGTGCGTGTGTGTGCGTGCGTGTGTGGAGAAGGTAACTGACGAACGAATGAGCCGATTCAAACGAAATTTGGTACAGAAATTACAATTCGTGAATACTGGAAGCCTATTGTTTTTATACACAATCGAGTGTTTAGAACCCCCCCCCCCCCTAAATTTTCGAGTGAAATTTTGAAAAACTCATCAAAAAATCAAAACCTCTAATAACGTTACGCAAATAGACATTTCTTATGTAATTTTCTATTAGAAAACGATGGACATAAATTTTAGAACGCTAACATGAACCGTTCTCAAGATATTGCACATTTTTCAAAAAAATTATCAAAAAATTATATAAAATAAAAAAAAATATTTCCAATTGAGAAACATGTTCACTTTTCATATGCAATATCATGCTATAAATTGGGTGACATCATTCTCGTGGATCTAGCTCGTTCCATTCATGAGAAAAGATACTTTGAGTAATACTTTTCTATTTGAACGTCAATAGTCATTTATCTGCCGTAAGAATAAATTATTTCTCAGTCCATAATGCTTGGTGAGATTTTGGCGACGAATTTGACGGAATACTTTTTTAAATATTACCAAATCAAAGAAAATCTCGCCAAATGGATAAAAATGACACTACATCAATGAAAATAACGACTATTTAACGAAAATTCAATATCTTGGAAAAAAGTATCTACTATAAGAATAACCTATTTTATTTTTACAGTAAAAGTAGTAAATACATTGCATTATATAAGGAATGTCATGTCCTGCCCACATCAGATTATTTTTAAATTTATTTATTGAAGGTTAAAACAGGTTGTTTTCTAGTTTAAGAACTTCGGAACGACAAACTAAATAGGGATTCAAAATAGTTTTTTTTATGACATATGTGTTTCGGAAGTATTTTAAAACTTTTCAGTTTCGGATGTGGGTGTAGGGGGGGGGGGGGCGTTAAACCACCAATCACCCCTTAAATATGGCCATGTAATTTTAGGCTATTTATTTAGTTTACAATTTTTAACGCATATTTAATTTTCCTGCAATGCAAAATATGCTATCTATGTTCAGAAGAAGTGTTATAATAGAGTTGAGTTTTCGAAATGGAGATTTTGTTATATTTACCCATTTTCTGGATGTTTGAACACGATTCAAGTACTTTCAGAGTTACTTCTGTTATTGTATGAGCATATGTGGTGTGTCTATCCGTGCAATTAAAATTCAGTGTATGTACGTGTTAACTATAACTTAAGAAATATCCGATTTTTGTGAAATTTTTACTTGGGGATTTACTCTGATCTCCGTTATAGATATTCGTAAAAATTAAAAATAATAATTGAATTACTTTTATTTTACAACATGGCCCAACAGATTTAAAATATTGAGATAAAAGATAATATATGCACATCTATATTTTAAAATAATATGGTTTCTGTGATTTATGAGAAATATCAAGCAACGAATCGAGAGTCAATAAAAACAACAAATTTCCAAGTAAAGTTAAATAATTGAGAAATTCAAAATCTGATGCAATTTTAAGTACTCTACCCCCTGAAATTTTACCAATGGGGGTCTTCCTCCTTCAAAATCTTCAATATAAGCACCAGAGGTTGCAAAAGTGAAAGAAGAATTGCAGGTCCATTTATGCTGTCTGAAATGTTTTGTTCCCTCTGTTTGCGAGGTCAGCAGTGAGAGTTTCGCAAGCATTATTGTCATGAACTTTTACGAACCATTGTAGAAAACGTTGTTGACAAAAGAAGTAAGATTTAAATGAAGCTCTAATAAATTTATTTTTAATTGTTTAAATCAAAAATTTAAATTTTACTTATATTGAAATGACAACCGCATGATGCTCCCAAACTCCTGGAACTCGGCGTTATACTTGCAAACTCCAGGAACTGGGAAGGCTTCGACTCCTGTCTGCTCTTTAACAGCCCGATTTCACCTAATGAGCTCTTTCTTCGCGGCAGCTACGCATATGTAATGTAATAATCTCCTTCAAAATCTTCAATATAAGCACCAGAGGTTACAAAAGTGAAAGAAGAATTGCAGGTCCATTTATGCTGTCTGAAATGTTTTGCTCCCTCTGTTTGCGAGGTCAGCAGTGAGAGTTTCGCAAACATTATTGTCATGAACTTTTACTAACCATTGTTGAAAACGTTGTTGACAAAAGAAGTAATATTTAAATGAAGCTCTAAATAATAAATTTATTTTTAATTGTTTAAATCAAAAATTTAAATTTTACTTATATTGAAATGACAACCGCATGATGCTCCAAAACTCCTGGAACTCGACGTTATACTTTCAAACTCTAGGAACTGGGAAGGCTTCGACTCCTGTCTGCTCTTTAACAGCCCGATTTCGCCTAATGAACTCTTTCTTCGCGGCAGCTACGCATATGTAATGTAATAATCTAGGGGTCACCCTCCCCCCTCCTTGCTGGCTGACGCTCAACAATCCCAGTAACTCGCTTCGGGAGGCTTTATCTCTCGATGAGTTCGCTTCGCGAGCTCTTTGTAGCCGACTGCTACGCAGGCGTAATACCCCCGCGTAGCAGTCAGCTGTCCCCTAATCGTCGACGCTCACTAAGTGCCGGAAATTACTTCGTGAGTTCGACCGGCGCACAATTAACCCGGGCAGAGCGCACGAAAGCCTTTGTGTACCCTGCACACTACTGCTTCTCAAACTTCGGGATCTTCTCCCCCTGTCTATTGCCACTCATTTGTCGGTAATGCTCGCTACGCAAGCGCTTTCATTACACCTCCGTTATAACCTTACAAACAAACAGAGCATTTTGCACACATTATTATTATGAACAGTTACAATTCATTGTTAAAAATGCTATTGCCATTTCAAAAGAAGTAATATTTAAATGAAACTCTGAATAACTACTGTATTTTCAATTGTTATATTGATAGACTTAAATCTGGTTTTTTATGTTATATTTACTTTTTATATATAAAAATTGTGAAACTTAATAGTATAGTTACAATACAATTATCCTCTTTGTTATACATATAGTTTGATATTCTGTCATTTTAACTGCTGATAATTGAATTATATGACATTTACATACAGTCATAATTATATAAATTTACAAATATTTTCATCTACAATGAATTTTTCAAAAGTTACCTGACGTTCTTAGATTAAGTATCTTTGCATCCTTCGTTATTCTTGAAGGCTTTAGAATTCTTTGATGCGTTAGTAATCTAAATAGAATGTATTCTTTAACGTAAGACAAAAATTATTATCTGATATTTTAAATTACAAACATACAGATTATTAATTTATGATTGATCATCACCCTTTGTACTAAGAAATCATTCCTTGTACACCTTTCGAAAACAAAACTGTTTATAATTAATAATAATTCAATTAATTTTTATTTAAATTACTAATTATAGACTAGCAATAATACCAGGTCAAAATTGTAAAATTAAATTGGATTTTATCCGCGGACTGTTAATTGCGGATTATAGTATATATTTCTTTCTTCTGGTGAATTTTTTCGAATTCCGATTTTTTTTACATGCAGAAAACGTTTTCATTCCTTTACTGTTATTACCGTTATTAAAACATACGAGTACATATAAACCCACTGGTACACCAAAAAACATTAAGATATATTTGCATCGTCATTAAGATATATTTTCATCGTCATTAAGATAAGAATATTAAAAAAAATGAACTATTTTAATAGCAATAACCAAACTAAAACAACCATTTTCAGATTCACAGATTAGAAAATAACATTTGTTATCTTTTTGTTATTATGGTGACAATTCATTTTTATATAGCTCACCAGAAGTTTCCTCGAAGTTCATTTAAATGCAGATTTGGTGTTTAATGTCTGAAAGGTGTGTTTCATTTATACTCAACATAATATTGATACAATCAAATACAATATTTTTTGTTTTTTAAAATACTTTACTTATATATTAAACACTTGTTACGACTATTTCATCTTCAACTTTGTCGAAAAATCTTGCTTTTATATCCGTAAATAGTTCTCATCTTTTCAAATACCGGCAAAATATTCGCAGGATGATTAACAGCCCCAGGCTGTAGAAAGCATATAGAAAATATCTTTTGGGAAATAAAAGTAAAATGCAAATATTTTAGTGTGTATCTTTCATTGTGGAAAAAAACATAATAATTCTACACTTAAACAAAACATGTGTGCAAGTGCAAAATATTTGCTATGTAGAACTACATGAAAGCGACCAATATTTGCTAGATAAATAGTTCTGTTCAAGAATCTCTCCAACGTTAATTTTTAATTGAAATTTTGATTACTTTCAGATTTAGCTTTAATTTATATAACTGTGTGTGGGAGTGATATAAGGTTTCACAATTTTCATTCAAGACTAATATTTCAAAATATTTTTAATATGTATGGCTTTTTAATTGTACAAAATAAAATTTCAGCTTGAATTACTTGTGGCTCATTCAACAAACATGGTACGATTGTGAAAATGATGCAACAAGTATGGAATTTTACTTTTAAAATTTGTACTTTAATGTCTGCAAATAATTCAAAGGTTTTCAAATATTGACAAAATATTTGTAAAATATTTAATAACCCCGGGCAGTAGAGAATATATAAACAAGAGAGTTGTTTTAGGGTGGGAGGGGGCGTAAACAAAAATATTTTAGTGTGCATCTGTTATTTCTTTTTTATTATTCTTCTTTTAGAAACCTTTATCACCAGAAAAATTTTGTCTCTTAAAAAAGGGAAGTATATGTCTCTGATCTCATTTCTAGAGCTTTTTATTAAAGTGTATAGTATTGAAGATTGCTTCTGGATGAGTACATGATAAATAAAAGAGTATACTCGAAACTTTTACTTAAATAATTTTATTTTGCTTGTTCTTGAAAATTAGAAAACATAGTTCAATGTAAATGTAATATCATATTCAATATAGCGGATATTCGAAATTGGTGATAAAGGGTTATTTTCCCTTACATATTTATCCTAGATATATGTTTGAAATTAAAATCTTTTCTTACTTGATAAAGGAAGATGTCTATCTGTGTGTGTACAACCATGAAATTTGATACACAGGTAACACATGACTTTCAGTATACATCGACGTTATTATTTTGATTTTGAATAGGTTTCTTGGTTATTTTATGTTTAAACACGATTTATAATGATATTGGGATATACTCACACAAATGTATTCCTTAACGTCTTAAACTATTATCACAGAGTTTCCATCTTAACACCATCGGAAAGATCGAAAAATTTTCTATCAAACAAACTTTAAATAAAATCCATATACAATTATTAGACGAGGCGACTTTTCGTAAATATTTTAGAAATATATACTTTTCGTGCGTTTTAGACCTCTTTAATTTTCATATTACGCTATATAAAAATTGACTTGTCAGCTATCGTTCATTAATTTTGAAATTAAAATATCACAGACTACAGAAATAAAAATAATTTCATAAATTCCATTGATTAATTATTCCATTGATTTTCATTTCCATTGATTAATTATAAATTTGTATCCGAGGATTTTGATTTGTATTCGAAGTCTTTGATTTTTTGAACGAATCTCGCAGGCTCTCGCATGCTATCGGACTTCATAAAAAATCGAAACGAGGGGGATAAGGAACCACTCATTTTGAGGTAGAGAAGTAAATATTTTGGGATGGGCTGAAAGGAGGATTCATGATAAATTCGGTAAAATCGCCTTATCAAAGTGTGTTAAATATATGGCATTTTTTTTTCTTTATCCCGGAGAGCAAGTCCATGCAATTTAATTCGTGCAATTTCGGGATCGAAGCCATTTTAAATTGTGTTCAAATATACTATTTAAGTAGCGGGTGCCTATTTATCTATTTATGCGTAGTGGACGCTTATTTAGAACCCGGACAACGTCAGTTAATTCGTCTTATTCTTTAAATAAGGAGCAACATTTTATGAAAATGGTCTCTATTCTGTAGGTTGTTTTTCAGGAAAAATTCAAAATCCAACTTCATATTCGTACCTCGTACACTCAGAAATATATGCTCAGCTGCCCTGTAGGAATCAGAAATCCAGCTACCTGATAGCAGTTAGAAAGTTTTCTTATTGCATAAGGAATTGATTACAAAAATATTCTTTGGTCAATGCTATTAGCTATTGGATTAGAGTGGAGTGTCTTATATTAACACTCTTCTATATGTATGTTATTGCATATATATCTGCACTAAATTACAAGCACCTGTTTTGATCCAATTTAAATTATAGCGTACACTATATTCATTTCAAAAAGATGTAATTTGTATTTTGGGTGCTTTTCACTCTAGTAAATTTTCAAGAGCATGCATCGAAAGTATAAATTCCTCGAAACTCGTTTAAAATCTTGTGTAATATCTAGGTTAATTTTCTTCTCTTATGAGCAGTCGTTGCTGGATCACCACAGCTTCTGAGACCAGAGTCATTGTTCATTCGAAATTACCTTCATTATGGCGGCCAGATTACGCTATCTGACACCAAAATTGAAAATGAGGATAGATTAGAAGTTTGTTGCAGCACTTTAGCCGTGTGTGTTCGTTAATTCGAAGAATAAGTAGGAAATAATTTTAAAACACAAGCTCTTACAACAAAATATATGCACCCACAAAAATTGAGTTGCTGCCGCGGAAACTCGGTATGCAAATGTCGTTTCAAGAGTTATTCAAATGATCAAACTGCCAGCTCCAATGATGTTATAGGGCTCATGCAACGCTCATAAAAACGGCGCATCATACAGCATTTAAAACGATCGGTATTCTCACTTAAGAGCAATTTGAACTGCATTCTGCACGGCAAGTTGAGTAAAAGGATAACTTTGATAGGGTAATTTGTGTACAAAGATGATTTTGAGATATACTCGATGGCGCTTCGAGTAAGTGCCAGATTTAGAGAGAGGTCGCATTATAGACCTAAGGGAAGCCGGTTGATCCAGCAGACGTATCAGTACTATCATGGTCAGAGTGATATGATAGTCGTGAAGATAAGGCACACGTAACCGTCACAGAGGTTCAGTACGCCCCAGATAGACAACTTTTCAAGGAGATCGTGCAGTCAGGAGAGAAGCCAACGCCACACCAATGGTGTCGCTATCAGTCATTTGAAGGCAGACGTTTTCTGTCTTCCATGTATCCTGTTTCAAAGGATACTATTCGGAGGCGACTGGTAGAATATGAGATTAGGTGTCGAAGTCATCCTTAAGGTGCCTACCACTGACCTATCAACGCAGAACCGTCTGAATTGGTGCCGAGCTCGGTGAACGTCCGTTTGGGAGCATGCTACCTTTAGCGATGAATCCCGATGAATCCTCAGTGCTGGTGAGCTGGTGAGCTGGTAACCGCCACATGCGGGTACGGAGGAGGACAGGTCAGTTTTCGCATTTGTTGTCGAACGGTACACGGCCATCACATGTGGTATGACAGTTTGGGGAGCCATCTCGCGGAACAGCCGATCTAGTTGTGATACAAACTAATTTGACAACTCGCTTGTACATCAACGATATTTTTCAGCCGATTATTCTGCCTATGCTATCAAGCCACCCAGGTTTCATTCACCATCTCGGCCACATACAACGTCTTTCTCAACAATTGTCTTCGAAGATTTAATACCCTCCCATGGCCATTCTCAGCCCCAGACCTATTACCAATAGGGTCTACAATATGCTGGGGTGGCGATTGCAGCCTTCTCAGAAGACCAGTGCATTATCTGGCCAGTTACATTATTTGTGACAGAATCTTCCGCAGAGGGACATAAGCAATTTAATTGACCCTATGCCGCATCGAATATCAGTATATGTAATTGCCAGGGGAGGATTTATCCCTTACTAAAATGTCATCTTCTTTTGTCACTATTTCTTAAGGCAATTTTTTGCTCCTAAATTCTAATTATTTGCATATCTCGTCAAGCGATACATACATGCCGAGTTTCGCATCTGTGGCTCATTTTCCTATGGGTGTATATATTTTTTTTGAAACCGAGTGTATAGTGTTATTTATTTGATAACGCGAATAACATAATTTTTTTTAAATTTATTTCCTTAATACAAATGCATTATTATTTTTCTTGCAATTCATAGCTTCGGTTGCTGGTGGCTCAGTTAGTTTCAGATACTGGATTTTTCCTTTTATCTGCAACTGCTTTTATTCTTTTTTCGGTGAAATCGGCTCATTTTGTTTCTATAATCTGTAGTTTCCTTTTTATGTAACTGCACAGATTTCTTTTTCCTTTTGTAATAAGACAGTTTTTTACCAAATCCGGTTATTTTTCTATTATCTGCAAATACTGTTTTGCTTTTCCGGTGAAATCGGCTCATTTCGTTTCCCAAACCAGTAATTTCCCTATGTAACTGCCCCGGCTCTGCTTTCCTTTTATAATAAACTTTGATGAATCTGTAATAAACTGAAATTTTGTTTCTGAAACTGTATGTTTCTCTTTCACCTGTAACTGCTGTTTTCTTTTCCGGTAAAATCATCTTATTTCGGTTTTGAAACTACTAGTTTCCTTTCTATATATGACTACACCGATTCTTCTTTCATTTTGCAGTAAAACAGTTTTGTATACAAAATCGAATGTTTTTCCTTATATATTTTCATCAGGTGCTATCGAATTCTTAAGATCTCAAGGCCAGGGTTAGAGAAATTCCCAGGAGAGGCTAAAAATTATCCCTTTAAACTGAGAAAAAGATAACAGAAAAAATAGTTTCATAAATAGAGTATATATCGAAGGGGGAGACGACTGAAGTCGCGCCCTTCTCCAAATCATCAGAAAGGAGAAATCTGAGACCCAAGCAGGCTTCCAGTAGAAAATGGAAAGGTAAGCTCCCTAGGGCGCAGCGACTTGAACTTGAATGACACGAGACGGATGATGGGGGCTAGCCAACGAGTCGAGATATGGTTAGAGGTCGAAAACTAAGTATAAAGAGCAGTTATAAAACTATGCTAGACGCTTTCGTTTGTAGCGGAGATAAGCATCCCCTAGTAACGTCATGGTAAAGTCCGTGGATGCTTTTGATACTTAGCATTCCGACGGTGATACCATGGAATATTGTCGATTCAAAGTAACCTTTAACTATGTTTGAAGGAATTAATTACAATCTGTTCTGTTCACTTAACTCTCTAAATTTCACATTTCCTTGAATTATTCAGTCTTATTAATTTCCAATCCTGATAAAAATGTCTCTTATTGAATTCGAAACCGATTCAGACCTGTAAATACTTATTTTGCGATGTCACAAATAATGATTTTATATTTTCATAGTTCAAATATATAGCAGGTATCTATAGGAAAAATATTTCAATGAGATCAGAAATTAGAATTGAGTTTTCAATGTATTTTCGTATTATCACGGAAGGTGATTTGAGAGCATCATACAAGACCCTGATATGTGGATAACCACACGTCCAGTAAGGACGCTAAGTAGGCCGTTCACGTAAAGTGGAGTAAGTGGAGAAATACATAATACAAGTAATTAAAATGAAAAGACTTAATTTAAAACAATAACAAAAATATTTATTAAGATAAAACCTCATTTAGCATTTTAACATCTGTAATTCACATACCAACATGGGTGCAGTAGCCCATTGGTTAGCGCGCTGGAGTTGCACTCGGTAGGCCCGGGTTCGATTCCAGCCACTGCCAAAACTGCCGCCGTGTTCACGCGGAGTACGATCACGTTAAACATGTGGGTCCGTAAGTCCTTCCGAGAGGTTGGTGGTAGGGGAAGGAGGGTACGGTCCCTGTGGATGCCTCCCCCACTGGGTTCCGGTCTAAATTGGGTGGCACTTCCCGACCGTCCAAACAGTTACCTTACACCTTTCTGGTAGGTCGGACGGCCTGGGTCTCAACAACAACAACAACATACCAACATCCTTAGTATAATATGTTATTCAAGATATTTAAATTCCCTTCATTCTCTCATCAAAATATGAGTTTTACAGTTATAACCTATCCATGTACATTAAAGCACTAATCTTACATACCATTGTCTTATGGCCCAGGCTAACCGTATTTAGAGGGTTAAGAGAGTCAAAAAGAAGCCATCATGTAAAAATATGTATAGACTTGTCCTACCTCTGCCATTATCGGAGAACCCCGGACTTGTCGGCTCGTCGTCGTGGCACAGTACCGCATAGTTCGCTCTTCACTCGTTGTTCTTGCGACCGTTCATTTTCACCGCCAAAATTCAAGTTCCACGATTTCAAAATTTTAATGTGCAAAGTTGCTCTCTGTCTCTTCTCCCTTTACAAGGCGCCCCAGTCCATAATTGGCCAAGTAAATTAACAGCTACGCCCTCCGGCTATATGATTGGTCAAGGCCCCCCCTGAAATATAAGATATCAAGTCTCCTGTTTTAAGGCGTTGAAAGTTCTCACGAGAATTTTCCCATGGTCCAAGAGATATGAATTGACCTCTCGGGACAGGAAGTTCAACCCCTTCCGTTTGTCCAAGCACCTGATACTGACTTGAAATTGAGAAGTCCACTTTCTTTTTCGAAACCATGTCCGGTACAGCTGCGTTAGAGGGAACGTTATAATTATTGCCTCACTGCATGAGGGACCGTCTTCTCAGGTCCACTTCCTCTTTTAAAACTGCAATGTTACATTGGGATTGCAAATCACAATATAACAGACCCCTCACGGTTTTCTGTTTCGCCTTTTCACTCTTGCTGGTAGAGAAATATAAAAACACGAGTAAAAAGAAAGACATTTGATCGATAGCGTAAAGGAAGAAATGATGGAATAAAATAAGTTACTAATGTTACTCCACTGTTTATTAATTCACATATCTATTTTGATTCCCTTGTACACAAAATAATTTTAACCGTAATGCCTCTATGTCTATCTGTGTAATAAATGTGCTCTAGCTCGTAAATCATCTCTTCAATTTTGATGAAATGATGCATTAAAATGGCTTTTACATTTTAGTATGCATAGGAAAATTAGTTATTTATTTCTATCCCTACATACACAGTGTATACGAAAATGTAAAACGCCTGCACTGACTCTCTTTGAGTCCTTTATAGACAGCCATTCCTATTGCGTGAATGTAAGGTTTCCATATTTTGGCTTTCGGGACAGGGTTGTCATATTTGGAGATTTATCGCCAACTTTGCGACTTTAGACAACTTTCCGATTATACTGAAACTTTCAGAATATATCGAATATTCTTGGAGATACAAGACCTTTCTAGATATTTCTACGGAGAATATATAAAATGAATCATCGCACAGTTGAGGAGTAGTTGAAGGGATACTAGCTAAAGTGAATTATGAGATAAGGTAGTATTTTAAGAAAAATATCGGTTATTATGTGAATTAGTTGAACATTTAATTCTTTTATTTTTATTGCATCCAACCTATTTAGTGATTTTGTAAAACAATTGTTGAGCTATTTGCTGTATATTGTTCCCGTTTTCGCTTATTAGGACTTTTAAATAAAAGTGTCCGTTATCCAGAAATGTGGATTCATTCTTGTATACTTATAGTACAGACACAATTTCAAAGTATACATCGTAACATTAGTACAAGGAAAGTATTGTGACGGAAACGACAATTTGAATTCTAGTTTTTGACACACGAGCACGTTTTAAATCTCCCCGAACTCGAATCCTACGCTTTTGAGGTGATGTATTCGTGTATGTGGCAAAGTCCACTTCGATAAGAGCTTGCAATTTCGTCCCAGTAGCTCAACGGTAAAGCGCCGGCTGACCAGTTCAAAGATCCAGGGTTCGATTCCCGTATGGGACAGCAAGGCTTTTTATAATGGCTCCCGAAAAAATCAACTCTGTAGATTAGTGCACAGATGTTAGAAGTCTGAATACCCCCAGACCTTGCGACTCACATAGCAGGTTTAGAGTAGCTATAACTGCACGGCCGGGAAAGGATACATCTTGCACTCATGAGGCACCCAAGGTCTACCATCCCGCCAAACGAACATTTATTTAAGTCTAACAATTGCTGAAAAATATTGTGGTTAATCTGACAGTTTTACATAATATTTCAACTTGACAAGAACGTTCATTTTTCAAAAACTGGAAAAGGGTTATTGCGAATAGAGATAAAAAGATCATTGAAAAATAAAATTTAGAGTGAGGTATATGAACATAATGAAACATAGATTAAAATGAAAGAAAATAACAAAATTTTATAAGTAAAAGTTAGAAAATATATAAAAAAAGAAAATATATGGAAATGGAACGAAGTTTGGGCACATGGAAAACTAAAACAGAAATTTAACGAATTTAGAATAAAATTTAGACAAGAAAATTTAGAAAAAATACCAATAAAAAGGGTCAAAAGAAAACGAAAGAACCGAGAAAATAAGAACAGTTAACATAGCTTTTTTTTCCTTTAAAAAAAACCCCCAGAAAATATGGAGGGAACGCAATAAGCCCATATTAGTTAATAAGAAAGAAATAAAGGGATTCATTGTTCAAAATTAATTGAGAACAGAATCTACTCATAAGCTTAGGTCACTTTATTAGAAATTTCCATGGCAACAAGAATACAATTTTTATTAACACTTTACAACATAGTTGAAAAGTGTTTATGACTTTGTTCATTCTGTCTGTCTGTCTGTCTGTCTGTCTGTCCGTTAGCACGATAACTGCCGTAAAAATGACTATCAAAATGAAATTTTAGTATGTTGTTCAGAAGGTCTGTGGGACCTAAGGGAATATAAATTAATAATATTACCTAATTAGTTTTGAATTGAACCCGGGTTGAAAAAATGAAATACATTGAACCCTGTGGGACCTAATTTTTCAAACATGTTTTAAGAGAATTTAAAATTCACAAATTGCTTCGAACGTTTTAGGAAATATTCAAATTATCCCATTAAATATATAAAAAAAATTCAGTAAAATATTCAGTAGTTTTTTAAACAAAAATTAAAACACCCTTTATATGAAGAGATCACGTGACCATTATATGAAGAGATTATGGGATCCACTTCAAAATAAAATATGGCATCCATCTTGTGTCAAAAGTGTGATTTTTAATTCATAGTGTTGTATCCGTCCTAAAACCGCTTTATTTTTGCTTAAATTCTGTGCATCTACATCTGAAACAACGCAATTACAATATATTTGAGTTTAAATGATCAGCAAACTTTGATTATTTCTAAAACGAAGACTAATTTTCACTTATGGAGAATGTAAACGGCAAAATATATAGAATGAGTTGTATAAGAATTGCTGCATTTCTTTACGCAAAATTATTTAGCTCATGGAGTCTGCAATATAGCTGATATGAACGAAACATTCATTATAGTAAGAGGGGTCGGAGGTCTGAAAGTGACCCTTGTGCAACTAGTACGGATTCAGTGGACTCTGGAATATTGAGCGTCGATTTCTCGATTTCAAATTGAGAGAATAATGACCACGTAGAATACCAACCTGGGTAAAAATAGTAGTAGCAGGAGGCTAATCTGAGGTAAAAATTGCAGAAAGTGGTCAGTCGGATTGTCAGTTGCCCGTCAATTCGAGATTGGAGGCTGGAAAATGCAGATTCCACTTCGACAATAAGAGCTTGCAATTTCTTCCCAGTAGCTCAACGGTAGGGCGTCGGCTGCCCATTTAGAAGATCTGGGGTTCTATTTCTGGTTGGGAAGCAAGGTTCTTTACAATGTGTATGTATTTATGTGTGTATATGTATGTGTGTGAGAGACTGTGGAAGCTATATCTCACAAATGAATGAAACGTTTTGATCGACATTTTGTATAATCATTAAAATCGATAAGTACTGGAGTCTTTATGACTTTAAACGTAATCGAATGGTCAGAAGACCCTCAAATTGAGATGAAATTTTAAAAAATCATTAAAAACCAGAACTATCAATTATGTTACATAAATAGCCCTTTCTTATGTAATATTTTATTGGAAAACGAATGACACACTTTAGAAGGCTAACATGAACAGTTTTCGATATATTGCAGGCTTTTTAAATAAATTTATCAAAAATAAAATGCATAAAATTAAAAAAGAAATAACTATCATGAAATATTTTCATTTGTGCTTTGCAATGTTATGCGGCAAAATTGTCAACACCAATCACATGGAATTAGTTTCTTCCATTTACGAAAAAAAATACTTTGTATACTAGCTTTCTGTCCGAACTACAGAAAAATGTAAGATGCACGACCCGGAGAGTGCCGTCCAATTTAGACCAGAACCCAGTAGAGGTGTATTTTAAATTTTGACGCCCAACAATTTGCCAGTAGTCATTTATTTATTACTCTATTATAAAGAATAGCTGCCGCCGCCACCGCCGCCGCCGCCGCTGTTTGAGAAATTTCGAGATCCTTTGTCTCGTACCGCAAAATCTATAGCACGTAAAAATACATTATTTGATACATTTGTAGAGCAATGTTAGATGAATACTATGAAATAAACCGTTTTTCGATTTAAAATTTAGTTTCAGAAATATTTAATGTCGAAATTAAAGAGAGAATATTTGAGCTGCGACTTCGCGTCTTGGTCAGACTAACAATAGACCACGAATATTTGCAGGCGTGTGCCTACATAGCTGACATTTTGTAAAACTGAGTTAATTTTAAAGTTTTTAATTTTCGATGTAGTTGATCAGTTATTCCACTTTTTGTGTACTTTTGTAGAGAAAATTTTTCTTCTGTAAAGGTGAGTCCTTCGAGTTTCTATGTCTCGTACTGCAAAAAATATAGCGTACAAAAATATAAAACCATGTACATTTGTAGAGAAATAGTAAAGGAACAAGGTGAAATAAATGGTTTTAAAATGGTCTTAAACTTTAGTTTGGCTTCAAGCAGCTTGCCAAATGATCTCAGCGAATGACAGCGAGTGAGAGGCGAAGTTTCCCGATTCGCGAAGCGAGTTACGGGGATTACCGAGAGTAGTGAGCAGGGGAAAAAGCCCCTAATTTATAATAAAATACCTTCCTTACACCTACCTCACACTTGACGATAAATTATGCGAATTCTTTAGCTGATTTGGTAAATTATCTCGTACTTGGCGATTTATTAATAGTGTTAAATTGGCAAAAATATCATAAAATTTTAAAAATATCACAATTGATGAATTAATTTTAATATTTCAGTATATGGACTAGATTGCTTATCGTGGATGCTATCCGTATTGATAATTTTCAGATTTGATTTTCGTGAAATATAAGTTAATTTAATACATAAAAAATGTTTTACACGTTGATATCCCGAAAAGCACTAAATGTACAATTCAATATAAAAAACACTGTGCCTTGGTTATTATAAATAGTTTTTTCACTGTAGAAGTGAATTCATTGCATTATATGGGAAAACTTATGTGCTGTTCACATAAGATTTTTTCAAACGGCTCAAGAAATTAATTAAAAAACATTTCATAAAGAAAATAATATGATTCACCATATGAAGCAATATCATTTTAGGCATAATTTTCACAATAAAATGAATTAAACTACACTTTGCTTACCGTCAAAATCGATTTTTGTTAACCGTTTTCAAATTTGTTTTTGTGTTTGGGAAATTTCTCACATTTACATCATTTAAAACAAACCAAGTTGCCAATCAAATACTTTTGAAAACTTCATAGTAATTTGAAATATTGATACCATATATTTCAATGTATATACCCTCTTTGAATTTTTATGGAATAAGTTAAAAATCGTTACTTTGTATTACTGATTTGATAATATATATTCTTTGATAAAATTCCTTTCACTTAATAACAAAATAAATTAACTGGAGTGTGGCTCGACTCGACTCTCTCATACCAGAATCTATTTTGTGATTTTTTTTTTCACATTTTACAACCGTACCACTTAACATGCTATAATTGTGACCATTTGGAAAAAAGATTTTTTCAGATACGGTTATACGGTTAGACCGACAGTCAAACGCTATCGATACATCATTACAATACTATCTCTTAACAAAACATAAGTGATTTCATTGATTTAGCGTCTTGTTTATCATTTTCTCGATAATTTTACCGATTTGGCGATATGTCAATTTCACAGCATTTATAAAAACTCGCCAACTTGGCGATAGCCCATCAAATTTTGTGCCAAACGCTGTGGATGGACGGATGGTGAAATAGGTTAAAGATATTAAAGATATTAAATTATTAATTCCCACAGAGCAAATTTGATTATCAAGAATTTGATTATCAACTTAATTTTTGATTATCAACTTAATTTGATTATCAACTTAATTTTGCAAAATATTGAATTTTCACCAATTATGCGGCATTTTTATAAAGTTAGGGTCATTTTATCAATTTGGAGATATTTTTGTTTATTTGATTCAAGAATTTGATTATCAACTTAATTTTTGATTATCAACTTAAATTTGATTATCAACTTAATTTTGCAAAATATTGAATTTTCATCAATTATGCGGCATTTTTATAAAGTTAGGGTCATTTTATCAATTTGGAGATATTTTTGTTTATTTGACAACATTTTGTTCCATTCGGCGACATTAAAAAAAGTCGCCAAATTTGTAGGCAAATGGGACGGTTGTATTTTCAGACGAACTATACCGAAGCATCATTACTGTACTATCTTCTAACAAATCACATTTAATTTAATTAATTTAGAATCATTTTTATCAATTTGGAGACATATTTTATAAATTTGGCGACATTTTCATCAATTTTGCAACGTTTAAAAACAGTCGCCAAGTTGGCGATATCCCGTCAAATTTGTTTCCAAACGTTGCAGAGACTGACGTATGGAGAAATGGGTTCTTAAAGTAAATTTTAAGCAGCTTGTGATATACATATATATTTTTTATTTTTTTGCAAATTTTGTTTTGCAAGAAAATTTTTGAAAAATCTGTATTGTTTGCCCAAGTGATCACAGTTGTAACATGTTACTCTTTACTGTGAAAGGCTTGAAAAATATTTCATTTGATACCATATACTTGACAATATACTCTCGGGGGTTAACTTCCACCCTCCCTCAAAGGGACTAATGACTTCACAAACACAAAAATTGTATCGCGGATATTTTTCACAACAATGATTGCAACTGTTAAGTCTTTTATATCATTGAGCCATAAATAAACGATTTTATGCATGATTATGTGAAATTTTGTCCTATGCTGTCATGTTGAAAAAATATAAAACTTCGAATAGATGTCGAACTTTTCACTCGAATTTAAAATAATTCTATCTAGTTCTAGATTTTTTTTATAACAAAGCGGGATATAAAGTTTCGTGAAAATACGTTAACATTTGCGGCAGCTATAGTGGGCACAAAAAAACGACCACAGACATACAGCCAGACAGACGGGCGTCACTCCAAAAATAATCAAAACGTATGCAGGAAGTCCTAAAACATATGTTGGCTTGAGAATCTCAAATTCGAAAATGTTCGTGAAAGTAATACTTTTTCTATACTATGTTACATTTTAGTATGAGAAAGTAAAAATTATTAATTTCAGTCTGTAGGGAAAGTTATCTACTGTCCTCATTAGTTTCTTTTATAGAGATATATATTTGTGCAGCAAACTGCAAACACCTGTGGAATTCAATTCATGTTATAACGTGCACCATAATAATTGCTGAAAAGTATAATTTATATTTTAGATGATATGCACCACAGCATGTTTACGAGACCTTGCATCAAAATTATAAACGCGGCAAACCCGTATAAAATTTTGCATAATATCTCGACTAATTTTTCAGTCAGAGGAGCAGAGGTTTCCCGCTCACCATGGCCGGAGTTTCATAGCTCACTCAAAATAGTCTTCACTATAACATCTAGTTTACTTTCCGACACTAGAATTGCAAATGAAGATGAATTATAAGCATGCTGACACCTCTTTGGTGTTGGGTATCCATTAAAGATTTTGTGTGAAATAAGTTACAAATATGTATTTTGTATTACTTATTTTAATAAATGATAGCGAGCACGTTCACGTAACACTTCGTGGTTTCTTAGGCAAATGTAAATTTTAGCCACCTCCCCCACAAAATTTTATAGTTAAAAAGGGGCATATTGACATGGGATATTAACCTCCACAGCACACCAGCATATGTCTACTTTGTCTACGGTTGGAAACGACCCTGAAGTAAAAAAAAATAACGCCAAATGAGATTACATGTTCAATGTCTACTTCTATATTATATACTTATTTGCGTTCAATTATTATTTTTTGTTTTGTTTTATCTTTTTTTTTCTGTCAATTACATTTATTCCTGTTTTATTCTATTCCTGCTCTTTAATGCTCATCAGGTGGCATTACCACTGTTTAGCAGCTGCTATCGCGTGGTAAACATATTTGGCATTATCACTACTGTATTTAACAGCATCTATCCCGTGGTAAACACATCTGGTACTACCACTACTGTATTTTAGCATCCGATGTGCCGTGGTATGCACAACTCTTGGCTTTCTCGCAGTGAAAAAGAAAGTACATGACAAGTTTTCGAATCGATCGGACAACAGTTTATGTTTTGATATATGTATTTATCACATTGAAATGGTTATACTATTGGTTATACTATTGGTTATTCTAATTGCCATACTAATGGTTAAGTACTATTGGACTATATTATTTAATTTAGTGGGACTTAAGTGGATCCGAATGTGAAAAATATAGAATCTGAATATACAAGTTTCTTATGAAATTCATTAGGCACCAAAATAATTTCAGAATGTAAGGTGTCTAAATGGAAACTTCGTTGTTTGTATAAAAAATAATTTTATAATTTTAATGGATTTTAATACTACTAGGGATTTTTATGACGCTCGGCTTTTAGGAGAAATAATTTATATATTTGAAGGTTATTTTTAAATGTCAGTTAATTGCAATAATTAGTAAACTGGTAGTGCTGATCTTTCGTGTATTTTACCTTATTGTGTATAGTCCCATAGTCTTGTTTTGGGTATGGCTATTAAGTTTTCTTGTGACTTTGAATTATTTTCGGTACAGTGTCAGTTTAAATTTTGTCGTTTGTGTCTAGTTATTTTATTATTGGAACAGATGATTTTTTGATTTTGCTTTTATTTTCGAACACAAAATCGTGTTCTTATTTGATGTAATTAGGACTTTTTTTTTTTACTTGTCGGCAATGTTTGTTTGCTTTTGTTTCAGAAATCTTGTTTTATTTATTTGGTTTCCAGTTTTACTATCAAGCAGAGCCGGGTGGACCTTAGTGTGAGCCGCGCGGTCTGAGTTTCCAAAAACACAAATGCACACGCTATGTTTATCGTGATCAGGTTCGATCACTTAAAAGAATTCAGCGCCTATAGCGGAGAATTGAAGAAGTTGGGAACACAAACTCAGTAACAAAGCCAGATAGACCGAAAATGCCATTTACAAAGTTGTATATCATGTAGTTGGAATCGACATCACATCAGTTACAGATGACATTTATTTGATACAATATAGTTATAGACAAATTTTTGTCATCTTCAGGAATGATACAATCAGCAACTTTTACATGCACAGGAATTTAATGGAGAGTCTGTTCAAAATGTCCTCTCTCAGTGACAATGCACATTTTAATTACACTCCATGTAGGGTAATATCATCTCACAATATTGATCGGATGGATATATATTAAGTTCTCGTACGCCACCGGGAGTCGTATATACCGTGCTGCACGGTGTTGCCTTTGATCTCATAGATGGGCACTACAAACCCGTATATATTTTCATACGCTCGTGAGGGTACACAGATGGGCACTACAAACTCGTATTTATTTCCATACGCTCGTGAATCGTTGATCACCATTCCACATTTTTTTTGGCTTGACTATACATCTAGTAACCGATGCTGTGAGGCAGGTATGGTTGTTGTTGTTATTGTTATTGTTGTTGACTAATGGCCTCCTGTTTCGGCGGAGCCAATTCAGGACCAGTGACGCAGGAAAAAAAACGAAAAAAGACACAAGACGAGAGAATAAAGTTTATTATAATAAAGCATCACTGTCGAAAGTCGGAAGGGGTAAAGCTTCACATTTTGATGAGGACCCAGAAGGCGTAAGACTGACTTTATCCTCAAGAAACATCCATGCCTTATTCGGGATTCGAACCCGAGCCCACAAGACAGCAGCCGAAGTCGCTATCCACTTCCACCGCCTGGGCGATGGGGCAGGTATTGTTTTAAGCAATGCATTTTGTGAGTTTTCTATGTCGAATTTTAGTCATTAGTCTCTGCAACTTTATAATTGACATTTTTCTTCTTCAAGGTGTTTCCGGAAGAGCGTCCGAAAGGAATTTAAATCAACGGTTGGTCGTAGAAGTTAAGTAAAATATAAACAAGAAAGATCAATTATGGATAGAGCATTGATTATGAAACACTTTTCAACTCTAATTTTATTTAAACATCTCTAAAATGCGATACATTCAGTGGTAATATTTTTAAACTTATCACAATACTAAAATAATTAATTATATTTGAAATTTAAAACTTTATCGAAAAAAACGAGCTTGATTCAAATGACATCATCGGAATATAAATCGCCTGGCTCTCTGTGTAAAAGCAGTAAATATTTTATTCATACATTTTTATTCCAATAATCACAGTACTACAATAATTTATTCTACTTAAAAACTTAAAACCATGGAGGTAAAAGCAATTTAACTCCATGCATACAACTTTATTGAAAAAGTCTGCCATTAAATCGTCTGCTTCTCCATCAACGAATGTTTCATTTTTATCATCTATATTGCAGACTCTAAAACAAATAAATTTTGCGTTAAAGAAATTCAGCAATTCTTATACATCTTATCTTACAGGCTGTTTACACTCTCCATAAATGAAAATTAGGTTTCGTTGTAGAAATAATCAAAGTTTGATGATCATTTAAACTCAAATATATTGTAATTGCGCTGCTTTAGAATACAGATGCACAGAAATTAAACAAAAATAAAGCGGTTTTGAGACGGATACAACACTAAATATAATTTAAAAAGAATTTTAAAAATCACGATTTTGACACAAGATGGATGCCGTATTTTATTTTGAAGTGGGGCACAGAAAAGAGTCAAATGTACAATTCAAAGTTAAAAAAACACTGTGTCGTAGATCTTGTACATCATTTTTTCGTCATGAAAGAAGTAAATGCATTGCAAGTCATGTAAACGCCCACACTAGGTTTTTTTTTATTGGTGGGCGTTATAAAAGTATAATTTTACACTTTTATGATATTATAGTTCCCGGAGAGGTTCAGCTTTCATATTTCAACTCTTTAAAGATTTTTTTATTATTTTTCCCATTTCACTTTACTTCTCTTTGATTTTATGAAAATCGTTGGGATATTTAAGGATCTTCCTAGAAACTTTGTATATAGAAAGTAAAATAGAATCTCTCAGTCCAAATACCCCCCCCCCTCTCCATTTTCAAGCAGAAAATGGGAAGAAAACACATTTTCATACAGAGAACAAATATTTAAACCTACATCTGTATTGTTCTTGCGTTCCTTAAACGCACAAACTTATTTCGAAATAAGATCAAATTTCGAATTTTCCCGAAGAGAACTCTATTCGACTGAAATGCAATCTCGAAACAGTTTGAAGCAGACTAAACGGGAAGATGGAGTCTTCTCCGAAACTGTGTAAGTAAGTCTCAGTTATCTTGAAATAGATGTTTCTGCAATATTTTCGTTGATCAGTTTATATCGAAGTTACGTTTGAGAAAGTATGAATAAATATTTCGGAGAGGACACGAAATGGCGAAAAGGGGATATTTTCGAAGGAAAATTGTAAATCGTGCAAAATGCATTAAAGCGTAAGATATGAAATTTTAAGCTGCACGGATTGAAATATAAATCTGAAGAATGTAAAAGGTGGCTCTTGTTAAATATAAATCTGAAGAATGCAAAATGTGGCTCTCTTGTTAAGTATAAATCAGAAGAAGGTAAAAGGTGGCTCTTGTGAAATATATCGTATCTTGTCAAAATATATATATCGTATCTAAGAAAAATGTATAAAATGAAATTCAAAACAGAAGTATGGATTATAAATCTCCAATCGATATTCATATACAATAATATTTTGTTCTACTTGTCATATTTTGCTCTACTTGTCAAATTTTGTTCTACTTGTCACATTTTGTTCTACTTGTCTACTTTGTTCTTCTACGCAATCATTACTAGAGTAAAAGTAAAAAGTAACATATAAATATGCAAAATATTACCTCCGATCCGTCCACAGCACTTGCACTCCTAATATTCTCGAACATATGTAGATTCGATACCTCTTCCAATCACTATTAATAATTATTATAAGATCACCGCATGAAACATAATTACTATGCAAATCCCTAACAAAACGCTATTCATTTAAGACGCCTTAGACATCCCACCCCTCCCAAAACGTACCTGTCCCACGGAATATTCAGCTTACTGCATTTTAAGTTAAAAATGTTAAATTAATAATTCACATAAAACGACAAGGATTGTCAAGGAAATCAATTTTCCAAGTTATTGAAATTTTATCAATTAAACGATTCTTTTGTAAATTGGGATAACATGTCTATGAATTTTGTGATATATATATATAAGTTGCAGTTCTCCAAATTTGTCATCACGACCACACAATTTATCACCAAAGCCATGAAATGTAACCAAGGTCACCAAAATTGTCGCCAAAAGGGACAAGTATACAGACAGAAAGAAAAAATATTCTTATACAGTATTTTAATAATAATTATATCCTTATTATCATTATTTTCCGTAGGAAATAATGCTGAGCGTTTAGAGTTTTAATCATGCAAATTGCAGAAAATGATATCTAGTTCTAGTTATTCACATAACGTACCTACACATAAAATTTTATAACGTTAGCTGTATTCGTTCTTTAGTTATTCACGTCCATACAAACACAGATGAACATCTTTCCAAAAATTTTTGAAATGCGTGCAGGAGATTAAAACATGTTTATCCATCTAAATTTCGAATTCGAAAATTTTCGCAAAGGTTAATAGTTTCTCTATATAAGTATGAAGTGAACACATAAATATGACAAATTCCCTTCATTATGATATCATTTATTTTACTAAGACTCTTATAAAGGCTCGCCCATTGGTTTCTAATAGGCTGTGGCTCGATATCGTTCATTGTGATATAAATTTGCAATAAATTGGGGGGAAATTCGACCGTAAAATGTTCTAATAATTCTCTAAATAAGGGATATACGGATATTTAAATTCCCGAAAGAATATGAAAGAAGAAGAAAAAATAGATGCATTTTAAAAAGAGATGAATGCAAGAATATAGATTTATCGCCTCTGTTGGCGATACTTGAGTTAAAAGAAATGCGTTCCACCGAGGTCAAGAAAGATAATTTGAGATCAGTTGAGATGGTTTTCATTCGTTGTCGCCAAGACGTTTCTGGCTATGATATAAAATGGCCTCCATGAGTCAGCTTGTGTTATATCAGTTCTACATTTTATGAAAACTAGAAGATGTAGTAATTACTAAAAATACAGTCGGAACTCCATTTAGCTAATATCTATTTAGCTAATTTCTCAATTTAGCCTTTTTTTTTTTTTTTTTTTTTTTTTTTTGTAAAACGCTGAATGACTAAGAAACGTTCGTTATAATTAATCTCCATTCAGAAAAGGATGTTCTCCATTCAATGAAATAATTCTTTCGACCTTAATATTTTTAAACGATTTTATCCATGCAAAAAACGTCTTACCATTTCAAATTTTTCCCGTAGGTAAACACAAGTTTCAGTTTATTATTATATTTTGTTGTACTCACAGAACGTGTATTTTTTACTGACAGCTATAAATTGAAACTTATCATGTTGAAAACAGCTAAGATGGCAAATTTCATCTGGTACAATCATACAGTGAATCCGCCAATGGCGTAAATTGAATTTTGTAAAGTTGTCAAGCTCTGAGTAAATTCTTTATAAATTTCTACGGACTTAATCATAATATACAGTAACGTCTTCTTTATGGGTGTTTTCATAGATGTATTTACTGCTTGGGAAACAATGATTTCCCGCAGTAGGGAAAATATTGCACAGCATATAGAAGAAATTGACAATTTCAACTGCATTGCGGATTTTAATGGTAGCAAAATAATTTTTATTAAAACAGAAATGCCAAATGCATATATCGTTGTCACTAAGCTTTCACCCATTTGAAAAATCAAACTTTTAAAGAATTTTACAAAGTATTTTAAAAGAATAACCAGCGAACACAAAAACGGATAAAGAGATTTTTTTATTTTATTCTAAAAGATTTTACTTTTATCCTCATACTTGATTATGATGAAAATGGATCGGAACAATATAGAGTACAAGAAGGAGGTATAAGAATATCAAGTAAAAAATCACACTTCAGATATTTTAAAATAATGCAGGATGCCTACTTATGCGTATATTTTCTGTTTGAATAAACTTAGTAAAATAAATTCTCGTAAAAGTAATTCTTATAACATCTAGTTTTTGCTCACAATACATTTTTTAGACAATATATTTTAACAGACGTTTCCATATTAATAAAATATCACTAGAGATTTTGAAGAGTACTTTCAGAAAAAATGGATGTTTTTGTAGATTAAGAATGGATTCGATATCTATTTACGTCAAAGCTTATATTAAAAAATATTAAACATATGAAACCTAGCATACAATATAAAAACTACAATTTTTATATTTGGATTTTTTTTAATGAAATGTATAGATTTCAGGGTAGATTAATTTCTTTTGAAAGCTTTCAAGATATCTTTTTTTCATGAAAACTAAAAAACAATCCATTTCTTTGGAAAGGTCTTTTTCTTAAGTTAAACAAAATTTAATACTGTTGGAAAATGCGATTAATGTTTTTTTATCTTAAGCCTCGACCTACTTCTTAGTTAAAATCTAACGAATAATTAAGTATTAAAATTGGAATAAAATAAAAAAATTACCAATACGAGGCTATGATTCTAAATATTCCCCTTACAATTGAAATGAAATTTAAATCATATTTGCTATTTTTTTGTTCAGGCGACGAACTGCATTGAAAAAATTAACGATGGCTCTAGTAAAATGGCGCCAAAATGGTTTCGCGCGAATAATGTCTTGCAAAAGAAAGCTCAAATTAAGTTCATCTGCTGCTTCAGTCTCATTTGCTTTGCTTCAATCAGATAGTATGGACTTATGGCAACTAAAATAAAATACAATACTTAATTTTTCAAGATAAGAGCAAATATCAAAACTACATGTTTGATACACGTAACATATTTTAGAGGATATATATTTTAGAGGATATATATATTTAGAGGACATATACACACACGTAACACATTTTAGAGGATCTGATGCAAGTTTTAAGTTGAACATCGTCTTGATGTTCAACTTCGTCATCTTGATATACAATATCCGTCGTGATGTTTAATATCGTCTTGATGTTTAACATCGGCTTGATATTTAACGTCTTCTTGATATTCAACTTAATCATCTTGATGTTCAACTTAACCGTCAACATCGTCTTTATGTTTAACTTAATCGTCAACATCGTCTTGATGTTCAACGTCTTCTTGATATTCATCGCATTTGATCTTAGTACTTAAGAAACTCTTATTGTCTTATTTTTCAGCCTTGAACTAATCCTCAGTTCCATCTTATTCTTTATCTCCTGCTCATGTACTTATTTCGCCTCCTTTCCTTGCTCCGGGTCAAAATGCTCTCGCCGACTTCCATTGACTTGTTCATTTGCGTAAAGTTGACGTACCTCTCGACTGATTCCTCTAGAGCTAATAAAAATTGTGTAAGTTATTTCCGGAAACATTGTTTAAGCCCAAGTCGCCCTCGCAATTTTGATGAAATGAATTTATGTGTCGTAAACTTCTCCGGGTCAAGACTGTCAAACGTGTCAAATCTGAGATTTGCCGCAGTAGTACGCTTCAAAACCTTCTGAACCCATTTCAAACAGCTTACTAAATATGACCATCTATGTGCGTTTCTGTGAAGTGTGGATGCAATAACACGAAAGCGAATCACTTTGAAATTTTATGTGCAGTTACATTTTGTCAAGAACTAGAACTTTATATAATAATAATTACTAAAAATTGTAACTCGAATTATAAGATTATCAAAACATTGTTTATTGTGAAAAAACATGATAATTCTCAAAACAATGGTTGTAGTATATCTATAAAGGAAATTACACATTACACACAGCGAATAACTTAGCTATCTTACAAGATCACAAAACAACTGCTAAGTATACGAAACATCAATTAAATGCTCATCTGATGCACAAAATAGAAGATTTTTTTCTCAAAACACTGACCTATTTCATAATTCAATGTAATCGTATCGTGCCAATTCAGTCTGAACGATAACCCTCTCCCTTTGATAAGATCTAAAAAGAATTGACGTAATTCTTGAAATTCTAGAAAATTCTAGAAGTTTCCACGATTCGTCAAAAGTCACCATGTTAGCGATATTTCGCAAATTTTTCTTCAAGGTAACTCGCAAATTTGTCGTCATTTGTCACCAAGGTCTAGCGATCCGAGCCCTCAGAATAATAGCAATGATTGTCTGTGAATATCGTCTGTGAATATCGTAGGCAGTATGTCGTAAAATCTGTTTAGTCATTCGTAACAATATCCAATTTTAATCAAGTTTAATCATCTATTTAATCAAGTTTAATCATCTATTTAATCAAGTTTAATCATCTATTTAATCAAGTTTAATCATCTATTTAATCAAGTTTAATCATCTATTTAGTCATGTTTAACCATCTATTTAATTAATTTTAATCATCTATTTAATTAATTTTGATCATCTCATTAATCAATTTTAATCGTCTATTTAATCAATTTTAATCCTCTACTGAATCAATTTTAATCCTCTATTTAAGTAATTTAAATTATCTATTTAAACAATTTCAATCATCTATTTTATCAATTTTAATCCTCCATTTAATCAATTTTAATCCTTTATTTAATCAATTTTAATCCTCTTTATAATTAAATTCTATCCTCAATTTTTCCAACTACAGAAATTTATCACAAAATATTGACACTGTGTGGTCTTTGATATTACGTTTTCACCTCGGAAGTGATTTTCCCTAACATCCTCTTTCTGGGGTTGAAATAGTTACAAAGAAGAATTCTTACAGAGGCGTTAATACCTTTGATCAGGAAGAATGTGACAGAAACAAAATCAGATTGCAGAATTGTTTGAAACACTTTCATACATTCTTTCCAATTGTTCCAATTTGTGATTTTTGATTAGTTAAATGCTTCTTTTCAATTGGGATTTTTGAATAGTTAAATGCATATGGACAGCGAATAGAGCATGAAGTTTGCACTACAAATATTTTGCACTACAAATGTTGTCTTTAAGTGTATATGAATTATGAGAAGAAATAAATTTTTACAATATCATATGGAAAAGTAGAAAATACATTTTAATCACACACGAAATTCAGGGTATACGCGGATTCAATTCAAAACAGTACTATATAAATCTCATTATAATCCAGAATTAAATATTATGCGAAAATGTCGAACAGAAATGAGGTTGTAGGCAGATTAAATGGTATCGACAATTTCAAGTCGATTCATATTCGCGTGTGATTAAAAATTATTTTCAACTTTTCCATGCACCACTGTTATACAGAGAAGGACACTGAAAAAATTGTTTTCTTCTCATCAAGCCTTCGTATTATTTTTTGATTAATTGACTTATTATCCAATGTCGTATTAAACATGTGTAAAGAGCCTTGCTGCCGCAACCGGGAATCGAACCCTGGATCTCCGGACTGGCCAGTCAATGCTTTACCGTTCAGCTACTGGGGCGATATTGCAAGCTCTTATCTTTGAAGTGGATTCTGCATTCTCCACTCTCTAATGTCAGATGGGCGTGTAACTGACAATCTGACTGACCACCTCCTGCTATATTTTTACCTCAGGTTAGCCTCCTGATAGTACTATTTTACACAGGTTAGTATCCTGTGTGGCCGTTATTCTCTCGCTTTTGTAATCAGAACTCCATATCTTACATACATGGTTGATTTGTTCTGGGGACATTGTAAAGAGCCTTGCTACCCCAACCGGGAATCGAACCCTAGATCTCCGAACTGACCAGTCAACGCTTTACCGTTGAGCTACTGGGGCGATATTGCAAACTCTTATCTTTGACGTGGACTCTGTATTCTCCACTCTCTAATGGAAAAGACTCTGCATTCTCCCCTCTCTAATGTTGCCCCAACCAGGAATCGAACCCCGGATCTCCGAACTGGTCAGCCGACGTTCTACCGTTGAACTACTGGGATGATATTTTAAGCTCTTATCTTTGAAATGGACTCTGCATACAGACCAGCAAAGTTCGTGCGCTAAAGTACAGCACCGTCATGAATGGGAAACAGGAACCGACGGATACATCTCCCACCGACCCTTCCATCCGATCCTAATATCCACAGACACATGTAAGCCATACATCCCTCCTATACAATATTACTATTTCTTATACGACTCTATCAAAACATATATACTATACCAAACCCCAATATGACACAATAAACTTACGCTCCCAATCCGCTAGTAAACCAATTTATCAAGTTTAATACCTTAAACATTTTATCTCAAGTCTTCAATTTCTGTTTATACCTTGGAAAAAAATGTTTCAACTTTCTCTCACGTTATTGATAATACAATTTAGTTCCAACCAATAAAGAAAGATTGCATTAAGTGCATTGTTTGAAACGTGAATTTAAGAAAACAGCAAGAAGCAAGTATCTGTAACTCCATGGTTTAATTATGCATGTTCTGATATTCAAAATTGGGATGCCCTCTCAATAATAATATTTCTATTCGGCTAAATCATAGAAATGGTCTCATCTCTAATTCCATGAGATGAATACAGTTTGTAGATTGCATCATACAGTTTGCACCCTGCACACATTGTGGTAACGTCTTTGGCCTAAGATTATAAATACAAAAATTGTAAAAAAAATCCAAATTTTGAGTGGTTATTTCTCCAGATCCACTAGTTAATTTGAAAAACGGATTTCAGATTTGGATTAAGGATGGTCGAATGAGTATACATGAGATTTTCGGGGTTGCATTTGGTTCTCTGCCATACTGACACTGCGATTTTAGAGAGGTGATCAACGTCTTAGAACCAAAAGAACATTTCATCTGAAGACATTAAATTTTAATTCGCAAAGGAAATACATAAAAAAGGCAACGATACAGTCATGACGTACATAAATGACGTAAAGACGTAGCGTAACGACGTGAAAATTTGATAGATGATAACATTTCGCGATGTAAAATTGTGTGTCCAGTTTCAGCTCACTATGCGCACAGGTAGTCGAAAACGAATTCGCTAAAGATAACATAACCACATAACGTAGTGAGGTAAAAATTTGATAGATGTAAATGTTTTATGAGGGAAAACTGTGCCGCGTTTTAACTCTTTATGTCCTCCAAAAACCGAGAAAGAGTCCGTCACAGAACTAAAAGGCTGTGTATTTTCATTTAAGGGACTTATTATATGGAGCAAGTAATGTTTCACACAAAATTTCCAATATCGGCATTTGAACAGAGAAGAAAAGCATGTTTCAAAACCGACTGACTACATTTCAAACACACTTTCGAAAACATTTCTGTGTGTATGTCCGCGCACGATAACACATGAAAGGATGCTCATATTTCTTATGTTGATAAATCATGTAAAAAAAAAAATTAGTGCTTTTTATAATTCGCATGATTATAACATGAAAAAAATCTTATGTGGGCAACACATGACTTTCCTTATATAATGCGATGAATTTACTACTTTTATAGTAAAAAAAATAGGTTATTCATATAGTAGATACTTATATTCTTTCCCAGATATTGAATTTTCGACAATTAGTCGTCAGTTTTATTGATTAAGCGTCATTTTTATTCATTTGGCGAGATTTTTGTTACTTTGGCAACATTTAAAAAAGACATTGGCAACATTAAAAAAGTCATTTAAAAAAGTGAACATTTAAAAAAGATATTCCGCCAAATGCATCGCCAAAATCTTGCCAAGCGCTATGGATGGAGAAATAAGTTATTCTTGTATAGCAGGTAAATGACTATTGGTGTTCAAATACAAAATTATTACTCAAAGTATCTTTTCTCATGAATGGAACGCGCTAGATCCCTGAGAATGATGTCACCAATTTTATCGCATGATGTTACATATGAAAAGTGAACACCTTTCCCAACAGTTAATTTTTTGTTTTAATTTATGGAATTTTTTGATAAATTTATTTGAAAAATGTGTGATATCTCGAGAACGGTTCGTGCTAGCGTTCTAAAATTTATGCCAATCGTTTTATAAGGAAAAATTACATAAGAAATGTCTATTTGCGTTATTTTATTAAAGGTTTTGATTTTTTGATGATTTTTTCAAAATTTCACTCAAAAATTTAGGGGGTTCTGAGCATTCGATTACGTTTAAAAACAATAGGCTTCTAATATTCACAGATTGTGATTTTTGTACCAAATTTCATTCGAATCGCTCCATTCGTTCATGAGATATCGTCTCCAGAGACTCACTGACACACACACACACACACAGACATCACCTCAAAAATGTTTGATTCGTGATCAGGGATGCTTGAAACGTGCCCTCCCGTCGAAAACTCGAATTCGAATTTTCGACCCCGTTACAATACTTTCCTTATACATTATATATATATAAGGAAAGCAATATTAGAAAATTTAAATGTTTATAACATGATTTCTTTTGCATTTTCCTCCAACAATGTCAGTTTCTAAAACAAAAACAGTGTTCTCATTGCAAATGACATAATACACGGACCGGTTTTACGTTTATTATGCGCATGCATTATCCAAAAGCTTTGATAGCGATAAGAAAACTTGCTGTATACCATAATAGCGGTAAACTCTATGGAAACATGCAAATTTAATCCTACCACACAGTCGGCTTTAAATTTGCGCTCAAACTGTAGCGACCGTGTTCATACTCACAGAACTTGCCTATAGTGACGATTTAAAAGTTAGGACCGCACCATTTTTACCGATAACAGCATGCGGTAAAAACTTGAAAAACTTATAAGCTCAAAATGGCTTAGTGCATAAATAAGTTCATTAAATGCTTAGTGCATTAAATGCATGGAAAAATTGCATGACGACAAAATATTAAATGCCTTTTAATATTACTCGTCGTTATTGTTTGATAATATTCCATTATTTTGCTTTCACTCAATCTGAAAATTCATTTTTAACATCTGCATCTGTAAAAACACTAAAAACTGCCTATAAAAATCTGATGTGGGCAGTACATGACTTTCCCTGCAGACTCATATTCATTTTTTCTTTATTTCATTAATAGTTCATTAAATTGAGTTTAATTGCACAAAATAACACTAAATTTGCATTTTTAATTCAATTTCTGTTTTTATTTGGCAATTGGACATTTTTCCAAAAGCGGCATAACTAAATGCGAAAAATCTCAAATATCTCGAAAACGGTTAGTCCTAGAGTAATAGAGTTGTTCTTATTCTTTTCCTCATCAAAAATTACGTATAAAACAAGCATTTAATTGATGTATTTGAACATAGCTTTTTTTTTAGATATTTGCGAGCCATTTCGTAAAAAAAGGCAGGTTGTTCTTTACTGAATCGTACCAAAATCTAATTGGCACCAGAGTATCCCACTTGTAACTTGTCTACCAAAGTTTGTGAAATTTGGTCAATTAGTATTTTAGCTAGGGTAGGTACATGATATTTTTGCGGGCCTTTTCGTAAAAAAAGGCATGTTGATTTATTCCGAATCATACCAAAATCTAATCAGCACCACAAGTAACTAATCTACCAAATTTTGTGAAATTTGGTTAATTAGTATTTTAGCTAGAGTTGATACATGGAATTTTTACGGACCATTTTGCAAAAAAAGGCGGGTTCTGTTTTTACGAATCATACCAAAAACTAATAAGCACCAGGGTCTCATGCAAGTGACTTACCTACCAAATTTTATGAAATTCGGTCCATTAGTTTTTTAGTTAGAGTGGATACATACATTGCACCGACAGACAGACACACACACACACACAGACGTCACGTTAAAAATAGTATTTTTGTATTCTAGAGGTCTCGAAACGTGTGGATCCGTCAAAAACTCGAGTTGTGATTTTCGGTATGATTCCAATACTTTTCCTATACATCACCATGTATTGCAGAGAAAGTAAGAATGTCAAGATGTTTTTATTTGTGATTTAAACATACTCTTTTCAATATCACTTGCAATATTTTCAAATAAATATATTTTTTCAAATATTTTCGTAATCAAAACCGCCAAAACAACGTTCTAGTCGAATGCACCTGAGCTCCATTGTGCATATATATATATATATATATATATATATATATATATATATATATATATATATATATATATATATATATATATATACAGTGACGGCATGCATTTTTACGCGAAATGCAGACGATATCGTCTTCTCGCGTTTTTTCCACTTCAAAAGCAATTGCTCTCTCCTGTATCCTTTCTGGGGCAGAAATCGTTTGAAAGGCAGTAGTAGTTCTCCCGAGGCTCAAAACTCTCGCTCCAGAGGATTGCATTCTCGCAGTCAAATATCTGATTGCAGAATTGCCTAAAATATATATTCATGGAATATTTCCAACATTTTCAAACTCCGTGCGTTTCTTCTACATTCCTTTCAGAAATGTGCAAATACAGTGTGGAAGTATTAAAGAAATTTACGTTTTTCATAGCTATTAAATAAATTATTTTTTATTATTAATTATTTTATTTTAACCGCACATTTTTTTTTCATTTTATTTTAACCTTACAAATTAATTTCGGTGAAAGCTGTTTAAAACTGAATCGCATGAGATACAAACATTTTTTTTCTGATAGATTTTTATCTTTCACATATTTTGTTATACACTCGTCAAAACTGAAATTGCAACACCATAAAGGAATAAACGTAGTCCTATGCAAAACATAGTGCCGGTAGAAGAGAGAGTCATATACAGATGTTAAGTGTTCGTACTTATCGGGTCACGTAACACACAGTTTCGGGTGATAAAGACAAGCAGACGGCTCGTCCCGTAAATGCTATCAGCGACGATTCGCAGCAGCCAAACTTTCGAAAAAGTGAAGAAGCGATGCTTCAAAGAGGTCAGCGAGTTGTATACCAGAAATTAACGACTGGGAAATGAGATCGCATCCGGGAGATGTGTGATATATGTTTGTCGATGCTTGCAATTGCTACTCGCGTTGGACATGACGTGAGTACCATCCAGTAATGTGTGACACGATGGACGCAAGAACATCAAAAAACACGCCGAAGAGGGAGTGAATCGAACAGGCGCACGACAAAGCTTACAGACCGTCAAATTCACCGAAAGTCTCTTCGATACCCTTTAACAATGGCAAATAACATTCGAAATAGCCTGCCAACATCAACGGTTGAACATGCGCTCACCCAAACCATTCGCAATAGGTTGCATGAAGTACAGCTGCAAGCAAGGTGGCCAGCCACTGGGGCGCCATTAAACGCTCGACACAGGAATACACGTCTGGCGTGGTGTCATCGTCATCGCAACTGGACCAAGGAATGGCATCAGGTACTGTTTACGGATGAATCTCACTTTTGCCTATGGAGGAATGACAGCCGTAGACGGGTGTGACGGCTTCTGGGGAACGCCACTAGCCAGCCAATATCACCAAACGTCACACCGGGCATCATGGTTTGAGGCGGTATCATGTTCGATCAGCGGAGAGCTTTGGTGCACATTGCAGGTTATCTGCCAGCGGACCGGCACGTCACACAAGTTGTTATATCTGTAATTCGGCCACTGCTTCAGGCATCCCTGGCACCGTGTTCCAGCAAAACAATTCCACGCCGCATGGCAAACTCTCAACAGTCTGAATGGAATTCACATCCTTTCCTGGCCGGCAACCTCGTCGGATCTCTCTCCCATTGACAAGTGTGGGCCTTCATCGGACGTCAGGTGCACCGGGAACCACCGATACATACGATAGACGAACTGCGTGCCACAGTAAACGTTGCTTGTCAAGAATTACCCCAGGCAACCATTAATAGCCTCATCGATTGCATGCTTCGCCGTTTAGCGGCCTGTATAGCTGTCCGTTGGGGCTTCATTCTTTACTGAAGAAGCAAGTTTCTTTTGCATGTCTTTGTTTATTCTTTTAATCATTTGCATACGACTCTCCCTTCTACCGGTACTGTGATTTGCATATTGCTACGTGCATGCATTCATGGTGTTTCAATTTCACTTTTGACGAGTGTAGGCAATTCGAAATAACTTAAAAGTTAGGTTATTTTATTAATCAGCAGAGATTTACACTAACATTGCAAACATACAAAAATTAAATGTAATTATATACTATTCATGGCAACAATTTTAAAAATATTTTGTTTTGTTTCATTTACACGTTTTAAGGCCTAGTATATAGAGCAAATATCTTTACTTGTGTGTGTATGTGCGTGAATATGTTTATATGTCTGTATATGTTTGTGTGTATGTGTACATATTTATATGTGTTTATATGTATGTGTGTATATGTATGTATGTATGTGTGTGTATGTGTATATGTTTGTATGTGTGTATATGTATGTGTATGTGTTTATATGTGTGTGTGTGTGCGTGTGTATGTTTATGCATCTATATATGCTTGTGTGTATGTGTACATATTTGCATATGTGTATATGTATGGATATATGTGCGTGTATGTGTATATGTTTTTATGTGTGTATATGTATGTATATGTGTGTATATGTATGTGTGTGCGCGTGTGTATGTTTATATGTCTGTATATGTTTGTGTGTATGTGTACATATTTATATGTGTGTATATGTATGTATGTGTGTATGTGTATATATTTGTATGTGTGTCTATGTATGTGTATGTGTGCATATGTAAGTGTGTGGATGTATGTGTATATGTATGTGTGTGCGCGTGTGTATGTTTATATGTCTGTATATGTTTGTGTGTATGTGTACATATTTATATGTGTGTATATGTATGTATGTGTGTATGTGTATATATTTGTATGTGTGTCTATGTATGTGTATGTGTGCATATGTAAGTGTGTGGATGTATGTGTATATGTATGTGTGTATATGTATGTGTGTGTACGAGTGTGTGCATGCATGTGTACGTAAAGACGCTTTAATCCATTTTAACACAAAAACTATACGTCTGATTTTCCCGAATTTCAGCAGTTTCAGATAACAGAGTCATCTATAATTTGGAAATAAGCTTTTCGTTACTGGCAAATGATTTTGACTGTAATTTTATAAAAACAAAAACATAAAAATTATTCTTATGTTTTATTAAGCTATTATTAAATTAGAGAGTTGTGCTACTTTTGCGGATACCAACAGTGGATGTTCAATTTCACGATTTTTCATGCACTTCGGAACGGAATAGCTGATAAATCCAGTAGTGAGTATCAAGGAAGAAAGTAAAAGCACTGAAACACTTTTCGGCACATACTTTTCTTGCTGATATTGCTGTTATCGGCAGTATCGGATGAGTATGGATATATTTGCTCAGACAGAATGAGAATCTGTCCACAAATGATGAAACCTGGAATAGAAGGGTGATTCTAAACTTTGGGAAAATCCGCGAGTGAGTACTCAATGAGTACTTTGACAAGAGTGATGACAAGAGTGATGACTACGAGTTCTTTCCCAAGATATGTAACTGTTTTATTTTAATTTTGGTAGGCTGGCCCCATTTAAAAAGCTACCTAATACACAAGGAAATTATTAAAAAACTACAAATTTCATATTAATTTGGAATTCAAAAAGTATTTTTTTCGATGTCACAATACATAAAAGATAAAATACGTCTTCCGAAAGTTAAGCATACGATGAAAATTCTCAAATACCAAACGCATCTGTGAATTTTATTGAGACAGATTTACCATTGTCGTTGATGGGAAATATCCCGCACACATATCAAATTATGTATCCAATAGTGATTTGCTCTGCAAACGATATGTAAATTAGGAATAGGGGTAAAAACAACTCATTCGCGCCTAAGAGTTTAAATGCAATACGAACATTTTTCTAAGGGCATTGAGATTTGGATTAGATTAGCTTTGCTATGACACAAAAAATACGTTTAGCAGATTCTCAACGCTGGCGTGTTTTCGTAGTACATGAGGCAGAACAGCCCATTAAGGAACTAGCAAATTTCTTTTCTATTGACCATTCCGCCATTTCTCGTTTATGGAAACAATTCCAAACAACTGGAATAATTATCTTACACCTTCGGGTTGGTTTGTTGGTCAGTGTGTAAAATAAAAAAATGTAGAACAATTATCCAGAATTCCATTCCATGTTACCCTAGGGCATTATCGGATAATCAGTACATTGCATTACTGTCTAAAGGAAATCGCCGAACGATCACACCAGCTTTCCGATCGGTGGCTACAGCAACAGCAGGAAAGACGATGCCTACCAGTACTGTGAGACGAAGGCTATATGTCAAAGGACTCAAGTGCCACAATTTTGTGCCTCTTTCATCCCCAAAACCAAAGGAGCACTATTAAAATGGTATCCTCAGCATGTGACTTGGGCAAAAGCGCAATGACCCAATGTATTCTTCACGAATGAGTCACGATTTTTCTTAGATTCGGACAATAAACATGTAAAGATCTGGAAAAAAGTAGGGACTCTACACCATCCTAATAACACTGTTGAACAACACACTTTAAGTCGTACTTGTGTGAAAGTATGAGCTTTATTTTCTTTGGGATATTACATCAAAATGCACATGTTCACAGCAGGTACTGTGATGGAGGAAAGGTATCAGGATCAAAACATCGAAACCCTTCGTGATATCTCCGTTGCAACAGCTGGAAAAGGGCTCCTTTCGATGAATTTTAACACTCGTCCACACACAGAAGGCTGATAGAGGAATTCCTTGAGAGAGAAAGAATTGATCGTATACAGTTGCAGCGTATTTTCTGGACATCAATCACACAGAAAATCTTTGGGATGCTCTTGAAAAAACTGTCTCCATTTACTCTCCAAGAACTGTAAACTGTCCCTCTACAGAAATGGCAGTAATTGCTCCCTGTTGAGTATGATCACTTTATTGAAGGGATGACACGTCAATGCATAGTTTATATTGCAGTCATTGGAGGTCACATCCTATATTAAAACTTGTTTGGTTTGTTTGTATAGCATATAAAACATTTTACGATACTAAATGTAAAGTAAGCGCATAAAGAGTATAAAATAGACCTAAATATATTTTCTTGAATTTTATAATACTCATGAATATATTACTAATTATTATTGAATACCTACTTGTGAAATTTGGAGTCAATCACAGTAAAACTTTTTACTTTCCATATATACATAATGTATACGGAAAGTATTGTGACGGGGTCGAAAATTCGAATTCGAGTTTTCGACGGAAGAGTACGTTTCAAGCATCCCTGATCATGAATCATACATTTTTGAGGTGATGTCTGTGTGTGTGTGTGTGTGTGTGTGTG
This sequence comes from Amaurobius ferox, assembly GCA_951213105.1. NCBI lineage: Eukaryota > Metazoa > Arthropoda > Arachnida > Araneae > Amaurobiidae > Amaurobius > Amaurobius ferox. The sequence continues at coordinate 148,960,604 of OX578137.1, read as the reverse complement.
TGTGTGTGTGTGTGTGTGGCAGTCAGACTGTGGAGACGATATCTCACGAAGGAATGGAGCTATTCGAATGACATTTGATACAAAAGTCACAATCCGTAAATACTAGAAGCTTATTGTTTTTAAACGAAATCGAATGTTCAGAACCTTCCTAAAATTTTCGAGTGAAAATTTGAAAAAATCACCAAAAAATCAAAGCCTTTAATAAAGTTACTCAAATAGACATTTCTTATGTAATTTCCCCTTAGAAAACGATTGACATATACTTTAGAAGGCTAGCATGAACCGTTCTTAAGATATTGCACATTTTTCAAATAAATTTATAAAAAAATCCCATTAATTAAAAAAAATATAATAACCGTTGAGAAACATGTTCACTTATCATATGCAATATCATGCGATAAATTGGGTGACATCATTCTCGTGGATCTAGTTCGTTTCATTCATTAGAAAAGATACTTTGAGTAATACATTTGTATTTGAACTCCAATAGTCATTTATCTGCTATAAGAATAACTTATTTCTCCGTCCATAAAGCGTGGCGAGATTTTGGCGACGAATTTGGCGAAATGTCGCCAACTTGGGACTTTTTAAAATGTTGCCCAATTAATGAAAATCTCGCCAAATGGATAAAAATGACGCCAAATCGATGAAAATGATGACTAATTAACGAAAATTCAATATCTTGGAAAGAATATAAGTATCTACTATACGAATAACCTATTTTTTTGCTGTAAAACTAGTAAATTCATTGCATTATATGAGGAAAGTCATGTGCTACCCGCATCAGATTTTAAGTATGTATCATTGCCGCGTGTTTAACTTTTTATAGGCAGTGCATACGAAACGTTGGAAAAAGATGAATCTGTTAAGTAATTCATTTGCTAGGTAATTTATTTTGGAACATAATTCCCAACAAAGTGACAATACACTCTACTCTCGTTCTTTAAACACAGAATTTATCTTCTGACAAAGTTTACCACTTTTGGAAATCTTACTTTTGTTAATGGATCGTTGAAAGTTTTTACTTTTCCAATAAATTTCTTTTTGCATAGTTTAAAAGAAAAAATTAAAAAAATTTCTAATGTGGGCAGTCAAAAGAGCTTCCCTGTATACTGAAATTATTTTTGTTCTCTATTTCTTGTTTTATATTCATTGCAATAAGACATAATTATTAATCGCACTAAATAATATAAAATGAGCAAGTACTCTTTAAAATTATATCAAATATGTAATTTTTTAAAATAATTTAAATTGCAATTTGGTGATTCCATGTATTCTTAAATGACACCAAACTGCAAAAGTAAAATAGAGGATTGCGTCAATTCCAAAACTTTCTATGCATAATAAATAGGCATACCAAACTTATATATATATATATCTATATATAGATATATATATATTAGAAAAATATCTAAAAATAAGATATACAAAAAACATAATCATAACACTTCATAACATTAAGGCGCCATGCCGCTTTTCATGTTTAGCAGGTATATAATAGTAAATACATCATCAAATTGAAAAAAGGGGGGGAGGTACAAAGGAAAGGGGGAAAAGAAAGGAGAGTGTTTACAGGAACGACAGCAAAAAGGCCGGGGGGGATAGTGACACCCCGTTCCCGGTTAAAGCGCTTTTACTCTAGAAACACTCCCGGTGCCTCTGTCTTCCTGAAGCACTCCTCCGTCCGATGAAATCTATGAAACATCCCGAAGTATATAGACCATGAAGCAAAATAGGGGCTTAAGATGGGAAGAAATCTAACCTGATTACTCAACAGAATTCTTGAAGACCACAAGCAATGCCGCATATCTCACCGACCTGCTATCAACAAATAAAACTGTTTGTCTTTCTGTCAAATATCAAGTCTACATAGTGCCTTAGATACCGAAGTGGGTAATTGCTTTTTTCTACTTCCCTGAGTAATTTATTGACGCTGTGTTGCTGTTCTTCTTTTTCAGTGTTGAGACGTCTATATCGATTTAGATGATTTATTATAATATTCCTGAAAATACCTCTGCTCAAATTAGATTTCCAATCTATAATGTAACTAATGTTGAAATCAAAATTATCCCTCTTGTAATAAACTTTAAAATATATCTTGTTTTTCTCATTGTAGTAAATACGGATATCTAGAAAATCAACAGTTCCTGGATTTGTATATTGAGTTTCCAGAAGTTCCAGGCACTTAGGGTAAAACCCAAACACAAAATGATCTTGTTGATTTTTATATCCAATAATCACATCGTCAACAAAGCGGTAGTATGGCATTTCATTGACTAAATATGTACCTTGTTCATACTTGTTCAGGTAAATATCTGCAAGTACCGAAGAGCAACCCCCCCCCCATTGGGATGCCCTGCACCTGACGATAAAAACCTGGTAGAGGGAGATGGTAGAGTGGAGATTGTGATGCTCATAAAGCTCCAATAAAATTTCGGATAAATCTTTTAAATTTACATGATTAAAAAGGTCTTTAAAATCAAAGCATCTGAAAAACATTTTATCCTTTATTCTGCTTAATTTGTCAATAAGTTCAAAAGAATTTGACACCATACAGGTCCCTTCCTTTTTGATTTCTTTTAGTAATGGAGTCAAAATAGAAAGATAAAGCCATGGAAAACCGTATCACAGCACTTTATAAACGTATAGGACATGATTTGAAATCTGTAAGATTTCCTTATCCTGTACTAATCCCAAAAATGCATAAAAATCCGATCAAATTTAGACCTGTGACAGTTGGATGCGGATCGTACCTTACTATAGCTAATATTAAGTTACTTTCTATTCTGACTCCATTACTAAAAGAAATCAAAAAGGAAGGGACCTGTATGGTGTCAAATTCTTTTGAACTTATTGACAAATTAAGCAGAATAAAGGATAAAATGTTTTTCAGATGCTTTGATTTTAAAGACCTTTTTAATCATGTAAATTTAAAAGATTTATCCGAAATTTTATTGGAGCTTCATGAGCATCACAATCTCCACTCTACCATCTCCCTCTACCAATATAAAATGCTGATAAATATTGTTTTGTTTGAAAACATACTGCACAACGGTATAGGTTTTTATCGTCAGGTGCAGGGCATCCCAATGGAGGGGGGGGGGGGTTGCTCTTCGGTACTTGCAGATATTTACCTGAACAAGTATGAACAAGGTACATATTTAGTCAATGAAATGCCATACTACCGCTTTGTTGACGATGTGATTATTGGATATAAAAATCAACAAGATCATTTTGAGTTTGTGTTTTACCCTAAGTGCCTGGAACTTTTGGAAACTCAATATACAAATCCAGGAACTGTTGATTTTCTAGATATCAGTATTTACTACAATGAGAAAAACAAGATATGTTTTAAAGTTTATGACAAGAGGGATAATTTTGATTTCAACATTAATTACATTATAGATTGGAAATCTAATTTGAGCAGAGGTATTTTCAGCAATATTATAATAAATCATCTAAATCGATATAGACGTCTCAACACTGAAAAAGAAGAACAGCAACACAGCGTCAATAAATTACTCAGGGAAGCAGAAAAAAGCAATTACCCACTTCGGTATCTAAGGCACTATGTAGACTTGATATTTGACAGAAAGACAAACAGTTTTATTTGTTGATAGCAGGTCGGTGAGATATGGTTGTGCGGCATTGCTTGTGGTCTTCAAGAATTCTGTTGAGTAATCAGGTTAGGTTTCTTCCCATCTTAAGCCCCTATTTTGCTTCATGGTCTATATACTTCGGGATGTTTCATAGATTTCATCGGACGGAGGAGTGCTTCAGGAAGACAGAGGCACCGGGAGTGTTTCTAGAGTAAAAGCGCTTTAACCGGGAACGGGGTGTCACTATCCCCCCCGGCCTTTTTGCTGTCGTTCCTGTAAACACTCTCTTTTCTTTTCCCCCTTTCCTTTGTACCTCCCCCCCTTTTTTCAATTTGATGATGTATTTAATATTAGATATATATATATATATATATATATATATATATATTAAAAAAATATTTCCTGCTTTCAAATCTGCACAGTGTACTTAGTATACACCCAAATTTGATAAAAATCTCTTCAGTGGCTTTTGAGATAACGAATGGGCAAAGTTTAGACACCTATAGATTGACATACAGATATGACATGACCCTACACACACACACACACACACACTGACCGACAAACGTCAGTTCTGGTATCTAGGAACCCCCCACCGATATATTTATAGTTAAAATTCGTGAATAAATCAGGATCTCCATACGTTTTTTTGAGCTACATTGAGTAAAGCAAAAAATTTACTTTTTCTACTGCTAAAAGCATATTCATCAAGAAAAATTTTACAAGTCAAAATTACCATCACTGTACTTTCTTCCAGTTCAGAAAGAGGAAAGTAAAAACGAAAATATCTCAAGACTTGCTTAACCTAACCTGGTGTAATTTTCAGTGGTATATTACTAAAAAATTAGAAAAAATTGTACCAGAACGCTCGTCTATTAACTACAAATAGTTGCACACGTTGTTTTGTTTGCAAAAATAAAAAATCTGATATAGGCAGCACATGACTTTCCTTATATAGTGCAATGAATTTACTACTTTTACAGTAAAAAAATAGGTTATTCTTATAGTAGATACTTACATTCTTTCCAAGATATTGAATTTTCGTCAAGTAGTCGTCATTTTATTGATTTAGCGTAATTTTTATCCATTTAGCAAGATTTTCGTTAATTTGGCAACATTTAAAAAAAGTCGTCAAGTTGGAATGAATTTATTTCTTTTATAGTATAAAAATGATGTATAACATCCACGGTACAGAGTTTTGAACGTTGAATTGTACATTTGGCTCTTTTCCAAATGACAACATGTAATAATATTTCAAAGTACCCAATTAACTTCACGAACTCAAAATTAACCGCTATTAATATTAATGGTATCCTCAATAAACAATATAGTCTATATATTAAAATATTTAAATGATTATTTTATCAATTAAGCGCCATTTTCATTAACTTAAGGTCAATTTTGCAATGTTGACGATATTTACGTCAATCTGGGGACGAAATATCACCAAAATGACGATATTCCACTAGATTAATTCTCCAAGTTCGCCAAATGTATCACCAAATGTTCCAGACAAACGGAGAAAAGAGCATTTCTTATATACTAGAAGGTATGCCCGTCATACGACGGAATTAAACATTTGAAAAACATTATCTCCCATTTGGCGTCACTTTTATCAATTTGGCAACAATTTTATCAATTTGGCAACAGTTTTAGAAATTTGACGCCAAGTTGGCGATATTTTGGCAAATTTAGAGCTAAAATTTTACCTAGCGTTATTGACGAGAGATAAGTTAACTTTATAGTAAGTAAACGACTATTGGTGTCTAAATAAAAATTAATACCCCAAATATCTAGAAATGGAACGAGCTAACTCCACGAGAATGATGTTAACAAATTTATTGCATAATATTATATATGAAAAGTGAAAATATTTTATAATAAATATGTGGATCCGCAAGTCCTTCCGAGAGGTTGGTGACAGAGGATATCCCTGTGGATGACGCCTCCACTGGATTCCAGTTTAAATTGGGTGGCACTGTTCCGGCCAGCCAAGCAGATACCTTGCACCTTCGTAGGTCGGACTATCTGGGTCGAAGAAGAACTAGCTACATTATTTTATTTGACGCTTCAGGCTAAAAATGAATTTTTATTCTCTTATATTAAATCAAATCCATATTCTAAGCGAAAAACCAAATACAAAGGATTTAGTTTTATCTCGCCCATTCTAGTTTTCAGTATTTCACTTCGCGAAATTTTGCCAAATCTCTAAAAACATATGCCTCCCTGCGACGTTTTTTAAACAGACTTCTAAATGAGCAATAGTTGGTTACTTACCGCTTCAAACGATGATTTCTTATATCACGCTTCAGAAACCAAACATTTTATTTTCAGCATCTTCTGGGGCCTTTTGTAATAATGTCTTTTCCATTTTAGACTATTCTGCTCATTATATGTATGCATATACTCATTTTATTAATACTTTTTGAAAGTTTTACATTTTTTGTATCTAAAAAATTTCAAAATTGTAAATAACCATGCTGCCCCAGCCGAGAATCGAATCTCCGAACTGGCCAGTCGATGAGCTAGCTACCATTGAGCTACTGGGACGAAATTGCAAGCTCTTATCGTTAAAGTGGACTCTGCATTCTCCATCCTCTAATGTCAGATTGGCGGGCAACTATAACAATCTGTCTGACCATTTCCTGCCATTTTTACCTCAGGTTAGCCTCTTGCTACTATTATTTTTACCCAGTAGTATCCTGTGTGGTCATTATCCTCTCAATTTGAAATCGGCGCTTAATATTCTAGAGTCCACTGACTCCGTATTAGTCATACTAGGGTCACTTTCAGACCTCCGACATCTTTGCTCTAACCTGCAGGATTGATTTTTTCGGGCGCCAGTGTAAAGAACCTTGCTGTCCCAATCGGGAATCGAACCCTGGGTCTTAGAGAAAGCCAGCCGACGCTTTACCGTTGAGCTACTGGGACGAAATTGCAATGGCTTATCGTTGAAGTGTACTTTCCGAAGTATAGTAGATATTTTATTCCTTAAAATATAAATATTTGTGTTATTTGTAAAACATTTAAAGTACATTTTTATCTATAGAAATCAAATTAATAATAATTTCAATATTTATTAAATTGAAAACCTCTTTTAATTTTTTTATCGGGATCTAAGTAAAAGACATTGCATGAGTGGGTACAATTGAAAATATCTGATGTGGGCAACACATGACTTTCCTTATATAATGCTATGAATTTACTACTTTTACAGTAAAAAAAATAGGTTTTTCTTATAGTAGATACTTATATTCTTTCCAAGATATTGAATGTTCGACACTTAGTCGTCATTTTCATTGATTTAGCGTCATTTTAATCCATTTGGCGAGATTTTCGTTAATTTGACAACATTTCAAAAAGTCGCGAAGTTGGCGACATTCCGCCAAATTCGTCGCCCAAATCTCGCCAAACTTTACTGACAGAGAAATAAGTTATTCTTATAACAGATAAATGACTATTGGCGTTCAAATACAAAAGTATTACTCGAAGTATCTTTTCTCATGAATGGAACGAGTTAGATCCACGAGAATGATGTCACCTAATTTATTGCATGGTATTACATATGAAAAGTGAACATGTTTCTCAATAGGAAATATATGTTTTTTATTTTATATGACTTTCTGATAATTTTTTTGAAAAATGTGAAATATCTCCAGAACGGTTCATGTTAACGTTCTAAATTTTATGTTAATCGTTTTCTAAAGAAATATTACATAAGAAATGTCTATTTGCGTAACTGTACTAGTGATTTTTTGACGATTTTTTCAAAATTTCACTCGAAAATTTAGGGGGGCTCTGAACATTCGATTACGTTTAAAAACAATAGGCTTCCAGTGTTTACGGATTGTGATTTTTGTACCAAATTTCGTTCGAATCGGTCCATTCGTTCGTCAGTTATCGTCTCCACAGGCCCACTGACACACACACACACACACACACACATACTTTCACACACACACACACACACACACACACACACAGACATCACTTCAAAAATGTCTGATTCGTGATCAGGGATGCTTGAAACGTGCTCTCCCGTCGAAAACTCGAATTCGAATTTTCGACCCCGTCACAATACTTTCCTTATACATTATGTATATAAGGAAAGTAATACAGGTCAATCACGATGTTCAATTGGAAAAAATAAAAAAATATGGGATTCAATGTAAAAAAAAGGACAATGAGACGGTATACAATTGAAATAAATTTTTTGTGTTTTCGACTCAGACCGTTCAACACACCAGAAGATGTCGAAAGCCCAGACCGTCCAAACCGGCCGTCTCGGTCGACCTACCAGAAGATATAAACAGATCCCCGTTCAAACAAATACTTTACACCTTCTACCAAAAGGTGCAAAGTTTCTGTTTGAACGGCCGGGACAGTGTCACCCAATCGGAACTCAGTGGAGACGGCATCTATAGGGACCGTACCCTCCTTCCCCTTCCACCATCTCTCGAGAGAACTTACAGACCCACATACTTAACGTCCCCGTACTCCGCGTGAACACAGGGATATTTTGGGTAGGACCGGGAATCGAACTCGTGTCGTACGTGTGCAATCCCCGTGCCTTAACCACTGGACTGTCCCACCCCAATTAAAAGAAATTCTTCTTCTTCGACTCAGATCGCCTGACCTATTCTATCCAATGGAATTTATCAAGCACACGATAAATGCATAGGAGAAATAAATTTGAAAGAAGAGTTAGGAAGAAAGGGGAATTAATTAAAATTTGGTATTAAATGTACCAGATTAAAAAAATTATTACACAAATTATACTAGTACATAAGTCAATTGACAGCAAACCGGGGTTTAATTCACCTATTCTGAACATAAGTATTTATTTGACTTTGGTCTTGTAAAAAATCAGCAAGGATTTCATCTGAATTTCAGAAATATATCTGTGCTATATCCTTTAAACTAAAATTTTTCAGAAAATGTTTAGGAGTAAAATAAAAAAATCGAAATCCCAAAAACAAACCTCTGTTTACCCTACCCTTCCACTACCATTACCAATACCATTTACAAAGATTAGTTCAAATTATCATTTTTCGAAAGACTAGATTACCACCATTATACCAGAATTTGATGTCTTCATAGGATTTAATGTAGTGAAAATCCCATTTCGATTAATTACCATTCAAATTATGCAAATTACAAAAACAAAAGCAAATTCTAGTTTTTTACATATTTATTTTACTAAAACGTCCTAGCAATGCGTATATTCGTTATCCTGTCAACACCTCGCATGCATACATACATACATACATACCGAATACACAGACGAAGATATTTCCAAAGCTGTGTAAACATGTATGGAAGCTGTCTTAATGAGCTTTTACATTTAAATATCGAAATCGAAGACTCTTGGGTGCACAATGCACCCTCTATAGTACTGCATTAAGTAAAAAAGAATAAAGAAAATAAACTGTCTTTTATTTGATGCGTTATGAGTGTTCACCACCAACAAACAATACTAAAGAAAGAACTGAATAAAAGATGTTCAATGAATGCTATGAAAGACTGTCAATTCTCAAAGATAAGAAAATCCATGTTCCTTGTTGCCACCATAAAAAAGTAATCTTCGATTTCAATACCTGTCAGAATGTTCGAACAGATTGTATTCACTATTGGTGCGAAATGCTTTGAAAGCACTGATATATACTTTTTTATATTATACTTTCGGGAGAGAGATGTTTTCCGCATTAAAAGGTCATAGAAAAGAGATTTTGAAATTCTAAACACTGCAATATTTTTTTAAACCCTCGTATTATTTGATCAGCAACTGCACCGCTCGGAAGAAGAAATAGTATAGAAGGTCGTTCGCACTTTATGGAAACGGTTTTGTATTTATGTTTTAGAACGTTAGTGTTTTAGAACGTAGTGTTACGTTAGAATTTTAAGATAAAGATTTGGCATTTTCAATATAATCGTCTGCTACTGTTTTGTTTTGATTGGAATGTAGAATGAAATATTTATTTTGAAAATGGCTCCTGAAATTGATAGATGACTCGAAGGTTACGTAAATGCGCTTTCCGAGAAAAAATATTCATATCAACAAATTGTAAAGCGGTGTACAAATCGAGATTATTGCATTTCAAAGAAAGGTATTTTTAATATATTAAATTTGAAAGGGAAAAGCGTTGAAATACCTGTAATGAAATACCAGTAAAATCACCTGACGCTTCTCTCATGGACTTTTGCGCTTTCAGTTTGTTAAAACGAGCCTTAGGAAGAAGGCATCCAAGAACAAACACTAAACGGACTTTGGAAAACGACCCAAGGAGAGTGGGATAAAATTGACATGACGGTGCTACGAAAATGTTTACTTTCATGGAAAATTCTAGCTAGAGCTATAGTCAATAATCACGGCTATCAGATAGAAGCAAATGGCTTCCATAAATATGGCCTTTATGCATAAAAATTAATTATCAAAATCGTTTCCATAAAGAGCAAACGACCTTCTGTATACAGCTTCATACATTTAATAAAAAATCCTTTAAAAGAGACTGGAGTTTTTATAGTCTGTTATTTAAACTCATGTTAAAAAACACAAATTTTATGTACCTTTTCAACAAACCTTACTTACAGGAGATATATCAAACTTAGAACGTGTATTTATACCCCTTTAACAGCCTCCCAAAACGCTAAGAGTTTCGTCGAGAGAAATGTCGTTTTTGACATCCTTGACCAGACGATGTTATGCACCAATCCATTTAGATTTTGAGTCTTGGCAAACGCAGTTATTTTTATCTTAATATTAACAAAATAAATAGAAAACCATCGAAATACCAGGACCATCTATAATGTTAAATAACTAATCATTCCATGCATAAATTTTTGTTTGAAAACGAATAGCACAAAATTTAGAATACTAGCATGAACCGTTTTTGAGATATTGCACGTGCTTCATTTTTCTAATTACATAACATTAAAACGGTAGCAATTATCGTCAAATATGGTCTTTTTTCACATGCAGTGTTATACAACAAATCTGCTAACATCATTCTCGTGTATCTAGTTCATTTCATTCACAAGAGAAGATACCTTTTTGTATTACTTTCGTATTTTAACTTTCGCGACTTTACGAGCGATAATTAAATGGTCGTCATAGTAACGAAATTCGCATTTCCAATTTAAATAACGAAAAGTTAAATATATTATTGACATGTGATTAACATTATTAAAATATGGGTTTACAATAACATGATACATATATTAGTAATATATTTAATTTTATAAAGGCAGATATCTGTGTGTCTGTCTGTCAGTCTGCCCATGGAATAGGAAATCTAAGCGTCGTACTGCCACAAAATTTGGTACACAGATACTTCAGGACTCGAATAGGTGCACCTCATCATTATTTTTTTTTTATTTCGAATATGGTTTTTAGTTATTTTATGTTTTAACCCGATTGACAACGATTTTGGTCGATATTATCACAAATCGATTCTTTAGGGAACTAAAATGTTATCACAGAGTTTCCATCTTGACACCATCTAAAAGTATGAAAAATTATCTTACAAATTTTGAACAGAACCCATACGATTTATTGTCAAATTTTAATGAATTTTTAAACGTTTCCGATTTTTATATTACGATATACAGAAATTGACTTGCCATCCACGGTTCATTTTCTTCACCACAAATCAAAAAAAATCTGATGTGGGCAACACATGACTTTCCTTATATAATGTAATGAATTTACTACTTTTCAGTAAAAAAATATGTTTTTTCTTATAGTAGATACTAATATTCTTTCCAAGACATTGAATTTTCTTCAATTAGTCGTCATTTTCATTGATTTAGCGTCATGTTTATCCATTTGGCGCGGTTTTCGTTAATTCGGCAACATTTCAAAATGTCGCCAAGTTGGCGACATTCCGCCAAATTCGTCGCCAAAATCTCGCCAAACGTTATGCACTAAGAAATAAGTTATTCTTACAGCAGATATATGACTATTGGCGTTCAAATACAAAAGTATTACTCGGAGTATCTTTTTTCATGAATGGAACGAGCTAGATCCACGAGAATGATGTCACCCAATTTATCGCATAGTATTACATATGAAAAGTGAACATATTTATCAATAGGAAATATTTTTTTTATTTATATGACTTTTTGATACTTTTTTTGAAAAATGTACAATATCTCGAGAACGGTTCGTGTTAGCGTTCTAAAGTTTATGTCAATCGTTTTCTAATGAAAAATTACATTAAGAAATGTCTATTTGCGTAACTTTATTAGTAATTTTGATTTTTTGACTATTTTTTCAAAATTTCATTCGAAAATTTAGGGGATTTCTTAACATTCGATTGCGTATAAAAACTATAGGCTTTCAGTGTTTACGGATTGTGATTTTTGTACCAAATTTGGTTCAAATCGGTCCATTCGTTCGTCAGTTATCGTCTCCACAGACCCACTGACACACACACACACACACACACAGACATCACTTCAAAAATGTTTGATTCGTGATCAGGGATGTTTGAAACGTGCTCTCCCGTCGAAAACTCGAATTTGAATTTTCGACCTCGTCACAATACTTTCCTTATACATTATGTATATAAGGAAAGTAATATTACAGACTAGTCAAGAAAATACATTCATAAACCCATCCGCTGATTATTTATAAATATTTTATCCGAGTCAAGCCTTTGATTTTTTACGCGAATCACGCGGGTTCTCGCAGGTCCAGGTGGAGGAACCACTCATTTTGTAATAGGGGAGTGGATATATAGGGATGGGCTAAGAGAGGGATGCAGGAAAAGAAATTGCTTTATCACCTGCAAAGAAGATGCGTCAAAGAACATATGCGTCAGAACATGTCAGCGGTGAGTTGAATTATCAGCGGTTGTACGGTAAATTGTGGTTCTCATAACTTTTGCTTTTGCCGAAAATGCCTGAGATTTAATTCGTGCAATTTTCGGATAGAAGCTATTATTTCCTTATATGCATATAATGTTGTATAAGGAAAGTATTGTGACGGGATCGAAAATTCGAATTCGAGTTTTCGACGGGAGAGCACGTTTAAAGCATCCCTGAGCACGAATCAGACGTTTTTGAGATGATGTCTGTGTGTGTGTGTGTGTGTGTGTGTCAGTGAATCTGTGGAGACGATAACTGACGAACAAATGGACCGATTCGAACGAAATGTTGTACAAAAGTTACAATCCATGAATACTGGGAGCCAACTGTTTTTGTACTCAATCGAATGTTCAGAACCCCCCTAAATTTTCGAGTGAAATTTTGAAAAAATCATCAAAAAATAAAAACATTTAATAAAGTTAAGAAGTCATAACGACGAATACATCATCATTTCTTATGTAATTTTTCATTGCAAAACGATTGAGATAAATTTTAGAACGCTAGCATGAACCGTTCTCGAGATATTGCACATTTAAAAAAAATCATATAAAATTTAAAAAAATAATACCTATTGTGAAATATGTTCACTTTACATAAGTAATATTATGCGATAAATTTGGTGACATCATTCTCATGGATCTAGCTAGTTCCATTGATGTGAAAAATACTTTAGTATTTATTAGTATTTATATAGCATAGTTAGTATATATATATATATATATTATATTATATAATAGTATTTATTTAGTATTTTTTACTATTGCATTTGGACGCTATTTATCTGCCACAAGAATAACTTATATCTCCGTCCATAACGCTTGGCGAGATTTTGGAGGAATATCGCCAACTTTCCGACTTTTTTAAATGTTGCTAAATTAACATAAATGTCGCTAAATTATTAAAAATGACGCTAAATCAATGAAAATGACGACTAGATAATGAAAGTCACAATATCTTGGAAAAACCATAAGCGTAGACAATAAGAATAACGTATTTCTCCGTCCGTAACGTTTGCCGAGAAATTTAGCGGGATGTCGCCAACTTGGCGACTATTTTAAATGTTGCTAAAACGACGAAAATGTCACCAAATTGATAAAAAATGACGCCAATTGGGAAGTAATGTCTTCCAAATTCTGATTTCCGTCATATGACGGGCATACCTTCTAGTATATAAGAACTACTCTTCTCTCCGTTTGTCTGTAACACTTGGTGATGCATTTGGCAAACTCAGCAACTAATTGAGCAAAGTATTTCCAACTTCGCGATAGTTCGCCCCAGATTGACAAAAATATCGTCAACATTGCAAAAATGACGTTAAATTAATGAAAATTACGCCTAATTGATGCCGTAATTGTTAAGGTATTTTAATATATGGACTATATCGCTTATTGAGAGGATGCTGTCAATATTGATGGCTGTTTATTTAGATTTGCGCGAAGTATAATGTAATTGAGTATTTTGAAATAGTTTTACATGTTGTCAACCAGAAAATCTCCAAATGTACAATTCATCGATAAAAACACAGCGCCGTGGATCTTTTACATTAATTTTTGACTGTAAAACTAGTAAATTCATTTCATTATATAAGGAAAGTCATGTGTTGCCCACATCAGATTTTTTAAACTGTGTTCAAATGTATTATGTAAGCAGCGGATGCTTATTTAATTATTTATACGCAGAGGACGCTTATTTAGAACGAGGCCATCACCTGATAATTCGTTCTGTGTTGGACATATGAGTAACATTATAGAATTCAATATATAGTTATTACATTCCCTGCGATACATGGTAATGTATAGGGAAAGTATTGGAATCATGTCGAAAACTCGAATTTTCGACGGATCTACACGTTTTGACACCACTACAACACGAAAAACTATTTTTAGCCTGACGTTTGTGTGTGTGTGTGTGTGTGTGTCTGCGCAATGAATGTATGTATCCACTCTAACTCAACTAATGGACCTAATTTCATAAAATTTGGTAGGTAAGTCACTTGTGTGTGACTCTGGTGCTACTTAGCTTTTGGTACGATTTGGGATAAAACAACCCGACTTTTTCTGCGAAATGACCCTCAAAAATTACCAGTATCCGCTCTAGCTGAAAACGAATGCATCAAATTTTATCAAATTTGGTAGATAAGTATGTCACTGATAGATTATGGTACTAATTAGATTTTGGTACGGTTCGAAAATAATAACCTGCCTTTCTTTGCGAAATGGTCCGCAAAAGTCGTTAAAATCTAAAATAAAAACTACGTATGCTCATATATATATATATATATTAAATGCTAATTTTATACGAAATTTTTAACGATGAAAAGAATTAGACCAATCCCATTTCACTAGGACAAGCCATTCTCGAGAGATTTTAGTTTTTTAGCATTTTCGCTGCGCAACCGTTGAAAAAAAGTCCAGTTACCAACTGAGAACGAAAATTGTATTCAAAGTCCAAATTCAGTGTCATTTTAAATAATTATAGACGTTATTTTGTGCAATTAAACTGAATATAATGAATTATTGAAGAAATAAAAGAGAACGTGAGTATAAATCTTCAGGGAAAGTCATGTGCTGCCCACATCAGATGTTTTAGTAATATAATGATTGGAACAACGAACAATTGGATTCATGTATTAAAATGTAATTTTCTGATGATTAAATTTGTTTAATATATGAACACTATTGCTTTGCGGATGCTAGACGTTTTTGTGATTGTGAAGTTTTATATGAGCGACATATAAGTTACTTTTCTTAAAAAGAGTTTTACAAAAATGAAAATTTGGTTAAAAATTTGGTTAAAAATAGTCTTAAAAATAGTTTTACAAAAACAGTACGGTTTTAAAATAGTTTTACACGTAATCATCGTAAAAACTGCACAATTTTAATATGCAATGGAACGCAAAAGAATTATATCGTGGATTTTGTACGTACTTCAGTTTGCTGTAATGCTGTAAAAGAAGTCACAAATTTATATAGGAAACTAATTTGCTGCCACATCATACTTTTACACTCTACGATGCAGTGTGGAGTATCGCATTTTATCCAATATAAATAACTTTGATATAGCTTTATCTTGGACAAACACAGCCTTTATTTAGACAATCGAAAAGGCATTGAATCGATTAAGTTTCTCTGAGTTACATACAATACCTAAATAAAAGACATATTTAAAAGTGTTTTCGTAATTTCTTTTCGAAATGGGGTCGTTATTTTTAATTCCTCTAGAACAGGAACAAATTGAATTATTCTTATGCAAATATTTTCTTTTCTTTTCTTACGATATGCAACGTTTCTTTTTTATTTGCTGAATAACTAAAACACAGTTTTTACTGTTTACTGAAAATTTTTTAAAACGCTTTTCTTTACTAACAATGAAATGCAGAATTCCTAAGTTAGAATTTCTAAGTTAGAAATTCCAAAGTTAATTGTTAGTCAATAAAATCGTATATATTCCTGGCATGTACGTAATTAAAATTATCTATCAACACAGAAAGAAAATCTGATGTGGGCATCACCTGACTTTCTCTACAAATTCATTTTCTTATTTTTATTTCATGATGCATTAAATTGAGTTTAATATTAGAAAATAACATATATAGCTTTCTGATATCATATCCAATTTGCCTTTCTAATGCATCTTCGTTTATTTTGTTAACGTAATTCCCTTAAAATCTTCAGCTCTTCAACATTCCAAAAAACTAAAATATCTCGAGAACGATTCTTCCTGGAATCATAGAGTCAGTCTAATTCGCTGTGCTGTCAAATATCACGTGAAAATAAAATGCTTAATCAATATATTTCAGCCGTTTATTTCACATTTTCACGATCATCGCGGGCCATTTCGCAAAAAAAAAGAGTCGATTATACAGGGTGAGTCGGAATTGTTTTTACTAAAGCAAAGGGGTGATCGTACCCCACCAGACGAGCAATAATTACCATGGAACATAGTGTCGCATTGCACTCTGAGAGGCAGAAAAGAGGCACGTCGAACCGCGTTGAGCATGGCGCAGTCAGGGCCTCGGACGTGATTGTGTACCTGCCTACGTAGTATCTCCTACGCCATACACGACCGCAGTTACCGTATGCAAATGTCCAGGGAGCAGAATCAGCAAAACTGGCTCCTAGTAGGTTCCGGCGATAGCCAATCAGAGCACACGTTGCCCTTTAAAAACCGGTACAACTTCAATGCTGCAAGTTATTCCCACTGGACTTTTTCTTCTGGGGCCACATGAAATCTTTAGTGTACGAGACGCTTGTGGACTCGGCGGAAGATCTCGTCGCGCGCATCGTTGTTGTCGCAGACCACATTAACATAGCACCCGGAATCTTTGAGAAGGTGCGTCAGTCATTCCTTCGCCGGTGTGAACGGTGCAACGACACGCGTGGTCGCCACTTTGAGCACTTGCCGTGAGTTTGTCGCTGCACAATAAATCCGTTTGTGCAACGTTTGGCATCGTTCATTCGCTTTCCCAACACTGGTGTGCGTGCAGGTTCGTATTCTAATTTTGCTCTTTTCTGCCTCTCTGAGTGCAATGCGACCCTATGTTCCATGGTAATTATTTCTCATCTGGTGGGGTACTATCACCCCTCTGCTTTTGTAAAAATAATTCCGACTCTGCCTGTATTTATTCGAACGATGCCAAAATCTAATCAATATCAGAATAACTCACAAGAGACGTAGCTACTAAATTTTAAGAAATTTCATTAAATGGTGCTTTCACTACAGTGAAAAACGTCGTCAGCCCCCCCCCCCCCCCATAAATTAAAAAAAAAATAAATACCTCAAAAATGGTGCATCTTAGAGTAAAGAGGTTCGGTCTTACTAGTTTTGTCATAAAAAATTACGTATAAAACATGGCTTTAATTGATACATTTAGTATTTTATTATAGATCTTAACGATTTTTGTAGAACATTTTGCAAAAAATAAGGCAATTTTTTTCTTTCGAATCGTACCAAAATCTAACCAGCGCCACCGTAACTAACGAGAAACTTATCTACCATATTTTGTTAAATTTGGTCTATTAGTTTCTCATTAACTAGAGTGGATATATACAATTTTTTGAGTCATTTCGCAAAAAAATAAAGGTTCTTTTATCCCGAATCGTACCTAAATCTAATCATCACCAGGGTAACCCATAAGTGGCTTACCTATAGAAGTTTATGAAATTTGTGTGTGTGGTCAATTAGTATATGAGTTAATGTGAATAAATACATGTCACACACACACGCGCGCGCGCATACACACACACGTCACGCTAAAAATAGTGTTTTCGTGTTCTAGGTTCTCAAAACGTGTAGATCCATCGAGAACTCCGTTTGCAATTTTCGACATGATTCCAATACTTTCCCTATACATTACTATGTATTGCAGGGATGGTAAAAATAGATGCGGAAAAGGCCAAATTTTTGAACAATATTTTAGATTTAATCAGTTGCGAGTAGATTACACGATTTTGACACAAGATGGATGGCATTGGTCATTCAAACTCAAATATATTGTAATTGCGCTGTTTCAATATACAAACGCAGAGAAATTAAGCAAAAATAAAGCGGTTTTAGGACTGATACAACACTACATATAAATTAAAACCTCTACAACACGAAAACACTACTTTTAGCGTGACGTCTGCATGTGTGTGTTTGTCTATCTGCCTGTCTGTGTGTCTGTGTGTGAAATGAATATATCAACTCTAACTCAAAAACTATTGGATGGAATTTGGTTGATAAGTCCCTTGGGTGTGACGTTGGTGCTAATTAGATTTTGGTACGATTCGAAAAAAAATATCCCACATTTTCTCGCGAAATGGCCCGCAAAAGTCTCATGTATCCACTCTAGATAAAATACTAATTGACAAAATCTCACAAAATTTGATAAATAAGCTACTTGTGGGATACTCGGGTGCTGATTAGAATTTGGTACGATTCGGAAGAAGAAGAACCTGCCTTTTTTACGAAATGGTCCGCAAAAATCTAAAAAAAAGTCTACGTATATTCAAATGTATCAATTAAATACTTGTTTTATACTTAATTTTTGACGAAAGAATTAGAACAACTCTATTATTCTAGGACAAACCGTTCTCGAGATATTTGAGATTTTTTACATTTATGTTGTGCCGCCTTTTGAAAAATATCCAATTATAAAATAAAAACAGAAATTTAATTAAAAATGCAAATTTAGTGTCATTTTGTGCAATTAAACTCAATTTAATAAACCATTAAAGAAAAAAAAATGAGTCTGCAGGGAAAGTCATGGGCTGCCCACATCAGATTTTTACTTTCCCTGCAATACATGGTAATGTATAGGGAAGGTATTGGAATCATTCCGAAAATCGCAATTCGAGTTTTCGACGGATCTGCACGTTTCGAGACCTCTAAAATACGAAAAAACTATTTTTAGCGTGACGTCTGTGTGTGTGTCTGTGCAATGTATGTATCCACTCTAGCTAAAATACTAATTGACCAAATTTCACAAAATTTGCTGGATAAGTTACTTATAGGATACTCTAGTGCTGATTAGATTTTGATACGTTTCGGAAAAGAACAACCTGCCTTTTTTAGCAAAATGGAATTCAAAAATTGTCAAAATCTAAATAAAAAAACTACATATGCTCAAATATATCCATTAAATGCTGGTTTTATACGTAATTTTTAACGAAAAAAAGAATAAAACCAATCCCATTACACTAGGACTAGCCGTTCTCGAGATATTTTAGTTTTTTCGTTTTTTCTCTACGGCACCTTTGAAAATGAGTTCTTTTACCAAATGAGAACAAAAATTGAATTAAAAGTGAATTAAATTTAATTAAAATAACGAGAACGTGTATATAAGTCTGCAGGGAAAGTCATGTGCTGCCCACATCAGATTTTTAATTTTCGTACGATTAAACTACGATTTACTTGAAAGTTAAGAAGTGAGTTGTGGACACTATAATTCAAGAATGAATGTGTATATCGCTATGGAAATTTATGTGCACATTCAAATATTATGTAAAATCTGACACTAAATAAAACTTACTGTAATGAGCGTGGTTAGAATAGGAATTATTCAACATTTAAGATATTAGGTGTGAGTTCGATAACTAAAAAACACATGATAGTATCCCATTAATATTGTTTGTGTAAATGATGTAAAAACTAAAACTAGAAATATTTTTTTTAATTTGCACTAGTACGATGTTCGGAATTAGATTTCAATAGCAGTATTTGCCAAGAAAATTAATTATATTCCAAGGACAAAAATTGCAGTATAGAGGAAATGGATAAATTTCCTTATATATGCAGAAGGTGCTAAAATATTATGTACTTTAAAGTAAGTGGGACGTGAGATAAATAGAATTAAAAACACTACAAGATAAAAAATGTGTTTAAATATCATGGGCATAAAGTATACAAGATAAAATCATCCAAAGCATGTATGATATAAGCTTTATCTTTCTTTACCTACCTGTAGATCAATGGTCATTAAATAACCAGTTTTTGTCTGTTTATAGCAACTACTTATAACTCAGATATGTACATTTGCACATTCTTTTGCTAAGTTACCAAGATTCAATGAAAGCATATTTCAAATTTTGTACTGCGTTAATACACTCAGTTGCAAAATAATATATGCACACATAAGAAATTAAGATACAGCCGCGAAACTCGGTATGTATATATCGCTTGAGGCAATATGTAAATGATTAGAATTTAGGAATAAAAAACGTAGTATTAGGAATTGGTGGCAACAGGAAAATGACGTTTCAAATCCTCCCCAGTCAGCTATGTCAGCTGATATTCAACGCGGCATCGTGTAAATTAAGTTGCTTATATCTATCTGCGGAAAATTCTGACACAACTAATCAGCTAATTCTGTTTCAACTGATCAACTAATTCAGCGGTACTCTAAGAAGTTTGCAATTGCCATCCCGCACTTCCCAGACGCGTTTTATTGGCAGTAAGTCAAGGGACCTGGATGGCCGTGGGAGGATATTAAATCCTTGAAAACATGCTTGAGAAAACCGCGCAATTTGCGGTAGAGCATTGTCTTGTTGGTAAAGAGAGCCTGTGCGGCTTGACAACACAGGCAGAACAATCGGCTTCAGAATATCCGTTCTTCAGATCAGTTCTTGCAGCATAACTAGAGGAGATCGGCTGTCCAGACTGCCACACCACGTGTTATGACCATATGCAGCTCGATAACAAATGCCGGATCAGAACGCCGGTTAGTCTTCCTCCACACGCGCATGCGGTGGTCCTCAGCACTTAGAAAGAAGAGTGACTCGTCGCTAAAGTCAACATGCCTCCAATCGGACACTGTTCAGGCTGACCGAGCTCGGCACCAATCCAGATGGCTTATGTTGAGGGGTCAGTGGTAGGCACCTTAATCGACGTTGTCACCTAATCTCACTTTCTATCAGACGTCTCCGAATAATATCTCTTGATTCAGGATGCAAGGAATGGAGGATGGCAAATGTCATCAAATGGCTGATAGCAATGTTATTGGTATGGACGTCGCTTCCCTTCTGACTGCGCGATCTGCTTGAGAAGTTGTCTGTCTGGGGATTTCTGAGCCTTTAAAGGCCCTATCACACTCAAGAACTTTTGGAACAACCAACTATTTCGGACGACTTTTCCCCCAATTTTTCGACGAAAAAGTTGGCGATAGGGTTATTCACAGTTTGAAGAAGTTGTGCTAAATGACAAAACTACGGCGGTATGTTTATCGCTTTTTAGCGACAACTATACATTTGTACATGTACTTTTCGGCAGGCAGAGCGTTCTCGCTTCGACTTCGACAGTAAAACAAGACTTTTACTTAGTACTTCCTTTTGTAACCTTTATTACTTTGTAATTATGATTAAATTGCTATCAGCTGCAGGGAAAAATCAAATATGCCTTGGCATAATTACACTAGGATTATTCCTGCTTAAGAAGAAGAAACAAAGTAAACCGAGAAGATGTGGACAAAATCTATTGTAAATTTTTGATTTGCTCTTTTTATATGGATTACTTCAGATATCAGAAGCTTAAACAGATGAATGAACATTAAAAAATATTTGGATTTGTCTCACATCCGTATAAAAAAGCAATAAATATTTGTTGAAAAATATTCACTCTATTTTAAGATACAAAATTAGTTTAAAAAGCGATATTGACTGAAATGAAACAAAGAAAAAGAAAACGAAAATATATTTAAATTCAAGAATACCGTTATTAAAATATTATGTCTTAAACAAATTTAAGTTCATTACCATTTTATACTTGATTTTAAAGGTTTTCAAATACGTATCTATATTAAATATCCGAAGATGTTCTTTGCTCATTTGTAACGTTTAAATATTTCTCATTAAAGTAAACTTTTAAAAAATATTTTATCTACATTTATATTTATTCAGTAATTATGTTTTAAAATAGATTTAAATGTACATTCCATCTATAGCTGGTATAAAGTATACTTCAAAATGTTTTTCCAAGTAACTTCGAAATAAATTTTTATAAGCATTCAAATTTAAAAGAGTAAACTTTTCATATTTACATACAAACTTATTTTTTTTATTAAATGTAAATGATTTTCAAATGTATTGTAAATTTCTAATTGTCTATGCGCGTTTAAAATAATAAAAAAATTCTTCAAATGTTAGCATTAAATTATTAAAATTTCAAAGTAGTTTGATTTTTGTTTTTATTCTAATCTAAAATGTTCAAAATTACATGTCGAAAGATAACTACTACTCGTATAAGGATGTTCGATGATTTCTGTCTAATTTTACATGCACATTTTATATTTGCTAATTTTACAAGCACTTTTTTACTTAAGAATATATTCCATCTATACCTGGTATAAAGTATACCAGGTATAGATGGAATTTTTCAAAGTAACTTTGAAATAAATTTTTATAAGCATTCAAATTTAAAAATAATTTACTGATATAAGGTTATTTTGTATATAGAATGTAAAATAATTTAAAAAAAAGAATTCTGCAGATTATTAAAGAAAAACTGTATTTGAATATTTTAGCAACAGATGGCAGCACTTGTAAAATTTAAAACTCGCTTGGAATCGAACCAGAGCCCAGTCATTTGCTGAGCTGATTCTCTACCACCCAAGTCAAAACTTCATATTTGAAATGTACTAACAAATTATATCATGCAATGCATTTAGTGTTATTTTAGAGTACTATTTTGAAGAGTAAACAGAATAAGTTTTCAAATTGTTTTAGTATTGCAATAGAAGGATAAAAAAAAGTCTATAGAGAACATACATGAAAATTAATTTTCTAAATCCTGTCTGTTTTTTTTTTTTAACGATTCGAGAAAGAGAACATAATTGTATTCGTTAAAATAATAATTGTATTCGTCGCTCTTGAGTTCTGTGAACTTGCCACTCCACAAGTCTTTGCTTTTCAAATCTAGCAATTGCATTTGGAGTGATCCAGCATCAATTCCAAATGGCTCAATGTTGAACTCATTTGTATTTGTGTTGAGAGGATTTACTACGAACGCGAGAGTACTTTTGTTTGTTTTGAATTGCTCAAATCTCTCAGCGAATCCATCCTTTATGTTTTTTAAAGCTATGCTGAAGTAATTCGTGCAAATAGTTGCATTGGTCTCATCGCGATATTGCTTTAGATTTTTAAAATGAAGTAATTTACCGCTCTCGATGTCTTCAACAAAAAGAAGTAATTTTTTTTTCGAAACAAACTACTGCTTCAAGCAAGGCGTAGGCTGGGTTGCCCGTTCCTTGCAGTTTTAGATTTAGTTCATTTAGTTTCATTGTGGTATCTACTATGAAGTTGAATTTTTGCAGCCATTTGTCTTCTTCCAATTCGGGATGGTCAATGCTTTTTTCATTGAGGAATGTTTTTATTTCACTGAAGCACAAAACAAAACGTTGCAATACGTTACCTCTGGAAAGCCATCGCACTTTATTGTGCAGAAGTAGGTCAGAAAACTGGCTATCTATTTCTTCAAGGAAATCTTTAAACTGACGATGGTAGAGTGCTTTTGCCAAGATGCTATTAATATCCTTAATTACCAAGTTCATGACCTCAACTATTTCGGCCAGAAATGTTTGGGCACAAAGCGCTTCTTGATGAATTATGCAGTGAAAAGTTAGAATTTCGTGGTTTATTTTTTTCTGAAGAATTGATGTTACCCCTCTATATATTCCTGTCATACTTCTGGCTCCATCAGTTGCTATAGAAGTGATTTTATTTATATCGATTCCATTGTCTTCCAGGCATTTTTGCACAGCATTTGCTATATCTTCTCCACGAGTTTGCCCTAAAACCGGAAGCAATCCTAGTAGTTCTTCTTTTGGACCTTGGGACGACATATACCTGACGAAAAGGGTAACTTGTGCAGTGTCTTTTATGTCGCAAGACTCATCTATAGCAAGTGATAAGGCAGAAGCCAGTTGATTGTCTTCCACTTGCATATGTGTTACATTTGAAGACATTAGCAGTTCTATCTTGTACTGTTTTAGCAGATAATGGCAAATCTTTGATTTTTTTTCATGATTTATGCTTTGTTTTTAAAATCACGAAACAGTTCTTCAGATACACGTATAAAACAATCTTTGACGTATTCACCATCTGTGAATGGTTTTCCTCTTTTTGCAATTTCTAATGATACTGCAAAGCTTGCCAGATTTACACTATTGGAAGATTGCGCCTAGTTACTTAGCATAGAACTTGACTGTTTTTTTAGAGCTCTTCAACAGCTTTTTTTCGTGCGTCACCGGTTGGATATTTACCAGCAAACTGGGTATGTTTTGTAGTGAAGTGTCTCTCCAAATTTGACTTCTTATTGTGTGCGAGTTTTCGTGGCAAATGAGACAAGTCGGAAGGTCATCTGTGTTGCATATGAATGCAAACGACTCCGTCCAATCCTGATTGAATTCTCGGTTTTCTTCTTCAGTTCTTCTCTTTTTTTTACCAGGTGCCATGCTGGCGGCGGAGCTGAAAAAATGATTTTTTAAAATTTTACTTGGCTATCTAAAACGACAAACAATTTATTTACCATTATTACTTCGTTAACAAGATCCTCAGATATGTAATCCAATTCTGTTACTGATTTTATTATATTATACGCGCACATACCTTTGAGAAGGTAATTCGCTTCTAAATCGTATTCTTCTTGAAACAACAAAGCCAATAGACACGCAAAAACCGCAAGCGATTAAATTAACACACATGCAACGTAACGTCGACCGCGCTATCCGAGGATGACTGACTGACAACACGTCTAAAGTATAGACGTGTTGTCTAAACTCTAGACGGTGGCTGTTTGGGTGAGACGGAAATGGAATGCAATTGGCTGAAAGATAAACATGGTCACACGGTCTCATCTCTAAGAATAAAACAATAGTTCAAATTTATCTCATTACGGTCATGTTAAACGTAGCGATTTGTAATTAACGATTATGAAAATAGAAGCTATTGAGAAATTAGTTACTAAAAAATATATTTTCTTATTTTTTAAGGGTTTTGATAATAAATTATTAATTTTTTCGTATGGAACTGGAGAGCCGCAACTTTACATCAAAAGAGCCGCATGCGGCTCACGAGCCACAGGTTGCCGACCCCTGCCTTGGACCTATTATGCGAGCTCTCACTAAATCCATCAATTCATTGTAGCGTCGTCTATTACGTCTCAAAGGCATCTTTGTACACAACTCTCAATATCAAAGCAAAAAATACAGTTCTAAATGCCGGTGAGTGAGAACACTGGTCGTTTTAAATGTGACAAGATGCGTCGTTTTCGTGCACACTGCATGAGGCCTGAAACGTCAGTGGTGCTCATGGTTTCATCATTTGCATAAAACTTAAATTGGCATTTGCATGCCGAGTTTCGCGGCTGTATCTCAAATTTTTATGAGTGCATATCTTTTTTGTGTATGTCTTGGATAATATCAGGTGTTTGTGCTGATACTGTGTAAAGACCTAATGGTTTTATAGGAAACAAAGATACAAAGAGCTATTATTCATTGAATATCATTTGCTTGAAAACAACATACGTTATTCAACAATTTCTCCTTCACCATTTGCTCTTTCCTGTTATCACTTAAATCTTCTAAATTCGCCATGTCGTAAGCATTACGTAAAGAGGCATTAGAAATGCTTATTGCATGGATAGAAATTTGATAGCACTTCAGAAGTTAACGAGTATTCCAATAATTTTATGCAACGTGTGCAAACCTTTGAGAAGTAGAATTAAAACACTTGTCAGATCTTCAGAAAGGCAAGAGACCGAAATAAATGTGAAAGGCACTGAAGATTCTTGGAAAATTGAAATATCTTAAAACTGAGTTTCCAGAATCATGGGTAAATGTAAGATCTTAGCGTAGATTTATGCGGAATATTACGTATTCCCTATTTAAATAAGAGTATAAATTTGCATGCTAATGGGTAATGGCTTCCTACTTAGACATATATGTATAAAATTGAAAATAAGCCAGCTTATGCTGTGGTGTGTATAAAGTAGCATCGCTCCTTAACTATCCATCAGAATAAATGAATGAAAGTTCAATGAAAATGTAAATTTCCACTGTCAGGTTACTCTGTGCGGACGGTATTGTAAAGGTTTGTACCTGACTTAAGTTCCATCAGTGGCGGCTCGCGTATAGGCACTGTGGCACTGAGGGAGTGACAGTGCTCTCTTTCCTTCGCAGCCTCGCGTGCAGCTTCCTATGTGCACATGCGCGCAACAGTTAAACACCACTCCGCTGGAAATGTGAAGCGTGATGTTTGACTGTTGTGTGCATGCGCACATAGGAAGCTGCACGCGAGGCTGCGAGGGAAAGAGAGCACTGTCGCTCCCGCAGTGCTACAGTGCCTATACGCGAGCATCCACTGAGTTCCATTAATGATCTACAACATATAAAAAACACATACTTTATTCCAGCTAACTTCGCTGCCAACTCAATACACAATTACATACACAGAATATTTATAAGCTAGCACTATCATATCTATACCTCGACCTAATCTTAACCTTTCGTTACTGAACTGAATTTGCAATACTAACCAACTATTAAATCATAGCTATCTATACTCACAATATTGTAGAGACCATCCTTTTGCTGTGTGCTTCCATTAATGAACAGACTAACACCACACTCTCGTATCTCCGATCTCTCTCTCTCTCTCTCTTTCTTTCCCTATCTCGATCTTGATCTAATCTAATCTCTGCCGAACGCTTGCCGCATGCTTGTTGTCCTGGCCGGTCGTGAGTACGTGACTCTCGAATACAGAGTTGAGGCGTTTTGTGCATAAATTAACATAATGAATAGTAGAATTAGCATAGAATAATTGAATCCTCACAAAAGTTGGTACTACAACAGAGAAAATGTTATAGCATAGTCATTCTATGTCAAGTCAGTCCCCATCTCAAACCCCAACTCTCATCATTTATTTTTTTTTTTTTCAAAATCGGCTGTTTAATCTTGTCATCATGAAATAGCAGATGACAGCAAAAAAGAAGAAAAAACTATTATCTGCATAATTTTGCGAATCTTCATAGAGACCGACAAATTCAATTTTACCATGAAAACGGTATTAAATTTCACAAAGATTGAGTTCAAGTTGCTCAGAGCTACAATGGCCAAATCCATACTCACTAAATCAATCTATAGGGGGTCTTCTAAAATTGTAGCATCGCTACCAATGCAGACAACACTATGACGCTGTCTGCAATAGGCGCGTAATCATAGCTTTAAAATTATCCCCAATATGCCAGGATCTGAAAGTATCCGAAACGAAACAATTTCTAACACAAATTCTTGAAAAATTTCAACAATTCCTATATTTTTACTTTTACCTGAACTAATTATTATCCAATATAAATGATGTAGATGTTACGGGTAAAGCTCGAAATGGGGATACACGTAGGTTTACCCGGTTAAACCTAGCTTTACCGAGCTGCTTTGGGTAAAGCTCGAAATGAAACTGAAATTGTATCCATCTCGAGCTTTACCCGGATAAAGTGCGAATTACTCGCGCGCTTCTGGGTAAAGCTGTAATTTGATTCGATAAAAAGATTCTGAGCATGCGCTGTGCGTTTTTATGGTTCTGGACACGTGTCACATGTACAGGACCAAACGAGGTATCAAGCATATCTACTCGCAGCTGATTAATTGTTAATAATGCCTGCGGAGAAAGTATCACGTGTGCAGTTTAAAGAGCATTTTAATAAAAGTTTTAAATAATTGATTGCTTCAATAGACTCATAACTTTTATATGTAATGAGAAATATGCCGTGAGTTTTAGCAGTCCAATTAACCACCACAAACTTCATAATTTTGTCTTTTATTATTGTAGCATACAATTTTATTACTTTTAATATTTCGCATAATTAATCTGAACCAATCAACCCTGTAGGTTAGTGCAAAGATATCAGATGTCTGAAAGGGACCTTAGTGCAACGAACACGGATTCGGTGGACTCTGGGATATAGAACTTCGATTTCAAATCGGAAGGATTACGACCACGCAGGAAACTAACCTGGGGAGTAAAAATAGCTTCAAGAGGCTAACCTGATATAAAATTAGCAGGAGGTGGTCAGTCAGATTGACAGTTGCACACCAATCTGACATTAGATGATGGAGAATGCAGAGTCCACTTCAACGATAAGAGCTACCAATTCCGTCCCGGTAGTTCAACGATAGAGTGTTGGCTGATCAGTATGGACATCTGTGGTTCGATTTCCGGTTAGGGCAGCAAGGTACTTTACAACGATTGGCAAAAATTTGACGGGATATCGCCAAATCGACGCTTTTTCTAATGTCGCCAGATAGATAAAAATGATGCCAAATCCATAAAGATATTGCCAAATTGTTCAAAATGGCTGTAAATAAATGAAATCAATTGTGTTTTGTTAGGGGACAGTATTGTAATCAACTGCGACAACTTTGTGGGTTCGAGACACATTTTGAACCCCCAATAATTTAATTGAGGATTCCTGGCACCCCTAATGTTTTTGTACATATTTAGTGGAGAAAATTTATGCATACATACATAAATTTTTGTTTTTACTTTCCCTGCAATACATGGTAATGTATAGGGAAAGTATTGGAATCATGCCGAAAATCACAACTCGAGTTTTCGACGGATCTACACGTTTCGAGACCTCTAGAATACGAAAAAACCATTTTTAGCGTGACGTCTGTGTGTGTGTCTGTCTGTCTGTGTGTCTGTCTGTCTGTCTGTCTGTCTGTGCAGATTTTGTATCCACTCTAACTAAAAAACTAATGGACCGAATTTCACAAAATTTTGTAGGTAAGTCACTTGTGGGCGGGGCTGGTGCTGATTAGTTTTGGGTACGATTCGGAATAAAAAAACCCGCCTTTTTTTGCGAAATGGCCCGCAAAAGCTTGTATCCACTCTAGCTGGAAAACTAATGAACCGAATTTCACAAATTTCGGTAGATAAGTCACTTATAGGTCACCCTGGTGCTGATTAGATTTTGGTATGATTCAGAAAATAATAACCTGCCTTTTTTTGTAGAATGGCCCGCAAAAATTTCCAAAATCTAAACTAAAGAGCTACGTATGCTCAAATATATCCATTAAATACTTGTTTAGTGCGTAACTTTTAACGAAGAAAAGAATAAGACCAACCCCATTACACTAGGACTAGCCGTTCTCGAGATATATTAGTTTTTGTCGTATTTTTCCACCCCACCTTTGAAAATATGTCCAGTTTTCAAATGAGAACGAAAATTGAATTAAAAGTGAATTACATTTAATTGAAATAAATAGAACGTGGATATAAGTCTGCAGGGAAAGTCATGTGCTGCCCACATCAGATTTTTACTTTCCCTGCAATACATGGTAATGTATAGGGAAAGTATTGGAATCATACCGAAAATCACAACTCGAGTTTTCGACGGATCTACACGTTTCGAGACCTCTAGAATACGAAAAAACTATTTTTAGCTTGACGTCTGTGTATGTGTCTGTCTGTGCGTCTCTCTGTGCAGATTTTGTATCCATTCTAACTAAAAAACTAATTGACCGAATTTCATAAAATTTGGTAGATAAGTCATTTGTGAGCGACTCTGGTGCTGATTAGTTTTGGGTACGATTCGTGATAAAAGAACCCGCTTTTTGTTTACGAAATGGCCCGCAAAAGCTTGTATCCACTATAGCTGAAAAACTAATGGACCGAATTTCACAAAATTCGATAGATAAGTATCTTGTGGAGCACTCTAGTGCTGATTAGATTTTGGTAGGATTCAGAAATAAATAACCTGCCTTTTGTTTGCAAAATGGCCAACAAAAATCGCCAAAATCTAAAATAAAAAACTACTTATACTCAAATATATCCATTAAATGCTTGTTTAATACGTAATTTTTAACGACGCAAAGAATAAGATAATAAGAATAACGACGAAAAGAATAAGATCGCGTGTATAGAAATTTCATTGTATTCTGAATACAAAATTTTAACTCATGAATGTTTTAAAGAGAAATCTGTTGACATTTTTAACATTGATAAAAATACCTAAAAATAAATATTGCATTTTTTTTTGTTATTTTTATAAGTATAATTGAGTTGGAAATTCACACAGTATTTGTATTTTCCCGGCCACACAATTTGTTACCATAAACCCCTGGGTTGGTCGTGTGGTCTGGGCCTTCAACACAGTATTTGTATATTGTATTATAATAATGTTGCGCCAACAAAATCAAAATAAATGAAATAAATAATTATCTAGAGAAAACAAAATTATTTTTCTGTAAACTATAATTTTCTTTATTTTATCATTTCAGACGTCTTATTGTACCAGGTAATCTGGCCGAATGAAATTTAAATTAAATTTAAATTCTTTTAAAAATGCATGGGTCTTTGGAATTTTTAAATTTCCATAACCCCAGTAATTTTCCAAGTCGGCGCCCATGATTCCTCGACAGTGACCTCAAAACTCGCCAAAAAGGCTGAGTATCATAATTGCCTATGATTTTAATGATGTTTAGGTTGGTTCTGGCTGTCAGTCAGACTGTCCCACTTGGTGACTTTTTTAGTATCGCCAAATTGATCAAAACGTCGCCAGATAAACAAAAATACTGCCAACTTAATAAAATTATACTAACTTAATGAAAATTAAGCCTAATTTATGAAAATTGAATATTTCACAAAATTGCGTTAAATTCCTTTGATCTCTCTCGCTCGAGAAAATAGTTAATTTAATACACTTTATTCATATTTAAGTTAATTTTACTGTTCGTTGGAAAGATGCGTTTTGTCATGGGGTCGTAAATGAATTGCGTTTTGTTAGGAGCTGACATATTATATACTAGCAGCATACCCGTTCTTCGTACGGAGTATATAATATAAAGAAACTTGAAATTCATAATCATGCACAAATTCTTATAGTATACTAAATGACATGTTTAATCAAAATATTCTGTTAAAATATTTAATATAATGCTCCTAAAAAAAAGTTTAAGAATCTCTGTTCTCGCTATATAAAATTATCTTCATGGACATATCTGAAGAATAAAACATCTTGGACCCCTTATGTAAGCAAATATAAAAAAAAAATATGGAATTGAATCAATATATGCAAAATAAAAGCGTTAAAATTGTATGGGACCCGTACTAATTATATACGCGAATATTAGAAAATATAACCTGTATTAGTAGATTACATGTATAAATTGAAAATACCAATAAACCCGTAATCTTTAAATCTGAAGACAGTCATTTATTCCAATATATGTCAAAATTAAAGTGCTAAAATTATATGGGAAGATATACACGTACTACTTATAATGTCCGATTATTAGTAGAAGATTACCCGTTTTGCAATATGAGTCTCAAATGTTTTTTGGTAAAATACAACAGACGACGTAATAAATTGAATATATAATTAATCCCCTTAATCTTTATACCAGAAGACTGTACTTGATTCCAATATATATGCCAATATATGTCAAAATATATGCCAATATACCTGTACTACTTATATTCTCGTAGGTTAGAAGATATACCCGTGCATTCCTAGAAGATTACTCGTACAACGTACAATATGCGTGTGTCAGCAATTTTTGCCGCAATAAAACAATGGCGTAATAACTTAAAAATATCAATAATCACTGAATCAATAATTCCGGAAAATATCAATAATAATAATGTTTAAACCTGAAGAGTATAATTGATATTATCCAGTCCAAAATGAAATGGCAATGAAATTTATTTTATATACATATCTTCATTATTCAAATTGGAAAGGATTTAATAAAAATCGTCTGCCGCATAAACACATTGGATTTAAATCCGTTGCTAAGCGACATGATATCATTTGCTTCAAATAAATTGGTAGAAAAAATATCGTCTAAATAGTTATATTTCTATGGAACATTTGGCGACAGTTTCGTCAAATTAGCGACATTTTAAAAAATCGCCAAATTTATCGCCAAGTGGGACTGTAGAACTGAGAGTTCCACTTTGCGACAAATTGACGAAATATCATCACAATACTATCCCCTAACAAAAAACAATTAATATCATTTACGTAGCGCAATTTTATCAATTTCAAGATATTTTTATAGATTTGAAAACATTTTTATCAATTTGGTGACATTTTAAAAATTCGCTGAATGTATTACTAAGTAGGATGGTTGGTCTGACAGATAAATGCTAACCAAACATCATTTCAGTACTCTCTTCTAACAAAACAAAAAAAAATTTCATTGATATGTAGAAGACCCAAGCCACACGACCAACCCGAAGGTTTATGGCAGCTGTTTGTGTGTCGTTTATATCAATTTGGCGACATTTCCGTCAATTTGGCAAAGTTTAAGAAAAGTTGTCAAATTAGCGATATCCCTCCAAATTCGTAGCTTTGAATTTGCAGATCTGAATGAAACATTCTTATCCCGTTTCAATATACTAAATGAAAACACTAAAATTGTATTAGAAGATATACCCGCTCTACTCTTTTTCTGTTTCAACAATCGGCTATATGAATTTATTGGCTAAACACAATATATGAGTTTAGTAGCTAAATACGATATAAGCTTGATAACTCTTTGCCAAAATAAATGAAATTGATGTACGCAGTCAGCAATTAATATAATTAAAAGAAAAATCAAACCGTCCATTCATAAGATATACTTTTATATCCATTTATTTATTATTTAAATCGAAAAAAAATAATAAAAACATTAACAAACACATTTAATTTAATTGCGATGCCGAGCAACATGATATATCCTCCTAAAATGTTAAAATTTATTAACCACTAACAGGACACCCGTTATTCGTACGGAGTGTATAATTTAAAGAAACTTATAGTTCGCAATCATCTGCAAATTCTGTTAAAATATTAAATTTATTGCTCCTAAAGAGAAGTTTAAGAATATATGTTCTCACTATGCAAAATTATCTTCACGATCAGATCTGAAGAATAAAATATCCGGCCCCCATTTGTAAGCAAATTTACAGAAGAAAAAATAGGAATTGAATGAATATATGCAACCCCGTACTAATTATATTGTCGCAGATTAGAAAATATGCCAATGTGTTAGTAGAAGATTACCCGTATTACAATATGCGTCTCAAAAATATTTGCCAAAATAAAAGAGATGACGTAATAAATTGAAAACATCAATAATATCCGTACTCTTTATACCAGAAGGTCGTAATTGATTCCAATATATGCCAATATATATCAAAACATATGTCAATATACCTGTACTACTTATATTCTCGTAGATTAAAAGATATACACGTGTATTTGTAGAAGATTCGTACAACATACAATATATGAGTTTAAACAATTTTTGTCATAATAAAATAATTGCATAATAACTTGAAAATATCAATAATCCTTAAATCAGTAATCCCCGAAAATATAAATAATAAAAATTTTTAAACCTGAAGACCGTAATTGATATTATCCAGTCAAAAATGCTATAAGAAAAATCAAATCGTTCTTTTCTAAAATATATTTTTATATCCATTTATTTATTATTCAAATCGAAAAAATAATTATTAAAATTAACAGACAGATTTAATTTAATTGCGTTTCTGAGTAACATGATATAAGATAGAATCTTATAACATGTTAAATATGTCATGTCTTATAACATAAACTGCGAAATTAAATAACGATTTTGATTTCTCTATACTTCTCATTGTTCCGTAAAAGCTTGTTTTAAATAAACCATGAACCATGTAGATAGATTTCTCCTTTAAATCATGTTTCAAACAATTCATATTTTCAGAAAGTGACTAATTAACGCAAAAAATCTCCCATCAAACTCAGAGATTAAATTTTAATTCACTTTCAAACGATTTTCAAGCTTTTCGTTTGGATAAACCACGGAGTTAGGGAGTAGAACTCCTAGGAAAAAGTTCCGTTTTCCATTAATATCTCGACAACCCCAGGTCTTAGAAACTCGAAACTTGGACAAAATTTATGGGGGGATATTTCAAGGCTATTCACCAAATTTCTTTAAATTCGGTTCAGCCGTTTTTCCGTGATGATGAGACAAACGAAAATTTTGTTTTTTACTAATATCTCGAGAACCACTGGTCGTAAAAACTCAAAACACGGATATATTTTAAGTGGGGCTATTTCTGGGCTACCCACAAAATTTCATCAAATTCGGTTCA
This sequence comes from Amaurobius ferox, assembly GCA_951213105.1. Classification (NCBI taxonomy): domain Eukaryota; kingdom Metazoa; phylum Arthropoda; class Arachnida; order Araneae; family Amaurobiidae; genus Amaurobius; species Amaurobius ferox. The sequence goes on along the minus strand of OX578137.1, from coordinate 148,926,535 downwards.
GCCGTTCTCCCGTGATGATGGGACAAACAGACAGACAGACAGACAGATTTTCATTTTTATTTATATAGACTAGCAGCATACCCGTTCTTCGTACGGAGTATATAATATAAAGAAACTTGAAATTCATAATCATCCCCAAATTCTTATAGTATACAAAATGACATGTTTAATCAAAATATTCTGTTAAAATATTTAATATAATGCTCCTAAAAAGAAGTTTAAGAATCTCTGTTCTCGCTATATAAAATTATTTTCATGGACATATCTGAAGAATAAAAGATCTTGGACCCCTTATGTAAGCAAATATAAAAAAAAAATATGGAATTGAATCAATATATGCAAAATAAAAGCGTTAAAATTGTATGGGACCCGTACTAATTATATACGCGAATATTAGAAAATATAACCTGTATTAGTAGATTACATGTATAAATTGAAAATACCAATAAACCCGTAATCTTTAAATCTGAAGACAGTCATTTATTCCAATATATGTCAAAATTAAAGTGCTAAAATTATATGGGAAGATATAGACGTACTACTTATAATGTCCGATTATTAGTAGAAGATTACCCGTTTTGCAATATGAGTCACAAATGTTTTTTGGTAAAATACAACAGACGACGTAATAAATTGAATATATAATTAATCCCCTTAATCTTCATACCAGAAGACTGTACTTGATTCTAATATATATGCCAATATATGTCAAAATATATGCCAATATACCTGTACTACTTATATTCTCGTAGGTTAGAAGATATACCCGTGCATTCCTAGAAGATTACTCGTACAACGTACAATATGCGTGTGTCAGCAATTTTTGCCGCAATAAAACAATGGCGTAATAACTTAAAAATATCAATAATCACTGAATCAATAATTCCGGAAAATATCAATAATAATAATGTTTAAACCTGAAGAGTATAATTGATATTATCCAGTCCAAAATGAAATGGCAATGAAATTTATTTTATATACATATCTTCATTATTCAAATTGGAAAGGATTTAATAAAAATCGTCTGCCGCATAAACACATTGGATTTAAATCCGTTGCTAAGCGACATGATATCATTTGCTTCAAATAAATTGGTAGAAAAAATATCGTCTAAATAGTTATATTTCTATGGAACATTTGGCGACAGTTTCGTCAAATTAGCGACATTTTAAAAAATCGCCAAATTTATCGCCAAGTGGGACTGTAGAACTGAGAGTTCCACTTTGCGACAAATTGACGAAATATCATCACAATACTATCCCCTAACAAAAAACAATTATTATCATTTACGTAGCGCAATTTTATCAATTTCAAGATATTTTTATAGATTTGAAAACATTTTTATCAATTTGGTGACATTTTAAAAATTCGCTGAATGTATTACTAAGTAGGATGGTTGGTCTGACAGATAAATGCTAACCAAACATCATTTCAGTACTCTCTTCTAACAAAACAAAAAAAAATTTCATTGATATGTAGAAGACCCAAGCCACACGACCAACCCGAAGGTTTATGGCAGCTGTTTGTGTGTCGTTTATATCAATTTGGTGACATTTCCGTCAATTTGGCAAAGTTTAAGAAAAGTTGTCAAATTAGCGATATCCCTCCAAATTCGTAGCTTTGAATTTGCAGATCTGAATGAAACATTCTTATCCCGTTTCAATATACTAAATGAAAACACTACAATTGTATTAGAAGATATTCCCGCTCTACTCTTTTTCTGTTTCAACAATCGGCTATATGAATTTATTGGCTAAACACAATATATGAGTTTAGTAGCTAAATACGATATAAGCTTGATAACTCTTTGCCAAAATAAATGAAATTGATGTACGCAGTCAGCAATTAATATAATTAAAAGAAAAATCAAACCGTCCATTCATAAGATATACTTTTATATCCATTTATCCATTTATTTATTATTTAAATCGAAAAAAAATAATAAAAACATTAACAAACACATTTAATTTAATTGTGATGCCGAGCAACATGATATATCCTCCTAAAATGTTAAAATTTATTAACCACTAACAGGACACCCGTTATTCGTACGGAGTGTATAATTTAAAGAAACTTAATGTTCGCAATCATGTGCAAATTCTGTTAAAATAATAAATTTATTGCTCCTAAAGAGAAGTTTAAGAATATATGTTCTCACTATGCAAAATTATCTTCACGATCAGATCTGAAGAATAAAACATCCTGCCCCCTTTTGTAAGCAAATTTACAGAAGAAAAAATAGGAATTGAATGAATATATGCAACCCCGTACTAATTATATTGTCGCAGATCAGAAAATATGCCAATGTGTTAGTAGAAGATTACCCGTATTACAATATGCGTCTCAAAAATATTTGCCAAAATAAAAGAGATGACGTAATAAATTGAAAACATCAATAATATCCGTACTTTTTATACCAGAAGGTCGTAATTGATTCCAATATATGCCAATATATATCAAAACATATGTCAATATACCTGTACTACTTATATTCTCGTAGATTAAAAGATATACACGTGTATTTGTAGAAGATTCGTACAACATACAATATATGAGTTTAAACAATTTTTGTCATAATAAAATAATTGCATAATAACTTGAAAATATCAATAATCCTTAAATCAATAATCCCCGAAAATATAAATAATAATAATTTTTAGACCTGAAGACCGTAATTGATATTATCCAGTCAAAAATGCTATAAGAAAAATCAAATCGTTCTTTTCTAAAATATATTTTTATATCCATTTATTTATTATTCAAATCGAAAAAATAATTATTAAAATTAACAGACAGATTTAATTTAATTGCGTTTCTGAGTAACATGATATAAGATAGAATCTTATAACATGTTAAATATGTCATGTCTTATAACATAAACTGCGAAATTAAATAACGATTTTGGTTTCTCTATACTTCTCATTGTTCCGTAAAAGCTTGTTTTAAATAAACCATGAACCATGGAGATAGATTTCCCCTTTAAATCATGTTTCAAACAATTCATGTTTTCAGAAAGTGACTAATTAACGCAAAAAATCTCCCATCAAACTCAGAGATTAAATTTTAATTCACTTTCAAACGATTTTCAAGCTTTTCGTTTGGATAAACCACGGAGTTAGGGAGTAGAACTCCTAGGAAAAAGTTCCGTTTTTCATTAATATCTCGACAACCCCAGGTCTTAGAAACTCGAAACTTGGACAAAATTTATGGGGTGATATTTCAAGGCTATTCACCAAATTTCGTTAAATTCGGTTTAGCCGTTTTTCCGTGACGATGAGACAAACGAAAATTTCGTTTTTTACTAATATCTCGAGAACCGTAGAAACTCAAAACACGGATATAATTTTAAGTGGGGCTATTTCTGGGCTACCCACAAAATTTCATCAAATTCGGTTCAGCCGTTCTCCCGTGATGGTGTGACAAACAGACAGACAGACAGACAGACAGACAGATTTTCATTTTTATTTATATAGATATGTTCTGGCAGGGGGTCGTAATGAAATAATAATATTGACTGGGAAAAGTGCATGACACACATGAATCCGTGGACAGTATTAGCGGAAGTAATGTTGGACGCAGAATAATGCTTTCCAAATGTTTAAATCCCATCATAATTTCACATGTAATTTCAGAAATTATTTTAAAGAATGCAAACTACAGGACAAAGTCCCAGTAACAACGTGCGAGTTACAATACAATACAAAATATACAGATTAACCTTCTGCTTACGAGTGGGACAGCGTCAATCCGTAACGAAGAACCGCCCAAAAAGACAGGTATTAGACATACGCTATCCCAAACAGTTCGATCCCCCTTTGCAGGCATTGGCGTCCATGGACGCCAATGTCTAAAAAACTCCCAATGGATAATATATCAATACAGAAAAATGCATCTTACAGAACAATAATATTACAAAACAATGCATATTAATACAGAGCGATGCATATTGAATATTAAAATTTTAATTTTATATTTATTAGTTACTTAAAGAGGACTTTTCTTATCTTTCTACAGCTGTGACATTTTTATTTATCTGGAACAAATCCATTTTTCAGAGAATATTAAGTTGTTTCACTATCACCAAAATAAAAGTACATTAGCGTTGCAAAATATTGCAAAAAATATTGCATCGCTGCAAAATATTGATAAAAAATATTGCAGTGATTCAAAATATTCTTGCAAAATATTGCAGTGCAGCAAATAATGGTTACTTATCCTTTTGCTTAAGGGTGGGACAGCGGCCATACCAAACTAAGAACCTCTTAAAAAGACAGGTATTTGACATACCCTATCCCAAACAGTTCGATCCTCATTTGCAGCTATTGGCGTCCATGGACGCCAATGCAGGTATGCCAAATACTTGTATTTTTGGGAGGTTCTTCGTGTGGGATTGACGCTGTCCCATTCGTAAGCAAAAGGTTAAAATATAAAAAAAATACATTAAAATGCAAACTATTGACAAAAAAATAATTTTTAAAAGCACCGGCATATGAATAAATACATTAAAATATAAAATATTTGCAATAAATGATTTTTAAAAGCAATTTCCGATGAATAAAAAACATCAAGATTATCGGGAACGCTGTTGTAAAAGTTACAGAAATTATTAATAGCACAATAACAACTAATATTTATACTAAAATTCTTTTCAGCAAATAAACTCATGTTCCTGGTAGAATACTGGGGAATATAAAACCCGATCCCACCCAAAACAGGGGAAAAATCAATTCTGTTATTGACCAGATTCCTGAAGAATGAAAATAAAATAAAATTCCTTCTGTTCTGTAAGCTTTTAACATTAAGCATATCACGAAGAAAAGTAGCGGATAAGGTATAACAAAAAACATCAGTTTTCTTATAATAAAGATATCTAAAGAATGTATTTCGAATAATTTCGATCTTGTTTGCATGAACAGCTTGAAAAGGCCTCCAAACCACAGACACACACTCAAGCCCAGATCCGATTAAGGCATTAAAGACAGCAATAATTGTATCATCATTAGTAAAATCCTGAGTAATTATATTAATGTAACCTAGTTTTCTATAGTATTTAACACAAACATAAAAAATATGAGAAGAAAAGGAAACATAAGACGTATAACTAACGCCAAAGATAAGTGACAGATAACTTTCTAGACAAAACAAAGTTACCAGTACCATAAGAAAATAAAATAAGCACTTTTCTACGAATAAAAGATACAACACTACATTTACTAATATTGAGATGAAGACGGTTATTGCTATCATATGACAAGCATAAATTCTAGTACAAAAATAATTGATTAAAAATCCCCTGTATATTTCCGGTTCTCGCTAGCTATGTAGGCAGATCACGATTAATGATAAAAACCAAAATTGCTGAAATCGGAAAGATTTAACATAAAGTAGAGCGCACTATATAGCCCGGGCTGTTCGCCCGCTACAAAGGCAGGTCCCAGCTAGCGATAGATACCAATATTTATGATATCGTACTCAAATATCTCTCAAAAACGCTTTCATATGTACATGCAGCGGGCACAAAGTAACTTGAAATAAAAACATGTATTCAAAAATTTTTTGAGACAACCCCGTGAATTTATCATCAATTGCATATTGTAATGAAATTAGGCTAAGTATAAAATTTTCAAACTTTAAAAAATTCACGAAAGTGGGAATTCCAAAATATTTCTTCCTTTCCTTGTCCTTCAAATATTCGATTAGATGATTATATATCCCTTTTGACCGGCTGTAGACAAATTAATCAAAATCAAAATATCTTCATCAAAATTTATTTTAAAAAATAGGTTTGCCTTTTTTACTTTCCTTATATACATACTGTATAAGGAAAGTATTGTGACGGGATCGAAAATTAGAATTCGAGTTTTCGACAGGAGAGCACGTTTCAAGCATCCCTGATCACGAATCAAACATTTTTGGAGTGATGTCTGTGTGTGTGTGTGAAAGTATGTGTGTGTGTGTGTGTGTGTCAGTGAGTCTGTGGAGACGATAACTGACGAACGAATGGACCGATTCGAATAAAATTTGGAACAAAAATCACAATCCATAAACACTGGAAGCCTATTGTTTTTATACGCAAACGAATGTTCAGAATCCTCCTAAATTTTCGAATGAAATATTGAAAAAATCGTCAAAAAATCAAAACCACTAATAAAGTTACGTAAATAGACATTTCTTATGTAATTTTTCATTAGAAAACGATTGACATAAATTTTAGAACGCTAACATAAACCGTTCTCGAGATATTGTACAATTTTTCAAAAAAATTATCAAAAAGTCATAAAATAAAAATATTTCCTATTGAGAAACATGTTCACTTTTCATATGTAATACCATGCGATAAATTGGGTGACATCATTCTCGTGGATCTAGCCCGTTCCATTCATGAAAAAAGATACTTTAAGTAATACTTTTGTATTTGAACGCCAATAGTCGTATATCTGCTGTAAGAATAACTTATTTCTTCATCCATAACACTTGGCGAGATTTTGGCGACGAATTTGGCAGAATGCCGCCAACTTGGCGACTTTTTGAAATGTTGCCAAATTAACGAAAATCTCGCTAAATGGATAAAAATGACGCTAAATCAATGAAAATGAGGACTAATTGTCGAAACTTCAATATCTTGGAAAGAATATTAGTATCTACTATAAGAAAAATCTATTTTTTTTACTGTAAAAGTAGTAAATTCATTACATTATATAAGGAAAGTCATGTGTTGCCCACATCAGATTTTTTTTTAATTTTGACATCCTCAATACTAAGAAATTCACAATATGTAATTTCTTAGTGTTTTGTCCTATTGAACACTCAATACGACGTTTTGAAAGTTCTCGGTAAAACACATTTGGTGATAACCTGATAATATTTTTGTTATGAATTTGAATAACTTTGTTATTTACGATCTAAACATGTTTGATGAAATTTAAAATTGTTTTAAATTTCACTACAGTCGGTTCATAGTCAGTATTAAGTTAAAGTAGCCCTAGACATTAATATACACTCCACAAATGATCCAGTGTGGCATTTTTTCTAAAACCGAAGGACATTGTTATGCCCCCAATATGTAGAATCCTAGTTCATGGTTCTAAAAATTGTAGTAATAATTCTTTCCTGGTCACTATTAACGTATCTACCTTAGGACACTGATATACACTAAACAACCTGTGCAATATCATATTGTTAAGCACAGTGTAGGGAATATCGGTTGATTGTATCTACTGAGTATACCACGCGGTTATAATGCTATGTATTCCATTCGTAGAATCCTAGCCTATTTGCTTTCTTTTTCCAATAAGCATAAATAAAGTCGCTTTATGGCCACCATTAAATAATTTCAACTCGTGAACTTTTCCGTACAATTTACAAATAGTCCATTATCGCATTTTTCCAAATATTGTAGCAAAAGTCAGTTGATGGCCACTAATGATTTATGTAAATCAAACACAATGATTGGTATATTTCATGGGAATCTGACCACTTATGTCCGTCCTAAAATCTTGCGATGGCGGCTCATTATATGAGTATATAATTCTATATCACAAGAAAGAACATAACATAATATCATAGTCACACACATTATAATAATGTAAATATATCGCATGTCTGTTATATTCATTTTTATCCAAGCAGGCCTGGTTAAACCTAGGTTTACCCAAGCAGCGTTGGAAAAACCTAGGTTTACCCAAGCAGCTTTACTTTGGATAAATCTAGGTTTACCCAAGCAGTGTTGGATAAACTTAGGTTTACCCAGTCCTTATGGATAATGCAAGCTTTACCCGAATAAACCCAGGTTTATCCAATTACGGTCTTTACTCGTAACATATACATGCATTGATGAAATTAATTTTAAGCCGTATATCCTACACGTTTAATGTAAGCTTGGCAGAGCCGTATATTAGGGGAGGTGGATAAGAACTTAATTTCCGCTATTCACAAAGAAAATCCAATTACATTTTTTTTATATTTTACAATATTGTATTGTATGGTAATTGCATATCTAACTATTTATCCTGTAAAACTTTGCAAATGACTTTTTTAATTTTACAGATTCCATAATTCATTCAGAAATTTTGCAGAAGAAGACGAATGCGTGCAAAGACACCGATATCTTAACTGTATTTTGCCAAGTATGAAACGTGGAAGATGAAATTAATATATTACAAAAGAAAACTTTACAAATGTTAAGCAATAAAAATGAGTAGCTGTTGACAAAAGAAATAATTTTGAGCAGATAAATTTCTGCAGAAAGTTTTTAATAAAATATGTAGATATTTATATGAGGAAATCAAACTTTATATCGGGTCTGCATTTATATTAGTTGTGCAGTGTAAGCGTGATAAATGTTGATAAATATACACGACATGAAAAGAAATAAGATATTTGAAATTCGTATGTATTTTCCTAAAAAAGTTCAATAGATAAATAAACCTACATATAACATCAATGTGACTGATTTTCATCTAGTTTTGATTTGGGAAAATAATGTTGGCAGCGAAATTCTATACGTTTATGAAAGCTTAAAAATATGCATCAATTTTTTTTTATTTTAAAGAGAGTATATGCAGTTATTGGCGTCTTAAAAAATATGCAGATATATTTTAGAAATTGAAATATCTTAAATTATTTATACCATATAATATTTTTACCAAGAATCTATAATAAATAGTGGAGTTTTTATTGGAATTTTATCAAGCGTCACAAAAATTATCATAAATGAACTTCAGAAAAGATGGATATTTACTGTTTAAATCGAAACTCTTTGAATCAAACTCTGGAGAAATTTCTATTGAAAAGTGATTTTCGCTTTAATGTCTAGATATTTATTTGAACTGAATGTATGCATCAACAATTTCATGAAGATGATTAGTTGGAAGATAAGTCCCTTTGGCCATTTTTGAAAGCACGCTTCAATATTTGCCGTTACATGAAAATGTTATCTAGTTCGTTGTCAGCATGTGCTAAAACTACTAAAATATTTGAGCAGCACATATTTAAGAATATGCCACTGTTTTATATAAAGAACTATTAATTGTACTAACCTCGTTTTCCGTCTTATAAAAGTCAGAGTGTTAGAAAATTTACAAAAATAATAAAATTATATTTTATACTGATCTTTAGGTTAAATTTAATTTCAATATCGATTTGTTTTATTTATACACCTTGAAAGTTATTCACGATGTTTGAAAGATTGACTTGTTTAATTTTAAATATTTTTACATAAAATTCAAGTAATTTCTTCTAATAAGAATATATTTTCCATATCAATGTATAGTAGCTTATGTATAAATTTATTTATAAACTACCTTTATCAAAAATAGTAAAGATTCTCATATTAACTCATCATTGATGAATATATATCAGTGTATTTTAAAATATATAAAACCTTTTGCAAACATAAAATATATATTGAACAGACGATAAGTGACAGAACATATTATTTAGAGCAAGTAATGTGCTTTACATACTACGACCAATATACAAGATTTATATTAACAGTTTATAATTTTTCTAACAACAATTATTAACTTTACAATTTACCGGAAACAAAAATATTGGTAAATTACTGTTAAGCAATAAATATCATTCTTATCGAGGCAATACTTATATTCACAAAGTTAATGAAACTATGATGAATTAAAGATGCATATTTCAACACTTATTTTCTGTTATTACAAAAATATTGTAATATTCCGAAAATACCAATTGTATGAACTTGATTGCTGTTAAATGCATATAGTGGATGAAAATTGAAAATGTTATCCGAAAAAAGAACACCGGGTATAGACGCTAATTTATCAGAGACTTTTAACTTGATGGATTCTGATGAATCATTTGAGGTTACGACATCAATGGCTGCCCTTATGTACATCATGTACGTTTCGGTATCTGTACTAGCTGTCGGTGGCAACGTCATGGTGTGTTACATTGTCCTTGCACACCAAAGAATGCGGACCGTCACTAATTTTTTCATCCTAAATTTGGCAGTAGGAGATATCTTGATGGCCTGTTTATGTATCCCTTTTGGATTTGTCTCAAACCTCCTTCTGCAGTACTGGCCTTTTGGTGCTGTTATGTGTGTAATTGTATCCTACGCCCAAGTGGTTTCTGTTTTCGTCAGCGCATATACCCTCATAGCCATCAGCATCGATAGATATATCGCCATCATATACCCTTTTCGACCAAGGATGACTAGGTTGCAAGCAAAGCTCATCATATTTATTATATGGATTGTCGCCATCATCACACCGTTGCCAACAGCAGTACTGTCTAGACTCGAGGTTCACCCATCGTGGTCGGGCAACAATGAGACAACTCGATATGTGTGCATGGAGATGTGGGAGAGCCAAGATGAGAGGTACCAGTACAGCATGGCCCTTATGGTTCTGCAGTACTTCTTCCCTTTGACTGTCCTACTGTTCACCTACAGCAGGATAGGCGTGGTTGTCTGGGGTAATAAACCGCCAGGTGAAGCGGAGGACGTTAGAGATCAAAGACTTGCTGCATCAAAACGAAAAGTAAGTGTGAAATTTATATTCACTCATTTTTTTAAAGATATGTATTTTGTGTATATTTTAGATGCTTATTTAACAATAATATTAAACTGCATTATTCTTATGACTCCTATTTGGCCCCAAGATGATAACGCGTTTTGAATGTTATCAAAATATTAAAAAATGTCTCAGACCTGACAAAAAAGATCTGGGTGTGAGTTCAACACCTTCCCCCTTAAACAAGTCCCTATATGTCATGTGTCAAGAGCTTCTTCTTAGAAATATATATTTTATACTAAGAAATACTGGCTACGGTAGCTTCAATATTAAGCCCTAAGGCAGAACTGTAATCAGAGATCTGGGAATGGTGGGTTTCGTTGACGACAGAGTGAAGGAGATTCACAATAATGGAATTCTTATTGTCTCTAAAAAATTTTTATTGCAAATATTAATTACCGTTAAATACAGTATCCATGCTCAGCTATCATATGTTAATATTTCAATGTTACTGTATTTTATTTAAGCATTTTGTTATTGGTTTAATTGTGTCTAATGGGAATTATTATGTTATCTCATTATCTAAAATTTTGTAATTGTGTAAACTCTTTTCACATTTTGATGACATTTTTGTTTCTTTTCAATACTAATATATAACTTTTCACTTATAAATTTTATTCATGGATTGTGTTAAATACCAGGTTGTAATTATCTCTACCTATATTAAAAACGATACCTGACGCCTCCATCGCTGTTCGACAAATTTCGCGTCCCTCGAGTTTTTCTGTCACGTACCTAAAAACTGTATCATACAAAACTATATAAAATTTGGTACATTTAAAGCGAAATATTTGGGGTATATATAACCATTTTTCGATTTAAAATTTAGTTTAGGAAATATGTAATGTCAAAATCAAAGGAAGAATATTGAAGCTGCGAAACAGACTAACAATGCCAACACCTCGAAATTTTGTACATGTACCTACATACATGTACCTGCATAAATGATTTTTTGCAAGACGGACCCCTTTTTTCTTAATTTCGATTTCGATTATTCTGTTAGATTATGAATTTTTGCAAGACGTGGCCCTTTTTTAAATTCTATAGATTATGAGTTATTCTATAGTCGCTTCTGAAGTGAAATATTTTCTTCTGTACGGGAAAAGATTTAATGGGTCGAGCCGATTTCTAACTTCTCTCTCATTAAGCAACAAAATTAAAGACACATATAGATAAAAAGGTCATTTAATAATAATCAAACAAAATCATCGTATAAGACGTATAAATGTTAAAAGGTATAGCGATGCCCAAAAGCGCTCTGGCCTTTTAACATTTGTACGTCTTATAGGATGGTTTTATTTGATTAAATGACCTTTTTATCTATGATATGTGTATTTAATTTTATTGCTTATATATTGAAGCAGTCGTGATATCACCTTAATTATTCTCTGTCATTATTTTCTGGCAGAAACGTTCCAAAGATCACCAAAGACTGAGTTATTGAAGTACTAAAAACATTAAATGAAAAAATATTTCATTCTAAACATGTCTAGAACATTAGTTAACGCACTTGAGCCAGTGTGTAATTTTAATAATCATATACCTTATTGTTTATTCTGACAAAAAGCAGAGTGTTTCGCAACTATTGAAGCAGTCGTGAATTACAAAGCAGTCGTGAACAAAGAAGTCGTCGAATTACAACTATTGAAGCAGTCGTGAATTTCGCAACTATTGAAGCAGTCGTCACTTACAAAGTACTTCATTGCACAAAAATTATATATTTTTTTGTTGTAAATCTCTCTGTACTAAAGACGGAGCACGATATTGCGCTCTTTTTGAATGAAAAGAGCAAACGCACATTTATGATATTTTGCCGCTTATTTGCAATACAGTAAGCAATCGTTCGTAATAGCAGGCGGTACCAAAAAGAGTTCGCGATACAGTCTCCGTGAACGCCAGCAAGTAGGAGATGAAGTCCCTAGACTCACAAAGCAAATTACAGTGTTGGCGAACGTAGCGAGCAGTGACCCTGGTGACCGAGCGAGTGAAATAGAGCGCAAAGCGAGTTACGAAAGTTGGTAAGCAGCAGTTAACAAGGGACGGCCTCTAAAAGGCGTATTACGCTTGCATGGTAGACGGTATGAAAAGTGCTCAAGAAGCGAGCATCAGCGAGGTGACCTTCCGACTCGCGAAGCGAGTTACTTACTGGTTTGGCGAGTATAGCGAGCAGAGGACGGAGCCCCCTTATTATATAAATAATCAGATAATTATTAGATACGTTTTAGTAATAAAATATTTCTTTTAGTCAACCTCCCTGTTGGAGGAATCTAATATTTTAAACTTATATTACTGTTTTGTTACCATTTGAAGCTTTAATGTTTTGACAAAATTCATTTTGGCTTCCTATTTCATTTCATTTGTTATTTCGTTATTTCGCATAGTTTGCCTTTCATTCCTCTTAATTCAGATTTATTTGCAGTTCTAATGGTTTTAACATTTGTATGTTTTTTATTACATATATTTTTTCCTTATGTGTATTTTACCTTTAGAAATTCAATAAATATTTTGCAGCTGCCCAAAACCGTAGGGTTAGCCGGGATGTCTGGCCAGTGAAAAAGAACAGCATTTTGATTTGAAATATTGACCCCATGGAGAACTCATATAGCTGAACCATTTTTTGCAAACGAAAAACCTTAATCTCTTTAATTTAAATGAATTTTGTACATTTAATGTACCATCAGAGATTGTAAAAAATCCTAAATTTTGAAATTTTGAAACAATTAGTTTTGATGTAGATAGACTTCAAATTGATCAAACTATAGGATTAAAACCCCACGTATGATCTTATTATCGCTCGGAACTTGAGTTGAAAATGAGTTAGAGTAATAAATAGTATTAAATTTTTTCATTTTCAACTGGCTTTTAATATATGACATAACAAATTTATGTCTAAACTCAAACATCTAGGCCACAGTTTCAAGATCAAGATTGGCTCAAAAATAAATATTATACATTTTATTAAGATTAAGAACTAATATTTATATTAGGAACTTATTTACAATAACTTATTTATATTAAGAACTTTTTACAAATTTTGAAGCTGGTGTCTCATTGGAGTTATATTTTAACCAATTTTTACGTCTATCGTTATCGTAAAATTTTCTCAAAAACATTTATTATTCCTTGAAAATATTAATAGAGTTAAACATTGAAGAAGAATGATAGGAAAATAAATTTGATAAGATTGAAATAAAATTTAGCTTGGAAAAGGTATAGAAAATAATCAGTGTTTAAATGTAATGAAGTCTGAATGCAAAATTAACATGTGCACTTCACAGTAGAGCAATAGAACAACCCAAAACCTACCTATAAATAAATAATAAAATGCTAGCAAATACATCCAGTGCTGCTCATGATGTAAAATAAGTGCAATTCAAAATAATTCATATTGCTTTTAAACAAATTCCATTTCAAATTGCTTAATTTTATTTCCCTATAAAAAAAAAAATTACAAAAATCTCTATTGTCGCTATAAAACATTATGTGCAAAGGCAAATCTTAAGAATAAAATGTACTGTACCCGTCTGCATACATATTTACAAATAACAAAATGTGTTCGACGTAAGTAAAAATGGATACACTAAAATAATATCACAACCCGTACCATTTCTATCTTCTTGTTACAATCGATTAAACACATTAGAAAAATTAGCAACAATGAGAGCAAGCAGCACATAAATATCCCTACACAATGCTATGACATTATATCTTTCAATGCAAAATAATGATATTCAATGTTATTGGTATTAAATTACCATCGTATAAATTGAAATATATCGCTTTTAGCCCCTTTATCGGTCAAAACAAAATGACATTTGCATGCACGTGAACTATCTGAATCAGAATGAAAATGGCATTTAATTAATATCCAGTAAAATAAATAGTAATCGCCGAATTATCCCGAATCATACCCAAAACTAATCAGCACCAGATTCGCCCACAAGTGACTTACCTACCAAATTTTATGAAATTCGGTCAATTACTTTTTTAGTTAGAGTGGATACAAAATCTGCACAGACAGACACACAGACACACAGACAGACACACAGACGTCACGCTAAAAATAGTTTTCTCGTATTCTAGAGGTCTCGAAACGTGTAGATCCGTCGAAAACTCGAGTTGCAATTTTCGGCATGATTCCAATACTTTCCCTATACATTGCAATGTATTGCAGGGAAAGTAAAAATCTGATGTGGGCTGCACATGACTTTCCCTGCAGACTTATATCCACGATCGCTTTATTTTAATTAAATTTAATCCCCTTTTAATTCAAACTTCGTTCTCGATTGGTAACTGGACTTATTTTCAAAGGTGGCGTAGAAAAAATACGAAAAAACTAAAATATCTCAAGAACGGCTAGTCCTAGTGTAATAGGGTTGGTCTTATTCGTTTCTTCGTTAAAAATTACGTATAAAACAAGAATTTAATGGATATTTTTCAGCATACATAGTTTTTTATTTTAGATTTTGCCGATTTTTGCGCGCCATTTTGAAAAAAAGCCAGGTTACTTTTTCCGAATCGTACCAAAATCTAATCAGCACCAGGGTGACCCACAGGCGGCTCATCTGCCAAATTTTGTGAAATTCGGCTCATTAGATTTTCCCAGCAGAATCAATTTCATATTTTCTTTATTTCTTTAATAATTCGTTAGATTGAGTTTTTTTGCACCAAATAACACTAAATTTGCATTTTTGATTCAATTTTTGTTTTTATTTCGTAATTGGATATTTTCCCGATATCGGCGTAACAAAAATGCAAAAAATCTCAAATATCTTGAGAACGGTTAGTCCTAAAGCATAATGGAGTGTGTTATATTCTTTATCCTCGTCAAAAATTGCGTATAAAACAAAAATTCATTTGATATATTTGAGCATATATAGTTTTTTTTTCGATTTTGGCGATTTTTGCGGGTCATTTCGTAAAAAAAGGCGGGTTGTTGTTCTCCGAATTGTACCAAAATCTAATCAGCACCAGAGTATCCCACAAGTAACTTATCTATATTGTGGGCGCAGTAGCTCACTGGTCAGCGCGCGGGAATTGCACTTGGTAGACCCGGGTTCGATTCCCTCCGCTGGAAAAAGAAAAATCGAGAGAATCCGCTGGAAAAAGAAAAATTAGCGAGATCGTACTGATCACGCTAAACATGTGGGTCCGTAAGTCCTCAGGGGTGCGGAACTAATCCTGTAAAACCGAGAGGTAGGCCAGGTCCGCACTGCTGTCTTCAAGTAACTTATCTACCAATTTTTGTGAAATTGGGTCAATTAGTATTTTATCTAGAGTGGATACATGAAATTTTTGCGGGCCATTTCCTAAAAAAAAGGCAGGTTGTTCTTTCCTGAATCGTACCAATATCTAATCAGCACCAGGGTTGACCACAAGTGACTATCTACCAAATTTTATGAAATTTAGTTGATTAGATGCTTTAGAGTAGAAATATATATTTTTTGCGGGCCATTTCGTAAAAAAAGGCAAGTTGCTCTTTTCCGAATCGTACCAAAATCTAATCAGTACTATAGGGTCGACCACAAGTGACTTATCTACCAAATTTTATGAAATTGAGTCGATTATTTGAGTTAGAGTGGAAATATAAAATTTTTGCGGGCCATTTCGTAAAAAAAGCAGGTTTTTCTTTTTCGAATCGTATCAAAATCTAATCAGCACCAGGGTGACCTACAAGTGACTTATGTACCAAATTTTGTAAAATTCGATCAATTAGTTTTTCAGTTACATTGGATACAGACAATTTTTGAGGATCATTTCGCAAAAAAAGGCGGGTTGGTTTATTCCGAATAGTACCCAAAACTAATCAGCACCAGGGTCACATACAAGTGACTTATCTACCAAATTTTATGAAATTGGGTCCATTGCACAGACAGACATCACGCTAAAAATAGTTTTTTCGTATTCTAGAGGTCTTCAAACGTGTAGATCCCTCGAAAACTCGAGTTGCGATTTTCGACATGATTCCAATACTTTCCCTATACATTACTATGTACTGCAGGGAAAGTAGAAACTATTATCAATGATGAAATTATAGTGGCAACAGAGTTCTACCCCAATGTATCTATCTACAAGATGCAAAAAATATTTGACGATCTCATTCATTTTAAGAACATTTCATATAATATATCTTTTTTTAACACTTTTCAACATACATAGTTCAAAAGTGTTTATGACTTTGGTCATTCTATTTATCTGTCCGTTTGCACAATAACTTGAGTAAAAATAACTTTATCGAAATGGCGTTTTAGTATGTTGTTTAGACGATCTGAGGGATGTTTAGGAATTGAAAATTCATAATATCACCCAATTAGTTTCGGATTTAACTAGGGTTAAAAAAATAAAATACATTGAACGATACTGGACTTAATTTTTCAAACATGTATTATCGAAGTTAAAATTCCCAAATTGCTTTAAAGATTTCAAAACATGAACAAATTATCACATAAAATGTGTAAAATAAAATTTTAGCAAAATATATTGGGTAGTTTTTTAAATAAAAATTGTAATAATAATTACACCCATGATATATGAAGAGATCACGTGACTCACTGCAAAATAAAATGTGGCTTCCATTTTACCGCTGTACCATAGATATTTAAAGATCGTTTAAATTTATATTTCGTGTTGCATCGGTCATAAAACTGCTATATTTTTGCGTAATATTGGTGTATTTAAATTCTGTGTCATTGTAATTACAATATTTTTACTTATTTCAAATGATCACTAAACTTTCTAAATTCCTACAACGAGGCCTAATTTTAACGTTAAGCTATATATAGTATGCAAAATGTAAACAAATCAAGCAATTGTTGAATTTTTTTTCGCCCTGGAATCTGGAATATAAGTGATATGAATGAAATATTCATTGATTTTACATAGAGTTACAGATAATTTATATTTCGATGACGTCATTTAAATAAAGTTCATTTTGTGTAACTAGTATTGTCTTTTTCGATGAAGTTTTAAGTTTTCAAGTATAATAAATAACTGTAGTGCTGTGATAATTTTTAAAATATCTGCGCTGTATGTATCATATTTTAGAGATGTTCAAATAAAATTGCATTTCAGTTGAAAAGTGTTTCTTAATCAATGCTTTATGCATGATTGATCTTTCTTGTTTATTATTTAATAAAAGCGTCTATCTGTATTACAAGAAAATATTTTACTTCAAGGAAACGGTTCTAAGACATCCTTTCTTTTTTAAACAAATTAATTACAAATATGTATATATTTAAAACAAACAAATTACAAATATATCTTCTTGATTCTAAATAAATAATTGAAGAGGCATTAGGATTTGTTGTTTAGATGCTCTGTGAAGACTTGTTATAACAGTAGGCTTCTTTGTAGCTTTCCTAAATTCATCAGATACCCTTTTGCTTAGCACAAATTATTTGCATTACAAATTTAAATCTAAAACAAGCAAAAATTAAATATTTTCATATATATTTATGCAAACAGAAGCAATCTTGTATCAACAAGCATATGAATTAATTGACATCAAATCATAAATTTTGCTTGTATTTTCTCTAATTTTACTTATTTAATTTTTCGAAACTAATTGTTATTTCAATATTATGAAAATTCTCCAGTCTTTAATTTTATTAATATTTCCAATGAGAAATTAAATTTTTGGAATAGACAACAATGCATTAATTTTTAAGACAACAATGCATTCCAAAATTGGGTAAAACTTGATCTTTCCACCACCTTAAGAATTTGAACACGTTTTTAGTATAAATGAAATAAAAAAATAACATTAAAACATTACCTTGACATACGAATTAACAGACATTAAGTGTAGTTTCATGATAGAAACCACGCCTCCTACATTTCGTAAGATTCCGGTTATAAAGCACGCCCCCTACATTTATGTTAGATTCATAATATAAACCACGCCCCCTATATTTATGTAAGATTCAGGTTATGATGAACACGCCCCCTCATTTCTGTAAGATACGTGTATACAAACCACGCCCCCGATATTATAAGCATGTCCGGTATTAGTACTGGGTTTCGTCCAGAAAAGAGCACCAGGCGCGAAGCGCCTTTAATCTCCAATCTCTAGGTGTGGTTCTTATCTTCATACTGTGACATTATTTCATTTGCCCATAGTTGGAGGTTCGAGGTTTTTGATTTACTATTTTTATTATTTGACTTAGCTCCAAGTGTGGCAGTTATTGCACATTTAGAGTTTGAGTAATTTTGGGGAGTTGATTTTGGGGAGTTTGAGTTTTGGGGAGTTCTAAGGATTTCCTATCAATTTGGCAGTTTAAGGTTTAAGAACATTTTTTAGAAAACATTGATCGAGTTTTAATTTAATATCAACTATTTAAGTTGGGACTTACCTAATTCCGATTGTCAATATTAAGTACCGCGCGTGGTCTCTTACGTGATTTGGCTTTGCGGTGATCATAGTCATGCAGATTGAATAGTAGTTCATTTGGAACAGATGGCAGATTTTTATAGAATTTAAGCGCTAGCTTTTTAATTTGGGCTCTAACAGTTTTTATTTTGAAGTCTTTCCTAATTACCGAGTTTCTTAAGTATCTAGGAGCTTTCCTTATAATCCTTAGGGTTTTGTTTTGTTTTGTCTCTAGTAAGTCTATAGTAGTTTTACAGGCATATCCCCATACGAGTGCTGCATACAACATTCCCGGGCGGATGACCGATTTATAAATTAGGAGTTTATTTTGATAACTTAGATTTCCGTTTCCTATCATTGGGTATAAGGCTCCTGTGGCCATATACGCTTTTTTGATTAAGTTCGTTACGTGCTGTTTCCAGGTTAGGTGGGAATCTATCGTTACACCTAGGTATTTAGTAGATTTTTCCGCTTTTAGGGCATGGTTGTTTATGTACAGAGGCGGCGGAGGTTTACGTTTTCTAGAGAAATAAATCCAATGACATTTATTGGGGTTTAATTTTATTCGCCATTTTTCCAGCCATGTTTGGAGTATGTCTAAGTGTTGTTGTAGCTGTCTGTGCATTACTGAGACGTAAGGATGTTTTGCAAGTATCGCACTGTCGTCTGCATAGAGTGCCAGCTCCGTGTCTAGGGTCCTGGGGATGTCATTTAGATATATATTAAAGAGTGTCGGGCCCAGGATGGATCCTTGCGGTACACTACTTTTAATGAGCTTGGGTGTAGACAAGTTATCTTTTACTCTAACTTGGAAGTGTCTGTTATTTAGGTATGAGATTAAAAGTTTGACAAGTGCGTCAGGGACTTTTAGAGTGATCAATTTGTATGCTAATCCACAGTGCCACACTTTATCAAATGCTTTTTGTATGTCAAGAAAAATCGCAGCTGTGGGTGTCTTACTATTAAGTCCAGAAGATATGTACTCTACCACTCTCAGCAATTGATGAGTGGTGGAGTGTTTTGGCCGAAATCCAAACTGCTCCGGAATGATAATATCATTCTCACTAAGGTGCGTGTTCAGTCTATTAAGAATTATTTTCTCAGTAATTTTACTAAGTGTTGGTAGTAAGCTGATTGGTCTATAGTTGGCTGGAATTGTGGCATCCTCACCAGGCTTATGGATCGCTATAATTATCGCTTCCTTCCATTCTTTGGGGAAATAATTTAGTTTTAGTATTTTGTTTATTAGGATGGTCAAGTAAAATATTATATTTAAGGGTAGGTTTTTGACCGCAATATTCCTGATTTTGTCGTGCCCTGGGCTTTTACGGTTTTTAAGGTTTTTGATGATATCAATTATCTCTTGCGGGGTGGCTGGGTTAATCTCAGCCGTGACCGGGGAGTTCCTGAAGTTGTTTAGAGTTTGCCTAACCATTCTTAGGGTGTCCTGACACATTAGATCGTGGTTTGGTTCAAATTGCTTTTCGTAATGCCTAGCAAGCGCCTCTGCTTTTTCTTCGTCTGAGTACGCGATTTTAACGCCATCTATTAGTGGCGGGAGTTTAATTTGAGGTTTTCTGAGTCTTTTAGCGAATTGCCAGAGCGATACGTCTTCCGAGCTAAGGGATTCAATTAACTCTTTATATTGTTGCTGCTTTTCTGCGACAATTTTATCCCTGACTTTCCACGTGAGTCTGTTAAGCTCCCTTTTGAGGGTAGGGTCTCTATTAGCCTGCCATGTCTTACGCATTCTGTTCCTTTGCCTAACTAATTGTTTGACATGGTGGGAAAGTGTGGGCATTTTTGGTGACTCACGATGTGTTGTGGCAGAGGCAATAGCTCTCTTGATTTCTGTTGTGAGTGTGTGTGTGGCAGAGTCAATATCCGCCGTGCTCATAATGTTGGGTACTGCCAAGTGCGGCTCAAAAAGTGCTCTTTTGAAAACGTTCCAGTTCACCCTCTCTTGTCCCAGAGAGCCTGGAAGGGGAGTGTTCAGATCGAATGTCACCAATACCGGTAAATGATCCGAGTCGAATTCATCTAGGGTATCGATAGTGTGAGCGTATTCTATGTTTCTCGTTAGGACAAAGTCTATGAATGAGCCGTTGGCACCTGAGAAGCAGGTTGGTCTCGACGGTGCAATGATGTTGGTGTTTGTTGTGTTCAGTAATCTGTGTATCTGTGTACCGCGTATGTTGGCTCTCCTGCTGCCCCACGCTCGGTGGTGTGCATTGAAGTCGCCCGCGAGTATTGTGTTTGGATATCGCGAGAAAAGCAGTTCCAGCTGCGCAGCTACATTTATACCACTCATGTTTTTGACATATATTGAAGTTAGGATAAATGGGTTTACATTATTTATTTTAATTTTCATGCTAGTATTTTCTACTCCTTGAAGATTTATGTTGTTTATTTCCTCGTGGGGAATATTTCTTTTGATATATATTGCTGTTCCTCCATGGGGGTTTCTAGCAGTTGTATTTGGGCTTAGGTTGTGATAGCCAATATAGTTTGCTATGTTTAGTTTTTTATTTTCTCTAACTTTAGTTTCCTGAATTAACAGGGCATCTACATCATTTTCATTTACGTAGCTCCTAAGTTCATTTATTCTTGGAGATATGCCGTTCGCATTCCAAAATATTATTTTAAAGCTTTCTTTTTGGGACCTAGCCATGGCGGGTTTGATTCTCACTGTTATTTTTAAAGTCCGCGATTAATTTAAAAGCCTCAAAGACCATTTGCATTGGATCACTCTTTTTTTGTATTAGCTCTGCGAACTGCATCAACAGGTGTTTTATTGCATCTAGGTCGAACATGGTGATAAACCCTCTGATGAGGTTGAGGATTTCATCCATCTTTTCATCATTGGTTTTACCAGCAGGTTCAGTCTCAGCTTCCATATCCTCAGCCTCAACCGCGGTTTGGTCATTTTTGTGAGTATCCTTTTGGACCTCAGTAGTTTTTTGCCTTTTTTCAACCGTTTTTTCTAACAGCTGGGTTTGCGCGAGCACTTCCTCTCTGACTCGTTTAGTTTTGGCTTCACGTGTTTTGATTTCTTCTTTTGATTTAGCATATTGGTTTACAATTTTAGCTTCTAGTTCTGCCTGTCTGGCTTTTTCGGCTTCCTTTCTCTTTATAATGGCTGTAGTAGCCAGTTTTACTTCTTCCGGAGTCAATTCTCTGGAAGACGAAGGTTTGGGGGCCTGCTCTTGCACCGATCTGGTGGGTGCTGAAAATTGGTATCTATTTTGCTGTGGCACAGTGTGCGAGGAGCCCTGAGGGGGTGCCTGGGAGTTTAATCCGAGGGCCTTTTGCCTCCAAGGGGGTATCTGATTTTGGGGAGGGGGGGCATACCCCGGTGCCTTTCCTCTGTTCCAGGGGTTCTTCGGGCATTGCCTGAAGTTCGCTGGGTGGTCTCCATTGCAATTTGCACACGTAGCCTTCTCAGACCTAGGTCTCTGGCAGTCCCGTGTGAAGTGTTCTTCAGCACACTTAAGGCACTTAGGTGGCATACTGCAGTTCTCCGAGGAGTGATTGAACTGTTGGCACCGGTAGCAGATTTTGAAACCCCGTGCTCTGAAGGCCTCTACCTTCACAGCCAAGTAACCTAATCTTGTTAGTCTGTAGACCCTCTGCCAGTCTGCCGTAGGCCTAAGGCTGACTAAGAAGATCGGCAGGGGTAATCTCGTTTTAGTGTTTCTCAGTTGAGAAACCCGGACTACATCTAATCCTTCGGATGTTAAAGTGATTTTTATTTCCTCTATGTTATAATTTGTTGGTAGCCCCTTCAGAACTACCTTTTTTGGCCTTTCCGTCTTTAGGTTTAAGCTGTGGAAGGGGATTTTCTCACTACTTAAATGGCGCTGTACAACCCTGTAGGTGTCAGCGTCATTTGGAATCAATTTTAGCATGTCTCCTGTGAGCTTGCCAGATACTTTATTTCCTGAGATATCATCTAGTTTTTTAAGGAGAACTTTGTAATTATCATTGAACTTTATGAAAAAACATTCAGCTTTTGGGTCTTTTTTCTCAACTTCAACTGTTGTTAGCCTGTCACTATTTTCGACCGTTTTAGGTTTAGGTGCACTTTTAAACACAACTGGTTGCGCGGCAATCTCAGCGTAAGTCTTAGTTTTAACATAATCATTGTCAGTTACATTTACAACATTATCAGCTATTTCATTACAGTCCATGTTATCATGGACATTTAAGTTTTCTTCGACAATCTGACTTTTAGTAGGAGCATCCTTAGTGGATTGCCCCTCCATCTTTCTTTTTTTATTTGGATTTTCAACCGTTTTAAGTTTATCTTCATCTTTAATTTCCTTAATTAAGCCTAGCTCTATCATTTTACTTTTGATTTGAACACTAGAATTACATCCCTCACATTTAGAAATCTCATAAATATCACAATCAATAAACCTATCCAATTTCCGGGCAAACAAAAAAGAGTTCACAGAAAGTAACGAACCTAGCATCTTGGAGACTTGATCCTCTTCCTGTCCCAGTAGTCCGTTCATCAGCAGCTCCCTGATGTGAAGAGTCATCACGTAGACTGCCAGGGTGCAGAAGTTGATGGCGGTCTTGATTTCTTCCTTCAGTCCAGTCATCAGTCCATCATCAGGTAGAGTTTCACAGTAATTCGTCAAGGCACCCTTGAGAGGCCCGAATTCTTCCTCGTCCAGCTCACCAGCAAGTTCGCGAGTAGCTGCCACGTCGCCTCGTTCCAAATCCATATCGTCAGGGCGGAGAAGTTCCCAAATATAGCACTACCACGTGGTAACAACACACGTGGCACTCCAAAATGGAAAGCACAAAATCCAAAATGGCGAATCGCCCGTACACAACAAGCTGTAGAATTGCTTTGCCCGACGTGCTCTATCGTAACTAGATATAACACGCCCAAGCGGAAGCAAGAAGATCACCAACTGATAAAAGCAGGAGCAATACAAAAGCACGTCCACACAACTCGAAGTCTAGGCTCCGAATGAATGGCCCCCGATATTTTGTAAGATTCAGGATATAAATACGCTCCCTACATTTTTGTAAGAAACGGGATGCAAACCACGCCCATTACATTTCTGATAGATCTGCACGTGTTCCACAGTTTACAATAAGTCTAAGTTTACAATAGCTTATGAAACATACAACATATCCAAGACCATCGTTGTATGTCAAGGGGTTAAAATATATGTTTTGATAAATTTAAGGGCAAAATCTTAATCTCTGCTCAAACAGTAACAATGAGATCATGAACGCTATTAACTCTTTTGTCCCCTTGAGCTTTGTTATCATCATACCCGACTTACTTTTTGACATCACGTCTATATATCATCACTATAGAATGCTAAAACAATCTCGAAAAAACCGATTACAGATTGAGATTAATCTTCGCAAACGAGTTTCTTAGACAGAATTTTTTCACTTATTCCTACTTTCGAAATAAGCAGCTTCAGTGATAAATCCACTGAAAATAAAGAATGTTTAAAATGTTTAAATTAGTTGTCAAAACAATTTTTAAAAGTGCTATAGCTGTCCTCCAAAACTGCCATTTCTTATTTGTCTGTGAAGGATTTGTTTGTTCTTTCGATGGCAAAAGCTTATTTATCTACTTTGAAGTCAAATTTTATATACTTTACATGCACTAATATAGTAAGAGTGGATAAAATAAATTTTAGACAACAGCAGAATTTAGCCATGCTGAGAAAAGTAGTTTCTGTTCTTTTTTTTTAAATTACATTTACGGATAAATTTGGCATTTTTGCTTATTACATTCCTTATATCCTTATATACATATAATGTCAAGGAAAATACTGTGACGGAGTCGAAAATTCGAATTCGAGTTTTCGACGGGAGAGCACGCTTCACCCATCCCTGAACACGAATCAGACATTTTTGAGATGATGTGTGTGTGTGTGTGTCAGTGAAACTGTGCAGACGATAACTGACGGACGAATGGACTGATTCGAACGAAATTTGGTACAAAAATTACAATCCATAAATACTGGAAGCCTATTTTTTTTATACACAATCGAATGTTCGGAATCCAGCTAAATTTTCAAGTGAAATATTGAAAAAACCATCAAAAACTTAAAACATTTAATAAGGTTACGCAAATAGTAATTTCTTATGTAATATTTCAATAGAAAACGATTGAGATAAATTTTAGAACGCTAACATGAACCGTTCTCGAGATATTGAACATTTTTCAAAAACATTATCAAAAAATCATATAAAATAAAAAAAATTATATTACCTATTTTGAAATATGTTCACTTTACATAACTAATATCATGCGATAAATATGGTGACATCATTCACATGGATCTAGCAAGTTCCATTCATGTAAAAAGATACTTTAGGTAATACTTTTGTATTTGGACGCTAATAGTCATTTATCTGCAACAAAAATAACTTATATCTCCGTCCATTACGCTTGACGAAATTTTGGCGGAATGTCCCCAACTTGGCGAATTTTTTAAATGTTGCGAAATTTACGAAAATGTCGCCAAATTAATAAAAATGACGCTAAATCGATGAAAATGACGAGTAGATGATGAAAGTTCAATATCTTGGAAAGACCATAAGCGTAGACTATAAGAATAACACGTTTCTCCGTCCGTCCCTAACGTTTGGCGAGAAATTTAGCGGGATATTGCCAACTTGCCGCCTATTTTAAATGTTTCTAAAATGACAAAAATGTCGCCAAATTGATAAAAATGACGGCAAATGGGTAGTAATGTCTCCCAAATTCAGAGTTTCGTCATACCTTCTAATATATAAGAACTACTCTTGTCTCCGTTTGTCTGTAACACTTGGTGATACATTTGGCAAACTCAGCGACTAATTTAGCAAAGTACATTTCCAACTTGGCGATAGTTCGCCCCCAGATTGACAAAAATATCGTCAAAATTGCAAAAATGACGTTCAATTAATGAAAATTACGCCTAATTGATGACGTAATTATTAAGGTATTTTAATATATGGACTATATCGCTTATTGAGGATGCTACCCATATTGATGACTGTTTATTTAGAGTTGCATGAAATTAATTGAGTTAATTGAGTATTCTGAAATAGTGTTACAGGTTGTCATCCTGAAAATCGCCAAATGTACAATACAACGATAAAAACACAGCTCCGTGGACCTTATACATCATTTTTTGACTGTAAAACAGTTTTTTGACTGTTTTTTGACGGTATAAGGAAAGTCATGTGTTACCCACATCATATTTTAACTTTCCTTATATACATAATGTATAAGGAAAGTATTGTGACGAGGTCGAAAATTCGAATTCGAGTTTTCGACGGGAGAGCACGTTTCAAGCACCCCTGATCACGAATCAAAAAATCTGATGTGGGCAACACATGACTTTCCTTATATAATGCAATGAATTTACTACTTTTACAGTACAAAAATAGGTTTTTCTTATAGTAGATACTTATATTCTTTTCAAGATACTGAATTTTCGACAATTAGTCGTCATTTTCATCCATTTGGCGAGATTTTCGTTACTTTGGCAACATTTCAAAAAGTCGCCAAGTTGGCGACATTTCGCCAAATTCGTCGCAAAGTCTCGCCAAGCTTTACGGACGGAAAAATAAGTTATTCGTATAGCAGATAAATGACGATTGGCGTTCAAATACAAAAGTATTGCTCAAAGTATCTTTTCTCATGAATGGAATTCGCTAGATCCACGAGAGTGATGTCACCAAATCGATCGCATGATATTACATATGAAAAGTGAACATGTTTCTCAACAGTTAATATTTATTTTTAATTTATGGGATTTTTTGATAAATTTATTTGAAAAATGTGCAATATCTCGAGAACGGTTCATGTTAGCGTTCTAAAATTTATGTCAATCGTTTTCTAATGAAAAATTACATAAGAAATGTCTATTTGCGTAACTTTATTAGAGGTTTTGATTTTTTGACGATTTTTTCAAAATTTCACTCGAAAATTTAGGGGGGGGTTTGAACATTCGATTGCGTATAAAAACAACAGGCTTCCAGTGTTTATGGATTGTGATTTTTGTACCAAATTTCGTTCAAATCGTTCCATTCGTTCGCCATTTATCGTCTTCACAGACTCACTGACACACACACACACACTTTCACACACACATACTTTCACACACACACACAGACATCACTTCAAAAATGTTTGATTCGTGATCAGAGATGCTTGAAACGTGCTCTCTCGTCGAAAACTTGAATTCGAATTTTCGACCCCGTCACAATACTTTCCTTATACAATATTGTATATAAGGAAAGTAATATTTTTGAAGTGATGTCTGTGTGTGAAAGTATGTGTGTGTGTATGTGTGTGTGTGTCAGTGAGCCTGTGGAGACGATAGTTGACGAACGAATCGACCGATTCGAACGAAATTTGGTACAAAAATCACAATCCGTAAACAGTGGAAGCCTGTTGTTTTTATACGCAATCGAATGTTCAGAATCCCCCTAAATTTTAGAGGGAAATTTTGAAAAAATTGACAAAGAATAAAAACCATCAATAAAGTTGCGCAAATAGATATTTCTTATGTAAATTTTTATTAGAAAACGATTGACATAAATTTTAAAACGCTAACATGAATCGTTCTCGAGATATTGCACATTTTCCAAAAATATTTTTTAAAAATCACAAAAAATAAAAGAAATATTTTTCCAATTGAGAAACATGTTCACTTTTCATATGTAATACCATGCGATAAATTTGGTGACATCAATTTCGTGAAACTAGCCCGTTCCATTCATGAAAAAAGATACTTTGTATAATACTTTTGTATTTGAATGTCTATAGTTACTTATCTGCTGTAAGAATAACTTATTTCTCCGTCCATGAAGCTTGGCGATATTTTGGCGACGAATTTGACGGTATGTCGTCATCTTGGTGACATTTTTATTTGTTGCCGAATTAACAAAAATCTCGCCAAATGGATAAAAATGACGCCAAATCAATGAAAATGACGACTAATTGAAGAAAATTCAATATCTTGGAAAGAATATAAGTATCTACTATAAGAATAAAAATTTTTTAGCTGCAAAAGTAGTAAATTCATTGCATTATATAAGGAAAGTCATGTGTTGCCCACAACAGATTTTTTTTTAATTTGTTCAAGTTTTACATAGAAGGTTTTCATACCTTCATAAATGTTATTGCACAAAATAATGCATAAAATAAATAATTATTTGTAATTGCAACCGATTTGAAGATATTTGAAACATTTTACTTCTCATTTCGTGACTTGGCGCATTATAAAACTTCGCAAGTTCGCCCAAACGTAAAATAACGAAATATTTAAGGAACGGTGAAGTTGATTTTATCCAAAATTTCACATTGAAACAAGAAATTAATTGATACATTTGAGAGTATTTCGTCTTCATTTCATCAAATTTTGCGGGAAAACTTTCGAGCCTGAGAAGATACATACCTGCCTTTATTTTATTCAAAGTTTTTATTTTGCAGATTTGTTGAAACCGCAGCCTGAGTGAAGTTTTATATACTCAAGCGTACTACGCCTCGCTTCGCACCGACAAAACAACCTACTTGAACAAAAACAATCCCATACTCGATCATCCTTTTAAGATTATTGGATTATTTCGGAGTTTCGGTATAACAGAACGACAGAGAAAAAAGAAATAAATTTTATAAAGTGTCTACTCAGCGAACATGAGCTTATTTTGTGGTTAAAAAA
This sequence comes from Amaurobius ferox, assembly GCA_951213105.1. Taxonomy (NCBI): domain Eukaryota; kingdom Metazoa; phylum Arthropoda; class Arachnida; order Araneae; family Amaurobiidae; genus Amaurobius; species Amaurobius ferox. The sequence goes on along the minus strand of OX578137.1, from coordinate 148,897,922 downwards.
GTTTTTTAATATGGAGAAGACGATTTTCTCAGCGAACATGAGCTGGCTTTATGGTTAATGACATTTTTTAATATGGAGAAGACGATTTTCTGAAGTGGAAGTTAGTTAGGAATTAACCCTCTTGATACATAAATACTAATCAATGTTTATAAATAAATATTTACATTTTTCTGGTAGAAAAGAATTAGATATTACAAATTTATTTACAAATAATATTTGTCTTAATCCCGAACTAACATGCGGGTCCCACAATCAGAAACCCCAAGTTATTTGAAGATAATTTCACTCTCCACGTCAATTACAGAGAATAGCATTTTTTAATATGTAGAAGACGATTTTCTCAGCACACATGAGCTGGTTTTATGGTTAATGATATTTTTCAATATGGAGAAGACGATTTTCTGAGGTGGAAGTTAGTTAGGAATTAATCCTATTGATTCATAAATAACAATCCATATTTAAATAATAAATATTTAAACTTTTCTGGTAGAAAAGAATTAGATATTACAAATTTATTTACAAATAATATTTGTCTTAATCCCGAACTAACATGCGGGTCCCACAATCAGAAACCCCAAGTTATTTGAAGATAATTTCACTCTCCACGTCAATTACAGAGAATAGCATTTTTAATATGTAGAAGACGATTTTCTCAGCACACATGAGCTGGTTTTATGGTTAATGATATTTTTCAATATGGAGAAGACGATTTTCTGAGGTGGAAGTTAGTTAGGAATTAATCCTATTGATTCATAAATAACAATCCATATTTAAATAATAAATATTTAAACTTTTCTGGTAGAAAAGAATTAGATATTACAAATATATTTACAAATAATATTTGTCTTAATCCCAAACTAACATGCGGGTCACACATTCAGAAACCCCGAGTTATTTGAAGATAATTTTAGGCTCCACGGTTCAATTACAGAGAAAATATAATAATTCGACACGAACATCATAAATTGCGAGAAGTTTCTCTTTACAAATACAAGCAAGGTGCAAAAAGTAAGATGAGGCCATTAAGAGATAAGCGAAATCATCCGGACGTCTGCTAATGGCTTCCTTCTGAGGTAGAATTACGACTCGAAAAATAGAATCGACACGAACAAGGAAAAGAGAAGAATTGCATGAAATATCAGAGTCCCAAAACCTGCGGAAATAATTCTGGAATAGAAGAGAATTATTCACAATAACTTATAATATAGTTCTGTTCATATATTGATAATATATTCCCAAAGTTTATAAGCATATATTTGCTCATTATTATACACTAGTTGTTAAGCCCCTAAAATGTGCATAAAGTTAAGTAAAATATTCCCTTCCATCCATCCGGAAGGCATTTCTTATGCAGGTTGTCAAGGAAAATTATGCATCAGGCCTATAACTTGGTAACTATTAGGGTTCTCGTATATTTCCTCAGGTATGTAGGAAACCCATGTGGTGCTAGTCTTCAGGAGGCAATTTTAGTAGGGGGTGAAACCGCGTTTTGTGGGGGATTACAGTATTAAAACAAGATTGGGTAATTTTTTATTTTGAGCGCGAAAGACAACTTAAATCGCGATCCTTTGTGGAAAAGTAAATATATATAGTAAGTAAATATATATATATTTGAAAGATATAATAATAACCAATTCTAAGTAATGGCAAAATATAAAAATAATAAAATCACCAAAGCAGTTAAATCACGGCTACCATGCCGAAAAAAGAAATGAACAGCTTTGCCTTAATTTGGAGATTAATTAGACTAGATTATTCATCAGGTCTGAGCACTCAACCCTAATTAACCCAAACACATTCTTGTTTCTGATATGACAATAGTAAGTTACTATAAGTACCATAACTAAGACTACAATCATTAAAAGATGAAAAATTGGAATATTATTAAGAAATCATGTATTAAAGTGATCCATGAGGCAGGAACCCTGTATGCAGGTGCAGTAAATGCAGTAAAGGCTAGCAGTTGTAACTCAATGAAACAGTTAGGAAGCATCCGGGACACGGAGCAGAAATAAACCATCGAATCAGAAGGGAAACAAATAGGTAAAGTGATCTCCATTGAAACCAATATATATAAATATATATATATATATATATATATATATATATACTGCTGGACAATTACTAAGGACGGATGACACTATTACCCATAGCAACCACAAAATGAAAGGAAGCAAAATGGGGAAAATTAGAATAACTGCGGGATACAGTAAGAAGTGGTGTTCGTATGCAAATTTTTCATTTCCAGGCATGTTCGTCACCTGATAGCTCTGATAAGTGATTATTTAAAGGATTTGACGAGAATGGACAGTTGTCGTTCCAAGTGTAAGTTTTACGGGAAAGATTTAATTGACGAATTTGACATTTTCAGTATATCTTACCAATATAACTTCGATAATTTTACTTGTGGCCGTATTATTGGAATGATCGAAAAAGGGCGAAAAATAACAGATGTTGTCAGGGGGTTTGACATCGCCCGCAGCGTTGTTTCACGACTGTGGTAAGTATTTAAAACAACTGGAATGTGCAGCAAGTGTCATGGGGGAGGTCGTGTTAGAAATACGACGCCTGCAAGAGGCAGGTACATTGTCATATCGGCAAAAAGGGACCGGCGCACTACAGCTCAGAACGAGATAAATCAGTTTCTTGCTGCCACATGACAGAGGTTCTCCCGAAAAACTGTAGCCAGACGATTGGGAGAAAGAGGAATATACGCCCGTAGACCTGTTGTATGTGTCCCATTGTCCAGACTGCACCGTACCGCCCGTTTGCAATGGGGTCGTGACCATCGCAATTGGACCGAACAGAACTTGGCTTGCGTACTATTATCAGATGAGAGTAGATACAGTCTGTCATCGGATTGTAGACGCCAACTGATCTGGTGCGAGAGTGGTACTGTTTATCTTCCAGAAAATATCCAGGAAAGGGACCGATATCCGACATGCAGTATCATGGTATGGACGGGCATCATGATCAATGGCCTTACGCCCTTACATGTGGTTGCAACTAGGACTATGACCGGCCAACGATACACTGATGAAATTCTACTGCCTCATGTTCGCCATTTCCGTGGTGCTGTCGGTGATAAATTTGTTTTCATGGACGACAACGCACCATGTCATCGAACACTCGCTGTTCAGGATTGTCTAGTCAACTGGGGTATTCAATGCCTCGTATGGCCAGCACGTTCTCTAGATCTGAACCCCATTGAAAATATTTGGGATGCTTTGGGGAGGCGACTTGCTGGTCGAAAATATCCTCCAACAAACAAGAACATTCTCATCCATGACATCCTGACAGAGGAGTGGGATAACTTGCCTCAACAACTGCTAGATAATGTTGTACAAAGCATGACACGACGTGTGGAATGTTGCATTGCACTCCACGATGGACATATCTCGTACTGACACCTTTCCCAAAGGTGCCTGCTGTCGTTCATATGTATTTTTTTCATTTCCCCGTACACAGCATCAAATGACCACTTCTTTCCCTTCAGTTGTTTCAAAACCTTCTGTATTTTCCAGAGCAATAAATTATCTTTTTTCTAATGTCTGAACAGTGTGGCTACAATATTTTACCCTGCTGGACCTCCAGTTCCGCTTGATGTTGTGCTACATTGCAATTTGTGATCCGACTTTAGCAATTATCCAGCAGTGGATATATATATATATATATATATATATGTGTGTGTGTGTGTGTGTGTCTGTGTGTGTGTGTGTGTCTGTGTATACAGGGTGTACCAAAAATACTGACCTCGGCTTTTATTCCTTAAACATTGATCTTAGACATATATAATAAATTACAAAGTTACTTAAAAAGAAGTACAGAATTTTATGAAATCGATTAAAATTTTCAAGGAAATCAAATTCAAAGAAATACAAATTTTAAAATTTTATACGGCCCCCGTACAAAAACATTTTAAATGAGTAAAATGTGCCCCATACACTAATCAGGTGATGTACAAAATTTCAGCATTTATCATAAAAATTCCCAGAGATATGAAAAGATAAAAATGCTGACTTAAACCACTTTTCAATGTATCGACATGGGTTCTTAGAGGGGAAAAATCATGTAGGCAGATCGCGTTTCAGGGGTCATACACAAATTACGAAAGAAAACAGTGATTGCATAAATAAATAATAATTTTGCTATTTATTGGTACAAAAGTATCTGCTCTGTGTAGAAATAATAACTTTACACAAAGATTACAAAGTTTGTTCAAAATGTTTTTCATCCATACCAAAGATCCATTAAAGATAAGAGGCAGATATTATTTGCTTATGATGCATTTCTGCGTTGCGTCATTTGCACTCTTGTTGGAAACATTTACATTTTATTTTGTGATTAATCCCTCACCAACATCGTTTAAACATATCTCTAGGACATTTCATGATAAAATGCTGAAATTTTGTACATCACCTAACTAGTATATGGGGCACATTTTACTCATTGGAAAGGTTTATGTACGGGGGGTTGTACGGGTTTTTTTTAACTTCAAAACTATTAGATACAATATGAGCTCCTTGTTTTTTTATAATGGGAATTACAGATTTTAAGATTTTAAGCAATTTACCATTAGCCGGCTTTAAATATGTTTTGTATCACCGGTCGGAATTTTATAGGTTTCTTGTGAAGTTTTGGTATAAGGGTTAAGTAAGGAAATCGCAGTTGTTTCAGATCATGTCCAATTTTTTTATAGATAGCTACTATACGATTTTCGATTGATCTTCTTGATATACTCAGTTGTTTATACCTAGTGTCATTCCTATAGTGTTCCAGCAAAGTACTATGATAGAATTTCCTACGTGTAATAGCATAATTGGACGTCACTTTATCCACGTAAGTGACAATATACCTGTCCTGCAATTCCCTTATCTCCCCGACATCAAATCTTTCACGTTGTATATTATCAGAATTGTAATAGCATAATTGGACGTCACTTTATCCACGTAAGTGACAATATACCTGTCCTGCAATTCCCTTATCTCCCCGACATCAAATCTTTCACGTTGTATATTATCAGAATTGTAATAGCATAATTGGACGTCACTTTATCCACGTAAGTGACAATATACCTGTCCTGCAATTCCCTTATCTCCCCGACATCAAATCTTTCACGTTGTATATTATCAGAATTGTAATAGCATAATTGGACGTCACTTTATCCACGTAAGTGACAATATACCTGTCCTGCAATTCCCTTATCTCCCCGACATCAAATCTTTCACGTTGTATATTATCAGAATTCTCCCAGTAACACATGTTAAATGCTTTAATCACTTGATATTTCCATTCATTAAAAGTTGAAACAGAAAATAATAAAAATAAATCAGAAACTTAAACAGTGAGTTTAAAAAAGAGTATTTTGTTAGTAATAGAATAAAAAATTAATAAAAAGTATCAACGGATTTCAAAGACAAAAAAGAGCCTTCCCGTTATATATCCAGTAGAGAAATAGAAAACTCACACTAGCAAAAGACAAGAACTGGTCTGTTAATAAATAGTTATATCACATAATTCAGGAACTGAATTGCCGCCAAACGAAAATTTGTAAAGAGGAAAGGAAAACTTCAGAAAAGGAAAAATAAGAGAAGAAATAAATATTCAAAGAACTTGTGTTTGCTTTTAACACTTTCCAACATAGTTGAAAAGTGTTTATGACTTTGTCATTCTGTCTGTCCGTTCGCAGGATATCTGCCGTAAAAATGACTTTATCAAAGTAAAATTTTAGGATGTTGTTTAAACGGTCTGTGGGACATATGGGAATGGAAATTAATAATATCACCCAACTAGTTTCGGATTTAACCCGGCTTGAAAAAAACTGAAATATATTAAACCCTATGAGATTTAATTTTTCAAATATGTTTAAGCGGAGTTAAACTTCACAAATTGCTTTGAAAATTTTAGGAAATATTGAAATTATCCCATAAAATATAAAAAATCAAAAATTCAGCAAAATATCTTGGTAGTGCTTTAAATAAAATTTTAAATAATAATTACACCCATATTATATGAACCACTTTATGGAAAGGTCAAGTGACTCATTGCAAAATAACATATGACTTCTTTTTTTTTTCTGCTTTCGTCTTTGTTTCTGTATATTACCTGTGTATTTAAATTCTGTGCCAACGCAATTACAATATTTTTTATTTTAAATTATCACTAATCTTTCTTTATTCCTACAACGAAGCCTAATTTTACCAGTGCGTTCGAACCGCGAATTTTCGTAATGACCAGCAGATAATTTCCCAAATAAACTATTGGGATAGAAATTAAAGCGCTTATCGTTGAAGTGGATTCTACAGATGTCTGCGAAACATGAATGCTAATTTAATTACAACTCTCAGCGCAGTGATTTTTAGAATTTTTTTCGCTCGCGGAACCCTTTTGAGATTCAGTTTTAAGGCAAAACCCCAAATTGCAAGAAAAGAAATCCATTATGGTCAAAATTATTTATTTAAAATTTTACGCGTCATTTTCATTTAAAAAAAAAACTCACACGAAGCTACCCCGTCACTGAATCCATGTCATACTACTTCGGAAACATGGGGTTCCGCGGAACACACTGTAGAAAACGCTGCACCAGCGTGTTAATTAAAATTTCATAATGTATTTAATTAATTTTTGCCAAAACATGGTGTCAGTATTTTTAATATTCTTGACACCATATTCTAGCACCCTATGAATGTCTTTTATTTTGCGTTATCAGTTTCTGAAAGTTTCAGCTCCAGAAAAAACTGTGCAGCACCGTTAATCAAAATTACCTTATTTTTCTTTCCCTCTCCCTCTGATGTTATCGGGTTAAGCGGTTTTCCTGTTTCCTTTAGGCTACGTATTCTTTTTATATCATCATTTTACCGATAACTTTCAGAATGTCAATAATGTATTGCAATCATAACTATTTCAAATTTAGTGGATATTTAATTTTTTATGCACAGCATTTCAACATTCATCAACTCCAAGATGTGAATCTTAGACGTGCTTGCTCTTCAATACCGTGTTAATTACGTTACACTTTTTGTTAACAACTATACCGGATCAGCATCGAAAAATTTGAACATGCTGCCGTGCCAAGAGCATAGATCTACCACTGTATAGGTTAATACCTCAAAACACTTTTGTCCTGGATATCTGATATGGTCTTCTTCCTTCGTAAACTATGAAAGCACGATTTTCGAGATCGACGCTCTCACCAACTAAGCTACGGGCACCTGCCAAAACTGAACATTCAACTCCTTTTATCTCGTTGGAATTTAAAAGAACATGCATCATGCTTACGTTGCATGTTAAAGATTTGAACGTCAAACATTTGAAGGTCAAATAAGGGAACAATAAATTTATGTATTCTCAAAATATGTTTTAACTGTTTGTCTATAAACATACTTGAATTTAAGCCTGTCAAAGACACGGATACACTTCCCCTAAAAATAAGTTACAACTTTTGTTGAATAACTTTTATTTTGTTTAAAAATGCATGGCGCTTAGAGTCGAAAATACTTGGATTAATTGAAAATGGCTCCAGGTTTCATCAATACTGTAAGTGCGAAAAGTTTCAGTTGTTTAGATCATCAAGAGGGTTTCTTGTAAAGAATTTACTCCCTATTTTATCCACACCTGGGGGAGAAATCGAAAATCTGTCTCTGTTAGATTCTGTTCCGTAGACGGTACTATAAGAGTTGCAAAGATTCAGCCTTCTACGTCACCAAAGAAGGGGCATTTGACACATCTGCAAGACTTTTCGAAAAAACATATTTTCTACGACCCGGAGATGGAGAAATCAAAATTACAGCTCCTTTAGATTATGTCCCAATGTTGATACTATAAATGTGCAGAGATTTCGTTTTCTAGGACACAGGGGAGGGGGGGCGAGGATCCTTAGAAGAGTCTGGAAAGCATAAACGTGTTTATGTAGATATATCTTAAAATTTTGATGCAAAAGGGTCAGATAGGACCAGACCATGCTTCTAGACTTCTTTGAGGAAATACTTCCTGGGGTATGCTTCTAGACTTCCAGAGGCTTTGTTTTTAGTCTTTTCTCAAGACTTCCCTTTTAGGGAAGTCTTAACTTCCTTGCAAAACTTCCCTAAAAGCATGATCATGTCTTTCAAAGGTAAATTGTGCCGAATTTGCCTTAAATATTAAAAAAATACAACACGTGCAGCTTATAATATCGTATAAGTTAAAGCTCGTGAAAAAGTCTTGTGGAGACAAATATTCTTGTTATTTTTTTATACACAGGCGATAACTTGTAGAATAATATTTCGTGAACAATCTATAAAATAAAATTCTAAGATACACAGAAGGTCCCACATTTTCCCACGTTCATTAGCTGAAATGGGTTTCAGATTTCTTTCCTTTTCTCACCAAAGATAAGAGGTTTCGAAATATTTTTAAGTCTGCTTTTAAGCATTGTTGCCATCTATAAAAAAATGAGTAATTTTTCTTTGAACAGGGTTCATTTTTGAGTTTTTTTTAGTTCTCTTTGTTCTCTTCGTACTTTTTCATACTTTAAGAAAAGGGGTGCATTTAAAAAAATATATTTCCATACTCTGATCTCTTAATGGGTGATTTTTTCGTTAAAATCGCCAGAAGCAGATGATTCGAAAGGCGTTGATTCACTGCAGAAAATAGAACGTAAAAGTAGATTCGATAAAGAGAAAATATGGAAACTTTGGCGTTCTAATGCTTCTAAATAACGAGCACAGCCAGATCTTTTCTTTCCAAGTAAGATGAAAAGACTAAAGTATCCCATATCTGATTTTTTTCGACAAACTAATAGATTTAAATTATTTGAAATAACATTAACAAAATTTGTTGTCACACGATAATATGATTTATATGATTGTTCTTATAGTAGTTATCGATTAAAATAAGCATACCGATTTAAATGAACATCGCTCCATTTTATCAAGAGATATCTCTACCAGTGGAAGAGTGAAATTTGTAATAACTCGAGAAAGGCTCATGATAACCTCAATACAAAATATTCACACTTTTTGCAAAAGGTAATATATTCAATACAGTATTATTATTTCAAATGTCGTCATTTAGATTTAAATAAAAACAATTATATATATATATATATAAGTTCTAATGTATTTTAAATAACCACATTGCATTCGTTAATTTTCGAAAAATAAAATGCTCGAAACCTTAGTTGTTGTTGTGATTGTATGCGATTATTTACATAAAACAATTACGTATATAAGTTCTAATGTATTTTAAATAACCACATTACATTCGTTAATTTTCGAAAAATAAAATGTTCGAAACCTTGGTTGTTGTTGTGATTGTATGTTATTATTTACATAAAACAATTACGTATATAAGTTCTAATGTATTTTAAATAACCACATTACATTCGTTAATTTTCGAAAAATAAAATGTTCGAAACCTTGGTTGTTGTTGTGATTGTATGTTATTATTTACATAAAGCAATTACGTATATAAGTTCTAATGTATTTTAAATAAATACATTACATTTGCTAATTTTCGAAAGAAAAATTTTAGAAACCTTAAAGGTTTTCCTCTGGTAGTAAGTAGATCGATAAAAAACAGCGGAGTTAAGAGTTTTTGGAGTGAACAGTGTGGGAAAAAAAATCGGATTTTTTTGTTGGTTTTCATGCTCCTAATTTAACTTTATTCTACACAGCATTGGCTACTCTTGACGCTCGGAGACCGGCACACTTAATTAACATAAAGCAAGAGAAGGCAATGACAGATAGCACTAAATCATACCATTACGAAAATCTTTCCTTACAGTTCGTTTCATGATTTGAGTACACTTCAATTTTACAACTGTTGTATGTTAAGAGTTTTAAATAAACGAATGGTCTGCCCGACCAAGGGGGAGTATAGTTGCCATAAAGCCGTGTTTTATATCATTGCATTGACATGAGTTTCAGGTATTGACATGAGAACCTAAATAAATATATAAAATGAATCATAAAAAATGCACAATAAATCCTCTATTTAATATGTAAAATAAAATATTCATTAATTAATATATTAAAATATGCATTAAGAAATTGTATATCATTGTAAGACAATAAATTGTAAGACAATATTCACAAATTACATAATATTGGATTTAAAATTACTTTTTACAACTTCAAAAGAAAAAATATTTTTTTTAGGAAATACAACATTACTTAATAATTATGCAATGTAAATAAAAAAAGAGAATAAAATAAAATAAAAAAATGTTTTTTACGCTCACAGATTTTCTTGATTAAAATTCACAGATTAGAACTATAACATTTTTTGTAGATTTCTCACTCATTTTTTTTTAGGTAATTATGAATGACATTCATAACTGCTGAACATTTTTTGCCAATATCTAAATTCATATTATTTATTTTTTGTGAACTCCTGTATTATGCATGAGATTTGAAGAAATATGACATTTTAGAATACTTTCCCAAACTTTTGTTTCGTACTTGCATAATAGTAAATTAAGTACATGGTTAATAATAAATTCAATTTTATAAATTCATGAGAATTTGTAAATAAATTTACATTTTGTATAAGAAGTAAATCACATAAAGACACTCCCAATTCACAGATAATAATTAGTGCATTTTTTATGTGTAATACAATCACAATGCTAAACTCTGGAGTACTTAACGAATGTTCCGGGAATAAATTTGATTTTTATTGACATTTCTGTACTGTTCTGAAGTATTTGCTGCAACCCTAAGGTCAGCTTAACTTCAACAGAAAAATAAGAAAAACACCATCAGCAGAATAAAATAGCTCCTAAAAGAAGAAACTTCGAAGAGCTAAAAATTACATCTATGCAATATTTTTGTGTGACTTTCTCAAGTCATTGATCCAGGACATATTCTATATATATATATATATATATATATATATATATATATATATTTTACTCTCAACACCACTTTCGAACATAGCTCAATATTGAGGAACTCTTCACATCAACTTTTAAGATGGAACTCAACCATATCTGTTTTAGAAGAAAGAACATTACTGAAAAGAATGCCTCCCCCCAGAAAAGGGGGAGCTACCACTTCTACTTTTAAAACCTCTTTACATGCCAAATTTCTTGCAACAAACTGTAAAAAATATATAATAAAAAATGGTCACTTCACGCTAAGAATGCTGGGAATAGGGCGTACCAATACTTGCGATTGGTTCTAGACGAAATGATGTCATCTTGAGAGATCAGACCTATAGTAAATGAGGGGTGAAAGGTTTTACTCCACTGCCTCGGAGTGATTTCACTCGAAGCTTTCACATAAATCCCATTGATATTGGTCTTAATTGCTGGATCTTGACAACTAAAATGATTGCAAACAGTAAAAGATTCCCCGATTGTGAAAAAGGCATGGGAAGTATTTCTTTCTTCTTCCAGATGAGAATTATTCAAGAGCTATAAAATTAAAATAAAAGGTTCCAAGGAGTGGGGACTGACTGTGTTTAAGACTATTTATTGCTTACGCCTTTGCTCAGATCCTGAGAAAAAATATTTCTCCTCGACCATCTGAAGTTGATGGGATGAAGTTGATGGAATCTGAAGTTGATTTGTCCGCATTGCAAAGAAGTAGATTTCTATGCATAATTAAAAAAAGTGTTATGGTGAGTTTGAATTTCTAAACTCATCACGACAATTTGTACTGGCACAATCTTCATCTCGTGTACATGGATCAACACAGATACCTTACACCTTCGAGTTGAGGGCGCGGTAGCCCAGTGGTTAGCGCGCGGGAATTGAACTTGGTAGGCCCGGGTTCGATTCTCTCCACTGCCAAAACTGCCGCCGTGTTCCTGCGGAGTACGAGCACGTTAAACATGTGGGTCCGTAAGTCCTTCCGACAGGTTGGTCGTAGGGAAGGAGGGTATGGTCCCTGTGGATACCTCCCGCACTGGATTTCGGTCTAAATATTGGGTGGCTCTTTCCAACAGTCCAACAGTTGCCTTACACTTTTCTGGTAGGTCGGATTGTCTGGATCTCAACAACATCAACTTCGGGTAGGTCGGACGGTCTGGGTCGAAGAAGAAGAAGAGTCAGCAACGAGGGGGGAGCAACCCAGTGGTTAATGAGCGGGAATTATACTTGGATGGCTCGAGTTCAATTCCTGCCTTTGTCCGAAATATCCCCGTGTTCACGTGGAGTACGGGAACGTTCAATATGTGGATTTGAAAGTCCTTCCGATAGGCTGGTGATAGGGGAAGCAGGATACAGTCACTGTTGATGCCGCCCTCATTGGGTTTTAGACTAAATTGGGTGGCACTGTCCCTACTGTCCAAACAGATGCCTTATACCTTCGGGTAGATCGGACGGTTTGGGACGAAGAAGAAGAGTCAGTAACAACGTTCGGACACAAGTATGAAGAACCCGTACTTCTGTCAAACACAATTTCAAGTAAAGTACTCTTTCTATCAAGACTGTCCGAGCAACCCGAAGGTTTATGGTGAACTAAACTACTCGGACTTAGGACGGAAACATGAGAGTGAACCAACTTTTTTTTTGTTGTTGTTATTTTTTCATTGTTTATGCAAGGAGTCATCCCCAACGTCTTTTCCTTTCAGCTTCACCTCATGTGGCCCGCGTTTAAAAAATAAATAAATAAACATTAAATACAGAAATAATTACCATATTTATTGAACTCCTTAACAGATGACATATCAAAGTAGGAAAATGAAAACAAAAATTGATAAAAATTGATTCAATGAAAACAAAAATTCACAGCAGAAAACATTTTTGAAATTGAATTTTAACCTATGCAAGTATAAAAACTAACCAAAGAACTGTAATTCCAAGAACAGCTGTGAATTATTATAAAGTAAACGTCTAATGAAATCACAACTGAATTTGCATTTTCTGTCCGATTGTAAGCATAAATTAAATTTTTGCAAAAGCAAAATTTATAAATAACAAACCATAATTATTCGCCTATTACTTCTCACGAAAAATGGTGCTTTAAAAAAAATGCAAACCAAGTTGGAATTTATTAAGTAATATTTATACACCGCTGCGACATGTGTCTCGAATGTAAATGAGATTTCGAATTTTTGATTAAGACAGCATTTAGTTTTTCGTTTTACATTAGCTTATTTTGTCTGTATATTTTAAAGTGTTTTTACTTGATTTCATAAATATAACGTCAAAGAGATAATATTAAAAAAAGTAATTCTTGTAACTGTGATGCTGTAATGCTTATGCCACTTTATGCAGTTTATATTGAAACGTACGCGGCTCTCTCCCAGCCCGGATAATCAGCCGATAGAGCACTTGTCTCTAGATCAAGAGGTCGGAGCTTCGATTCATTTCAGGTCTAACTTCATACTGACACCCGAGGCATATCGTTTACTCTGTTAGATTAAATTATGATTGTATAAATAAGTAAGCTTTACCGACAGGGGAACGAACACCCTCAAAAAATTTAATTTACAGCCTTTTTTAACACGTTTCATTTTAAATAATAAAGGTGGTATCACGTCTATTCTAAATTCAGTTATAAAATAAACGACACAACATCATAGATGAAAAGTCATTTAATAAAATAATCCTACGAGACGTACATAGCTTTAAAATCCAGAGCGCTTTCGGTCATTACTATACCCTTCATCAGTGGCTATACGAAACAGTAAACGCGGAATGCTTATATGTAGACCAGCTGATGGTAGTCTGCTTGTACTACCATTATTGCACTACCATTAGCCTGCTTGTACTACTATTACTAATGGTAGCCTGCTTGTATTACCATTATTTTGTGTTTATTTATGCAAATTTGTCTGCTGATCTAGTCTACATATAAGCATCCCGCGTTTACTGTTTCGTATAGCCACTGATGAAGGGTATAGTAATGCCCGAAAGAGCTCTGGATTTTTAAAGCTATGTACTTTTTGTAGGATGATTTTATTAAATGGCCTTTTTTATCTATGATGTTGTGTCGTTGATTTTATAACGTTTCATTTTGTTTAACAATGTATGGCACTTAAGAGTGGTAAATAGTCATCTAAATTGAGAATTGTCTTAATTAGGTTATGTCCTGTGGTCATTACTATAAGTATGTAATGATTCAGCCATCCGAGATTTCTTGAGAGGCCCGGGAAGCGTCTGGAAAGTTTTATCGAAAGTTTATGAATTTTACTATCAGGGACATGTATTTTGTATTAAAAATAATAAACTGTGCACTGCCCTTTCACAATTAGTTATTAATGATAGATTTACCCGTAAATTCGATAAAACTTTTCATTTAATTAATTGCAGTAACCCGATAATATTTTACTTTTGAATCCTTTTTTTATTTATATTTATTAGGAATCTATTTAGAACTTGATCCTGTCCATGCCCTTAGTTACGCCAGGCGCCTCATTCTCGACACTATGCGTGTTAAACCCTTATATGATTTTCTGGAAATCTAGTTCTTTACCATTTTTGAGTTAGCCTGATTTATTTTGTACATGTTTGGTAAATTAAATTGTTTTTGCTTGAGTATTTATGTATATATTTGTAATGTATGATAAATTTTAGCATCGGCTTAACCGATTTACCATATTCAAATGTTGTTAGAAATGAATGATCTCTTATCACTGCGAAAAACGTATCCAAAAAATACCACTTTCATGCACTTTTGACATTTTTTTTCATCCCCCACTCTCTCGTTTCCGCAAGAAAAGGAATTTGTTTATATCATGTGATCTGCGCGCGCTTCATAAAAACATATACAGCTACATTTGCGTGAACTCTAAGTTCCTTTTTTTTCTTCTGCTCTTCTGCCTTTTGTATTACTACAGAGCAAAATGCACATTTTTTTTAAGTGTAACTTTTAATGCAGAATTTAATAAAATAATCTCTTTTTTTTCAATCAAGTGCAATTATTCCGTGTCACAAAGATGCCTGACATCAAGAAAAAACCAAACATAATAAAACGATATTTTTTAAGACTTTAAGGGAATTGGATCGAAAATAGTAAACTACGCCCTTTGTACAGAAAAGGAAAGCTTCTTTACCTTATTGTTATTATTATGCTGTTATGAAAGAAAAAAGAAATAATGGCATTCTTCTTATTGGTGAGGCAGTGCGCAATTACTTCTGCACAACCTATGTTCTAATTTTTCTATTAGATTATGAGACTGAAGTCTAAGCCTGTCTCGCTATAGAAATTTGTATTTATAAAATAAAGTAGCAGCATTTCCACGAACAATACAATTATTATTTAAAGAGGGGCATAAGAATAATCAACTAAAAGGAAAATAGATATACAAATACTATATCACTTTTATTTTTCATTCCCCATTGACTTTGTAAACACTTCTACACCGAAAGTGATTTTTAAGGAATAAAACAAGAAGAAATCCCGTACTGCAAATAAAAACAAAAAAAAAATTTCTCAAGGAAACTAAAATAAAATAAATTATAATGGCATCTATAAAGGAAAACCAGTTGATTGAAAATTTAAACCAGAGTAACTACTCCAATTGGAAATTCAAGATGGAAATGATGTTAATGAATAAAGAATTATCAGAAACGATAACCGAAGTAGCTCCTGATCCAATTACCGACGAATGGCAGAAAATGGATAAAAAAGCCAGAGTGCTCATAAATTTATTTATAGAAGATTCCCAAATCGTTCACGTCAAAAATTTCACCACGGCGCGGGATACGTGGAATGCGCTTCGCGCAATACACGAAAGAACAAATTTATCCAGCAAACTATACCTTTTACGAAAGTTGTACAGTACAAAGTTAGAGGAAATAGGAAACATACAGCAACATATAACCAAAATTCTGGAGACAGTGGATAAACTCAAAGCAATCGGGGAGGAGATTAATAATTCGCATGTATCAGCACTATTTCTGTTCTCGCTACCCCCCAGTTACGAAACGCTGATAACGGCGTTGGAAGCGCGACCGGAGGATAAACTAACGCCAGAACACATTAGCAGCAAACTGATTGACAAATATAATAGACGTAGGGATCACCAAGAAATGCCACAAAGCATGGCAAAGGCTTTTCACGCGAATAAAAAATTCTCTAACACCTACGGCTACAAAATTGAAAACAAATACTGCTCACATTGCAAAATGAAGAACCACAACAAATCCGAATGTTGGCGTCTAAAGAATAAGACCAACGAGCCCGGCAGATATAAAGATTATAAAAATAAATTCAGACACAACTCATCACAGTTAGTGTATGAGGGAAACGACAGACCTGCCGCTAAATCACGAACACAAGAAAGATATTCAGACACTATAGATAAAGTAGGATCGATATCTAGAGACTTAGCGCTCATAACGAATCAAACCGAAGAAGACAGCTGGATCGTTGGTAGTGATTCCTCATCCCACATAACAAATAATGAGAATTTATTCACTAAAATATATAATGCAAACAAATCTGAAGTTATTGTTGCCAACGGTAAAGTCTTAACCGCCTATGGGTCAAGTGAAGTAAAAATAAAAAATCGAACCTCGGATGGAGAGATAAGACAAGTAACACTATAAGAAGTACTATTTGTGCCAGAACTAAAAGCTAATTTATTTTCCGTACGAAAAGCAACGCAACGTGGATGCAAAGTAACTTTTACTAAAGATAACTGTCAGCTAACTTACAATGATGAACTATTCTTAGAAGGAAAAATAAAAAATAACCTATATGAGCTAGACTTGCTCACACCACAAAACAAAAATGTTACATATATGGTAAATAACTGTAACAACCCTAATTGTGTTACATTATGGCACAGAAGAATGGGCCACAAAAAACTTCGACTCCATAAAGGAAATTAAATCGAAACAGGTAGCCGAAGCCATAAACATCAACGAATGTAAACACGAACTAAATTGCGAAACTTGTATAAAATCAAAACTCACCGACATGCCATACTCCAAATCTACTCAAAACAGGGAAACTCATATTCTGCAACTTGTGCACACCGACGTATGCGGACCAATGTAAGCTCCCACCATAGGAGGAAAATCATACGTCCTAACATTCATTGATGATTTCTCCAGGTACACCATGATCTACCTCTTATCCAATAAGAGTGAAGTTATGACTAAACTGAAGGAATACGTAGCTTTTACGACAAACAAATTCAGAAAAAACCCAGAAATACTGAGACGCGATAACGGCGGCGAATGCGTCCGTAAAGAATACGAGGAATATCTAAGTGACAACGGCATACATCACCAGTTGACCGTGCCACACTGCCCATCCCAAAATGGCGTGGCGGAAAGAAAATAACAGGTCACTAATCGAAATGACACGAGCTATGTTGTCAGAAGCAAATCTAGACAAAAAATTCTGGGGAGAGGCTATAAACACTGCCAATTACCTACAGAATAGACTTCCCACAAAGGCCAATACAAAAACACCCTACGAAATGTGGACTGGTAAGAAACCAAACCTTCGTCATTTAAGGGTCTTTGGCTGCAAGGCCTATTCCTACATCCATAAAAGCAAACGAGGAAAATTAGATGAAAACGCCCAAGAAGGAATTTTTGTCGGATACGACGACAGGTCAAAGGCTTACAGAATATATACGGAAGAAAAAAACATAACACTTGCTGGAACAGTTAAATTCCTCGAAAAATCAATGCAAATTTCAGAGTTAAGCTCAAAAAAATCATTCGACGGAATAGATAATGAAGTAAAAAAGGCTAATCCTCAAACAGAAGTAAAACCTGAAGAGGGTGAGATAGAGTTTGACGCACCGTCAGATGATGAACAAATAAATTCTGATAACATAACCACCAATCAACCTCTCAGATCCGAGAGAACAAACAAGGGAGTACCTCCCGATCGACTCATCTACTTAGCGCAACAAGCTAACTCCGTCGAACCCAGAGACTATAATGAGGTACTAAAAATTAACAGCCCACAAGAGAAACAAAATTGGCTAGACGCCATGGAAGAAGACATGCAATCTTTACAGGAAAATAACACATTCACATTGATAGACCCCCGCAGGGAAGAAAAATAGTAGGTTCAAAATGGACATATAAAATTAAACACGACTCTCAGGGAAAAATAGCTAAATACAAAGCGAGACTGGTAGCAAAAGGATTTTCACAAAAATACGGTGAAGATTATTACGAAACTTTCGCACCAGTGGTCTCACACAGCACAATTTGAGCATTCCTGGCAGGAGCAGCAATTAGAAAACATAACGTACACCACATTGATATCAAAGCCGCTTTCCTTCACGGGGATCTAGACGAAACAGTTTGCATACAACAGCCAGATGGCTACATCTCCCCTGGTAACGAAGACAAAGTATGGAAATTAAATAAAGCTATATATGGGCTGAAACAGGCCGCAAGGGCCTGGCATCTAAAAATAGGTGACTCTCTAAAACAATTAAAATTCATACAGAGTACTGCTGATCCATGTCTGTTCAAAAAGGGAAAAGGAGGAGAAACTGTCTATGTAATCGTATATGTATATGATATTCTAATATCAGGATCAGAAGAACAAATTGACAAAACAACGAAAGAATTGGGCAGGCAATATGAATTAAAAAATTTGGGTGAAGTTAATTATTACCTTGGAATTAACATAAGAAAAGACCATAATGGAGGTTATCTATTAAATCAAAAAAATAAGATTGAAGAAATTGTAAATACATTTAATTTGCAAGATTCAAAGCCCTATAGTACACCAATGGTAACAGGATATTTGAGAAACGAAACAGAAGAAAACCTGCTTCCTAATAACACCAAATATCGCCAAGCTATCGGAGCTCTTCTATATATTGCCACGGTCACGAGACCAGACATCACAGCGGCAACAAACATCTTAAGTCGGAGAAACGAGAAACCACGTCAAATGGACTGGAACGCAGTAAAGCATCTAATAAGTTATCTAAATCTTACAAAGGATCTAAATTTGGTAATAAAATCAACGACAAAACCAATTCTCACAACATACGCCGATGCCGACTGGGCAGGCGATAAAACTGACTGGAAATCCACGAGTGGTAATCTTTTCTTAATAGATGATTCTCCTATACACTGGTAAAGCAAAAAACAATCATGTGTTGCGCTTTCCTCAGCAGAGGCGGAATATATATCCGCTACTAACGCAGTTCAAGAAGTACTGTGGTTAATCAACCTGCTCAAAGATCTCGATATGCTTCAACAGCTCCCGGTTACTATTTTCGAAGATAACCAATCATGTATAAAAATGATTGAATCATCGAAGTACATGTCAAGAACCAAACATATTGACATCAGATTCCACGCCATAAGAGACTTTCAGGAATCGGGTGTAATCCAGTTGAGTTATCTTCCAACTAAGCTAATGACAGCGGACATGATGACAAAACCGCTGCCAAAGCCTGAATTTTTGAAGCACAGATCCAATCTGCTACAGACGTAATATACAGCTCCAGAGATCAAGAGGGACTGTTAGAAATGATTGATCTCTTATCACTGCGTTTTACGTATCCAAAAAATACCACTTTCATGCACTTTTGACATTTTTTTCACCCCCCACTCTCTCGTTTCCGCAAGAAAAGGAATTTGTTTATATCATGTGATCTGCGCGCGCTTCATAAAAACATATACAGCTACATTTGCGTGAACTCTAAGTTCCTTTTTTTTCTTCTGTTCTTCCGCCTTTTGTATTACTACAGAGCAAAATGCACGTTTTTTTTTAAGTGTAACTTTTAATGCAGAATTTAATAAAATAATCTCTTTTTTTTTTCAATCAAGTGCAATTATTCCGCGTCACAAAGATGCCTGACATCAAGAAAAAACCAAACATAATAAAACGATATTTTTTAAGACTTTAAGGGAATTGGATCGAAATAATAAACTACGCCCTTTGTACAGAAAAGGTAAGCTTCTTTACCTTATTGTTATTATTATGCTGTTATGAAAGAAAAAGAAATAATGGCATTCTTCTTATTGGTGAGGCAATGCGCAATTACCTCTGCACAACCTATGTTCTAATTTTTCTATTAAATGTTTTATTTATGATTGTGGGTTGTACAACGCTCATATCTGTCAATTCCTTAACATTGTATATGATAATAGACATTATAATATCTGAAAGCACTATAGCACTGTAAAATGCAAACATTTCTTGTACGTAAAGATGGTGTTTTTAAATAAAAACAGTTTACAGATCGTGCAATCTGTAAACTGTTATCTGTAAACTGTTACAATAAGCAATCTTTGATGAAAATTTTCTGATATATTTTAGATGTGTTTATCATACTTAATAATTTCAATTTTCAGTTTTAATTTCGACAGTTTGAGCGCAATTTCTTTATAAATATTTATGGCATAATTTATTTCAATCCAGACTAAAATTTAATACCCTAACAGCAATGGTTCAGGGTATTTTAATTTTAGGAAAATAAACAAGTTAACCTTTAAAAGCTCTTTCGTTCTCAAAGAACATCATCTCATTCTCCGAGACATTGCTGCAAATTAACATAACCGAACCATTATATCGTTTACTTACCGAAATGCGTGCTGCATAGAATTAACTGTTGGCATAAAATATGATTTAATGTCTGTTTCTGTTACGAAGCGACGACTGTAAAATTAAAATTCCAAAGTTTCGCGAACCATTTTCCTTTTGCAAAATTTAGCATACATTCCAATTACATTTCTCAGGGATTCCGTGACTTTGTTTCAAAATATTTTGCTGGGGAAAAAATAAAACATATACTCATAATTAATAAATACAATAAAAATAAAAGTATTTCTTTTATCTGATTCAACGTCATTTAATCATAAATAAGTGAATACGGAAACATTAATTTTTATACATATATGAATTTTATGTCAAAAATGTACATAAATCTCTATTAAAATAAGAAAGATCAATCATGCTAAAGTATTGATTATAAAACACTTCCAACTGCAATGCACTTTTATTTAAACGTCTCTGAAATGCGATACATTCAGCGGTAATATATTTAAATTATCACAATACTACAATATTTTATTATATTTGAAAACTTAACACTTCATCGAAAAAAATGAACTTTATTCAAATGACGTCATTGAAATATAAATCACCTGGCTCTATGAAAAAGCAGTAAATATTTCATTCATGCACTTTTTTCATTTCTTTCATTCATCACAATACGACAATAATTTATTTTACTTAAAAACTTAAAACCATGGAGGTAAAAGTAATTTAACTCTATGCTTAAAACTTCATCGAAAAAGTTTTCTATAAAATCCTCTGCGTCTCTATGTAAAATCAATTAATGTTTCGTTCATATCAACTATATTGCAAACTCCAGAGATAAATAATTTTGCATTAAAGAGATTCAGCAATTCTTATACAACTCATCTTACAGCTTGGTGTGTTTACATTCTTCATAAGTGAAAATTATTCTTCGTTGTAAAATAATCAAAGTTTGATGATCATTTAAACTGACATATATTCTAATTGCGTTGTTTCAGAATGTAGATGCACAAATATTAAGCAAAAATGAAGCGGTTTTAGGACGGTTACAACACTAAATATAAATTAGAAAAAACTTTTAAAATCACGATTTTGACACAAGACGGATAGCATTGATCGTTTAAACTCAAATATATTATAATTGAGCTATTTCAGAAAATAGATGCACAGAGATTAAGTAAAAATAAAGCAGTTTTAGGACGAATGCAACACTAAATATAAATAAAAAATAACTTTTAAAATCACGATTTTGACATAAGATGGATGTCATATTTTATTTTGAAGTGGATCACGTGATCTCTTCATATGATATAGATGTAATTATTGCTTTAATTTTTATTTAAAAAACTACCGAATATATTTTGCTGAATTTTTTTTTATATTTTTATGGGATAATTTGAATATTTTCTAAAACTTTCGAAGCAATTTCTGAATTTTAAATTCGCTTAAAAAATGTTTGAAAAATTAGGTCCCATAAGGTTCAATGTATTTCATTTTTTCAACCCGGGTTCAATCCAAAACTAATTGGGTGATATTATTCGTTTATATTCCAATAGATCCCACAGACCGTCTGAACAACATTCTAAAATTTCGTTTTGAGAGATACGGCAGTTATCGTGCGAACGGACAGCCAGAATGAATAAAGTCATAAACACTTTTCAACTATGTTGTAAAATGTTAAAAAAGTAACTGACCTCGCTGCTGTTTGACAAATTTATCGTTTCTGGAGTTTCTCTGCTTCGTATTGTAGAAACTATAGCATGCAAAAAATATTGGTACACTTATAGAAAAGGTTTAAGGAACGCGGTAAAATAAACAGTTTTTCGATATATGAATATATTACAGTTTAAGAAATATTTAATGTCAAATTGAAAGGCAAAATATTTGATCTGTTAGTTCGCGTCCTGAACAGACTAACAATAGCAAGACCTCGAATTTTTGCAGGTAGGTACCTACATAGTTGAATTTATACAGGACGGATCCTTGTTTTGAATTTCGATGTAGTTTACGAGATATTTTACTTTTTATGCACTTCTGAAGTGAAAAATGTTCTTTCGTATCAGCCCGTCCATCGATTTTCTATATATCATACCACAAAAACTATACCATACAAAAATATGAAATTTGGTACATTTATAGAGAAACAAGGGTAATACGATGAAATAAACTGTTTACCGATTTAAACTTTGGTTTGGCTTGAAATAGCTCATCAGGTGAGCTTTGCGAGAGCAGAAAGTTGGAAACCAAGACTCCCAACTCGCGAAGCCAGTTACGGGGAGCAAAGCTTAGCTATATTAGATAAACGAGGATCATCTGATAGCAAATCTACTCGCTCATCTAATAACACATATTAGATGAGCGTGCAGATGACAGAGCTCCCTAATTTATCAAATAAATATTAAAAGTGAACACTAAGATCTACCCTATAACACATTGATCAATCTAGTCAAACCAGGACAAATCCTGTAATCGTCAAGCTTTCTAAAGTACCGGAAGTATGTAAATCCGTTGAAAACTAGAATTATAACTCTCGATCCCATTCCAATTCTTTTCACATATTGATATATATTGTCTGGAAAGTAAAATCATCGAAAATTTAAATAATCTATTATTATTCTTTGGCTATCCACTCCATTAAATAGAGCACAACCAAATTAATATTAATCATGACTACCCACAACCAAATCAATATTAATCAATATGCTTTACTTCAGAGCTATCTTTAGATTCTTAATTCGTTTCAAAATAAGTCTTTCCTACGCAAAGTTATTCCTCTCCCTAGATTCTTCGGAAAACTGATGTTTATTGTTCATTTAACGAAGCTGGGCTCAAAACACAAAATAAACAAATATTAAATTTATCGCTTACGTTTTTCACAATTTCTACTCAGCACCGGCTCATGCAACCATATGTTAATACCTTTATTCTTCAAAATTAATATATAAAGCATCGTTGCATAAATAAATTTTTGCCTTTATATGCAAAATCTAAATCAAAATAACATCGATATTTAAGAAACATCAAGTGAAATAAAAAGAAATATGGTGAAACACAATTGAAACAAAAAACTAGTGCATTTTTACAGTGAATGGAATATGCTAAACTCACAAAAGTAACTTGTCGTATAATATTTCATATGGAAATCCAACCTTTGTAGCATTAATTAATATATGCTTAGGACATTAATTGAATGCTAATTAAAATTACCATTCAATTACGATTCATTAACATTTTAATGTTTTTTTCGAAACCTTGTAATGTCTGGAAAATTTCATTCCGGCGCTTTAAACTGAGAAGCATTTGTTTTATGACAAATTGAGAATAAAATGACTTCTTATTTAACATGATTGACTGATCTGATTTTCCCACAATTTTTTAATCATATGAAAATGTGATAAGTTGGAGGCAACTTCAAGATATTCGACCGCGTTTATAATCAATAGGTTTCTAATATTTATTGATTCTAATAATCGTATCAAATTTCATTCTAAACGACGCATTCGTTTATGAAGTATCGTGTGAAGAGAATTCCTAGCACACAGATACACACAAACATGTCTATTCCAGTAGAATGCTCCAAAAGTATTCGTTACATCTTAAAACAAGCATGTTCTTCAAACTCTATAACAGGAAAGAGGAACTGGAATAGCATTATATCTTGTGGCAAAAATCCTGCTAATTTTTTTCTTTTTTTACTAAACGTTTTTCTTTAAAACATCTATATCTCAGTATCTGCTATAGATCGAGCTTAGATGATGACTGATATGGATTCAGTATCAAATTTTTGAGAATTATGGACGAGGGTTTGGTTCTTTAAGGATTTCTTTTTCCAGTACAAAAACTTTCATTTGATTTGATACATCTATTTCCCAAGATTGATTATAAATAGAGCTTAAATGATAATTGAAATGGATACAACATAAAATTTCGGAGAAGATAGAGTGGTTTACTAATAGTTTTCACTGTGCTTTCCTTTTCCTTGTTTCAGTATCAAATTCTGGATGAAGTTCATTAAAGATTTCATTTTCAGGTACAAATAATTGTATTTTATTTGATACAATTATTTCTCAAGAGTGGCTATAAAGAGAGCTTTGATGATAACTGATATTGATTCAACATCAAATTCTGAAGATGATACGGTGATCTACTAAAAGTTTTCACTTTCCGTTTTTTTTTTCCACTTCCAATTCAGAAATTTTCCATGAAACATCTATTTCTCAGATTTGACAATAGACAGATCTTAGATAATCACTGTAATTAATTCAGGATCAAATTCCCAAATGAATAAGGTCTCGCAGAACATTTTCATTTTTAGTTCTGAAGATGTCACTTCTAATTAAAATTATCTTTACAACATCCATTTTTTCAGGATTAGCTATAAATAGATCTTAATGATGACTGATAGGGATTCAGCATCATATTTTGGAGAGTGAATAAACGGTTAAATAAGAATTTCCACTTCCGATTTTAGAGATCTCACTTTCGTCTTTTCCAAAAATGTGTATGGCTGTACGATATATGTGCACAATAAGAACACTTATTTCGTACAGTGATACAAATTTACAGTCATTTATATGACTGCACAAAAAGTGTGAGTAACAAAATGCTTAATAGCTCCGTCTAAAACAAAGCCTACATATCACTTGCCACCTAATAAAGACCCTTAAATAAATTTCTTGTTATAAATTATTTTAATTCCAATAGTGTTCGAACGTATTCTGTAGGTCATAAAACAAGATATCCTTTCAACATCTTTCGTGTGAACTAGTACGTCCACTGAACTACGCATGAGAAAAAAATCAATAGAGTGTTTTAGATGCTTAATGGACATCTAGATACTTAATGGATTTTAAAGCACGAATCGACTTTCTACGCAAAGATTTTCTGAACCCTAACTATCTTAAAGAAAACTCAGATGTCTAATACTCTGAGTTAGGATGAATGGTGCTCAAGATGCACATTAGATCGAACATTTACGTTTTCTCCCTTTCTTTACTATCCCCTCCCCCCCTCAACACTAGTCGTCACGCTTCAATAAATAGCATGGGTTCTCAGTAACACCTGTATCCCCCTCCCATTAAAATCTTTAAAGCTTTTATCATTTTATCCCAGAAAATGCAAGCGTCGACTCACGCATATTTCGTTTTCTAATAAGGAATTTTCAAAGTGAGAATATGCTTCGATTAGTTTTAGACATCCGCATTGCATTTTTGTAAATCTGTAATTCAGACTATGTTTAAAGGGTTTTTTGTGTTTGCTTTTATTTCATTTTTTTTTAAATGTTTCGCTTAAGAAATAGGAACGAATTTCATTTAAAGAGCTCGATTACGAGGATTTCTGTTATCCAGATATATGACTATCTAGAATGTAAAATCATAAACTTGACAGTGCCAGCATTTGGTCCTACAGTCAAGATATGATAGGCAAACATTGTAGTGTTAAGCTAAATATGTCTCATACCCAAGCCATTTAATACTGTTATATTCAGTACAATACATTTAATTTAATACTATATAACTTGTACATCGGGGATCGATCCCTGAATTTTCGAACTGGCGGCCGACACGCTATTTTTATCCTCCAGGTTAGCTCCCTGCGTGATCGCCATCCTGTCGATTTGAAATTGGCGCTCAATATCACAGAGTCAATTGAAAGCGTTAGTCATTCTAGAATCTCTTTCAGACCTCAGACATCTTTACACTACCCTACAGGGTTGATTTGTTCGGGCGCCATTGTAAAGAATCTTTCAGCCCCAACCGGGAATCAAACCCTGGATTTTCGACCTGGCCAACCGACGCGCTACCGTTAAGCTACTGGGACGAGATTGCAAGCTTTTAATGCCTTGGACTCTGCAAACTTACAAAACTTACTTGAAGAAAGCAAGCATATATATGTCAGTTATGTGACATTTCAAAGGATGTTGTGTGGGTTATTTTCTTACAAGCAGCAATTTTTATATGATCAAAATTACTACGTATTTTAATTCAATATTCCAAGCTGATTTCTGCAATAAACTATTAAATAAATTGGGCCCAACAAAATAAAACGGTCTTAAATATATTTATTGACGTCTACCGTCTGAAATCTACTTACACTTTCATTTACTTTCAACATATTTGCATAATATCAGTTCTGCAAAATGCTAATATTATTACAGTATCGTTTGAATTGAACTTGCCTACATCCTCAATTTGGTTCAATTCCATGTGTCATTAAAATTTGTTTTTCATTTTCTCACGTGACAATGTTGTGCATGTTCTATGTAACACTATATATGAGCCGATGCGTTAGAACCAAGAGAATATTTCATCTGGAAACACTGGAACACAATTAGCAAGGAACATGCCAATAAGGGCAAAGATATAATCATAAAGTACGTAAATAACATTACGAAGTACGAAAGAGAATACTTCTTTTAGCGTAATTGACGTACAAATCATGTAGCACTATACATGGATCGACACGATAGAACCAAGATAATATTTCATCTGAAGACACTTGACCACAATTAGCAAGGGAAAATGCACAATAAGGGTAAAGATATAGTCATTATATACGCAAATAACATAACGAAGTACGAAAGATAATATTTTTTGACGTAATTGACGTACAAATCTATGTAGTACTACATATGGGTCGACGAGTTAGAACCAGGATAATATTTCATCTGAAGACACTGAACCACAATTAGCAAAGAAAGTGCACAATAAGGGCAAAGATATAGTCATGACATACGCAAATAACATAACGAAGTACGAAAGAGAATATTTTTGACGTAATTGACGTACAAATCTATGTAGTACTATATATGGATCGACGAGTCAGAACCAAGATAATATTTCATTTGAAGACACTGGACCACAATTAGCAAAGAAAGTGCACAATAAGGGCAAAGATATAGTCATGACATACGCAAATAACATAACGAAGTACGAAAGAGAATATTTTTTGACGTAATTGACGTAAAAATCTATGTAGTACTATATATGGGTCGACGAGTTAGAACCAAGATAATATTTCATCTGAAGACACTGAACCAAAATTAGCAAAGAAAATTCACAATAAGGGCAAAGATATAGTCATGACATACGCAAGTAACATAACGAAGTACGAAAGAGAATATTTTTTGACGTAATTGACGTAAAAATCTGTAGTACTATATATGGGTCGACGAGTTAGAACCAAGATAATATTTCATCTGAAGACACTGAACCACAATTAGCAAAGAAAGTGCACAATAAGGGCAAAGATATAGTCATGACATACGCAAATAACATAACGAAGTACGAAAGAGAATATTTTTTGACGTAATTGACGTAAAAATCTATGTAGTACTATATATGGGTCGACGAGTTAGAACCAAGATAATATTTCATCTGAAGACACTGAACCAAAATTAGCAAAGAAAATTCACAATAAGGGCAAAGATATAGTCATGACATACGCAAGTAACATAACGAAGTACGAAAGAGAATATTTTTTGACGTAATTGACGTAAAAATCTATGTAGTACTATATATGAGTCGAAGCGTTAGAACCAAGAAAATATTTCATTAAGACACTGGACCACAATTAGCAAACAAAATTCACAATAAGAGCAAAGATATAGTCATGACATACGCAAATAACATAACGAAGTACGAAAGAGAATATTTTTTGACATAATTGACGTACAACTCTATGTAATACTACATATGGGTCGACGAGTTAGAACCAAGGTAATATTTCATCTGAAGACACTGGACCACAATTAAACAAAGAAATTGCACAATAAGGGCAAAGACATCGTCATGACATACGTAAAGAACATAACGAAGTACGAAGTAGTACTACACATGGATCGACGCGTTAGAACCAACAAATATTTTATCTGAAGACACTGGACCACAATTAACAAAGAAAATGCACAATAAGAACAAATACATAGTCAAGACGTACGCAAATAACATAATAAAGTACGAAAAAGAAGGCTTTTTCTTACGTAATCATCGTACAAATCTATGTAGTACTGAACATAAGTCGACGTGTAAGAACCAAGAGAATATTTCATCTGAAGACACTGGGCCATAATTTGCAAAGAAAATGCACAAGAAGAACAAAGGCATAGTCCCGATGTACGTAAATAACATAACGAAGTACGAAAATGACGTAATGACGTAACACAATGACGTAAAAATCTGGCAGATGAAAATGTTAAAAGATGAAGCTGTCAGAAAAGTTTCAGCACTCTTCATGTTCTGGGAGTCGGAAACCAGAACTCGTTAAAGATGTTGAATGAAAGTAATGGCAGACAAAGAGCGGTAACGTGAAGTAATTAATAATTGGTGGAGGGAAAATAGATCTATAGATCTAAACACCATATGGAAAATATCAGTAGTGCCAGACTCCACCGAGTTTTCTCACTTAATAATATTCCATAATGTTTAGAATTATTCATGAGTATCAGAAAGAAAAAATGCATCTTTTATGAGCCTTTCTTAGCGCATTTTAGTTTCTAAAAAAATAAAATAAAATAATATATAATCAACCACACCAACAAAGATAAGCAGGCGTCTGCAGACAGATATCTGCTTACCTTCGTGTCTTTATATCCTGAATACTAAATGGTTAATATACGCTACTAATTTGCTTCATGCTCTGTTTTTAACAAATATTTTACTAATTAGCTATTATTGCTGTCGATTGAGCGATTTTCAATAAAGACAAATAGTGTGGTGATTTTTAAAGAGATCAAGTTTAATGCTACCTTTAATTGGTTTCATTACTTTCCTTATATACATAATGTATAAGGAAAGTATTGTGACGGGGTCGAAAATTCGAATTCGGGTTATCGACGGGAGAGCACGTTTCAAGCATCCCTGATCACGAATCAAACATTTTTGAAGTGATGTCTGTGTGTGTGTGTGTATGTGTGTGTGTGTGTGTGTGTCAGCGAGACTGTGGAGACGATAACTGACGAACGAATGGACCGATTCGAACGAAATTTG
Source organism: Amaurobius ferox (assembly GCA_951213105.1). Taxonomy (NCBI): domain Eukaryota; kingdom Metazoa; phylum Arthropoda; class Arachnida; order Araneae; family Amaurobiidae; genus Amaurobius; species Amaurobius ferox. The sequence continues at coordinate 148,868,527 of OX578137.1, read as the reverse complement.
GTACAAAAATCACAATCCGCAAACACTGGAAGCCTACTGTTTTTATACGCAATCGAATGTTCAGATCCCCCTAAATTTTCGAGTGAAATTTTGAAAAAATCATCAAAAAATCAAAACCGCTAATAAAGTTGCGTAAATAGACATTTTTTATGAAATTTTTCATTGGAAAAAGATTGACATAAATTTTAGAACGCTAAAATGAACCATTCTCGAGATACTGCACATTTCTGAAAAAATTATCAAAAAGTCATATAAAATAAAAAAAAGATATTTCCTATGTTCACTTTTCATATGTAATACCATGCGATAAATTGGGTAATATTATTCTGGTGGATCTAGCTCGTTCCATTCATGAAAAAAGATACTTTGAGCAATACTTTTGTATTGATCGCCAATAATCATTTATCTGCTGTAAGAATAACGTATTTCTTCGTCCATAACGCTTGGCGAGATTTTGGCGGAATGTCGCTAACTTAGCGACTTTTTGAAATGTTGCCAAATTAACGAAAATCTCGCCAAATGAATAAAAATGACTCTAAATCAATGAAAATGACGACTAATTGTCAAAAATTCAATATCTTGGAAAGAATATAAGTATCTACTATAAGAAAAACCTATTTTTTTTTTACTGTAAAAGTAGTAATTTCATTACATTATATGATTACATTATATAAGGAAAGTCATGTGTTGCCCACATCAGATTTTTTTGATATAATATCGAAATTTGCTAATCAGTATAAAAAACACATGTTAGATATATCCAGCTTTTATATTCAACAAAATATTTTAAATAAGTATAAATCTCATTCTATCAAACCCTAATCCACCAAACCCCCATCTTTTTCGAATCCGCTTATCTCCCAAAATACCCACAATCACATCCATAGAAATCGATGCAATGCACTACATGCGGAGTTATTTTTAGAAACTGAATTACTTTTTAAATAAGATTTTACATCTTCTTTATGCAAAGATATCTTTTATCCACATCTTCGCATAAGTGATATTGTGAATGGGAAATTTCGAATCGAACGCTTCAGAAAAACCCGAAGCGCGTGTTTAAATGATCTGTTAAATCTATTTTACAAGTTTCCACTTCTCGTCGCATTAGAATAAACATTCGATTTGTTTGGGACCCCCCCCCCGTATGCCTCCTTATTCTTTAGATAAGTGAGACACTGCATGCCGAATTTAGAATGGAGCAAAGAACACTAAAAATATACATCTAAACGATGTGGTTCATTTATTTACGTCGATTGCTTTACAACCATATTGTTCACGATTCGTTAAGAATATAGTTTACCTTAACGCCAACTCATGACTAAAAAATACTTCAGTTTTTATCATTTTATCCAATAAAATTGCCAATTGGTCCACACAATTATCTTTTCCAAAATGAGCCAAGAGGCTATTTATAGCTATTGAACCCTTAGTGCTAGACTCGTACTTAAAATTGGGAAATTTCTCTAAATTATAAGAAGAGTTATATTAAAAACTTTCAAAATTGTTTCACATGTTTGCATAAAAATGAGGAAAATAACATTTTATATATACCCCTTAGCAAAAAAAAGTTCATTTACTCGAAAAATGTGATTAAAATTTGTAGTCCGTAATGAAACTGACGCGAAACATCTTTAGGTGATATTTATGGGACATATTTGGGGGGGAGGGCGCATATGAACTGCATCATAATTTGCAGCAAAACATGTTCACAAAGTATACCAAAGCTTTATTTTGTAGAAGGTCACTAAATTTTTTCTAAAATTGCTTAGTACAGAGAATGGTTGTTTCGTGTAAGTTATGAATTTTGTTTCATCCCCCCCTGCTTTGATTTTATAGGTACAGATGCCAAACTATCTAGTCATGACATAAAAGTTTATAATTACTTTTCAAGTCATCGTACATGTTACTCAAAAGAGGCCGTATAAAATATTGTATTTTGTATTTTTCTACAAATCCCCCCTCCCCTACCAGTTTGGAAAATGTCTTAGACAAGCTTTTCTTATGATTGAAAAAAATCTAATTGGAAGTATGTGTCTAGTACTAGCGTTTTAAGACAGATCAGTACTTTTACACACCATGTCTAACACGCATTATGCTTTATTTAGACATACAAGAAAGATTAATCATGTATAAAGCATTTATTATGAAACACTTTCCAACTGATATGCATTCTTTTATTTAAATATCTCTGAAATGCGATATATTCAGGTGATATTTTTTAAATTATCACAGTGAAATAATTTAGTTTACTTGGAAACTTAAAACTTCATTAAAAAAGGCAATGCTATAAAATCGTCTGCTTCTCTATGTAATATCAATGAGCATTTCATTCAGATCACTTATATTCCAGACTCAAGAGATAAATAATTTTCCGTTAAAAAGAAATTAGCAATTCTTATACAACTCATCTTAAATGGCTTGATTTGTTTACATTCTGCATACGCTAAAATTAGACTTCGTTGTAGAAATAATCGTCTAGTGATATAAGTCTAGTGATCATTTAAAATCAAAAGTATTGTAATTGCGTAGGCACAGAATTTAGATACACAGATAATATGCAAAAATAAAGCTGTTTTAGGACGGATGCAAAACTAAATATAAATATAAGCGTTCCTTAAAGCGTTCTCTATATAATATGGGTGTAATTATTATTCCAATTTTTATTTAAAAAATCTACTTAACATATTTTGATGATTTTTTTTACACATTTGATGATTTTTTTACACATTTGATGATTTTTTTAGACATTTTTCGTGATAATTCGAATATTTACTAAAATTTTCAAAGCAGTTTGTGAACTTTAATTCCACTTTAAAAATGTTTGAAAAGTCAAGTCCCATAGGGTTCAATGTATTACATTTTTTCAACCCGTGTTAAATCCAAAACTAATAGGGTGATATTATTATTTTACATTCCCATATGTCCCACAGACCATCTCAGCAACATACTAAAATTTCATTTTGATAAAGTCATTTTTACGGCAGTTGTGCGAACGGGCAGACATACAGACAGGCAGAATGAACAAATTCATAAACACTTTACAACTATGTTGTAAAGTGTTAAAAACGGTTAAAAAAAACCTACTGTTCACTTTTTTTTAAACACCCTGTATAAATATGTCACTGCTTTCTAAAAATCCAACGGACACTCCACAGTTGTGACGCCATGAACACGCCCACGTTTTCTCTCCGCCACGCCAATGTATTATATTTGCTAATAAGATATTTTTTTTCAAATTCCTGAACAACATACGCTTCATTTACTGAATGTAATTCAGAACGTACTTTTGCATTGAGGCTTAAAGTGATTTCGCATACAAACAATAATTAACTATATCACAACGTAAAATTTTGCGGAAATAAAACATCATATACTACATACGATTGTTCTGCAATTGCTGTGAATTTCTTCAGCGGAAACAAGTCTAGAGTTAAACGTCTAATGAGACGAAATACCACATTTTGCTTGGAATAAACGATACAGTAGCTCTCATTGAATTCCAAGCAATTCTAAGAAAATAGTCGACTTACGATTTTTTATTTACTCAGCATTTTACATTACGATCTAATTTAATTCTTTTCTAGAGTCTCAAAACCCACTAAAGCGTAGAATCTTCAGGAATCTTCAGAGAAGCGTAGAATCTTCATAATACGAATCCATCCGTAGAAACATATAATTCAAAGCGTAGAATCATGCCCCATTCGTAGAATAATGTATTTCAAAGCGTAGAACCATGCCCAATCCACAAAATAATGCATTTTAAAGCGTAGAATCATGCATTTTGAAGCAGAGAATCATGCTCCATCCGTAGAATCATGCATTTCAAATCGTAGAATCATGCCCCATCCGTAGAATCATGCATTTCAAAACGTAGAATCATGCCCCATCTGTAGAATCATGCATTTAAAAGAGTAGAATCATGCAGCATGTTCAGGAACTACAGCATTGTTGGGTAGACAGATGCTGGATGCTGCATACTGGTCTGTGTGTGTGTATGAAACTGGAGACACGATATCCCGCAAACGTATAAGGCGCTTTAAACGCAATTTGCCACGATTATTACAATCGAAGAATACTGAAACCTTATTAATTTCAAATGCGATTCAACGTTTGGGAGATCCTCAAATTTTAGAAGGAATTTTTGAAAAAACCTTTAAAAACTCGGGATATTCAATAATGTTGCATAAACATTTTACATATATTTCTTCCTTGCAAAGAATGGCACAAACTTAAAAACTCTAGCATAAATCGTGTTTGCGATATTGTACGAATATCAAAGAAATTTGCCCAAAAAAGCCCGTAAAATTAAAAAAAAAAGTACATGCATCTTCAAATGCCACAAGCAATATTGCGTGAAAAAGTTATATCATTATCGTGTATTTAGCTCGTTCTATTTTCGAGAAAATATTACAGGGTAGCCATAAAATAACTTTCCCTGTTTGGAGGCGTCTGCAGCTAAAACAAATGAACGAAATGAAACTAAATTTCAAATACAGCCTGTGGAAAGCATCGGGAAATGAATTCCGTAAAAAAAAGAAAAAAAATAGTACCAAAAGTCGCCGATAGGGGAGATTTTGGCGCTGTCAGAACCGGAAACGAGTGAATAATTACAATGAACACGCGCAAAATGGAGTATGCAGAATTTCAATAATGTTTTAATAATAAAAAATGAACATACCATACAGTTATGAATGAATTTATGAAGATTTTTCATACATTCATTCATAACTGAACTCATCTCCCCATGCCTTCCACAGTCTGTATTTGAAATTTGGTTTCATTTCGTTCATTAGTTTTAGCTGCAGACGCCTCCAAACAGGGAAAGTTATTTTATGGCCACCCTGTATTTTTGTAATATTTTTGAGTTTGACCGCAAAAATTAAAAAATAAAAAAAAGAACACGCTAATTGTCATTTACGTTGCTAGATATTCATTACATGTCAAATGAAATGTGGATTTTGTATGTGAATAGGAATTTACTTTGTTTTAACTACTAAAGTAAAAAAAAGCGCCAACTCACAGTTTAGAGGACTTTAGACTAATTTAAAAAACATTGTTGTATGCTAAGATTTTATTTACTTCTACGCATGTTTTGAAACTTTACGGACGATGTTTCAATACTAGATATTTCAAAACGTTCTAAAATTTATTACATTTTCAGTCTATTGCACAATAGCACAATTAAACAATTGCAGCACAATTTCACACTCAAATTGTGGGATTTGCATACGTTGTATAAAATCTGTACTAATGTTGTTTAATTATATCGAAATTATACAATTGTCCTACAAAACCATTATATAATTAAACAATGGAACAAAATTGTATTAGAAAATGGAGTGCTGTGCAAAATTAATCGATGTGCACAATTGTATTTGTTCCTTTCTTCTGTGACTAAAGAAAAAGAACCCTGGCAACGTCCACAGAAAATTCCAGAACAAGTAAAAATATTTTGCATTGAAGAACTTCCAAGCATTATCGTCAAAACCAAATTATTTCCTGATCTACTTACTTAATCCCCGAATTTTACTACCCACACAAACCAAAAGAAATCGATACAATGTGTTGCACTGGCTTTGAGGGCCTGAATAGATTTTTAAAACATTCTACGTCTTCTTTAAGAAAAGAATGTTCTTATTCTCAGCTATTCCTTGAATAAATGATATTCAGAACATTGAATTTAGAATCGAAAGCAACAAAGAAAAGCAAAAATGCATATTCGTACCATCTGTTACATCCACTCTCCGATGAGTTATGGCATTTTGTTACTTTTAAGGGGGTCTTAGAGTTTGGTGATTTTGTACATTATTATTATTTTTTTTTTTTATGTGAATGACATATATGGTTGAAGTATCCGTGACTAAAATCGGAGCATTATGAACAACAAAGATCAATCATGCTTAAAGCATTGATTATGAAACACTTTCTAACTTCAATGCAATTTTATTTAAACATGTCTAAAATGCAATACATTCCTCGGTAATATTTTAAAACTTATCACAATACTACATTAATTTATTATATTTGAAACCTTAAACCTTCATAAAAAAAATTAACTTCATTCAAATGACGGCATTAAAGTATAAATTGCCTGGTTTAAACATCTCTAAAATGTGATACATTCCTCGGTAATAATTTTAGAATTGTCATAATACTACGATAATTTATTATATTTGAAAACTTCATCGAAAACAACTGAAATCCATTCAAATGACGTCATAGGAAAAATAACACGCCTGGCTCTCTCTATAAAAGCAACATTTCATTTATAAATAATTCCCCCATTCATGTCATTCATCACAATACTATAATAATTTATTTTATTTAAAAATTAAGACCGTGGAGCTACAAGTAATTAAACTATATGATTAAAACTTCATCGAAAAATATCGTCCTTCTCTTTCTAAAATCAATGAATATTTCATTCATATCAGCTAAGCAGACTCCATGGACTAAATGATTTTGTGTTAAAGAATTACAGCAATTCTAATACAACTCATTCTACATATTTTGCTGTTTACATTTTACATAGGTGAAAAATAGGCTTAGTTGTAGAAATAATCAAATTTGGGATGAGCATTTAAACACAAATATATTGTCATTGCGTTGTTTCAGTATGTAGATGCACAGAATTTGGGCAAAAATAAAGCAGTTTTAGGACGGATACAACACTCAATATGAATTAAAAAAAACTTTAAAAATCATAATTTTGAGACAAGATGGATGCCATATATCATTTTGAAGTATGTCACGTGATCGTTTCATATCATGGTCACGTGATCGCTTCATATAAGAGGTGTTATTATTATTTTAATTTTTATTTAAAAAACTACTGAATATATTTCGTTGAATTTTTTTTTATATATTTTATGGAACAATTTGAATATTGCCTAAAAATTTCGAAGCAATTTGTGAATTTTAAATCCGCTTAAAAAATGCTTGAAAAATTAGGTCACATAGGGCTGAATGTATTTCATTTTTTCAACCCGGGTTCAATCCAAAACTAATTGGGTGATATTATTCATTTATATTCCCATAGGTCCTACAGACCGTCTGAACAACATACCAAAATTTCATTTTGATTAAGTCATTTTTACGGCAGTTATCGTGCTAACGGACAGACAGACAGACAGACAGACAGAATAAACAAAGTCATAAACACTTTTCAACTTTGTTGTAAAGTGTTAAAAATGCAAACACTTTGGACGCTTATATCTCCAAAATTGATACATGGGAACGTAAAAAAATTGTCCTCGGAAAATATAAAAGCTTTTGTCGTAAATATAGTACCGTTTATGAATACATAAAAATAATTTCAATTATTTAATATTTTGAACAATTTTTCGAAAATAATAAAATTATTCATCGAATTTTTACCGAGTTCTTGCTTTACTTTGTTTATTTTCACTCGAAATATCATTAAAACCATAAACTACAAATATAAATAATGAGCAACAAAAATGTTCAGTAGGAAATCTATTTTTAGATAGATTTTTTTTATATAAAACTTTTATAGTTTTTTAAGACTATTTTTATGCAGTTGAAAAAAAATTGAAAATTTTTCAGATTTTTAAGTTTGAAATGCTTATATCTAAAAAACTAAAAGTGCTAGCTATGAGCAATAAGCAAAAATTTGTAGTACTTTAAGGCTATGCACTGTCCAATTCGACGATAGAGCTTTTAATTCCATCCTAGTAGATCATCAGTAGAGCGTGCATTGTCTGACCAGACAAAGATCCTTGGTTCGATTCCAGGTTGCGACAATTGTTCTTTACAATGGCACCCGAACAATTCAACCCTGTAATTTAGTGCAAAGATGTTGGAGGTCTAAAAGTAACCCTAGTACGACTAGCATGTATTTAGTGGGCTCTGGGATATGGAACGCCAATTTCAAATTGAGACAATAGCGACCAATCAGGAAACTAACCTGGAGGATAAAAATAGCATTAGGAGACTGACTTGAGGTAAAAACAGTGGGAAGTGGTCAGTCAGATTTCCAGTTGCACACCAGTCTGACACTAAATGATGGAGGGTCAACTTCGACGATAAGGGTTTGCAATTCCGCCCCAGCAGCTCAACGGTAGAATGTCGACTGACCAGTACAAAGATTCGTGGTTCGATTCCTGGTTGGGATAGCATGGTTCTTTACAGATATATAATTGGATTTCCAATCGGATTCTTAGTTTTTGAAATTTAATAGCTATCATTTCGATATTTTAATATTTTGAACTGTTTTGAAAATATTTAAAGACAAACTACCTACAAAGAAAGGCTTAATTCACGAACACCAATTCGGCCCCATAAAACGGAAGCTATGATTGGTTTTGTCTCTTAGGGCATTTATCATCTTAAAAGTTCTATTATAGTGATTTGTTGTAACTGTTCTATCTAATGTTTGTATCTGTATCCTATGATGCTGTTGTAATTATCATGGTTACTCCTTTCCTCTTATAAGATTCCTCCTTTAGCAATGTGTTTTCGTAGTCTCCGTAAAATTGTTTTGGATCGTTAAATAAATTATTATTATCCTTATTATTATTTTGGTCATTTATAGATTTGGAGAGGAAAGTGGCAAGCATGTTTGTAAGATTTTCCCTCTTAGAATATTTTCGCTTTTATTTTATTCATTTTCTCTCTTTGTCTATAAGACCAGCTGCATTGCTAGACTTACATACGGGCAGTGCTCTCAAAGATTAATTGCGTTGTTTCGCAAATACCCTTTACAAAATTCAAGACTAAGATTCTTTTTCTACGACCCAAACCATTCGACCTACACGAAGGTATAAGGTATCTATTTGCACTACCGGGAAGTGCCACATAATTTAAACCGGAACCCGTGGGAGGGGGGTGGCATCCACAGGGACCGTACCCACCTACCCCTGCCACCAATCTATCGGAAGGATTTACGGACCCACATATTTAACATGCCAGTACTTCGCGTGAACACGGGGATAGTTTGGGCAGCGCCGGGAATTGAACTCGTATCGTCAGAGTACAATCCCTGCACGCTAATCATTGAGCTGCCTCACCCCACAAGACCAAGATTACAAGATAATCCGAAATAAGGGTTTTGGATCATACTGTAATTACCAAACATATCCCAATCCTAACGGCTATATATATTCATATCGTCAATTTGTGAATATTCTGCAAAGTGGTTATAATTTAAGATTCCTTGTGCTTGAGATAGTGGAAAAGTTTTCATTTAATTTCATTTCACAATTTTCATAAATAATAGGCATTTCCGTATTATATATATGGTAGGATCAAAACGTTCGGAGACTGTGCTGACATCTCCTGATTGGAGGACAGGGGAACTATTTTACCGTGGCGTAGAGGCACATGTGACGCGAGATGTGAGAAGGAAGAAGCAGGTCCGCAGTGCAGGGTTTTTTCAGACAATGCGTGTCAGTAAACTGTAGTTGTTGTCAGTGAACTGCGCGATTATAAAATTCTGCTAGCGATTTCTCCAAACGCTGGCAGAATTTGATATTCGCACGTTGCTCTTCAAACGCCATTTCCATTTTCGATGAACGCGAATGGCTACAATTCACTGATAAGCATTGTGTGGAAAAACACCTGCTGCTTCCTTTTTACATCTCGCGTCACATGAGCCTCTACGCCAAGGTAAAATAGTTCCCCTCTCCTCCAATCAGGATTGGAGATATCAGCACAGTCTTCGAACTTTTTGATCCTACCTTGTATATATATATATATTTCATATTGCGCTAAATAATATTCTAATATAACTTAAAGTTGTAATATTTTTTAGGATTTTATGGAAAAAAAAACAGTTTGGTTAACGAAATCATTATTCGTAAAATAAACAAATAAAATAATAGTTCAGTACTGGTTGGATTGATAGAATAGAAGTTTTCGTGAATAAAATTGGTGGATTTTCGAATTAGCTTATGAAGGAAACTAATTATTTGTTATTTCACAGATGTGCACAATAAACTCAAATCTATGTATATCTATGAAACTTTCTCTTTCCAAAATATTCAAATAATCTATGAACCCATACATCTTTTAGATGTTATATGCTTAGCCGGGCATAGTTTCAACTTCAAAAGATTACCAATTATAATTCTTAAAAGTATTTTAAGCAAATGTTCCAAAGCATGATTTTGTTTATATTTACAGTATTTATTTCATAAGTGGATTTTTTTATGCTCAAAGAAAATATTTTCTTGCAACTTCAAAACAGAAAAAAAAAATATTTTTAGCAAATATTAAAATATCAAAATATTGACTTTTTCTCGATTAAAGGAAATAAAGAAAGAGTTAAAATTTTTATTAAACCAGGTGAGTTAGCATCTCTCGCAATGCTCACCATCCGTATACGTACACATCAAGTTCTGAAAATCGTGGAACATATTTGGGTGAAGTGCATTTGAAATTAATTAGATGGCATTTTCACTTCTTCGCAATACATTGCAATGTATAGGGAAAGTACTGAAATGGGGTTAAAAATTGGAATTCGAGTTTTTGACGGAGCTACACATTTCAGTCTTTGGCTTTGGAAGATTCGTATCGATTCTAACTCAAAAACTTTCCAATGAAATTTCAGGAAATTTGGTCGTACGACACTTTTGCGTTATCCTGGTGGTAATTAGATTGTGGCACTATTGCAAGGCCGTTTAGCTTTTTCTTGAAATAACCTTCAAATGATGACAAAATCTAAAATAATATCAAATATATTTACATATATTAATTAAATGCTTTTTTCTACATAAAATTTTATGAAAAAAACAAAATGTAGAATAATAATTATAAATTTAGAATACATTATTGTTATTTATAAATTTATAATAAATTGTTTTTATGATAATTCCTGCATATATAGTACACACACCGGCCAGTGAATTAAGAACCTAGGAGCATGTGTTATGAACTCCTTGCCCCATATATTAATTAATTTCGTCTAAAATCTATTTTAGCAAACGCAATTTCAAAATTCCATTCTGTTCCATTACATTCGGCAAAGATTAATTTCGTTTTCGATTCAGAATTATATCCTTGTTTTTATTCCAAATTGATAACTCGTAAAATGTTTCCCTTTGCCCCCCTGGAGTCTTTCTGTCTGTGTGAATATATATTGGTGTTATAATACACTTCTGGAGCCTCAAGCGTTATCCCAGACATAGATTTTATATTGAAATGTACTAGAGTTATTTTTTACTACGTCACGGGTGAGCGCACATATACTAACGATGATCGCTTATGAAGAAAGTGATTAGCCTCACTTAGCGATGAAATCTTGAGTAGATCGGACGCGTTTGCCCTCGGGGCATAAAAACGAAATAATGTTTTGTTCTTAGATTATTAGTCGAAAGCCCAGACCGGCCGACTCGTCCTTGGACATGAGCAGCAATTTGGACGGCCAGTTAGATTATTAGTCGCATAATGTCAAAATTATGAAATAATAAATTGATCTTGTTTCGCCTTCGGTGTGAACGAAAGAATTCAGAAAATCACAGTCATGTCCGAGATGTCTGTTTTTACGTTTCGGCGTCCTTAATGACTTTCGATTTCAAGTGCAAAAAAAAAGGCTGTGCTCATCTTCAGAGCGATATGTAAAAGTTTATCCTGTATGATTTAATTGAGATTCTCCGGCGCCGAATAAAAGATGAAAATAAACTTCTGTTCGCCAGTCTCTCATCATTTAACGACTTACTTATTTTTTCGCATCTTGGAACCTCAATCTATTTTTCGATTTCCAACTCTATTCCGAGCTTCGTGACCTCAACTTGGTATCCTATGTCCACAAATCCTGCTGACCAACCATGGTGACTGGACACATAGCCACTTCATCTATCTCCACATCTTCCCCGATTCGTCCGCCTGCATCCCTTCAGCTTCTTCATCCCAGCGGTTATATTCAACGACTTGTCCTGCTGTCCAGACATGAAGATCGTCTACACAGTCCCTTCGTTCCCTTTGCACATCTCCAAATCATCCGCCTGCAGCGATCGAGCTCACAATCCATTTTTTTAACGGAATTCTCACATCCATATACGATTACAGTCGGTTGCATGCCAATGGGACTTGCAACACATGTATGCAAATGTAGGGCACAGGCGGATGCATGCAAATTAAGTTGGTCGTGGGAGATACTCGTGATCACAATACCGTTATAAAAATGCTGTCAGTGTGTGTTCCGAGAAAAGTGGAGCAAAATGAGGGAAACGACAGATTTGTCTCCATTTGAAAAATTCTTATTGTGGGGCCCGTTTGGCAGGGCCTACGATTACCAGAACAGAACAACCCACTGGCTTCTCGAAAGGTGAGATATTCAAAGTGTATAACGGTTGAAAACAGAACTCCCCAGTCGTTGTTTAAAAGGCGGGCCTGTAGATCTAAAACCATCAATCAAGCCCGTGATCGGCGACATTTCATACGGTTTGTACGGTTGCAAAGGAATCTACTGTGCAGCATCTGACGGAAGACTTCGATGAAGGCTCGTCCCAACTGATCTGGACTCGAACTATAGGCAGAAAATTGCAGTGATTCGGTGTCGCCAGTTCCATACCTTATCGGAAACCTCTTATTTCAGCGAATAACCTGAAAATGTGTTTACAGTGGAGCCGAGAACGGCGTCCGATGAATGGAAGAAGATTATGTGGTCGAACGAATCACGATGCACCTTGTTTTGTACAGACAGCAAGCGAAGAGTGTGACGAGAACCCCATGAAGCCCATCTTGCCTAGTTCACAAAGTCCAAGGTTAGTTGCTGTAAACCACTGGGTCAGTCGTGTGGTCTAGGTCTTCAACACAGTCCAAGGTTTTGGTGGGGAGGGGGTGGTATCATGGTATGGGGCAAGTTCTCCTGGTTTGGTACTGGTCCCTTTGTATTTGCGGAAGGACGTAGTCATCCATGGAGTACTTGAACATTTTTGTGGATCATTTATACCGTGAAGTGGAAATGATCCGCAAAATGTTCAAGTAATTTTTACCCCACAGGCAACGGGTTTGTCATGGATGATAATGCTATCATCCACCGTGCAGGAATCGTGCAACAGTAGTTCACAGAGCATGACTCTGACTTTCACCATAAACCCTGGCCACCTCAAAGTCTAGATTAAAACCCTATCGAGAAAGTTTGGGACAGGTTGGAAAGATACATCCAACAACAATCTCCTATACCATCAACTGTACAGCAGCTTACGATCTGCTTGTCCAATGCCTTGTATTCTCTTGACTTAAATGCACTCTAGCACCTTGTAGAATGCATTCCTAACAGTATACATGCTGCAATTCGGGCTAAAGACGGTCCAATAATCCTGGGTTTTAATTCATTGGCCGGTGTGTATATAATGTAAAAAGTGTTATGACAGGGTCGGAAATTAGAATACGAAATTTCAACAAGAGTATACGTTTCAAGAATCCCGGAACTCGAATTGGACGTTTTTAAAGTGTTGTGTGTGTGTGTGTGTCTAAAATAATTTGATAAGATTATTACCATAAGAGTGAACACTGGAATCTTATTGATTTTAAACACAATCGAATGCTTGAATAAAAAAAAAAGCAATTCTCGAAAGAATTTTCGAAAAAATCATTAAAAAATCATGATTTTCAAAACCGTTAACTAAAAAACTTTTTATGTTTAACTCATTCGTTTAAATTAGAAAACAGATGGTACAGATTTTAGAATGTAAGTATGAATCGTTTTCGAGACCATAAAATTAAAAATGTATTAAATATGATCCAACAGAGTCATTTTTATTATGCAGTGTTAGGCGATAAATCTGTCAGCATGATTCTCGTAGATCTGGATCTAGAACTAGATGTAATTCATTTTTTAATTCGAGCGAAATCTTCAAAATTTGTTTGAAATTTTATATTTTTTAACATGGTAGCATAGGACAGAATTTGACATAATCAGGCATAAAAGGATTTATTTATTTTGTCTCAATGATCACGGGAATTAATAGTTTCAATCATTGTTGTGAAAAATAGCCGCAATATAATTTTTGTTTTCGTTCATGATATCATTAACCACCCTCGGGGGGTAAAGTTACACGCCCCCCGAGGGGGAGGGGTTGCATTGTCATGCATGGTATCAATAGAAATATTTTTAAGCCCTTTAAAGAGTAAAGGGTAACACATTATAGTTGTAATCATATGAACCTACGATACCGATTTTCACTTTTTTTTTCTTACATTTTATATCCCTAGCAACGCTGGATACACTGTTTTGTTCACAATATTTGTCTGTAATCGTTTAATCATAGCTGCGATTGCTCGCATAAAATTCAAATTGCCCTTGCAAAGTTTTTTCCATTATCTTTAAGGAAAGAATTTTTTCTCTTTATATACTAAAATATTTATCTTCGTAAAGAAGTTATAAAACTGAACCCCTATTTAAAATGAATTATGAAGGACAAACAAAACATATTTTTCTCATCGTTTTTAATGGATAAAATTTAACTTTCCGGAAAATGAGATTTATATCACCTGGCATTTCCTTTCGTATCGAAAAACTTTTGATTACCCTTACTCGACAGAGGAAATTAACGACGTTTCAAGATAAAAAGAAATGACGCGATTCACCTCATTAAGTCGTCATCAGCAAGGACTCCCAGAATCTTTTAAAGTAAAAAGAAATAAATGATATTCCGGAAGGTTGTCGCTCTAAGCATAGTTATCAATATTATTGAGCTGATTCATAAACATCCAGGATACAGCATTAATGGAAATGCGTCCTATTGGGAAATTCTGTAACTATTTTTACAAATATGTAAAATATATTCCCGAATATGGCCCGTTCTTGACAAAACATTTACGAGTAACCATTGTCTTTATTTAAAGGTCTGGGTTACATGACCTTGGCGCCACATTTGGCGAAATGTCACTTAGCGACTTTTGGCGAGTTCTGGAAACTTCTCGAAATTTGTAAATTGGTATAAAACTCAGGAAATGTGTTGATTTATTCCAGAACTTTTCACAGACGATATTTAAGATCAATTTGTAATTTGTGATGAAACTGATATGATTATTTTATGTATATTGGAATACGGGAACGTTGTTCATTGTTTTTTTATTACCTCCTTGGGGGGCGTTATTGATGATTTATTTGTTTATATTATTAATAGGTTTATTTGTTTATTCGTTTATCAAGGTCATGCTGAGACACAAATTAGGTGTCCATGTTGTTTTTCCCAGTCTCATTCTGGAAGATCATGTGTTCGTTTTGTAATTTTTGTGCCAACTTGCCTTGTTGTTGTGAATTGATTTATTCCTTTCTGTATATAATATGCGAAGAGTCTTCTTTACGTAAATTCTGCGCCGGTGGGGCTTGAAGACTCCTTATATTCTCTGTGTTGGGAGGTCTTTCTCTCCACAATCCCGTGTTGTTGCTCTAAGCCCACGAGTCAGTCGGGCGTTGTGGGTAATGCCATGTAATGTATTCTGGTCATCGTTCCCTTAGAAGTCGTTGAGATAATACTGTGAACTGTGAATACGCCAATGTCCTGAGAATGTATTATTGTAGTTTGTGATGGAATTGATTATTTAACTGCTGTTTATTGTACTTGACAGTTGTTTTATAACCTTATAAGATAGTTGGAGAGTTATTAGTTGTAGAATTGTATATCGCTCCTATTTACGCTTACTGGTGTTCTTAATTAGTTATCCATAATTAATAAATAATTAATTGTCCATTAGTTATCTGTAAATTCGACTCGTCTTTATATATAACAAATACACTTATGATTCCAGAGGGTACTTTGCAGCACTGTTAACCACGTCGTAAACTGATCAATTGTCTTAAGCTCAATTTTTTCAATGATATATACCTGTGTAAGAAGAATGTAAAACTATTAAATATGTAAAACTTTATTTGAACTCTTAACGATGGGTTTTGTCAAAGTTACCTTTCAACCTCGTTTTGCCGCATAACTGCATTAAAAACAACTAAAGACTGCCACCATCTAGTTTAGCACGGCACGGCCTATTAAGTCACAGCACTGCAAGTAAAATAACGACTAGAATGAAATACATAAATTAACGGAGTCCCGCTTATTTGATCGTCTCGGCAAGGCTCAATTCGGGGCTGACAGCATTGTCGATGTATAACCATTTGCTACAAAATCAGCAACTGCTTGATGGTGAAAGATCAATAGAGAACACAATTCGACCTGCACCATTTATCTCCGGCTGACACAATGCTTTCTTGTATATCTCACATGCAGTATCAGATATTGAAATTAAATGCAGAAAATCAATTTTCTGGCAAACAACTGATGGATAACGCAGAGTATAATCAGCAATTAACCATCCGTCATCAGGCAATCCCGTGCGGTCTTCGTCCAGGCTAATGGGTGTCGATGTTAAATATTACTAGGAGAGACCGGAGCTGGTTGTAACACTTTTTACATCTCAATTAATTTTTTTATGCCATGCAAATTGGGAATTGAGAAGAACAAATACACCACTAAATAGAATATTTCATTACCTCTTTACCAGTAATAATACAAACATGATTTACATAATGGTATCGCTTTAAAATAAATTATTCTGAAAGATTGGAAATGTTACAACCAACCCCTTTATTGGGGTAGGTTGTAACACATTGCGGGGTTGTTTGTAACAGTGAATAACTTCACAAAGGGCATAGTTTGAGCCACGGCTATGTTTTCTAAAGTCTTAGGGACTAGCCTACTAATGGTTACTTTACTCATCAGCTGAGTCACCAGAGTTACAGTTATGACAAATGTAGAAAACATTCTTATCTGTGTATTTTTCGTGGCTCCACTTTTTACATTCAGTGCACTGAATCCATTTCTCACCACTACGACTGTTGTTATAGTCTTCCAAACACACCAAGCAGTAAAACCGTTCTTCTGAATCTGAGCAACTATTAGAGATTTGGGAGAGATTTATCAGACTTCTGAAACTTGATTCTTTTTTTACATGGCTCCTTTATCACTTTTTGTTTTGGCTTCAGTGGTGCCTTAGACTTGTCTTTCCTAGCGTATGCTGTTTTATTTGCTTCCATCAGTGTTTTTTATTACTGGCGTATCTGTTAGTATTTTTGCATATCTTTTCTTTCTACCCTTTGTCACAACTTTTCTAGCACCAGCCTTAGGAAAAGTTTGGACAACCTTCGGCGAAAAGGCCAATGTTGTTGCTGATGTCATTTGCGGATCATTTTGACCGGATGTTAATTGTTCTGGATTAATGAAATGTGATGTTGATGGTTCTGGATCAATGACATGCGATGTTGATGGTTCTGGATCAATGCTATGTGATGTTGATAGATCTGGATCAATGCCAAGTGATGTTGATGGTTCTGGATCAATGCCATGTGATGTTGATTGTGAAAAAGACCGATAAAGTAGTACCCAGAATTTTTTTATAAAGCCTATGATATTATTCAACTTTTCCTAAAATAGAAATATTATCTCATAAGCAGAGAGATAAAGAGTAAATTTTCTTCCCCAAATTTTGTTAGGGTTTTTAGAAAAAATATAAAAATAATTCTAATATTCACATTTTTCGAATTTTAACTCCACAACTATTGCCATTAAAATTTACAAGTTAGGTTACAATTCATATACGAAAATTCTGGGAAGACAAATTAAAGAAAAGTATATTAGGGGCATATACTGAAAATACTAATGTCTTTGTCAAATAGTTTTGAAGGTATTTCAATTTAAGAAACATTATCTTCAAAAAACTAAAGTCGAATAAATGCATTCAAAGTTTTCAACTACTCCTATTCAAGCCTCAAGGGGATTTTGCTATCTTCGGGATCTAGGAGATATAGAAGAAAAACAAAATCTTCATTTTTTTCAGAACAGCCTGAAATATTTTTTCATTTTATATAAAAAAATTAATAAATTTAAAAAAACGAACAAACTACGATTTATTGACCCAAAAACGGTACCAGATCCACTAATCTTTCATTATTGCAATATGGACGGAGCAGGTTGTAACATAGTTACAACCTTACTCCAATGTTACAACCTACCCCAGTCTCTCTGTTACAACCTCTCTCTGCCCCAATGTTGGATTGGAATGTACCACCGACGTTAGGCGTCACCGACATCCGTGATAATAGGCTTGTTTGCAGCATTATAATGTATATTATAACGTGGTTACAACACAGAAACAATTATTAACAAATGAAATACACTTACAACAACTTTTAAACAATCCTGATTTTTTACTTACCTTGCTTTTAAAATTCTTTGCTGAACTGCACGTGTTGCGTTTGACAGAGTCGTACAAAAAAATGTTGGTATATGGCAGCACCTGCTGGGAATCCTTCCACCAACCTTTCAAATTTTTACGTAATCCAGGAAGGAGTAATCGCAAGTGCTACAACCAACCCGTATTACAACCAGCTCCGGTCTCCCCTACTCACTATGACCGTTAGACCTTTTATGAGATTTGTTAATTATAAACGTAGAAGTGAATGGAGTAGTTAGTTGAGTTGTGGAATGCTCCGTTTAGATTTCTAGTATCTTGGTTCGAGTCTTTGATGCTTGTTTAGTTTGTTGAGTAGAAGTTTTTTTCATTTCCTTTAATGAAATCGTAGAATTTGTTGATTTTTAATATATTACAGTTGTTTTGGAAGATATTTTGAATTTATTTTTGAATAACTTGTTGTGTTAACTTCTTGACAACCTTAATTATTACTATGTTCTTCATGTATTTCAAAATTTATACAGTGTCAATTACAGAGCAATATTGAAAGTTCAATCCCTTATGCCTCGCAAAACCATCTACTATCTACGTGGAGTATTGGCACGTTAAATCTATAGGCCAGAGAGACCATTCGAGATGTGATAGGTTTTTATAAAGGTTACCCTATTGTGTTCCGGCCTAAATTGGGTTACAGTGCCTCAGACGTCCAAGCAGTTACCTTCGGGTATGTTGAACGGTCTAGGTAGGAAAAAATTGAATATTGCGCAATAAAATAATTTATGCTTCAAAATTGATACATAATAATATAAAGGGTTAAAGCAACTATTATGAAGTTTCTGTACTTTAGTATTAATTGTTTTCTCAAACTATCACTTTCTTTACAGATGGTGAGAATGATGATCGCCGTGGTGACAGCTTTCACCCTCTGTTGGCTACCGCTAAATGCCCTCATCGTTGCCGGAGACCAAGATACCCGCATTTGGCAATATGAACACATCATGTACGTCTGGTTCGTCTGCCACTGGCTGGCCATGAGCCACGCAGCTTACAACCCTATCATCTACTGCTGGATGAGTGACCGCTTCCGGGAGGGATTTAAAAGGATATGCCAGAATGTGGCCTGTAAGAAAGGGTCCAGAAACAGCCCTTCGCTGCACCGGTGCAACACCTACACGACGTACACAAGCAATTTGAGCGTGCATAGTAAATACAGGAATGGAAGACCCAGTCCCACACCTTCCACAAAATTAACAGTGCAGCATTTTTGTAGGTACGATGGTTGTGTTACAGACGAGGAGTTGGTCAATGACTCACCCGTCTAGGCTATTTGTAATGTAAAAAGTGCAACAAGCAAGGTGACGAATATCGTGGATATTAACAAGAACATGTCAATTTTATATTGAAACATATTTTGAGTATCGTGGTAGAAGAACAATATTCGATCACGTATTCTCATTAATTATTTTCTATGTAAATATAATTGGAAAATAGATAAGATTTCTCGACGTTTAAAGCAACAGTGTGATACTTTATCGGATTAATTTCAGATGTATTTCGCACATACTTATCCGCCAGTGATCAGTTTCGATCAAAATGGTGTGATAAAATATGAATTTCTAGTCTTCAATGTGAAAAACTAATGTAAGTACTGATAGTGAACTTTATAGATTGTGAGTAGAAATGACTTAAGAGTCATTTTGATTGTGCATTGCAGAAGGACTTTGTTATCATCTAGAAGAAATTAAGTAGTGTGATGTAACAAATAACTTTAAAATCACAAGTATTGTAATTATTTATTAGTTTTGTAGTCACTATGTGTTTCTGTCAGAAAAATCTTAAACATTATAAATCATATAGTTACAAATTGTGCAATTTGCAAATCGTGTTGGGGATAAAGAAAGAGCAAACGAATCTTATGAAATAAACTTAATATTATTTAATTAAAATTATTTAGAATCTTTACGCGTAGGATGAATTCAAATTATTATTAAGCAAAATGAAAAGAAATATTGATTGAAAGTAAAACTTTAAAATTAGCTATAAAGCTCAAGCCTGCAACTAAATTAAATATAGTTATTCTTTGAGGAAATATTCTAGCTTTGCATTTCTTTCAAATGCGATGTCTAGGAATTTAATTTTACAGATTTTGCAGAACGAATTGAATAAAATATATCATTCAAAAAGTATTCGCATACCGGTACCTGCATTCAATGTGTAAAATGCATTTCATGAGAATTTTATATTTACAAATCCTTCCTAAAGTTAAAAAACAGTAAAACAGACGAATTTTATAAATTGAAACCCTTAAAGATTATACGTGATATCACGAACTGCTTTAAAATTTTTAGGAAATGTATTTTTAAACTCGAATTGAAGAAAATATAATTTGTAATATTTGATCCTCTTATAAAGCAATTATATCTCATTCCATACTTTGTAGCCGTATAGTATGACCACCAGAAACTTTAATGGGTCTGGGAAAAAATGTTTTCTTACTTCTGAGAGTTTTTCTTTTACTAAAATGCATAGCCATATAAAAATTACATTACATATGAAAATTATTAAACAATTTGAAATTTTATTTTTAAAATATTTAAAATTTAGAATTTTAAACATGTTTAATTTTCAACGTAAATGAAGAATAAATTGCTCAATTTTTATTGCTTTTGGGCATAGAAAAGATTTCATGTAAATATGTTTTCGAAATTTAAAACATTATTATTTGCAAAAGTTTAAATAATTTTAAAAGCAAAAAAAAAAAAAATCATTTTTTTACATTTTGATGGGGTTTTTTAAATTTTGATATTTGTGTCAGAACAAATATTTTCCAAATGTTTACTCAAAATAAAAAATCTTTAAAACAATTTTTTAAAAATAGAACGACGAAACTCTGGGTACAAAATTTCATATCTGTATCTTACAAGAAATTTTAGATATATTCTTTTAAAAGTGACAAATCATGTAAAAATTAATTCTGAAATAAATGGACTTAAAATTGAGTTTGAACAACATAGAGGGTACCATGTAAAACTGTTATATCAACTTATATAATCATCGTAGAGACATGCGGTTGATGGTGTTTAATTCTAAATTTCTCTCTTTTTTATAAATTTTTCTGTCTCTGATCCCTTTCAAATTGCATACTTATCATTCTAGTTTAAGACTAAAGCATGAATCAAATATATCACATTTAAGGCAACGTTTCTAAGATTTTTAGTACACTACATTTAATTTTCATTCATAATATTCACACATATTTTCTTCAATATATCACAAGTTGCAGTAAAATGTCTAAATATTTGATTTGTGTTCAGTAAGCTAAATGTAATAGTTGCGAAACCAATACTATATTTTGTTCTTTGCATAAGCTTAATGGACAGTAGTAATGCGCCCACAATACATATATATATATATATATATATATATATATATATATATATATATATATATATATATATATATATATATATATATATATATATATACATATATATATATATATATATATATTATATATATATATATAAATACATATATATAGTCTGTGTATTGGCGTTTATAGTAACTTACTATTGCCAATTCTGAAACAAGCATGTGTTTACGTTAATTGCTTAGACCTGAAGAAGTGTCTAGTCTAATTATTCTTCAAAATTAAGCCAGTGCTTCTTTCTGGCCGTGTGTTAACTGTATTGTGGCCGTGGTTTAACTGCCTTGGTGATTTTAATATTTCGTGCAAAATTTTCGTCGACCAACTGATTCGAATAAAATGTTGTACATAGCTTGAACAAATAACGTTTCAAGTCATAACCTATATTATAATTTCCGCTGTATTTATTGAGATGCCTGGTGATAAGATAAAGATGTCTATGGAGAAAATTAATTTCAAAAAATACGCACAGCACACTGAATTTTCTATTTATTTGCTATAATTTGTACAATTGTACAAATTACTAGACTGTCACATTTTAAACAAAAGCAATTTAAATTATTTGTAATATTTTATACTAGCAGTATACCCGTTTTTTGTTCGGAATGCTTAATAAAAAGAAACTTAAAATTCACAATTTGCGGTGAAATTTTAATATTTAAAATATTTCTTTTAAATTTTATAATAATTCTAACAAAAAGGGAAAAAGTGAGTTATCCGATGCTGATATAAACAGACAGATAAAAGCGTACCTTACAATTTTATTTATATGGGTAATATCAGATATACCCGACGTTGCTCGTGATTCAAAATATGTGAACATTCCTGTAATGTTTTAAAAGACATTGTTATTCAGAGCATTCTATCTAACTATTTAATTTAATTTTCTTAAAAAGAAGTATAAAAGTCCCTATTCTCGCTATATAAAATTATCTTCACATGCAGATCTGCAAAATTAAACGCCCTAGTCCGTTTGTGAACAAATTTACAAACTTATGAAATTTGGTAAATGTATGTACAAATGAAAGCGCTGAAATTGTATTAGAAGATGTACATGTACCACTTTTATTCTGCTTCTGAAATTGCCTAAGCAAAATATGAGTTAATTTGATAAATTGAATATATGAGTTTGAAAAATATCTGCCAAAAAAGAACAGAAGAGAAAAGCAAGAAATTGAAAATATAAATAATTTCCGTAATCTTTAAACCGGTAAATTGAAATTGTTCCAGCCAAAAATGCAATTCCGATAAAACTCATTTTTATATACATGTCTTAATTATTTCAATCGGAAAAAATTATCTGATAAAAATCGTCTTCTGTAGAAGCACATTTGATTTATGGCACTGCTGAACAACATGATATCATTTGTATTCTCAAATAATTTTTTCTTCAAACATATCTTTTACATAATGCTATTTCTATGGAAGTTCATTTTTTTATCAATATCTTAACAATTCCTAACCCTAGAAACTCGAAACATAAACTAACTTTTAAGTGGGTCTATTCTATTATAAGGCTATCCGCAAAATTTCACATAATTCTATGCAGCCGTTCTTCGTTATGATGGTACAAACACACAAACAGATTTTCAATTTTATTTATATAGGTTAATGTCATAATTGTATAGTTGTCATAGTTGTTTCTTTATAATGTCATAGTGATTGTGGGTTCGAGAATAAATATGTTTATTAAACTTTTTAAATGTTCATGTGATTTTTATGAAACATTTATTTTCAAATATTTCCTTTTGGAGTATTTGCATATAAAAATCGCTTAACAAAATATGGAACTTTAAAAAAAATGTATAAAGATAAATGTAAAACTGTTTATTAAATGTGGTTAAAAATTAATTTCACGCGTTTTGTATAAAGTACTGTGAATATTTTAAAATTGTTTGATCTATTGAATGTATTGTTTTCTGTTATATTTTTATACAAAACGTTTATTGTAATAAATACTTTGTTGTAAAACTGATACATGTCGAAAGTTAGATTATGTAGGAAGAAAACATATTGCACATTTCATAAATAATATTAGGAGAATATTCTTTTCGTATAATAACGTATATTTTGTTGGTGAATATGTGAAAAATAAGATCATGCTTTGAATGCAGACAACAGCATTCATAGTAGATAAGTATTGTACTTTTTATGCTCTTATTAGTATGGAAATAGCCGAATATGCAAAGACTAAAAGAAAACTTATTATTTACCATAATTTTCCGAACCTCTGTGTAGACAGAAAAATTCAGTTCTATCACATAGCCTGATTCAGATTTCTTTGAAAAATATTACGCTGAGGCTAATTGGCCAGATTCATTTTCACAAAACCCTCCTATAAAAAGCGTTTTCAATTATAAGAGTGACACATCATGCAGGTTACAGTAACCGTGGACAGATTTTGGAGAAATTTGAGTCTGGATGCTTGATAGGATTGCATTTGTCGGTCTCCATTGAGGTTCCTAAAATTGTGGCACATAGCAAGTTTCTGCTGAACTTGCAGGCACTGGTTGTTCTATGCTGGCATAATAAGCGCAAAACCGATCCAAGGATTATGCTATATATACATTGGGAGCTCAATACTAACTTTGTAAACGCCTCCATATGCGGGATCTATATATGAAGAATATTTTCTTCAGTTGTAAAATGTTGTAGTGGTTAATTAGATATCATCGTGTGCCAAAACTGTTTTCTTTGTATAATAATATTTATAGTTCTAATTTATCTAGCTAATGCTGGAGACATAACAGAGCCACCAAAATACAAAAAGCATTTAGGTAGTTTACTTGTGTGCTTTGCGTGTCTGTAAAAGTTTTCTACTTGTTATTGTAAAAATAAAAATGTACTTTCAGGATAAAGAACTCTTTAAGTATTTATGACTCTTTCATAGTGGATTTTATTCGAAGTTAAGATGAAACAAAGTAAGTATCAGAATAGTTTAACCATTTCGTTCCTGATGTCCAGGATCTTTGATAAATCTTTAAATATTTATTTTACATTTCTACTTACATCTGCAAAAATTATTGGCATTTTTTTTTCATTCTGTAAGCTTCTTTCACCAATCAATAATGTCTTGTGCTACCTGCTGTTCCTTTGTCAAGTAATGAAATCTATGAATTTGATCTGTGTAAAAGTCACTGAAATTTGAAAAAGAAATCAATCAACAATTTTAATTTCTGTATGTCATTAAAATTAAAATTCAAAAAAGTATCCATATTTATCTACCACTCGGTAAATAAAAATAAAATGTACTTAATATACACTTTAAAGAGTATGTTAGTGTATCTTCTTTTAACAGTTAAAATTTTAAATTAAAATGTGAAATACATTTGAAATGCTTAAGTACCATGACATCTTATCCATGATCCTTTATTCTCTGTAAAATTCAACACCACGGTTTCACTATTTCTTTTTTGCTCATTTAGGTTGATATAAAAACATATATTATAAACTATAATATGTATTAGAGCTTTTAATACCAGTAAAATTGATAAAAATGCGATAAAAAATCATTTTTAGTACATATTTTTATCCACCATTCTAAGTAAAATCCCTCTCAGTTTAGTAACATAATGGGCGACGCTTAGAAAAATGGCCGCCGAAACATTTATTTCCTGCGTTATGCATTTATTTCCTCAACTGAATTTCCAGGAAATATATTATAAAAGATTGGATAAGTAATATTGGATTTTGCATGATATAGAACCAAAATAAAAGAAAAGAATGAATTCGAATAAATGCATGTAAAATTAATTAAAACTGGCTTAACGAATCCCAAAAAAGAGTCCTTCCAGTTGAGCCATAAAAATTTTTTACGTTACTTTCCCTTGCGTATGTAAATGAAAAATATTGTTCTGGTGCGAAAGTTCTGGTTTTCGAATTTTGATAAATTTACACGTTTGAGCGCCCCTGATTACGAATAAAATATTTTGCAATGTTGTCTGTCCGTCTGTCTGTATGTCTATAGGCATGATATCTTGTAAAGACCTCGCTTGTCTCCTTATCCTCTTTAGATGCCATTCTAGAGGATTTAACTTAGATCGGTCAAAAAGTGACCTAACTGTAGCCTAAAGTAACTAGAATGGCATCTAAGGAGGATAAGGAGACAAGCGAGGTCATTACAATGGCGCCCGAACTAATCAACCCTGTAGGTTAGTGCAAAGATGTCGGAGATCTGAAAGTGACCTTAGTAAGACTAGTACGGATTCAGTGGACGCTGAAAGATTGAACGCCGATTTCAAATTGAGGGACTAAAGAGCAGGATACTAAACTTGATAAAAATAGTAGTAGCAGGAGGCTAACCTGGGGTAAGAAAAGAAGGAGGTGGTCAGTCAGAATGTCATTTGCTCGCCAATCTGACATTAGAAGGTAGAGGATGCAGCCTCCACTTCGGCAATAAGAGTTTGCAATTTCGTCCCAGTAGCTCAACGGTAGACTGTCGGTCGGCCAGTTCGGAGATACAGGATTCGATTCCCAGTTAGGGCATCAAGGCTCTTTACAATCTCTCGAAATATCTCGGAAATGCAAATAAAGTTTAGTACAATTATTTTAATTACCAAACATACCATACCGATTGATTTTCAATGTGTCAGACTTAAGATAAAAGGTTCAATGTTTTGAGTATTTCCTTCAAAAGTTGAAAAAATTTTCCAACAAAAAATCATGGCATTTGTATTTTTAAAAGAAAATTTCACCGTTTAAAGGACCTAAACTGCACCTTTCTCGAAATATTACACGTTTTTGATATGAAATTAGATTAATCATAAAACAATTGAATGTGTTCATTGTAATAAAAGGAGCTAGCTGATGGTGTGTAAGTTGGTAATAACCAGATTCCAATTAATACTGATTTTAATAATCATCAAGAGCCGTTTTAAAAATATTAAAAATTTTAAGGCGTGATATCTCTCTAAAAAACAAGTACAACTTTCAATAAATTTGGATATTATTCTTTTAATCGATAACAAGTCGTGCACATGATATGGCAATTGATTATCAGCGAGTTAAGATTTTCATTAGAATTATCGTATTTTTTTAAGAGTTCTTATTATTTTGCTCAAATTTCTCTTGTCCATTAACATCAAAATTATGTTCATTTAAAGAATAACATGTGTTAAATTTTCCACCAAATAAGTCCAGGAGAAGAGTCACTAGTGAGTAAAATGCAAAACTTGGCTGAGAACGAAAGCGATGGTTTCTTCTTCTTCTTTTTTCCCCCTAACCGCGAATAACATCTATGGTCCAGGTATTGTCTAAAATCAAGGCCTTACACAAAATGTAAATACGTTGGTTGCCAGTATCAAAAGGTATCAAATCCAGAGTTCAAATCTAAACAGTATCTATATATTTTATGGGAAGTAAAGTACCATTTATAAATGTACAAAAAAGATATCAATATTTTAATATTTCGAACTTTTCTCAAAAACAAAAGGTTTTGACAGAACCAGTTTTCGCTTCACTTTTCTAATTTTTACTCGAAATATCTTCCAAATTATAAAAAATAGATAAAGAACAGCAAGCGACAAAAATATTCATTAGTAAATCCAATTTTTAGATGACCAATAATTTGTTTTAAGAGAACTTTTATAGTTTTCGAGCAATAGTCAAGTTGGAGAAGATTGAAAATATTCAGGTTTTAAAGTGTAATGTTTATGCATATAAAACTAAAAGTACTAACTATAAATAGCAAGTAATTTGAAGCTCTTAAAAAACCCTAGAAGGATATATAATTGGATTTTGTATCAGTTTCTTAGTTTTTGAAATATAGTGGTTAAAATGTCGATATTTGTATATTTTGTGCTACTTTGAAATGGTGATTATTATTTCGATATTTTAATATTTTGAACAATTTTAAAAAGGTAATTATATATTTTAATATTTTAATTTTGCTGAACGTTATTTGCAAGAAAATATTTTGGATTCCGTCAGACTGGAGCCATTTTCGATTTTTTCAAGATGGCGGAATTTTGTTGGAATTCGTTCAAGCCTATTTTTCCAGACTGTGAGATAAAATCTGTAGAAAAAAATAGTTTCTGATCATAAAATGTTTAATGTTTCTTGATTTCAACTGTTTTAGATTTCTATAAAACAGCTACGTAGAAATTTCATTAATTTTACGAAATTTAGTTATTGACTTAAATTGAATATTGTGTACTTTTGAAATGTATATGAATATGATTAATAGTTTATTGAGAATGGATTTTTCAAGTGAAATTTAGCAATTTTCTTTTCAATTGGACCAGCAATATTGAATATTAAAGTAGTAGTATAAATTTATGCAGTATAAATTGAATATTTTTAAAAGTTCTTAATGGTATATTCGAAATAAATTGGTAGTTTTGTACATAAATTCATATTTTGTATCTTTATTTTTATGAGTGTAATTGGATGTGAATTTTCAATAAAATGTACTTAAATCAGAAATTGTGATTTTGTATGCATTGCAAATATGCATTAATAGCTTCAAAAAACAATATAAGTTAAAATAAAATAAATATCATATCATTACAAATAATTGGTAATTGACAATAAAAAATCAGAATTTCAAAGTGGTATCCCAGGAAAGGTTAAACAAATCAAATAAAAAAACATACCACGATTGAACGGGATATGGGACATGTAATCAGGGAACTCCATCATTACTCAAGCAAATATTGCTACTATTTTCGAATATTTATTATTTTAAGAGGGGGGAGGGGCAGTGCCATTTTCGAAACCTTCTTATTTTAGGGACTGTCATAGGCAAAACTCTTCAAATTATAGAATGAACGTGAAATTTCAGATTGTTGAATTAGAAACTAGAAATTTAGTACAATAATAGATCATATGATAAATTCCACATGGATGATGATTTCGAATACTTAATATTTTAAAGGTGTTTAGAGTGCTTGAATTGTTGAGTGAACGCAAAACACCAGTTTTATTGAAGTGGGAACGCGAAAATTGTACAAAGGCAGATCTTAGATACAACCAAATTGAATTATTGCTGTTTCCATTTATTTATTTTAGGGTGTGCCATAGGCAAAATTGTTCGAATTGCCGAATGACATGAAACTCTAATTTTTTTAATTAGGATTCGAAATTTGGTACAAAAGTACCATGCACTGAAATCCACATGGATTATTCAAATGTTTATTATTTTAAGTAGAGTCATAGACAAAAATGTTTGAATTGTTAACAAAATATTCACGTTTCCAGGTAATTGAGATGCTTAACCATCAAGCCATCAAGGTGAAGTGTATAGGTATCCTATACCTCTGGTTGAAGAGCTTAACCCTATCATGCTACTCACAGTTTTCAAAAGTCAACTTTTTCCTGAGTGAACATCCATCCACACTTTTAAATTTCTAATTAATGTTAATGGCATTTAATAACCACTGCCTTTCATATGAAGAAAAAAAAATGTTTTTTTTTATTTAATTTTACTTTCATTTTAACAAACTATTCCACAATTTGCTCCAAAATGCCAACGGCCCGACCGTGCTGAAAACACCGGCTCTCGTTAGATCACCGAAGCCAAACAGCATCGGGCGCGGTTAGCACTTGGATGGGTGACCACCTGGGAACATCGCGTGCTGTTGGCACATTTCGGGTGCGGTAACCCGGTGATTTGCGCGCTGGATTTGCACGCTGCCACAACTGCCGTCGTGTTCCTGCGGAGTGCGATCACGTTAAACATGTGGGTCCGTAAGTCCCTCCGAAAGGTTGATGTTAGGGGAAGGAGGGTACGGTCCCTGTGGATGCCTCCCCCTCTGAATTCCGGTCAAAATTGGGTGGCACTTCCCGGCCGTCCAAACAGTTAACTTACACCTTTCTGGTAGGTCGGACGGTCTGGGTCTCATCAACAACAACAATTTGTTCCAATTAAAATGAAAACAGCTACCAGATAAATATCAAGATATTTTCGCAATTTACATCATGGGTGAATTTTCACCCACAGTAACATAATAGATTTAAAGTGTAATTAACAGAAGAGTCATTAAATATACCAAACAGAGAAATGAAAGTTTTTTAATTTCAGACATGTATGACAGTGCCGCAAACTAAGACATTTGAATTTTGAAATAAATTCAAATAGAAGCTTGAAATTATCTATCGTTATACAATAACAACGAAGAAAATTTTCATTTTTAGAAAATGAAATATTTTAGGTATGACGCAAATTAAAACATTCGAATCCGAATTATTCAGCGAACTTATAAATAGAATTTCTATACGAGATATATTTTCATAGAAAAAAAAAGTAGATAAAACGACAAAATAAACAATGTACGACAAAATAAACAATAAAATGAAATATTAAAAAAATGTATGTTTAAAGTGCAGTTACGGAGTAAAGTGTTTAAATTCTGTAATGTATTTAAAACTTTTTCTACTTTCAAGCGAGATACGAACTTGAAACTAGCACCCCATATAAACCGCCAATCAGAACTAAACAAAAAACTGCCGCTCTCAAATGTTTGCGTTTAACATATGCTCAGAACAAAATTTTCGAGTTCTTGAAAACATGATGACACGCGATAGGTTTAAAACGTTGGAGAAAATGAAAATCTCTATATTAACAAAAATGGGAAAATATTGTGGGTTTAGTTTCAATGTATTTGCAATTTCTAGGAGTGCCTAAGTCAATTAACGTTCGAATTATTCAGAAAATTTACAAATGCAGTTTTTCAGAGAGATACTTTTAAAAAATTGTGTTATTAGATAGATCATTCCACTGAATATATGGGAAAATAAAAAAAAATCGTGGAATTGAAATTTAATTAGCTAATATAGTGCTGCAGAATAAAAAAGTTCAATTTCTGGAATAAATTCGGAATTCAAATTACAACGAGATAAAAAAATGATTTTTTGTTTATTTGTAAGTATAAAAATAACGGTGAAAACGTAATTTACAAATTTTATTATTTTGGGGGTACCAATGACAAAATCTTCGAAATATTGTGTGAATGCAAAACACGGGATTTGGACACAGGACGACATGTGGACTTGAAATTTTATAAACAAATAAAGATATTTCCAATTATTGTATTATAAAGTATGATGCCGAATATAATGTTCAAAGTAATATAGTAGTAAAATAATTACTTCCAAACGCGGTGATATATGTGTATTTAGAATATAATAATAAATTACATATGCTTAGAATAAAATAGAACATTGAATTAAATGAAGTGCTACAATCCCGGGCAGCTTAAAGTTTCTGGTACATCTATAAGAAACGTGGAAATATATATGTGTATCTTAAATATAATAATAAACCACATATATTTAGAATAATATAACGTAGAATTAAATGAAATACTACAATCCCCGTCAGCATTGAGAAAAATGTCATGTACATTTATAAAACCTGCCGAAATATATGTATTTAAAATATAATAATAAACTACATATATTTAGAATATAATACAACGTTGAATTGAATGAAGTACTACAATCTCAGTCAGGATTGAGAAAAGTTTCTCGTACATTTATAAAAAATGTGGAAATATATATGTATTTAAAATGTAATAACATGTATTTAGAATGTAATTCTAAGTTGAATTAAATAAAATACTACAATCTCGGTCAGGGTTGAGTAAAGTTTCTCGTACATTTATAAAAATGCGGAAATATATATGTATTTAAAACATAATAACATGTATTTAAATGTAATAGAACTTTGAATTAAATGAAATACTACAATCCCGGTCAGGGTTGAGTAAAGTTTCTCGTACATTTATAAAAATGCGGAAATATATATGTATTTAAAATGTAATAACATGTATTTAGAATGTAATAGAAAGTTGAATTAAATAAAATACTACAATTCCGGTCAGGGTTGAGTAAAGTTTATCGTACATTTATAAAAATGCGGAAATATATATGTATTTAAAATATAATAACATGTATTTGGAATCTAATAGAACTTTGAATTAAATGAAATACTACAATCCCGCCCAGGGTTGGCTAAAGTTTCTCGTACATTTATAAAAATGCGGAAATATATATGTATTTAAAATGTAGTAACATATATTTAGAATGTAACAAAACGTTTAATTAAATGAAATACTACAATCCCGGCCAGGGTTGAGTAAAGTTTATCGTACATTTATAAAAATGCGGAAATATATATGTATTTAAAATATAATAACATGTATTTAGAATGTAATAGAACTTTGAATTAAATGAAATACTACAATCCCGGTCAGGGTTGAGTAAAGTTTCTCGTACATTTATAAAAATGCGGAAATATATATGTATTTAAAATGTAGTAACATATATTTTGAATGTAATAGAACGTTGAATTAAATGAAATACTAAAATCCCGGTCAGGCTTGAGTAAAGTTTCTCGTACATTTATAAAAATGCGGAAATATATATGTATTTGAAATATAATAACATGTATTTAGAATGTAATAGAACTTTGAATTAAATGAAATACTACAATCCCGGTCAGGGTTGAGTAAAGTTTCTCGTACATTTATAAAAATGCGGTAATATATATGTATTTAAAATGTAATAACATGTATGTAGAATGTAATAGAACGTTGAATTAAATGAAATACTACGATCCCGGTCAGGGTTGAGTAAAGTTTCTCGTACATTTATAAAAATGCGGAAATATATATGTATTTAAAATATAATATCATGTATTTAGAATGTAATAGAACTTTGAATTAAATGAAATACTTCAACCCCGGTCAGCGTTGAGTAAAGTTTTTCGTACATTTATAAAAAAGCGGAAATATATGTATTTAAAATATAATAACATGTATTTAGAATGTAATAGAACGTTGAATTAAATGAAATACTACAATCCCGGTCAGGGTTGAGTAAAGTTTCTCGTACATTTATAAAAATGGGGTAATATATATGTATTTAAAATGTAATAACATGTATGTAGAATGTAATAGAACGTTGAATTAAATAAAATGTTACAATCCTGGATAGTGTCGGGTAAAGTTTTTGTACATTTATAAATATGCGGAAATATGTATGTATTTAAAAATAATAATAAACAACACGTATTTAGAATGTAATAGAACGTTGAATTAAATGAAATGATATAATCCCTCACAGTGTCAGGTAAAGTTTCTGGTACATTTATAAAAATGCGAAAATATACACTCATGTTCAAAAGTTAAGCATAGTTGCTGTTTATGTGAACATTTCAGGAAATTTACATCGGAATGGAAGGAAGCGCGGTATGCGGGTGTAATAGGGTTATAGAAAAGAAAACAATGCAAAACAATGATGATAACGACTTTTATTATCGAAAGAAAAGGGTTGAAAGGAAAAGTGTCACAATACGAGTGTCAACCTCAGTGAAACAGAATGATCAAAACAATGTGATGCTGCAGTTTAATACGGTGTGGGGGATCCTCGGGTAGCCACGCATGCTGCACAACGATTTCCCATATTTTGGATGAGGGTTTGGATGAGTTGTGTGCTCAAAGAGTTCCGGGCCTCATGGAGAGCAGTTTTCAATGTCAGAACGGAGCTTGATGGATTGCGGAGGGCTGAAAGATGTTTAATACATAATGGAATTTTTATTACTGATTGTATTTTAAATAGTCTAATATAATATAAAACATCAAATTAAAAGAAAACTAGAAATTGAAGGCTTGTAAATGAAGTTGTGATTTCATTATTTTGTTTTTGGGACACACAGGGGAATGACATTTAATAAAAACACTAAACTCTTGAATATTAAAAATATAAATTGTTTCTTTATCGAATGGGTAATAAATATTAACTACAGTATAGTAAAACTGATCAGTGTCCAAAATCAGTCCCAAGTCATGCAAACTTTTATTAAAACACCTGGGACATGTAAAACTCCCATTTCCAGAAAATGACCCATAAAGAAATTTAAAGCTCTATTTAAACAACATCATCGAACATTGACATGTTTACATATCATTGTTCGATGTCTTGCATTGACATTAACGAAAAACATGATAAATAAAATAATTTATTGCTACCAGCATTTATTAGACATAAAATTATTTCGATATTGTTATTCTAAACAAATTGCCCCCAATATTTCATAAATATCATTTAAATTTAATGAAGCTATATAGACACTTAATATTTTCATCTCTAGTTACAAAATGTGCCAATTTTCATTACAAAATCCCCCATGAAAAGTTAACAAGTTCCCTTACTCGACAACAATATGATCCTGCTTATTAAATCCTCTTTACCTCCTTACTTGATTTTCACCCTGGTTAGCTGAATCACTATCGCTCGCTTGCATTACACTCATTATAAACTTGAAATATATTATAAAAATAAAACCGCACGAAATCAGCATAAATTTGATACTTTCTTGGAGTTTTCTAGAAATATTAATGACGGGATCTTGACACTTATAATTTTAGTTTAAACAATTAAGATGTTCAGTTATTACTCTATACCATGCAACTGAGTGAGACTCTCTCCCACCCTCTTTCTCCCTCTCTCCTCCCCTCCCTCTCCTCTCCTTTCTCCCTTCCCCCCTCTCTC
Source organism: Amaurobius ferox (assembly GCA_951213105.1). Taxonomy (NCBI): domain Eukaryota; kingdom Metazoa; phylum Arthropoda; class Arachnida; order Araneae; family Amaurobiidae; genus Amaurobius; species Amaurobius ferox. Next base: position 148,834,452 of record OX578137.1, on the reverse strand, counting down.
TCTCCCTCTTCACCCCGCTCTCCCTCTCCCTCTCTCCATTAGCTTCCATATCTCTATATTTTTAGATTCCTTATATACATATAATGCATAAGAAAAGTATTGTGCCAAGGTCAAAAATTCGAATTTGTATTCGACGGGAGAGCACGTTTCAAGCATCCCTGAACACGAATCAGACATTCTTGAGGTGGTGTCTGTGTGTAGGGGTGAAATTATGTGTGTGTGTGTCAGTGAGTCTGTGGAGACGATAACTGACGAACGAATGGACCGATTCGAACGAAATCTGGTACAAAAATTACAATCCGTGAATACTGGAAGCCTATTGTTTTTAAACGCAATCGAATGTTCAGAATGCCCTAAATTTTCGAGTGAAAATTTGAAAAAATCATCAAAAATTAAAACCTTTAATAAAGTTACGCAAATAGATATTTCTTATGTAATTTTGTCTTAGAAAATGATTAACATATACTTTAGAGCGCTAGCACGAACCGTTCTCGAGATATTGCACAAAATTCAAATAAATTTATGAAAATATCCCATAAATTAAAAAAATATATTAACTGTTGAGAAACATGTTCATATTTCATATGTAATGTCATGTGATAAATTTGGTGACATCATTCTCGTGGATCTAGCTCCTCCCATTGATGAGAATAAATACTTTGAGTAATACTTTTGTATTTGAACCCCAATAATCATTTATCTGCTATAAGAATAACTTATTTATCCGTCCACATGCTTGGTGATTTTGGCGACGAATTTGGTGGAATGTCGCCAACTTGGCGACATTTTAAACGTTGCCAAATTAATGAAAATCTCACCAAATGGATAAAAATGACGCTAAATCAATGAAAATGACGACTAATTGACGAAAATTATCTACTGTAAGAATAACCTATTTTTTTTACTGTAAAAGTAGTAAATTCATTGCATTATATAAGGAAAATAATGTGCTTCCTGCATCAGATTTTTTATTATATATATGTGTGTGTGTGTGTGTTGAAGACCCAGGCCGTTCGACTCATCCGAAGATTTGAGCAACCATTTGGGTGTTGTTGTTGTTGAGACCCAGACCGTCCGACCTACCAGATAGGTGTAAGGTAACTGTTTGAACGGCCGGGAAGTAACCATTTGGGGGTTGAAGACCCAGACCGTCCGACTCATTCAAAGGACTTGAGCATCTATTTGAACACCAACCATTTGGGTGCTGTTGTTGAGACCCAGACTGTCCGACCTACCAGAAAGGTGTAAGGTAACTGTTTGGACGGCCGGGAAGAACCATTTGGGTGTTTATTAATTCGGCGTTTTACTAGAGTCAAGTTCGATTTGAATGCAACAAGACGTGTTGCTTACAGCAACTTGTATTAACGGCTTGTCGTTTGTATTAACGGCTTGTATTAACGACTTGTACAACAGCTTGTCGTTTACAGAACAGTTCACCATATCTGGGATATCTAAATTAAATACATACAATTTTTAATATAAATATCTGAAAATTTAAATTTCATAAATCGCTTACGTACGGAAAGGTATTTGAAACAATTTTAATGCGTAAGGATTACTAATACTGATGATTATGGAATTGCTGATACTGCTGATTATGGGACTTCTGATACTGCTGATTGCAGGGCCTCTGCTACGGCTGATTATAGGTCTTCTGATACTGCTGTTTGTGAGGCCTTTGGTATTGATGATAGCGGGATCTCTGATACTGATGATCATGGGGACTCTGATACTGATACTGCTGATTGTGGGACCCTAGATACTGATGATTGGCAAGTATCTGATACTGATGATTATGGCGCCTATGATAGTGATACTGATGAATGTGGGGTTTTCGATATTATGATTATGTTACAAATCAACGTAAAGAATATGAAATATGGATGTATGAGAAAGTTGAGGGGAGACATGGACTTCGATTGTTTTCTCTCTATATAAAATAAAATTCTCCGAATTTTTGTCCCTGTATTGCGAACAGACGGCAAAATGTGCAGTTCTGAAATTTGGCAAATAGGCTAATATGAAACCGGAGATGTAGAAAACGGACTTAGAAATTTGCTTTAAGACATAGTTAAATAAATATGGAGTAACCAACTATCATTGCCAGTATGGACAAACGTATGATGGATCGAAACGACTTCCAACTTCCCTATGATTGGTTGCTAGCAGAAACGTTACAAAAAAAATCTGATGTGGGCAGCACATGACTTTCCTTATATAATGTGATGAATTTACTACTTTTACAGTAAAAAAAATAGATTATTTTTATAGTAGTTATTTATATTCTTTCCAAGATATTGAATTTTCGGCAATGAGTCGTTATTTTCCATGTCGTCATCATCAATGAATCGTCATTGATTTAGCGTCATTGTTATCCATTTGGCGAGTTTTTCGTTAATTTAGTAACATTTAAAAATGTCGCCAGGTTCGAGACATACCACAAAATTCGTCGCCAAAATCTTGCCAAGTATTATGGACGAAGAAATAAGTTATTCTTAGAGCTGATAAATGATTATTGGCGTTCAAATACAAAAGTATTACTCAAAGTATATTTTTTCATGAATGGAATGAGCTAGATCCACGAGAGTGATGTCACCCAATTTATCTCATGGTATTACATATGAAAAGTGAACATGTTTCACAATAGAAAATTTTATATGTCTTTTTGATAATTTTTTTGAAAAATGTGCAATATCTCGAGAACGGTTTATGTTAGCGTTCTAAAGTTTATGTCAATCGTTTTCTAATAAAAAGTTACATAAGAAATGTCTATTTGCGTAACTTTATTAGCGGTTTTGATTTTTGGACGATTTTTTCAAACTTTCACTCGAAAATTTAGAGGGATTTTGAACATTCGATTGCGTATAAAAACAATAGGCTTCCAGTGTTTACAGATTGTGATTTTTGTACCAAATTGGGTTCAAATCGGTCCATTCGTTCATCAGTTATCGTCTCCACAGACTCACTGACACACACACTCACACACATACTTTCACACACACACACACACAGACATCGCTTCAAAAATGTTTGATTCGTGATCAGGGATGCTTAAAACGTGCTCTCCAGGCGAAAACTCGAATTCGAATTTTCGACCCCTTCACAACACTTTCCTTATACATTATGTATATAAGGAAAGTAATAAACATGAGCTGAATTCCAGTAAAAATGAAGCGCTTTAAACATATAAAGTAAGCATTTCTAATTTATCAAATATGATAACCGAATATCATCTGTATTAATAACTTGATACGTATTTAAATCTAGACTAGACTAGACTGTAATATTAGTTAGTACACTTAAACTTGGAGTTATTTGTCGTGCCATGTAAATAGTATAACGGCGTTGCAAAAATGGTTTTTATTCTTATTTCTATAACAAATATGACATCAACAACACTACATCGAACGTGATTTTAAATGTAAGCAAAGTTTGTAGTTATCAGTTATTTTGACAGTTAAGATATTAAAAGTGTAAAAGAAGGAGTTAGATGCATTTTTCCTACCCTATGGTTATAATAATCGTAACTGACATTGTCATGAGCAATCACATTAATTAGTTATACCGGAATTTAAAACTTAGGGTCGTTTCGAAACAATGATTGCCATGAGCAACTACGATTAAAATGTACTATATTATGTATGCGGCAGCAAAATCAACGGAAATTCAAAAGTGGGTTGTTGCAATCACAACGTATATTTCGATACTATATAATTAATCATTCATTAAAATCCATCACATATTGTATTACATCAGTACTGAAAACAAGTGAATTTTCACAGTGTATATAAATTTAGCATGGTATAGTGAAGAGATGTTACACATAAACCATTTACTATATCCTAGGAGGGTTTTCGACATAAACCATTTATCCGTTCCCAGCCACTCAAACTGCTATTGTAAGCCCTCGGGTCAGTCGAGTGGTCTGGATTTTCGACATAAACCATTTGCGACTAGGTCATTTATTACAACATAAAATCTTTAAAGCTACAAAATTAAATATATGTCTTGAAGTTTTGGATTGTTAAGTTTCTGAAGCGTGAGGGGGATTTACTAATACGTATTTATCCCTTATGAGAGCTCTAAATATCACACAAATCCCATTCTCAAGTAAGGTTTCAAACCAATTATGCAACGTAAATAATCTTAATTCTACATCAGACTTCTTAGTATTATTTTTAGACATTACTAAAATCAGAATTATACATTTGTATTTGATTAAATCATATATGGTTAAATTGCAGCTTCATTTTATATGACAGATTTCTTATTCAATATGATAAAATTTTAATTTTTTTCTTTTTTTCAAATTTTCATAAGAAACTTCGGAAGAGAGTCTTTCGAACAGTTTGTTACGCACAAAATAAATAGGGTTACAGTATTCAGAACGTGGAAATCACACCAAATTTTATTCGAAACGTTCTATTTGTTCATGAGATATCGCATTCACAAACTCGCAGACACACATACTAAGATACATACACACCAGTGACGAATACTGCTGTATGGCTAGTACGGCCGTCATATCAATAAAATTAGACGAATAATTAAAATAAAATATTCTGCATTTAGCAAACAATTGTAACACTTTGCTCAGAAATTGGAATTAGATTAATGTATCTGTTGCCTAAATAAACTGTTTATCAGTGTCATTCATTCATAATGTTCATTTCAACGGATAGACGGATATGTCAGCTGAAGTTGTGAAGTGTTCGCCGAACCTCGGACCAAATTAGAGCTTCTGCGCATGTAACTCAATGATAGAGGGTTTCGAAAAAGTAGGGCGTCGGGTTGTGCTCACGAATTCTTGCACTACTAAATCTTCGAGCGAAATCTTCCAGGCAAGAGCGGATATTGCTTTTAAGTAAACATTATTTGCTGCGCTGCAATATTTTGCAGGAATATTTTGCATCGCTGCAATATTTTTATCAATATTTTGCAGCGATGCAATATTTTTTGCAATATTTTGCAACTCTAATGTACTTTTATTTCGGTGATAGTAAAACAACTTAATATTCCCTGGAAAGTGGATTTGTTCCAGACTAATAAAAGTGTCACAGCTGTAGAAAGTAAGAAAAGTTCCACTTTAAGTAACTAATATAAAATTAAAATTTTAATATTCAGTATGCATTGTTCTGTATTAATATGCATTGTTTTGTAACATCATTGTCTGTAACATGCATTGTTCTGCATTGATATATTATCCATTGGGAGTTTTTATGCTTTTAAATGAATTGTATGATGAGTTATTACTAGGGGGGGAAACTACGTAATTTTTGCCACTTTTTCTTAAAGATCGTGTTTTTAAATCAGAGTTTTACCCATATAAGTCAAATGTTAAAAAATACACCCAAATAGACAATTTATCAATTTTTGAACAAAATGCCATCCATCAGATTAATTTTGCAATATATATACACGTACAATAAATGCACAAACACCCGAGGTGCGTGATATTACACTAGATGCAAAATGCAAGAAAAATTAATTAAAATTTTCACAATTCTAATTATTGAAATTAAGAAGGTTTAGAATTAGATGTTTATTCACTGTTGGAATTTGAATTAACTTTTCACCGAATATGCACGAATTTTTGAAGCGTTTGACGAATTCTTCCCGAATATATTTATTTCTTTTCTGAGACAAATTTCCTGCCATTGTTACAATATATAACACAATATCAGTATCATCATTAATCATTACTATGATCGACGTTAAATCATTTGATTATTGAGTTGCGATTGATAACAGGGGGGGGGGCAATCAGTTGCATTTCCGCATGACCTGCATTTTAGATTAGAATTCACCAGTAACACACACAGATATCACCATCAACTTTCGAATTCAAATTTTTGATCTCATCACAGTACCTCGTTATAAAGGGTGTCCCAAAATTCACGCAAGAAGTAATTTTGATAGAAAACACAGGTTTATAATTAAAAATTGTAAATTTTTTATTGATTCATAAAATATACAGTATAGAGTTATGTATGGCATAGCACATCGGGTAAATGGCCTCCACAGCTTTGCTGGCACTTACGCACTCTTTTGTTGAAATTTTCCATGACCATTTTGCATAAATGTGGCTGAATTTCGTTTATACAGAGCTCAATTTCCTCCTTCAAGGCGTTGGTGGTCGTGGGCTTGTTGGCATAAACCTTAGACTTCAAAAAATCTCAAAGAAAAAGTCCGGTCTGAGCGGCCAATTCTGATCACCAAAACGGGAAATTACACGACCAGGAAATGACTCATGCAGTAATTGAATTGTTTCTCGGGCTGTGTGGCATGTGGCACTGTCTTGTTGAAACCACATGTCGTCCACATCCATATCTTGCAATTTAGGCACAAAAAACTGGATTATCATGTCGCGATAGCTTCCAAACCTTCATTATTTTTTAAATATTTCTCAACAATGAATACGCGTTGTTCTTTCATGTAGCGCTCCAATTTTAGTAACCCTAGACTGTCAGCTGTCATGCTGTCTTTTTTTTCGTTGCCAACACTTTATAGCACAAATGGCGCAACATTCAAATATTTCGTCCATTTTAGGACACCCTATACATGTATGTAGGCAGGCAGTCTTTCAGAACTTTTTGACCGGAGAGGGGGGGGGGCAAGTTCTTTATTTGCTCTATATAAATATATCTAAATGCTGTCACAGAGAACTAAGTTAATGTAAAATGTCACCAGAGGATCTTCGTCCCCCCCCCCGGATGTATGCTTGAACGAAACACTGTATGTAGGGTAAATAAAATTTCTTCGATCGCAATAATGTATTTTAAACTCGATAAAGTTAGTTCTTTTCAAAAGCTGACGTATGGAAAACTGCTATTGAAATGATAATTCCAGAACAAACGAAAACATTATTTCGATTTAATTGTATTATATGTATAAATACAGAGATAGATAATCTTACGTGACACATCGTTAGGAGACTACTGACCATTATTTAACGGAAAATAATCTTAAAGACAGAAAATTTTGTATTTGTCTTGGAGGATTCATTTGCTGACACTCTATTGCGTAAGGAGATATCTTAACAAGCATTTATAACTCATGGTGCACTAAACGTCTCGCCAAACTCTTCTCCAAATAAATTAAATAAGTCGAAGTACACAGTCTTAATGCTCCAGTACTTAACACAGTTGGCATTTCCTAAAAGTATTACTGGCAACACAAATATGCATCTGCATTTGTTTATATGGATTGAACAGATAGCAAGATTAACTTGAAATACTGGATGGATAATAATGTTTTGGGGGTTTCGTAGTTATGAACAGGAACAATATTAATTATCTACGTGTGTCCGTCTTTACAATCTTTATCTTATCCGTTCCTACTACAACTGGGGAATTTGCAATACAGGGGTGGATTAATAGCCTAAGAGGAAACTCGTAAAAAAATTTTTAATATGGGTAGATGTGGGGATGAAAAGAAATAAAACAAAAATTAAGATACATATAAACAAAAAGAGGGGGTTGTCATGACCCCCCATTGATATTTCGAAAAATAATTAAAAAATGAATATCATTAATAATGATAAATAAATTTATCATCTTCGACTGAACTTTTCATTAGAAAAATAACGAATGATAAAAATGATCTCTAGCATAAACTGTTCTTGAGATATTGCAGATTTTCTAATGCATTTTTGGAAAAGGCCTTTAAAAACCAGAACCTTTAATAATGTTAAATAACCTATCATTTCATACGTAACTTTTCTTTAAAACATGAATAACACTTACTTTGGAACTCAATCATGAACCATTCACAACATATGGCACGATTTTCAAACAGGTTTTAAAAAAAAAATCACTCAAAATTAAAAAATGTGTTAAGTATTTTCCTATAGATTCATTTTTATACGCAAAATTTTGAGACAAAACCCCATGATTCTCGTAGATTTAGTACGTTCCATTCACGAAAAAAGTTACTTTTTTAATAGTTTTGTGTTTTAACGCCAAAGAATTCATCAATAGTAATTTTATTTCACAGGATATAAATTAACACTTACACTTTAAAGAAGATTTTGTTGATATATATGAATAAGTAATTATATTTGAGTTGCTAAACACGCCTTCATTTTAAGTGTTATTAATTCATTATATAACAAGAAAGATCAATCATGCATAAGCATTGATTATGAAACACTTTCCAACTGAAATGCAATTTCATTTAAAAATTTCTAAAATGTGATACATTCAGTGGTGATATCTTTTACATTATCACAGTACTACAGTAATCTATTATACTTAAATATTTAAAACTGTATCGAAATATAAATAATCTGATTCTCTATGCAAAATCAATGAATGTTTCACTCATATAACTTGTATTCCAGACTCCAGAGCTAAATAATTTTGTGTGAAAAAAAATCAGCAATTCTTATGTAACTCACCTTACAATCCCTTGAGATATGTGCATTCTGCATATGTTAAAACTAGGCTTCGTTGAAGAAATAATAAAAGTTTAGGGATCATTTAAAATTACAACTATTGTAATTGCATAGGCACGGAATTTAGATATACAGATAATACACAGATACACAGATAATATATGTGTGTGTGTGTATGTATTCAAAGTATTGGAATAGTGACGAAGATCGGAACTCGAATTTTCAATGGATCTACCCATTTTGGGACTTCTAGAACACGAAAAAACTATTTTTAGGAAGACGTCTGTGTGTGTAAGGGTGTATCTGTGTATGTTTCTGTGTGTCTGTGAGGATATTACATCCACTCTAATTGAAAAACTAATGGCCCGAATTTCATAAAATTTGGTAGGTATGTTTGTTGTGTGAAATCCCGATGTTCATTAGATTATAGTACGCTTCGTAATAAAAGAATCTGCCTTCTTTGCGAAATGGCCGGCAGAAATTGCCTTTATTCACTCTAACTAAAAATTAATGGAACAAATTTAACAAAATTTGGTGTATAATATTTCAACAACCTACAAGTGATTTATATATCAAATTCAACAAAATTTGATATATAAATCATTTGTAGGTTATTCTAGTACGATTCTGGAAAAAGGAACGGGCTATTTTTGCGAAATGGCCCGCAAAAATCGTTAAATATAAAAATAAAAGACTACGTGTGCTCAATTATATCAAATAAATTCCTATTTTATACGTGATTTTTGACACCAAAAATAATAAGACTAACCCTAATACTCTAGGACTAGCCGTTCTTGAGATATTAGATATATAGAAGTGAACGGGGATTATTTTCAGGCCATTTCGAAAAAAATGTATGATCTATATTTAAAGATCCATCAAATTTTTGTCGAATAAAATGTTCAACAAATTTAAGCTGTGTACCAAATTTTAACTCTCTAGGACGTAGGAAAGTGCATTTAAAATGCCATCAATTAAATTTATCATGAAGAGTTATATAAAATTTAAAAAAAATGAAAAATTGTTATCTACCAAATTTATTTTAAAATATGAAGCCACTCCCATATGCAAAACGTTTAAACAAATGGAGAGATATTTATTATATAATATCTCTCTCTTTTCTTTCTGGAAGATATCCCAAAGTCAGAATTTAATTGAATTTGTTTTTTTCCCTATATTAAATAATTTTTTTAATTAAAAAACTACTTAACATATTTTACTGAATTTTTTTTTATATATTCTATGGGATAATGTGAATATTTCCTAAAAATTTCGAAGCAATTCGTGAATTTTAAATTTACTTATAAAATGTTTGAAAAATTAGGTCCCATAGGGTTCAATGTATTTCATTTTTTCAACCCGGGTTCAATAAAAAACTAATTGGGTGATATTATTTATTTATATTCCCATAGGTCCTACAGACCGTCTGAACAACATACTAAAATTTCATTTTGATAAACTCATTTTTACGGCAGTTATCGTGCTAACGGACAGACAGACAGACAGACAGACAGACAGAATGAACAAAGTCATAAACACTTTTCAACTTTGTTGTAAAGTGCTAAAAAGCATTGTTCTGTGGATCTTGTCCACCACTATTTTGCTGAGGAAGTAGTCGTTACATTATGTAGGGAATGGCATGTAATGCACACATCAGATTTTTTAAGAAATGTGATCCATTGCTTTAAATCTTTAAATGTAATTTAGTCACAAATACTCTTTTTAAACTTATTTATTTGAAAAATTATTGGAGAAGAATTAAAATTATTCTGCAACTCTTTGTTCTAAAATTAGCACATAGTTTGAGACAAACCATTCTTGGAAAATTGCCTTTTCACAAATTTCAGCGAATTCTATGCATATTTTGACATATTAGATAACTGCAGTTTATGAGTTTCATTTTAGCAAAACCCTCCACAAATTGATTTATATTTATTAGATTTAATATATGTGTTTCATTTCAAAAACACGGAAGGATATGTTATAAAACGTAGCGCAAATAAAAGGAAATCAATATTGAATGCAATATATCATGTATCATAGTTATGAAAACTTCTTTATATTTTTACTTTCATTTTGATTAAATATTGGATATAAAGTTCTTATATAATTTCCATTGAAATTTCGATAAACTGAAATTGCTGCATTATATTGAAAATCGTTAAAAAAAATGCATTATAAAAATGTAATAATCGGAGTTCCTGAAAGTTCATATTACCATTTATTACACTTTTCATTTCGGTTTCGTACAATCATTTTTTAAAACTAAAAGGTATTCCCGTCATATGACGGAATTAATAATTTGCAAAGCCTTTCCTCCCATTTAGCCTTATTTTTACTAAGCAATATTTAAAAAAGTCGCCAAGTTTGCAACATCCTGCCAAATTTTTTACCAAGCATTACGAACGGGCGGAGAAATGGGTTATTCATATAGTCGTTTGTTATGCTATTTCCAAGATATTGAATTTTCATCAATTTGTCGTCATTTTCATTAATTTAGCTTCAATGTTGTCAATTTGGCGACATTTTCATCAATTTAGCAGCACTTAAAAAGACTCGCCAAGTTGGCGATATGTCGCAAAATTCGTTGCCAAAATTTCTCCAAGCGTTACAGATGGAGAAATAGGTTATTCTTATTGTAGATTCTTATATTTTTTCCAAGATATTGAATTTTAATTAATTAGTCATCATTTTTACCAATTTGAAAACATTTTTGTCAATTTAACGATATTTTTACCAATTTGGCGATATTTTCGTCAATTTGACAGCATTTTAAAAGTCTCGCCAAGTTGGCGATATTCCGCCAATTTCGACACCAAAATTTCACCAAGTGTTACCCAGAGATAGATAGATAAACAGATAGATCATTTAAGGTGTTTATATTATAAATAGAATGCAAGTGGTAAGCATTTGTGAGAGGTAATATAAATTTTAAAAAAATCTGATGTGACCTGCTCAAATATAAATTTACCTGTTTTATAATGTACTTTTATTAAATATTTTAAATATATTTTTAATAAATTTTTCAATCACTGAAATATGACTTTATTCAAAATAGCAACTCTGAATGCAACTATTTAAAACAATAGCAACTCCTTATAGTGACTATTTAACAAATGACAACTCTTGTAGCAACTCTCAACAACTTAACCTATAGCAATTCTTTAACAAGTAGGAACTCTTTATAACTTTTCAGACTCAGCCTCACATGTTTACAATTTTAGATTATTTTACATCTTTGCAAGGAGAGATGTATTTAATGAAATGTTCAATACTAATTGGAGGTTATCAGCATTGTTATTATTCAACAGCATATTTACATATTTAATATTCTTCTTCTTATTTCACCGATATTCTCCTTAGTTCTCAAAACTTATTCTACCGTAAAAGTTTTTAAACTACACACTATAAAATTTCTACAACTCATATTTTGTTGGAATATTCGGCTAATTATCGTCTGCCGAAGCGTTATTTTTGTATTTATATACACCCAACTATTTTTTTACACGGTAGATATGTTCTTCAAAAGTTCGTGTAAAAAATAAATATACATAAAGACAATGTCTTTGAAATCGTGTTACATCAAATAATTTTTTTTAAAAAAGGAAGACTTTTTGAACCGTGTAACTTCAAATTCGTGTAAAAAAAAAGTGTAAAAAAAGAGTTGGGTGTATAGATATTATCATAACTATCGGAAACCTTACTGCCTATTACGGCCAACTGATTCCCCTGAAACTATCAGTAACATCTTTGCAAATGTTTTACAGTGCAGATTACATTGAATAACTTTTTAATTATTCTTTATTGAAACATGTCCACTTTACAACTTCGACAATAACTCCCAATACAAAATGTATGCTACAAATCATTATAATCTTGTCAGACATGTAATTTCATCATCGCTGCCTTACTTTGCTCGAGTACATTAAATTTATCAATTGTACATTTTCACGTAATACATTGAATATATATGGCATTGAAAATGATCCTACAAAATTAGTTTAATCATAGTTCATCCAGATACATATTGAAGTGCAAAGTAAACAGTTTCAGAATTCGTACTTTAGCAAAATAGTTTTAAGTGCGAAGTTAAGTAAATCTGCTCTAATTCCAAGAATACTGTTACAGGAATTGTGTAAAAGGGTTATTTGAGAACTCTGAAATATCTAATCCTCCAACATAAACATGAACTCGTAAATTTCAGGATGGCATGTTGAATTACTGAGAGAGATATATTATGAATACTACAAGGTGGTTGTGTTTAAATTATGTATAAACTGTATTTGGCTTTTCTAAATTTCAACGTGCGTCATACTAAGCGTATAATATCATAGGAATAAACTACAGAAGACTGACAAATAAAACAATCAATACGTACATTTTCAGGAAAATGAAATGACAAGAAATTTATGAAGTAGCCTTTATATAGTAGCAATGATGTACACTTCATTTTGAAGGAATTAATAAGCGATTTTATTCTCTTTTGCATACTTATTTATTTCGTATACTCATACGAATTTTCGAAAACATCGGATGTGACATCTCCAAAACTGGAAATGGAAATCCATAGTGAAACTCCTAATACTATAGCTTAATCCATATCAGTCATGGTCCAATCTCTATCTACAGCCAATCCTGTGAAATTGGTGTTTCAAGGAAATTTTTTAGCATGAAGTGAGAAAAGTAGGACGTGGAAATCTTTAATGACACTTCCACCCCTCCAGAATTAATTGCTGAATTCATATCAGACGTCATCTAAGTTATATTCATATTCAATCTTGAAAAATAAATGTTTCAAGAAAAATATTTTGAACCACAATTGAAAATGCCTTGTGAAACACCATTCTCCTCCAAAATGCATTGTTAAATTCATATCAGTCATCATATAAGTTATATCTATAGCAGATCATAAGAAATAAAGAGAAGAAGAATTTCAAGAAAAATTAAAATTTTGAATGAAAAGTTACATTTATTGAACCGGAAGTGGAAATTCTTTGTGATTCCCTTAACGCCCTTCGGAATTTGAATGTGATGCTAACTCCATGTCAGTTATCATATAAGCTCGATCTATATCCAATCTTAAGAAATAGATGTTTTAAGTACAACGAAAATTTTTAAACTAAAAAAGGAAAATAACCGGAAGTGGAAATCCTTGATGAACACCCATTCCATGGGTGTTTAATGCGGAATCCCAATGTGTCCTCCATCTGAGCTATATTTTTAGCAGGTCATGAAAAATAAATGTTTCAACGAAATAATTTTCGCGAAATACCAGACAGATTAAAAATTTAGAATATTTATAAAGAATTTAAATAAAATGTATCTCATAAGGACTAAAATGTGGGAGAGAAATTTTTAAAATAATGAACATGGAAATTTATTTACCGTCAAAAAACTGTTGTCTCGGTGTTGAATAGAACAATGGATCATAGTATACATTAATGGTCCATCGTATCAAACCTACATGGACAAGTTGCTCATACATTAAAATGAACTCCTGTCGCAGCGGGGCACGAACAACTGATCTCCGGCACCACTCACACCACCAAGTAAAATCACCAGTGGACGTAGTTGGTAAATCACCAGTGGACGCTGCTGACATGATCATCTTTCCTTCTGCATTTAAACTATACTCCAACTTTTCACTTTCGTTTTTGAAATAAGAAAAAATTAAATTAAAATCTCAATACAAAAATGGCAGAACAAATAGTTTAAAATTTGCAAGCCATAATTAAATAAAAATCATTTAAACAGTATATGAAGCTTTGTATTATAAGTAACTATGACGATTTTATCATATTAGAGATAATTACATGAAATCACTTTTTAGAACTTTTCAAATTGGATTAACTAGCCATCAACAACTCGAAGATTCAAAAGTTCTTTGCTTACTTTTAATTGTTTTTCCTCTGTAACTGTTGCACTTACGCTAATGAGACCAACATTCGGCGGTTTATTTTGTTTGGATCTTATTTTGCTTATCTTGCGGGGTTTTAAATGCATACTTTCAACAATTTAATTTGATTCTTTGTCCTTAAGTAAAGATTATTTTCACTTTAGCCGTATATTTCCTCAAATTTTCTTCTAAATACCCAAGTTTCTTTTCTGAGTTGGTAGAATGTTGTTAAAAGATCATGAAAGTAAGGCATTGGTTTCACTTAATGATTACACAGATGTTATTAAATAATAAAATTACTGAAATGTGGAGCTCCATTCGATTTTCTCATATATTCATATTCCATGGTGTAGAGTTATATTTAGATTTGAGCTTTGTGAAATTCATTCGATTTTCGCATTACCAGCAGCAGTTATAATTTAAATATTTTTCTTAACTTCAAATTTAAATAATTGGGTCTTGTAATTTTTAGTTTCTCATACTATGTTTGTTCGTTACTAATTCTCCCGTGGTGAAGGGGCGCCTACGCACCACGTCCACAAGACCCCCCCCCCCCCAAGGTAACCCATGGCGAAGGGGAGAAGATTTGCAGCTTCACTTTTATAGAGGCTCCCTGAAGGGCGGAAGTCTGACTTGGCCTCGACATGACAACATCCATGCCCGCCGGTGGGATTCGAACCCGCAACCCGGCAATCCAGCGATCAAACGGAAAAGCATACCCCTGACTGCTCGACCACCGGATCGGCTCATACTATGTAATATAGTATAGAGAAAGTATTGTTTTCACGAAAATTTTCGAATTCGAGATTTTGATGCCAATATATGTTTAAGTACCTCCGGAACACGTTTTTACTATTTTTGGAGTGATGTCCGTCTGTCTGTCACAAAAACAATGTCAATATTTTGAACTACTTTCTTTGAAAACCAAAAATAAAAAGTTTGTATCCGAGCGATTTGTCGTTTCATTTTGCTTAATATTGCTCGAAGTATCTTCTAGACTATAAAGATCGATAGAAACAGTAAGCAACAACAATATTTAGTAGGAAATCCAAGTGCTAGATCATTAATTTGTTTTTATAAAGCTTTTAATTGTCTCTTGCGAAATCTCTTGTTAAAAGAGATTGATATATTTCCCTTTTACGAAGTTCGTAATGCTTATATCTCGAAAACTAAAAGCTCTAGTTACAACTAGTAACAAGTCATATATAGCTCTTTAAAAGCCCTACAAGGATATAAAATTGGATTTTGGAACGGATTCTTATCTTTGAAATATAATGGTTATAAGACCCTATGAAAGTTTATTTTCAAGCTCAAACTTCTATAGACTAAGAAAGAATAAATTGCTTCAACTATGTTACATAGCTGAGCTGCCGCATCCGCTATGTTAAATCATACTTGCCTATTGGCTTCTACTACTAAGTCAATATCGAGCATTGTGGTATAAATTCGCAATAAATTGAAAAGTTATTCGACCGTAAATTGCTATAAAAATTCCAGAAAAGAGTACGCATGTTTAGATTCTTGAACGTACGAGAAAAAAGATGAAAAATGAATGAATATGAATGAAGATATGAATCCAAGAATATCGTTTCTCGCCACATTTGGCAATAAAGGCGCCAAAGTAGGTGCGTTCCGAGGAAACTTGCGTTGGTTCTCACTCTTTGTCACCAAGTCGTTTTTCACTGTGGGATATAAAATGGCGGCCATTGGTCAGTCTGTATTACAGGAGCACTCATTTTGAGAACCGTATCCACTACATTGGAAACTAGTTGAGTATATTTGCTGTTTTATTATACCTAATAGTTGTTTCGTGATCATGGCACAGAATTATCGAGTTATTCGCTGTAAATTGTTTCTGTTTGCTGTTATTGGTGCTTTTGAAAAAAAAATATTTGTCCACAAATTTGGACTCATGTTTGTATCTTGATAGTACACCCACGATTTGAGAGGATACATGTGTTGTTGTTGTTTCCAATCCCCTTGGTGTAGGCGTCCAAAAGACCCTGCCCCAAAGAGAATCACAGACAAATTCCTGCTCAACCAACAGCTGTCTCAAGGAGACGCCCATACATTCTAGGAGGTGAGCAGGAGAAGCAGGAAGAGGACAAGGATAAGCAGAAAAAGATTTCACCCCCCCCCTACGAATTCCATACTACAGAGGTGTCCGCTTCTAAGTCGTGCCATGGCCGTTTGGAAAGATCTTGAACTCTTGCACTGCAAAGAGAGGCCAGGGCTCTTCGCGGCGTACCAGTGATGAATAGGGGGAGTACGCCAAGATGAATTTATTTTAGTTTTGTGGAGGAAATGAATTTCCGAAGGACACAAGCCAGAAGAAGTGAGGTCAGGGTAGTCACATCCCTCTCTAGCCAGCTCATCAGCGATCTCTTTTCCATGTGACGGTATCCACTGGATACACACAAATTTCCTCTGACCAAGCCTTGCCAACTTGGAAATAATACTCTGACCAGCCCCATCCACAATCTTTGGTCAATTTTTTAAATATTGAATGGAGCTTCTGCTGTCCGTTAGGATACAAATACTGTCCCTCTCAGAACAGAGTGCATGATCAAGAGCGCTACTGATAGCGATAAGTTCCGATCTAAAGACGCAACAATGGTTAGCGTTTCTAACGCTGCTTCTAATAACACCCTCGGGAGTATTAATATGAATGCCACTCCCTACTCTACCCGTATCCGATCGGCTACCATCTGTATAGATTACCAAGGCCCGGTCAGGAATAGCATTAAAGACTTCAAGAGCCATTTGCCTGAGTAGTTCCGGTTGATGATTATGCTTGGTAATACTAGTCAACAAATCCTCCCGGAAATCAGCATGTTTAAAAGAAGCGCTAGGAGTGAGACAACTAAAAGGTATAGATGGCTCTACGTTAGAACCAATAAAATCACATTTCCATAATTAAGTGGACTGTCACGCTTTAAACGTTGGCTAATTGTTCAGTTTAAAATGAAGGTAGAGGTCCTATTATAAGAACCGAAACTTTTAAGTTTATTAAAGTACTTGTAGGAATTTACTTCAAATCTCATTGACAGTGGCTGGATGTCCGCTTCATAGAGAACCACATCATTAGGGCAGCTGTTTCTAAGTCCCGTGATGATTTTCGTTGCATTGAGCTGCACTCTCTCTAATTTCTTCAAGTTAGTAGGAGCGGCAATTTGAAGAATTTGATATCCGTATTCAAGGATAGGACGGACCAAGGTGATATAGGTTATTCTAAGAGTAGAGGAGTCAAATCCCAAATCTCTGCCAGAAATATATTTTAAGATCAGAAGTCTCTTTCTTGCTTTATCGGCTAGTTTCTCAATATGTTTGCTGCAATTCACTTCAGGATCCAAATTGAAGCCGAGATAAGTAGGATATTATCACAATCCAAGCGCTCTCTTTTTAGAAATAGGTCGGGAGAGTCATTCTAGATATGCCTATCAGTGGTAAAAAAGCAGCTTGTGGGCTTGGAGACATTAAAAATAAGGATACATGTAAAAATATTATTTGAAATGCTAAATAATACTGCCAACTAGATTGACTGTATATCCAGTGAGAAAGTTCAAATAAATTTCATTAATCAATAAGACAGTCGCAATAAAATTGTCAATGAAAACTGGCATATTCTCTGTTTTTAATTTCCTAAATGCAAGATATTTAAAACGAAAAATATATCATCTTTAGAAATAATACTCTAAGCCACTCTCTCTCTCTCTCTCTCACTGAACAAAATTCATAACTTAATTTATTCGATAATTGGATAACAGGGTTGAAAAAAAAAAATTTCTTTTTACGACAAAAGTGCGCATTTTCAGACTATTCAATGAAATTTATTAAATTTAATACGAATCTGACTTTCTTTTCAAATTCCTTGCACGATTTGATTACAAAGAACAAATTGTGACCGTCTGAAAGTAGCTGCCTACGCAATTTCCATAAACAGATTCGTAACAAAATTAAACACAAAATCATTCTAAATATTTCAAATCTTTAAAGACATTCGTATTGGATCGAAGAACCTCCTACGCGAATTTAAATTTAATGAATGCTTCCTTTGAAAGGACATAAAAAGATACAAAACTATCGGGCTCTTGAAATTTGAATGTTTGTAGACGCAGATTTCAGGGCCCGATTTGTTTGTTTGTGAAATATTTTTGTAGCCCCTACGACTTCATACTTTGTGCTATAATGTACGTTTTATTATTATTGTGTTTGATTTGACGCCACATTAATATCACTTAAATTATTACATCGTTTCAAGGGACAGGGGATAACAGAGGCCATTACAATTTTGGATCCATTTTTGAAAGGTTTTAACAATATCTACAGCATTATACTTTTTTTTTCAATATTACCGTGCTTCTGAATAAAAATGTCAAGTTAGGGACCATTAAAATTCGGGGGCTCTGAAACAGCTCGCCCTTTAGTAATGTGGGTCCAGAATTCGCTAGCATTCACATCCATCACAGAAATATTACGACACAGTTGAAAAGCCACATTGGATTGCAATTGTAATACTTTATTCTAACGTTTCATAAAAAAGGGTTTCTCCTTTTACACTTTTCTAGTGGCTTCGAATATCATAGTTGTTTTTTAACCTTTTTCGGTATTTTTAGAATTTATAATTTTCGGAAATATATTCGAATAATTAATTATTATAATTAGGTAAAAAATCTGATGTGGACAATACATGACTTTCCTTATATAATGCATTGAATTTACTACTTTTACAGTTAAAAAAAAATGTTTTTCTTATAGTAGATACTTATATTCTTTCGAAAATATTGAATTTTCTTCAATTAGTTGTAATTTCCATTGATTTAGCGTCATTTTTATCCATTTGGCGAGATTTTTGTTAATTTGGCAACAATTAAAAATGTCGCCAAGTTGGCGACATTCCGCCCAAATTCGTCGCCAAAATCTTGCTAAGCGTTATGGACGGATAAATACGTTAGTCTTACAGTAGATAAATGACTATTGGCGTTCAACTACAAAAGTATTACTCAAAGTATCTTTTTTCATGAATGGAACGAACTAGATCCACGATGATGTCACCGGATTTATCGCATGGTATTACACATGAAAAGTGAACATGTTTCTCAATAGGAAATATTTTTTTATTTTATATGCCATGTTCATGTTAGCGTTCTAAAATTTATGTCAATCGTTTTCTAATGAAAATTTACATAAGAAATGTCAATTTGCGGTTATTAGCGGTTTTGATTTTATGACGATTTTTTCCAAATTTCACTCGAAAATTTAAGGGGGTTCTGAACATTCGATTACGTATAAAAACAAGAGGCTTCCAGTGTTTATGGATAGTGATTTTTGTACTAAATTTCGTTCGAATCGGTTCTTTCGTTCGTCAGTTATCATCTCCACAGATTCACCGACACACACACACACATACTTTCACACACACACACACACACTTTCACACACACACACACACACATCACTTCAAGAATGTTTGATTCGTGATCAGGTATGCTTGAAACGTGCTCTCCCGTCGAAAACTCGAATTCGAATTTTCGACCCCGTCACAATACTTTCCTTATGCATTATGTATATAAGGAAAGTTAAAATATAATAATTTTTAATTGGAAACATCTATAAGAAATTAGAGGCACCTTTTGAGGTTGAGGTCTTAAACAGCCGATCAGTCGATTATCAATATATCGACTCTTCTTCAACCCATATCGTCCGACCTACCCGAAGGTGTAAGGAATATCTGTTTGAACAAACCGGGACAGTGCCACATAATTTAAATCTGAAATCAGTATGGGTGGTATCCACAGGAACCGTATCCTGCTTACAGATGTGGTTTAATACCTTTTTCATCCTTTGTAATTTTAAGTGAGATTCTGGCAAACCCTGCTATGATTTGGAGAACATTCCATTCTGACGACACTTTCCATGTCTTTTGTCGCCGTTTTTTCATCATTTTCTCGTCTTTTGTAGCCAAGATAAAATCGCAACATTCATTTTTGGCAACCCTTTCCGCTTCTTTTGTCATCTTTGGCCGCCCTTTTGCCGTCATTTGTCGCCAAGGAAAGAATTTAAAAAAAATTTGGATTTTCATGTTTTGCTCTATGAGCCACAAAACACTTATTGTAAAAACTGCTGTTGTTACCTGCGACCTCCGACAGCCAGCGGGAACCGGATTCAGTGCTGTTTTTCTAGGGGGCGTAGGCCCATGTTTGAATTGCTACAGATCGACTGTTTCACAAACGGCGACAAAAGGCGATTTTTACCTTGGAGACCGAAAAGGTGACAAAAAAGCGACAAAAACGCGGAAAGGATTGCTAGAATGGAATATTGCAATTCTTATCTTTGCGACAAAAGGACTACAAAAGACGACAAAATGGCGACAAAAGACGCGGAAAGAGTTGTCAGAATGGAATATTCTTCAAATCATAGCACGGATTGTCAAAATCTCACCTGATATCGCCAAATGTAAACAAGAAAGATCAATCATGCTTAAAGCATTGATTATGAAACACTTTCCAACTTCAATGCAATTTTATTTAAACATGTCTAAAATGCAATACATTCCTCGGTAATATTTTAAAACTTATCACAATACTACATTAATTTATTATATTTGAAACCTTAAACCTTCATCGAAAAAAATTAACTTCATTCAAATGACGGCATTAAAGTATAAATTGCCTGGTTTAAACATCTCTAAAATGTGATACATTCCTCGGTAATAATTTTCGAATTATCATAATTCTGCGATAATTTATTATATTTGAAAACTTCATCCAAAACAACTGAAATTCATTCAAATGACGTCAAAAAAAATAACACGCCTGGCTCTCTCTATAAAAGCAACATTTCATTCATAAATAATTCCCCCATTCATGTCATTCATCACAATACTACAATAACTTATTTTATTTAAAAATTAAGACCATTGAGCTGCAAGTAAGTAAACTCTATGCGTAAAACTTCATCGAAAAATATCGTCCGTCTCTTTCTAAAATCAATGAATATTTCATTCACATCAGCTAAGCGGACTCCATGGACTAAATGATTTTGTGTTAAAGAATTACAGCGATTCTAATACAACTAACTCATTCTACATATTTTGCTGTTTACATTTTACATAGGTGAAAAATAGGCTTAATAGTAGAAATAATCAAATTTGGAAGAGCATTTAAACTGAAATATATTGTCATTGCGTTGTTTCAGTATGTAGATGCACAAAATTTAGGCAAAAATAAAGTAATTTTAGGACGGATACAACACTCAATATGAATTAAAAAGAACTTTAAAAATCACGATTTTGACACAAGATGGATGCCATATATCATTTTGAAGTGGGCCATGTGATCGTTTCATATCATGGACACGTGATCGCTTCATATAAGATGTGTTATTATTATTTTAATTTTTATTTAAAAAACAACTGAATATATTTCGCTGAATTTTTTTTTTATATATTTTATGGAACAATTTGAATATTGCATAAAATTTTCGAAGCAATTTGTGAATTTTAAATCCGCTTAAAAAATGCTTGAAAAATTAGGTCCCATAGGGCTCAATGTATTCCATTTTTTCAACCCGGGTTCAATCCAAAACTAATTGGGTGATATTATTCATTTATATTCCCATAGGTCCTACAGACCGTCTGAACAACATGCTAAAATTTCATTTCATGCTAAAAGTCATTTTTACGGCAGTTATCGTGCTAACGGACAGACAGACAGACAGAATGAACAAAGTCATAAACACTTTTCAACTTTGTTGTAAAGTACTAAAAAGGGACTATATACATCTGTTTCAATACGGGGATAGTTTAGGCAGGGCCGAGAATCAAACTCGAGTCTTTCGAGGGCATTCCCCGCGTGCACTGAGCTTCCCCCCCCCCTGTATCTCCCCCCCCTGAATGTTTTGAGCATGTAGTATAATGGCATACACATGATATTGACTGAGCTAAAAAATAAGTTGACTTTAAAATATTATTAAATGACCAGTGCGATAAATAATGAACTTTACTTCCCTATACACGTTAATTGATGGTATAAAATAATTCGCTTAAACTGATACGAAAATTAAAACATTTCATAAATAAAACAGCACAAAACAAATACTTAAAATTAGCGACGGTTTCGGAGTAAAAGAACCTCCTTCTTCAGGATAAGTGACAGCACCGTCTATACAGCAAATTCAGTAATATATGTGGAAACGGTCATGATAAATATTTTCCTGCTTTTGCTTGATTGGCTACTAACTCTCATTTATCCTCAGAAGTCTGTTTTTGACCTCGAAATTAGAACGTCCTCCATATTCTGATTCTTTGACACTTGATATGTAGATGTTCTTAGATAGTTAGTACATTTCTTGATATGTAGATTTTCTTAGGAAAAAATAATCTCAATTAGAATAGGAAGCATATTTTTTCAACTTAAACATTATTTGACATTTAAAGCATTATTTTATGATAATTTTTAATCTTTTCCTTTTGAATGCGCTACATTTTAACAAATTTTTCACATTTGTCAATTTAGTAAAAGTTTATTTTTACCGATGTAAGACTCAATTAGATATAAACGACTAAACGGTGACTTAAATATAGAAAGTATAATTGGATTTATTTTAAATTCACTTTTTATGCTATCATTTTTATTTTTTATAATGTAATTTTAATTTAAGGTATTTAAGATTTAGAGGAAAATAATCGAAACTCTCACAATTTTTTACTTTCCTTATATACATAGTATAATGTATAAGGAAGTATTGTGACGGAGTTGAAAATTCGAATTCGAGTTTTCGACGAGGGACTACGTTTCAAGCATCCCTGATTACAAATCGAATATTTTCCATGTGATGTCTGCATGTCTGTGTGTGTGTGTGTGTTTGTGCGTGTTTGTGTGTGTGTGTGTGTGAGAGAGAGAGAGAGTCTGTGGAGACAATAACTCAAGAACGAATGAAGCGATTCGAATGAAATTTAGTACAAAAATTACAGCCCGTGAATACTGGAAACCTATTGTTTTATGCACAATTGAATGTTCAGAACCCCCCTAAATTTTCGAGTAAAATTTTGAAAAATTATCAAAAAATCAAAACCTTTCATAAAGTTACATAAATAGACATTTCTTATGTAATTTTTTCATAGAAAACGATTGACATAAACTGTAGAACGCTAGCATGAACCATTCTCGAGAAATTGCACATTTTTCAAATGAATTTGTCAAAAAATCCCATAAATTAAAAAAAATATATTTACTCTTGAGAAACAAGTTCACTTTTTATATGTAATGTCATGCGATAAATTTGGTGACATCATTTTCTTAGATCTAGCTCGTTCCATTCATAAGAACAGATACTTTGAGTAATATTTTTGTATTTGAAAGCCAATAGTCATTTATCTACTATACGAATAATTTATTTCTCCATCCATAACGAGTATTATTTCCTTGGCGAGATTTTGGCAACAAATTTGGCGGAAAAAACTTGGCGATTTTTTAAATGTTGCCAAATTAACGACAATCTCGCCAAATGGATGAAAATGACGCTAAATCAATGAAAATTATGACTAATTGACGAAGATTCAATATCTTGGAAAGAATATAAGTATCTACTATACGAATAACCTATTTTTTGTTTACTGTAAACGTAGTAAATTCATTTCATTATATAAGGAAAGTCATGTGCTGCCCACATCAGATTTTTTAGCATTATGTTTGAATAGACATTACAGATGACTGTCTATCGCTAATCGTACAGATATCGTTTAATGTTAAATGAGTTGAATTTGATAGCGAATAATTGGAGAATTTGACGAATTCCCGATTAATTGATATTGGTTTGAGTATTTATTGATGATGATGACTAATAATAGGTTTGATGATCCAATTTGAATTTAATAAATATGACTTTGAGGGTCTGATAAGATGAAAATTCAGATAAACAGACACGAGACGATTTATTCTTTGATAGATGTTGCATGCAAACTCCTCGCCGCTGGTTGGCGACTCTTTTATATAAATGTGGTGATAAAAACACATTACGCGCATAATTTTGAATAACCCAGGAATAACGTGGTCGTGAATCGTAACATTCATACATTGCTATCGTGGCCACAAAACCCACCATAATTTCTTTGCACGAGTTCCTTAACATAATCATTAAATCATAAACACTACATATTAAAATCCACATTAACTTTTAAAATAAATTATCATTTATTCACACTTCTATTATTGTTATAATTAAAATTACATCAATTTTAACAAACATTTAAGGAGAAAAAAGGCACCGTGTGAGACCAGGTCTTTTGGATCTTATTCCAAAGATCAAAAATCTGATGTGGGCAGCACATGACCTGCAACTTATATTTCGCTGCAAACTTATATCCACGTTCTATTTATTTCAATTAAATTTAATTCACTTTTAATTCCATTTTCGTTCTCATTTGATAACTGGACTTATTTTCAAAGGTGGCGTGGAAAAATACGAAAAAAACTAATATATCTCGAGAACGGCTAGTCCTAGTGTAATGGGGTTGGTCTTAATCTTTTCTTCGTTAAAAATTACGCATTAAACAAGCATTTAATGGATATATTTGAGCATACGTAGCTTTTTAGTTTAGATTTTGACAATTTTTGCGGGCCTTTCTGCAAAAAAAGACAGGTTATTTTTTTCTGAATCGTACCAAAATCCAATCAGCACCAGGATGACCTATACGTGACTCATCTACCGAATTTTGTGAAATTCGGTCCATTAGTTTTTCAGCTAGAGTGGATACAAGCTTTTGCGGGCCATTTCGCAAAAAAAGGCGGGTTCTTTTATTCCGAATCGTACCAAAAACTAATCAGCACCAGCCCGTGACTTACCTACAAAATTTTGTGAAATTCGGTCCATTAGTTTTTTAGTTAGAGTGGATACAAAATCTGCACAGACAGACAGACAGACAGACACACAGACACACACACAGACGTCACGCTAAAAATGGTTTTTTCGTATTCTGAAGGTCTCGAAACGTGTAGATCCGTCGAAAACTCGAGTTGCGATTTTCGGCATGATTCCAATACTTTCCCTATACATTACCATGTATTGCAGGGAAAGTAAAAATTGACCTAACATACATGAAGACTGGCACATACCTCTGCATTTTGGGTCTATAGCTCATCATGACTGAAATCTTTACTAATTCTTTTGCAGACATTTGGAGTCAGACTTCGTCATTTTCTGTAACATTTTCGCTACTCAAAATCAATAACACTACCTGCTTGAAAACGCAACTCTCTCTCTCTTAACAACACTGCTCGATTTATGGTTCCATTGGAAATCCCGACTCTCTCTCTACCCTTCTGAATATCATTGAATTACATTCGTTGTCTTTCTTCCTTGTAGCCATATCATTTGGCCTGGGGTTCAGATACTCCCTCCTTGCTCTCATTGGCTGCTCTTCAGTGCGATTCCAATTCCTTGCATTAGTGCCTCTTTCAGTTTCCTATGAAGTTTGGTTTAAAACTTGGCCCAAGGATATTTTGCCCCAACCACACCTGTAATGTGTGTGATGTGTATTTATTGGGATCATGACTTTCTGGACCCAGACTGTCATAAAATGGTGACTAAAAGTCTGCTCTTTGTTTCGTCGTAAACATCAAAACCGTATATAGTTCCTTCAGGTCTCACAATAAAATCCAAAACATGTGTAGTGTATCTGTCTTTCGGTATTTTTTACATTAAATGACGTATTTAGAGCTATATAACATGCTTAATATTCGCACTATTTAATTTATACTTTCCTCATATTTACGTGTTTATACATTCCCTGTTTTCCAAGTTATCCTTTTTTCTATAAAAATGAATTTCGAACTTTAATTTTGAATATCAGTACATGTTAGGTAAATAATCAACAAATGTATACTGCGCTCAATATTTATATCTACAGAACACAGATAGGACAATAATTAAAAATCTGATGTGAGCAGAACATGACTTTCCTTAAATAATGCAATGAATTTACTAGTTTTTCAGTCAAAAAATAATGTATAAGATCCACAGCGCTGTGTTTTTATTGTTGAATTGTACATTTGGCGATTTTCTGGATGTGACAACATGTGAAATGATTTCAAAATACTCAATTAACTTATACTTCGTGCAACTCTAAATAAACAGTCATCAATATTGATAGCATCCACAATACGCGATATAGTCCATATATTAAAATACCTTAATAATTACTTCATCAATTAGGCAAATTTTCATTAATTTAACGTAATTTTTGCAATTTTGACGATATTTTTGTCAATTGATGCGAAATATCGCCAAGTTGGAGATACTTTGCTAAATTATTCGCTAAGTTTGCCAACTACATCATCAAGTGTTACAGACAAACGGAGAGAAGAGTATTTATTATATACTAGAAGGTATGCCCGTCATATGACGGACATCAGAATTTGCGAGACATTCCTTCACATTTGGCGTCATGTTTATCAATTTGACGACATTTTTGTCATTTTAGCAACATTTCAAATAGTCGCCCAGTTGGCCACGTCCCGCTAAATTTCTCGCCAAACGGACAGACGGAGAAATTTGTCATTACTGATAGTCTACTGTTCTTTCCAAGATATCGAACTTTCATCATTTAGTCGTCATTTTCATTGATTAAGCGCAATTTTTATTAATTTGGCGATATTTTCGTTAATTTGGCAACATTTAAAATAGTCGCCAAGTTGGCGACACTCCGCCAAAATCTCGCCAAGCGTTATGGACAGGGAAATCAGTAATTCTTGTAGCGGATAAATGACTATTAGCGTCAAAATACAAAAGTATTACCTGAAGTATCATTTCACATGAATGGAACTTATGTACAGTGAACATACTTCAAAATAGGTAATATTTTTTTGTATTTTATATGATTTTTTCATATTTTTTTTAAATGTTCAATATCTCTAGAACGGTTCATGTTTGCGTTCTAAAATTTGTGTCAATCGTTTTTTAATGAAAAATTACATAAGAAATGACTAGTTATGTAACTTTATTAAATATTTTAATTTTTTGACGAATTTTCAAAATTTCACTCGATAATTTAGGGGGGGGGTATGAACATTCGATTGCGTATAAAAACAACAGGCTTCCAGTATTCATGGATTGTAATTTTTGTGCCAAATTTCGTTCGAATCGGTCCATTTGTTCGTCAGTTGTCGTCTCCACAGGCTCACTGACACACCCACATACACATACTTTCACACACACCACACACACGGGCACATACTTTCACACATACACACGTACTTTCACACACACACACATACTTTCACACACACACACGTACTTTCCTTTCACACACACACACACACATACTTTCACACACACATACTTTCACACACACACACTTTCACACACACACACACAGACATCATCTCAAAAACGTCTGATTCGTGTTCAGGGATGTTTGAAACGTGCTCTCTCGTCGAAAACTCGAATTCGAATTTTCGACCATGTCACAATACTTTCCTTATACATTATATGTATATAAGGAAAGTAAAAAATGAAGTATAAATATTAATTATGATTAATTTCAGAAAGTCTTTTACAGTTACGGTTAAAAAATAACTTGGTTAAATATTACTTTATAACATTTTTTTAATATTTCGATAAATTCTTCAGTTTCACAAATCAAGTTGTATTAGCAAACAAATTATGTCAAAACGACGTTTGAAAGAAATTCTTACGACTAATGACTTGGCTGATTTTGAGAAAAACATTTCACATAAATCTTAATAAAAAAACCGCATTAATAGTCTTAAATTTGTCATTAATCTGGCATCCAGGCGTCCAATATACTAACAGAGGTGTTGTAAAAAAAAGAATAGCGCGTATATAATGATTTAATAAGAAACATTTCTATCATTACACTTGAAATCAGTTGTGAAAGAAAAAGATTTATGGCCATTCTGATAAACAGGTTGTTTTGTTGTAACGAAGCAGCAAGACCGTTTGAAAAGAAACTTTGATTTTTTTCGGAGACATTTTCGACTAATGACGCAATTTTCACAGTACCTTAATATTAAGAAAGATATTTTTATATTTTTCCTTTTGGTCGCGAGTCTTTTGAAAGCTCCTTCCTTTGTACTTAGAGAGAGATTAAAAGTTTTCCCTGTGCAAATATGAGTTATGTTGCTAACCACCTCTTGAGGAATGAAAATAATTTAGGGTTATTAGTCATCCAGGAGGATATTTTTTTTGCTTCGTTTGCTTAAGAAAAAATCTAGTAAATTATCACATCCCAAAGATGAAAGTGTGAGTACATAAAATATCTGGAATACTTTCACTATAAAAGTTCTAAATATCCGTACTGAATAAATCACACCCTTTATTCTGTGAGCACAGTTCCAACAAAACGAAATTACGTAAAAAAACAATTTGGGTCGATTAAAACAAAAGATAAAGCAGAAGGAAATATTTACGACTTTAACATAATAATACAATAAATCAGCGATAGCGTCATTCCTATCTGAAATGGTTTAACGTGAATAAGCGTCTTATAAAATGAAAAATAAAAAATGTTAAATAAATTTATTCGTTGCTTTTTGTCTCATTTGTTTCGTTTACAATAGATGGTAGGGGCCTATGGTAACTAAAAAATCATAACTGAAGCAACTTAATCGTTCTCAGTCTACACAAGTTTAACCTTGAGTAGTAGATTTTTCAGAATCTTACACTATTCTATTTCAAAATCTAAGAATCCGTTCAAAATCCACTTATATATGCTTGTAGGCTTTTTAAAGTACTATGAATGACTTGTGTGTACTGTTTGTAGATAGCACTTTCAGTTTTCGAGATATAAGGACAAATATAAGCATTACAAACTTCATAAAAAGGATATCTCAAGAGAGAATTAAGAACGTTCTAAAAAATTATTGATGTAGAACTTGGATTTTCCACTAAACATTTTTGTTGCTTACTGTTTCTATCTATCTTTAAGTTCTAGAAGATGTTTCGAGCAAAAATAAGCAAAAAAAATATATATATTTTTTTATTTTTCAAAGAAAGTAGTTCATTATATTAAAATCTTGACATTGTTTTTGTTTATTCATAAATGGTACACTATTTCGGACAAAGCAAGTATGCATTGTTTATTTCCGGAAAACAATAAGCAAACAAACACCTAGCGGCATAAAGATAAACTAATAATTAAACAAGAGAGATCAATCATGCTGAAGCATTGATTATGAAACACTTTCCAACTGAAATACAATTTTATTTAAACATCTCTAAAATGCGATACAATCAACGCTGATATATTTTAAATTTTTACAGTAAGACAATAATTTACTACATTTGAAAACTTAAAACTTCATCGAAAAAAATTGAACTTTATTCAAATGACGTCATCGAAATATAAATCGGCTGGCTCTCTATTGAAAAGCAATGAATATTTCATTCATATCAGTTTTGTTCCAGACTCCAGAGCTAAATAATTTTGCGTGAAAAAAATTCAGAAATTCTTATACAACTCATCTTACAATCACTTGTTTACATTCTGCATCCGATGAATTAGGCTGCGTTGTAGAAATAGTCAAAGTTTAATCATTTAAACTCTAAAATATCGTAATTGCGTTAGCACAGTATATAGACGCACAGAAAATACACAAAAATAAAGCGGTTTTAGGACGGATGCAGCAATTAATATAAGTTTAAAAGAACTTTAAATATCAATATTTTTACACTGGGAAAAAAAGATGGATGCCATATTTTATTTGAAGTGGGTCACGTGATCTTTTAGTATAATATGAGTGTAACTATTATTTTAATTTTTATTTAAAAATCTACCGATCATATTTTGCTGAATTTTTTTATATATATTTTATGAGATGATTTGAATATTTCCTAAAATTTTCGAAGCAATTTGTAAATTTTAACTTTGCTTAAAAAATGTTTGAAAAATTAGGTCCCGTAGGATTCAATGTATTTCACTTTTTCATCCCGGGTTCAATCCAAAAGTAATTGGCTGATATTATTCATTTACATTCCCATATGTCCCACAGACCGTCTGAACAAAATACCAAAATTTCATTTTTATAGAGTCATTTTTACGGCAGTTATCGTGCGAACGGTCAAACAGACAGATTGACAGACAAACAAACAGAATGATCAAAGCCATAAACACTTTTCAACTATGTTGGAAAGTGTTAGAAACTAAGAAGCTGTATTTGTGTTTATCTCTCTAAATCTATGTTTTTTCTATTGTTGTTTAATTTCTTTCAATTTTTGAGAAATTTTTGTCTCCCGTATCGTGGGACAAATGCAATTTATGTTTCAGACTCTAGAAATGACAATTCAATGAGTATTTTGATTAGATGAATGAAGCCAATCATCTAATTATATGCAGTTCTCTTCAATTAGTAAGGAGTATTTTTATCGCACAATAATCTGGCAAAGAAACTTTGTTTTATCCGACTTCTTTGACTATACAGACAGATACAGGTGAACCTTGCAGCTTTCAAAAATTTCTCTATAGGTAGAATGTCGATATTTGCAACTTTAGGGAATATCTTTTTAAGAGTTTTCTTAGCTTGGTTTGTAAATAGTTGTTCCTCCTCCACAAATAAAAAGATGCGGTATTAAACAGCATTTCACCATTTCTAAACCTATCTCATATACTATCCTAGAACGAATTACCTGGCGTTGCTCAGGTTCTAAATAAGTGGCAGCTATTTATGAAAGATTAAATAAGGACAAGCTACTTAAATAATTCATTCAAGCTCAAAATCGCACGCTCTTCACAAAAAAAATGAGGTGGGAAAGCGTAACTTAAACTCTCTGGCGGAATGCGTAGTAAAATTTACAGATAAAAAATCAAAATGGACGTGCGAGGATTTTGCGGAAGATCCTGGAAGATGATTGAATGCGATCACTTAAAAAATTACAAAAAATAATATTGCTTATTAAATCAGCATTCTTTGTTCGAATACATAAGATATATGCGTAACTCTTAGCCTAATTATAGAATTGTGCTATTATTTGTTTTCTGGAAGCGGGATATGTATGTATCAGACAATGCAAGAAATGGAAATTTTAATGTATTTAAAAAATAAATATATATGAAGGAATTATCGTACATATTTGGTTCAAACATCATTGAAAATAATGTTTTTTTTATCTTTCCCGAAGTGTCAAGACGGAAAATCTGATAATATTTTCGATTGCAAAGGAACCGATTAGTGTGAAAATGCTAAAACATAAAAAATTAAAAAACTACATTTTAATACATGGATTTAGAAACAATAGATTTGGAACCAATAGATTTAGAACCTAGAGATGGATTTAGAACCATTCAATAAAAAATAGATTCGGAGTCATCCAATTAGAGATTAGAACAAAAAACGACCTAGTTAATTTGAATTTGTGATATTTGCGATATTAGATTTCTTTATATTTAACAAATTTTATCAATTATGCTTGTAATAAATCCCTAAATAATCTATATTTTAATATATTCCTAGAGAAATAAAAAGCAGATTTAAAATGTTCGAATTTACAATATTTGTTAAAACATGTTGATTTTTTATGCAAAACATAAAAATGTCATACCGGAGTTTCCGGTAGACAAGGCAGACCAGAGAAATCCTAACTTTCTCGAGTTTACAACCCCAGGTTCGAAAAACCTCCCGTCCAAGAGTAAACTCCTGAATGACCCGCTGCAAAATACAAAGTGCAATATTAAATAAACCCTTACCTTGTAAGGCATCATCTTCAGCTGAAAACACTTATATCAAGTACAATTTAGATGACTCAAATAAACACACCAAATTAAGTTAAATTACTCTCTTTTATTGAAATAACGTAATTAGATTTGGAGTTTATAATTAACAATTTAGATGAATCTTTGTCAGCACAACAACACCCACTAGATACAGGACCCACGTTATTATCTTCAGCCACCACAGACAGGATTAAGTCGGAATAATATATCATTCAATAATATAATGATGAAAGTGGCAAGGCAATATTTGCATTTTAATCAACATCAAATGGAAATGGTATGGTCTCAAAACACAGGGAACAACGCACTCAGAGAAATTATTTATATATGAATTTAGAATAACAAGAATCATCCAATTAGAAATTAATCAATGCAGATATAATTTGAGGACGGAAGCCCAGTAGTTACTTTAAGATTATGCTGAAATTTATGATTATGCTTCCGTAAAATTCAGTGTATAGTTGTAAAGTGAGGTCAACTTTTTTACCTCCGGACACGTAGTAGTTGAGATGACAAGAGGCACATACCTCCACCGAATTGCCCTCGGAAAACCCGTACATAAGTAAATCCGGCACACCTTGTGCATGTAGAATGCACGGGCTCGGCTTCATTTAGCTCCTCCAATCATCAACGTACAGACCCGGCAGAAGAACCTCGGGTCTTCATCGTTTCATCGTCGTCGTAGTCATCGTTTCATCGTCGTCGTAGGTTAATGGAAATAAGTCAGCGGCGATAACCAAATCTTGACCAGCGGTCGGCATGATCTTCCTTCTATGTCCGTCGATGTCGGCGACCCTTCCCCATGCCCACGGAAAGCTAGGATCGACATAGTGTCAGATCCGGCACTTTGTAGTGAGCAACGTGTAAAACGGTCCAGATCGACCTGGAGTCGTCGGTAGCTGGACAGGAAAGAGCGCACAAAATTATCCAACACTCCGCTTTTATACGAAATCTTGCAAATCCGACTGTTAATCCCAAATCGGACCTGCGAGAAAACTATTTAACGATTTGGACCAATCCAAATCATTTTCGACTTCAAAAGGCGACCCTGGCAACGAGGTCCCAAAAAGATATCCAACATTGAAACCGTACCCTTGCCACGGGGTCTGAAACGATACAACAGCGGTTTTTCGCTGGAGAATAAATTGTTGAAAAAATGCAATCCTTGCAGTTAAATTCACCATGCAGAGAGCAAAGCCTCTACATCAAACTTTCGTCTTGCAGGCAATAAATGATCCTGAACTTAACGGTTAAAATAAGACTTCTCTCTCTGAGTGCGCTTTATAGATTGATATAAAAATGGCGTAAAAACAATTCTTTCAGCACAGATAATTGTAGAAGTTAATATATATCTTTAAGAGAGAAGAGGGATAATTAAACAGGGTTAAACATATTAAAAATGATGTGTAAAAAATAGAATATTGAAATATAATGCAGATTTTATGATTTTTACAAAAGTGGCGCGAGATTAAGAAATCTCGTCAGGACACTCCCCGTTCCACGACGGAAAAAATTTGACCAAAGGGAGAATTTTTATCAGCACAGCATGTAGGCGCAAGTGGGTATTAGGTCCTTGAAGTTCTAGAACCTTCAAGAAACAATTTCAGCAAAAATTTAGAAGTGTACGTCTACACCAGAGAAGTTCAAGACACGAACAACATGCCACATGGGCACATGTCGAAGAACCAAAGCCAAAACAAACCTAAAATTGACTACAATTGAGTCGAAAATCCTTATAGCAATGAGCCCTTTACAAAAGGTTCACATTATGTGAATTACCAAATATAAATTAAATTATAAAATTCCAAATCAAAATAATTATGTACACAATATCCATCAAGTCAACAGCAAATGTAAATAAATTAAAATGTTTCTGTAAGTAAATTTCCAAGTACAATTATCTATTAAATTTCAAAATTATAAGTCAATTATGTTTTTATCAAAATGAAATTTCAATTTTCCAAAATTTTCTTATTTTTCTAC
Source organism: Amaurobius ferox (assembly GCA_951213105.1). Lineage (NCBI taxonomy): Eukaryota > Metazoa > Arthropoda > Arachnida > Araneae > Amaurobiidae > Amaurobius > Amaurobius ferox. Next base: position 148,800,450 of record OX578137.1, on the reverse strand, counting down.
AAAAATCCTTATTTAAGGAATTAAAATGTTAAAGTGTGGTAAGCAGCAACAATCTTTCAGTTCATGTAATTAAGGCTTAATTTTTCAAATATTGTAAATCAGAATTATTTCATGGCCACAGCATAAAATTTCCATATCAGTATTTTGTCAATTTAAGAAAGTAGATAATATTATTTTCCATCAGATAGTTTTCATGAAGTATTGTAAATAAATAGTTTCAATTTATAAACAAATAAATAGTTTTAAAATGAAAATGGCGTATAAACTATTCTTTCAGCACAGATAATTGCAGAAGATAATATATATATTTAAGAGACAAGAGGGATAATTAAACAGGGCTAAACATATTGAAAATGATGTGTAAAATATAGAATATTGAAATATAATGCAGATTTTATGATTTTTACAAAAGTGACGCAAGATTAAGACATCTCGTCACGACAAAAGTAATACATTATTCTGCAGGACAATCACGACTGTTTAAAAGGCATACCAAATCCGTTGAAGACATAAAACATTTCTGGATGTGGTAGCAGTAGCAGACAAGCCAATTATTCTGTCAATAGCAACTGTTTACATTTTTGAACATCAAGCTGTAGTCATTTCCCTCTTTATTCATGTATTTAAGATTAAGCGGTGAGGTTGCATTTGTGGTTCCGACCTCTACGGAGTGGTATAGGAACTGTGGGCATTTTCCTACAGCTATGCAAAAGGCATGCTCACCAACTCTATGAGAACATAAATCGCTAAAGCTTAACAATTTAATAACAAATTCAATAAACTTAAAACGCACATATTTCAAATCATACGTCAAAATTCAAAGCTCGCTGTCAAGGATAAAACAGATATTATGACAAAAACAATTACAATAGTGGAGACTGGGGTCAATTATAACATTATTTGTTTAGAAATTTTTCTTAAAACATTATTAGCTGACTTCAGAAAGTGAAAATAATGCAATTACATGACAGATAATACGTTTTAAAAATATTTTATAGCTGTCTAAGCAAAACAAAAAAACATATCTGATGTGGGCAGCACTACACACCTTTCATAAACATAATAATTCAATAATTGACCTTTTCCGTAACGAAATCAGGATGCACAAAATACGAAGTACAGTGTTATTTGGTATTGAATTAATACCACGTAAATTGAAGTTGAGCGCTTTCAGCAACTCCTGAGTCTAAACAGTATGACTAATTTATTCTCGCTTGCAAAATCCTTATCAAAATGCAATTGGCATTAATATTACTTGAAATAAACGACTATTAATGAATTCGTCAAAATACAAAATTGGTACAACTAGTCTAGTAAATGGACCGCACTTAGTCCACGACAATGGTGTTAACCTTTTGCTCACGGGTGGGACAGCGTCTATCCCAAACAAGAAAGATCAATCATGCATAAGCATTGATTATGAAACACTTTCCAACTGAAATGCAATTTCATTTAAAAATCTCTAAAATGTGAATCATTCAGTGGTGATATCTTTTACATTATCACAGTGCTACAGTAATTAATTATACTTAAATATTTAAAACTGTATCGAAATATAAATCATCTGATTCTCTATGCAAAATCAATGAATATTTCATTCATATAACTTGTATTCCAGACTCCAGAGCTAAATAATTTTGTGTGCAAAAATTCAGCAATTCTTATGTAACTCACCACAACTATTGCAATTGCGTAGGCACGGAATTTAGATACACAGATAATACACAGATACACAGATAATATATGTGTGTGCGTGTGTATGTATTCAAAGTATTGGAATCGTGCAGAAGATCGGAACTCGAATTTTTGAAGGATCTACACGTTTTGGGACTTCTAGAACACGAAAAAACTATTTTTCGGAAGACGTCTGTGTGTGTAAGGGTGTATCTGTGTGTGTTTCTGTGTGTCTGTGAAGATATTGCGTCCACTCTTAACTAAAACACTGATGGACCGAATTTAATAAAATTTGGTAGGTAAGTTTTTTGTGGGAAACCCTGATATTCATTTGATTATAGTACGATTCTTAATAAAAGAATCTGCCTTCTTTGCGAAATGGCCGGCAGAAAATGCCTTTATCCCCTCAAGCTAAAAACTAATGGACCAAATTTAACACAATTTGGTGTATAATATTTCAATAACCAACATGTGATTTATATACCAAATTTAACAAACTTTGTTATATAAATCACTTGCAGGTTATTCTAGTACGATTCGGGAAATAGGAACGGACTGTTTTTGCGAAATGGCCCGCAAAAATCGTTAAATATAAAAATAAAATACTACGTGTTCTCTATTATATTAATTAAATTCCTATTTTATACGTGATTTTTGACAACAAAAAGAACAAGACTAACCCCATTACTCTAGGACTAGCCATTCTTGAAATATTTTAGTTTTCTTGAGTTTTCGCTGGGCCACTTTTGACAATAAGTCCATCTATCAAATGAGAACCAAATTTAAGTTTAACGTGAAAATTCAATGTCATTTAAAATACTTATGGCTGTTATTTTGTGCAGATAAACTCATATTATTATTGAAGAAATAAAGAGAACGTGAATATGAGCCTGCAGGGAAAGACATGTGCTGCCCACATCAGAATTTTTAACAATATTACAACAATGATTTATAGAAGTGAACGGGGATTATTTGCAGGCCACTTCGAAAAAAAAATGTAGGATCTATAGTTAAAGATCCACCACATTGCTGTAGAATAAAATGTTCTGCAAATTTAAGCTGTGTACCAAATTTTAACTCTCTAGGACGGAGCAAAGTGCATTAAAAACGCCATCAAATAAGTATATCATGAAAAGTTATATAAAATTAAAAAAAAATTTTAAAAATTTTTATCTACCAAATTTATTTTAAAATGTGAAGTCTCTCTTATACAAAATAATTAAACAAGTTGGAAAGATATGTATTATATAATATATATTTTTTTTTCTTTCTGGAGGATTTCGCAAAAGTCAGAATTTAATTGAATTCGTTTTTCTCCCCATATTAAATAGTTTTTAATTAAAAAACTACCTAACATATTTAACTGAAATTTTTTTTATATATTTTATGGGATAATATGAATATTTTCTAAAAATTTCGAAGCAATTTGCGAATTTTAAATGTGCTTAAAAAATGTTTGAAAAATTAGGTCCCGTAGGGTTCAATGTATTTCATTTTTTCAACCCGGGTTCAATAAAAAACTAATTGGATGATATGATTTATTTATATTCCCATAGGTCCCACAGACCGTCTGAAAAGCATACTAAAATTTCATTTTGATAAAGTCATTTTTACGGCAGTTATCGTGCAAATGAACGGACAGACAGGCAGACAGAATGAACAAAGTCATAAACACTTTTCAACTATGTTGTAAAGTGTTAACAAAGAACCTCTTTAAAAGACAGGTATTTAACATACCCTATCCCAAACAGTTCGATCCCACTTTGCAGACATTGTCGTCCATGGACGCCGTTTTATTAGGCTTATATGGGAGCAGAATTATAACTAAAATTGTTTCAGGCATTATTAACGCGGTACAAAGTTAAATTTCGAAAATGCGTTCCAAAGCTGAATATCTCATGAAATACTCTATTGATTTCATATAAATAAATTTATATAAAAGATGAAACTTTTTATATAAATAATGCAGAGAGCTGGGAACATTCTGATTTAAGTTTTATTCTTCTACACCACTTTTTAATCAACAGGATTTAAGAATAATTAAGTACGAGTTAAAAAAATCTGATGTGGGCAACACATGACTTTCGCTGCAGACTTATATTCACGTGTTCTTCATTTTAATTAAATTTAATTCACTTTTAAATCAATTTTCGTTCTCATTTCATAACTGGACTTATTTTCAAAGATGGCGTACAGAAAATTCGAAAAAAACTAAAATGTCTCGAGAACGGCTAAGCCTAGTGTAATGATGTTCATCTTATTCTTTTCTTCGTTAAAAATTACATATTAAACAAGCATTTAATGGATATTTTTGAACCTACGTAGTTTTTAATTTTAGATTTTGGCGATTTTTGCGGGCCACTTTAAAAAAATAAAGCAGGTTATTTTTTTTCGAATCGTACCAAAATCTGATCAGCACCAGGGTGCCCCATAAGTGACTTATCTACCGAATTTTATGAAATTCGGTCCATTAGTTTTTCAGCTAGAGTGGATACAAGCTTTTGCGGGCCATTTCGCAAAAAAGGCGAGTTCATTTATCCCGGATCGTACCAAAACTAATCAGCAGCAGATTCACCCACAAGTGATTTACCTACCAAATTTTATGAAATTCGGTTCATTAGTTTTTGAGTTAGAGTGGATGCAAAATCTGCACAGACAGACAGACAGGCACACAGACAGACAGACACACAGACAGACGTCACGCTAAAAATAATTTTTTCGTATTCTAGAGGTCTCGAAACGTGTAGATCCATCGAAACATGCAGTTGCTATTTTCGGCATGATTCCAATACTTTCCCTATACATTACTATGTATTGCAGTGAAAGTAAAAAGTTTACGTAATTTCTTTGAATTATCATAAACTCTCTCTCTCTCTATATATATATATATGTATATATATATATATATATATTTTATGATAATTCAAAGAAGTTACGTAAACTTTTTTTTAACTCGTACGTGAAGCTAAAATAGGAAGAATTTAACGGTTAAATTACTTTCATATTTTATTAGATAGAATAGAAAGCTACAACAACTTTTAAATTAATACAGTGTGTATTTTTACATAAAATTTATCTCCCAAACATTTTAATTTTACAATATTTAAACCTAAGTTTCACTTTTTATTCTTAAGAATGTGTATTATTAAAATGCTATTTCACTTTTAAGAATTTCCTTTAAGTTCTGGTGTAATTCTAATCAGAGTTTAGCATCTTAAATCCTGGTCAAAGATAGTAATTAATAAAATGAAAGCATGTCTAGTGGTACAATTAACCCCAAAGCAGACAGATTTATAGCAAGAGTGCGAAACAAATGTAACACTGCACGGTGATATACAAAAGTTCTCAGTTTTATTAGAAACTTTTCAAACCTAAACAGAGTCGTCAGAATCTCAATTCTGGAAATAGTATATTGTTTAGTTGGAATGTTCGTGATGATTTTTGTGTCTTCTTCTTTGCAGCTTCTCATTTTCAGCTACTAATTTATTTTATCAATTCATGTCCGTGAGGATAGAAGTTCATTTGCATTTTCTGCTATCCTTTGTTGCTTTCATTCGAACTTCCTTTGGCAACGGTTGTGGCAATGTGTGCAAAAGAAGAAATCTGATGTGGGCAGCACATGACTTTCCCTGCAGACTCAAATTCACATTTTTTCTTTAATAATTCATTAAATTCAGTTTAATTGCACAAAATAACACTAAATTTGCAATTTTAATTCAATTTCTGTTTTTATTTTGTAATTAGACATTTTTCTAAAAGTGGCATAACTAAATGCGAAAAATCTCAAATATCTCGAGAATGGTTAGTCCTAGAGTAATAGAGTTGTTCTTATTATTTTCCTAATCAAAAATTACGTATAAAACAAGCATTTAATTGATATATTTGAACATAAGTAGCTTTTTTTAGATTTTGCGATTTTTGAGGGCCATTTCGTAAAAAAAGGAAGGTTGTTTTTCTGAATAGTACCAAAATATAATCAGCACCAGAGTATCCCCCAAGTAACTTATCTATCAAATTTTGTGAAATTTGGTCAATTAATATTTTATTTAGAGTGGATACATGACATTTTTGCGGGCCATTTCGTAAAAAAAAGCAGGTTGTTCTTTTCCGATTAATACCAAAATCTAATCAGCATCAGAGTATCGTACAAGTAACTTATCTACCAAATTTTGTGAAATTTGGTCTATTAGTATTTTATCTAGAGTGGATACATGAAATTTTTACGGGCCATTTTTGCAAGAAAAAGCGGGTTCTGTTTTCACGAATCGTACCAAAAACTAATCAGCGCCAGGGTCATACCCAAGTGACTTACCTACCAAATTTTATGAAATTCGATCCATTAGTTTTTGAGTTAGGGTGGATACATACATTGGACAGACAGACACACAGACAGACAGACAGACACACACACAGACGTCACGTTAAAAATGTTTTTTTCGTATTCTAGAGGTCTCGAAACGTGTAGATTCGTGGAAAACTCGTGTTGCGATTTTCGCCATGATTCCAATACTTTCCCTATACATTACCATGTATTGCAGGGAAAGTAAAATCAACACGCGTCTGGGATATAAAAGGTTGATCAAAAGCGGATGTGGATGGTCCAGAACTTGCATTAGATTAAACAACTCTTATTATTTGCATTATATTCCTATTTTGACTATGGTCAAAAACGGCTCTGTGTATCATCGTTCACTCAGATTTTGTGCAGCATGACTCAAGACAAGAGAAATACTGCAGTTTATAAAAGAGATAAATATATAAAATACAAAATATATAAGAGACACAAATATTGGAAAAAATGCTTTTTTACAATATGTGCACCTTTTATATTTTTTCCACGACTAAAATTGTGCTATTTTAATGATTCTTCTCAATACAAATTATCTCAATTCACTCAAATTGAAAAGCAAGCAAAAAGTATTAGAAAATGCCCCATTGAGAGTTGCGAAAACTTGTTATCAGTTTTACACAATTCCTTTGCAGCAAGATTTTTAAAAAAGATAAGAAAAATATTGAACTTTTTACAAACCCCTTTTCTATTGATGTTAGAGACCTAAATTACCATTCTTCGAAGATGCAGATAGAAATGGTTGACCTTCAGTATAATATTGCACTTAAATTCAAATATAATGTAATTATTCTCATTTCAACCAGTCGAAATTAAATTTAAAATCTGTAAAATTCTTCTATTCTTGATTTCCCGACTTTGCACGAATTAGCGCCGAGGCACAGTTTGCGTTGCAGATTCAGCTCAACCTGCGTTTGTGAGCAATTGTTTTCAGTAATGAATATGATTTAAACTAAACATTGTCCAGCATTAAATGCAGATTGCCTGAATGTTATATAACAAAGATGCCTGTGTGTGTGTGTATGTGTGTGTGTGTGTGTGTGTGTGTATGTGCGTATGTGTGTGTGTGTGCGTATGTGTGTGTGTGTGTGTCTGTGTGTGGTCAGCAACGCAAAAGCTAAACGTTATACGATTATGAAATTTGGTAGAAAAGTTTTCTTCCTTTCGACCCAGACCGTCCAACCTACCCGTAAGTGTAAGATATCTTTTTCGACAGCCGAGACAGTACCACCCAATTCAGACGGGAACCCAGTGGGGGTGACATCCACAGGAACCGTCCCCTCCTTGCCCTACTACCAAACTTTCGGAAGTACTTTCAGACCCACATATTTAACGTGCCTGTTTTTTGCGTGAACACGGAGGCAATTTAGGCGGAGTCGGAAACTGAACTCCGATTCTCCTAGTGCAGTCCCCGTGCTCTAACCACTGGGCTATCCCGCCCCCCAAATGCACTTCTTGATGCACATAGGTCCACCTCCATATTATTTTTTTTTAATTTAGAATTAGTTTTTTAGTTATGTGAAAAAACTCGATTTAAGCCGATATTTGCACAAATCGATTCCTTAGCGACCTAAAATATTATCAGAGTTTTCATCTTGACACCATCGGAAAGATCGGAAAATTTTCTTTCACAAATATTTTGAACGGAGTCCATACGATTAATGGACAAATTTCAATGAATTTATTAAATATATATATATTTTTCGTGCATTTTAAACCTCTCCGACTTTTATATTACAGTATGCAGAAATTGGCATGTCATCCGACATTATTTTTCTTCAGAGGTTCCTAAATATATAACAGAGAAAAAATAATTTTATAAACCCATCCGTTAACAAATTATAATTTTTTAAGCCTACGATGTGTTTAATTTTTGTAGTCTTAATAGTGGGTCTACACTGATTTGCAGACCCTTCGACTTTTTACTACTAACGCCATCTATTGGCGTTATAGTGCGGTTTCCCGATGTTTTCTAACTCTGCGGATTTAAAAGATGTTATCTTAACATTTTTAATTTGGTATTATATTATTATTACGAGTATTGTGATAACGTTTGGCTGAAGTGAGGTGGAAATTCGCCGAGACACCCAGACACCAATAAATTTCTGTTAAAAGAACTTTTTTTCACAATTTCAAGTATTTTGTTTTATTAGTGTGATTTCTTCAATAGAAGAATTTAGAATCTCCACAAGTGACGAAGTGAACTTTCGAGGTTCTTCTTTAGTGCGCTATTTCTTTTTGGAACACTAACCTCGCAAACTTCCATTTCATTACACTTGAATAGAAGCACTCGACAAAAGGCCAACTGTAATTAAAACATCCGCACTTCACAAAAAACACATTTATTTAGACGAAAGCACATAACATAACAAACACTTAAAGATTTAATTCACTAGTTAACTCTTTAAAATGTTCACGACGCAGGATGCGCCTTGGTCTCCATCTTCCAAACTATATCCATCCTTCTCTCTCTTCTGTGCTCTCGCTCTGTTGCTCTGGCAACCCATAAACTGCTTGCCGGCTGAGTCTTCATCGCTGATTTGGCGATGTGGAAAAAAAATAACTTGTTGGAGTCTCACTGACGGATTTTAATTTTGTGATTTGGGGGGTCATTTCACACCCGTTGCACCAATGTACTCGGATTTTTACTTTGCTATTTTACAGAACTACTTTGCTTAACTCCAGGGCAACATGTAAAATTTTCTAGTAATTTAATATTGCTTGTCTGTGCAAAAGTATCAGTACTCATACAGAAAATATTGTAAAAAATTAGGCAAACTCAACGCCGCATTAAAAGTTAACTAATAACAGTATGCGTCCTTAATAACTGCTTTTTTTATATCATATGTAAATAATGAATGTTATCTCTCTCTGTGTCTGTTTAAATAATGAATTTATGCTATTAAGGTCTTTTCCTAGCGGTTATACTGTTCGACCTGTTCTTTTGAGATGAAAAAGAGTGCTTATAACGCCTTTGAAACAATTATAGTCACCTAACAGACATACCTGCTTTCATCAAGGAAGTTCTGTCAGTATTTATCTTACAACCAGCAGTGTGATTTTCTGCAATATATTATAGCCTAAAGATGAGACATACCATAAAAAGGCTGGCCACCACTAATTTTAAAAATAAATTAACTTCACGAGAAGAAGAAAATAATTAATTAAGGAAGTAAATTAATGAAACAACCTTTAACTATTTCTTATATACTGAGTATACATCCTTATATTCTTATATATGTGAATGTATTTGCTTATTTGTTGTATGATGTGTTATTAACAAAATATTTCTTTTACAGTTATATTTACAGTAGCTTGAGCCGTTTGTTTTAAATGTTAATGCATTTTGTTAACTGTTAATTTTAATATGACGTAATCAATGTTTACAAAATAACATTGTCAAAGAGACCAGGATTCGTTTGCTTAGCAAAGAATAATACTTTAACTCCTGTACAAATAAGGGTTGGTTAGAAAGAATGTATTGTATGCATTTAAAATGTGTGTATGCATTTAAAAAACTTTGACATAACTTCTTAATTAGGTAACACGAAAGGGCGTTTTCATGCATATGAAGTATCGATTGAATGAAATTTTTAGAACTTCAAAAATTATTTTGGTTAAAATGTTACTTAGCAAAAAATGAAATGCGATTATCTTTCAAAGGTTATGCAAAACAGTGTTAAGGCATTTTAAGGTTGTTGTTTTTTAAATATCATATATGCATAATGAATTTTGTCTCTCTCTATCTGCTTAAATAATAAATCTATATCATTAAACACTGTCTCTCTCTATTTGCTTAAATATAATAAATCTATATAATTAAAGACTGTCTCTCTCTATTTGCTTAAAAAATAAATCTATACCATTTAATACTGTCTTTCTATAAATAATATAATTCTATTTCTATAAATAATGAGTTTACTATTAAAAAGTGTCTGTTTACCTCCATAAATAATGACTCTAATAATTGTTTTATAATCTTGCTTTTAAACTGTATTATAAAACAATTCTGGTAAAAAAATGTGTAAAAAAACTAAATTGTAAATCTGCTACATCTGTGCATCTACATCTGTGCTGTATGCCAAAAGGCGTTTATTGCTTGAAGCTATCGCACGCTCGTCCAGTGGATTGAAGGCAAACGCTCCATCGTCAATAATTACGCCGTTCGTGGTGCGATTCGGACAAAATAAACTGCAAAAATAAATTTATCTATAAAAACTGCATACCTTTCTTAAATATTAAATGAATAAAGTAATAAATAAAATTAAAAACATTTCATAAAGCGGAAACATATCGAAACCTTTCCCTGTAGGTACTTTGTATACCATAGCCACACCCAACACACATCAATCTTTTCCCATTCCAAATAGGCTCAAAAGTTATGTTTCACGTTAATCTATAACAAGTAACAGAGTTACTCACTATTTTGTTTTTCAAAATTCGAGCCATCCTTCATAGTCGGGTTCTGTCAGGATGAACTTGGCAGTTGTAGGTTCGTACAGCCTGAGCTTAATTTCAAAGGAAATTCAAAGTGGCTACGTGTAGTACTGAATTTATAGATCTCTATAGATGTGCAAAAATGATAGTACGTAGTAAGTTTCCTTGCTAACATTGTAAATAACGGCTACTTCATGCAGACGAGCGCATAAGTATGAAACAGCTTCATGGATGCAGTACTATGCAATGGAAACACGACCCATAAGATACATTTGTAAAGACCCTTGCTGCCTCAACCGGGTAACGAACCCTGAATCTCCGAACTAGCCAGCCGATGTTCTTCCGTTGAGCTACTGGGACGAAATTGCAAGCTCTTATCCCCGAAGTGGACCCTGCATATTTTTCGAATGGCTTTAAATAAAGATGCTTAAATTATGATCGCCATTATTTAATTCATCTTCTTGGCTTAATGAAAAGTATTCCTACTGCTATTCAAAGTACTGAAAGCAAAAAAAATTATAACCGCTCCAATGAGGGTGAGGGGTGGGTTCCTTGCTATGGGTAATGAGGTGGTGAGACAGTTTGAAAAGAAACTTACTTTTCCATAAAGATTTTAGACTAATGACACTATTTTCATAATACGCTCCGTAATGTTTTGTGATATTCTTAACATTTTCTTTTGAAATTGGGTCATTTATAAGCATTTTCCTATGTATGGAGTGGGAGATTAAAAGTTTTCCTCTTGCAAGAGTGAGTTACGTTACCCAACAAACGTCTTTTCATAGATACTAAAAGGTAATTAGTCACCTCGGAACGTTTTTGTTTGGTTTATACAAGAGAAAAGTGGAGTGAGTTATTACATTTTAGCAGTAAAAGAAGAAATATGCAAATTGTATTCAATACTTTATGAAAGCGATAAAGATTGCAATAGTTATAGTTATTCGTTATGTACAACTACTTATCCAATACAAGAAGTCATATCCGTCCTATGTCATGTGCATTGTGTTATATGACACATTTCTTCTAATCTGTCCGAATGCAGCACTTGGACTATCCTGTCCTGATATCCTCGATCAATATTAATTACTTTATGATTCTCTAACGAAATATAATAACAACACCAACTCTAAAAAACGCAAATCATTTGCGAACTTTTAGGCCACGGGTGCCCAACCTTTTGAAGTATCAAAATCCATTTTTAGAGAGAGTACTGTTTCTCGCACTTGCAATGTTGCACTGGTGAATGGTGAAGAATTTCACAAAAAAATCTTAAAATTCTGCTTTATCCAAATAACCACCACTTTTTAAATGAGATAAACGTATTGAATATAATACATTTTTATTCTCAACTGTATTTTAAGCGAGAATGACATAATCATTCTCGAACAATTCGGATTTCGGCCAAAGCACTCCACCACACATCAGCCGCTGAGAGTGGCGGAGTACATATCTTCTGGAATTAATGACAAGACATCCACATCTGCCATTTTTCTTGATATCGAAACAGCTTTCCATAAAGTGCGGCACTGCGGATTAGCGTACAAGTTGATCACTCTAAAAGTCCCAGACACACTAGTCAAACTTTTAATTTCATAGTTAAATAACAAACACTTTCAAGTCAGAGTAAAAGACACTTTCAAGTTAGAATAAAATACAATTTATCTACACCCAAGCTCATAAAAAGCAGAGTACCACAAAGATCTATCCTTTGCCCGATACTTCTTGGCGTATACGTGAATGGCATCCCCAGGTCGGGAAACATTGATCTGGCACTCTGTGCAGACGACAGTGAAATACTTGCAAAAAATATATATAAAAAATAAATTTATCTATCTGTAATGCACAAACAGCTACAACAACACTTAGACATATTCCAAACATGGCTAGAAAAATGACGAATGAAATTAAACCCCAATGAATTTCATTGGATATACTTGTCTGGAAAACTTAAACCTCCGCCGCCTCTGTATATAAACAATCAAGCATTCCAACCTGCATCAACCAAATACCTAGGTGCAACACTAGATCCCACCTAACCTGGAAATTGCACGTAACGAACATAATCAAAAAAGCTTATATGGCCACGGGAGCCTTATATCCAATAATAGGAAACGGAAGCCTCAGTTATCAAAACAAAGTTCTAATATATAAATCGGTCATCTGCCCAGGAGTGTTGTACGCAGCACCCGTATGGGGATATGCCTGTAAATCTTTCATTGACTTCGTAGAAAAAAGACAAAACAAAATCCTAAGGTGTATCAGGAAAGCTCCTAGATATTTAAGAAACTCAGTGATTAGAAAAGACTTCGAAATCAAAACCGTGAAAGCTCAAATTAAAAGGCTAGCGCTAAATTTCTACAACAAATTGCCATCCGCCACAACGAACTATTATTCAATCTACATGACCATGATCATCGTAAGGCCAAATCTCGTAGGAGACCCCATGCAGTACTAAACTTAGAGTAACCGAAAATTAGGTAGACCCTTTTTCTAGCAACTGAAACTAAATAAAACCCGCGATTAATATTTTAATCTTTAAAAATGTTCTAATCCATCATCCCTAAACTGCTAAAACGCTAAGTTATACCCAGATCTGCACCAATCCCGAAACTGACTAAATCCAAATGAGCAATAAACTGTCAAACTCGGAGCCAAGTCAAAATAAAATTTAGTAAATGAAAACAACGAGCTTCCATATAATGGGTAAATGAAATAAGGTTACAGTATGAAGATAAGTACCACGTTGTGCGACTGGAGATTAAAAGCGCTTCGCACCTGGTGCTCTGCCCTGAATGACAAATCCGTTCAGTTAACCTCACTCATTTACTTAATGAGTATAATTTTCTTTTCTGTGAAGCGCAACGTAAAACTCCTCATTTTCCCCCAAAATCATCCAAAAATCGACTTAGCTATGGCGACCGACCGGTAGATCGCGATCGGCGGGTTTATCACCACTGCTCAGACCCTCTAACTAACCTGTTCTACGAATAGTGAAACTTGCTATAATTTGAATCAATAGTTAAATTAATAATCCCTATAAAATGATAGAGATTATCAAACAAAATAATGTAAATTTCTTTAGATGTTGTATTTTCGCCTATTTGGCGACATTTTATCAATTTGGCGGCACTGCCTAAAAGTCCCAAATTTGTCGCCAGTAGGATGAACAGACAGGCAAACATTATCGAAACACAGTTACTATATATTATCTCTTAACAAAACGCAATTGAATTGTTGTCAACTCGGCAGCATTTGCTAAAATTTTGAAGCCATTATACCAAATTTTCCGCCAAAAAAGACAAAATTAGAAAAGATATTTTCGTATATAGCATCCACAACATATATATATTCGTAGCAAATAGATTAATTAATCACCCTAGATATAAAGTTACAGAAGTGAATCATGCAGGGATAAAAATTATTTTGCATAGGGGAAAAGTGTATCTCATATTTTGTTTCTATTTTCCATTCCTTCGCACCATTAATTTTATGACCCAAAATATATTCCCTTTCTATGTGAAATTTTTCTGCAATCTGGTAGCAATGTTGTCAAGTTTATTTAGCTGCAGGAGAAGAAACATTCTAGAGATCAAAATTTGGATTTTAGATGAGAGTGAAAAGGGCTAAAAATATTAATATTTGTTTCACAACGATATTTAAATCTATTAAAAAGTAAATTTGAACACTATTCAAATTTCTGCTCATATTTATGACTTTCATTGTCACTTTACTTGATCTGAAAAGAATAAATACTTCGTTAATAAAAGCATAAATAGTTGATTAAAAGTGTAAACTAAATACTTTTAAACTTTTCTTTATGCAATTTCAGAGAAGAAGTTTTATTTTTATGTAATTTTAGACAGCAGTTTTGGCAATTTTTTAACACTTTCCAATATAGTTTAAAAGTGTTTATGACTTTGGTCATTCTGTCTGTCTGTTTGTATGTCTGTCAGTGTGCACGATAACTGCCATGAAAATGACTTTATCAAACTGAAATTTTAGTATTTTATTGAGACGATCTGAGTAACATATGGGAATGAAAATTAATAATATCACCCAATTAGTTTCAGTTTAAACTCTGGTAAAAAAAAAGAAATACATTGAACCCTATCGGACTTAATTTTTCAAACACTTTTTAAGCCAAGGTAAAATTCACAAACTGCATCGAACACTTTAGGAAATATTCAAATTATTGCATAAAACGTATACAAAAATTTTTAGCAAAATATGCTAGGTATTTTTTAAATAAAAATTATTTAATATAAGGAGAACAACAAGTTAAATTAAATTCTGACTCTTGCTATATTCTCCAAAAATAAAACGGTGGTATATTATAGTATAATAAATATCTTTCCAAGATTTTAATTACTTTTTATCGTAACCAAGTAAGCCATATAGTACGAAAAATAAAATTGGTAGTTTTTTAAATAAAAATTGAAATTATAATCACACCCATGATATACGAAGAGATCACGTGACTCATTGCAAAATTATATATATATATATATATATACAGGGTATCCCAAAAGCATTGACCTCGGCTTTTATTCCCTAAATATTGATCTTAGACATATATAATAAATTACAAAGTTGCGTAAAAAAGGTACAGACTTTTATGAAATCGATAAAAATTTTCAGGGGATAAAAATTGAAGAAATTCAAAATTTAAATTTTTATACGGCCCCCGTACAAATACCATTTCCAATGAGTAATATGTGCTCCATACACTAATAAGGTGATGTACAAATTTCAGCATTTTATCATAAAAAGCCCCAGAGATATGTTTAAACAAAGTTGGTGGGGAATTAATCACAAATTTAAATGTAAATGTTTACAGCAAGAATGCAAATGACGCAACGCAGAAATGCATCATGGCTAAATAATATCTGTCTCTTATCTCTAGATTTATTTACAATTTTTCAAAATTATGCTTCCTGAAAAATACCTTAACATTTTACATGATTAATTACAGAATAAAACTTGGAAATGGCACAATCAAAATGAGCATTAAAACAGCTTAGAAATGTATGCATATGCCTGTGGTCGGTGCTCCACACAATCGCAAGAGACGCATCATCACATGAGAAAGTTGTTTTTGCTCTGCCGTTGACCAGTCGTCCCGCAACTCGGCAGTCTAAGCGACCCTTAAGTATTTCTAAGCGACCCTTAAGTATTTCTAAGCGACCCTTAAGTATTTCTAAGCGACCCTTAAGTATTTCACATTTCTGCTACATTTTGAGAGTGTAGTTAGCCTATACCGACGGTAAGTTGCAATACAGCAACGAAGAACTTTTCGAAATTCTTGTGCTGTGCAGTTTATGCAATCACAATGCTAACGAAACTGCACGGGAATATCAACGTACTTTTCCCAATTCTCGACATCCTTCTGGGAGATTTATTTCCCGATTGGTGCAACGAGTGCGTGAAAGAGGAAGCGTACATCGTGCAGGTGGACTAGGTAGTAGGCCCAGACTTCACTCAACTGATGTAGAAATTGATACTTTGGCGTACTTTTGCAGTCATCCACATAGTAGTGTTCGTACGGCTGCTTCAGAAATGAACGTATCACGTGCAACTGTGTGGAGACTACTGAGACTGAATAAATGGCATCCATTTAACATTCATGGTGTGCAAGGACAGGAGCCAACAGATTATCAAGTCGTCTAGATTTTTGTAATTGGGCCCTTAATCCGGAAAATGCAAATCCCTCTTTCCTGAAAAACGTAATTTGGACTGACGAATACTGTTTTAAAAAAGATGGATGCATAAATCCTCAAAATGAGCACTTCTGGTCTGACGCAAATCCATTTGTGGTACGTGATATTCATCATCAGAAGCAGTTTTCTGTGAATGTATGGTGTAATATTTTCAGAAACCGTTTGCTTGGACCCATACTGTATGATAGTAATTTGACGGGTGACAGATATGTTAATGAGATTCTGAATGTGGTTATTCCTGATTTTATGAATGAACTGCCCCTAACAGTACATCCACATGTATGGTTTCAACAGGACGGATTTCCAGCTCACCGTACTACAGTTGTGAAACACTGGTTAAATAACGAGTTTCCAGACAAGTGGATGGGCTTGCATGGGCCAGTCGAATTTCCCCCTAGATCGCCTAAACGCCTACGGAATTTTATTTGTGGGATCATTTACGCACAACTGTTTATCTGTCACCTCCCTTAAATGATGCAGAGTTGAACAGCGCATTTAAGATTGTTGTCGTGACATCACCGAACAAGAACTTGATCGAGTGCACAGAAGTGTTATCAGGCGAAAGCAGCTCTGTATTGGCATGGATGGAAAACATTTTAAACAAGTTTTGTAATTTTGTGTAAAGTTATTATTTGTAAACAGTGTAGATACTTTTGTACCAATAAATATCAAAATTATTATTTATTTATGCAATCATTGTTTTCTTTCGTAATTTGTGTAGGACCCTGAGACGCGATCTGCCGACATGATTTCTCCCGTCTGACAACCAATGTGATGCATCGAAAAATGGTTTAAGTCAGCATTTTTGTCTTTTCATATCTTTGGGACTTTTTATGATAAAATGCTGAAATTTTGTACATCACCTTATTAGTGTATGGGGCACATTGGAAAGGCTTTTGTACGAGGGCCGTATAAAAATTTAAATTTTGTATTTCTTGAAATTTAATTCTCTTGAAAATTTTAATCGATTTCATAAAATTCTGTACCTTTTTTTTACGCAAATTTGTAAGTTATTATACATGTCTAAGATCAATATTTAAGGAATAAAAGCCGAGGACAATATTTTTGGGACACCCTGATATACAGACAGCGAGAGAGATTATCTCTACGGATTTGATTTAAAGCTCATTGAGTATCACTGTACCAAATTTCGTAGCTGTGGACCGCTTAAATATTCCTCTGCTCAACCAACAAACAGACAGAAAAAAATGATATACCAATATCTTCTTTTATTATTATATATACTTCAAGGGATCGTTACTGCTTATGTAAGACATCGATTTAAAGTTAAGAATTGATACTTTCCAAATTACTGAAAAATTCAAAATCGAATTTTTGACAATTTTTCGTCTCAGGTTCCCCTAAAATTCTCTTTAGCATCTGTTTGTTACATTAAAACATTGTCATATATTTAGAAAGTTAATATTTGCATGTGTTTTCCATTAACTTTTACTGCAGCTTTAAATAAGACTAAAATTATGTATCCTGTCTTCAAATTCGTTTTTGTATCCTGAAACGACACTCATCAATCCAGAATATATGACATAATTATATTTGTAGATACATAAGGTGGCAAAGCCAACTTGACTGTAGACAGGTACAAAAAAACGTATATACCTTCACTAAATTAAAAAATCTGATGTGGGCAACACATGACTTTCCTTATATAATGCAATGAATTTACTGCTTTTACAGTTAAAAAAATGTTATTCTTATAGTAGATACTTATATTCTTTCCAAGATATTGAATTTTCGTCAATTAGTTGTCATTTTCAGTGATTTAGCGTCATTTTTATCAATTTGGCGAGATTTTTATCAATTTGGAGAGATTTTTTTTAATTTGGCAACAATTAAAAATGCGCCAAGTTGGCGACATTCGCCAAATTCGTCGCCAAAATCTTACAAAGCGTTATGGACGGAGAAATAAGTTATTCTTACAGCAGATAAATGACTATTGAAGTTCAAATACAAAAGTATTACTCAAAGTATCTTTTTTCATGAATGGAACGAGCTAGATCCACGAGAATAATGTCACCAAATTCATCGCATGGTATTACATATGAAAAGTGAACATGTTTATCAATAGGAAATATATTTTTTTTATTTTATATGACTTTTTGATAATTTTTTTGAAAAATGTGCAATATCTCAAGAACGGATCATGTTAGCGTTCCAAAATTTATGTCAATCGTTTTCTAATGAAAAATTGCATAAGAAATATCTATTTACGTAACTTTATTAGCGGTTTTGATTTTTTGACGATTTTTTCAAAATTTCACTCGAAAATTTAGGAGGATTCTGAACATTCGATTACGTATAAAAACAATAGGCTTCCAGTGTTTATGGATTGTGGTTTTTGTACCAAATTTCGTTCTAATCGGTCCATTCGTTCGTCAGTTATCGTCTCCACAGACTCACTGACACACACACACAGATTGGTTTTTGGTGGAAAACGAGGACGCTGCGGGGAACCCACTAAACTGATGACCTCCCGAATTAATGATTTTTCTGATATAATTTTCACATTTTAGGCATCCTGAGAAGTAAATGACAATATAGTGATATGTGCCAAAAATTTTTTAAAAATAAGTTTTAATTCAAGTATGTATTTTTTCAAGGTAAACGAGGACCATGTTTATAAGCCTTTAGAATGGGGACCATGCATATACACCGTCAGAAAGCGGACAATGCATATACACAGTTAGAATGTGGACAATGCATATACACCGTTAGAATGAGGCTCCTACGTATACACCGTTAGAATGAGGGCAATGCTTGGCATTAGATAGATAGGTCTTTACCGAGGGTAAACGTACGTATATCTAATAACTAAAAAATCCAAGGATACGTATATCTATTAACTAAGAATCGTGAATACACATTTTTACTGAGGACACTGTATTTAAAACTGAAAACTGTGTAATATTTATATATGTATGCTAGATGTGCTGCAACTTCCTTCATTCAAAACTAGTTGAAAAGTGAACTAAAATTACCTAAAAAAGATGCGTCCGCAGTTAGAAGAGAAGAAAGATAAGAAATTATACATTCTGTAACACATGCCCTAACAATATAACCAAATGAATGCAAAATTGAGGAAAAAAGATTAAACATATAAAAGTGTATTATACACGAAACTCACTTATAAGGTGCGCCCTACAAAATAAGAATGGTTCTCCCATTGCAGATACCAACATCCATGGACCGGTTTCGCGCTTATTATGGGCTCGTCACCATGGATGATACAGTTCGTCAGCTGCAAAAGTAGTATAAAACTTGCTAAAATCCACAATTTTTACAAGCTTTTATGAAAAATGATAATTTCAATCCTTCTATATGACCGGCATAAAATTGATTAAAAATTGTGGCTGGTGTTTCTTTCATATTTTTGGGAACGTCCCTTACAGGTGGATTTGTGTTTTATGAAATTTGCCTATGCAGCTCTGTGTGTCCTGAGTTAAATTGTAAGCAAATGTTATGCTAACCACGTGGAAGGACTGAAATTGTCAGTTCCCATAGAAGCTCGCAAAACATTGTAACATGTTTCTTACTATCATTACAGATTTCTAATATTCCCTGCTGACGAGCACAGAATAAGAGCGAAACCCGTCCATGGAAGATAGTACCTGCAATGAGAAGTGTCTTCTATATAAAAATGTTTTTAAAAATTTTTAACTTATTTAAAAAAATGTTATTTTGGCACGACAAAATTTTCGCTAAATGCTCTATATACGTATTATTATTCATGAACCCGGTGGATTTTGCTGTATCGCAAACAGTCTGAAGGGCAGATTGATGAACTTTGGGGTGGGATAGTCCAGTGGTTAATACACGGGGATTGCACCCGGAGGACTCGAGTTCGAGTCCTAGCTCTGCCTAAACTGACCCTCTGTTCACGCAGAATACGGGCACGTTTAATATGTGGGTTTGAAAGTTCCTCCGAGAAGTTAATGTTAGAGGAAGGAGGACACTGTCCCTGTGGATGTCGCCCCCACCGGGTTATGGTTTAAATTGAGTGGCACAATCCCTGCCGTCCAAACAGACCGTCCCACTGAATATTTGCAGCTAATATAGAAACAGATCAAATTATATATTTGCGTATGTAATCAGACACACTGTATTCTATTTATATTCCAAGTCATTATAACACCTGTCATTTAAATATCATAGCCTCTGCTTCATCCATATGGGTTATCGTATTCTTTAAGCAATTGTATATTTTCAGTTTCTTTTACAGAACAGCATATAAAATAATAAAATCTATTTTACTATATGTCATTAAAGCATTCAATTTTTCTAGATTTTTATATAAAGAATATTTTATTTTGCCTTCTTTTATATATTTTTCAAAATTATATTTTTGCCCAGAAACAATTTCATTAGTATTAATATATTATTTATTTTCAAAAATTATCTAATCAAATTATGAAATTCAATAACTGTCTTCCGTCAGGATATCTTCCATCAAAATTTTGAATTCGAAAATTCTCAAGAAAACAATACCAATTCTATACAATAGTATGTGAAAATAAAAAATATTTTTTGGATTCTGATGATGATTGCGACAGAAGTAGACTTAACCAATGCGATATTAAGAACATATAAAAAAGTTCAGTGGATACTTAAACTCCATATCCTTTATAATTAAAAAACGAAACGAATCTTCTATTTGAAATAATTTTCCTTTTAAATGACATATTTTTATTTTCTCATACTAATTGTATAAAAGGAATTTCTTTCCCTCAAAATTATTCGAATTCTAGATATTAACACATAAGCAGGTTTCAAAACTTTTTGAGCCCGCTTCGAATACTATTGAATGTGTGAGATAAGAACACGATAATAAGGAATACAGCTACTAATATCAAATTATTATGTGAAATCTGATAACATGCTTTTTTAATTTTCCTAATAAGAACTCAATTTTTTAGGACTTTCAGATTTTGTACCAAAATTTTGTTTTCAATATAATTTTTATTCCCGAAATTATACTAAATGTATAAGTTGTATATGTTTAAGTATTACACAGATAAACCTAGATTTATCAGCGTGATTAAGCTGTTGCTAATTTAAAAAATCTGATGTGGACAGCACATGACATTCCTTATAAAATGCAATGGATTTACTTCTTTTACAGTAAAAGAAGATAGGTTATTCTTATAGTGGATACCTACATTCTTTCCAATATATTGACATTTCGTCAATTAGTCGTCATTTTCATTGATTTAGCGCCATTTTAATCCATTTGGCGAGATTTTCGTTAATTTGGCAATATTTAAAAAATGCGCCAAGTTGGCGACATTCCGCCAAACTCGTTGGCAAAATCTTATCAAATGTTATGAACGGAGAAATAAGTTATTCTTATAGCAGATTGCCGTTCCAATACAAATATATTACTCAAAGTATCTTTTCTCGTGAATGGAATGAGCTTGATCCACGAGAATGATGTCGCCAAATTTAATTTACCACATGATATTACATATGAAAAGTGAACATGTATCTCAACAGTTAATATATTTTTTTTAATTTATAGGATTTTTTTATAAATTTATTTGAAAAACATACAATATCTCGAGAACGGTTCATACTAGTGTTCTAAAGTTTATGTCATCTTTTTCTATGAAAAAATTGCATAAGAAATGTCTATTTGTGTAACTTTATTAACGATTTTGATTTTTGGATGAATTTTTCAAAATTTCACTCGAAAATTTAGGGGGATTCTGAACATTCGATTGTGTTTAAATACAATAGGCTTCTAGTATTCACGGATTTTAATTTTTGTACCAAATTTCGTTCGAATCGGTCCACTCGTTCGTCAGCTATCGTCTCCACACACACGCACACACACACACACACACATACACAGACATCACCTGAAAAATTTCGATTCGTGATTAGAGATCCTTGAAACGTGCTCTCTCATTGAAAACTCGAATTCGAATTTTCGACCCCGTCACAACACTTTCTTTATACATTATTTATATAAGGAAAGTAAAAAGTAACATTTATATTTTTAACTATTCAAAATATATAAATAGTTCAAAGTTTTATTTAAATAATTGCTTTTATGAAATGGCAACAGCGTTTTCAACAATCATTCGTAATTGTTCATGACAATAATGATTGAGAAACGCTCTTTTTATTCATAACAACAATGCTTGCGAAACTTTGTTTGTTTGTAAAAATTAACAATTATGAATTCAACATTTACTACAATGCTATATATTTAAAGAAACCTAACTATATAGTTTCCCATACTTTGCAGGAGTTTGATTTTTGGTAAGTGCTTATTACATTTCAAATTGTATCTTATAATAAATATTCATGAAGAATGAAAAGGAAGTCTGTGAAGTTAACATTTTTGCTGTATTGTGCCAGTTTCCCATCCAATTAGCTAATGCCTTGACGATAAACAACGCTCAAGGCCAAATATTTGACAAACATGTTGTATAAATTATTTATTGAAAAGTAGAAGGTATGTCCGTCATACGGAATTCAAAATTTTCAAACCATTACCTCGCATTTGGCTTGATTTTCATCAATTTGGCGATGGATTTGCGATTGCTTTAGAGATTCCTTCTTAATTTTCAGTCTACGCGTTTCGGCCTTTTCTTTTCGAATTTTTTAAATATAATCTTAACTTTGACGTGCTCGTCATCTTCAGATACTTTCTCTATTTAACAGACTTTTTTTTTCTGTCTTCTCCATTTTCTATTGGTCAAAATTGGTCAAATTGGTTCCAATGTCTTCTCCATTTTCCATTGTGAAATAAAATGTGTTTTGAATGTCAAAAACTGATTTTTTCTTTTTTTGTTGAATCTTTTAAAATATAAATTTAAATCTGCTGACGCCACTCAAAGGAAAAAATATGAAGAAAAGAAAAGGAAAACGAACCGCGTTCAAGCAAAAATTTGATTAGCTAAGAAGAGAACGAACGCTCCGGTTTTTAATATGAACACCGAATTCAAGCAGCAGGAATCGTAGAAAGACATTGGGTGAACCCCTACTACGAGTCCTTTATGCCACGATGCCGGGGGATCTGAGCCTCGGTGACTCCGGATTGGTCAAGCTACATATAAGCCGGTATCATCAGCGTTACGTGTATGCATATTCGGACTGCCAAAAGAAACTATATAGCGCACAACAATGCTTATCGTTAAAGGAATTTGCACACATTGCGTGTGGACTAAAAATTCTAATACTCGTATCGGGTTCCGGACCATTTATCGGTGATGATGACTAAGAACAAGCACGTAAGCAACAAATAACATTCAATTTAGAAATTTGTTAACATCGAGGGTAAGGATATGTGTGAACTTTTATAAGATGAAATCAGCTTTGAGTACTGACTCTAGGGAAGCAGAGAGAAAACGATTACAAATTTGAGGATTAATTCCTAATTCCTATAAATTTAAGAGAATGCATAACCGTATGATGTATAGAAAAGTAAAAGTGTTTAAATGTTAATTCAGAACGATAATTATTTTCATCAGTATAATTTGAATTATAACTTTATAAATATTGCATTTATGTATGTATATTATTTTTATGAGAATAATATAAGCTACAGTGCTAATGAAATTAAGAACACAACAAATTAATATTTAATGGAAGTTGTATGAAGTAACGTTACAAATAAGTAAGTAGCATGAAGTAACGTACAAATAAGTAAGTAGCACTATAATCCCTAAAGATATTAAAAGAGTAATTATTGAGTAAGAAAGACGAATGATTTATTGAGATTATGTAGGCATGCAATACAAAATCATGATGGAATGATAAAGAGATAAAGAAAATGATAAGCTTTAATTTTCAGTAATGATACTTGTAATTTATCAATTGAGTTTTATTAGTATTAAGTCAAACTTCCGCCTGGAACAGATTATTTCGTCAGATGTTGGGTCGTAACTTCTGCGAATTATATAATATTTAGCCTTTGATTATTAGACTTAATCAAAAATATTACGAAAATTAGAAATTTACATATTTAAGATCTGAGACTAAGAATTTATCTAAAGTCAAATAGTATATGTTTAAATGATAAAAAATTGTTTCTAAAGAAGGGATTTAAAAATTTTGTATTAGAAGCTTAATTAGCAAGGGTAATTGAATTTGTAATAATCTGAATCTTCAATAAAGATGGGCCAAATAAGCTCTCCCCTCGTTACAATTTATGCAACAAAAAATTTGTTTAGGGAACTGATCCATCCTTTATAAAATTTAATGCCACTGTGCATTTTGGGGACGTACAAGTAAACAAACTAGAAAAGAGAAAAAAATTACAATTAGAAATTTGACTCAGATTTAATTACTGCTGGAATATTTAACAGAATAATAATTCCCAAAATAAATATTTAGATTCAAATGAATTAACTGATTGTCATTCAAAATATATAAATAGTTCAGAGATTTATTTAAATAATTGCTTTTTTGAAATGGCAACAGCGTTTTCAATAATGAATCGTAATTATTCATGGCAATAATGATTGAGAAACGCTCTGTTTGTTCATAACAACAATGCTTGCGAAACTTTGTTTGTTTGTAAAAATCAACAAATATGAATTCAACATTTACTACAATGTTATACATTTAAAGAGACGTAACTATATATTTCCCATACTTTGCAGAAGATTGATTTTTGGTAAGTGGTTAATTACATTTCAAATTGTATCTTATAATAAATATTTATTAAGAATGAAAATGAAGTCTGTGGCGTTACCATTTATGCTGTATTGTGCCAGTTTCCCGTCCAATTAGCTAATGCCTTGACGATAAATAAGGCTCAAGACCAAATATTTGACAAACATGTTGTATAAATTATTTATTTAAAAGTAGAAGGTATGTCCGTCATACGGAATTCAAAATTTGCAATCCGTTACCTCGCATTTGGCGTGATTTTTATCAATTTTGCGATGGATTTGAGATTCCTTCTTAATTCGCAGTCTACGCGTTTCGGCCTTTCCTTTTCGAATCCTTTAAAAATATTCTTAACTTTGACGTGCTCGCCATCTTCTCACACTTTCTCTATTTAACCTACATTTCTTTTCTTTTCTGTCCTCTCCATTTTCCATTGGCCGACACGTTTGTGAAATAAAATGTGTTTGGATGTCAAAAACTGTTTTTTTTTGTTGTTGTTGTTGAATCTTTTTAAATATAAATTTAAATCTGCTGACGCCACTCAAAAGAAAAAATATGAAGAAAATAAAAGAAAAACAAACCGCGTTTAAGCAAAAATTTAATTAGCTAAGAGAACGGACGCTCAGATTTTTAATATGAGCACCGAATTCAAGCAGCAGCGGTCGTGGAAAGTCATTGGGTGATTGGAAAAAATGAGTGTTCACGTGGAAGGTTATGAAAATACTGGTGGTCTGGGTTAGTATCTAAATTGAAATATTTATCTGTGATTGACACACGTTTGGAAAGCATTTTGTAGCAGCGATCAAAAGATTGATAGATAGACGGATAAATGAAGCTGTTTATATTATAAACTTTTGCCAGTCAGAAGCCGGCTCCTGCAGTTAATTTAAATAATAAAAAATATATTTAATATTCTGAGCTGTAATGCTGATGCTATCTTTAATATTTTCGTTATCGTTGCTTATCGTTACTATTAGAATTTAAAAATGTCTTATTGTTGTAAATATAGGAGCAGGGGGACCAGACATGCGCTCATGGTCACAAAGCGCATGAGGGTGATAGAACTCGTAAAGAGAGTTCCCGGGATTCTAAGGATTCAAGGCGTTTTTATTTCAAGGCACCTGAGTGAGAACCCTCGCATACCCATGTTGAATAGTATTGTTGTTCTTTTTAATACTTGAAATCATAGCAATGAGATTTTTGTGAATCCCATTTCACCGATGCTTGTAGTTGACTGGTTGAGCCTATGGCTCGTAGGCGTGGTCTGCATTACCTTGGACGATCCACGTCTGCTGAATTACTATTAATAAGAGTCAAAGAA
This sequence comes from Amaurobius ferox, assembly GCA_951213105.1. NCBI lineage: Eukaryota > Metazoa > Arthropoda > Arachnida > Araneae > Amaurobiidae > Amaurobius > Amaurobius ferox. The sequence continues at coordinate 148,774,316 of OX578137.1, read as the reverse complement.
AAAAAAAGCAAGTGAAGAGAGGAGAAAGTTTACTGGGTAACAGAGCTCATGACAAAAGAGTCGAGTTTCTATTACAAGTACACGTAACTCATCGTAACTTTATTCCTATACAGTAGAACGGGGTCAGTGTTTACGAGGGATGGCTGGCGGTACTGCCAAGGCTATACCGTAGGGCCATCTCCAATCCAGGCTTTGGGTTAAGCCGGAGGAGACAGATCTGGTAAGCGAATCTTCCATGCACGTGTCTTGAAAGTTCGCCTTAGGTCAGAAATACTATGTTGCGGTCGGGGTTTTTTGGACGTCTGCCGCAGGTCATAGTCCAGATCCATTTCTGTCAGGCAGATTTTCTCAAAGGTGTTGATGTAGAAATTTCGAGTGATTCTACGAATTTGTTCTCCAAAGCCAGAAACTTTAAGGTCGTCATGAATAACCTCATTTTTGACAAGCCAAGGAGACTTGGGGATCATACGTAACAGTCTGTTTTGGATAACTTGCAATTTCCCAATATGTGCTTTTGCTGACGAACCCCAGACAGGGCAGGCGTACAAAAACAGAAGTGCAATGACTTGTTTGTGAAAGAAACGTTTGTTCTCCAGGAAAAGAAACAACCCTGTACTGAGCAGGGGATGCAGGGCGTTAATACCCTGTTTAGTAGATTGAATTTTTAAGTTGATGTGGGAGCTATAAGTCATGTGAGCGTCAAAAGGGACTCCAAGATACCTTACGGCATAATTAAAAGGAATTGTTTCATTGAAAATACGAATTTGGAGATTATGGGTAATTGCTCTGTAGTGGGTCTTAAAAATAAAAACGTTAGACTTAGAAACATTAATTTTGATTTTCCAGTGGACGAGCCAGCGTTGAAGGGTGTGTGATAAAGCTTTGTAGAGTATTGATCGTGTTCTGGGGAGAGCCGCCGAGGGTTACGATCACGATGCCATCTGCAGAATTGCAAAGTTTCACCTGCGGTATGTATGGTTTATTGATATCGTATGTGTGGTTTACCGTTAATTATCGTTTTGGTATATATAGTATATCGTTATTTTTTGTGGTATCGTTAATTATAATCGTTAATTTATGTGTGGTTTATCGTTATTTTATTTATCGTTAAAAGTAGGGAGCTGCGATTACCCCCTGAGGAACTCCGGCTTTGATCGGACGGGTGAGGAGTGGAAAGTACCAAGTCGTACGCGGAAAGAACGATTAGGGAGATACGAGTTGATGATAATAAGTAATTGGGTTGATACGCTAAGTCGCACCAGCTTGGCAATAGGAGTCGGATCCAGCACATGTCGAACGATTTCAATATGCCCAAAAACACAATGCCAGTGTACTTCCTGCCTGTTGCGAGAATTGATGTGTAAAGATTCAACTACTCGCATGAGCTGGGTCTGCGTGGAGTGACCAGCTCGAAAGCCATGCTGGTCAAGATTAAGTATTTAGCGAGATCTGCAAAAACTATCCAATCTTTTAACAATCCAATGTTTTAAGTTCGTAGATTTTCGACATTCTGGAGAGTAAGTTTATTGGAAGGTACCTCTGTCCTGGTTAGGTTTATAAAGAGGGATGACGGTGGCAATTTTCCAGCTCTGGAGAAAATAGCGGTGCTCTAACATTCTATTTACTGGAGCGACGTTACAGAAATCCTGTGATTAATGAGCGTTATCTAGCAAAGAGCGAAACTCCAACGTGCGTTTTACGTTTACGGACAAGGGACCCCCAACGGATGTATTACGCATGCCCATCAGGCGTCAAGAGAGAGCTCACGAAGCGAGTTACGGAGGTTATCGAGTGTGAGCGAGCAGGGGGCGGCACCCCTAGTTATATAAATAAACAGCATGTTATAATTCTCTTTTTTACCAAACATAATTTAATTTATTTTAATTAAAACATATTAAAATGCAAACATTTTAATTAAGACATTCGCAAGTTATTTCCCGAAAAGTTTAAATTTTGAAATTTTTAGCATTATAAATCTTATTGGGCTACCATAAGGTTCGTAATGCCAAAAAATAAAATATACAGCAAAAAACAACTACGTAACAAATTTGGACTTTATATCTGTTCGTTCTCGAGTTATTCTCCAAAAATTCGAACATTCCTATGACGAGCCCAGGACAGGCTAAACAAATAAGTTTGCAAATAGAGTCCAATATTCAGCTTCAATATTATTATCAACTCTTAAATGTTTATCTTTCATAGGTATAAGCGAAGCTGCCTACTGGACTCTCTTTTAACTATCTTACAAATTTATTTATACATATCACCATTGTTCTAAACAAACTGTCGCCCAACCATTGACCTATTGAAGGAATTGAACCCGGAGGACCCGAGTTTGATTCCCATTCCACCCAAATTGTCACCGTATTCAAGTAGAGTACGGGCACGATAAGTATGTAGTTCTGAAAGATCGTCCGGGAAGTTGGTGGCAGGGGATACGTTTCCTGTAGATGTCACCCCTTATACTCTCTAGACCATTTTTAATAAGAGATAAGTCACTGGTATTTAATATACTAAGTTATTAAATTAATTAATATATATATATACTTGTATATATATCTATATCTATATCTATATATATATATATATATATATATAATACATATATATATATATATATATATATATATATATATATCTGTCTACATGTATGATAGTGATAACTGTCATTGAGGTAAAATGGTTTTAGAGATAGAATTTGTTATTATTGTCCTATTAAGTGTCAATATTTAAAGTCTTCTTTAAGTAGAAGCTATGTAATTTTGCTCATTTATACTCGTGAACTTATTTCAAACATTTACTGTTAGTGATTTTTAATATGGCTGGATCTCAACAATTTTCTCTTATATTTGTTTTGTGTATGGTTTTCATCTTAAAACTTGAGACATTCGTATTCTTTTTTGCAATGTACCGGCTCTCCGGGAGTGTTGTCGCGACGCAAAGTATGCTTAACCGGGGTGAGGGGGTCACAACGCCCCCCCCCCGGCCATCTTTTGGTACATTGCTTCCATCCATACCTCTTTTCATTTTGTAAATATATATATATATATATATATATATACATATATATATGTTGGACTCTTGAATGCATTTTGAAACGTTAAATAACGGGATAGTGCTACATAAGGAGAATTAACCGAGTTTGAAGTTTGAACGTGGGATGATAGTTGGAGCTCGAGGGACGGGGCACAACATTTTGGAAGTTGTCGAGAATATGAAGATTGATTTCTCGCTCGACAGAATCAAGGATGTATCGCGAGTACCTCATGAGTAGTATATCTATGTACGTATGAGCGCACATGTACTATATACACTAAAAACTATATTTTATAGCTTATTTTTATCTTTTTATATATAAAAAAAAAGGTCTCGATCCATTTTAATATTAAAAACATGATTTTATATCAAAATAAGACCTTTTTTGCATTTAGATCAAATTTTAACTTTTTTTAAGATAAATGCATGAAAAAAGAGATCAAAAGATAGGCCGCTCCATTTTGGAGCTACCTTATACATAGGATGAAATTAAATAAATGCGTGAAAAAAAGAGGACTTCTAAATGAATAGAAGTCCTCTAAGCTTTAAAATAAATGGGGGGACCGTTAGTCCCCCCATAAAAGTTTGATTTTTTAAAACATAATTAAAGTCAGAAAATAAAGTGATTTAACATGATAGGTTTCATAGAATAAATAACTCTCTCATATTTGTATTTACCATACCAGAATATATAAATCTACTTTGAACCGTAAATTACGGTTTTATAGATATGAACAGATAGAAAGGCTCTTTAAGCTTTCTCATATCAGAAGCAAAAAAAAAAATAAAAGTGTTTATCTCTCCTAAGTGTAACGTTATGAAGATTTATTTGATAGATGGCAGCACTATCCAATCTAAAATAAAATATAGTAAAATTCAGCAAAATCCCCTTCCCCCCGTAGACCTTTTCTGATGTTAAATACGTCTCAACACGTTGGGGGTTTTGAGGTCTACGGGGGGGGGGAAATCCTTTTTTTTTTTCTTAGGACTTCTCATCAGCCAGGCTCCTCATCAGTCAGTCAGGCCCTCTATTCAACACAGCCAGGATTCCATCTCCAAATTTTCTATGACTGAAATAGACAAGGAATATACAATTAATATACTACATATATATATATAGACTACTAATTCTAATAAATACTAATTCTAATCTATACTAATTCTAATAAATAACGTACGGATCATATATTCACAGTGCACATGGAGATTTGAACCAGCATCTTTCTGATAGTAGACCATTGCTTTATCCATTCAGCCAACCCCGGGGCAATAACACATCAAAATTTTAAAAATATAAACATGACATAATATTTTTTAGTCGAAAAAAGTTAACATCTAAGACTTTTTCGACTAAAAAATAGTTTATAAATAATATAAAATAAAGAAGGATAGTTTTTGAAGAATATATACACAAAGTACTATAGTTTAATATATATTAAAAGATTAATAAATATTAAAGGAAGTGCTGCCATCTATAGCTTAGAAAAATCAACAAAAGTAAGTTGTTCTTTACTAATCTCAAAATTATAATAATATTCTTACTAAGACTGCTGTTCCTTTTAACTCTAAAAAATATTAAGCTTCCTATTCATATTCATATTTATCATTAATCATACCTGAATACTTAAATAAAAATCTACCTTTATTGATTTCATATATAGATTCATCAGATAGCATACCGTGTTTATTTGCTAAATAATAATCTTTTTCAATACCTTTCACATATAACTTTACAATTACTGTATCTCCATATTTGGTTTTAATTTTTTTCAATGATATTAGATTATATTCCCCAGGATATAAATCATTTAATTTAAGCGTCTTGGGATAACCTCTCAGTCTATTGAACTCTTCCATTTATTAGTAAACATTTTTTTATAAATAACATTATAGGGGGGGGATAGTCATCCCCCCCCTGAATTATAGAGATAAAATAGTTTTATAAACCCCTCTAATATATTAAAACTGCACTGACTTGTAGAAAATTATATAGAATTATCTGTCTTTCACATTATTTTTTCCTCTTTAGAAAGCGCGCCGCGTGTTGATTGATTTTTTTTTTGCGGCGGGTGTGAAAAGATAAGGATTGCTCATCTTTGACCTCGCTTCTAAGATTATTGTTTTTCTCAGTTGACTCAAGTAAGGCGGCACAATTTTTTCAGGATCATTTAATTTAAACATTTTTTATAAATTCATGACCAATAGAATAAATTCTTTGAAATAACATATAAAACTCCTAATCCTTTCAATTTAATATCTTCATTTTCTTCATTCAATGTTTTATGTGGCCAATATTATCAGCAATTCATCCTGTAAAAAAAGATCCTCAAAGAGTGTCAAAATATGAGCAATATAAAGATGAATTACATTTTAAAGGTATTGATTTTCCTGTTTCATTAGACAATATTAAGAAATTTGAAAAACTAAATAATATATCTGTAAATGTTTATAGTTATGATGGTTCAATTTATCCACTTAGAATAACTAACAATAAATTAGAAAAACATGTAAACTTGTTTTATATGAAAGATCATTATTGTTGGATTAAAAATATGAATAGTTTGATCAGATCACAAATTACTAATCATCGTATATTTTTATGTGATAGATGTTTAAATTATTTTTATTCTGAGGAAAGATTAAAGATACATGTGGAATACTGTAAAGATGCTGTCACAATTAATATGCCTAAAAAAGATGAAGTTATTCAATTTAAAAATCATGAAAGAAAAATGAGAGTACCATATACTATATATGCTGATTTTGAATCTCTCTTACCTAAAATTGATACATGTGAGCAAGATCAAACTAAATCATATACTGTGAAATATCAAAAACATGTAGCAGATGCATTTTGTTATTATATCAAATATGAAAAGGAATACTTTAAACCTCCTGTTGTTTATAGAGGACCAGATACAATCAAAAAGTTTGTATCTATGTTAAAAGAGGATGCTCTTAAAATTGAAAAAATTATAGAAGACAAAACTAAAAAATATGAAAGTATCAAATCAATGATAGAGTTCGATGAAAATCATTATAAAAGAACTAATATTTGTCATATATGTGAAAATCAAATCTTAAATGATGATAAAGTAATTGATCATTGTCATATAACTGGAAAATATAGAGGTCCAGCTCATAATATTTGTAATTTAAATTATCAAATTCCAAAATTTATTCCAGTAAAAATTCATAATTTAACAGGTTATGATTCTCATTTGTTTATAAAAGAACTTGGATTTGATCAATCAAAAATAGATGTTATACCTAATACTGAAGAAAAATATATATCTTTCAGCAAAAAAATAGGAGGTATGAAATTGAGATTTATTGATACATTTAAATTTATGTCTTGCAGTTTAGATAATTTATCAAAAAACTTGAGACCAGAGAAAGAAATAAATAGATATCCTCCAAAAATACGAAAAATGAAATATATTAAAAACTTAAAATCAAAATTTAGAGAGACATCATTACATTTTCCTGATGATAAATTAGATCTCATTACAAGAAAAGGTGTATATCCTTATGATTATATGGATTCTAGAGATAAATACAAAGAAACAGAATTACCTTCAAAAGATAAATTTTATAATAAATTGAATGAATGTAATATAACTGATGAAGAATATAAACATGCTCAACGTGTTTGGAAAGAATTTAATATAAAAAATTTAGGTGAATATACAGATTTATATGTTAAAACAGATGTATTAATTTTAACAGATGTATTTGAAAATTTTAGAGATGTTTGTTTAAAAACTTATAAATTAGATCCAGATTGGTATTTTACAGCTCCTGGTTTATCTTGGGATGCAATGTTAAAAATAACAAATGTTAAATTAGATTTATTAAATGATTATGATATGATTCTCATGATAGAAAAAGGTTTAAGAGGAGGTGTTTCACAATGTTGTAATAGATATGGAAAAGCTAATAATAAATATATGAAAAATTATGATAAAAGTAAAGAATCCAATTATTTAATGTATTTAGATGCTAATAATTTATATGGATGGGCTATGAGTCAATATTTACCATATGGTGAATTTAAATGGTGTAATGAAATAAATTATGTTGAATTATATAACAATAAAATAAAAGATGATTCAGATATTGGATATATATTTGAAATTAGTTTAAGATATCCAAAAGAGTTACATGATTATCATTCAGATTTACCATTATGTCCTGAAAATAGAATACCTGAAAATTCGAAACAAGGTAAGTTATTAACAACTTTACACGATAAAGAGAAATATGTAGTTCATTATAGAAGTTTAAAACAATATTTGAAAATGGGTTTAAAGGCTGTAAGAGTACATAGAGTATTGCAATTTAAACAATCGAATTGGTTAAAAAAATATATAGATTTAAACACTGAAATGAGAAAGATAGCTGCTAATGATTTTGAGAAAGATTTTTATAAATTAATGAATAATTTTATATTTGGAAAAACAATGGAATCTATAAGAAAACGAATTGATGTAAGATTATGTTGTAATTATGATCAAGTTAAAAAATTAATTGCTAAACCTAATTTCAAATGTAGAACTATTTTTGATGAAAATTTGGTAGCTGTTCACATGAAAAAAACAAAACTATATTTTAATAAACCGATTTATGTTGGAATGAGTATATTAGATTTATCTAAACATTTAATGTATGATTTTCATTATAATGTTATGAAACCGAGATATAAAGATAATATTAAGTTATTATATATGGATACAGATAGTTTTATATATGATATTAAAACAGATGACTTTTATGAAGATATGAAGTCTATGATTGATTATTTCGATACATCTGATTATCAAGTAAATAATCTGTATAATATGCCTAGATGTAATAAAAAAGTATTAGGTAAAATGAAAGATGAAAATAACGGTCAAAGTAGATTTATATATTCTGGTATGATTGGTGGCAAATATGAGAGAGTTATTTATTCTATGAAACCTATCATGTTAAATCACTTTATTTTCTGACTTTAATTATGTTTTAAAAAATCAAACTTTTATGGGGGGACTAACGGTCCCCCCATTTATTTTAAAGCTTAGAAGACTTCTATTCATTTAGAAGTCCTCTTTTTTTCACGCATTTATTTAATTTCATCCTATGTATAAGGTAGCTCCAAAATGGAGCGGCCTATCTTTTGATCTCTTTTTTCATGCATTTATCTTAAAAAAAGTTAAAATTTGGTCTAAATGTAAAAAAGGTCTTATTTTGATATAAAATCATGTTTTTAATATTAAAATGGATCGAGACCTTTTTTTTTATATATAAAAAGATAAAAATAAGCTATAAAATATAGTTTTTAGTGTATATAGTACATGTGCGCTCATACGTACATAGATATACTACTCTCATGGAACGCATTAACTCCCGCAAGGGACAACGCAGTGAGCGGCTACGTATGCTGCTGAATGATCGAGACCAGCGACGGCTGAGCAGAAACGTCCGTGCTAACAGACGAACGACACTGCATCAACTGACTACCACATCCAATGAGGGACGCACTAGAAGCGTATATGTGAAGTCGGTGCAGAGATATTTGGCGTTGATATGATATGGCAACTGAAGACCGACTCGAGTGCCGTTACCCACAGCACATCATCGACTTCAGCGCATCACCTGGGATCGCGAGCACATGCGAAGGACCTCAGATGACTGGAAGAATGCAGCGTGGGCCGATAAGTAACGTCTCCAGTTTGTATGGCTGATGGTCGCTTTCAGGTATGGCGCAAACCCCAAGAAGCTAAGGATCCAACTTGTCAACAAGGCAATGTCCAAGCTGGTGGTGGTTCCATAATGATATTGGGAGTGTTTACTTGGCATGGATTGGGTCCTCTGGTCAAATTGATCCGGTCAATGCCAGGAAATCGCAACTTTCATCAGCTTACTAACAATTTGCAGCCGCTTATGGGCTTAGCGTACCCCAATTAGGTTGGGTTGTTTCAGGGTGATAATTATCCGTGTTGGGCATATATTGCTCGAGATTGGTTTGGGGAACATTCTGGACAATTCCAAATCACTATTTGGCCACCTAGATCGCCATGTATGACCCCTTTGGAGTATATCTGGGGTATGATCGAAAAAGCCAATTGTGCCCAAATTCCAACACCTACCACAAAGACGCAATTATGGGCTACTATCGAGGCAGTTTGGCTGTACATTTCTCCTGGAGACTTCCGTCAACTATTTAAATCTATGCCACTTGGAGTTTCTGGACTTCGCCGATCTAAGGGAGGCCCAACACAATATTAGAGAGGAACAGTGAAAAAATGATGTATGAGTTCCACGGCACAGTGTCTTTAATGTTGAAACGGACACTTGCCGCTTTTCTGGATGACAACTTGTAAAACTATTTCAAAGTTATATTTCACGCAACTCTAAATTAGCAATTATTAATGTTGATAGCAGCGTCAAACCAATATAATTCATATATCGAAATATTTAAATAAATATTTCATCAATTTGGCATGATTTTTATTATCTCAGCGTTACTTTTGCAGTTTTGACAATATTTTCGTCAATCTGGGCGAAATAGTTCCAAGTTGCCGATATTCTCTAAGACGTAATTAAACGTAATGATTAAAAGTAAGTTCGCTAATTGTATTGCCAATCGTAACAGATAAACGGAGGAGCATTTTTTATACTCTAGAACGTATGGTCGTCATATGATATAATTCAAAATTTGCAAAATATTACCTTCGGATTTAACGTCATTTTTATCAATTTGGCAAAATTCTCGTCTATTCCTCAACATAAATAAAATTCCCAAATAGGCATATACCACCAAAATCTTCGCCAAAATTTCGAGAAGAGTTATGGACACAAAAATAAGTTATTATTATTTTTTTTCTATTCTTTGCAAGACATTCAATTTTCCTCAATAAGTCGCAATTTAATGTTTTAACGTTAATTTTATCATTATGGCTACGTTAAAATAAGTTTCCAATTTGACGATATTCCAAACAATTAGTCACCAAAATTTTGCCAAAAATTTAGGACGGTTATTCTCGTAGTAAATAAATGACTACTGGTATATTGTTAGGCATTAATATACAATTATCTTCCATACAATTACTAAATTATCTTCCACTTGAGTTGAACGTACTAGATCCGCAAGAATGATATTAACAAATTTATTGCATAATATTACAAATGAAAAATTAACATATTTCTCAAGGGTTAATATTTATATTTAATTTTATGCGATTTTTTGATAAATTTGTGAAAAATCTCGAGAATGATTTGACATTATTTGGTATCATTTTTGTTATCTTTGCGTCACTTCTGCAATTTTGACAATACTTTTGTCAATCTGGGCGACATAGTCCCAAGTTGGCGATATTTTCTTAGATTAGACGTAAATCGCCAACTGTATTGCCAATCATAACAGATAAACGAAAAACATAGCATTTTCTTACATACTGGAAGGTATGGTCGTCATATGACGTAATTCAAAATTTGCAAAACATTACCTAGCATTTAACGTTATTTTAATCAATTTGACGACACTTTAGTCAATTTGTCAATATTAAATAAAATTCCCAAGTTGGCGATACTCCACCAGATTCTTCGTCAAAATTTCGCAAGGAGTTATGGACATAAAAATAGGCTATCCTTATAATTGTTTCTTCTATTCTTTCCAAAATAGTCAATTTTCATCAAACAGTCCGCACTTTCAATATTTTAGCGTTATTTTTTATCATTTTGGTGAAATTTTCGTCAAATTAGCAACATTAAAATAAGTCGCCTAGTTGGCGATAATATCCCAACTAGTTACCAAAATTTCGTCAAGAGTTTCGGACGGAAAAATAGGTTATTCTTATAGTAAATAAATGACTATTGGCATACTGTTATGTAATAGTTTTGTATAGTAAATACTAAGTTATCTTCCTCTTCGATGCAACGAACTAGATGCGCAAGAATAATGTTAACACATTTATTACATAATATAACATATGAAAAGTTAACAAAGTTCTTAATAGTTAATACTTACTTTTAATTTTATATGATTTTTTGATAAATTTATGTGAGAAATGTGCAATATCTCGAGAACCGTTCATGATAGATTGGAACTAAGTTTGGAGATCTTTTTCATCGTTCCTCAAGTTTCCTTGATTTGTGTTGAGTGTGCTAAATGACTGGGAAGAGTGATATATATAGAATTGTTTTTTTATACTTTGATTGACAGTGGTAAAATGAATCAGTGGTTGATTCCAAGTGGGTACGAATGTTCTAAGCTCCATTTTTTTACCCCATTCTAAGTATCGTTTTCTATGAAATTTCGTTTAAATATCATTATTTAACAAATTTCGGTACTTTTTGGTTAAGGGGTGACATTTGAATTTAGTTACAATGTGGCAACAGTTGGTTAGTAGCAATTCGAACATGGACCTAATACCGCTTCGCGGTCTTACCCGCTGCTGCTTTACCGCACGTCACGCATTTCCTTTTTAGCCAGCCAATACTGTCTAGTCAGTACATTTCGCCGTTATATCTTACATCTTTAACTTATTTTCATTGCATTCTACTTTATGCAATCCAGCTGTTTAGATGCCTATATAAATATCTTGCACTGAGGCAAGCTTGAGAGATATAATTCTTGATCTGGCAACGAACATTGAGATGGAACGAATTTATTTTTACATAAATAATATTATTTTAATATTATCACTACTTATTGTCATTTCCAAAAAAAAAAATCATATTGTGAATCAGATATTTTGTTGAGAGATTGAATAATTTGGCTTATCCTAGAGCTACTGCCTATATTGTTTTCTTCCCAAAAAATTAAACTTATGTTCTGTCGGATTATAAATAAAAAATTAGATTATAGCCATCGTAACAGAATTAGGTGCATCATGCAATCTGCACTGAAAAGTTACTTTAATTTGTATTTATATTAGTCGTTTTATAGTTTACAGAAACATTGAATTTCGAATAAGACAAACTGCTTTGAATTTTGCTAAATATTTAGGAACGTTATTCTCATAGTAAATAAATAACTATTGGTATATTGTTAGGCATTAATATACATAACTATAACCTAAATTATCTTCCTCTTGAGTTAAACGTACTAGATCCGCAAGAATGATATTAACAAATTTATTGCATAATATTACAAATGAAAAATTAACATATTTCTCAATGGTTAATATTTATATTTAATTTTATGCGATATTTTGATAAATTTATAAGAAAAATGTGAAAAATCTCGAGAATGATTTGGCATTATTTGGTATCATTTTTCTTATTTTAGCGTCACTTTTGCAATTTTGACAATACTTTTGTCAATCTGGGCGAAATAGTCCCAAGTATGGGAGGTACGGTCGTCATATGGACGTAATTCAAAATTTGCCAAACATTACCTAGCATTTAATGTTATTTTTATCAATTTGGCGACATTTTTGTCAATTAGTCAATATTAAATAAAGTTCCCAAGTTGGCGATGCTCCACCAGATTCTTCGCCAAAATTTCGCAAAGAGTTATGGACATAAAAATAGGCTATTCTTATAATTGCTTCTTCTATTCCTTCCAATATATTCAATTTTCATCAAATAGTCCGCACTTTTAATATTTTAGACTTATTTTTTACCATTTTAGTGACATTTTCATCAAATTAGCAACATTAAAATAAGTTGCATAGTTGGCGATAATAGCCCAACTAGTTACCAAAATTTCGTCAAGAATTTCGGGTGGAAAAATAACTTAATAAATAATTATATTAAGAATTAACTAATGGTTATTCTTATAGTAAATAAATAACTATTGGCATATTGTTATGTAATAGTTTTGTATAGTAAATACTAAGTTATTTTCCTCTTGGGTGCAACGAACTAGATCCACAAGAATAATGTTAACACATTTATTGCATAATATAACATATGAAAAGTTAACAAAGTTTTTAATAGTTAATACTTACTTTTAATTTTATATGATTTTTTGATAAATTTATGTGAGAAATGTGCAATATCTCGAGAACGGTTCATGCTGATGTTCTAAAGTTTGTCGAAGACACAGACCGCCCGACAGATCAGAAGATATGAGTAGCTGGTAGGGCGGCCGGGAAGGCAGCCCAGCTGAGACCGGCATCCAAACCAGCAACCTCTGTTGGCAACGTGTATTGAAAGATAAATGGTTTACACTTGAAGAACTATATTGCATAAGACAGACAGTTTTACATTGAATAAAAGAGTAATAACACTTGAAATATTTAAAAAAGGGGTAATTATATTGAAGATGAAGATAAATATCGAGTTAAAAAGAAGAGGTGAATGAATTATTACAGAAGAGTAAATAGAAACCAACACGAACACGATAAATTTAGAAAAGAACCATAAACAAAGGGGTAAAGAAATTTAGATTTTATATACAGAAAAAGCGAAGTAGAATATAAAATTTAGAAGAAGGCCTAAAAATAAAACTGTTAAAGAAATTTAGACTATATACAGAAAAATTGAAGATGTAAATAAAATTAAATGATAGAGAACAATAGTCCAAAAACAGAATAATAGGTATAAATATAAACAAATAAATAAGATATAAACAGGACAAAATATAAGATATATGCACAATACAAAAGAAAAGATATATATATTTAATAATAATAGACAAATTCGTAAGCAAAGTGAAAAAAAAATACAGAAAAGAGATGGAACGTGCTTATTTCACTGACCAATTAATCAGTTGAAAGCCGAAAGATTCATGAGCTCATTAAGATGCATTTTTGGAAATTTCTCTCGTAATGAGAACATGGGAGAGAAATGGGTTCTAAGAGAAATATAAGTATTTAAATAAATTTGAAATTTGTTAATTGATAGATTGATGCTATATTTCTTAAGTAGAGAATATGGAAATAGAATTTTGAGAGGGTACCATAACTTGGGGCTAATTTGGCTTGTTTGTCTGCAACTTCTTTACCCAAAATGTCTGCATAGGCTTTAACCCAGGATAAATTAATTAAATTTTCAGAAGCATTAGCTTCAATTTTGATATTATTTAAAAACTTTGATTTCTTACTAACAGATTTCAAAGCCAAAATAGAAGAAAGACTACCATAATAAATACTAATTTTCGTATTATTTAAAGCAGCCCCATTAATGAGAAATCAATGGCTGCCATTTCAGCCTGAAAAAAATGTGTTCTCGCTGTCAATCTTGAAGGAGTTGACCTTGTTCAGAATATCATGTTTAAAAATACATATTGCGAAACCAGTATTACTGTTAATAGAAGAACCGTCGGTATTGTGGCGTATTAGGCAGCGTGGGTTTCCGATCACAGCCAAATAAATCTCGAGTGTCTTCAATTCTTTATTGACTTAGAGAAATTCGTAAATATCAGGTTAGTTCACAAAGGTACCAAGATCTGAAGTTAGACGAATTGTCCGCTGAGGTCACTCTGACGTGTACAAAAAAAATATCCAAATCATTTTCCCGTGGAAAGTCTATGAGAGGTGATTCTCTGGCGAGGTTTCTAGATGAACTATCACGCGAAGCTTCGGGACGAAGCTGGCGTAAATCCACGATGCGGTGACGTCCTGTCACTGCAAACGCTAGACCCGTTCCATCTCAATTTCAGATTAGTGGTAGTCTATATGGATCGAATCCTACAGGGCCCTCGGTCTGTCTTCCGTTCCCGTACTTAGGAATTTTCGCAAACGACTTCTGCTCAAAAAACAAGGGTACAGGACCTATGCCCGAGAAGCACTATTTTTTCCAAAAAGACGTCTCTCTTGTCGGAGATCAGATCTTATCTGCTCTCGAAAACTCTGCCTCGGTCGGCCTCAGACGAAGAGCCACCAGGGGATAATTTTCTCTCTATTTTTTTATTGGACCTTAATATCCATGATGTCATTTTCCTTGAGTCTCAATTGTCCGGATAATCGTGCCAGTAAGTCTAGGCGGCTCATGCCAGCTTGGCCTTTCTTTTTAACTGTCAATTTTTCAGACTTGGTGGCGCGGGGTTCGCGACATCCATTGTTCTGGCGACTCCTGCCATGTTTCACATTAAGAGGGTAACATGTGAGCACGGTCTAGAATGTGATATTGATGATCACATATTTTATACATAACCCTGGGAAAAAAGAAATGGTGTAAATATATTTGAAATGTATACTATGTTTTTGATTTATGTTTATAGCTATACCTTTGCACAGACGGAATTGGGATTTTTGGCGCCGTTAGGTTGTATACGCACTGACATGGATTGTAAATATTCGGAGAATTAATTGCAGCATAAATGTCAAAGTTGAGCTACAAATCTCTGAAAATTTATAGCCCTGTCAGGTGTGGCTCGCGTCGGGCTCCGGTCCTCTGGACCACCCTGGTTTTGGAAGCCCTCTGGTTCTTGTGTTTGAGTGGAGCGCATAAAAAATGAGCGTCACTTCAAAAACCAATGGTATGAAGCATTTTTGGACCGCCTTTTTATTGCGTTTGGGAACAGCGAATGAGAGTTGGGGGGACTTCCTCCCTGTATTTTTGTCGTTCCCCTTGTTTTTAAAATTCTGGAAGTTTTAGAAATTTGAAAAAAGTTCAGACGCAATCTGATGTTTGATGGAAAAAGGTCTCCTGGGTTCCTTTGAGCACCTGTGCGAGGAACGCATCCGTGCAACGAAGTAGGCGGCCTTGACGGCACTTGTCGTGCGGCAGTTTTTACAAGTTTCACTGAACCGGCGCATGTTACCTAACCAGGGGTAACAGACTCTAGAGTAGCATATATATTTCTCCAGAAACAGCTCTCTGTTTATTTGCAGCTGTGACAGGGCTTAGTCACAGCTATTTTAGAACGGTTTCGACTATTTTCAGCCAAATCTTCACTACGAAAGTACGTGGACTGAGTCTTGTAGGGGTACCTATCCCGGGCTCCTAAGCAGCAGACCACCTACGAAGTGGAGCTTCTCGTCATTGTTTTTGTGGTTGCAGTGCAACACAGCTCTGCCTCCCAAAACGGCGCGGTGTAGGACCTTTTGCTCCTTTAGCTGCATTTAAGCCGTGGTAAATGTAATACTGTGTGTACGGAATATTTGCGGAGCATCTATCCAGGGCTCCTAAGCAGCAGCCAATCTCTACAAATAAAGTATCTGATCTCCACTCTTTAGGCAAAGGCCTGTACGTAGATCTCACAAGATCCACTGGGATCAAGCCGAAGTTAAGAGGAGGAGAAGGAAAGTGGACAGTGTGCCATCTCCAAAATAATACTTGGCAAAAAATTTCGTCACCTGATGATACGCAACCGTGTTTCTCAGACTGGTAGTGTTTTCCATGAACTATTCAAATAAATGAACCAAACTTCAATTAATCGTGCCACCCATTCCAACGTGCAGAGGTCAGCTACAGCACTCAGTGGAGTTCGTATGTAATGAAGGTATGAGAATTATATATTGATTTAAAATGTGTATATGAATGTTTAAGCTTAATTTGTGTGAGCTAATAGTGTAAGGGCAAAGTTATGCTAAATGGGAGATTTGCAAAATTGAATGTATATATATATTGTTTTCTTAACAAAAGTAATTAATTACAAGTTGGATGATAAATAAGATAAATATGCAAATTAATGCAAAATAAACTGTGCACCCTGAGGTAAGCTTAGGTAAATTGGGAACTCATTTGTAATTGTGTATTTTGTATTTAATGTTTGAATTGAGATTTCATGTGTTTTGTAAATAAATTATTAGATGGCCACAAAAATGGGAGTGATTATTGATTGAGTAAAATGTAATGTACTTTAGGTCCAATCGGACCCCACTATACATAACGCGGTTGAGCCTGGTGGAACTATTTGGTGAGTATCTTTAATGTATTTAAGTGTTTAATATTTATTGTATTTATGTGTAAAATCCACCTCACCACAGTCATTTTCCTTGAGTCTCAATTGTCCGGATAATCGTGCCAGTAAGTCTAGGCGGCTCATGCCATCTTGGCCTTTCTATTTAGCTGTCAATTTTTCAGACTTGGTGGCGCGGGGTTCGCGACATCCATTGTTCTGGCGACTCCTGCCATGTTTCACATTAAGAGGGTAACATGTGAGCACGGTCTAGAATTTACGAGTCCGAATTCCATTTCGGGGGGGGGGGGAGATTTAATTACGGTTTCATTTGGTGAATTAATTTAATTCAGCACAGTATATATATATTAGTGTTGGAAAAGTAATTTGGATCATGTCTTTTAAAGAAAACGACACGTTTGAAGGGATGGATGTTGGTGAAAGGGCTATTAAAAGTCAAATAAGTTGAGAAAGGAATGTTAGAATTAGAAAAGGAATTAATACGATATTTCCAAAACATATGTTTTGTATATTGGGCATTAATTACAGTGTATGGGGGGAATGCATGTAATAGAGTAAAGAGAGATGTTTGAAAATTATTGAATTACTTTGTTATGGGAGATGTTCAAATTTAATTTAATTAAGGATTCAGAAATGGAATTAAATAAAAGATAGCATTAATTGAAAAGGAACGTAATGTTAAATTACTTATACATATCACAAGGTACAGATCGTACAGATGGTACTGGTTGCGAAGAGCATGAAGGATAGGCATATTTATAGTCAACCATCCTAACACAATAATTGCTGACAGTTGGAGAGACTGTAGGTTTATTAATTTCTCTGGATTCAGGTGGAGTCAAATTATTTAGTTGCCTGCTGGGTTCAATCCCAGAGACCGGTACGGACTTTTTTTTTCTTGTCGCCCAAAATCGGCGATAAGCGGAGTGCTACATTGCACCTTTGCGACTCTTTAGTAACTATGGCAACACGCTTTTGGGAAACTTGTACAAAATAGCAGAACAATTCTTGCTTCTCCTGTGATTTTCGAAGGTTTCGGACGTCTTTTGATTAACCAGCCACGATGATTTTTGATGATCAATGGTTAATATTTATATTTAATTTTATGCGATTTTTTGCTAAATTTATAAGAAAAATGTGCAAAATCTCGAGAATGATTCGGTATTATTTGGTATCATTTTTGTTATCTTAGCGTCACTTTTGCAATTTTGACAATATTTTTGTCAATCTGGGCGAAATAGTCCCAAGTTGGAAATATTTTCTTAGATTAAGCGTAAATCGCCAAATGTATTGCCAATCGTAACAGATAAACGGAAAACTTTGTTAACTTTTCATATGTTATATTATGCAATAAATGTGCTAACATTATTCTTGTGGATCTAGATCGTTGCACTCAAAAGTAAGATAACTTAGTATTTAGTATACAAAACTATAACAAAAAAATATGCCAATAGTCATTTATTTACTATAAGAATAACCTATTTATCCGTCCGAAACTCTTGACGAAATTTTGGTAACTAGTTGGGCTATTATCGTGAAATAGGCGAGTTATTTTAATGTTGCTAATTTGACGAAAATTTCACCAAAATGATAAAAAAATAACGCTAAAATATTAAAAGTGCGGACTGTTTGATGAAAATTGAATATCTTGGAAAGAATAGAAGAAATAATTATAAGAATGGCCTATTTTTATGTCCATAACTCTTTGCGAACTATTGGCGAAGAATCTGGTGGAGTATCGCCAACTTGGGAACTTTATTTAATATTGACAAATTGACAAAAATGTCGCCAAATTGATGAAAATGGCGTTAAAAAATGGCTGGGTAATGCTTTGCAAATTTTGATTTACGTCATATGACGACCATACCTTCCAGAATATATAGAAAAATAATATATATAGCCGCCCAGGTGGTGTAGTGGATAACGTGTTCGGATGCTGTCTAGACGGCTCGGGTTCGAATCCCGAATAAGGCATGGAGGCTTGTGGCATCGTGGCTGCTGTAACTGGATTTCGATCTGTTGTTGCCACGTTAATTGAATTAAAGAAAAATATGCTACTTTTTCCGTTTATCTGTTACGATTGGCAATACAATTGGCGATTTGCATTTAATCTAAGAAAATATCGCTAACTTGGGACTATTTCGTCAAGATTGACAAAAGTATTGTCAAAATTGCCAAAGTGACGCTAAGATAACAAAAATGATATCAAATAATACCGAATCATTCTCGATGTATTGCACATTTTACTTATAAATTTATCAAAAATCCCATAAAATTAAATATAAACATTAACCATTGAGAAATATGTTAATTTGTAATTTGCAATAAATTTATTAATATCATTCTTGCGGATCTAGTCAACACCCTCTATATTCAAGGCCTCCACACCATCCCGTAATGGCCGACACCGTAGTCCAACGCAATACGAATTTGTACTGAAATTGTTTTTGGGCGAATTTTTTTTTTCTTTTTTTTTTTTTTTAATTTAAATGTTCCAGCAGGATGAGGATTTTTTTTTCTTTAAAATATATCTGCTTTAATTTAAATTAGAATTTGTTGACATAAATAAGATTCTTTCTTTCTTTTTTTATGTGTGATTTGGAATGAAAGAATAATCTTAATAGAACCACTTTATAATTTGATAAGTTACTAAAAACTTTATAATTTAATAAGTAAAAAATCAAATCCTTACTGAAGATTAATTTAAATTCAATCGAAATAAATTAAAATTTACATGATTAAAAAGTATCAGAATGTAAAGGTCATATCTATCCTAACACAATTTAAAGAAGTATATAGATTGTACTATATAGTAAAGTATATACTAAAATAGATTGAAGTACATAATAAAATTGTACTTTAATTGCTAAAGATTGCATACTTCATTAATATATAATTAATATTGGTCTATTACTTAATTTTAATTTATTCGATCACAAGTAGTTAGCATTCTAAAATCAGACTTACCCTCCAAGATAGCTGAAAATCAAACATAATTATAATTAATTAATTCCAAAAGGCCTGGAGTCAAAAGAAGAGGCAGGTGTGGATCCAAAATAACATTTATTATATATACATATATATATTTTTATATGCATTGAGAAGTGAATATCTATCCATTTAAATTCTTGCACAGTTTTATACCAACAAATTAATGCATAATCATACACACCATTATCTAATGAAATTACTAACTCATATAGCATTTCTTAATATCCTTTAAGTAAGTTTCATCATTACAAATTTACCTTTCAATATTCATTACACAATTCTTATATTCATTCAAAATTACAGATTTAAATTAATATTCATCAAACTATTATTATCCTTCCCCTCTAGTCTCTATGTTGGGGTTCATTTAAATTTATTATATCAGTATTCGATAAGAGCATTGTAAATAAATGCTATCATAACAGATGGACTTAATTATAATAATAAGTTGATTTAGATTTCAACTATATATTAAATGGGCAAAAGTAAAATCTTTAAATTAAATCTCTCTTTACTATTTATTGTTACCCCAAATGATATAGTCTTTCATTGTAGTTTCTCAGGACAAATGTAGACTAGGACTTACGTGGTTGAGCAGTCGTGGATTCCTTTATGGATTGTTATTTTGACATCTGCATCTACGTAAACAGGTCTTTTATAGCACAGATTGTTCCTTGTTACACTGAATATGAGTTGTCGGCTTATACGACACCTTAGTTCTAGGAAGCATTTCTCCAAGAACACACCAGCACTTGATAAAGTATGCCGAATTAAGATGTACGACATAGTAGGACCCTTGTCCATAACTATCAGTCGTCCCATACTCTAACGACGTCAACATTGGAGTTTCAATATACCAGGCCATGATTATTCATTACGGATTAAGTTAATATGTGCACATTCTGTTTTTCTAGGCGCCTGTCTGTAGTTATTGCCTGCAGATGTGAAATGTGTGAAAATAGAATGAAATGACTCTTTGGCCATTGCATATGCCTTTAGAAGTCTTTTAAAGAAACTTGTAAAAATCCAATTTTGCAAAATATTGGATATTTAATATTAAGTTCATCATTAAAATTTAAATTCAAAAAAAGTTTAAAAGGTTCTGTGCATTAATTAGAATTGCACAAAATGTCTTTTATGACAAAAAGCATGTATGCAGCTAATAATTTCCAAGGTGAAAATAAAAATTTAAAACCCTAACATAAAATGAAACACATGTATGGAAAGTAATTCCAAGGTAAGTTTAAATATTTATATAAATAGGTTACATCAATACACTATATATATAATGTTTCAGTTAAATAAGTAGAAACTAATAATTATGTTTAAATTTAGTTTAAAGAAAAAATAATGCAGTGATGTATTAACATTTAGTTTAAATCAAACTATAGTATTTATATTAACTTCATGAATATTAAATTTATTTTTTATTTAATTTATTTTAATTTTTTAACTCAACTACACTCATTCTATACTCTCTAAAAGCCAATACTTTGCCATTTTCTATCTCGGAAAATTCGAAAAAGTTTTTTTTTTAAGGACAGCACTATTACTGTACATGTTTGAAAAATAGGCTATCACTTTTTTAATGTTGCAAGTTTACGTTTCTTATTTTCTGGTTTTTTCACATCATTTCTCTCTTTGCAATAGTTTTTTAAAAATGTATTCGTGGCAGCCATGATAATATACCTGGTAATGACAGTAGAGGAATGACCACCAGGACAATTGCCTTTCATAAAAATTTCTTTTTCGGTTAAAATAAAAACTGCTAAACTGATAACCAATTGTCGTTGATTGTTTACATTCAAGAAAAGATGTTCGAAATCAATGGAAACTAATTTTTGTACAATTATAAATACATGAATTACAATTTCAAGAACTTCGGGCTGCGGATACATCAAACCACCCCTATCCATCTTTTCTATAACAGAACTTTCAATCAGAGGAGACTCTTTAACAGTTGCAATAGTTAAGTTTATCTTACAAAAAGTACAGTTATGAAGTTTTTTAACAGTGGCAAATGCACAATATCCTGCTACGTAAGATATCACAGGGATCATATCAGATACATTAGAAACATCATCATCCAAAACGGAAATGCTTTGAGCAAAGGTAGGAAGATCATCAGTCTGAGAGGTTTCTAAGTCTCCTATTTCGTTATTCTCTACATCTACAGACAATTCACCATATTTACAAGATTTGATCTTTAAAGGACCGATACTTTGTAGTCGTAATTTACTTTCAGTTTCAAACACCTGTCGCAAAGATATCAAATATTGTGAACCTGCAAGTTGTCTGAATTTCCCAAACCTTTGCTCTAAAGCATCCGTTTGAATTTTTCCAGTTAGGATATACGAAAACCCTAATTCATTTACACAGTATGATAAAAGATCCAACACACCATGTGTTGTATGCGTTAAAGCAGCATGAGTTTCTCTGGTCAATATACCAGTCGTGTATTTCAAATTTTTCCAATTCTCTAACCAGATTAGGAACTTATTTAAAAATTTAGTCTTTTCATCTGTTTCAGACAAAGTAAGTGGCTCTTGAAAAACATCTCTTTTACATTGTCCTTTAAATAAACTTTTAACATTCATTATCGACCACCAGGTATATATTAGGCGAACATAATCAGCTGTATCCTGGCAATGTTGTAAGTCATTACTTTCATCAAACTGGCGTAGGCCCTCAATAACATGATTGTTAAAAATTTGCAGAACAAACTTTACATTTTGTCGCTCAAGATTTGTTGGTATCAATGCTTTTAATGTTACCCCATATGCAAATTTCAATATATTTCCTGCTTCAATAGAATGAAGTTTTTTTATCGTTCCAAAACAAGCAGTTTTTGTGACGCCAGGTTTTTCAAAATCAGGATAAAACATACATTGTCCTGCATTCTTTTGATTCAGCCAGTTGTTCCTTATACATTTTAAGATGTGCACGGGATCATAAATAAAATATAGAGGTCTATTTAAATCTGACGGATGTTTATATATAATGCTTTGCTTTGGAGGAACATTAAAGAAAGACATAGCTCTGCCGTTAATGGCATTATTGTCAGAACTTATGCATATCACCTTAAATCCAATTTCCTCCAAACCTACTGTTACTTTTTTAATTATAGTAAACAGACTTTCTGCGTTTATTTTTTGAACTGGCACTATATGTGCAACATCTTTATATGTCGATAAAAAGCTTTGAACCATAAAAACATATGCACTTGTTGCACATTTTACATTATCATATGCATGGCCAACAATGCTCCCTCCCTTAAAATCCATGACAGGTTTAATGTGGATTTCGTCCATCATTAAACACACTGTACAGTCTTCAGACTGTAAAGTTTGATAGCGTTGTTTAATATAAGACAAAAAGTTATCTTCAAATTGTTCATTGACAGGGTTTAAGTGAAAGGAAGAACATATTCTGTAAATTGTATAGGGATGTGGTAAAATAAAATGATGAGAGTTTCGTAAAAACTTATAAGCATGGGGAGATATTGAGAACAGCAAACTACAGAAAATCAAAAATTCAGTATTATATTTAAAATGGTGTTTTCCATTAACGATTAAAGAGAACTGTTCAAGCAAGAAATCCAAATTTTTGTTTGAAGATGGTAACAAAGTTTTCAACAAATTTACCGAATCACTTATTACATTAAAGATTGATTTGCTCGAATTTGTTTCAACATTTTGATTAAGCAACTCAACCTCTTGCAGTATCTCTGTAGCATCATTAACATTGCATAATAAGAAAGGAAAAATAAACTTCTTTACCTTTGATAATGGTATATTCCTAAAATAAGCAGTAGTATTCATCGAGGAGTTTATTAAGATGCATTTATGAATAACTGGTACTGGAGTCACTTGTATTAATAAAAACATCACACTGTCAGATGTTACTGTTACTGTCCATTCTTTTGGTATGCAGACAAGATTAATTTTGCTTTTAAAGTCTTCAAAACTTTTGCACAATCGTTCCTCATCATATGAAGACTTGCTATCGATGCTTTGCTGAATAACTTTTTCTAAATTTTGCATTTCTAACCTTAGGCGTTTCTCATCTGGGGCTTCACGTGAAGTAGTTGGTTTTGAAAAATACTCTGGACAACCTGGTAAGCAAGATGGAACTGCGCCTTTTCTTAACTTTGGTGCAGATAGCGGAATCGTTACCGATGTGCCAGTTTTCTCATCGTAGTGTACAGTCTCTCGAATAATATCACCAGATGTAAAATGTTGCTCACAAAGCTAAAAAAAATTAAAAAATATACATTAGTCCTTATGCATATATGCACTGCTTAATGAAAGAAGTGCATGTTTTGCTCTTTCGATGTATTTTACTTAATAAATAAATCCTGTGGGAAATTAAAGAGCTTCGAACATAACAGAATCAGGGGTACCACAGAATCAGCTAAATTACCACTACTTTACTTCTAAATAGTTAAACAATATCTCATGACTAATCATTGCTTCGAGATGTTTCACTGTATAATAATATTCCTTAGAATTATATTAAATAATCAAATATAATTATTTGAACACTTAGAAATTAAAAATATCTAGGCACCAGCCAGAAATCGAACCCGGATCATTATCATGCTATATTAAATCAAATATAGGTTCATAAATTCCTAAACTAATATAATTTCCCAAACTCATATACATAAATTAAACCTTTAAGTACATAAATTCAATTAGAATTTAATAAGTTTAACGACATAATCTTATTTTTTCAAATTACAATATCTTTCTATACTTCCCTTGTACATTAAATTAAAACACATGGGAGGAACCAAATTATATATATGTTCTAGGTTAGCTTATTTAAAATCCTGCATACGCATATACATTTTTTATCAATGTGTTTTGCTCTTTCGATGTATTTTACTTATTAAAATAAATCCTGTGGGAAATTAAAGAGCTTCGAACATAACAGAATCAGGGGTACCACAGAATCAGCTAAATTACCACTACTTTACTTCTAAATAGTTAAACAATATCTCATGACTAATCATTGCTTCGAGATGTTTCACTGTATAATAATATTCCTTATAATTATATTAAATAATCAAATATAATTATTTGAACATTTAGAAATTAAAACTATCTAGGCACCAGCCAGAAATCGAACCCGGATCATTATCATGCTATATTAAATCAAATATAGGTTCATAAACTTTAATATAATTTCATAAATTCCTAAACTAATATAATTTCCCAAACTCATATACATAAATTAAACCTTTAAGTACATAAATTCAATTAGAATTTAATAAGTTTAACGACATAATCTTATTTTTTCAAATTACAATATCTTTCTATACTTCCCTTGTACATTAAATTAAAACACATGGGAGGAACCTAATTATATATATGTTCTAGGTTAGCTTATTTAAAATCCTGCATACGCATATACATTTTTTATCAATGTGTACATATGTATTTAAAAAGAACAGTACTTACCCTAGAATTTTTAGTAACTTCGAATCCATCTCTTCTAAGGAAAAAAATCCATTTTTTTCTTACTTCAGGATCTTTTGGAAAATTGAAAACAGCAGAACGTGGGCCGTTATTGTAGTTCCCACGACAGCCGACTGCCGAACAACGATACGGCATTACACAATTAAATCTTCGAAAAAATGGTAAAAAAAATAGCTGTAATTAACAGCTCATATAAAATATAAATAAAGAAACGTTAAAACGAATTCAATATTCGATCACACTGAATATAGAGGGTGTTGAATGGGGACGGCTGGCTAGACTACACGACGCTACCCATGCGTTGTCAGTTCTTCTGGATATACCTTTGGACTACGAAGTCGGCCATCTTGCCACTTCCGGTTTTCTCTGTGGGGGCCTTGAATATAGAGGGTGTTGATCTAGTACGTTCAACTCAAGAGGAAGATAATTTAGGTTATAGTTATGTATATTAATGCCTAACAATATACCAATAGTTATTTATTTACTATGAGAATAACGTTCCTAAACATTTAGCAAAATTCAAAGCAGTTTGTCTTATTCGAAATTCAATGTTTCTGTACACGGTAAAATTACTAATATAAATACAAATTAAAGTAACTTTTCAGTGCAGATTGCATGATGCACCTACTTCTGTTACGATGGCTATAATCTATTTTCTTATTTATAATCCGACAGAAAATAGGTATAATTTTTTGGGAAGACAACAATTTAGGTAGTAGCTCTAGGATAAGCCAAATTATTCAATCTCCCAACAGAATATCTGATTCACAATATGATTTTTTTTTTTTTGGAAATGACAATAAGTAGTGATAATATTAAAATAATATTACTTATATAAAAATAACTTCGTTCAATCTCAATGTTCATTGTCAGATCTAGAATTATATCTCTCAAGCTTGCTTCAGTGTAAGATATTTATATAGGCATCTGAACAGCTGGATTGCATAAAGTAGAATGCAATTCAAATAAGTTAAAGATATAACGGCGAAATGTACTAACTAGACAGTATTGGCTGGCTGAAAAGGAAATGCGTGACGTGCGGTAAAGCAGCAGCGGGTAAGACCGAGAAGCGGTATTAGGTCCATGTTCGAATTGCTACAAACCAACTGTTGCCACATTGTAACTAAATCCAAATGTCACCCCTTAACCAAAAATTACCGAAATTTTATAAATAATGATATTGAAACGAAATTTGATAAAAAACGGTACTTAGAAATGCGGTAAAGAAATGGAACTTAGAACATTCGTACCCACCTTGAATCAACCACTGATTCATTTTATCACTGTCAATCAAAGTATAAAAAAAACAATTCCATATATATCACTCTTCCCAGTCATTTAGCACACACAACACAAATCAAGGAAACTTGAGAAACGATGAAAAAAGATCTCCAAACTTAGCTCCAATCTATCAAATTCCAAAATCAACACGTGGTTGTATCCAAATGTTGGACAAAAATGTTGGACATTTCGATTGAAATGTCCAAATCAATTTTCCGTGAAAAGTCTAGGAGAAGTGATTCTCTGGCGAGGTTTCAAGATGAACTATCTCGCGAAGCTTCGGGATGAAGCTGACGTAAGGCCACGATGCGGTGACGTCCTGTCACTGCAAATGCTAGACCCGCGTGGTTTAAATTTTAGACTAGTGGCAGTCTATATGGATCGAGTCCCACAGGAACCTCGATCTCTCTTCCGTTCCCGTACTTAGGAATTTCCGCAGACGGCTTCTGGTCAAAGAACAAGCGTACAGGGCCTATGCCCGAGAAGCACTCTCTTTTCCAATAAGACGGGCTCTCTTGATCAGATCTTATGTGCACTCGAAAACTCTACTCCGGTCGCCCTCAGAAAAAGAGCCACCAGTGGACAATTTTCTCTCCATTTTTTTATTGGATCTTAATGTCCGTTATGTCATTTTCCTTGAGTCTCATTTGTCCAGAGACTCGTGCCAGTAAGTCTAGGGGACCCTCCCCTCACGTCTGGAAGCTCACGTTCACGCGATTACTCAAGGCGGTTCATACCAGCGTGGCCTTTCTTTTTAACTGTCAATTTTTCGGACTTTGTAGCGTGGGGTTCGCAATATCCATTGGTCTGGCGACTCCTGCCATGTTTCACGTTCAAAGGGTAACA
The DNA here is from genome assembly GCA_951213105.1 of Amaurobius ferox. Taxonomy (NCBI): domain Eukaryota; kingdom Metazoa; phylum Arthropoda; class Arachnida; order Araneae; family Amaurobiidae; genus Amaurobius; species Amaurobius ferox. The sequence continues at coordinate 148,746,881 of OX578137.1, read as the reverse complement.
GGTGAGCACGGTCTAGAATTTCCAAGCCCGAATTCCATTTCGATGAGGGGAGATTTAATTACGGTTTCATTTGGTGAATTAATTATTAATTTAATTCGGCACAATCCCTCCCCCCTTAGGAAAATTTTGCCTAGCAGGCAAAATCTGTAAGGGAAAGGATTAGACATGGTTCACCTGACAACAGAATTGGAGGCAACAAGGATTAAAGTAAAACAAAAAAAATTTAATATATACACAATACAATTCCTACAAAAATTATAAAAATACATACAGCACAATGCAATACCGTTTAATTTACTCTGGCAGCTTTCTGCTCAAACAGTCTGCATGTCCGATCTCCTTTCCAGCCCGGTGAATTATCTGATAGTGAAAAGGCTAGAGCTAGGGCCCATCTCATCAATCTAGGTTTCAGACCAGAATTTGCCTTAAGAAACACTAATGGGTTATGATCGGTTTCGATCGTGAACTTTTGGTCATCGAGGTAATGTCGCAACTTTTTGATTGCAAAAATTATGGCTGCGCATTCTTTCTCCGTGGTTCCAAACCTTTATTCCGTTGTTGTGAATTTCCTACTCAAATATAATATTGGGTGGTCAGTATTATCCGCCCCCTTCTGTGGCATTATTACGTCCAGCTCTTTGTCTGACGCGTCAGTTTGAAGGATAAACTCCTTAGTGAAATCGGGTGCGTATAACACGGGCTTTTCTGTCAGTTTTGTTTTAAGCTCGTTAAAAGCGCGCTCGCACTCTTCCGTCCATACTACCTCCTCCTTTATGTTATTTCTTTTCAGTGCCCGAGTCAGGGGTTCGGTAATAATTGCATAATTGAGTATATAGCGTGCGTAATAACCACTGAGGCCTAAAAACTGCCTGATTTGGGTTTTATTTCGGGGCGTCCGAAAATCTAACACCGCATTAATTTTCGCTTCGGTCGGCATCCTTTGACCGTTCCCTACCATGTGTCCTAAGTATTTAACACAACTTTGCGCAAATTTGCATTTGGCAGGTTTTATCGTTAGTTTGGCAGAAGCGATTTTCCTCAAAACTACATCTAGGTGTTTTAAATGTTCACTCTAGGTCTCTGAAGAAATGGTAACGTCGTCCAGGTACGGAAAACAAAACTCCTCACAACCCTGTAACGATTGTGCATTGAACTTGGAGAAACAATATGGGGCGTTGACTAAACCGAACGGAAGCACTAACGGTCGGTTCCGAAGGTCGTGACGAACGCAACTAAACTTTGAGCCCTAGTGCTCAAGGAGATCTGCCAGTAACCCTTGGTCAGATCAATTACCGTAATGAACTTCTCTGACGACACCTTCATTATCCTATCATCCATGTCAGGTAGCGGATAATATTCTGTGCGAATAATAGAATTTAACCGCCTGTAATCGACACATAAACTCGGGTCCTTCCCTGGACTTTCCACTAGGATTATGGGGGAAGTATAATCCGACTCCCCAATCTCAATGATTTTGAATTCCAGCATTCTCTTAAACTCTTTCGCGACGATCGGCACGCCCACGTGCCAGCTGCGAACTTGCATTCAAGGACGGACGGCACGCACTCGTGACGGAGGAAACTTTACCGTAAGCGAAGAGTGGCACTTATACATGCCTCCACGTGGAACGTTTTAATTTGTCTACTAGATGGCGTTACATGTCCGTGGAACTAACTTCAATGTATTTTGCAGAGGCCTTGGCAGAAGAGGATCGAATGAATTATTTCTCCATTTGGAGCGGGAAACATCATTTTGTAATATAAACAGATTCTTGCGAAAAGATTCTTGCCGTGAACTAACACGCACGGACTAAATCCAGTAAATTCGTGGGTGACATTGCGTAATGCCAGCAAGACTGAGGGCAAATGTCGCTCCCATTCAGTACCGGTTTCGGCGCACAGTGCACGTAACAGTCTTTTAATATTTCGGTGAAATCTCTCGACGGGATTTGACTGGGGGTGATAAATCGAACTATGGGTGGTTTTCACTCCGAAGTTTTCGAAGAACGTCGTAGTCAAGTTGCTTGTGAAATAGCTTCCATTGTCCAATTGGACTTCCCTCGGTTACCCAATGCGGCTGAATAACAACAACAGAGCATCCGTTACGTTCTGCTAGCTTACCGTAGATAAGGGTATAGCTTCAGGATATTTAGAGGCGATGTCAATGCAAGTTAGGAGGTACCTATTATTTTTCGAAGATACCGGCAGCGGCCCTAAGGTATCTATGTTTATTTTTGAAAATATTTCAGAAACCACAGACACAAGTTTAAGTGGAGCTTTTTTTTCTCTAATGATTTCGCGACCCGCTGACATGCATCGCAAGCTTTTATCATTTCTTCGACGTTTTTAAAGCACTGAGGCCAAAAATAGTGTCTCAAAAGTTTATCCTTGGTCTTAGTAGTTCCCATGTGCGAACCAAAACCTTCATGACAAAGATTTAATATTTTTGATCTGTAGTTAGTGGGAATCAACATCTGTTTCCTAACTAACCCTCGGTGATCTGTCGATTTTCTGAACAGTAATTCGCGTTCAATTACAAATTCCGACTCTACTTTTCCCCAGAGAGACTTAAAATTTGGGCATTTTTTCTGTTCCTCTAAGAATTCAGTAGCGTCTACGTTTACTAATTTTTGCGTAGGGTATGGTTCAACCGGAGGTAAATCAATCGGTTCTTCCTCCCCCTGCATTAATTCTTCATTTTCCGCTACATTAGCGGGTTCTGACTCAATCAACTCTAGTCTTCCCCGGAATTCCCTTTATTTCCAGTTTCCTCGCTCCCTTTTGGTTCTTTGGTCGCTTTTTTAGATTTGCTTTGACTCCTCGTAATCATAGCACTAATTCTTTGGGGGTAATCTTTACTTGAGTCGATTAATTCCTGACTTGAGTTCCCCAACAGGTACGGACTCATTTCTACTGGTTTGCCCACGATGTCTTCTTTGGTCCGAATGGTTCCGAACTCAGGGCTTTCCAAAATCACACGGGCTAGTGGTAAACACTTAAAATCATTTCCTAAGGTTTGCTTTACCCACACGGTCTCACCTGTAAAATCTTCAGGTTTTACTAAATTGATGGATACAAGATCTATGCTACTTCCGCTGTCACGGAGTACAAACGTATCTATGGAATTCACTTTTGACCGGCTTAAATAGGTTTTAAACGACTTATTAAAATGGCCGGTCGTCTCTAGATTATTTATAATCTTCGCGTCTCTTTTTGATTCGGTGCAGTTCGTGCTGATGTGTCCGATTTTCCGGCAGAGATAGCACGTTACACTTTTCTTTCGCTCAAATTCCTTCGTTTTCCAATCGATATTTGTCTGGTTAGCATTCGACCCATTTTTAGGCCCGTTTCTGTTTACCTCCACCCTTTTTCCAGCTTGGGTTTTTTTGGTTGTTTTTGAGCGATCTACAAGTTTCCTTTCGGGAGGTTTAAAAATTTGGGGTTTCTTTAGAAAACGTCTAGATGCCTCGTAATCATCTAATTCCTTCGCTAGTTCGCTTGGTCTGATAACTTTTCCCCAATTATCGTTGAAGTGTTCTTTCACTTCGTCCGACACGCATCTTTTTAATTGGTCCGTCACCATCAATTCTTTTAAAGAATCAAAATCTTGGACCTCTATTTCTCTTAACCATCCTTCGAGATATGCCCGTAACTGAAAAACGAGGTCTTTCCAGAGCTCTCCTTCCCGTTTTTTGTGCGTTTGGAATTTGGTCCTAAGGATCTCTGAGTTAAGTTTAAACCTTTCTATCAGTACCGAATTAATATGCTCATAGTCATCGATTTTTATCTTCGGGCTCTCTAATTATAATTTCGGCGATCTTAATCGGTTTCAAACTAAGTAATAGAGTTACCCACTCTTCCTTCTCGATCCCATTCTTACGAGCTTGACGCTCAAATAATGTCACAAATAGAGCCATATCCGACTTTTCGGGTTCATATTTCTACATCACAGATTTTAGATTTCTAGGGGGTCTCGCGCCCTCGTGACTCGCCAAGCTAATCGTTTCCCCACTTTGAGCCAAACGTAACCTTTCAAGTTCGTATGCCCGTTCCTATCTTAATTTTTCTGATTCCGATTCCCTGAATTCATGTCGTTCCTCTATAATCGTCTTTAACATAGCCTTAACACCTGGTTCGTCAAACTCTGAACTCTGTTGAATTTTTTTACAAGGTCGATTAGTTTCTTGTCATCTCCCAACTCTAGACCAAGTTTCACAACGAGGCTTTGAAGATCAGATTTTCTATGCCTGTTTAGAAACGCCATCTCACCTAATTCGTGAATTCACGGGAAGTCACTAACACGATGCTTTAATCATAAAAACATTATAGTTTCTAAACCTTCCCTTTCCAAAAGTCAATATACACAGTACACCATAATTTCTCCCACAATACACTAATCCCTCTTCCCTACTTCCCCGCGTAACCATAAGACTCTCAGCCGAAAAAGGGGAGAATTCCTTTCAATCGCAACTGCCTGGGGTGGGTCTAGCTAAGTATCTCCAACAGCCCTAAGAATCTAAGGATTATAACACACAATGTCTATCTCCTTACTAACTAGAAATGGTTATACAGTTTACATTGAAGAAAGCTGTTAGTTGCAATAACACTTCCCAACAGGTTTTATCTTGGTCATTCAGTAATAATTATTCGGACTCTTGTGGCCCAATTTAGATAAGTTTAAATGCAACTTCCAACACTATGCAATATGATTGTATGGCATTAAAATGACTTAATGTTAGACATATATAACAACTCTTTCCCAAAAAATAATTTACTAAACTGGAATATCTTAAAAATTTCCTTTCCCTTAATTTACGTGATTTAAATAACTTAATATTTACTCAACATCCTTCAAAGAACCCAGACTTGCATACCGTTTTACAGTTACGCACATGCAACAATTTAATCTGGTTCTTAATTAATTTAGCTATTTTTCACAATTTACAAATTAATCTTATTTCTACCAAAATTTTGTTTGCCTCTAAAGAATGAGTCAGGCTTACCTTGTCTGACGACACTCGCTCTACGTCGATGTCACTCAGCTCAATGATGATGCAGTTTCATTCCTCTGACGTAACTCTTCACCACAGGATGACTCACAACGGTTTCGGAAGGGATGTAGCACTCGCTCCTGGATGGGATGTCATCTTAACCCTCCTGGACGGGGTGTCCTCTTAAACTCTTGGACGGGATGTCCTACAGCTCCAGTCCCCCGTGGTCCGGTCTGTTGACTTGCTTCAACTTCTTGATTAAGTGTGGGCCTGTCGTCTTTAATTTGATGACTAATTTATCCAACTTAGCTGCCACCAAAATAGCTGTGGCGTAGTGGGTAGCGTGGGTTTCCGGTCACAGCCAAATAAATCTCGAGTGACTCAATTCTTTATTGACTTAGAGAAATTCGTAAATATACAGGTTTGGCCACAAAGGTACCAAAATCTGAAGTAAGGCGAATAGTCCGCTGAGGTCACTCTGACGTGTTCAAAGAAAATGTACAAATCAATTTCCCATGGAAAGTCTATGAGAGGTGATTCTCTGGCGAGGTTTTAAGATGAACTATCTCGCGAAGCTTCGGGATGAAGCTGACGTAAATACACGATGCGGTGACGTCCTGTCACTGCAAATACTAGATCCGGGTGGTCAAAATTTTAAACTAGTGGTAGTCTAAATGGATCGAGTCCTACAGGGCCCTCGATCTCTCTTCCGTTCCCGTACTTAGGAATTTCCGCAGACGGCTTCCGCTCAAAAAACAAGGGTACAGGACCTATGCCCTAGAAGCACTCTTTTTTCCAAAAAGACAGGCTCTCTTGTCGAAGATCAGATCTTATCTGCTCTCGAAAACTCCTGTCGCCCTCATAAAAGGAGTCACCAGGGGACAATTTTCTCTCTATTTGTATTATTGGATCTTAATATCCACTCAAGGCGGTTCATGCCAGCTTGGCCTTTCTTTTTAACAATCAATTTTTCAGACTTCGCGACATCCATTTCTCTGGCTACCCCTGCCATGTTTCAGGTTCAAATAGTAACAGGTGAGCACGGTGTAGAATTTCCCATCCCGAATCCCATTTCGGGGGGGGGGGGGGAGAGATTTAGTTACGATTTCATTTGGTGAATTAATTTAATTCGGCACAGTATATATATATTAATGTTGGAAAAGTAATTTGGATCATGTCGTTTAAGGAAAACGACACGTTTGAAGGGATGGATGTTGGAGAAACGGCTATTAAAAGTCAAATAAATAGTGAAAGGAATGCTAGAATTAGAAAATGAATTAATACGATATTTCCAAAACATATATTTTGTATATTGGACAATTAATTACAGTGTATGGGGGGAATGCCTGTAATAGAGTAAAGAGAGATGTTTGAAGATGTTCTAAAACCGGAAAATAATTTAAGGAGATAAATTCTTTGTAAAGATAAAATATTTTTAAATTGAGGTCCTGTTACATTATTACCCAAAATTCCGAAAAGTACCAAATTTTAAGGAAAGTTTTATTTACACCCAATTACTACCAGAAACTTTACCAAAAGTAGAAGCAATCAAAACATTTCCCTTTCGGATAACAAAAATATGAGAGCTCCATTTAATGTTGTCATCAATAATTAAGCCTAAATATTTAAGTTGTCTATTAATTTTGATTTCATTATTTAGGATTTTGAATACAGGTTTATTTCCAATTTCGGATCTATTTTTGTTGGGAATTATTTTTTTTTTCGTTTTTTTTTTTGCGCCAAGTCGGCGATAAGCGGAGTGCTACATTGCACCTTTGCGACTCTTTAGTAACTCTGGCAGCCGTCTTTTGGGAAACTTGTACAGAACAGTAGAACAATTCTTGCTCCTGCTGTGATTTTCGATCATTTCGGACGTCTTTTTGATTAACCAGCCACGTTGATTTTAGATTTTTTGATACAACCACGTGTTGATTTTGGAATTTGATAGATTGGAGGTAAGTTTGGAGGGTTTTTTTCATCGTTTTTCAAGTTTCCTTGATTTGTGTTGTGTGTGCTAAATGACTGGGAAGAGTGAGATACATGGAATTGTTTTTTTATAGTTTGATTGAAAGTGGTAAAATGAATCTGTGGTTGATTGCAAGTGGGTACGAATGTTCTAAGTTCCATTTTTTTACCGCATTTCGAAGTATCATTTTTTATCAAATTTCGTTTAAATATCATTATTTTTCAAATTTCGGTATTTTTTGGTTAACGGGGTGACAGTTGGATTTAGTTACAATGTGGCAACAGTTTGTTAGTAGCAATTCAAGCATGGACGTACTACCTCTTCGCGGTCTTACCCGCTGCTGCTTTTCCGCACGTCACACATTTCCTTTTCATCCAGCCAATACTGTCTAGTCATTACATTTCGCCGTTATATCTTACATCTTTAATTTATTTGAATTGCATTCTATTTTATGCAATCCAGCTGTTCAGATGCCTATATAAAAATATTGCACTGAGGCAAACTTGAGAGAGATATTTCTAGATATGAGAATGAACATTGAGATTGAACGATGTTATTTTTATATTATATTATTATAATAATATCACCACTTATTGTCATTTCCCCCCAAAGAAAATCATATTTCGAATCAGATAATCTGTTGGGAGATTGAATAATTTGGCTTATCCTAGAGCTTCTACCCAAATTGTTGCCTTCCCAAAAAATTATGCCTATGTTCTGTCGGATTAAAAATAAAAAATAGATTATAGCCATCGTAACAGAATTAGGCCCATCATGCAATCTGCACTGAAAAGTTACTTTAATTTGTATTTACTTTAATCATTTTATCGTTTACAAAAACATTGATTTTTGAATAAGACAAAGTGCTTAAAAATTCCCCTTCTTTCATATTTATTGCTGATAAACAGTATTTTACTGCTGCATGAAAATTTCTCCAACTAGAAATGGATGGAGGCAAATGTGTGCTTAGTCATGCACACAATTTATTCATTTCCTGACTACTATTGTCCAAAGTGTTTGCCACTTGATAGGCTTCCCTATTGTTAGGTTCACCGCACCAATGTAGCCACGACCGCAATGAAGGAGAGAAGCGAAAAGGGTTTGTTAACGTTCTCTTTCACATGACTCCTTGAGAAAAGCTCATTTCGTGGAGAACATAAATTTGGCACTACTTTTTACTATAACGGTATTAAGTATAAGACAATTAATTATTGTCTATACTTCACATTTCATAATAAGTTAAAGGTTTATTGCAGACATGGGCAACCCCTGGACTGCGGTTATATATAGCCTGTCCAATCATTTTGTCTGGCCAGCAATGTTTAATACTTCTTAATTATTTTTTAGAAACTTGCAAATTTTACAGTGAGATAGACAGACATGTATTAAACGTTTCTGTGTCCTTATGAAATTCATTTTTCAGCTAAAATTAATAAATTTTATAAGTACCCCTGGAACCCGACGACTATAGCGTTCCCAGTGTAACGATGCTAATTTTAGGAATGCAACTATAGAAAGGTACCGTGATCAATAACTTAGAAATGCTTTTTCAACTTATCCAAATATAAGTTTGTGAAGAGGATTGCCTTCCAATTATAAATAAGAGTATCCATGAACTAATTTCGCGATTTTTACCATTTCCATAGCATGGAATAGTGGTGAAAGTACGAAAAGGTGTGCTCAGTATGGCGACCTTTTGTATCAAAATTTTTGTATCATGATCATTGAATACGACACTAGCCGCTGCAGCTTAGTACATCCTGAGCTCACCCTTTAAGAAATTTGGGACAAGTCGAATGATGAGACTAATGTTGATAGTCTCCATGGAGTTTCTCAAAATTGTGACACATATCAACTGTTCTTGTAGCTATTGCAAGATCGACACAATTTTTATTTTGAGAACAACTTTTTATAGGCCGACTCTTTGAATACAAAATTAATGGTCAAGAAGTAATAAACATGCTTAAATTTTGTCACAGGGATATATGCTTTAAAAGCTATGATTTTCGTGATTTATTTAATAATATAGACTTAACGCAAATGCATTTGATTTTAAAAGAATTACATGAAGAATACGACTTGAAACGATTCATTACATATCGAAGATATTTAGACCTTGTGGAATTGGTTTTAAAAGAAAATATTTTACATGACGGGAAGAATTTTTACAGACAAATTAGAGGTATACCCATGGGAGGATGCTGTTCGTCTATGCTCGCGAATATATATTTATCGAAAAGGGAACCCATATTTTATCAGAAATGCCTTACTTCCGTTATGTTAACGATGTGCTTTAGGGATATTTTGAGCACACCCCAAACTTTGATTTCAAGTTCTATCCAAGTGAATTAGAATTAATCGAAAATCAAGTAAAAAAAGAAGGAGCGGTGGATTTTTTGGATTTGTCAATTAGAAAACATCGGCAATATGGGATATACACGACTCTACATGACAAACGAGATTCATACAAGATCAAAATCAACCCTATAATTGATTGGAATTCTAATCTCACAAAGAATGTTTTCAGAAATATCATTATCGGCCATTTCAAAAGAAACCTTATATATAATACATTCAAGAAGGACTGCATAAATAACAGCCAAAAAATAGTAAAGAAAGCCATAAAAAAACATTATCCATTATATTTCTTAAAAAAATATTATAATTCCTTTTTCAAAGAAGACAAAGACATTGATTTATTCAATTGAGAATTTGAGCGTGTTTAAACGTATCTGCGATACTGTTATAAAGATATCTCAACACTCATGCGCGAATTGACTTACTAATACTGTGGAATCTGGGAACAGTAATCTATGGCGTCTTTTATCCATTCCAGGTTTCCTTTTTGATTTTGTTACTGTTGAAGTGCTTCTGTCTTTGCACATATGGAGGACTGACCATTGTATTACATAAGTACCGTGAGCGGTGCCCGGGCGGTAAAAGCTGCTTTAAACGGGAAAGGGGTGTCGCAATCCACCCCTACCATTTTATAAAAGACATATGGTCACCCCCGTTCTATACTTTCCATTTATATCTTTGTATTCTACTTCGGAAATAGAGCAGCATTGCGCCTCTTCCTTGGTAGCGAAATGGTTTTTGGTATAACTCAACATATGTGGAACCTTTCCTATTGAAATCCACTCATCGTTATTTATGTATATATATATATATATATCATTCCAATTCTTCTCCAGGAGGGAATTGAGGTGCTTGCTCCCATTCTCTGCAGAATTTCCAGAGCCTTTGTTGACTTTGGTCGCGTACCGTCCACCTGGAGGCATACTAAGGTAATCTTTATTCCAAAGATTGGTAAATGTAATTATTCCGATGCCAAATCCTTCAGGCCTATTAGCCTTACGTCTTATCTTCTAAAGACTACTGAAAAGCTTATTGACAGGTATATTAGAGAAGTGATTCTGGTTGTTATGCCTCCGTCTAGTTCTCAGCATGTCTGTCAACCGGGTAAATCTACGCATACCGCCCTCTATAGTCTCTCCTTTATTTTGGAGAAACTTCAACGCTAAGGAAATTGCTCTTGCCACTTTTCTAGACATTCAAGGTGCCTTTGATAAAGGCACTTTCCTGAATGCCCTTGGAAGGAAAGGTGTTGATATTACGATCTCTTGTTGGATCAAGAACCTGTTATCCAATAGGTACAGCCGCGGAAAAGAAGCGCCCCACCCTCTGTTAATCGAGCATCGTTCATCGTAGAGAAAATTGAAAGATACCATTCGATTAGGAATAACATCCTCTACAATTTAATGTGCGTAAAATTTGCATAAGGGACCTTCGTCATATCTAAACGTGCACAAACTTCGAAATTTTCAATGGCAACACCCAAGTTTGACAACATAGTTTGAATCTAGAGCAAAATTCAACCTGTGATACCAAATTTCAAGTCGTTTGGGTGAAGCGTTTATGAGTTGTGAATATGTAACATTTTGAGCTCCTAATGTTAAATTAGTTTCCAAGATTTCCATTCATATCTTATGTAATAATTATCTGTTCCAGCTGATTATTTGTATGACGTTACTACTAAACAACCCAAACGCATTTACGTGATTTTTATTTTTGTGGAAATAATTGTTTGTTTGAAATATTAATTATGAAATTAATAATCGAAAAAATATGAATACAAACCTGGACATGTTTTGATAAAAAAAAAAGAGTTTTTATATGTTTATGTAAAATTCCAGGTGTTTCCCCCCTCTAGTTCTTTCGGAATGTTTAAATATTCAGCATCGCGATGATTTTAGGGGTCGTATATTAGTTTAAATAATGACTAATTTGAAAAAGTTATATTAATTGCAAGTTAATTTTTATTTAAGAAAACGGGCATTTATTTTTACCCAGTTTTAATAAAAACTTTGTATAAACAGTGTTGTATAGATGCAACCTAATCAACGTAATTCTGCTACTCTATTGAAGGATGAAAACTTGTATTGTTATAAATGGGATCTACTTATGTTACTGTCGATAAATAGTTCCGGCTCTACTACGAGTTGAAATCGCATATAAAATATTATAATTTATAATAAAAAATATTTATATAAAACCATTACAAATTATAAAATTATGTGATACTATGCACCAACAAGATTTCAAGCGGTGACCGATAATGACGGAGGTTGCACACCGTATTGACACTTTTAAATTCGTCAGCAAGTTCCAACGGAGTTGTTTTGTCGCGTGATCTGCAGATATTTGTTAGTCTCATAAATTATTTTTCAAACAGCATTACAAAATAACATTTGAAAATAAACATTTCATTCTTCTTTATTTCTTCTTTCTTTTATTGACCCTAGCATGAATGCCCCATTAGTTTTTAGCAACGTACCCAGTACGGCATCTTACCCCTAATAATCGTGCCCTATTTGAGGCTGATATAATCCTACCCATTACAGGCCCACTGCCTTAGTAACACACACATACACACAAGACAACACCACACCCAGCCATGAAAATGCTCACACTCTCATGCAGGAATCGAACCTGCGACCCTTTGGCTGTGATGTAAGTCATAATGCTGAATGTCAAGAGGATAGTTCAATAATTTACTACGGTGCTGTGGTCAATCAACGAAACAACGCCCTTCAAATTGCGCTTTTCAATGTGGAGCTAACACCCGAAAATTGCACATTTCGGAATATTGAATATCTTCGGATATAAAGATAGAAACGTCGTGAAAATTTGAATTTGGACTAATTTGGGGGTCTAGAACTTGTGGGTGACGTCAAAATTGGGTGTTGCCATTAGAATTTCAAAGTTTGTGCGCGATTAGATATGAAGACGGCCCCTTATGCAAACTTTACGCACATTAATTTGTAGAGGATGTTATTCCTAATCGAATGGTATCATTCAATTTTCTCTACGATGAACGATGCTCGATCAACACAGGGTGGGGCGTTTTTTTTCCGCGGCTGTACATCTGTGCTTCTTTACTGGATGATAGTATGACGGTGCATGTTTTGGCGGGTTGTCCGCAAGGAGGGGTGCTTTCACCAATTCATTGGTGCTTAGTTGTTGACTCTCTTTTGGAAAGCATCATTGGTTCTGATGTATCCTGTGTTGGATATGCTGACGACGTTGTTATCATTGCCAGGGGAAAATTTGGTAATAATGTCTCTGACATGATGTCGACTGCTCTTAAGTGTATTGAGACATAGTGCAACAGCACTGGTCTTTCTGTTAACCCAATATATGTTTCTAAAATCAACGAATATTAGACCTTATCGTCCTTTCTAAAAAATGATACTATGCACGGGGTCATAAAAAAATAACAGAAAATTTACAATCTATATAAATAAAATTGAAAATATGTACTTGTGTATGTATGTGTTCATCATCACCAGAGAACGGCTGTACTGAATTTCATGAAGTTGTGTAGGTATCTTTAGAATACGCCGCTTAAAATTTAGTACGGGTTTCTATTACCAAGGGTTGTCGGATTAATTATAAAAAACAAACTTTACATTGAGATAGCATTATGCAGACGATATTTGCTTTGCACATTTATTTAAAGAAAAATATATCATGTTGCGTAGCAACGGTATCAACTGATATGTGCTTATATAGCAGTCGATTTTTTATTTAATCTTTTCCAATTTAATTAATCAAATATATAAAAATAAATTTTATCAGAATTGCATTTTGGACTGGATTATAACAATTAGGACATTCGAGTTTAAAGATGGTGGAATTTATTGATATTTTCAATTTTATACGTCATTTGTTTTATTTTGGTAAATATTTTTTAAATTCATTATGTACATTTAATTGAAACAGAACGAAAATGGTACTTCTGGCACCATTTTAGTGATTAGCATATGTTGATCGAATTTCATAACTTTTATACATTTGCTTACAGACAGTTGTATATATATATATATATATATATATATATATATATATATATATATATATATATATATATAACACCTTGTTACTACAAAGAACATCTTCATAAATTCATCAACACCGTCATCAAAAATAACTACCCGCCCAATCTTATTTTTTCTTTTATTAAAACACATTTTAAATTTAAATTCAAAAACTTGCAACAATTACAGCAACATATTGACAGATCATACTCTAGGATTTCTAAATAATTCATAAACTCCATGTCTTCTTCTAACAGTTAAACTATTCGTATAATTCACTTTAACCTGCTTTGAGAAAACTGCTTAGTCAGTAACAAAAAATTCACTGTAACCTGTTCTGAGATGATTGGTAATACACATGCTTTTCCAGAAGTACCACAGTACTAGGGGTAGATATATTTTCATTTTATTTTCATTATATTCTTTTGATATTACTTTATAATACTTTCCATCCTCATTTCAATAATTAGCCACAAGCTGGTGTAACAGAATATTTTATACTCATGTTTGATTTTTTTGTGTATTTGATCCACTTTGTCTTTTCTTCTACGTCGGGCCATTTACATTATTTCTGTAATACATTTTACAGTTGTGTAAACAGAAACGTAGAATCAGCATTAATGAAACATGTATGGCCCTTGATAACGTACATGGTTTCAGAAATGCTTTTCATATTCATTTTATTCCTTTTATATTCACTAGATTCCATTTATTCAATTTCCAAACTTCTTGCATAGCTCATCGTGCTACACTAGGCTTCTGATTTGCAAAAACCTTCAGTTTACAAGCAATTTTCATTGGTATTTCTCGGGTATATATATTACAAGTAATCATAAAAATCTTCAATTATATATATATATATATATATATATATAGTATTCAAAAAAGTAATCGAACAAATGATTACTACTAATTTTATAACTTAATAGTAGAATCCAAATAATTTTCGACATATTGCACACACATAGATAAATATAAATACATCCTTATAGATTCAACTCAAAATTCTGGGGGTTTTTTTTGAAAATTTTATTTTAAGGCTAAATTTTATTTTGAGACTAATGTCCACACTCAAATTTTCTGTACCCTAAATATGGCGACGAGATTTGCTGTTCTAAATTATTTTCAGTAGTTCAACATATTTTATTATATGTAAAACATAAGATGTACATGAAAATATATCTGTCTATGAAATGTGTGAAGCAAATCGCAACTCTCTCGAAAGCAGAGCAGTTTTTATTAGCTTCAGATAGAAATTTACATTGTTCCAAATTTTAGCGTTTCTCCTATTTCTTTTTGCTATGTAATATGAGTCATCATATTGTAGAACAAAACTGATCATTAGTGAAAAAAGCGTAGGTGGCGGTCACAACATGTTCATTTCACATTCCAAAAGCAGTGGTTTCATTACCACAAAGTTCATATGTAATTTGTTTTGCTTGGTTTTAATAATGAAAAAACAAAAATCTACTTCCAACATTTTCCAGTTCTCATATGTCGATATTTTGGACATGATTTGTAAAAAAATTACTCGCATGCAGTTAAACTCTCTCTACGTTAAAGTCTCTTTAACGTAGGGTTACAAAAAGTGTTTTGAACCCACGAGAGATATATTGTAAATCAGTGAATAATTGCAGGCTATAACAATGACTTGAATTTCGCATTCCTAAATCATTCTCCAAAAATCTACCACAGTGTTTGATATATTAGTAGAAGCCAAATACTTTTCGACATATCGCACACATATTCTGCCAGGAGTTTATTTAATTAGTAGAAGCCAAATACTTTTCGACACACATTCTATCAGCAATTTAACAAACACACATTCTATCAGCAGTTTAATTAACACACATTATGTCAGCAGTTTATTTAACACGCATTCTGTCAGCAGTTTATTTAACACGCATTCTGTTAGCAGTTTATTTAACACACATTCTGCCAGCAGTTTATTTAACACACATTCTGTCGGCAGTACCTGTATTACAATGTATGATGCAAAGAATAAGGAAATTAGTACCTGTATTACATACATCATTTGCAGATATTCCGATTTCTGAACTAAAAACATGGCTGGTACACAAAAAAGGAATTAACATTTTGCCTGTCGTCTTTCAGATCCACAGAATTTTCTGCGTCATTAATTATTTCTAACATTTTCAAATAAATTTGGCAGCTCCAAATTTTGTCTCTCATATTTTAAAAAATTAGAGTTAGAAAAATTGGACGACAACATTGAATACATACTGTTTATTTAGACTATGACTTTTCAAACTACGCGCAGCAACAAAAAATTTAATTTAAAACAAAATAATGGAAAAAATCTGTGAGTATCTTTGACTGAAAAAAAGCTGATGTGAGCAGCCATGATGACTATCAAACCCTATTTTTGAAGAGAAACAAAATGTGGTAAACATTAACAAAATGTGGTAATCATTTTGTATAATTGAAACTGAAAAACAGAACAAATTCTGAAATTGTGAAAAGATTTTGAACATAGCGAAAAAGATTTCGCTGAAAAAAAGAAATTCAGAAATTGTGAAAAAGATGTTGCTGAAAAAAGAAATTCTGAAATTGGGAAAAAGATTTTGAACATAGCAAAAAGATTTTGCTGAAAAAAAGAAATTCTGAAATTGGGAAAAAGATTTTGAACATAGCAAAAAGATTTTGCTGAAAAAAAAGAAAGTCTGAAATTGTAAAAAAGAATTTGAACATAGAAAAAAAGATTTTGAACATAGCAAAAAAAATTTTGCTGAAAAAAAGAAGATACAGACGGTGCATAACACTGGGTGGAAAAAAAGAAATTTTGAAATTTTGAAAATGATTTTGAACATAGCAAAAAGATTTTGCTGAAAAAAAAGAAGGTACAGGCGGTGCATAACACCGGATGGATGGTGGGTACAATAAAAAGAAATGGTTTGTGGTGGTTTACTGCACCGTGTGGATGGTGATGTACAACCCTACAAATATGGTTTGTGACGGTGCTTTACTCCGGGTGGATTGGTGAGCATAAACCTAAAAAAACAACAATATTTTAGTAATTCATGTGAAATTTTCTTTTTTTTTTTGGCCATCAATCTGAAATAAAAAAAATTTTGTGTTAGTGAAACTGAAAAAAAAGGAGGTACAGGCGGTGCATAACACCGGGTAGATGGTGGGTACAAGAAAAAGAAATGGTTTGTGGCGGTGTACTGCACCGGGTGGATGGTGAGGCACAACCCTGAAAATATGGATTGTGGCAGTGCTTTACACCGGGTGGATTGGTGGGCATAAACCTTAAAACATAAATATATTTTTTTAGAAATTCATGTGAAATTTTCTATTTTGGCCATCGAGCACAACTAGAAGAATATGAACCTATTATTATTCCGGCTAAAGAAGAAACAGTCCAAACCGAGAAGGATGTGGACAATAATTTGAAACAACTTGTTCTAGAGGTAAGTCAAATTAGTATATTTGAGAACTTAGTTTTTTGACAATGTATTGTTAATATTATTTTCACGTAACAACAATATTATTTTAACGTAACAACAAAGCAAGATACGAAGCAAAGCCAATTACAAAGTTGCAAATCATTATTTAATCAACCCAACTGAAAAGATAAACTTTGAAATTGCTCAGGTGTGCTCGAAATAAGTCGATTTTCGACACGATTGCACTTGACGGAGGTGGTTATATTACCCCAACCCGAAATAGACTGGCTAGATGTCCAAACAAGATAACGTAGTTAGTAAATTTTACAGGATGGAAGGGCTATGTTTTCGGCGTGGAGATTTCTAGAAATGAAATTTCGATAACGGGATTCGAACTCAGATTGTAGAAATAGCACAATGTTGGTGCACTACCATAGACACAAACCCACGCCCCGGGCCAACGGCCGTACCGTGCTGAAAACACCGGTTCTCGTTAGATCACCGAAGTCACGCAGCATCGGGCGCGGTTAGTACTTGGTGGGTGACCACCTCGGAACACCGCGTGCTGTTGGCCATCTCGGGTGCGGTATCCCCGTGGTTTGCGCGCTAGATTTGCACGCTACCACAAATGTCGCCGTGTTCATGCGGAGTACGATCACGTTAAACATGTGGGTCCGTAAGTCCTTCCGAGAGGTTGGTGGTAGGGGAAGGAGGGTACGGTCCCTGTGGATGCCTCCCCCACTGGGTTCCGGTCTAAATTGGGTGGCACTTCCCGGCCGTCCATACAGTTACCTTACACCTTTCTGGTAGGTCGGACGGTCTGGGTCTCAACAATCAACAACAACAACAAACCCACGCCCACAAGTGAGACTCGGAATCACAAGAAAATGCTTGCCTCAACCACAGCGAAATATAAAAAACATTTTTGATTGCAGTTCTAATTTTGGAAGGGCTATGTTTTCGGCGTGGATATTTCTAGAAATGCAATTTCGATAACGGAATTCGAAATAAGATTTTTACAAATAGCACCATGTTGGTACACTACCGGAGACACAAATCCACGCCCACAAGTGAGACTCGGCAGCATAAGAAAATGCTTGCCTCAACCACAGCGCAATATAAAAAACATTTTTGATTGCAGTTCTAAATTTGGAAGGGCTATGTTTTCGGCGTGGATATTTCTAGAAATGCAATTTCGATAACGGAATTCGAAATAAGATTTTTACAAATAGCACCATGTTGGTGCACTACCGGAGACACAAATCCACGCCCACAAGTGAGACTCGGCAGCATAAGAAAATGCTTGCCTCAACCACAGCGCAATATAAAAAACATTTTTGATTGCAGTTCTAATTTTGGAAGGGCTATGTTTTCGGCGTGGATATTTCTAGAAATGCAATTTCGATAACGGAATTCGAAATAAGATTTTTACAAATAGCACCATGTTGGTGCACTACCGGAGGCACAAATCCACGCCCACAAGTGAGACTCGGCAGCATAAGAAAATGCTTGCCTCAACCACAGCGCAATATAAAAAACATTTTTAATTGCAGTTCTAATTTTGGAAGGGCTATGTTTTCGGCGTGGATATTTCTAGAAATGCAATTTCGATAACGGAATTCGAAATAAGATTTTTACAAATAGCACCATGTTGGTGCACTACCGGAGACACAAATCCACGCCCACAAGTGAGACTCGGCAGCATAAGAAAATGCTTGCCTCAACCACAGCGCAATATAAAAAACATTTTTGATTGCAGTTCTAATTTTGGAAGGGCTATGGTTTCGGCGTGGATATTTCTTGAAATAAAATTTCGATAACAGGATTCGAACTCAGATTGTTACAAATAGCACAATGTTGGTGCACTACCGTAGACATAAGTCCACGCCCACAAGTGAGGCTCGGCAGTACAAGAAAATGCTTGCCTCAACCGTAGCACAATATAAAAAGCATTTTTGATTGCAGTTCTAATTTTGGAAGGGCTTTGTTTTCGACGTGGAGATTTCTAGAAATGACATTTCGATAACAGGATTCGAACTCAGATTGTTACAAATAGCACAATGCTGGTGCACTACCGTAGACATATATCCAGGCCCACAAGTGAGACTCGGCAGGGCAAGAAAATGCTTGCCTCAACTACAGCGCAATATAAAAAACATTTTAGATTGCAGTTCTAATTTTGGAAGGGCTATGGTTTCGGCGTGGATATTTCTTGAAATAAAATTTCGATAACAGGATTCGAACTCAGATTGTTACAAATAGCACAATGTTGGTGCACTACCGTAGACATAAGTCCACGCCCACAAGTGAGGCTCGGCAGTACAAGAAAATGCTTGCCTCAACCGTAGCACAATATAAAAAGCATTTTTGATTGCAGTTCTAATTTTGGAAGGGCTTTGTTTTCGACGTGGAGATTTCTAGAAATGACATTTCGATAACAGGATTCGAACTCAGATTGTTACAAATAGCACAATGCTGGTGCACTACCGTAGACATATATCCAGGCCCACAAGTGAGACTCGGCAGGGCAAGAAAATGCTTGCCTCAACTACAGCGCAATATAAAAAACATTTTTGATTGCAGTTCTAATTTTGGAAGGGCTATGTTTTCGGCGTGCAGATATCTAGAAATGACATTTCGATAAAGATTCGAACTCAGATTGTTACAAATAGCACGATGTTGGTGCACTACCGTAGACACAAATTCACGCCCACAAGTGAGACTGGGAACCACAAGAAAATGCTTACCTCAATCACAGCGCAATATAAAAAACATTTTTGATTGCAGTTCTAATTTTGGAAGGGATATGTTTTTGGCGTGGAGATTTCTAGAAGTGAAATTTCGATAACAGGATTCGAACTCAGATTGTTACAAATAGCACAATGTTGGTGCACTACCGTAGACACAAATCCATGACAAGTGAATATCAAGGTGAGTTCTAATTTTTAATTTTTCTATATGACATACATTTATATATAATGATACCATATTTATATTCATTATATTAATGACACATCTTAATTATATTAATGATACATATTAATTATATTAATGATTTATATTAATGATACATAAATTTGTACACTTACTTAAAATATTTCCACAATTAGCATTCCAAATTCCTATCTCATGCCCAGCACATATTGCAACCTCATTAAATTCTATCCCACGCCACTAATATTAACTCACAATTAGCATTCCAAATTCCTATCTCATGTCCATCACATATTGCAAACTCATTAAATTCCATCCCACTCCACTAGTATTAACTCACAATTAGTATTCCAGATTCCTATCTCATATCCAGAGCACATATTGCAACCTCATTAAATTCTATTCAGCGCAGCCTCATTAAATTCTATCCAACGCAACCTCATTAACTTCTATCCAACGCCACTAATATTAACAATTTGGCAGACACTTCCTCTTTTTTGTCGATCATACTATACCATTCACATATGGTCACTAATCTTAAACTCTATGTAAACGTTCTAATATAATATATATATGTATATATATAGTTCTTGTTCTTTTAGGTTTTGAACCTCATCCGAGATTCGTCTGAACATCATCCTATATTTATTATAACCTCATCCGAGATTCAGTATAAATCTGTATAAGATTTGTTATCTCAATAAAAATGTTAAATTACTCATCTATGTTATTTGTTTGCTTCAAAATTCAAACATGTGCTAATCTTTTTCAAACGAACCAAGACGCTTCCTTATGGGAATCTATGAAAATGATCACAGACATATAGCGACAATATTTAAATGAAATTTAGCGATAATATTTAAATGAAATTTAGCGATAATATTTAAATGAAATTTAGCGATAATATTTAAATGAAATTTAGCGATAATATATAAATGAAATTTCGAAATTTAGCGTTAAATATTAAACGTTAAATTAGACGTTATTAAACTAAATTTAACGTTAAATTAGCGTCAAATATTTAAATGAAATTTAGCGTAAAATTAGCGTTAAATTTTTAAATAAAATTTAGCGTTAAGTTTCATTGTCGCTAAATTTCATTTAAATATTGTCGCTAAATTTCATATTTGCAAAATTTCATGAATTCTAGTACCTTGGTCACGTACAGCAAAAGTTGAGTATTAAGTAGAAGTAAAGTGCATGCGGGTGGCGCAATTCTTGGGTTCGGCCTATTCTTTTCCCCGCGGTTAGTTTGCATTTTTCGTCTTGTATAAAGAATTTTTGTGGAGATAAAATCGCTCTACAAAATAACGGACGCCGCTTTAAGATTCAAAAGATTTGTAGAGCACTGACATTTCAAGGATTTTATCTTGTAGAAATAATTCGTGTCGAAATGAAATACAATATCCGCCATCTCCAGGGATCTAAAAAGTAGGAGTCGTCGCTTTGGGATTCTAAAGAGTTGCAGTGGGTTTAGATATAAAAGCACGAACATTGCAAGGATTTTAAAAACAGTATTTAAACCCAGTCTACTTGCAAGTTAAGTTTTTTACCAAGAAGTTGTTGCACACACACACACACACACACACACACAGATATATATATATATATATTCCGTCTCTCTCTCTCTCTCTCTATATATATATATATATATATATATTAGAAAAATATCTAAAAATAAGATATACAAAAAACACAATCATAACACTTCATAACATTAAGGCGCATTGCCGCTCTTTCATGTTTAGCAGGTATATAATAGTAAATACATCATCAAATTGAAAAAGGGGGGGAGGTACAAAGGAAAGGGGGAAAAGAAAGGAGAGTGCTTACAGGAACGACAGAAAAAAGGTTTATTCCAATCTTAAGCCCCCTTTTTTGCTTCATGGTCTATATACTTCGGGATGTTTCACAGATTTCATCGGACGGAGGAGTGCTTCAGGAAGACAGAGGCACCGGGAGTGTTTCTAGAGTAAAAGTGCTTTAACCGGAAACGGAGGGTCACTATCCCCCCCGGCCTTTTTTCTGCCGTTCCTGTAAGCACTCTCCTTTCTTTTCCCCCTTTCCTTTGTACCTCCCCCCCCTTTTTCAATTTGATGATGTATTTACTATTATATATATATATATATATATATATATATATATATATATATATATATATATATATATATATATATATATTCCGTCTCTCTCTCTCTCTCTCTCTCTCTATATATATATATATATATATAGATCCATCGAAAACTCGAGTTGCGATTTTCGGCATGATTCCAAGACTTTCCCTATACATTACCATGTATTGCAGGGAAAGTAAAATCTGATGTGGGCAGCACATGACTTTCCCTGTAGACTTATATCCACGTTTTGCATATTTTAATTAAATTTAATTCCCTTTTAACAAAATTTTCGTTCTCATTTTGTAACTGGACTTATTTTCATGGGTGGCGTAGAGAAAATACGAAAAAACTAAAATATCTCGAGAATGGCTAGTCTTCGTGTAATGGGGTTGGTCGTATTCGTTCATTTGTAAAAAATTACGTATAAAATAAACATTTAATGGATATATTTAAGCATACGTAGTTTTTATTTTAGATTTTGACGATTTTTGCGGGCCATTTTGCAAAAAATGGCAGGTTATTTTACTTTCGAATCATACCAAAATCTGATCAGCACCAGGGTAACCCACAAGCGACTTATATACCGAATTTTGTTAAATTCAAACTATTAGTTTTTCAGCTAGAGTGGATACAGTATTTGCGGCCATTTCGCAAAAAAGGCGGGTTCTTTTATTCTGAATCGTACCCAAAACCACTCAGCACCAGATTCACCCACAAGGGACTTACCTACAAAATTTTATGAAATTTGGTCAATTAGTATTTTAGTTAAAGTAGATACAAAATCTGCACATATAGACAGACAGATAGACACACACACACATACTTTCACACATACACACATACTTTCACACACACTCACACACACACACACAGACATCACTTCAAAAATGTTTGATTCGTGATAAGGGGTGCTTGAAACGTGCTCTCCCGTCGAAAACTCGAATTCGAATTTTCGACCTCGTCACAACACTTTCCTTATACATTATGTATATAAGGAAAGTAATAGTTCATCTATTAAACGCTATTAATAATTATAAACTACAATTTTCCTCTATTAAACCAGTATTTTAATTCAAATGAACCAATTCCTATCATAAATAATTGGATGGTGTCTCAACTCGACTTCATACCAGAATCCATTTTTAGTATATATTTTTTTTTCAAATTCTACAAGAAAAATTTTGAAAAATCGCTTTTATGGGTCCAAATTATTACAATTATAGCGTGTTGCCTTTCACTTTAAAGGACTTTCGATTGGTACCATACTTGACAATGTAGCGGCAGAGGGGAGCTAATAACGTAACGAGTAAAAAAAATCTGATGTGGGCAGCACATGACTTACCCTGCAGACTTAAATTCATTTTTTCTTTATTTCTTTAATAATTCATTAAATTGAGTTTAATTGCACGAAATAACACTAAATTTGCATTTTTAATTCAATTTCTGTTTTTATTTGGTAAATGGACATTTTTCCAAAAGTGGCATAACTGAATGCAAAAAATCTCAAATATCTCGAGTACGGTTAGTCTTAGAGTAATAAAGGTGTTCTTATTCTTTTCCTCATCAAAAATTACGTATAAAATAAGCATTTAATTGATTATTTGAACATACGTAGCTTTTTTTTAGATTTTGGCGATTTTTGAGGGCCATTTCGTAAAAAAAGGCAGGTTGTTCTTTTCCGAATAATACCAAAATCTAATCAGCACCAAAGTATCCCACAAGTAACTTATCTACTAAATTTTGTGAAATTTGGTCAATTAGTATTTTAGCTACAGAGTGGATACATGAAATTTTTAAAGGGGCCATTTCGAAAAAAAAGGCGGGTTCTATTTTTACGAATCGTACCAAAAACTAATCAGCACCAGGGTCATATCCAAGTGACTTACTTACCAATAATGATAAAATTCGGTCGATATGAAATTCGGTCGATAAGTTTTTGAGTTAGATTGGATACATACATTGCACAGGCAGATAGACAGACAGACACATAGACACACACACAGACGTCACGTTAAAAATAGTTTTTTCGTATTCTAGGGGTCTCGAAACGTGTAGATCCGTCGAAAACTCGAGTTGCGATTTTTGGCACGATTCCAATACTTTCCTTATACATTGCCATGTATTGCAGGGAAAGTAAAAATTGTATCGCGGCTATTTTTCAAAACAGTGATTGAAACTATAAAGTCTAGTGATTATTGAGCCATATAAATAAACCCTTTCATGCATGAATATATCAAATTTTGTCCTATGCTGCCGTGTTAAAAAAATATAAATTTTCAAATAAATTTCGAAGGTTTTGCTCGTATTTTGAAAATTCTATCTAGTTCTAAATTTTTTTTAACAAAGCCGGATATAAAGTTCTGTGAAAATCCATTAATATTTGTGGCCGCTATTGCGTGTACAATAAGTCGACCACATACATACAGACAGACAGACAGACGGACATAACTCCAAAACTAGTCAAAACGTGTTCGGACGGGCTAAAAACATATATTGGCATCAAAATCTCGAAATCGAAAATTTCTCAGAACTACGTATGAGAAAGCAAAAATTCAAATTCAATGTTCCTTCCTATTTCAATAACAAAAGTGTTTTTTTTTTCTTTCCCCCAATGGCCAGGCATTGACTATTTCATCTTCGCCTATACATCGGCCAGAACAGTGAACCTCTTAGCCGTCAAAGACGTTGCCCCAGCGCACCAGTGGGGGTGGGAACATATTGCGCCCAACAACACAAACATCCATGTCTTACGTGGGACTCGAACCCACAACGTGGCGGCCGATCAATCGCTGGAAACGCTCGCCTTGACCGTTCGGTCACCACGTCGACTGAAATGAGCCAACAGTACACGGTGTTCCCAGGTGGTCACCCACCCAAGTACTAACCGCGCCCGATGCTGCTTAACTTCGGTGATCAACGGGAACCGGTGTTTTTAGCACGGTACAAGCGTTGGTTTATAACGAAAGTGTACAAAATGAAAATTTAAAATACTTTCTGTCGCTATGGAAATCATCTAGTTAATATACGCATAATAGACGTATTAAGACAAAACTGAGTAATTTACGTTCCCCCAGAGTGTTTAACTTACCTGAAGCATAGTTTCACTTCGAAAATCCTTCAAATCCTTTAATGCAGGCTCAACATACATCACATTTTGAATTTCAGTACGAGGTATTAAATAATTTCCCTGGTGAGTTTTAAACAGATTACTGTACAAT
Organism: Amaurobius ferox; assembly: GCA_951213105.1. Taxonomy (NCBI): domain Eukaryota; kingdom Metazoa; phylum Arthropoda; class Arachnida; order Araneae; family Amaurobiidae; genus Amaurobius; species Amaurobius ferox. The sequence continues at coordinate 148,721,866 of OX578137.1, read as the reverse complement.
TCTAAACTGTTTTGATCCATTATTTGCTGATCACGCAGTATTTACCTTTAAACTCAAATCCGTTGATTGTGTATATGCCTATGGTTGTATATGACAAACAGAAAAGACTATCCACGCGAGATAGTATGTTTAGTTTGCTTTGAAAAGAACACTCGTTTAGCTTCTTTACAACAAATAAGTGAAAACATCGCCAAACATAAAAGAATATTCTTTGCACAAATGCTAAATTAAACTCTGTTCAAAAGCGTAACTATTTGAATAAAATTAACACGAAAAGGCGTTTTCATGCTTGTATATAAAGTATTCTTTAAGTGAAATTAAATATTCTTTGTATACAGGGTGTCCCAAAAAGATTGAAACGCGCTTTAATTGTTTAACTGTTGGAGAAAAGTGGGCAATGCAAATTGCAAAAATGTTGAAAGTAAGGTAGGAAATAAGACTACATTAATGAAATAGTTCTCCCATTCATTTTCAAAAAGTTATACTTTTTTACTTTTTATACGACCCCTTAGACAAATTTGGTCAATCAGAAAATTTTTATTTTTAATGCAACAAGATTGTTAAACAGGAAAGTTCAATCATGCATAAAGCATTGATTATAAAACACTTTCCAACTGAAAATGTAATTTTAATTAAGAGTCTCTAAATTGTGATAAATTCAGCGCTGATATTTTTTTTAAATATCACAGTAATTTATTATATTTGATAACTTAAAACTTCAAAAAAGACAATCAAAAAATACAATGATTGTAACCATGGAGGTAAAAGTAAGCAGTTAAAACTTCACATTAATAAAACTCCAATATCGTGTAAGACAATAATTTAGGTGGCGCTGGGATAAGTGCATTTCATGAATTTCTATGGCGAAAGACTAAAAATATTTTTTAAACTGTCAGTTTTGTAAAAATAAATAATTAACGCAATACAAGTTTGAAATGAAACAATAACGAATTTTCCTACTCATTCAAAATTGTTTTACCTTTCCATTTATTTTTATCTCCATAGATTTTATACTCTATCCTACTATTATGAAAAAATACTGGTTAATTATACTCATAATTAATTAACTCTTAATTTAAAACTAATAAAAATACATATACTAAATACTATGCCTTTCTGTTCTGCCAATCAGCAATAGCAGCCACTTTACTACCACTAGCGACACCTATATATAATTTTCAAAACATTATGGCATTTTTAAGCATTTCTTCCTTAGGAGTTTTATCTTCTTCTTTCTACCTCCATGCTAGTTACACTAAATGAACTTTATTCAAATAACGCCATTGTAATACTGTGTAACTGCCTCTATATGTAAAATCAATGAATATTTCATCATTTAAAATAAAAAATATCGTAATTGCGTTGGCTCAGTATTTAGATAAACAGATAATACGTAAAAAAATATGATGTGGGCAGCACATGACTTTCCTTCTATAATGCAATGAATTTACTACTTTTACAGTAAAAAAAATAGATTATTTCTATAGTAGATATTTATATTCTTTCCAAGATATTGAATTTTCGTCAATAAGTCGTCATTTTCATTGATTTGACGTCATTTTTATCGTCATGAGTCGTCATTTTTATCCATTTGGCGAGTTTATCGTTAATTTAACAACATTTAAAAAAGTTGCCAAGTTGGCTACATTCCACCAAATTCGTCGCCAAAATCTCGCCAAGCGTTATGAACGGAGAAGTAAGTTATTCTTACAGCACATAAATGACTATTGGCGTTCAAATACAAAAGTATTACTCAAAGTATATTTTTTCTTGAATGGAACGAGCTAGATCCACAAAAATAATGTCACCAAATTTATCGCATGGTATTACATATGAAAAGTGAACATGTTTCTCAATAGGAAATATTTTTTTTTATTTTATCTTTCGGCGAACCATTTGCTTTACTTGCTGAAAAAGAGCCTGCGCAGCTAATAAATATTACAACACATTTAAAATGTAGATTAGAAAAAAAATTTATTAGCATTTAAAGCTTAAATACATTTTACGAACATTTGAAAAATAGGAATACAAATTAAATGCATGCCAACACGCTTCCCCTTGTCAAAAATTACACTTAAACATAAACATGTTTAATTCGTGCTAGAATTTCATTCAGAAATTGTAGAAAATTAAAATATACAAATTTCTCGTTATATTAAAAGCTTGCTGGGTTTGCGGATGGCAAAATTATTTCTGAAAAGTGTTATTCACCCATTTGTACTTATAACGGTATCGATTCTATCTTTCGTACTATATGACCTACATGGATATGATTTTTGAAACTCATAGGCATGATAAAAAAATATAATTAAACCCTTGGAAAGATATTTATTATAAAATATATCTCTTTTTACTTTCCTTATATATATAATGTATAAGGAAAGTATTGTGACGGGGTCGGAAATTCGAATTCGAATTTTCGACGGGAGAGCACGTTTCAAGCATCCCTGTTCAGGAATCAAACATTTTTGATGTGATGTGTGTGTGTGTGTGTGTGTCAGTGAGTCTGTGGAGACGATAACTGACGAACGAAAGAACCGATTTGAACCAAATTTGGTACAAAAATCACAATCCATAAACACTAGAAGTCAATTGCTTTTATACGCAATCGAATGTTCAGAACCCCCCTAAATTTTCGAATGAAATTTTGAAAAAATCATCAAAAAATCAAAAGCACTCATTAAGTTACGCAAATAGACATTTCTTATATAAATTTCTCTTAGAAAACGATGGAAATAAATTTTAGAACGCTAACATGAACCGTTCCTGAGATATTGCACATTTTCCAAAAAAATCATCAAAAAGTCATATTAAATTAAAAAAAATTATTTCCTATTGAGAAACATGTTCACTTTTCATATGTAATATCATGCGATAAATTGAGTGACATCATTCTCGTGGATCTAGCTCGTTCCATTCATGACAAAAGATACTTTGAGTAATACTTTTGTATTTGAACGCCAATAGTCATTTATCTGCTGTAAGAATAACTTATTTATTCTTCCATAACGCTTGGCGAGATTTTGGCGACGAATTTGGCGGAATGTCGCCAACTTGGCGACTTTTTGAGGTGTTGCCCAAATTAACGCAAATCTCGCCAAATGGTTAAAAATGACGCTAAATCAATGAAAATGACGACTAATTGTCGAAACTTCAATATCTTGTAAAGAATATTAGTACCTACTATAAGAAAAACCTATTTTATTTTCTGTAAAAGTAGTAAATTCATTACATTATATAAGGAAAGTCATGTGTTGCCCACATCAGATTTTTTCTTATATGCTGAGACGGCAATTGTAGACATTTCAGAATACCACTGAATTACCAGGCCAGTTACAACATTTGTAGCAGAATCTCTCTCAGATGGACATAAGCAAACTTAGTTACTTGATGCCGCACTGAAAATCGGCTTGTATAGTTGTCAGTGGAGTATTTCCCACTTACTAAAATGCCATCTTCTTGTTGTCACCATTTCCTCATAAAACTTTTGTTCGTTTTCAAAATCTAATCATTTGAATATCTTTTCAAACGATACACATGCCGAAATCAGCTACTGTAGCACAATTTCTAATGGGTGCATATAGTTTTTTGCAACAGAGTGTATCAAAAATTTTTTTATTCTAAAGCATTAATAGTAATAAAAAATAAAATATGTATACAAATATCAAATTAAACAAAATTTTTTTAAAAGCTTTCATAGATGGGGGCAAGTGGCGTATACACTTCGGAATACTTTTCGACGGAAGTATTAAACATTTTTTTCGACTATTATAACTTTCTTTATATACATAGTATAATGTATAAGGAAAGCATTGTGACGGGGTCGAAAATTCAAATTCGAGTTTTCGACGGGAAAGCACGTTTCAAGGCACCACTGAACACGAATTAAACGTTTTTGAGGTGATGTCTGTGTATGTGTGTCTGTGTGTGTATCTCTGTGTGTGTGTGTCAGTGAGACTGTGGAGACGCTATCTCACGAACAAATGGAGCGATTCGAATGAAATTTGGTACAGCAATTACAATCAGTGAATACTATATGCTTGTTGTTCTTAAATGCAATCGAATGTTCAGAACTCCTAAATTTTTGAGTGAATTTTTGAAAAAATCATCAAAACATGAAAACCTTTGAAAAAGTTGCTGAAATAAACATTTATGTAATTTTTCATTAGAAAACGATTAACATAAACTTTGAAACGCTAACATGAACCGTCCTCGCGATATTGCACAAAATTCAAATATATTTATTTTAAAATCACATAAAGTGCAGCAAAAAGTTAACTATAGTGTAATATGTTCAATTTTCATATGTAATATTATGTGATAAATTTGGTGACAACATTCTGGTAGATCTATCTCATTCCATTCCTGAGGGAGGATACCTTGGGTAATACTTTTGTATTTGAACGCCAATAGTCATTTATCTGCTATAAGAATAACGTATTTCTCCATCCGCTTGATGATATTTTAGCGACGAATTTGGTTGAATGTCGCCAACTTGGCGACTTTTTAAATGTTGCCAAATTAACTAAAATATCTCAAAATCGATAAAAATGACGCTAAATAAACGAAACGAAAATGATGACTAATTGAAGAAAATAAAATATCTTGGAAATAATAGAAGAATCAATTATAAGAGCAACTTATTTTTCCGTCCGGAACATTTGGCAAAATTTTGTTGACGAATAAGTGGTCGAATATCTCCAACTTTGTAACTTTTTAAATGTTGCCAAATTCACAAAAATGTCACTTAATTGATAATGACTTAATTTCATGAAATGCTAAATCAATGAAATGACTAATTTATGATAGTTAAATATCTTGGAATATCTATATAAGAAAAGATTATAAGAATAACCCACTTCTCTGTCCGTCTGCCCATAACTCTTAGCGAGAAATTTAGCGGCACGTCGCCAGGCGACTTTTCTAAAAGTTGCCACACTTACAAAAATGTCGCCAAATTGTCTTGCAGACTCATATTCACGTTCTCTTTATTTCATTAATAATTCACTAAATTGGGTTTAATTGCACAAAATAGCTCCCATGATTATTTTTAATTACACAGAATTTGCGCTTCAATTTTGGTTTTCGTTTGGTAACGACTTATTTTTAGAGGTGGCGTAACGAAAATGAAAAAAAACTAAAATATCCCGAGAACGGCTAGGCCTAGAGTAATAGGGTTGGTCGTATTCTTTCCGTCGTCAAAAATTACATATAAAATAATCATTTAATTGATATATGTGAGCCTATGTAGTCTTTTAATTTTAGATTTAACGATTTTCCCTGACTATTTCGAAAAGAAAGGCAGGTTCCTTTTCTTTCAAATCGTACCAAAATCTAATCAGCACTATATTACCATACAAGGGATTTATTTACCAAATTTTGTGAAATTTGGTCCTTTAGTTTTTCAGCTGGATTTGATAGAGCCAATTTTTGCGGTCCATTTTGCAAAACAGGTAGGTTCTTGTATCCCGAATCTTATCAAAATCTAATCAACACCAGGGTCACCTACAATAGAGACTTAACTACTTTTGTGAAATCCGCGGTCGGTTAGTCTTTCAGTTAGAATGAGTACAAAATCTGCACAGACACATACACAGACGTCACGCTAAAATAGTTTTTATCGTGTTTTAGAAGCGTCAAAACGTGTACATCCGTCGAAAACTCGAGTTGCGATTTTCGGCACGATTTCAATTCTTTCCCTATGCATTGCCATGTATTGTAGCCAAAGTAAAATATCTGATGTGGGCAGCATATGACTTTCCATGCAGACTCATAATCACGTTCTCTTTATTTCTTCAATAAATAATTCATTAAATTGATTTTAATTGCACAAAACAACACGCATAATTATTGTAAATGACACTGAATTTGCACTTTAAATTCAATTTTCGTTCTACAGACTTATAACCATGTTCTTTTTATTTTAATTAAATTTATTTCACTTTTAATTCAATTTTCGTTTTCATTTAGAAACTGGACTTATTTTGAAAGGTGGCGTAGCGAAAGTGAAAAAAAACTACAATATATCGAGAACGGCTAGTCCTAGAATAATTGGGTTCATTTTAATCTTTTTATCGTGGGAAATGACGTATAAAACAAGTATTTAATTGAAATATTTAAGCATAGGTAATCTTTATTTTAGATTTTAGCGATTTTGCGGGGTATTTCGCAAAAAAGACAGGTTCCTTTTCTTTCGAATCGTTCCAAAATCTAATCAGCACCAGGATCACCCACAAGTGTCTTACCTACCAAATTTTAGGAAAATCGTTTAATTCGTTTCTCAGTTAAAAACTATTATTTAAAAATAATATTTACTAATGATTTATTTTTATAGATAAAATGTCAGAAAACGTTGAAAATAAAGCATTATACAGTGATTAGAGATGAAATATTGTTTTACATACCGCACTCTCAGTATCAACAGAACGCTAAAAGTGCGCCACTGTTATGCATTCATTTGAAACAATTTTTAATATTCAGAACTTTTAATAAATGTAGAGGTGCTACATTGAGTGCCATTTTGTCCGCGCAAAGCGTGGATGGGAACGGCTAGTACTACATATGAGGGTATGAGAATTTGAGTATTCAAGTTATTTATATTGGTTTTCAACAAAATCATATTTCGTTCAAGTCGTTTATCATATATTTTTACTAAGGAGATTGGTTTTTGCTCTAGAAATCATTTTTTATGGTATCCATAAATGACTACATATAAAATATGGAAAAATAAAAATATTTATACTTTCATCTCGCATACTCAAAATGGCGGATTTATTTACATTCATTTCATTGGTCACCTCGTTTTATTAATATCCTACCTACATTATATAATGCATAGAGAAAGTATTGTAACGGGGTCGAAAATTTGACAAAAGAGCACGTTTTAAGCATCCCTGAACTCGAATCGACCATTTTTGAGTGTGTGTGAGGGGAAGTGATATCTCACGAGCAAATGAAGTGTTTCGAAAGAACTAAATATGATTATTAACAGTACCCCCCCCCCTCTTCCAAATTTCGAAGGAATCTTAATAAAATCATTGAAAAAAATCAATACTTTCTATATTGATAAATGGAATATCATTGCATGCGTAATTTTTCATTAAGAAACGAATTATATAAACATCAGAACGATAGTATGAGCTGTAATACGAGCTGTGTATGAAGTCGAATTATCGTGCAATTTGAGAATAAATAAAAAAAAAATCTTAAAATATCAGAACCTACAACACTGTTATATAAATAATCGTTTCATAAGTAATTTTTTCATTAGAAAAAGAATGATACACATTTTCGAACGCAAACCTTTCTCGAGATATTGTATGTTTTTCAAGTAAATTTACCAAAAATGCGACAAAATTAAAACGTAATATCATTAAATATCTTCACTTGCCATATCCAACAATTTATGACAAATAAGTTAACCCCATTCTCGTGGATCCACTTCGTTCCATTCACGAAACAAGATACATTTTTAATAGTTTCATTTTGGCATTCAAGAATTGGCCAATAATTCAAGTTGTATTCATAATATGTCAGTTACATTTTAATGAAAATTTTACGCGTGAGTTCGAATAAGTTATTCTATTTGGAGTCATCATTTGCCATAAACACCCAATTACATAAGTACCACGTGATGTCAATTCAATCCCATAAACATTGTAAGTGGTTTTTACGCACCCTATTATTTATCTATTAAAGAAATAATGCCATTGCATAATGTAGAGGAAATCATGTGCTGCCCACATCACATTTTTTATCTCAAAATACCTCTCCGAGCTTCACTTTTCACCCAAAATTCATCTGAAATAGGCGCCATATCCCATTTAACTATTTTTCACTGGGGAAAATTTAAAGGCCTATAACTTACAAACTATGCGGGAACTTTCTAAACAGTTTAAGTGACTTTTGCAATATTCGAACATTTTTAGATTATTTCCATAACACTTCTCACGTTGTTCGCAATTTATAAGCACACTTTTATAGTAACATGATATAGTACGAGTATTATGCCTTTGAATATGCTGTTTAAAAATTGTTACTTTCCTTATATACATAGTATTATGTATAAGAAAAGTATTGTTGAAGACCCAGACCACACGGCTGACCCAAATGTATGCAGCAGCAAAACGTGAGGCCTGGAGAATAGAAAAGTATTGTGACAGAGTCTAAAATTCAAATTCGAATTTTCGACGGGAGAGCACGTTTCAAGCATCTCTGATCACGAATCGAACATTTTTGGGGTAATGTCTGTCTGTCTGTGTGTGTGTATGTGTGCGTGTGCGTGTGTGAGATCAAAGTGTCCATATCCGATCGAATAAAATCGATTGAAGCTTCCCCAGTGGATATTTTTTAACGTTCGGATAACGAACGCGGAAACAAAGCAAGATGGACAATAAAGACAATTACAAAATTGTAGAATATTTTCCAATAAGTGGGATTTGACAAAAATGCTGTTATAGAAAACATTTAGTTGACGCATTGGTATTTAAACCCAACAAAGACAGGGAGAAAACAGTCTTAGAGGCCACGAAAGCCCTATTTCCTCCATGTTAAATCCACCATTTTTACATACCTTTTTCTCAGAAACCATTAAAGCTATAAGTCTAACATATTTATAGTTCATAAAGGAATATGTTTTACATATTTTAACGGCTTGTTGTTTTATGAAATTATAATTCAATATAATTTGCTAACTTTGAGCATTTTTTCAGAAAGCATTTTTCATTACATGCAATTTTTTTTTAAAAAGTTTGAAGCAAATAGCTGAAGCTTTGTGTTAAAATGTTCAATAATGCAAAACAAATATATCATAAAAATTTCAAGTTATTAAGCTTGACAGATATTGAAAAAAAATGGAGCATGTAAAATTATTGGTTTGAGAAAAAAGTATTTAAAGATTATGACATCTGAAGTGGACTGTGAAGTGGTTCAAGAAGAACACTAATACTTTCAAACTTCTACTTACTCAATTGACTAATGTGATAGATCATTAGAAGGAGAATATTTTGTACTATTTAATGCAATAATAAAATAAAAATATGTTTTAAGTCGATTTTTGCTTTCCTGGTCAATTTAAACAATCAAACTGTAACGTTTTCAATAAGTTTTATTTTGTTTAACAACGTACGGTGCTTAGCGTCGCAAACATTTGCCTGAATTGAAAATTGCATCTGCACGCGTCTGTTCCATAGTCGGATTTTAGCCTTATACAGAGTTTCGAGATTGTTATAAGAGACTTAGCACTCCCCCCCTCTCTGGCCCTCCTGTTTTGTCTACTCCGGGAGAGAAATTGAAAATCCGGCTCAATTAGATTCCGTCCAATGGTTAACACTGTAACCGTGTAAAGGTTCTCTCTCCAAGACCACCAAGGTGGCTTTTAGATGATCTAAAATGTTCAAAATAAGAAACATTTTCTCCGCCGCTGGAGATTATATCGAAAACCTCGTTACATAAATTTTTATCCGATGGTCGATATTATAAGCATGTAAATGTTCAACTTTATATGTGGCCAAGGGCTTCTGGAGGATCTGAAACGACTTCTTTTTTGAGGGATAAATAAAAAATATGATAAGTTCTGTACCGTAGTCTATACCACAAATGTGAAAATTTTAAACCTTCTAGATCACCGAGGAAGCTTCTGGAAGATCTGAAATAGCAAAAACATGTTAGACGCTTTAGACAATTATATATAGCGATATGGCTGTGGATGGCTGGCTGTAATATTTAAGAATGCTAAAATAAATAGCTTACATGCTCTTATATGCTCAAGAACTTTATGTACAGTCAGTTCAAAATGCTTTCCATCAGCAACAATGCATATCTGTATTCGAGCAGACGTCACCGTATTTCAGCTCCTGATGATACGACTTTTTTACAGACTATGTATAAGCGTTCAGTTCGTTCCTGGTATCGATTCTTACTCATGATCCAATACTCTACAACTTTATAATGATATTTATCCCTCTATATTTCTTTACTGCATAATTCGTTATTCTAACTTTTTTATTTCCTCGCTAGGGACAAAGCAATGACCTTTATTCGATCGGGAACGGCAACTCTGCTATATATAGACCGAACGTACACACTAGTTAACCTTTCCTTAAAAAGTTATTGTGGTTCTAAAAGACTTTCCTCGGAACCCTGTACATTCCAAAGCAGGTACTATAAACCTATAGAGAAAGTTATATAGGGATCACGATGTTTACCGTGCTGTATTTTTTAAACTCTACAAGCACGGAAATTGGATAATATTTCACCCAATTCTCAACAAAAATACAGGTATTTTTTTACTGCAACAGATATTTCAATATAAAATTCAGCAAAAATGTGAGCCTCTATTTAACAGAAGTCACGGACCACCAAGAATCGACGAAGGAATTACAAAATCATTTCCTTCATTATGCCGTTCCTTTGAGTTCGAAATCAAAAAAGGAACACTCTAAGCACATTTTAAATGCTACGCGCGGAAAATTGGCTCATTTTATTTTTCAGCTCCAAGGAAATTACAGCGTAAAACATATATTTTTTAAAGATCTAAACCCATCCAATCTTGAAATAAACCGAATTCTGCCGAAGCAAGGACTTTTGGAAAGAAACTCAATTGGAAGATGGAAGATAGCAAATGTATGGAATAAATTTAATCTATTAAACGGGACGCGTAATACATTTAGGGCTCCAAGCAATCCTCAACTATAGCATACCTATGCTTGAATATCTGCCTAACAACCAGGCCTAACGTTAGGAAATTTAAAAAACGTGAGTGAATTTCAATAAGTTTAGTGAACGTGAAAAACATTAGTGAATATGTATAACGTAAGTAATTCTTTTAAACATCTGTATATACACAAGCATATCTTGACGCAAGTATATATGACAAAGTGGTTGCAAATAAAATGATGATATTTGTGAAAGTAAACAAGAAAGATCAATCATGCTTAAAGCATTGACTATGAAACATTTTCCAACTCCAATGCAATTTTATTTAAACATCTCTAAAATGCAATACATTCCTCGGCAATACTTTAAAACTTACCACAGTACTACATTAATTTATTATATTTGCAAACTTAAACCTTCATCGAAAAAAATGAACTTCATTCAAATGATGGCATTGAAATATAAATTGCCTGGTTTAAACATCTCTAAAATGAGATACATTCCTCGGTAATAATTTTAGAATTATCATAATACTACGATAATTTATTATATTTGAAAACTTCATCGAAAACAAATGAACCTTATTCAAACGACGTCATCGAAATATAAATCGCCTGGCTCTCTATGAAAGCAGCATTTCATTCATTAACTATTTTCTATTCCTTTTATTCATCACAATACTACAATAATTTATTTTATTTAAAAACTTAAAACCATGGTGGTGTAAGTAATTGAACTCTATGTTTAAAACTTCATCGAAAAAATTATCTGGTTCTCTATGTAAAATCAATGTATGTTTCATACATATCAGCTATATTGCAGACTCCATGAGCTAAATAATTTTGTGTTAAAGAAATGTAGCAATTCTTATACAACTTATTCTACATCTTTTGGTGTTTACATTCTACATAAGTGAAAATTAGGCTTCGTTACTACGTTAGGCCACGTTCCCGTAGCTGAAATTCATTCAAATGACGTCATAGAAAAAATAACACGCCTGCCTCTCTCTATAAAAGCAGCATTTCATTCATAAAACTTTTCCATTCATTTCATTCACACAATACTATAATAATTTATTTTATTTAAAAATTGAGACAATGGAGCTACATATAATTAAACTCTATGCTGAAAACTTCATCGAAAAAAATTGCCCTTCTCTCTGTAAAATCAATGAATATTTCATTCATATCAGCTATGCAGACTCCATGACCAAAATAATTTTGCGTTGAAGAAATACAGCAATTCTTTATACAACTCATTCTACATATTTTGCTGTTTACATTTTACATAAGTGAAAAATCTGATGTGGGCAACACATGACTTTCCTTACATAATGCAATGAATTTACTACTTTTACAGTAAAAAAAATAGGTTTTTCTTATAGTACATACTTATATTCTTTCCAAGATATTGAATTTTCGACAATTTGTCGTCATTTTCATTGATTTAGCGTCATTTTAATCCATTTGGCGAGATTTTCGTTAATTTGACAACAGTCGCCAAGTTGGTGACATTCCGCCAAATCTCCGCCAAGTTGGCTACATTCTTCCAAAATCTCGCCAAACTTTACTGACGGAGAAATAAGTTATTCTTATAGCAGATAAATAGCTATTGGCGTTCAAATACAAAGGTATTACTCGAAGTATCTTTTCTCATGAATGGAACGAGCTAGATCCACGAGAATGATGTCAACAAATTTATCGCATGGTATTACATATGAAAAGTGAACATGTTTCTCAATAGGAAATATATTTTTTTTATTTTATAAATATATTTTTTTTTTGTTATTATATAACACTTTAATATTTTTTTTTAAATGTGCAATATCTCGAGAACGGTTCATGTTAGCGTTCTAAAACTTATGTTAATCGTTTTCTAATGAAAAATTACACAAGAAATGTCTATTTGCGTAACTCTATTAGCGGTTTTAATTTTTTGACGATTTTTTCAAAATTTCACTTGAAAATTTAGTAGGTTCTGAACATTCGATTACGTTTAAAAACAATAGGCTTCCAGTGTTTACGGATTGCGATTTTTGTACCAAATTTCGTTAGAATCGGTCCATTCGTTCGTCTGTTATCGTCTTCACAGACTCACTGACACACACACACACACAGACATCACTTCAAAAATGTTTGATTCGTGATCTGGTATGCTTAAAACGTGCTCTCCCGTCGAAAACTCGAATTCGAATTTTCGACCGCGTCACAATACTTTCCTTATACATTATGTCTATAAGGAAAGTAAAAATAGGCTTCGTTGTAGAAATAATCAAATTTGGATGATCGTTTAAACTCAAATATATTGTAATTGCGTTGTTTCAGTATGTAGATGCACAGAATTTAAGCAAAAATAAATCGGTTTTAGGGCGGATACAACACTCAATATGAATTAAAAAGAACTTAAAAAATCACGATTTTGAGACAAGATGAATGCCATATATCATTTTGAATTGGGTCATGTGATCTTTTCATATCATGGTCACGTGATCGCTTGAAATTGAGTACCAGGACTGTTCGGCGCAGACTTCACTAATTTAGTCTGAATGCTAGAATTCCACGAAAAAAGTCATTTTTATGTTTCAAACAAAGGTTGAAAAGATTAAACTAGGCTAAAACCCATGTTAACTGGAGAACAGAAAAATGAGACAGTGTAATTTGGAGTGATGAGAGCAAAATCTCCCTGTTTAGTAGTGATGGCGCAAAATACGTAAAGAGAAGAATCGGAGAAGATTTGCATTCTGATTGCATTACACCTACCTTGAAACACCCAGTTAGTACTATGATCTGTGGTTATATGACATCAAGAGGTGTGGGCAGAATTTGAGTGTTCAATGGGAATATAAATGCCCAAAAATACATAAATGAAATACTTGAGCCCAAACTGCAGACTTTTGCACTTCATCTCTTCCAAGATAATGAAGCATTTATATTGCAACAGGATTCAGTTCCATGCCATGTTGCTCGTGTGTGCAAAAAGTGGCTTCAAAATCATCATTTTCAACTACTGGAATGGCCTGGGAATAACACAGACCTTAATCCCATCGAAAATCTATAGAGCCGACTAAAGAAACTTGTTAGTCAGAAGCAACCCAATTAACAGAAGCAATAATTCAATCATGGTTTCACAATATAGCAGCTGCAGAATTAAATAACTTGGTTCACTCCATGGGAAAGGGTTGTAAGGTCGTAATTAAGGTTTACCCAACTAAGTATTAACTGACATGGTGAGAATTTTTGTATATCTCATTTTTTCTATGTACTTCACATTTCTCCTTTATAAATGCTGTTCTATTACAAAATAATTTATAAATGTTATTGCATTACAATTTTAATTAATTTATCTTCCCATTGATATATAATTTATGGTATTGGTACAAAAAAATTGGTGTTTTGAGCCATCAAGCCTCAAAAATATAATTTTTCCGAAAGATTTCCACAATTTTGGCCACTACTGTACCCTAAATATGAATGCTGGGTTCATGCAATCTACGCACAGTCTTTAAAACTCTAAACTCTAATTAGAAGCTGAGATTCAAAATTATCAAACAAGTACGTTTTATATTCCTTTCAGAACACCCCACATCGATGAAACAAAATATTATGATTTATGTACAATTCAAAATAAAATCATTTACATGAGAAGTAAAATTAAAAATATGAAATGCTAGCTCAGCTAGTTTTCTATCAGAATTTTTAAATTTATGACACAATACTCATTAGGATAATATAATACCAAATTAGAAAATTAGAACGAAATCTTTGAAATTCGCAATACAAGTATTAAAATACCTGTATTAATTACCTGTACAGGTGTTCACAATACCTATATTAAAATTTTCATTTCAAATCCTAGTTACTGCGTCAACAGCTATCTAGAGCGCGCACAAAAGATTCGTCTATAACTAGAATGAATGAAATAATTTAACGGCGTGGAATAAAATGGCCAGATTTTCAGCTTGTTTTCAACTTTAGAAAAAAAAAATACATTTTAAGGAAATCTCAACTAGCCGTCTCGTCTGGAGATCCGAAGCATCTCTGTACTGAATTCCCCCGATGTTCCAAGCTTCGACTTTCGGCTGCAGACGACATAAATACACATACACTCAAAGGTCGTTTATTATGGAAAACTATCTCTCTTTACCGTCTATACATTGAATCGAAACGTTTCTATAAATATTTCGTTAAAATTAAAACAAAAATGCAAGTTCGCGCTTTTCTGGACTTTATCTTACATTATAAAAAAGAATATGCACCCAGCTATTATATATCAATCAAAAATCCAATTTCCCAAAGCAGAAAGTTTTCTTGTTGCATAAAGAATTTATTAAAAGAATTTTCCAATGATTTCAACTCTCGAATTGAATTGGACCGGATCATATTTTGTGGCTTTGTACTTCTCATGAACACCGGGGAAACATTGTGGGACCTAATGTTTAAAGTAAATTCCCGACATTTGCTGATAATTATGCATATGTTACCGCTAAAGCTCGAAAGCCGTTAATGTGCACATTACCTAGCTAATCTGCAGATTAACTGATTTGCTCCGTTAGCGTGCGGAATCAAGAGTTTTCCGCATTTTACCTGTGCACATTAACGGCTTCCGTATCGTTAAAGTTCAAAAGTTTGTTTCTCTCATTTCCTTTCCCTACTCCTTCCCCCCTCCCTCCACTTTGTGCAACATCTGTAAAAAGAATATGGATCAGAAAATACAGCGTGATAAAGCCAATAAAGGTTTAAAAAAGCAAGCAAAGAAAATGTTAGCAGTTTCTAATGCAAAGCACCCAAATGTCGATGAAGGTGTCACTGTGAGAATTAAAGTACCCGAAGTAGACAGAGCAAAAACTGATGTCAGCTCAATTTTAGCTGTGGTTCTTCGTAAAAGAGAGGATGGCTTTTATAAATTTGGTACTAAAACGGGTATTTTAAAACAATTGTATGCAAAATCTGAATTCAGTGTTTTCAAAGAGAGATTTTTAACGAAAGAAGATGTCCCTGCTGTAGAAATATCTTTACGTCAAACAGCAATAAAACAATCCCTTGGTACTGGGCAGGGTTTTAGAAAATATGACTGCAAATCTAAATGTACCACAAATGGGTGTGGTTGTCGCAACCAATAGCTATGTAATTCAAAGTGTCACCAATCTTCAGATTGCACTACGTAAGCATACTTTTATCAATCATATGTTTTGCAAATTCATTTCCTTAATTGTAATAATATTTTAAACCGTTTTATTCTTTGTATTATAGTTTTTTAATTGATTGATGATTGATTCTATCAACTAATTTGTTGATTGTTTGATTGTATTAACTTGATTCTTTAGAAACGTTACTGTTTTTCCAGCAAAAATCTTATTTTCACTTTAACGAGTGCGTAGTAGGTAATGTGCAGATTATCTAGGTGATTTGGAGATTACCTAGGTAATTTGAGAAATGAAACAATTCCCGGCACTTTAACGGATCATTCTAGTTAATCTGTACATTACCTAGTTAATCTGTAGAATAACTGATTTCTGCACTTTAGCGGTAACACATACACAAAGCTTTCTATCTATACCTGGAATTCAATCACAGGTTCTATTACGGATCTGAAGGACAGAGAGTGAATCGTTTGGGTACAGGTGGGCTTTGCAGCTCTCGAAAATCCCCGCCCCAATCTGTAAATTAGTAGTTAAGTTCGCCAAATGTATCGCCAAGTGTTACAAACAGAAGGAGATGAGGAATATTCTTATACACAAATAAATGACTATTACTAAACTATTGGGCGTAAAAATACAAAACTACTGCACAAAGTATCATCTCTCTTGAATAGAACAAACTAGATCAATAGGAATGAGGTTAAAAAAAATTGTTGTATAATACTGTATATGAAAAGTAAACATATTTCATTTAAATTTTATGTCATTTTTTGATAAATTTATTTGAAAAACGTGCAGTATTTCGAGAACGGTTCATGCTATAATTAAGATTCGGCCATTTGTTTTCTAATAAAAATTACTTGAGATATGGCCATTTCGTAACATTATTGAATCTGATTTTTAATAATTTTTTTTTTAATTTCATTCGAAAAATTGGGGGTCTTCCGAACATTCGACTACGTTTAAAATCAGAAGGGTTTCAGTATTCACTGATTGCATTTTTTGTACCAAATTTCGTTCGAAAATCTCCATTCGTTAGTGAACTATCACATACACAGACTCAAGAACAAAAACTCATATGCATATATATACAGAGACATCACATCAAAAACGTTCGATTTGAGTTCAGGGACGTTTGAAACGTATTCTTCTGACGAAAATTCGAATTTGAATTTTTGATTCAGTCATAACACTCTTTCTATACATTATAATATGTATATTGGGAAAATAATAAATGTACACTATTTTAGGAATTGACACAAGCCATTCTTGATGTATTATAAATATTACTTTTACATATCTGCGGAAATAATCAATGAATTCCCACGCACTTTATTTACTTCCTAACAATAGGAGCCCTTCTACATTTCTCGCAACGTAGGACTAGTGTCGGCAGGGCATGGATCGGCAATTGACCCTTCAGCTTAGTTGATCGTTTTACTTTCGGCCAGTGAGAGCTACTGAGTGTATATCCATGTGTTCACTGTGTGTATTTAAAATAGCAGAAACAGTAAACGTATTCAAATCTCACTCTTTTTCCATTAATATTTGTCGGCTTTCACCATACAAGATTAACTCTATCTGTAAGGCATGCAGTATGATCTTGAATGCAGCTACATATAAGGATCTTATCGTGCCCTCCATATATTATGATATTACATAAAGTTATATTTTTTCATAAAGTTTCATGTTGCATAGATATTACCTTTCATGTAAAATCGTATGAAAAAATCATTTTTGAAATGATGCTAAGGCATCAATCAGGTTCATTTATCCCCAATTACTTTTGTTCTTACATGAGAAAACATTTATAATTATCGCATACACTCATGTCCAAAAGTTAAGCATAGTTGCTGTTTATGTGAAAATTTCAGGAAATCTGCATCGGAATGGAAGGAAAGGCGGTATGTGTGTGTAATAGGGTCATAGAAGAAGAAAACAATGCAAAACAAGGATAATAACGACTTTTGTTATCCAAAGAAAAGGGTGAAAGAAAAGGGGTCACAATAGGAGTGTCAACCTCAGTGAAACAGAATGATTAAAACAATGTGATGCTGCAGTTTTATGCGGTGTATTGGAACCTCGGGTAGCCACGCATGCTGCACAAAGATTTCCCATACTTTCGATGAGGGTTTGGATGTGTTGTGTTCTGAAAGAGTTCCAAGCCTCACTGAGAACAGTTTTAAATCCCGGAACGGAGTTTGGTGGGTAGTGGAGGGCTGCAAGATATCTCCCAAGCATATCCCGCAAATACTCTATTGGATTCAGATCAGTAGAGTTGGCAGGCTGTGCTGGATATCTTCAGTTTGAAGGAAGTCGTCGACCAAGGCCGCACGGTGAAAGGCACGTTATCATCTATGAATATAAAATCAGGACCAACAGCACCTCGATACAATCGAACGGTAGGCTCAAGGACTTTGACTGGTATCCGACGCCGGTATCTTTGACTCGGTATCTTTGACTGGTAACCGACCCCGTGTCAACGATGTGGAGGTCTGTACGGCCGTCCATCATGATGCCTGCCCAGACCATGACTCCCTCAAAAGGAAAACGATGTCTTTCCGTGATGTTTCCCGTGTGAAAACGCGTTCCACATTCTCTCCAAATCGTGGTACGACGAAAATCAGTGTTTAGGCTAAACCTGGACTCGTCACTGAACATGACATTGCCCCACTGTTGTCCACTCCACTGCCGATGTTCCAAACTCCACTGTAAACGCGCTCGTTTCTGTGCAGACGTCAGGGGGTTGCAAACTGCTGTCGTCCGGCATAGAGACCAACGTTTCCGAGTCTGTCTCCTGTAAACAGTTTGTCTCGAAACAGTGACTCCTGTGGCGACTGTCAGGGCTGAACCCAGCTGTCTGACAAAACGGTCCCTCTGACGTCGCGCAGTTATCACCAAATACCGGGTTTGCCGAGCAGTTATTACCCTTGGCCGACCTGCTACTGGTCCTCGGGTAGCATCTTCAGTGGTTTGGAACCTCTGCCACAGTCTAGAGATCACACACTGAGGCACATTCAGAATTCGAGACGCTTTGATTTGCGATCGGCCGGATTCCAACATTCCAATAATTCGTCCATCTTCGTGACATCTTTCGTCCTGTTTGTGTTAACAACGCTCCATATCAAAGCAGTTGCGAAATTCTGTCTTAACTAGCCAAGCCGCTCGAAGCCGTTTTACACTCGTTCCGACGTGCGCCGGTGCTTTGCGCATTTCGACGTCGACTGAACTGTTTTGCATATGCACAATGATTTACCTTCGTCCCACGATTGTCTACAACTGATTGTGAACCATTGTATCCATATTCATTCCGAATTTTTCGCATTTTACGAATTATGCTTAACTTTTGGACATGAGTGTATACACTGGTCACAACAACTGAAAAAATTGTCTGAGGCTAAATAATGACACCAATTAACTTTCCATACATGCCCAGAAAACTTATAAAAATATAGACTTCGTTTTAAGTCAGTCAACATCTTAAAAATCTCTAACCACAATAATTGTTTTCTTTCTTCTAATTCTTTAGTTTGAATGCGAAAATTTTTCACCCCTTTAAAGCAGTTTTTGAAACAGCCTAGAAATCACGAAATTTGCCCTCAGTCATCAAAATTCGCATACATCAGTACGGTAGATAATATTAGCTAATTGTATCTTGTTACCACATTAGCAAAGTGCTGCTTTTTCTTTGAAATATCGTATATATTGTGACGAATGTATAAATGGTCTTCCTCATTAGAATCTCTTTTAAGAAACAGCAGCTAGTAATATTATCAAAACATTGAAGTAAACCACAGTTCAATGTAACTCGTATCTCGTTAACTGCCCTCCAACGGAGTGATGACTCCTTTTATAGGCTCTCTATAAAAAATTCAAGAAATATCTCATATCTTGTAGAATATTCGTTATTTTGAAGTATTTGTCAAACCTTCAAAAAGTCACCAAATATCACCAAATTGGCAATGAATCGCCCAAATCTGGCAACCCCTGTTTCGAACTTCAACATCTGGAAACTCTAGATTCACGTTACAGGAAAGGTTGCAGTCATAGGAAAAGTTGTTTTCTCAGTTAGGCTTTAACAAGAAAGATCAATCATGCATAAAGCATTGATTAGGAAACATTTTTCAACTGCAATGCAATTTTAATTAAACATATTTAAAATGCGATACAATCAGCGGTGATATTTTAAAAATTATTACAATACTACAATAATTTATTTTACTTAAAAACTTAAAACCATGGAGGTAAAAGTATTTTCTAACTGCTTGCTTAAAACTTCATTGAAAGTCTGCCATTAAATCGTCTGCTTCTCTATGTAAAATCAATGGATATTTCATTCATATCATCTATATTCCAGACTCCAAAATTAAATCATTTTGAGTTAAAAAAAATTCAGCAATTCTTATACAACTCATCTTACCGCTTGATTTGTTTACATTCTGCATACGTTAAAATTAGGCTTCGTTGTGGAAATAATCAAAGTTTGATGATCATTTAAACTAAAAAAAATCGTAATTGGGTTGGCGCATAATATAGATACACAGAAAATACGCAAAATTAAAACGGGTTTAAGACGGATGCAACACTAAATATAAATTTAAAAGATCTTTAAAAATCACGATTTTGACACTGGGAAAAAAGATGGATGCCACATTTTATTTTGAAGTGGATCACGTAATCTATTCCTATAATATGGGTGTAATTATTGTTTAAATTTTTATTTAAAAAACTACCAAACATATTTTTCTGAATTTCTTTTTATATATTTTATGGGATAATTTGAATATTTCCAAAAATTTTCAAAACAAATTGCGAATTTTAACTTCTTACAAAATGTTTGAAAAATGAGGTCCTATAGGGTTCAATGTATTTCACTTTTTCAACCCGGGTTCATTCCAAAACTTATTGAGTGATATTATTCATTCCCATATGTCCCACAGGCCGTTTGAACAACATACTAAAATTTCATTTCGATAAAGTCATTTTTACGGCAGTTATCGTGCGGACAGACAGAATGACCAAAATCATAAACACTTTTCAACTCTGCTATAAAATGTTAAAAGGGAACTCCAGTGAGGAAGGATATTTTACATGTTCGTAACAATATACTTCAGTTTTTGTGAGCAGAATATATACATCGACCAGAACCCTCCAGAACCCTCTATTTTTAAGATACAAAAGCATACGTTGTAATTATTTACAATTAAAATATAAATATTAATAAGTTATTAAAAATTTCAAATTTTAATGAAACAATTAAAAAAATCTGATGTGGCCAACACATGACATTCCTTATATAATGTAATTAATTTACCACTTTTACAGTAAAAAAAAGTAGGTTTTTCTTATAGTAGATACTAATATTCTTTACAAGATATTAAATTGACGATTAGTCGTCATTTTTATCCATTTGGCGAGATTTTCGTTAATTTGGCAACATTTCAAAAAGTCGCCAAGTTGGCGACATTCCGCCAAATTCGTCGCCAAAATCTCGCCAAGCGTTATACACTGAGAAATAAGTTATTCTTACAGCAGATAAATGACTATTGGCGTTCAAACACAAAAGTATTATTAAAAGTATATTTTTCATGAATGGAACGAGCTAGTTCCACGAGAATGATGTAACCCAATTTATCGCATGGTATTACATATGAAAAGTGAACATGTTTCTCAATAGGAATTTTTTTTATATGACTTTTTGATAATTTTTTTAAAAAAATGAACAATATCTCGAGAACGGTTCATGCTAGCGTTCTAAAATTTATGTCAATCGTTTTCTAATGAAAAATTACATAAGAAATGTCTATTTGCGTAACTTTATTAGTGGTTTTGATTTTTTGACGATTTTTTCAAAATTTCATTCGAAAATTTAGGGGGGGTTCTTAACATTCGATTGCATATAAAAGCAATAGGCTTCCAGTGTTTATGGATTGTGATTTTTGTACCAAATTTGGTTTAAATCGGTCCATTCGTTCGTCAGTTATCGTCTCCACAGACTCACTGACACACACACACACACACACACAGACAGACATCACTTCAAAAATGTTTGATTCGTGATCAGGGATGCTTGAAACGTGCTCTCCCGTCGAAAACTCGAATTCGAATTTTCGATACTTTCCTTCGACCCCGTCACAATACTTTCCTTATACATTATGTATATAAGGAAAGTAATAATTAGAAAGAAACTTGCATGTTTTAAAATTTTTTGTGTTTTCAACATCTTTAACACCTATCCCTCCTTAACTCGTGGCCAAACTACGCTTATGTCCAGTGAAAACAATCTATGAGAAATATTTGATTTGTGTTATAGATTTTGCATAATATCTATCTTTGTTAATCTGTAGGGAATGAATTCTATATGCGCTGGTGTTTAGACATAAAAACACGACCGTCTGAAAATATTTTCATCCTATACACATCGCAATGAAAAATCCCAAATATTCAGAAATTTTTATCAAGATGGATATTTCGACACCGAATGCGAGAAAAATTTAAGTTTTGCTTCTTTTGCATTGAAGTCAGTTAGTAACACGATCCGTTTGAAAAGTTTAGAAGTTCGGTGTTCATTATGATGCTTCTTCGTGTCAGAATTTGAAAAAAGAACTTTTTAGCCGTACTCCATATGCTACGAAATTGCCTCATTTTATTTTCCAACTTCGGTTGGGGAGAGGAAACGTAAAAGAGATATTTTAAAAATTCGAACCTATTCAAAATATCTTGAAATAAACAGAATTCTGTCAAAATACAGACATTCGAAGCAAAAAATATCTCTTAAGTGGGAGTTCGTCGTCAACAAATACCTAAAATAAATTCTAACAAACGTAAAACATTTTTTTTCCTCCAGGCAATTTGATAGAGACTGAGTATTTTCTAAAGCATGAGTGGCAACGAGATATCGAATTTATTTTTATTTTTAACTTGCAATATAAAAGATTAAAATATGAAAAAGTTTATTAGAAACCAACAGGGTTGATTTCAAAAATACAACTAGGAATATAGACTAGTATACTACTTAGTTCACGTGTCCTCAAGTATCCAATATATTACTTTCGCTAACTTAGTGAAGTATTAAGTACAAATCTATTTTTGTGAAATTTGTTCCTCTGAAAGAAGAATCTATTGTGTTACCTTGCACACAAGGGTATGTTGCAATTCGAAATTTTCAAATTCTGGAATGGGAAATCTATTGTTATAAAGTTTTATAAAAAGAGAATTTACAATTTATTTATTTAGTTATTTTACTATCTATTCTGCAATGTAAAACATACTTTCATATTGCATTTTTCAAGTTGCAAACTTTTTAAAAGCTCTTTTACTTAGAAAAGTATTAAATGAATTTCTTCTTTTAGCATTTTTCTGCAAGTTAATGCACTTGCTATCCTTTAAAACTGGTTTATATAAAAACTTATGGGGAGACTTCAAAAAAATCTGAGGATTCTGTATATTTCAAGATTCGGTATTTTATTGTTCATTGATAGTATCCTGCTACTCATTCCTTTCCTCTGCTGTAGTCATGTCTGTTGTTCTACTAGCAATTTCCGATTTTGTTTTAATGAGTGAAGTAGAGCTTCTTGCTTGTCTTGACAAAAGGGGCTTTTTTCTGTCTGCAAAAGCAATTGACACGATTAACTTAGGTTGGATATAGGTTTAAACGAAGTTTTATTAGTTTTGATTTTTAGTGAACCTGATGAAGTGATTTTTGAAGAACCTTGCTGATCTTCGGATCTTCGTACTGGCTAGCCAACGTTCTACCGATGGAACAGAAACAGAAGAACGTTGGCTGGAACGGAATTGCAAACTTTTGACGTCGGAGTGGGCTCTGCATTCCCCACCCTCTAATATCACATCGACGTGCAACTGACAGTCAGACTGACCACTCCCTGCTATTTTTATCTCAGGTTAGCCTCCTACATGAAAAATTCGCCTCAATTTGAAATCGACTCAATATCCCAGAATCCGCTGAATCCGTGCTAATCGTACTAGGGTCACTTTCAGACCTCCGACATTTTTGCACTAACCTATAAGGATTATTTGTTCGGGCGTCATTGTAAAGAACATTGCTGTCCCAACCGGGAATCGAATCACGGATCTTCGTACTGGCCGGATTGAGCTATTGGGACGGAATTGCAAGTTATTTTTCGTCGAAGGGAACGCTGCAACTTTTACATGTTAAGCTAAAGTAATATCAAAGTCAGTATACATTTTGTAGACATAGACCAATATTGTTATGAATCTGATTTTGCATCTTTCCTCATACAAAATCCGTTTTGTCTCTTATTGTCTACTAGTTTAAACCTCAAAAATAAAAAATAGGCAGCATTTTATCCCTCAATATAATTACGTAACTGAATTTTCTCAATTTTAAACAAGAGTTTCTAATAAAAAAACTTGTTCTTTAAAATGCGTATATAAAGCACTTCCACTATAACGATATAGTATATATTCGGGATTTTCTTTATATCTGTGAATAAGAAGATAGTACAATTGAATTTTTGTTTTAAATCTTAGATTCACGCCGTCAGATAAATCTTCTTTACTAGACCAAGGTAAATATCAGAAGACTTATTGGTTCAAAGGAATAAAATAAACATACCAAGTATCATGGAAATTTTTCAAAAATTATCGTGCTCTCTGTGTGAGAAAGAAAAATCTATAATATCTCGATTACAGCTTTTTCTTTTTAGACCCAGACCGTACAACCTATTCGAAGTTGTAAGGTATCTGTTTGGACTGTCGGGACATTGCCTTCCAATTCAGACCGGAACCCAGTAAAGGCGGTATCCACGGGGATCGTAACCTCCTTCTCCTAACATCAACCTCTCGGAACGATTTACGGATCTACATATTTAACGCGCCTGTACTCCGCGTAAACACGAGGACAATTTGGGCAGATCCAGGAATAGAACTCGGGTTGTTCCAGTGCAATTTCTGAACATTAACTACTGGTCTATCCCACCCTTCGAATACAGCTTGTGATAATTTAAAATTACAGATGCAATTAATTTATATTTAAAAGTTTCTATAAAAGATAAATTCATTTGACAATTCATTCGATAGCTGACTTCTAACTATGTCCATATTATCCCTCAGAATTTTGTACTTCGGAGTTTCACAGCTCCTCTTCAACCCCTCCCCTCTAATCCATCCTCCTCCTGCTCCTCAAGCTTAAGATCTTGCGTTTCCCGGAGTGCCTTCCTCTCTTACCCTATTAAGTGCCAATATTGACCCTAGTTATTTTATTTTTAATGTTTCGGAAAAGACTTCGATCGTCGACATCCTTCTTTTTCTGAACTCTCTATCGATTTAATCCCTTTCAATACAGTAAAATCTTTTTTTCTCGAGCTTTTTTTCCTTTTCGGTAGAATTTTAGAAGAGGAGTTTATCTTCATTAAACTCATAGTCTATGAGAGTCCTTGGCGTCATTTGGTAATTGTGAGTATATTGCTTTGCTTAAATTAAAATTTTTAAATATCAAATGCAATATCTCAACAATTAATTCAATTTTTATAATTCATTCAAGGAAAACTGCACTCTAATGAGTAAAAATTAAAAATTCCCAATATTTCTAAAATGACTCGAGATAACTTCTAAATAGTGGGGTCCATTTATTTTTCATTATGAAGGACTTTCACAGAATTCACTTATTTTATGATATTAAGCCGTAATAGAAAGCCATAGTGGCATTTGCAACTGGGAACGCAATGTTTATTTAGCATGAGCGGCCTTTTTCGAAGAATTAGTCCTGTTTCAGAGTAAATGAGTAAATACTGTTTATAAAACACGTGCATCCTTTCAAGAAGGTTTTTGCTTTTTTAAGATTGAACGAGGGCGTTTTCCAATGCTTTCTACTTTCCTTTTACACAGACTATATTCTAGGACAATTAAAACTATTGCTAAATAGCAGATTTCTAACGTAACCTTATTTAATCCTGAAGCAATTCCAGAAGTAAAAGCATCAGTAAAAAACAAATTTTACATGCATGTATCCAAAAAGTTCACATGCCTTGAATGTCAAATAACGAATCATGTTGGGTATTAAGCTGCTATCAACTTATCCTCCAACTGTGTAGTTATAGATATAATTAGTTATACATTATAATGCGTGTCATTATATAGAGTTATACATTATCATGTATATCATGTTTCACAGTTACACATTATTATGTTATACGAAGGCCAGTACTCGTTCTCTTTCGTGATGCATTTTATTTACAAAAAAACCCTTCCTTCAAAAATCTGCAGTGCATTTTCAACTCTCCAGACCATGATTAGATAGAAGAAAAATCTGATAAGGGCAGCACGTGACAAATATATTTTCTCTTTCACGATCCATTAAATTGAGTTTAATTGCCCAAAATAATACGGATGCTTATTTGATATTATTGGGTTGCCACCGTTCCTGTGGGACTGCACAGACTCTGCTGACATGTAAATGCGCCAATGCGCATGCTCACAATTGGTTATATAAGACTCTGCAACCGCCACGACTTCAGCTTCGTAGTTACGGTGCCCGGCGCCTAGCCGGTTCCGCTTCCTTACTCAACATAAGCATGCATTGATTAAAACAACTTACGCTGTAACCTTTTAAGTACAACATGTAAAGTACCTGTATCGTTGTGTTTAAGTTTGGATTATTAAATGTTAAGTTTCTAATGTGTCGAGTGTTCTTGTAAACGCAGCTGTAGTCCACAATCAACGAAACCTATAACAAATATACCAGAGTGGTGACCTAAATCCCCTTCCGGGGTATTTCACCCGGAAGTGAGTGGATGCAGCTCGCCCCACATCCCCCGTTCGGAGTACCTGCTCAACTAAAGCGGTAGACCTGGACGTGAATGGATGCAACTTGTACTGATGTAACTCGTCCCGGTGCAGCTGACCCCTCGCATGGTCTTTTCCAATTCTCCAGGGCGGTGACCCGGCATGGAAGGATGCGACTCGTTCCGATGCAGCTGACCCCTCACAGTAACTTTTCCAATTCTCCAAAGCGGTGACATAAGTTCCAAATCGTTCTGGCGTAACTCGCCCCCTCACTAAAGTGGTCGATCTGGACGTGAGTGGAGACAGCTTGTTCTGAGGCAACTGGCCCACATCAAAAGGGGACTGGACGTGGAGAAGTATGACTCGCTTGGATTCTACTGTTTTATGACCAGAAATGGCTCGTTCTGATGTCGGTCCAACTGCAGTAGACCAAGTTTTATGCGGAGCTGCTTAAAGGAGAAGGAGTTCAGGTAGGTGAAAGTTTGAGCGCAACAATATCTCATGTCAAAAAACACTCGTGTACTTGTCTTGTACACGAGTGTTTTTTGACATGAGATATTGTTTTACATGCTGTTGGGATATGTAGACTGGTTTTTTAAGTATGTTATACATCGGTCCAATCCGCGTTTGTTTGTTTTTTTAATTGAATGTGGATATAGAGCGCTTGCCAGGTTAGAAGTTGTAGATATTGAAACTTGGGGTTTTTTAATATTTTTACAATTGCTATATTTTTAAATCTTGTTAATAGGTCTCGTCTTATCCCAGCTTGTGTGTGTACATGATCGAGTATTTTTACATGTTATATACAAATATGTAATTTCTTGATGGTTTACAATTATCCGTCATTTTTTCATATTCACGTGTGCTCCGAGGTTGTCGCAATGTGTATGCTAGTAAACCGGTTAAGCCGGGATTAGCGTTTTTTTTTTTTTTTTTTTTGCATTGGCCTTGGAATCGTGTTGAACTTGATTTTTGATAAGTACTTCTGAATTGAGGGTTTATGCCAGTTCGGTAGATATGTTAGGTAAAAGCGTAGCCGTGTAAGAGTTCAGTTTCAGCGGGAAACGCAACCGGAACAGATGAATCTTTGTTGGGTAGCTTTTAAAGCACCGGTACTGGATTTTATTCGGTTGTAGATACACTTATCTTGAAATGCTTTCGTGATTTCATTTTAAAGTCCCTGGCATTTCATCTTAAAGTTCCCATGGTTTAAATGGCGCTGAGCTTAGTGAAAGCGCATGGCTTACCTTATGATAAAAAGACTAGCCGACTCACGTTCAGCGTATACTTAGTGTTTGTCTATATATGCTGCTGTAAATTCGAACATTTCGTGAGATGATTCGGAGTGGAAAGTAATCGGGACAGTAAGGGCTGAGTTAAAAAACTCAATCCGTGAGCTGAGTTCCGTTTCTAAGTAGAAAACTGTTCGCTTCGATGGGGCAGTTTCAGATGTATAAGGAATAGGTAGGTCTTCGTCAGGTTCGCGTACTGCTGTTTCTTAAGATTTTTCTTACGGAATGACCCTTGTCATTTAACCTTGTGTACGGCTAATGGATCTGGATTAAAACATCGGGTAGTATTTGGTTGGATTTACATTTCAGATTTCGGAAGGCAGTTAGTTTGAATTTAACAATTGCTGATATTGTGATGTTCGTTTTGATACGGATTCCCTAGGCAAGTTCGAGTTTTTTTTTTGATCGATTTAAAGTACCAGCGTATTTTGTATACTTATAAGGCTTATCGTTGACTAGGGGAATATATCTGTACGATTTCAAAATTTCCTATCTTTCCATAGGTGTTTGGCTCCAATCTTCAAAGGCGTAGGAACACGGAGTGATTTTTGTTACGCGTTTTGAGTTATACTATTGGCCCGTTTTTTCTGGGTTTTTTTTCTAGACTTAGGAGGTTTGATCCAGTGAAATTAATGGCATTAGCAAATGAATTTAAGGGTGTTATCGTGAGCTGTTTTTTTTCTTTGGCAGTATTAAGTTTTTAGTCATCGATACTTTGAGAGTCGCGACTGAGAAATATTTGGTGCTGGGTACTCTTGTCAGAAGCAAGCATTATATGATAAAACACTTGTCATAGTTACAGGATCGGGTATTTTTTTAGAAACGCTTATAGATCTTGATTTGCGTCTCATGTCTTTCACTGCCTGTAATAATTCCATGTTTGTGCATCTACTCGTGTGTGATTAGATTCTTCATTTCAGCTACATGAAGTATGTGGTGGATCCCGGCGCAGGTGTGTCTTGGAAACTCCCAGTTCTTGCGGCCATGGATTATCTAGGTCTGGCCGGTCGTCTAAGCCTATAATTCATTTTCAGGCTTGGGCGTTTTTTTCCTAGGGAGAGTACTGTGGTTCCACCGTTCCTGCGGGACTGCAGACTCTGCTGACCTGTGAATGCGCCAATGCGCATGTTCATAATTGGTTATATAAGACTCTGCAACCGCCACAACTTCAGCTTCGTGGTTACGGTACCCGGCGTCTTGCCGGCTCCGCTTCCTTACTCAACATAAGCATGCATGGATTAGGACGACTTACACTGTAACCTTTTAAGTACAGCATATAACGTACCTGTATCGCTGTGTTTAAGTTTAGATTATTAAATGTTAAGTTTCTAATGCGTCGAGTGTTCTTGTACAAATAGCTGTAGTCCACAACCAGCGCAACCTATAACAAATATACCAGAGTGGTGACCTAAACCCCCTTCCGGGGTACTTCACTAAACAATGTTTTATTTTAAGTGGGTCACGTGATCTCTTTATATAATATGGATGTAATTATTATTTTAATTTTTATTTGAAAAACTACCAAACATATTTTGCTCAATTTTTGTCATATATTTTATGGGATAATTTTAATATTTCCTAAAATTTTCAAAGCAATTTATGAATTTTAACTTCGTTTAAAAAATGTTTGAAAAATTACGTCCAATAGTGTTCACTGTATTTCGTCTTTTCAACCCGGATTCAATTCAAAACTAATTGGGTGATATTATTCATATACATTCCCATATGTCCCACAAACCGTCTGAACAACATACTAAATTTTCATTTTGTCAATTTCTCAGCAGTTATCTTACGAACGGCCAGAAAGACTGACAGACAGAATGATTGAACAAAGTCATAAACACTATTCAACTGTGAAGGAAAGTGTTAAAAACCATGGGCGATATATAACTATATTATTAAATAATCTGGTGTAGTCAGCACATGGTTTGTCCCATACAATGCTTAATTTATGACTATACAATGCCTACTTTATGCTTACTTTATACTATTTTCCTATACAATGCTTACTTTATACAATGATGACTTTACTTCTGTCAATGTGAAATAATGATACAAGATGCAATAATGATACAAGTACAATAATGGTACAAGTACACTGACAATGGGCATTTTTCTGGATGACAACATATAAAAGGGTTTTCAAATATCCATTTCATTATATTTTGCGCAAATACAACTGGGTAATTGGAAATATTACTAACACCTGCTAAGCTAGTATACTTTATTATGTTAAAATATGATGATTACTAATTCATCAATTTGTCGTTATTTTACTAACTTTAGCGTCATTTTTTCAAATTTGGCACTATACTAAAACAGTTGCCAACTTGTCGATATTTCGCTAAAATAATGGAAGCCGCCAAATAAATTGCCAAATGTTACATATTTGATGATACAAATCTTTTATGTAACTTTTTAGATATTTTTATTTGAAAAACGTGCAATATCTCGTATAATCAACGGTTTAAGTCAGTATTCTAAAGAATGTGTCAATTATTTTAAAATAAAGCATTAATCACAAAAAATGATTATTTATTTAACATTATTGAATGCCCTGATTTTCCAAAAATTCATCAGAAAATTAAAATGTCGCTGTACGTTCAGCAACTGAACGTTCGATTGCATTTAAAATCAATCAGGTTCAAGCAGGGGCGGAAAATAGGGGGCGCCGTCGCGCCCCCAAATTTTTCCTTGTCGTCTATCGGCTTCTCCCTTTTTTTATCGACTGTCCACTAGTCAGTTTTCTCACGCTATGGAGCTTCAAAAGAGCCGACCTTCACAGTGAAGCTTCTCTCTTCCGGCTGAAACGAATACTTTTCAACTTGAAAAGACTGGGGTGATGTTATCCTTTTCACTTGAAAATTTCAAGTGTCCGATTAAACTTATGTGTAGTTAGTGCATGTTCATCCATTCCTTCTGCTAGAAATGCATTTCAGCAACTCAATGCATTATATTCTTTCATAGAAACATCCTGTAAAAGATATGCTATTTTAGAAAAGATTCGCACATCAACAATTACTTTTCTGGAGGTTCTTCAACACTACAATCACTGAGTGATACGAAGTGGTCTTCCAGAGTTAAAGCCATAAAAGCACTACTTGATAATTTTGAAGTGGTGATTTTAACATTGGAAGAATTATCTGAAAACGATTCTCTCAATGGCATCAATTTGACATGCATGACATCGTTCGGATTTTTGTTCACTTTGTTTGTATTGCCCAGTATTTTTTGTCAATGCAATACTCTCTCAAAGCATCTTCAGTCATCTGATCTTAATTTTCAGATTGTGCAAGCTTTGGCTAAAGCTACTATTCAAACTGTTAGTTTTTTTCACACTGATGCATTTTTCAATTAAGTGTGAAGTTTTGTGACAGAACTTTGCGAAAAAAATTCTTATTCTGGACCAAAACTGAAAAGGCGTAAGAAAATTCCTAGCGAATTCGGTGGCGGTGAAAAGAATCCCCATGATGATGTTAAATCATATCACAAAATCAATATTCATTATGAAATTATTAATTCAGTATCTAATGAAATTGAGACAAGATTTACTGAGAACAATATATCTGTTTTGTTTGCCCTTGGTTCAGTATTATCAGGATCAAATGTCGAAAAAGAAAATGTTTCAACCACATGCAAAGTATATAATTTCCAGAAAGAGGAATTTTATGTAAATTGCGACTGTTTTATTTAATGGTGAAAATTAAAAACATAAACCATCCCAATTTTAAAAGTCGCCTGGATTATTTTAAAGAACGGAATTTAAAAAATGTGTTTCCTGTCATAACATTATTACTTAAATTGTTTTTGGCTGTGCCAATCAGCTCAGACAGTTGTGAAAGCTCTTTTTCGTATCCCAGGAGACGGAAAAATTATTTCCGCAGTACAATGGGACAAGAAAGACTTTCATCTTTAGCTGTTTTAGCTATAGAACAAGATACACCACTGGATTATGATGATATTGTAACAAAATTTTCTTTTCTTCCAGACTCTAAGAACCGGAGTTTAAAACTTCAATAAAAGGCAAATAAATATAGATATTTGATTTAGAAAAATTATGTTAACAACAATTATGTTAACACAATTATGTACAAAAAAAATCTGATGTGGGCAACACATGACTTTCCTTATATAACGTAATGAATTTACAACTTTTACAGTAAAATAAATAGGTTTTTCTTATAGTAAATACTAATATTCTTTCCAAGATATTGAATTTTCGACAATTAGTCGTCATTTCATTGATTTAGCGTCATTTTTATCCAATTGGTGAGATTTTCGCTAATTTGTCAACATTTCAACAGGTCGCCAAGTTGACGACATTCCGCCAAAATTCGTCTCCAAAATCTCGTCAAGCATAATGGACAAAGAAATAAGTTATTCTTACAGCAGATAAATGAATATTGGCGTTCAAATACAAAAGTATTACTCAAAGTATCTTTTTTCATGAATGGAACGAGCTAGATCCACGAGAATCATGTCATCCAATATATCGCATGGTATTACTGAAAAGTGAACATGTCTCTCAAGAGGAAATATTTTTTTTTATTTTATATGACTTTCTGATAATTTTTTTGAAAAATGTGCAATATCTCGAGAACGGTTCATGTTAGCGTTCTAAAATTTATGTCAATCGTTTTCTAATGAAAAATTACATAAGAAATGTCTATATGCGTAACTTTATTAGTGGTTTTGATTTTTTGACTATTTTTTCCAAATTTCATTTGAAAATTTAGGGGTGTTCTTAACATTCGATTGTGTATAAAAACAATAGGCTTCCAGTGTTTACGGATTGTGATTTTTATACCAAATTTGGATCGAATCGGTCCATTCGTTTGACAGTTATCGTCTTCACAGACTCTCTCTCACACACACACACACACACAGACATCACTTCAAAAATGTCTGATTCGTGATCAGGGATGCTTGAAACGTGCTCCCCCGTCGAAAACTCGATTTCGAATTTTCGACAACGTCACAATACTTTCCTTATACATTGTGTATATAAGGAAAGTAATAGGATTTTCTTATAGTAGATACTAATATTCTTTCCAAGATATTGAATTTTCGACAATTAGTCGTCATTTTCATTGATTTAGCATCATTTTTATCCATTTGGTGAGATTTTCATTAATTTGGCAACATTTCAAAAAAGTCGCCAAGTTGGCGACATTCCGCCAAATTCGTCGCCAAAATCTCGCCAAGAGTTATGCACTAAGAAAAAAGTTATTCTTACAGCAGATAAATGACTATTGGCGTTCTAATACAAAAGTATTATTCAAAGTATATTTTTTCAAGAATGGAACGAGCTAGATCCACGAGAATGATGTCACTCAATTATTCGCATGGTATTACATATGAAAAGTGAACATGTTTCTCAATAGGATTTTTTTTTTTATGTGAATTTTTCATAATTTTTTTTAAAATGTGCAATATCTCGAGAACGGTTCATGTTAGCGTTCTAAAATTTATGCCAATCGTTTTCTAATGAAAAATTACATAAGAAATGTCTATTTGCGTAACTTTATTAGCGGTTTTGATTTTTTAACGATTTTTTTCAAAATGTCATTCGAAAATTTAGGGGGGTTCTGAACATTCGATCACGTATAAAAACAATAGGCTTCCAGTGTTTACGGATTGTGATTTTTGTACCAAATTTGGTTCGAATCGGTCCGTTCGTTCGTCAGTTATCGTCTCCACAGACTCACTGACACACACACACACACACACACACACACACACACACACACACACACAGACATCACTTCAAAAATGTTTGATTCAGGAATGCTTGAAACGTGCTCTCCCGTCGAAAACTAGAATTCGAATTTTCGACCCCGTCACAATACTTTCCTTATACATTATGTATATAAGGAAAGTAATTATGTTAACAACAATTATTTTTCTCAACATCAATTCAATTTTGTGATCCCCCCCCCCCCTGTTAGCAAACATTTTATTTATTCCATATTGTGAATTTTCGTGCACACAAATCTCGCACACCCAAATGAAATGCTGAAATGCCGCCCCTGGGTTCAAGTATTCAAGGACCGTAATAATTGTACCAAATTTCTTTCGAAACTCTACTCATTCGTGAGATACCGCATCAACAGACGCATAAGCACACATACACATACATACTCACACATACCGATGCTTTGAAGTCGTCATAATGCTTTCCTTATACATTACTATGTATATTAGGAAAGTATTAGCTAATGTCCTTTATTACTTTCCTTATATACATAATGTATAAGGAAAGTATCGAAAATTCGAATTCGAGTTTTCGACGGGAGAGCATGTTTTAAGCATTCCTGATCACGAATTGAACATTTTTGAAGTGATGTCTGTGTGTGTGTCAGTGAGTCTGTGGAGACGATATCTCACGAACGAATGGAGCGATTCGAATGAAATTTGGTACAAAAATCACAATCCATGAATACTGGAGGCCTATTGTTTTAAAATACAATCGAATGTTCAGAATCCCCCTAAATTTTCGAGTGAAATTTTGAAAAAATCATCAAAAAATCAAAACCTTTAATAAAGTTACGCAAATAGACATTTCTTATGCAATTTTTCCTTAAAAAACGATTGACATAAACTTTAGAACGCTCGCACGAAGCGTTCTTGAGATATTGCACATTTTTCAAATAAATTTATCAAAAAATCTCATAAATTGAAAAAAAAATATATTAACTGTTAAGAAACATGTTCACTTTTCATATGTAATATCATGCGGCAAATTTGTTGACATCATTCTCGTGGATCTAGCTCGTTCCATTCACGAGAACAGATACTTTGAGTAATAATTTTATATTTGTACGCCAATAGTCATTTATCCGCTGTAAGAATCCATCCGTAACGATTGGCGAGAATTTGGCGACGAATTTAGCGGAATGTCGCCAACTTGGCGACATTTTTAAATGTTGCCAAATTAATAAAAATCTCGCCAAATGGATAAAAATGACGCTAAATCAATGAAAATGACGACTAATTGAAGAATATTCAGTACCTTGGATAGAATGTAAGTATCTACTATAAGAATAACATATTACTTTCCTTATATACATAATGTATAAGGAAAGTATTGTGACGGGGTCGAAAATTCGAATTCGAGTTTTCGACGGGAGAGCACGTTTCAAGCATCCCTGATCACGAATCAAACATTTTTGAAGTGATGTCTGTGTGTGTGTGTGTGTGTGTGTGTGTGTGTGTGTGTGTGTGAAAGTATGTGTGTATGTGTGTGTGTGTGTCAGTGAGTCTGTGGAGACGATAACTGACGAACGAATGGACCGATTCGAACCAAATTTGGTACAAAAATCACAATCCGTAAACACCGGAAGCCTATTGTTTTTATACGCAATCGAATGTTCAGAACCCCCCTAAATTTTCGAATGAAATTTTGAAAAAATCGTCAAAAAATTAAAACCACTAATAAAGTTACGCAAATAGACATTTCTTATGTAATTTTTCATTAGAAAACGATTGACATAAATTTTAGAACGCTAACGTGAACCGTTCTCGATATATTGTACATTTTTAAAAAAATTTATCAAAAAGTCATATAAAATAAAAAGAAAAATATTTCCTATTGAGAAACATGTTTACTTTTCATATGTAATACCATGCGATAAATTGAGTGACATCCTTGTCGTGGATCTAGCTCGTTCCATTCTTGAAAAAAGATACTTTGAATAATACTTTTGTATTTGAACGCCAATAGTCATTTATCTGCTTTAAGAAAAACTTATTTCTTAGTGCATAACGCTTGGCGAGATTTTGGCGACGAATTTGGCGGAATGTCGCCAACTTGGCGACTTTTTTGAAATGTTGCTAAATTAACGAAAATCTCGCCAAATGGATGAAAATGACGACTAATTGTCGAAAATTCAATATCTTGGAAAGAATATTAGTATCTGCTACAAGAAAATCCTATTTTTTTACTGTAAAAGTAGTAAATTCATTACATTATATAAGGAAAGTCATGTGTTGCCCACATCAGATTTTTTTTTAACTGTAAAAGTAGTAAATTCATTGCATTATATAAGGAAAGTCATGTGCTTCCCACATAAGATTTTTAAAAATTGCATTTTATATTTTAATATGCAGTGTAATAAGAAAAGTAGTTTTATATTGAAACAAAAGTACAATGTTATATAAATAAGGCTAAAAGAAAAACTAAACATTTGAGTAAAACATTAAAAATCATCTCCTGCCCGCATCTGAATATTTTCATATTGGCATCAACATTCGTTTTGAATTGCATAGCTTTAAAAAAAAATTAGAAAAAAATTTTTAATATCTGACAAATGTACAGATGAGATTCTCGATGTTAATTTCTGAATTATTAATCCTCTTATAATGAAAATTGAAAAATACTAATTTACTTCATAATTATAAATGAAAGAGATTGGAAGTAAGAAGCTTGTAAATAACGAAACGCAAAAATACCACATGCAAAATTCCTTTCATAAATTTATTATACTTTTAAAATTCTAATGATGTTTTGCCCTTTCAGCGAATTTTTTTTCTGGTGTCTGAAAGCACTTTTCTCATTCATAATGCATTTTTTTAATTAAAGCATGTTACAGAATGTCAAATGTATAAATGATTAAATAAAAACTAAAGCTAAATATGCTGACTAAAATATGTGCAACACAATAAAAAATATCTGATGTGGGCAGCATGTGACTTTTTCGCTGCTGACTCACATTCACGTTTAATTGATATATTTGAGCATGCTTAGTTTTTTATCTTAGATATTGGCGATTTCTGCGGCCATTTCGCAAAAGGCAGGTTATTTTTTTACGAATTGTACCAAAATCTAATCAGCATCAGAGTGACCCACAAGTGACTTATCTACCAAATTTTGTAAAATTTGATCAATTACTTTTTCAGCTAGAGTGGTTACAGACAGTTTTTGTGGGCCATTTCGCACAAAAAGGCGAGTTGTTTTATCCTGAATCGTACCAAAAACTAAGTCAGCACCAGGGTCACACACAAATGGCTTACCTACTAAATTTTATGAAATTCGGTCTATTAGTTTTTGAGTTGCAGTGGATACATACATTGCATATACAGACATACAGACACACACACGCACACACACACGCGCACACACACACACACGCATACATACACACACACACACAGACGTCACGCTAAAAGTAGTGTTTTCGTGTTCTAGAGGTCCCAAAACGTGTAGATCTGTCGATAACTCTAGTTGCGATTTTCGACATGATTTCAATAATTTCCCTATACATTACCATATACTTATATTGCAGGGAAAGATTTTATTCAACAAAAATGCGTGAAAAAATGGAAGTCAATATTCATGCATATATTGAAAGAATGCATATATGCAGGACATCAAATAGTCATGAATCAGGAAAATATCTCGAGAAATTGTAAAGAACTTGCTGCCCCAGCCGGGAATCGAACCGTGGATCTTTAAACTCTCCGGCCGACACTGTTATCTTTGAAGGCTGTTATCCTTGAAGTGGATTCTGCATTATCCACCTTCTAATGTCACAATAGCTTGCAACGGACAATCTGTCTGATCACCTCCTGATATTTTTATGTCAGGATATCCCCCTGGTGATATTTTTATCCTTCAGGTTATTTTCCTGCGTGGTTGTTATCCTCTCAATTTGAAATCGGCCCTTCATATCCCAGAGTCCACTGAATCCGTGCTTGTCGTACTAGTGTCACTTTCAGACCTCCGACATCTCGTTCGGCGGGATGATAGACCTCGGGTGCCTCCTGAGTGCAGGAGGTATCCTTTCCCTGTCCTGTAGCTAGCTACTCTAAACCCTCTATGTGAGTCGCACGGTCTGGGGTTTTCAGGCCTCCGACGTCTTTACACTAACCTACAGGAGTTCATTCCTTCGGGAGCCATTGTAAAGACTTCCCCAACAGGAAATCGAACCCTGGATCTTCAAACTATCCAGCCGATTCTCTACCGTTGATATAAGGGGACATAGTTGCAAGTTGTTATCTTTGAAGTGGACTCGACAAAGTATTAGATTTATCGTTTACTTTTATGCAGGTATACAGAAAACCCGAATGGCTCTTCACGGGGAGATAAGTTTAGGAAGATGACCCTCTTCTTTATCAGGTTACGTGGTCTATCTCGATTTTTGCTATAGATAGGGGGAAATGTCAATTAAAAAGTTACAGAGCGTTGAAAACTATTTACCCCCTCACCTTCCTTGAATGATTGGAAATACTCTAAAATACGCTTTTAAAAGAGGAAATTTTAGTAATCTGCATGTAAACGTAGAGGCATTGGAAAATTCGCTTCGACATCTTATTATACGTGTGCATGCATGCTTCGTTACTGAGGATAAGCTTTTTGTACTTTGTATATATTTATATATTAAGTCAATTTTATTCTGCTGCATTAATTATACATTCATATGTTCAATTTAGTGAAAAGGGAGTTAGATTGTATACATTTCATTTCAAAGATAATTTTTTCGTTTTTGCGAGGAACAGAGATGTTTTGTACTAATTTTTAAACTCTCTAATACTTTGTAATTGATTTTTACCTTTCTGCTTCTTCGACCTAGACCGTCCGACCTAGCTGAAGGAAGCGATCGCTTGATGTCTTAAAGCAACGACTTAAGGGTGCATTGCTCAGGGTGGCGATGAACGAAACTTATACCCATCGTAGGTTTACCACTGTAAATGGAACTGGTGATGCAATATCACCAGCAGTCCGACAGTCAGATAGATCCCTCTCCGATAGGAAGTAAGCGGGACGGAGTCGGAGATTTGGGTATTTGGCTACTTACTGTCGAGAAATGGATCAGGTTGAGATAATTTTGTGTGTTTGATCTGGGTAAGAGGAATCTTTCGTTCAAAAATTTTTGTTGGTATATTTTGTTGGTATTTTTGTTTGTCGATATAACATTCAGATATTATTTCCTTCAGTTTGCGTTACAATTTAAGTTCACTTCATATTAACAAATTACGATTGGTTTCGTTATGTAGACCAAAGGCGGTCCTGTTGATCGACAGAATAAGTTTCGGATCATGACTAAGAGAGAGAGTTAGACGTGTGGAAGTTGGAAGTCAGGTTTTGAAGTCAAGTCGAAGTCAAGTCTCTAGGAGCCACAGTAGTTGTGTGGGTGCGAAGAAGTTAGAACGTTTCAAGTCCATTGGTTCTTGTTACTTGTGTTGATATAACTATAATCGGAAGAGCCTAGTATCTAGTAGTTTCGCTAGGACAAGATTTAGATGTCTCCGGATGCAGAAACCATGGGCCATGTTCTATTCTTTTGATTAGCGTAAAAATAGTTCTATCACGAGGCCGGTCGTAATTCAATATATTGCACTTTAAATTATATTACGAGAACGTGCAATACCGGCTGCTTTGGCATATATTACTTTACTTATATACACAATGTATAAGGAAAGTATTGTGACGGGTCGAAAATTCGAATTCGAGTTTTCAACGGGAGAGGACTTTCAAGTATCCCTAATCACGAATCAAACATTTTTGTGGTGATGTCTCTCTGTGTGTGTGTGTGTGTGTGTGTGTGTGTGTGTGCGTGTGTGTCAGTGAGTCTGTGGAGACGATATCTCACGAGCGAATGAAGCGATTCGAATAGCATTTGGTACAAAAGTCTATTGTTTATAAACGTAATCGAATGTTCAGAACTCCCACTAAATTTTCGAGTGAAATTTTGAAAAAATCATCAAAAACTCAAAACCTTTAATAAAGTTACGCAAATAGACATTTCTTATGTAATTTTTCTTTAGAAAACGATTGATATAAACTTTAGAACGCTAGCATGAACCGTTCTCGAGATATTGAACATTTTTCAAATAAATTTATCAAAAAACCCCATAAATTAAAAAAAAAGAGTAACTGTTGAGAAACATGTTCGCTTTTGATATATAATATCATGCGATAAATTTGGTGACATCATTCTCGTGGATCTAGCTCGTTCCATTCATGAGAAAAGATACCTTGAGTAATACTTTTGTATTTGAACGCCAATAGTCATTTATCTGCTATAAGAATAACTTATTTATCCGTGCATAACGCTTGGCGAGATTTTGGCGACGAATTTGGCGGGATGTCGCCAACTTGGCGACTTTTAGAAATGTTGCCAAATTAACGAAAATCGTGCCATTTGGATAAAAATGACGCTAAATCTATGAAAATGACGACTAATTGTCGAAAATTCAATATCTTGGAAAGAATATAAGTATCTACTGTAAGAAAAACCTATTTTTTTCTGTAAAAGTAGTAAATTCATTGCATTATATAAGGAAGGTCATGTGTTGCCCACATCATATTTCTTATCTCTATTTTGTACATCCAACTGTTGTATTATTATGGTGTGCACAATAAATGTGTTTCAGTTAAAATCCTGAATCAGTGTATGTTATTACTCCTGGTCATAAGACCTCTGTATCACTTAATCTGAGATTTGGAGTTAGGTCAGTTTTGAACCGAATAGGTCTCAGTACGTTACAATGGCAACCCAACTGGGTAGAATAAATGACCAACATCATATAGGCTAAAGACTCTGACTTTACAATGACTTCCGAACATATGAGACTCCACAAATGATGATAAATAATTAATCATTTGAAACTTAATTAAAAACGAATGGTACAATTTTTAGAAGGTTAGTATGAACCGTTCTTATGATATTGAACGGTTGAATTTTAGAAAAAATCACTAAAATATCAAAACCTTCAACACTATTGAATATGTAATCATATCATACGAATTTTTGCATTTTAGGACACATACTTCAGAACTCCAGCATGAACTATCCTCGAGATATTACACGTTTTTAAATAAGATTTTAAACAAAATTACATAAAATAAAAACTTATAATTACCATCCAATAGGTTCACTTTCCATATGCAATAGTATGCAGCGAATTTATTAACATCATTCTCGTGGATATAGTTCGTTCCATTCACGAGAGAAATTAATCTTTTGATAGTTCTGAATTTTAAAGCCCAAGAATTCATCAACATCATTCTCGTGGATATAGTTCGTTCCATTCACGAGAGAAATTAATCTATTGATAGTTCTGTATTTTAAAGCCCAAGAATTAATCAACATCATTCTCGTGGATATAGTTCGTTCCACTCACGAGAGAAATTAATCTTTTGATAGTTCTGTAT
This sequence comes from Amaurobius ferox, assembly GCA_951213105.1. Taxonomy (NCBI): domain Eukaryota; kingdom Metazoa; phylum Arthropoda; class Arachnida; order Araneae; family Amaurobiidae; genus Amaurobius; species Amaurobius ferox. The sequence goes on along the minus strand of OX578137.1, from coordinate 148,680,861 downwards.
TTTAAAGCCCAAGAATTCATCAACATCATTCTCGTGGATATAGTTCGTTCCATTCACGAGAGAAATTAATCTTTTGATAGTTCTGTATTTTAAAGCCCAATAATTTATCAATATCATTCTCGTGGATATAGTTCGTTCCATTCACGAGATAAATTAATCTATTGATAGTTCTGTATCTTAAAGCCTAAGAATTCATCAACATCATTCTCGTGGATATAGTTCGTTCCACACACGAGAGAAATTAATCTTTTGATAGTTCTGTATTTTAAAGCCGAAGAATTCATCAACGTCATTCTCGTGGATATAGTTCGTTCCATTCACGAGAGAAATTAATCTTTTGATAGTTCTGTATTTTAAAGCCCAAGAATTAATCAACATCATTCTCGTGGATATTGTTCGTTCCATTCACGAGAGAAATTAATCTATTGATAGTTCTGTATTTTAAAGCCCAAGAATTCATCAACGTCATTCTCGTGGATATAGTTCGTTCCATTCACAAGAGAAATTAATCTTTTGATAGTTCTGTATTTTAAAGCCCAAGAATTCATCAACGTCATTCTCGTGGATATAGTTCGTTCCATTCACAAGAGAAATTAATCTTTTGTTAGTTCTGTATTTTAAAGCCCAAGAATTCATCAACATCATTCTCGTGGATATAGTTCGTTCCATTCACGAGAGAAATTAATCTTTTGATAGTTCTGTATTTTAAAGCCCAGGAATTCATCAATAGTCATTTATTTCATAGTATAATCAATAAATGCCTGTTGCATTTTGATGAAGATTTCGCAACTGAATAAGTAGTTCTGTGAAAATCGCCCAATTTCAATGTATGTGGTACTAATTCAATTGCAAAAACATTGTGCCATATGTCTTATGCACCTTTATTTGCTGTGAAAAATGTTATTACATAATGAGGGGAAAGGCGTGTTCAGCCTGCATCAGATATTTTCCACCGTATGCCATTGCTCGATTTATATAAATGACTTTTCAAGTCAATATAATTTTTAATATGTAATAGTATAATGCGATATAATTAATATATCCATATAATTTTTTTAATTTTGAGGAGGTGCCATGCAAAAAAGGTGATATGTCCAATAAGACAGGTTTGTGAAAATTAGGAATTTTCCCCCTTTAACACAGCTACAAAGACAAAAACAAAATCACGTCTCTATATGAAGTTCAGGATTTATCAGTGCGATTTAAGTGAAGTTTTCAAAACCTATAAGAACAAAAATTCATTTATTTAATGTCAAAAATGTGGCATATTACTTTGTGCATGAATTCAGAACAAATTTCCCTTACAAGAGGACGGACAAGTTTCCAGTGCAAGAGGACTTGTTTCCTTTGTAAGAGAACACGTTTCCAGTGCAAGAGAACTTGTTTCCTTCTACACAAAACTTGAATTGAAATTGTGACACTTTGCACCAATTTTTCACAATATGATTAAACGTGATCATAAATCGTATTTTAATGCTAATAAAACAAAGTTATTCATTTGTAGTATGTTTGCTTGGATTAGTTATAAAGTGGATAATAAATTTCTTGGTAAAAAGAAGATTATATCTTAACCTATTCCTATACTTAAATTTCATAATTATATTCACGTTCTTTCATATATATATATATATAATATATATAATTAACAAGAAAGATCAATCATGCATAAGCATTGATTATGAAACACTTTCCAACTGAAATGTAATTTTATTTAAAAATTTCTAAAATGTGATTCATTCAGTGGTAATATCTTTTACATTATCACAGTACTACAGCAATTTATTATACTTAAATATTTAAAACTGTATCGAAATATAAATCATCTGATTCTTTATGCAAAATCAATGAATATTTCATTCATATAACTTGTATTCCAGACTCCAGAGCTAAATAATTTTGTGTGAAAAAAATTCAGCAATTCTTATGTAATTCATCTTACAATCGCTTGAGATATTTGCATTCTGCATATGTTAAAATTAGGCTTCCTTGAAGAAATAATAAAAGTTTAGGGATCATTTAAAATCACAACTATTGTAATTGCATATTGCACGGAATTTAGGTACACAGATAATATATATGTGTATGTGTATGTACTCAAAGTATTGGAATCGTGCCGAAGATCGGAACTCGAATTTTCAAAGGATCTACACGTTTTGGGACTTCTAGAACACGAAAAAACTACTTTTAGGAAGACGTCTGTGTGTGTAAGAGTGTATCTGTGTATGTTTCTGTGTGTCTGTGTGGATATTACATCCACTCTAATTGAAAAACTGATGGACCGAATTTCATACAATTTGGTAGGTATGTTTTTTGTGGGAAATCCTGATGTTCATTAGATTATAGTACGATTTGTAATAAAAGAATCTGCCTTCTTTGCGAAATGGCCGCAGAAATTGCCTTTATCCACTCTAGCTAAAAACTAATGAACCAAATTTAACAAAATTTGGAGTATAATATTTCAATAACCTACAAGTGATTTACATACCAAATTTAACAAAATTTTGTATATAAATCATTTGTAGGTTATTCTACTAAGATTCGGGAAAAAGGAACGGTCTATTTTTGCGAAATGGCCAGCAAAAATCGTTATATATAAAAATAAAAGACTACGTGTGCTCAATTATATCAATTAAATTCCTATTTTATATGTGATTTTTGACAACAAAAAGAATAAGACTAACCCCATTACTCTAGGACTAGCCGTTCTTGAGATATTCTAGTTTTTTCGAGTTTTCGCTACGCCACCTTTGACAATAAGTCCAGCTATCAAATGAGAACCAAATTTAAGTTTAACGTGTAAATTCAATGTTATTTAAAATACTTATGTTGTGCAGATAAACTCAAATTATCATTGAATAAATAAAGAGAACGAATATGAGTCTGCAGAGAAAGACATGTGCTGTCCACATCAGAATTTTTAACAATATTACACCAATGATTTATAGAAGTGAACGGGGATTATTTTCAGGCCATTTCGAAAAAAATGTATGATCTATATTTAAAGATCCATCAAATTTTTGTCGAATAAAATGTTCAACAAATTTAAGCTGTGTACCAAATTTTAACTCTCTAGGACATAGGAAAGTGCATTTAAAATGCCATCAATTAAATTTATCATGAAGAGTTATATAAAATTTAAAAAAAATGAAAAATTGTTATCTACCAAATTTATTTTAAAATATGAAGCCACTCCCATATGCAAAACGTTTTAACAAATGGAGAGATATTTATTATATAATATCTCTCTCTTTTCTTTCTGGAAGATATCCCAAAGTCAGAATTTAATTGAATTTGTTTTTTTCCCTATATTAAATAATTTTTTTAATTAAAAAACTACATAACATATTTTACTGAATTTTTTTTTATATATTCTATGGGATAATGCGAATATTTCCTAAAAATTTCGAAGCAATTCGTGAATTTTAAATTTACTTAAAAAATGTTTGAAAAATTAGGTCCCATAGGGTTCAATGTATTTCATTTTTTCAACCCGGGTTCAATAAAAAACTAATTGGGTGATATTATTTATTTATATTCCCATAGGTCCTACTGACCGTCTGAACAACATACTAAAATTTCATTTTGATAAACTCATTTTTACGGCAGTTATCGTGCTAACGGACAGACAGACAGACAGACAGAATGAACAAAGTCATAAACACTTTTCAACTTTGTTGTAAAGTGTTAAAAATTTGTCTATCTGTCTATATGTATGTATGTATGTATATATGTATGTGTGTGTTTGTTTCATTATCACGGGAGAAAGGCTGCACCGAATTTCATGAAATTTTGTGGGTAGCCATGAAATAGCCCCATTTAAAATGTAGTCCATGTTTCGAGTTTCTAGGACCAGTAGTTGTTGAGAAATTAATGAAACACCCACAATTAAAGCTTTCATAGAGATAGCATTATGCAGACGATATTTTTCAGCCAATTTATTTGCAGAAATAATATCATGTCGCTTAGCAACGGATTTGAATCCAATGTGTTTATGCAGCAGACGATTTTTATTAAATCTTTTACGATATAAATAATAAATAAATGTATATAAAATGAATTTTATATACATGCATTTTTGAATGGGTTGTATCAATTACGGTGTCCAGGTTTAAAGATTACGGTATTATTGATATTCTCAATTCATTACGTTATCTTTTGTATTTTGACAAAGATTTTTGAAACTCATATATTGTAGTACGGGTAATTCTTCGACTAAAACACGGGCATATCTTCTAATCTACGACAATATAAGTAGTACGGGTATATCTTACAATACAATTTTAGGGCTCTCATTAAGGCTTAAATTGATTGAATTTCATATTTTCTGCAAATTTGTTTTGGACTAGAAAGTTTTATTTTTCAGATCTGCCTGTGAAAATAATTTTGTATAGCGAGTACAGATATTCCTTATCTTCCTTGTAGGAACTTTAATTTGGATATTTTAATAGAATGTTTTGAATAACAATGCCATTTAGAATACTTTAGGAATTTGCACATGAATGTGAATTTTAAGTTTCTTTGTATACTCCGTACGAAGAATGAGTATACTTCTAGATTCAATAATAAAATTTTTCTAAATGAATATTCAAAATGTATATTGTTGATATGGAAACCATTCAATCAATACAAGCATAAGGGGGCGTATGAAGACAAAACTGAGTCGCTCGCCGGTCAGGATTTCTTCAACGTATTCAAGTTTGATTTGCCGCGTGTATAAATCTATATAAATAAATTTGAAAATCTATCTGTCTGTCTGTTTGTTTGTTTGTCCCATTAGCACGAGAGATCGGCTGAACAGAATGTTTATGAAATTTTGTGAGTAGCCTTGAAATAGCCCTACATAAAATTTAGTCTAAGTTTCGAGTTTCTACGCCCAGTGGTTCTCGAGATATTAGTGAAAAGAGAAACTTTCATTTGTCTCATCATCACGGGAGAGCGGCTGAATCGAATTTAATGAACTTTTGTGGGTAGCCTTAAAATAGCTCCACTAAAGTTTAGTCCAAGTTTCGGCCGATCCGGTGGTTGAGCGGTCAGGGGCAAGCGTTTCCGTCTGATCGCTGAATTGCCGGGTTGTGGGTTCGAATCTCGCCAGCGGGCATGGATGTTGTATTATCGAGGCAAAAGTCAGACTTTTGCCCTTGGAGCGCCTCAATATAAAGTGAAGCTGCATATTTCTCCCCTTCGCCATGGGACCAGGAGTCTAGTGAACGTGGTGCATAGGCGCTCCTTCACCACGGGGGAATAAGTAACAACAACAGTAACAACAGTTACTGTTGTTACTTATTCCCCCGTGTACAAGTTTCCGTACAAGTTTCGAGATTTTAAGACCAGGGGCTGTCGAGATATTATAGAAAAACTAAACTTTTCCTAGGAGTTCAACTCTCTAACCCCCTGGTTCCTCCAAACGAAAAGGTTGGAAATCGTTTGTTTAAAACGTGAAAATGAAATAAAACTTTATCTCTGAGTTTGGTGGGAGAGTTTTGCACTACTTAATCACTTTCTGAAAACATGAATTGTTTGAAACAATAATATAAATGGAAAATTTATCACGATGGTTTACTTTTCACAAGCGATAACTCAACAATGATAAGTATTAAGAAATCAAAATGGTTATTTAATTATTAATATTTTATGAGGGAGATTTTATCTTATATCATGTTGTTCGGCAACGTAAAAAAATTGAATGTGTTTGTTAATGTTTGTTATTATTTTTTCAATTTGAATAATAAATAAATGGATATAAAAATATATTTTATAAATGAACGGCTTGATTTTTCTTTTAATTATATTAATTGCGGACTGCATACATCAATTTCATTTATTTTGGCAATGAATTTTCAAGCTTATATATTGTATTTAGCTAATAAACTCATATATTGTGTTTAGCCAATAAACTCATTTAGCCGATTATTGAAACAGGAAAAGAATAGAACGGGTATATTTTCTAATACAACTTTAGTGTTTTCATTTAGTATATACTGTGGGAACCGAAAAAGAATGAGATAATAGAAATTAAGTCCTTTAAAGGAATAATTATTAATAAAAATTAAATTTATTAAGATGACCTGGCCGTTAATTCTCATATAGTGGATTTAGTATTTAATTGTACATTGCTTGTTGCGCCGCTATAAACCCTCCAATTATTTTACCTTTCGTGTGAGTCCTGTAAAGGAATAATTAATTAATAAAATGCTAAATTGATCACACCATTTAAACTTAAACAATAAAACATTCATTAACAACATTTATTTTCATTACTTATTGCAGCGGAGGGGACATATGAGACCAGAATTATTAAAATTACTATCGTGTCTAGGACCTGTGATTATTGTTGAGCACATACCTTCCAATTCGTCTTGGGCTTTATATCATATCTCAAAGGCTTGCATCAGTTCTCAGTATTGGCCATAACTCTTTGGTGTGTGGCTCCTCCTCGTACTCTGATTGCACTCACACATTGATATATCTCCATTATTTTGGAACCTCTACGGGACACTCTACAAGTCTGTTAGGTTTTTCATTCTTCTCTAGTCGTGCTCTTAAGTCAAAATCGTGATAGTTTCTGCTGACATGCTTCTAAGTCAAAATTCGATAGTTGTCTGCTATCGTTTCTTTACTCGTTCTCCGGTCACAGGCTGTGGTTCCCTCGGTGGGTGGGGGGGGGAGTTACTCCGCCTTTACTTCTTTTTGGCGCTTATTGGTTACTCCTTTACCCAATGGCACCATTGCATATTTCGTAAGGCCCAGCTCGGCCCCTCTGGTATGGCAACCCTAAATTTATGGTCTTCTGACCTTTAGGTTCACGTCGTGATAAACTTTGGTGCCAGTCAGACTACAAGTTTGTCTGCCGTTTTGGCCACCATAAATTTCACACATACAAGTGTCTCATCAAATGTCAGATTTATTTCTGGTCTCACCTATACAAACGGGATCAGGATGTTTAATTCTTCAGAACTGCAACTTCAGAGTTACGAATTTGGCGGGATATCGCTAACTTGGCAACTTTTCTTAAACTTTACCAAACTGACGAAAATGGCCCCAAATTGATAAAAACGGGGCAAATCAATGAATTAATTTTTTTTTTAGAAGAAAGTACTGAAAGGATGTTTTAGTAGCATTTGTCTGCCAGTCCATCCGTCCTACTTAGAAACACATTCAGCGAATTTTTAAAATATCACCAAATTGATAAAATTTTTTGTAAATTCATAAAAATATCATGAAATTGATAAAATTGTGCCAAATAAATTAATTGAATTGTGTTTTTAGGGGATAGTATTGTGATGATGTTTCGGCAATTTGTCGCCAAGTGGGACTGTCAGTTCAACAGTTCCACTTGGCGATAAATTTGGCGAATTTTTAAAATGTCGCTAAACTGACGAAAATGTCGTCAAACTTTCCATGGAGATAGCATTATTCTGATGATATTTTTCCACCAATTTATTTGAAGCAAATAATATCATGTCGCGTAGCAACTGATTTAAATCCAATGTGTTTATGCGGCATGCGATTTTTATTAAATCTTTTCCGCTTTGAATAATAAAGATATGTTTATAAAATAAATTTTATTGACATTGCATTTTTGACTGGATAATATCAATTTCGGTCTTCAGGTTTAAACATTATTAATATTGATATTTTCGGGGATTATTGATTCAGGGATTCTTGATATTTTCAAGTTATTATGCAATTGTTTTATTATAGTAAAAATTGTTAAAACTCATATATTTACGTTGTACGAGTAATCTTCTACAAATGCACGGGTATATCTTCTAATCTGTGGCAATATAATTACGGGTATATATATTTTTATATAAATTTCGCGCTTTCATTTTGACATATATTGGAGTCAATTATGTCCTTCGGGTTTAACTATTACGGGTTTATTGATATTTTCAATTTATACATGTAATTTACTAACACATATTATATCTTCTAATATTCGCTTATATAAGTAGTACGATCCCCATACAATTTTAGCGCTTTTATTTTGCATATATTGATTAAATTTCATACTTTTTGTAAATTTGCTTACAAAAGGGGCCAGGATGTTTTATAGTATAGATAGTATAGATAGCACGTAAGGGTAGGAGAAACAGACTGGTACTTACAGACTGGTACTTTATATATAAAGTTATTGTTGAAACCCTGACCATCCGACCTACCAGAAAGGTGTAAGGTAACTTTTATATATAAAGTGACAAAGTTTAAACTTTCGAAATGCTTTTAAAATTGTTGAAAAATGCAAATCTGAGCTACCTTATGACACAGGAACTACTTTTTATCTATAGAGTATCAAAATGTGAAGCAGAATTTAAAATGAAGCAAATGAGATTTTCGAAAATAAAGTTATATATCTATCGCATTTGGGTATTTTTCTTTGATCGTAGATTTGCATTTGACTTCGTCGAAAATTCCATTTTCTCTCTTTAGCATGCCGACCAATCGATATTTCAGTTTTTTCTCAGATCAAGCATTTTATTCTTGTATAATTTTCTTTACGTTTACTGAAGAATTTTTTACCATAAATTCTTGAAATTTACGAATACTTAGACAAATGTCAACAATAAATTCGTTTTGCATAAAACTTAAAACTGGTTTTGACATTTTAAAAAATATTTCAAGATTCATATTCCGGGTGCATAAAATGCTATACGGAAGTACACTTGAAAGTAGCAGTTTTAGCTAAATGCAAAAGTATTCCTAATATGACTCGTGACGTGTCATTCGAGTTATGTCAACCTGTCAACCTGTGGGATAAATGTATATGGGATTTGACATTCATTAATTTATTACATTTCTTATATACATAGTATAATTGTATAAGGAAAGAATTGTGAAGCGGACGAAAATTCGAATTCGAGTTATAAACGAAAGAGCGAGTTTCAATCTTCCCTGAACTTGAATCGCACGTTTCTGAGGTGATGTGTGTGCGGGAAGACAATATCTCATGAACAAATGGAGTGTTTCGAAAGAAATTTATTACAATCAGTGAATACTCCCGGCCACACATTAAGCTACCATAAACCTTCGGGTTGGTCGTGTGGTCAGGGTCTTCAATCAATCAGTGAATACTGAAAGCTTATTTATTCTAAACGCAATCAGATGTTCAAAAGACCCCCAAAATTTTTAATGAAATTTAAAATAAAAAATCTTCAAAAAATCAGAACCTTCTATAAAATTACATAAGTAAACATTTCTTATATAATCTTTAACTTGAAAACGATTAACACTAACTTTAGAACGCTAGGATGCACCATTCTCGAGTTATTGCATAATTTTCATATAAATTTAACAAAAAATCCCATAAAATTATGAAAATTATTAACTATTGTGAAATATGTTTACTTTTCATGCTTAATATTAACATAACTTTCGGGGATCTAGTTCGTTCCAATCACGGGAGATGATACTTTGGGTAATAGTTTTGTATTTTTACGCTATTAATCATTTATCTACTTTAAGAATAACATATTCTAACCGTTCAGAACGCTTGTCGAAATTTTGACGACGAATTTGGCGAGATATGGCCAAATTGGCGACCTTTTTATTTTGCCGTATTGGCGAAAATGTCGCCAAATTGTGCAAATGTCTCCAAATTGATCAAATGTCGTCACATCGATAAAAAATAACAGTAGATCAATGAAAATGACGACTAATTGATGAAATTTCGATATCTTGGAAACAACATAATAATCTAATACAAGAATAATCCATTTTTATGTCCGTCCATAAAGCTTGACGAAATATTTGACGGGATGCCGCCAACTTGGCAACTTTTTGAAATATTGCCAAATTGAAGAAAATGCAATCACATTGATAAAAATCTGATGTGGGCAGCAAATGACTTTTCTAATATAATGCAATGAATTTACTACTTTTACAGTAAAAAAAATAGGTTATTTTTATAGTAGATAATTGTATTCTTTCCAAGATATTGAATTTTCGTCAATTAGTCGTCATTTTCATTGATTTGACGTCATTTTTATTCATTTGGCGAGATTTCCGTTAATTTAGCAACATTTAAAAAGTCCCCAAGTTGGCGACATTCGGCCAAATTCGTCGCCAAAATCTCGCTAAGCGTTATGGACGGTGAAAGAAGTTATTCTTATAGCAAATAGATGACTATTGACGTTCAAATACAAAAATATTATTCAAAGTATATTTTCTTATGAATGGCACGAGCTAGATCCCCAAGAATGATGTCACCCAATTTATCGCATGATATTACATATGAAAAGTGAACATGTTTCTCAACAGTTAATATTGTTTTTTTAATTTATAGGTTTTTTTGATAAATTTATTTGAAAAATGTGCAATATCTCAAGAACGGTTCATGCTAGCGTTTTAAAGTTTATGGCAATCGTTTTCTAAGGAAAAATTACATAAGAAATGTCTATTTACGTAACTTTTATAAAGGTTTAAATTTTTGATGATTTTTTCAAATCCATGGGGGTTCTGAACATTCGATGGTGTTTAGAAACAATAGACTTCCAGTATTCATGGATTGTAGTTTTTGTACCAAATTTCATTCGAATCGCTCTATTCGTTCGTGAGATATCGTCCCCACAGGCTCACTGACACACACACACACAGACATCCCCCCAAAAATGTTCGATTCGTGATCAGGGATGCGTGATACGTCCTCTCTCGTCGAAAACTTGAATTCGAATTTTCGAACCCGTCACAATACTTTCCTTATACTTTATATTATGTATATAAGGAAAGTAAAAATGGCGTGAAATGATTCTGAAAGCGAAATTGGAATAGAAGATCGCCATATCCAAAAAAAAGCAAAAATCCTCCTTACAGTAGGGTAATTCCAAGATAGATGCATCGTGGGCGCGGTAGCCCTGTGGTTAGCGCGCAGAAGTTGCACTCGGTAGTCCCCGCCGCTGCCCAAACTGCCGCCGTGTTCACGCGGAGTACGATCACGTTAAACATGTGGGTCCGTAAGTCCTTCCGAGAGGTTGGTGGTAGGGGAAGGAGGGTACGGTCCCTGTGGATGCCTCCCCCACTGGGTTCCGGTCTAAATTGGGTGGCACTTCCCGGCCGTCCAAGCAGATACCTTACACCTTTCTGGTAGGTCGGACGGTCTGGGTCGAAGAAGTAGATAGATGCATCATCCGGTATAAATTGCGTACCCATCCTACTTCTGAAACTTACCGTAAGATGATAATGCAGTAAGCACTAACGGTGTGCTATTTAGTGCTTCAAATGTGATTGGTAAAGGTATTGTGTTCCTGTGCCTTTTTTCACCAGAAATTGACAAATACCTAAGATGAGTTGTTGTTGTTGTTGAAACCCAGACCGTCCGACCTACCAGAAAGGTGTAAGGTAACTGTTTGGACGGTCGGGAAGTGCCACCCAATTTAGACCGGAACCCAGTGGGGGAGGCATCCACAGGGACCGTACCCTCCTTCCCCTACCACCAACCTCTCGGAAGGACTTTCGGACCCACATGTTTAACGTGATCGTACTCCGCATGAACACGGCGGCAGTTTTGGCAGTGGCTGGAATCGAACCCGGGTCCACCGAGTGCAACTCCAGCGCGCTAACCAATGGGCTACCGCGCCCACACCTAAGATGAGTTGTAGTAATAACCATGAAATAGTATTAATGAGTGAAGTTATTTTTAATGAACTTTCCTCTATTTGATTTCAGACATTTTGGGCTATAACTTCAGAAATTATAGATATTTATTTTGCCGCGGATTGCTTTAAAGTATAAAGCTAAAATGTAAAAAAAAATGTAAAAATAAATTATTCAAAGCTAAAACGTAAAAGTACAAAAATAAAAATTTATATTTTTTGAAATCGAATATTTTGAGAGATTGAATGGTTGGAATGATCCTATGACCCCGTAGAATCAAAATATTGAATTTTTAGATCCATTTAATTTATAATGACTCTTGATTTTCAGAGAGAAATATTCAGAAAAATTCGAACAAACATGTTTCTTCACGTTCGTTCAAAACATTACTTCGTTAATAATAGCATGAAAAGTCTACAAAACCTGTCAACCGTCTTCAAAATTGGAAAAGAAGTTTTCTTTGACAAAAAAAGCATACAAACAAAAGGCCAAAAACGCCTCATCTTTGAAACCATTTGATACTTCTATCCATTTTCATGCCTTCGTTATCGAATTGCATTTATTATTACAATATTTTATTTAATTTAACTTGAACAGATGTTTGGTTGCCAGTGTGATTCAAATCTTTAAAGCCCCAACTAATCAGTTTCTATGAATTACAGTAACATGAAATGTCGTATGTCCTCTTACATTTTAATTGTTTTGATTTTGAACCTTATTAGGTGAGCCAGCCGTCCTGAGCCCGTCCATAAGAATGCACTCACCTTTTTTTTTTTTTTTTTTTAAATAAAGGGTGTCCCAAAATTCACGCAAAAAGTAATTTTGATAGAAAACACACGTTCATAATTAAAAATTGTAAATTTTTATTGATTCATAAAGTATACAGTATAGGGTTATGTATGGAACAGCATATCGGGGAAATGGCCTCCACGGCTTTGCTGGCACATACGCACTCTTTTGTTGAAATTTTCCATGACCGTTTTGCATAAATGTGGCTGAATTTCGTTGATACAGCTCTGAATTTCCTCCCTCAAAGCGTGAGTGGTCGTGGGCTTGTTGGCATAAACCTTAGACTTCAAAAACCCCATAGAAAAAGTCCAACCGCGTTAAATCTCATGATCTGGGCGGCCATTTCTGATCACCAAAACGGGAAATTAAACGACCAAGAAATGACTCATGCAGTAATTGAATTTTTTCTCGGGCTGTATGGCATGTGGCACCGTCTTGATGAAACCACGTGTCGTCCACATCCATATCTTGCAATTTAGGCACAAAAAACTGTATTATCATGTAGCGATGGATTATTTTTAAAATATTGCTCAACAATGAAAACGCGCTGTTCTTCCGTGTAGCTTTCCATTTTTAGTAACCCTAGACTGTCAGCTTTCACACTGTCTTTTTTTTCGTTGCCAACACTTCATCGCACAAATGGCGCAAAATTCAAATATTGCGTGAATTTTGGGACACCCTATATTATTAGTAGTAATAACTCGAAAAACAAAGCAGCTAAATAATATATATTGATTATTTGGATATTGATTTTCTATATTTTGTATTTTGATTATTTAGATTTTACTCCTTATTGGTGTAGTCCGTCTCGGACCTGTCATTAAAATATACTCGTATTTGAGAACTAGAGAACCGAAGGAACTGAAAAGTAAAAACTTAGTAAACCGTTGTCGTTTGTAGTATATTTTAATTCTTTGAGATTTGAACCTTATTGGGCTACCCCATCATAGTCCCGCTCTAAAATTTACATATTTTCGGAGAATAAAGGAAGAACCGAAGAAGCTAGAAAGTCCAAATTTGGTATGTCGTTGTCTTCCACACATTTAAACTACGTACATTTTAATAAATACATTTTTGTACATTTAAGTTACATACAAATAATACAAAGAGTCTGGGGAATTAAATTAAATGGCAATATTTAGATTTTAAATGATATATCAGTGCGTACAACTAACTACTACATTGCATGTGTTTGCAAAAACCCTTTAAGTTTACTTCAAAAGTGCGAGTTGACTTAGCGTATCTGAAAATAACATGTCAGCAACATTAATCACAAAGTTTATAATTTAAATTGTATATTTATTTATGTAGCAATTATTAAAATACATTTTCAACTAATATTTTGTACAAAAATACAACATTAAAAAATATATATTTTGAAAAATATATTTCTGTTCGATGTGAGACCAATAATAACAACTGAACATATCAAAAGTAACTGCGCTCGACCTAATTGTAAATATATTTTGTTGGCATCTCATGCATTTACACTGCATTAATTATCTCTGGCTTGTCTTGAGGCATATGGCACTTCCTTGACTTGATTTGATTCACAGCAAATATATTCCGGCCGTCCAAATTGCCGCTCATGTCCAACGACGAATTGGACGGTCTGGACTTTCGTCAGCAAATATATTTGATGTCGAAATTGTATTATTCTCAATTTTGAAGAGCCTTTCATCTTTGTATCTTCACCATACCTTTCAACTGATGTCGTCTTACAAGCACGACGAATCTTTTTCAATTGCTCTTCTCGTTTCACATTCTTAATTGAATTTTATCTTGTTTCGGGGATCACGCCTCTTCCGTCTCTGATTGGTTTTACATTTTTTATATCTTGGAGTCAGTCCCGATTAGACTCCCACACGCTCCTCTTTTAATGGAGCTTGTTCGAGTCTTATCCTGAAGCATCGGTTATGACCATGTCGCCATCGTGATTTTTTCATCTGATGCTGTCGCCGCTAATTCGTGAATTTATGTGCTGTAAACCTCTCCGAGCAAAACTGTCAACCTTGGTGGCACTGGTCTGACTCATTTGTTCAACGCGTTTTCCCTGCTGTATTGCCTAAATTTAAAATTGCTTATTTGGTCTCACAAAGGGGGGACTTTAAAAACAACGTTTCTTAATTTTACTTGTTGCAGATTAATTTCGAGAGTAGTTTAAGAGAAATTTTAGAACAGGTCTTATTTCACAAATGGTGTTCTAATTTTTGTTGGTTATGTTTCTTCTGTCTCATTTATCCTGACAAAAAAACTCTCTGCTTTCTCTTTGAAACCCGTTGATAACATTTATTCAACATTATGTGCTCTTTCCAACAAATTTTTTATTTTGCATATATTTATTTTATTTTCTTCAAATATGAAAAACGAAAATAATTAATAATGAAACTCATGGTAAAAAAAAAAAAGTACAAACTTATAAAAATTCCAAGTTTTTGTTTGAAGTTATTTATTAAAAAAACTGTTTCGCATACTCTCGTAGAAATTGAGAATTACTAAAATTTATATAAACCAATTATCACTTCAACAAAAAATAGACTTGGCTCTTTTTAATTCGTTTCTCGATTATAATTATACGTTTCTGTAGCTGTTATTGCAACGGCTTGAAAATTTTGTAATTAATTCAAGTGAGTGAATGATTATTTTTATCCATTATTCTAGAGAGAATTTTGGCTAGTTAAAATAAATTTTCCCTCGGGCATTCTGTAAGAGTCGTCGTTGAGAAAATAACTTAGACAACCTCATTAATAAAATCACCCTTTAATGGGTCATTAAAAGTTTTTTTTACGTTTTTCTTAAATCGTGAAGTTGATATTTACTCAGAAAAGAAAGTAATTTTTAAATGTTGCTTTTCCTTTAAAATAGCATTTCGATGCATCTTATTTAATTAGGTGTATATAGCATAGTATATTCAACAATATATATGCATTAGTATTTTTGTAAAAACTCTGAATTTTACTTTCATACACTTAGACACTTTTAGTAGAAATATGTGTGTGTGTGTGTGTGTGTGTGTGTGTGTGCGTGTGTTTGAATATATTTTGTAAAAAACTTGTATTCATATATTTAAATATTTAGTAATTTGTATTTTTAGAACATGTTAAGGATTTGAAGAATTTAAAAGCATAGTGTCATAAGAATAAATTATGATTTAACTATTATTCATGATCGTGCTTTAGAATAGAATTTAGATGCGTTATAGTATTTAATTGAGAGTTATTTTTTATTCAATAATGGGCATTATTATTTAGAAAACACTGAATTTTTAAAAAATCATATAAGAACAAATTTTATGGTGTGAATTTTCAAATGTAATATTTCTATTTGTTCATTTAATTTGTTTATATATAAATATTATTATAAAGTGCACATATCACCACAAATCTGCCAAATGCAAGAAAAAATTTATCGAAGTAACTGACCAAATGTCAGTTTTATAAATTGAATTTTAATGACTTTAAAGTACTTTTAAGGGAAAACCTGCTAACATAAGGGCATGAAAAAGTGTATTTTTACTTCTTACATAATAAAGAGAAATGTCATGTTGTGCACTATACGGCCATGAAATTTGATGCAGATGTACTGTAGGACCCGAGAAGGTGCACCTTAGCGTTATTTTTTTTAATTCAAATTAGTTTTTACTCATTTTATTCTTTAGCATTTTCATGCAAATCAGTTGCTTAGCGACCGAAAATATTATCCCAAAGTTTCTATCTTCTCACCATCTAATTGATTAAAGGACGTTCTTTCCAACGATGTTTGAACGTAATCCGACAATCCTTTCATAATTATTTATTTTTAAACATGCATCGAAATTTTCATTTTTTATGTTATCTGATAGATAATATAAAAATATTGTCGCATCCGAGAAACTGATATCAGCGCAATTCTATAACTTAGGTTAGAAAGAACCGCATTATATCTCAGCATACTAAAATATGTTTCGATTTCATAAGTAATTCTAATTTTTTTAAATGATCGCAAAATATCTTCCTCGAAGTCCCCGCACGCTGCACGGATTCAACCTTTCAATCGGTGGCCTTTATTACACATGCTCGCTGAACGGACTCAACCTTTCTACTGGTGGCCTTTATTGCGCGTGCCTGCTACACAGATTTAACCTTTCAACCGGTGAAGTTTATTACGCATGTCCGCTGCACGGATTCAACCATTTTACCGGTGCCCTTTATAGCGCATGCCCGCTGCACGGATTCAACCTTTCTACCGGTGACATTTATTGCGCATGCCCGCTGTACGGATTCAACCTTTCTACCGGTGAAGTTTATTACGCATGCCCGCTGCACGGATTCAACCATTTTACCGGTGGCCTTTATTGCGCATGCCCGCTGCACGGATTCAACCTTTCTACCGGTGGCCATTATTACGCATGCCCGCTGCACGGATTCAAATTTTCTACCGGTGAAGTTTATTACGCATACCCGCTGCACGGGTTCAATCGTTTTACCGGTGGCCTTTATTGCTCAATCCCGCTGCACGGATTCAAGCTTTCTACCGGTGGCCTTTACTGCGCATGCCCGCTACACGGATTCAACCTTTCTACCGGTGAAGCTTATTACGCATGTCCGCTGCACGGATTCAACCATTTTACCGATGACCTTTATTGCGCATGCCCGCTCCACGGATTCAACCTTTCCACCGGTGGCCTTTATTGCGCATGCCCGCTGCACGGATTCAACCTTTCTACCGGTGGCCATTATTACGCATGCCCGCTGCACGGATTCAAATTTTCTACCGGTGAAGTTTATTACGCATGCCCGCTGCACGGGTTCAACCATTTTACCGGTGGCCTTTATTGCGCATGCCCGCTCCACGGATTCAACCTTTCTACCGGTGAAGCTTATCACGCATGTCCGCTGCACGGAATCAACCATTTTACCGGTGGCCTTTATTGCGCATGCCCGCTCCACGGATTCAACCTTTCCACCGGTGGCCTTTATTGCGCATGACCGCTACACGGATTCAACCTTTCTACCGGTGGCCTTTATTGCGCATGCCCGCTACACGGATTCAACCTTTCTACCGGTGAAGCTTATTACGCATGTCCGCTGCACGGATTCAACCATTTTACCGGTGGCTATTATTGCGCATGCCCGCTCCACGGATTCAACCTTTCCACCGGTGGTCTTTATTGCGCATGCCCGCTACACGGATTCAACCTTTCTACCGGTGGCCTTTATTGCGCATGCCCGCTACACGGATTCAACCTTTCTACCGGTGAAGCTTATTACGCATGTCCGCTGCACGGATTCAACCATTTTACCGGTGGCTATTATTGCGCATGCCCGCTCCACGGATTCAACCTTTCCACCGGTGGTCTTTATTGCGCATGCCCGCTACACGGATTCAACCATTTTACCGGTGGCCTTTATTGCGCATGCCCGCTGCACGGATTCAACCTTTCTACCGGTGACCTTTATTGCGCATGCCCGCTGCACGGAATCACCCATTTTACCGGTGGCGTTTATTGCGCATGCCCACTGCACGGATTCAAGCTTTCTACCGGTGGCCTTTATTGCACATGCCCGCTACACGGATTCAACCTTTCTACCGGTGGCCTTTATTACACATGTCCGCTACACGGATTCAACCTTTCTACCGGTGGCCTTTATTGCGCTTGCCCGCTAAAAACGGATTCAACCTTTCTACAGGTGGCCTTTATTGCGCATGCCGGCTGCACGGTTTCAACCTTTCTATCGGTGGCCTTTATTGCACATGCCCCCTACACGGATTCAACCTTTCTACCGGTGGCCTTTATTGCGCATGCCCGCTACACGGATTCAACCTATCTACCGGTGAAGTTTATTACGCATGCCCGCTGCACAGATTCAACCATTTTACCGGTGGTCTTTATTGCGCATGCCCGCTGCGCGGATTCAACCTTTTTACAGGTGGCCTTTACTGTGCATGCCCGCTACACGGATTCAATCTTTCTACCGGTGAAGTTTATTACGCATGCCCGCTGCACGGATTCAACCTTTCTACCGGTGGCCTTTATTACACATGTCCGCTACACGGATTCAACCTTTCTACCGGTGGCCTTTATTGCGCTTGCCCGCTAAAAACGGATTCAACCTTTCTACCGGTGGCCTTTATTGCGCATGCCCGCTACACGGATTCAACCTATCTACCGGTGAAGTTTATTACGCATGCCCGCTGCACAGATTCAACCATTTTACCGGTGGTCTTTATTGCGCATGCCCGCTGCGCGGATTCAACCTTTTTACAGGTGGCCTTTACTGTGCATGCCCGCTACACGGATTCAATCTTTCTACCGGTGAAGTTTATTACGCATACTCGCTGCACGGATTCAACCATTTTACCAGTGGCCTTTATTCCGCATGCCCGCTGCACGGATTCAACCTTTCTATCGGTGGACTTTATTGTGCATGCCTGTTGCACGGATTTGACCTTTCTACCGGTGGCCTTTATTGAGTATGCCCGCCTAGAAAGCACAGAGTAATCTGAGCTAGGAATATTTTAAGCCCCTCTTTCTCTCCTCATCTTTCCTTTTACTTTTTTATTTATTGCTTTTGCGGAGAGTGTGCGATTTGGGGAGTGCAATTTCCGGATCGAAGTGGCTCTTATTTAAGTATTTGTAAGTAGTGAGCGTTTATTTAGGACCCGTGCAACGCCAAGTAATTCTTTTTAGTCTCATTTCAGGTAGTAAAAGCTCATCTAAACACATATTTCGACTTCCTGAATACTTTTCGAACAACTTTTGGAAAGCTTTCGGTTTATGTGCATGTATGTGTGTGCATGTGTTATGTGCATGCATGTATGTGTGCGAAGTATGCATGTAAGATGCAGACATGATAACTCGTTAACAATTGCACATTACTCTATGATAAAAGCATACATAAAAATATCCAAAATGTACTTAATTTAAAAAAAAACATTAATAAAAAAGAAAGCTATTCTTGCAGCAATACTAATTTTGCAAAGATATTTATAAAAACTACTATCACTTCCACACAAAAAAATCATATTATTCTTTTCAGCTCTCTTTTATAATGATTTGTTTCTGAAAGGGCAGTGGAAACACTTGAGAATTTAATAATAAAATCAATCGACTTTGAATGATGATTTTTATCTCCTTATTCTAGTGAGAATTTCGCATATTTAAAAGGAATTTCCTCTCAGACGTAATTTAAAGAGTTATTGAGAAAGTAAACTAGACAACCTCATTAATAAAATCATCCTTTAATGGTTCGTTAAAGGGTGTCTTTCCTTTTTTTTTAATCCAAGAAACTGATAACTAATTTGCTAAATTAATTTCATTTTTTGTCTCTGTTCGTTCTTGAGAGTAGAGTACATCGAAATACGTTATATATAATTCGATGTGTGTGTTTTAATTTACCAGTATGTATAAATATTTTTAAAACACTCTGAATTTTTATTTATCTTACAAAGATCAAACTTTGGCCTTAAATTTTAAAACCTTATATTTAATTGTATTTATTTGTTTAATATAATTAAGCTCCTTTCATATACTCTATACAAGTGCGCTGCAACAGGAGGTGAAGTAGCTCCATTCATGGGGGTGAGGCAGCCCAGTGGTTAGCGCCAGGAGATAGAACTCGGATGACCCAAGCCGGATTCCCGAATCATCTCAAACTGTCTCCGTGTTCATGCGGAGTGCAGGGACGTTAAATATATGGGTCCGTAAGTTCTTCTTAGAGGTTAGAGAAAGTATAATACGGTCTCTGTGGACGCCCCCCTCCCCCCAATTGAATTCCGGTTTAAATTGGGTTGCACTTACTGGCCGTCCAAACAGCTACCTTACATCTTCGGGCAGATCGGACGGTACGAGTCAAAGAAAAAAATATATATATATAAATATATATATATATATATATATATATATATATATATATATATATACACATATATATGTGTATATATATATATATGTATATATATATATATATATATATATATACATATATATGTATATATATATATATATATATATATATATATATATATATATATATATATATATATATATATATATATACATATATATATATATATATATATATACATATATGTGTATATATATATATATATATATATACATATATATGTATATATATATATATATATATATATATATATATATAATTTTATTTTATTTTGATTACTATTATCGATAACGCATTTCTATACTTTAACTACAAGCCCATCTATGTCTTAACATGGCGCTCTATGGATATTGTTTTCATTAGTTAATCCTTTCAATCCTTCAATTGATTGATTTTGGTATGTCTTCACATTTCGCATTTTGGAGTATTTTGGTTTAAGTTCTCTCATCGCTTTTATGATTTTTTCTGCGTGTTATTGCTCTTTTTGGTAGATTTCACACTCGATTCTCAAACTCATTTTATATGTGTGTGTATAGTGCTGACATCTCTCGGCAGGCATTAGAGTTTATTGTGTTTTTTTGTGTTATTTATTTCTGTATCTTTTAGTTAACCCAGACGTCAATATCTTTTATTGCTTATTTTTACATTTTAATCTAGACATGTATTTCCACTATATTTGGCACTCTTTGGCCTGCAGTTGTAGGGATTCAGTCAGACACATACGTATTAATGGCTTTGTATATCTTCCATTCCGGATGATTATGACTATTTTCCACACTTATAAGGATACTTAGGCCACACACTTTCACGTACAAATTTCTTAAATTACCATCTTCTCCATTCACCAAATCCACATACTAAAATAGCTTACTGTGTAATTTCTTTTAAACACCCTATTCTTAATTCTCTTAACTTCAATAATTTATTTGCAAAACATCAGCACTTGTTACCCGTAAAAGAAATCAAAATACAAAAATCCTTCAAATATAATTTACCTATTGGTAGAACTATTTACAATTGCAATGAAGTTTCCAGGACATTAAACTCCAATGACCTTACATCATGTGTATGCAGCACAGGGGCGGTTATTCAGGGGGGCCGCGGGACCGCGCGGACCCCCTTGATCAAGCACTTCAAATTCCTTTAGTTTTATAGGTTAATTACAATTTTTAAGGAAATTATCTGAAATTTCTTTCAACTAAAAGTCGAATTATTGGAAATAAGTGATAAAATTGTCACTAGATGGCAGCACTGAAGCTTTGACTTTCAAAAAATCTCCTATGCCCTTTTCATACTATATTAAATCTATAGGGAAAAATACTGCATTATAGGGAAAGACGAGGGATTTTAACGAGAGCCGCGTCCCGTTATCGCGTCTGGCTGATAGAAAGAATGGTATGTGAATACAAGGGCAATAGAAATTTCAGTTAAAAAAACAGACATTGCAATATTCCAATCTGATTGATCTGAACCGCGTCGGTTACCGCGGCTCTCATCTAAAGAAGCCAATAATGAAACGAATACCGCGAACGACTGACTCGAATTGGCTGAGTTTCACTAATTTGGCCTCGAATTTTTCTTGATAAATGAGTGTTCCCTCTCTCGCTTCTTTTTAAAATAATAAATTTGGATGTTTAAATAAATATTTGAAAATAAATTACTGTATTTATGTAATTCTGATTTATTTTATTGATCCTATTGACCCCTGGCTTTTTCAGTTTTGGTTCATGAAGAAATAGTTTAGTAGTATTAGATATAGAAAATAGAAATGCACAAAAGTTTCGATATATATTTTATGTTTTTTACTTAATTGAATAAGTGGGGGTTATTGATAGTATTTTGGGGGTTCCGTTCTTCGTTTTTGGTAGAAAAATGCATTGTTTGGGGCACTCAGTTTAATTTCGCTGCGTAAGCGCCCGGACGGAGGGGGGGGGGGCATTTCTGATGTGTAGGGTGGTTCTGCCTGTCCTTCGGAAAGGGGATTATTTCTGATTTGAGGTAGTTCTATGCTTTGTTTGTGATGAATTTCAATGCGTTTGACTTCTTAATAGCTTAAAAGTCACGATAATTGTATTTGTGGCATGCCCGTGGATATTTTTAGTGACACTTTCAGAAATGTGTTGTCTGAGGGGGTGAGTCTCTTGATTGATTTACTCAGCTGTCTTACTTTTTCAGCTATATAACATTAAAGATTGAAAAAAATATAAATATTTGTTAAAGAATGTTAAAAATCAATTTTCAACCTGATACTTGATTCTTTGATCTGACGTTGTTTTCCTTAAAATCTCCCCCCCCCCTTCTTCACCGGCGACTGTTCAATCCCCCTGGTTTTGCTTCTAATTTCATTGAAGACCAATATTGCTCCGATACTCCCTAGGCGTAAATTTCACTTGAGGTAGTCCTAAAATTTCTCATCTCGCTTCGTAATTAAACGATTTTGAATCTACTGGCGGCTATAGTCTCTGCACTATCTATACGCGTATCGTCTGGACATGCATATTGTTTTATTCACCCCCCCCCTGAGCGTCACTTTTAGTTTAACTAGCCCGCACGGTTTTACATCTCGGTTCCTAAATTGAGCGATTTTGAATCTTCTGGTAACTACAGTCTTTGTACCATTTGAATATACATATCTTTCATATCAATCCCCTGGGCGCAATTTTTACTTTAAGTAGTCCCCCTCTAATTTCACATCTCGGCTCTTAATTGAGCCATTTTGATTCCGCTGGTGACTATAGTCCCGGCACCATTTGTACATGTGAACTGGATATACATATTTATTGTGTCAGCTCCCTGGGCGCAACTTTCATTTCGGTTAGCCCCCCCCCTCCGCCAAATTTCTTATTTCGCCTTCAAATTGAGCGATTTAGATTTTGCTGGTGGCAATCACTTAGATATGCAATCTTATTATGTCAACCCTCTGGGCGTAACTTTTACTTTAAATAGCCTCAATTTCATATTTCGGTTTTACAAAAATGCATCGCCTTGGTTCCTGAAATATCCGTGCACGGCATTTCAAGACCGTACGATGTTTACATTTTCCGCTACAGACCTTTCACACACACGTCGACACACAAACATCGTCTATTATTATGTAATATGAAACAACCGTGGTGGAAGAGGGGAGACCCTCCTCTTTTTCATATTTACATTTTTATCTATCTTAGTGACTCTTGCTCCGATTTTGATGCAATTTTCACACTGTATTTTCTACTCTACAATGGACCCACTCGATCTGCTTACTCTAAACTTTGATCCACTTTTGTTGAACCCGTGCAACGAGCTAACTACTTATTGCTATAGAAACCGATTGCTATATATAGTGATTGCTAGCAGGCAGAACTCGCTCATATCATTTTAAAGACGAATAGAGATAAGCATAATGCGTAAGAACTTTCTGTAAATTCCAAATTCATTCTTAAACTTGTATTAAAATAGTTATTCCGTTTCTACATATAAACGGCCGTAGATTTAGTTGATTTTCGCTCTCTAATTATGTTACTGTTTGGGTTACAAGGACGATCAGGTACAAAACTATTAGCCATAGAGTGTAT
Source organism: Amaurobius ferox (assembly GCA_951213105.1). Classification (NCBI taxonomy): domain Eukaryota; kingdom Metazoa; phylum Arthropoda; class Arachnida; order Araneae; family Amaurobiidae; genus Amaurobius; species Amaurobius ferox. Next base: position 148,657,043 of record OX578137.1, on the reverse strand, counting down.
ATGAGAGAAATTGTGTGCATTTTGGGTGTACAAACAATTGCGCTAATCATAAAAAAATAGTGCACATGCATACGACTGAGAGTATTTAATTTTTACAAATTTGATATAAATTTAATTAGAAATATATTCAAATAATTTCCATGGTTACAATAGGCTCTTATTCATTTTAAGGAAACTTGCAAACGCATATCAGCGCAAGTAAAATAATAATTTGGTATACAGTTGTTTCGAGGTAACGCCGGAACTAATTTATCAGTGCCGGACAAACGACGAACTCGAAGTCTAAAAGACGTAGTTGGAACAAATTGAGGGATACTATAATATACATAAATACATATTATAGTATGCCTCTATACATAAATATCCCCATCTATACATAAATACATATATGAGCGCCTCCCTCTACACCTCGCTCACGAGCCGCCACTGATGCAGCAATAAAAATATTGCCCCTTATGTCAACTCCTCTCATGGACACATTATTACTGGGGATCTCAGTATAGTTCTGGATGATATACTTAGGGATATTATGAATAAAGGGTCTAAATTTCGCATTCCATTCTGCCATCACCCTAAACAACTTCTTCAGTCTATATCATTTGATTTTGATAAATTCATATATCAACTTGCTTGTTCATATTCCATTCCTATTGAAGCATTCCATCTATGGAAGTATAATACCTTACATCTACTTAAAAATGTTACATTATAAACATTAAATTAACGAAGCCTAAGTATCCTTATAAACAGCTCCTATCTGCTATTAAAGAACTACAACAACATTTTGTCATAACTTATGTAGCTAAAGCTTCTAATAATTATGCCATCATTTGTAAAAAATATTATGTTTCTCTGTTACAGAAATATTTAAAAAATAATCAAATTTTTAAACCCATTAATAATTAGTCTATCCAAATCAAAACTAAAATGCTAAAATTATATACACAATTAAATATTAAATGTAAGTTTTTTAAATTTCCCTATGTTACTTTGGTTCCTAAATTCCATAAATCACTTCTCAGTTTTAGAACAGTCACTTGTGGACATAATACCTTTACCACTACAGCTAGTAAATACTTGCTTAACTGTTTAAATAGAATTAATGAATCTCTTAAATTTAGGAATTCAGGATATTTCATTTTGAACAATAGTTTTGATTTAGTAAATCACCTTAGCAAGCTTCCACAAATTCTTGGTTTCCATACCTTTGATTTTAAAGACCTATTTAATAATATTGAAATTAAAGATTTATATAAAGTTATTATCTCTCTTTATCAAGACTATCTATCTGCCAATAATGTTGCATTTAATGTCAAAAACTTTCCTATGCTCTTACATTTTGTGTTATACAACAATTATATTATCCAAGGTGATAACATTTATATACAAACATCTGGTATACCACAAGGTGGCTGTAGTAGTAGTATACTTGCTAACTTATATCTTTATTATTATGAATGTCATTTTAACTCTAATCATATATTATATATAGATATGCTGACGACTTATCTTGTATTATCATTGATGATTCCTATCCAATTAATATTGATTTTTACCCATCTAACCTAGAATTAATTCCATAATGAGCCTAGCGTTAGTTAAACTAAAATTTTTTAGACCTAAATTTAGATACCCTCAATAATCATGTAATCACCAATCTATATGACAAAAAAGATTCTTACAACTTCACTATCATAAAGCTGCTATCATATCAATCTCGTAATTCTATTCAATTGTTTAGAAACATCATTTTAAATCAGCTATTTCGAATACATCGACTTTCTGATCCTCGATTTCACTTTCTCCACATCAATAACCTTAAACGCATTTGTCGAAATTACCAATATCCGGAAGTATTTGTAAATAATATTATTAATAATTTCAAATATACCACGTAATCATTTTACACATGCATTATTTATCTTTGATTGGATAACTCAATTTTGAGAATTCACCCATTCTTATCACCTAACTTACCACTTAACCTGAGTCTAATACTGTTTACTATTTTCGAATGACTGTTTTCCACTTTTCCTGAGTCCTATACTGATTACTATTTTTGAAAGTCTCCATACATATTATGTATCGTTCAAATGTATTCATTCCGGTGCCCACTCGCATTGACGAAGTGAGGTGAAATGCTCAGTCGCTTGTTAAACTTACACGCGGTGGCAATGCTTGTGAGTTCCTATTTCTGTTCGAGGAAGTATTATTTTTCTGATTTGTAATTCAATTGATTTATTTTTCTCCTTCCACTAGCCAGTAGACAGTTCCAATGGTGTCTATAGTTAAATACTATCGCCATTGTCAGAAACTGGCTATTCTATCGGTTTTAATTCGAATTGTATGGCTGTCCTGATGAGAATGCAATTTCGAACTAATCGCCATTTTTGTGTAGTTTCAATTGATTATTCTCTATGTCTTAATCTTTTATCTTGAGCTAATTATTATTGCCTTTTCTCATTTTTGCCGTGTTTTATTTTTATTTTTAGTTATATTTATATTTATATACTTTTACTTGTGAATTTTGTATCCTAATATTCTTCTCATCCCCCTTTACCATTGTAGTGATATGTTACCTTCTATCTTTATCCTCAGTCTTGGTCTATAGTTACTCATTTGTAACAGATATGCTAATGATGGTTTTTTTTTTTTTGTACATTCAGTAGTTTATGCGTAATATTTGATTAAAATCCTTCAATTTTTATTTATGTATATATATATATATATATATATATATATATATATATATATATATATATTTGAAATATGTAATAATAAGAATTATGCAAAAATAAAATAAAAAAAATATATAAAAAAAACAATTCAAGTAATATTAACATCACCATAGAAGCAATTTCACGGCCACAATGCCGATAAGAGAATAGAACAGCACCGTCCCAAATTCGAAGATTAATCAGAACTAAATTCATCTTCAGGTCTGAGTATTTAATTCTAATTAACCCAAACAAATGCCTGTTTCAGATTAAGCAATAGCACATCACTATAAATGCTTAAACTCAGATATATATATATATATATATATATATATATATATATATATATATATATATATACATATATATATATATATACATATATATATATACATATATATATACATATATATATATATATATACATATATATATATATATATATATAAGTATATATATATATATATATATACATATATATATATATAAGTATATATATATATATATATATATATATAAGTATGTATGTATGTATGTATGTATATATATATATATATATACATATATATATATATATATATATATATATATATATATATATAAATGTAAAGGGGATGCCAGATATATTGCATAAAAATGGCAGAGAGGGATGTCGACCTCTCATTCCCGTTTAAAGCACTTTTCTGCCTAGGCAACGCTCACGTAACCAATGCAATACAATGACAGGTCCCCGGTATATATGCATAATCGAAGGCTCTCGAACGAAGACAGAAAAGAAGGGAGATATGGAACAACAACGAATTGTTGAAACGTAGAAAGTCGATATGATAACCAAACGATCAGGAATTGTACAAGACTACCTGCTAAAGTAAATTTTATTAACGCATGCGTGCATCGTTATTCATTGTTATATGATGTCATGTCACCCATGTCATGTTTAAATGAGTAGTTTTCTTTTTTAAAAAAGGAATTATAATGATGTTTTAGAAATTTTATGGGGTAATTCTTTTTATATGCGTCTTGTATGATTCTTCTGTTACTTAGGATACAATATTTTTTGAATGTATTATTGTTGAGATTTCTTCTGAGGTGTCCTGTGATGATATTTCTGAAAATATTCCTAGTCAAAATTGAATTCCATTCTATGATTTGGTTAATCTTCATATCGTAATTTTCTCGTTCAATGTACAATACTGTATAAATTCCTTTTATATTGTTGTATTTTATGGTGATGTCTAGGAAATTAACCTCGTCTTTTTTAGTATTAGTATTCTTGATCAGTTCCAATTCCTGAGGATAAAAGCTAAAATCAAATTCAGGAGTATGCATATATTGTCCTAATAGCACATCGTCCACGAATCTATAGTATGGCAACTCATATAATATATGATTACCCCTTTCAAAAAATGATAAATATATGTCTGCTAAAATTGCAGAGCAACCCCTGCCCATAGAGATGCCTTTAATCTGTTGGTAAAATTCATTTCCATTATAAAACACATTTTCGTATAAAACCAATTTGATAAGATCCAAATATCTACGATAAGTGATTACATTTTTTAGATTATATTCTTCGTGTACTACTAGAAGTATGTCATGTAGTTTCGAAAGGTCGATGTTGTTAAAAAGGTCACGGAAATCATAACTTGTAAATTGCATATCTTTATTGCAGAATTTTAGACGTTTTATGACGTCATTACTGTTTTTTATCATAATAGAGTTCTGTAGTAATAAAGCTCTTACAACAGGTTTAGGGATATGTTGCAGTTTCCTGTTAGCCAAGGTTAAATAAGAATTGCATCCCACTGTTACAGTACGGAATTTTACAGGTATTTTATGCAGTTTTGGGATGAGGATCAGATATGGGAATGAAACTGATTTTAAATTAATGCCGATTCTTTTGTGTAATGCTTTGATCTTTTTAGACATTACTGCAAAATTATATGATAAAGGTTTATACATAGTTCGATCCAAGTAACATTTCTGTAAGGTTTCAAGGTAATATTTTTTGCACGTAAAGGCGTAATTGGAAACCACTTTGTCCGTATATGTAATCACAAATCGATCTTGAACGTCCTTCATAGAACTAGAAACAAGGGATCTTGGCTTTAGTTTAAGTTTTCCATGATATTCATTGATAAATCCATTGAGTATATGGTATTTCCATTCAGCGAAGGCTATGATTGGTAAACTATATTTAATTGCCATTTTATAAATGAATATATCAAGATCTTGATTGAATTCTTCCTTGACGTGGTTATATTCCTGGTCACGGAATTTGGTACCTTTTTCAAACATTCTTCTTAATTGTAGGTCTTCAATCATTGTAAGATTACCCGAGACTCTTCAGATATCTCCATAAAAAGATGTGAAGGCACGACAGATCGGGCGACAGAGCCAAACTATGGGACCACCTTGCCCAATCCATCTGCCCTGAAAAGTGACGTCCGGAAAGTTTCTTACCTCTCGCCCAAAATGGACTGGTGCTCCATCGTGCTGGAAAAACATACGCCGAAGGATGCCTGTTGGAGTATCCTCCGGCAAGACATTCTGCAAGAAAATACGGTACATTCACCGATCAAGTCGTTCCGGTATAAGATACCGGCATAAGCTATCACATGGTTACCGATGATTCCTGCCCACACATTGATCGAGAATTGCCGCTGATGAGCATGGGGTTTACACTCGCCCACACACGTTCTTGTAGATGTTAAATGTGCCATATTACGTGCTTCATCCGTAAAAAGCACAGTCGCCAAAAAATCTGGCTGCGCCGCACTCTATCCGAGAAACAGGCTAACTCCACGCGACGACGACAACGCTACAGTCATTGCTTGGATTCGCTGGAGATGGTTTGGATTGTTGTTGTTGAGACCCAGACCGTCCGACCTACCAAAAAGGTGTAAGGTAACTGTTTGAACGGCCGTGAAGCGACACTTAATTTAGACCGGGACCCAGTGGGGGAGGCATCCACAGGGACCGTATCATCCTGCTCCTACCACCAACCTCTTGGAAGGACTTACGGACCCACATGTTTAACGTGATCGTACTCAGCGTGAACACGGCTGCAGTTTTGGCAGTGGCGGGAATCGAACTCGGGCCTACCGAGTGCAATTTCCGCGCGCTAACCACTGGGCTGCCGCGTCCGAAGATTGTTTGGGTGTAACTGTTCCCCATATAGAACACGCCATACCGTGGATTGTGGCACACTAAGAGTATGTCCCATTGTTCTTGTGCTTGTGCCCGACTGAACTGCAACTGTGACCAGAATCGCCTGGTCCACACTTGACGTTCTAATACTCCTTGCACGACCTGCGTCAGACCTGGTAGCGAGAAAGGATCCCGATTCACAGACCTGCCGATGCAAGCGTTCGATTATTTTACGATTGGGCAACCGTCTATGGGGGAAACGTTCCCCGTACAGTCATTGTGCCTCTCTTCCATTCCCATTTGCAACTCCATAGATGAAATGCATATCGGCTTTTTCACTATTTGTGAATTCCTCCATCGTCTCACAAGTTAGAACTGCAAATAATTGCGGCAAACTGGTAAGGTCTTACATTCGGTGTTACAAAATTTACATAAAGGTTCTTCTTCTTCCCCAGATGAAATCTGCATACGTAGTTTTCTTCTTTAACCAGAAAATAACAACCTGAATGACGCTTTTAAGTTTACGGAGCGGCTGCTAACTAACGAGTAAACGCCCTGTAACGGCTTTACTTTTCATTTCCGACCCGGTAAATTATGACGAAAAATGCTTGGTTTGGTATTTACTACCACCTCGTAAAATTTAGCTCATATTTTTTTTATCACCCTGTATATCTAAATTTGCAGAGTTGGAAAACCGATATTCAAGAAGTAAGACTTAAAATTGCTTAAAATAAACACAAATAAATGAAAATACTCGAAGTTGCAAAACACAGTTCCTCTACCCTCGAAGTAAAATTAAAAAAATAATTGCTATCTCAGCAAGTTTTCAACCGATTGAAATCAAATTTACAGAGTATATTTATAATATCGAAATAATTATTAATACTCCGGTTGAATTATGCTGATGTGCCTGGTGGCCAGATTACTGACGTTAAGACTGGAAAGATTGCTCTGCTGTACAACTCCAGCTTATCAATTGATTCAAACAGTAAACCAATTGTAAACCTCATTTTATCTTTATACTAGCAGCATACCCTTTCTTCGTACGGAATCTATATAAATAAAAATGAAAATCTGTCTGTCTGTCTGTCTGTCTGTTTGTCCCATCATCACGGGAGAGCGGCTGAACCGAATTTGATGAAATTTTGTGGGTAGCCTAGAAATAGCCCCACTTAAAATTTAGTCCGTGTTTTGAGTTTTTACGACCAGTGGCTCTCGAGATATTAGTAAAAAACGAAATTTTCGTTTGTCTCATCATCACGGAAAAACGGCTGAATCGAATTTAATGAAATTTTGTGAGAAGCCTTAAAATAGCCCCACATAAATTTTGTCCAAGTTTCGAGTTTCTAAGACCAGGGGTTGTCGAGATATTAATGAAAAACGGAACTTTTTCTTAGGAGATTTACTCTCCAACTCCGTGGTTTATCCAAACGGAAAGGATGAAAATCGTTTGTTTAAAACGTCAAAATGAAATAAAACTTTATTTCCGAGTTTAGTACAGGATTTTTGCATTAATTAGTCACTATAGGAAAGCATGAATTGTTTGAAACATGAATTTAAATGGAAAAATCTACCTCCATGGTTCATCTTTCACAAATTTTTACTCAACGATGAAGAGTATAAAGAAATCAAAATGGCCATTTAATTTCACATTTTATGAAGAAGATTCTATCTTATATCATGTTGTTCGGCAATGGAATGAAATTAAATGTGTTGGTAATATTTATTATTATTTTTTCTATTTGTATAATAAATAAATGGATGTAAAAATATATTTTATAAATGAACGGTTTGATTGTTATTTTAATTATATATATTGCGGACTGCGTACATCACTTTCATTTATTTAAGCAAAGAGGTTTCAAGCTCATATATTGTGTTTAGCTAATAAACTCATATATTGTGTTTATCCAATAAATTCATTTAGCCGATTGTTGAAGCAGAAAAAGAGTAGAACGGGTGTATGTATCTTCTAATACAATTTTAGTGTTTTCATTTATTATATACAAAAGGGATCAGGATATTTTATTCTTCAGATCTGCAAATTCAGAGCTACGAATTTAGCGGAATATCTCTAAATAACTTGGTAACTTTTCTTAAACTTTATCAAATTAGTGGAAATGTCTCCAAATTGATAAAAATGGCCCAAATCAATCAATGAAATTAAATTTGTTTTTTTAGAATAGAGTACTGAAATGATGTTTCTGTAGCATTTGTCGGTCAGTTCATCCATCCTACTTAGCAACACATTGAAGGAATTTTTTTAATATCACCAAATTGGTAAAAATATTTTTAAATCCATAAAAATATCATGAAATTGATAAAATCGCGCTTACTAAATGAAATTAATTGTGTTTTGTTAGGGGATAGTATTGTGATGATGTTTCGTCAATTTGTCGCAAAATGGGACTATCAGTTCTACAGTCCCACTTGGCGATAAATTTGGCGATTTTTTAAGTTATCGCTAAATTGAGGAAAATGTCGCCAAACTTTCCATGGAGATTGCATTATTCAGATGATATATACGATTTCTATCAATTTATTTGAAGCAACTGATATCATGTCGCTTAGCAACGGATTCAATATGTTATGCGGCATACGATTTTTATTAAATCTTTTCCGATTTGAATAATAAAAATATGTATATAAAATAAATTTCATTGACATTGCATTTTTGACTGGATCAATTACGGTCTTCAGATTTTAAACATCATTATTATTGGTATTTTCGGGGACTGTTGATTCAGGGATTATTGATATTTTCAAATTATTATGGAATTATTTTATTATGACGAAAATTGTTGAAACTCATATATAGTACGTTGTACGAGTAATCTTCTTCAAATGCATGGGTATATCTTCTAATCTACGAGAATATAAGTAGTACAGGTATATTGGCATATATTTTGATATATATTGGCATATATTGGAATCAATTACGACCTTCTGGTATTAAGATTACGGGGATTTTTGATACTTTCAATTTATTACGTCATCTTTTTTATTTTGGCAAGGATTTTTGAGACTCATATTGCAATACGGGTAAGCTTCTACTAACACACTGGCATATTTTCTAATCTGCGACAATATAAGTAATACGGGGTTGCAAATATTGATTCAATTCCTTTTTTTTTTGTAAATTTACTTACAAAAGGGGCCAGGATGTTTTATTCTTCAGATCTGCCCGTGAATATAATTTTGCATAGTGAGAACAGATATTCTTAAACTTCTCTTTATGAGCAATAAATTTAATATTTTAACAGAATTTGCACATGATTGCGAATTATAAATTTCTTTATATTATATACTCCGTACGAAGAACGGGTATGCTGCTAGTATATAATATAAACTTAAAATTCACAATGTGCAAATTCCTATAGTATGCTAAATGACATTGTTAAAATTGTATGGGACCCATACTACTTAGATAGGCGGATATTAGAAGATATAACCTGTATTAGTAGATTACATGTATAAATATAAAATGTCAATAAACCTATAATCTTTAAGCCTGAAGGCAGTAATTGATTCCAATATATGCCAAAATGAAAGTGCTAAAATTATATGGGAAGATGTACCAGTACTACATATAATGTCGCAGATTAAAAGATATGTCCACGTGCTAGTAGAAAATTACCCGTATTACAATATGATTCTCAAAAATATTTGCCAAAATAAAACAGATGACTTAATAAATTGAAAATATCAATAATCTTCATACTCTTTATAAGAAAAGGCCATAATTGATTCAAAAATATTCCAGTATATATCAAAATATATGCCAATATACCTGTGCTACTTATATTCTCGTGGATTAGAAGATATATCCGTACATTTGTAGAAGATTACTCATACAACGGACAATCTATGAGTTTCAACAATTTTTACCATAATAAAACAACATAATAATTTTAAAATATCAATACTCCCTGAATAAATAATCCTCGAAAATATCAATAATAATAATGTTTAAACCTGAAGACCGCAATTGATATTATGCAGTCAAGAATGCAATGTCAATGAAATTTGTTTTATCATTTTCTTCAAATAAATAGGTGAAAAAAATATCTTCTGGATAATGCTATCTCTATGGAAGGTTTGGAGACATTTTCGTAAATTAAGCGACTTTTAAATTTTTCGTCAATTTAGCGAATTTAGAATTTTAGTGTCTTTTTATCAATTGAGAAACATTTCCGTCAATTTGGCAACGTTTAAGAAAAGTTGCCAAGTTAGCAATATCCCGCCAACTTCGTAGATCTTAATATTCACATCTGAAGAATAAAACATCCAACGATCTGAAGAATAAAACACAAATAAGTTTATTGGCTAAACACAATACATAAGTAATCGGCTAAATAAGTTTATTGGGTAAACACAATACATAAGTAATCGGCTAAATAAGTTTATTGGCTAAACACAATATATAAGTTAGAAAACTCTTTGTCAAAATAAATGAAGGGGATGTACGTAATCCATAATTAATATAATTAAAAGAAAAATCAAACCGTTCATTTATAAGATATATTTTTATATTCATTTTATTTATTATTCATATCGAAAACATAATAAAAATTTAACTAACACATTTAATTTAATTGCGTTACTGAGCAACATGATATAAGAGAAAATCTTTCTCATAAAATGTTGAATTAAATAACCATTTTTATTTCTTAAGACTTTTCATTCTTGAGTAAAAGCTTGTGGAAAATAAACCATGGTGATAGATTTCCCATTTAAATTCATGTTTCAAGCATTCATGTTTTCAAACAATTCATGTTTTCAAACAATTCATGATTTAAAATAATTCATGATTACAATAAGTGACTGATTAGCGCAATAAAATCAAACTAAACTCAGAGATGTATTTTTAATTAACTTTCACTTTTTAAACCAGCGATTTCCAACTATTTTCGTTTGATGAAACGTTAGCGAGAAAGTGTAGAACTCCTATGAAAAGTTTCGTTTTTCATTAATATCTCGACAACCCCTGGTCTTAGAAACTCGAAACATGGACTATAATTTAATCAACATATTCTGTTAAAATATTTAATTTAATGCTCCTAAAAAGAAGTTAAAGAATATATGTTCTCACTATGCAAAATTATCTTCACGGACATATCTGAAGAATAAAACATCCTGGCCCCTTTTGTAAGCAAATTTACAAAAAATATGAAATTTAATCAATATATGCAAAATAAAAGCGTTAAAATTGTATGGAAACCGTACTACTTATATACGCAAATAGTAGAAGATATAACCCGTATTAGTAGATTACATGTATAAATTGAAAATATCAATAAACGAATAATCTTTAAACCTGAAGGCAGTAATTAATTCTAATTTATGTCAAAATCAAAGCGATAAAATTATATGGGAAGCTATACCACTACTATGTATAATGTCGTAGATTAGAAGATATGTCTGAGTGTTAGTAGTCGATTACCCGTATTACAACATGAGTCTCAAAAATCTTTGCCAAAATACAACAGATGACGTAATAAATTGAAAATATCAATAATCCCCGTAATCTTCACACCAGAAGGCCTTACTTGATTCTAAAATATACTAATAGATGTCAAAATATATCCCAATATACATGTACTACTTATATTCTCCAAGATTAAAAGACATGCCCGTAGAATATTGTAGAATATTGCTCGTACGACGTACAATATATGAGTTTCAACAATATTTGCCGCAATAAAATAATGGTATAATAATTTGAAAACATCGATAATCTCTGAATCAATAATCCCCGAAAATATCAATAATAATAGTGCTTAAACCTGAAGACCGTAATTGATATCATCCAATCAAAATGCAATGTCAATGAAATTTATTTTATATACATATCTTCATTATTCAAATCGGAAAAGATTTAATAAAAATCGCATAAACTCATTGGATTTAAATCCGCTGCTTTACGACATGATATTATTTCCTTCAAATAAATAGATGAAAAAATTATCGTCTGAATAATGTTATCTCTATGGAAGGTTTAGCGACATTTTCGTCAATTTAGCGACATTTTTAAAAATCGCTAAATTTATCGCCAAGTGGGACTGTAGAACTGATAGTCCCACTTAGCGACAAATTGACGAAACATCATTACAATACTATTCCCTAACAAAACAGAATTCATTTCATTTATTTATCGCAATTTTATCTATTTCAAGATATTTTTATGAATTTTCAAACGTTTTTTATCAATTTGGTGACATTTTAAAAATTCGCTAAATGTGTTACTAAGTAGGGCGGTTGGACTGATAGACAAATGCTAACGAAACATCATTTCAGTACTCTCTTCTAACAAAACAAAATAAATTTCATTGATTTGCGTCATTTTTAACAATTTGACGACATTTCCGTCAATTTGGCAACATATAAGAAAAGTTGTTAAGTTAGCGATATCCCTCCAAATTCGTAGCTCTGAATTTCCAGATCTGAATAAAACATCCTGATCCCGTTTGTATATACTAAATGAAAACACTAAAATTGTATTAGAAGATATACACTTTCTACTCTTTTTCTGTTTCAATAATCGGCTAAATGAATTTATTGGCTAAACACAATATATGAGTTTATTAGCTAAATACAATATATAAGCTTGAAAAGTCTTTGCCAAGATAAATGAAAGTGATGTACGCAATCCGCAATTAATATAATTAAAAGAAAAATCAAACCGTTCATTTATAAGATATATTTTTATATCCATTTATTTATTATTCATATCGAAAAAATAATAATAAACATTAACATACACATTTAATTCATTTGCATTGTCGAGGAACACGATATAAGATAGAATCTTCCTCTTAAAATGCTAATAATTAAATAATCATTTTAATTTCTTAATACTTTTCATTGTTGAGTCAAAACGTGTAAAAAATAAACCATAGTGATAGATTTTCCATTTAAATTTATGTTTCAAACAATTCAAGTTTTCAGAAAGTGACTAATTAGCGCAAAAGTCTCCCATCAAACTCAGAGATAAAGTTTTAATTCACTTGCACGTTTTAAACAAACTATTTCCAACATTTTCGTTTGGAGGAACCAGGGAATTAGAGAGTAGAAGTTCTAGGAAAAATATCGGTTTTTCATCATTATGTCGACAACCCCTGGTCCTAGAAACTCGAAACTTAGACTAAATTTAAGTGGAACTATTTCAAGGCTTTACCACAAAATTTTATTAAATTCGGTTCAGCCGTTCTCTCGTGATGATGAGACAAACGGAAGTTTCGATTTTCACTAATATCTCGAGAACCACTGGTCGTAGAAACTCGAAACATATACTAAACTTTAAGTGGGGCTGTTTCAAGGCTACTCTCAAAATTTCTTCAAATTCGGTTCAGCCGTTCTCTTGTGACGATGGAACAAACAAATAAACAGACAGACAGATTTTCAATTTTATTCATATAGATTACCAGTCACTTTCTAGTGTTTGTTCTCTTGGTCAAGGAGTACAGAATCGTGTTTTTACATGTAGAAAACCCAGACCACACGACCAACCCAAAGGCTAATGGTAGCTTTCTGTGTGGCCGGGTGTTTTTACATGTGTCACTTTTGCTTGTTAATTGAATCTGATGTGTTAAATATTTAAATAAGAACTGTTTAAAATTTACTTCCTATTCTTGAACCATTTATTGTCTATATACGTGACAATTAGACATAATATTTTTTTTAATTTGCACGATTAAAACAATAATTAATTATTCAACATTTTAGATTTCCATAAAAATATTTGTTTAGAAAACTCTGATAATGCTCAAAACAATGATAGTAGTTTGTACAAAAAACCGATAGTACGAACTCATGATGCATATAAAATGAATAAATACGGAAAATATTAACACAAATTTACTGAATACAGTCAATGCATCACCTTGACGGGCTTGCTGTTATACTATATATATTTTTAAAGATTTAAGAACATTTTTAAAACAAGTTTCAAATGGAATCTTATGAATACATCTTTCACTGGGATACTGACTTTGATACAAATAAACGTTAAAAATATGAAAGACTAAAGTATGAGGATGGTTAAGTGATAATTTACAGATTAATTTTCACTGGGAGGAACAACCTAGGGGTTTACGCCCATAACTTGCCAGGTAATTATTAGGATAGAATAACCCGATGGTTAAGTCTCTTGGATTGCACCCGAGTTTGATTTCCGGAGATGCTCAAACTATCCCCGTGTCTACGTGGAGTATGGCCACGTTAAATATATGGATCCAAAAGTACTTACGAAAAGTTGGTGGCAGCAGAAGGAGCGTGCATTCCTTGTGGATATCATCTTCACTGGGTTCAGCGCTAAATTGAATAGCTAAAGAGTACAGTGTTATCCGCGGCTGTGGTGTGCCATATAATTATGAGGCAATGGAATATAAATCACGCTTTAGCCACTATAGGAAGAATGTTATAATTCAAAGTGCATGTCCATTGGAAATATATATATATATATATATATATATATATATATATATATATATATATATATATATATATATATATATATATATATATATATATATATATATATATATATATATATATATATATATATATATATATATATATATACTCTTATTTATTTAAAAACCTATTTAAATAATCTTGTAGAAATAGTATTAGTACCATGATTTTTTTAAAAATAAATTATAACTTCAAGACAATGTACTCTTTTTAGCTTCTATTAATATTTTTTGTTTCAGAAAATGCTATTATGGGAACCGCTTGACAATTTAATAAATAATTCAACTGACTTTAAATGATCATTTTATCCTTTATTCTGGAACGAATTTATGTTGGCCAAAAGAAACGTTCCTTCAAAAGTCTTCTAAGAATCATTAAGAAAATAAACTGGACTTCCCCATTAATATAACCATTATTTATTCATGAGAAATTTAAGGGTTTTTCGTACGTTTTCTTGAATCCATGAAGTTGATAATTATCCAAGAAACATTGTTTTATATTTTTAACATCATTCGTGCTTAAAAATAGCATTTCTGTGCATCCTTTTTCGCGTGTTCTTACCCTATAAATACAGGAAACACACCTATTGTAATCACTGTCTGCACATATATAAAGCAGCAAAAGCCACCAAGTTGGTTTTTATAAAATATAATATATAGAAATTATCAAGAGGCAATTGCATTTATAAACAATTTGTCGATCCAAAATAATTATTGTTAAAATAAGTTAAAACGTATTTTAACAAGATTGTTAGAAAAAAGTTTATTAAAAGGAAGTTTGTTAGAAGAAAGTTTATATTTGTGCACCAATATTTTTATGAGGAAAAGGAACATCTGTGAGGTCTGAATAACCTTTCGTTATTATTTTAATTTCCATTATAATTTATGTTTACTTTAAATTAACAACTCGGACTAGTTCCGCTAGATCGACTACTCACCGAGCCAAGTGACATTTCTGCGATCCTGGGGTCGAAACAGGATAATGTTTCGGATCGCGAGTAACTTAGAGGATGAGATGAGATGGGAAGGATTGATTGAGAAGTTGGAAGGCAGTCTAATTGACTGGAAAGCTAGATGGTTAGAGGAGTAGACGGTAAGAGGAAGTGAGGCTGGTTAAACGGATTAAGACTTTTTCAACTCGTTAAACGGATTAAGACTTTTTCAACTCGTTAAACGGGTTAAGACTTTCGAGACGACACTTTTCAACTCGTTCAATTTAATGAATATTGGCCGTCCAGGCGGTGAAGTGGATAGCGTCTTCGGCTGCTGTCTGGTGGGCTCGGGTTCGAATCCCGAGTAAGGCATGGATGTTTATCGAGGATAAAGACAGTCTTCCGCCTTCTGGGTCCTCGGCCAAAATGTGAAGCTGCATTCCCTCCGACCTTCGTCAGTGATGCTTGGTTGTAATAAACTTTGTTCTCTTGTCTTGTGCCTTTCTTCGTTCTGTCCTGCTTCCTGCGTCACTAGTCCTGTATCGACTCCGTCGAAAACAGGAGGTCATAAGAAACAACAACAACAACATAATGAACATTGAAATTTGTTATTCACCTATGCGAAGAGAACACTGAATGTTTAGTTTACATAATGAATAACATTTTAACAAAAGTGAGTAACATTTGTTTTTATCGAATTATAATTTTTCTAGTATAATGTTAGTTGTAGTTTATGTAGTTAAACCGACCGCAGAACAAAATTTAACGGAGCTGACTTTTCGATTCTCTTCTGCGAGAGCGGACAAAAATGGGGTGTTCATAAAGTCTTTAACACACCTCTCCCCAGAAGCCCCTTGTTGACCTAGAAGGCTAATTATTTTCGAACTTATAGCATCGTCTATAGAACAGAACGATGTCGGATTTTCGATTTCTCATACACGGCTGCTCAAAATAAAACCGGGGATAAATAAATTTCCCAAACCACCCAGAACTATAAGGTAAACCAGAAGGCTGAATCTTTGCATACGTATATTATCGAATACGGGAAAAACCTAACTTGGCCAATTTTCTCTCACGGTAACTATTTTCAAGGCTAAGTGCTATATATTGTTAAACAAAATAAAACGTATAAAATACTTGCAACTTATCTCTCTCAAATTTTTTTCCCTTGTCTTTTTTTTTTGACAGCTGATATACTAGTTATAACATAACGACCCAATATTTTTATTTCAATTCCAAGTTCTAATTTTATACCCATTTAATATAATATTAAGTGTGCATATATAGGCATGTCAATTTATATTTTCCTTTCATTTTAAAGCGGTATGAGTGTAATAAAGTTCTAATTTCTGATCGATGTATTTTGGATTTGTTATATTAAGGTGTATTTTAATTTTAATTGATTTAATCTGATAGTATGAATATCAATTTGACAATAAGACTAATACATTGTACACTATATGATCAGAAGTATCCGGACATTTTGTTAGAATGATTTTCGAATTTCTAAACAAATACTTTACGAAGTGTTCTGTAACTTTGGCGATGTGAAGGACATGCTTGAACGCACAATTTACAGTAAAGTTTTTGTGACTTGTGCATTTAGGGGACCACCAAGGTATTGAAAGAGGGGGAAAATATATTTCATCACCCACTATCATAAAAAGCTGGAAATGATTTGTAACTTTCACAAAAAAGTAACAAGCTTTGTTCAATGTGAAGTATTTTCGTAAAACAAAAACGTATATTCATGAAGATATAAACGTTTCTTTAAAAAAAAACCAAATTCGGTTACATGTTGTTTGCTTACAATATCCATAGGTTTCAATCAAATTTCATGACACTTACAGAACATTTGCCAACGTCCAAGAAAAATATTATACTGCAATTGAAAATTAAAGCATTGAATATGCGATGAAACATAAGCATTTGAAGAAACGAAGTTTTTATTGCCCAGGCGCGAAATATAGCAAGAGTTTTCTTTCATGATTTTGTAGTGAATACTGTAGGGCAACTTCTGTAAAAAAAAAATCCACTGGAATGTCGTGAAAATGCACAAATATATCGACGATATAGTGATCAGTTTTTCTCTGTCTCTCTGAAAATACCTGGATGATAAGGGTTTTTTTACAAATTGACATTTTTAATCGTAAAACATTGGATAGTTAAACTGAAATAAATACAATTAACTAATATACTTAATACATGTACTCGATCTGATCAAAACTATCCTGACACCTGTATGTTTTGCTTCTCCTTCAGACAAATCACAAATTAGTATGAAGGGGCCGTCTTTTGCTGCAATAATGGCTGCCACTCTATCGGTGAGACTATCCACTAGTTTCTAGAATGTTGCAGCAGGAATTGCACGCATTCTTTCAAAAGAATACTAGTAAGCTCAGCCTCCGATGTAGGGCGTTTTGGCCTAGTTCGCAATCGACTTTCCAATCCATCCCATAGGTATTCTATGGGATTGAGGTCTGGGCTCTGAGCAGGCCAGTCCAATTCCTCAACATCCATGTCAGCAAACCAGCTCTGCACAACCCGTGCTTTGTGAACAGGAGCACGATCTTGTTGAAACAAGAATGGATTCACACCAAACTGTTGCCACAATGCAGGGAGCATGAAATTGTCCAAAAAGTCGAGATATTCTTCCGTCTTCAGAGTTCCCTCACAGGAATAAACGGACCAAGCCGGAACCATGAGAAACAGCCCCAAAACATTATGTTTCCATCACCAGAATTAACTTGCGGCACAATACAGTCACGTAAAAGGCGTTCACCCGGCATTTTCCACCAGTGGCGTAGCGTCCATTGAGGCTAAAAAGCTGAGCCTATCTAACTTAAGACCAAATTTAAATAGTTATTTAAACATACATTTATTTATTATAATTTTATAAATAATTTTGCGAAGATGCATGTATTCTTTGGAAAATTGTTACATTTTACTTGCTTAAAGTGACACGATTCATAGTATTTATCCCATTAAAACGCATATTTTAATGTTTTAGAAGCTAAAATCATCCAGTTTTCGTCTTCTATAAGGAGAAACATGGCATTAAGACCACCCATTGTTAAACTCCTCCCTAGCCTATTAACTAGCATGGGAAGCTAACTTATAGAAGGCGTGGTTTTTGTTTTCCCATTTTCAACCCTTTATAAACAATCAATGATTGGATGTGGGACATGACGTTTCATCAATGACTGGTAGGTGAGGGTGAGTAATGCAAACCTAATGTGTCCTCCATTTTAGGTCAAACAGGATTCTATTAATTACTATTTGTAGAAAATAAACATTATGTGTAATACTAAAGAATTTGAGTCCTTTTTCACGAATAACCTAGGATTTACCTAACTTTAAACAATCTCAAGACGAAGAAATATACTAATGATGACTACCATTAAACTTCAGTAGTTTGCAAAGTAGACTTAGCTTTTTATATAGGCATCAATATGGCGAAGCATCTGTTTGTGTATTTTGGAGTTTTAGGAAGAAAAAGTTTCATTTCCCTTTAAATCCCCTGTTAGACTAAAATCTCAGTTAAATAAAAGTGGTTGATAATTTTTTAGCGGATTCTTAGGATATTGTAATTATAAGATATTTTTAAGTTTTCATAGTACAGTATTTATAAATAATTTATAAGCAATATTATTTAGGGACATTGTTGACTACAGCGATTTTCAACTAAGCTTATGTTCCTGATTTCTTAAAAATTTTAATGAACCTTTTCATACATGGGCGCATGTAGAACTTCGTTTGCGGAAAGGGGGGGAGGGTGTAAACTCAAGAATAAAATGTATAACCTCGTCTAGATTGATGCTCCCCTCTGTTATCTTGAATATCCAAGGGTAGAGTGTCCTCCCCTAATAGCGACCATGGCTTCATATTTAATAAAAGGGTTGTAAAAATTCAACTAATTTAGAAATAAGTAAACATTTAAAATGTCATACTTTGTATGTATGTATCTTACATAGGTAATATATTTTAAAATATTGTGCATTTCATTCACTCTTAGCATTTTTATGTTAAATTATTTTATTTCACGCACCAAGGAAATAAAACTTATTGAAAGTGCGAATTCCAATTTAAATTCACTTATTATACAAAAACATTTTCCAAGTTAAAATGACAATCGCGTAGCCCCGCCAATCAATAATACCAAGCTACGCCACTGTTCTCCACATCCAGACTCTACCATCGGATTACCAGAGAGTGCACCGTGATTTGTCGCTCCATAGCACTTGACGCCATTGCTGAAGGATCCATTTTTTATGCGCTTTGCACCACTGTAAGCAAAGCTTGGCATTGGTTGCGGTAATGCTTGGTTTATATGCAGCTGCTCGCCCATGGAAACTAAGACTTCGCAACTCCCGACGAACTGTCATTGTGCTGACGTTGCATCCAGAGGCTTCCTGGAATTGCGAACAAACAATTTCCGCCGATTGTATGCGGTTCACTTTCACAACTCTCTTCAGCACACTGCGGTCGCTTTCTACTAGACGGAATGGTCGACCAGGTACAAAATACAAATGTATTTTGAAAATCTATTTCAAATACATAAATTTACATACTGCCCAACTCTGGTAGTGATACAGTTGCGACCTGTTAATGACTTCTAGTGAGGTTACATAACTCCTCATATTATGATATAAAAGTTTTACCTGTTTGTTCTTTGGCACACATCAGCAGCTCATATTTGGACCTCTACACGAAGCACTTTTTTGACGTGTTTATTCAGCGACCCTATTTTAGCGAAAGCTGGAAGCACAGTCTTAAGTGCTTAATAAACGGCAACTTTCAGGAGATTTACATAAGCGCACTTCACGTGCTCAGTCAGCGGCAAAATCGCCGTGTGTCTTAAAAATACAATTTGATATGTTTAGTTAGTTCACAGCGAAAATCATAGCGAGTCTTGGAAGCACATTTTTGATGTGCTTAGCCCACAGTCAAAATTTCGAGAGTTTGTCTTCACCTTCATTTGTCGCACAGGGGTAATTTTGAAATCCCCCTTGGCTCTCATTGGCTCCACCGTATTTGAGTGCCTATTTGCTCCATTCATCTGGGCGTGGTCTCTATATTGGCTTCCAATGGATATTCCATGATGCCCACGGACTCGCTTGAATCTAGTTTTATTTCTCATGATGTCATCCCTCATTTATTGACCATAAATAATAGTTTTGATTTATTGGCTTTGATTGACCATAAATAGTGGCTTTATTTATTGACCATAAATAATAGCGGCTGATGCAGCCCTGTCGCAGAGTCATTTCTGAAATATGTAAATAGCTTTTGCTCAACTGTATCACAGTAAAAAAATTTTTGTAATGTTTTTTCTGTTCAATTATGCTTGTATATCCGTTTTATTGTAGATGTCTTTGGACTATTTTCAGTATATACACTATGATAAAGAGCATTGTCAATAACGTTTACACTGTTTCTTACGATATTTGGAAGTAGTTTTTCCTTGAACCAAGTTTCATACGATTCACCATTAATTTCCCCGTGCTTCAGAATCTTACTTTTTTTTAATATTTCACAAGCTTTCAACAAGAAACCATTGTTGCTTCCAGTGTGTATTAAAATATATCTGGACACTTTTACTGGTCATGCTTTCAGTCCAGTTGACAAACCATTTAAAAAATCTCGTTTTGCAGACTGAATTGTAGGAAATGTTGGGAAAATAAATAAACATGTTGAAAAAATAAACACAGAATATCAAATCACAGATCAAACGGCAGCATGTTAAATTGGATAATAGAATAAACGATTTGAGATTTGGCTGTAAAAAGAAGAAAAAAAACATTAGATGAGCCAATAAAACTTATCCAAATCTGACGATAATAGTAAAGGGAAAGTAATTTTTTTCAATTAAAAATATTTTTATCACGTCGGGTATGTATATAAGGTGAAATACTCTGAAATTTTGAAATCCCTTTAAATTTTGGTTCTAGCTTTAATAGTTTTAAAAATAGAAAGTTTGACTGGAAATAGAAAAAAATTTAACTTTTGGGGAAATGACTGGGATCTCCTGCATTGTTTTTCCACACGGCGATTTCTCGCGAAGACCAAACTAATTAATTTTGCCATGTAAGAGACAAGTATTCCAATCCCCATTATATGTAAAAAAATACTTCAATTTTACCTTAAATCAATTTTATTTCAATCAATCAAATTTTTCTTCTTTCTTCGTTTTATAGTTGTTATCTTGGTTATCTATAGTTGTTCGTTTTATAATTTTTCTTCGTTTTATAGTTGAAATCTTAAAGAAGTTCTGGTTTAAAAAATATTTTATCAACTTTTATGGCGCATTATTACTTTCCGTATATACATAATGTATAAGGAAAGTATTGTGACGGGGTCTAAATTCGAATTCGAGTTTTCGACGGGAGAGCACGTTTCAAGCATCCCTGATCACGAATCAAACATTTTTGAAGTGATGTCTGTGTGTGTGTGTGTGTGTGTGTGTGTGTGAAAATATATGCGTGTGTGTGTGTGAAAGTATGCGTGTGTGTGTGTGTGTGTGTATGTGTGTGTGTCAATGGGTCTGTGGAGACGATAACTGACGAACGAATGGACCGATTCGAACGAAATTTGGTACAAAAATCACAATTCGTAAACACTGGAAGCCTATTGTTTTTAAACGTAATCGAATGTTCAGAACCCCCATAAATTTTCTAGTGAAGTTTTGAAAAAATCGTCAAAAAATCAAAACCGCTAATAAGGTTACGCAAATAGACATTTCTTATGTAATTTTTCATTAGAAAACGATTAACATAAAATTTAGAACGCTAACATGAATCGTTCTCGAGATATTTCACATTTTTCAAAAAAATTTTCAAAAAGTCATATAAAATAAAAAAATATATATATTTCCTATTGAGAAACATGTTCACTTTTCATATGTAATACCATGCGATAAATTGGGTGACATCATTCTCGTGGATCTAGCTCGTTCCATTCATGAGAAAATATACGTCGAGTAATACTTTTGTATTTGAACGCCAATAGTCATTTAACTGTTATAAGAATAACTTATTTCTCCATCAGTAAAGCTTGACGAGATTTTGGCGACGAATTTGGCGGAATTTCGCCAACTTGGCGATTTCTTGAAATGTTGTCAAATTAACGAAAATCTCGTCAAATGGATTAAAATGACGCTAAATCAATGAAAATGACGACTAATTGTCGAAAATTCAATATCGTGGAAAGAATATAAGTATCTACTATAAGAAAAACCTATTTTTTTACTGTAAAAGTAGTAAATTCATTGCATTATATAAGGAAAGTCATATGTTGCCCACATCAAGTTTTTTCTTTTTGCGGAAGAATAAATCTAGTATCACTACAGGTTAGGTGTTCGTCAATTATATACCCGTTTCAATGATGTGTTTGTTCCCAGTGGCGTAAAATAAGATTTTATGGTGAGGAGTGATGCCATGTCATATCTTTCAAATTTTGTTTCTAAATAAATATTTATATTACATACAGTCACTGTTCCTTATAACATAATTCCACATAATACACAAAGTATCGGCTTCCACTTAACGAACTTCGACAGATACGCTGAAACCGTCGTTTCCTGATTTGATGGTGGGCGAAGTTCCACAATTCAGAGGCCGCATTTTTTTTTACCCAAAGTCATTAAGGGCTTATCTTCGTACGTCTATTCTCGACACAATAGAAGAGGAGTTTTATGAACTTCATACAAAGTCGGCGTCAAAAGGATGGGATTTTCTTTTCTTTGCGTATATATAACGCAATTATTGTACAATTCAATAACAATACATTTAAAAGAAATATAAATAACCCATTTATTTAACTTTTATAAATTCCATATTTATAAAAAATAAATCTAAAACTCAGATTTCAAGTTCATTTAAGAAGCATTGCTACTTTGTCTTATTTATACGTTGCTTCTGTTTGTATTGCAGTATCGCTATTTGATATAATAGTGTTATGAACGTGTAACATCCTCTCCGACAGACATACACACAGACACATACACAGACGTCACGCTAAAAATAGTTTTTTCGTAGTCTAGAAGCCTCGAAACGTGTATATCCGTCGAAAACTCGAGTTGCGATTTTCGGAATGATTCCAATACTTCCCCTATACATTACCATGTATTGTACGGAAAGTAATAACTGTAATTTTACGCTTAACCAAAATGTGTACCATAATAATTGACGCCAAATTTATCAAAGTTACAAATATCAATTAGACACACTAATCTGGATAATGTTTTAGAAGTCTCATTATTGATCAAAACTTGAAAACTTAAAACGAAGAAATCACATTGAAGTCAGCAATCTAACACTATGCTGGACAGTTGTTCATTGAAATTATTTATAATAGCACAGATGTTACAAAAGCAATCAACATCTTCTGCATTTTCCTTTGGGACAGTTTGAAGCAATTTCCCATCAGGCACGTAACATTGCATGCCCCGATGAACGGGTCAAGCAGAATTGGAGACGGATCATCCCTAAAGTCCACCTTCAATACGGGATGGAGTTTGAGTACTTTACCAAACGGATGTATCACAAAGATAAAAAACTGATGTGGACAGCACATAACTTTCGCTGCAGACTGAAATTCATTTTTTCTTTATTTCTTTAATAATTCATTATATTAAGTTTAATTGCACAAAATAACAGCCATAATTATTTTAAATTACACTGAATTTGCACTTTTAATTCAATTTTTCGTTTTCATTTGGTAACTGGACTTATTTTCAGAGGTGACGTTGCGAAAATGCGAAAAAACTAAAATATCTCGAGAACTGCTGGTTCTAAAGTAATGGGGTTGGTCTTATTCTTTTCATCGTCACAAATTACGTATAAAACAAGAATTTAATTGATATATTTGAGGATACGTAGTTTTTTATTTTAGATTTATCGATTTTTCCGGGCCATTTTGCAAAAAATGGCGGGTTATTTTTTCCGAATCGTACCAAAATCTAATCAGAACCAGGGTAACCCAACCCACAAATGCCTTATCTACCTTAGTTTGTAAAATTTGATCCATTAGTTTTTCAGTAGAATGGATACAGGCAACTTTTGCGGGCCATTTCGCAAAAAAGGGGGTTCTTTTATCCCGAATCGCACCATAAACTAATCAGCACTAGCGTCACACACAAGTGACTTATCTATCAAATTTTATGAAATTTTTTGAGCGAGAATGGATACATACATTGCACAGACAGACACACACACAGACGTCACCCTAAAAATAGTTTTTCGTATTCTAGAGGTCCCAAAACGTGTAGATACGTCGAAAACTCGAGTTCCCTATACATTACCATCTATTGCAGGGAAAGTAAAAATGTGATCTGGGACGCACATGACTTTCCCTGCAGACTTATATCCACGTTCTTTTTATTTTAATTAAATTTAATTCACTTTTAATTCAATTTTCGTTCTCCTTTGGTAACTGGACTTATTTTCAAAGGTGGCGTAGAGAAAATACGAAAAAAATAAGGTATCTCGAGAACGGCTAGCCCTAGTGTAATGGGGTTGGTCTAATATTTTCTTCGTTAAAAATTACTTATAAAACAAGCATTTGATGGATATATTTGAGCATACGTAGTTTTTTATTTTAGATTTTGACGATTTTTGCGGGCCATTTTCCAAACAAAGGCAGGTTATTTTTCTCCGAATCATATCAAAATGTAATCAGCACCAGGGTAACTCACAAGCAACTTATCTACCGAATTTTGTGAAATTCAGTCGATTAGTTTTTCAGCTAGAATGGATATAGGCAATTTTTACGGACATTTCGAAAAAAAAGGAGGGTTCTTTTTATCCCGAATTGTAATAAAAACTAATCAGCACCAGAGTCACACCCAAGTGACTTACCTACCAAATTTTATGAAATTCGGTCCATTAGGTTTTGAGTTAAAGTAGATACATACATTGCACTGACAGACAGACACACAGACCCACAGACACACACACAGACGTCACGCTAAAAATAATTTTTTCGTATTTTAGACATCTCGAAACGTGTAAATCCGTCGAAAACTCGAGTTGCGATTTTCGGCATGATTCCAATACTTTTCCTATCCTATACATTACCTTCTATTGCAGGGAAAGTAAAAATCTGATGCGGGCAGCACATGACTTCCCCTGCTGACATAAATTCATATTTTCTTTCTTTATTTAATAATCTATTAGATTGAGTTTAATTGCACCAAATAACACTAAATTTGCATTTTTAATTCAATTTTTGTTTTTATTTGGTAATTGGACATTTTCCCGATAACGGCGTAACAAAAATGCAAGAAAGCTCAGATATCTTGAAAACGGTTTGTCCTAAAGTATAATGAAGTGTGTTATATTCTTTTTCTCGTCAAACATTGAGTATAAAACAAGAATTTAATTGATACATTTCAGCATACGTAGTCTTTTTTTTTTTTTTTTTTTTTAGATTTTGTCGATTTTTGCTGGCCATTACGTAAAAAAAGGCAGGTTGTTCGTTTCCGAATCGTACCAAAATCTAATCAGCACCAGAGTATCCCACAAGTAACTTATCTACCAAATATTGTGAAATTTGGTCAATTAGTATTTAGCTAGAGTGGATACATGAAATTTCTGCGGGCCATTTCGTGAAAGAGGCGAGTTCTTCTTTTCCGAATCGTACCAAAATCTAATCAGCACCAGAGTGTCCCACAAGTAACTTATCTACCAAATATTGTGAAATTTGGTCAATTAGTATTTTAGCTAGAGTGGATACATGACATTTTTGCGGGCCATTTCGTAAAAAAGGCGAGTTCTTCTTTTCCGAATCGTACCAAATTCTAATCAGCATCAGAATATCCAACAAATAACTTATCTTCCAAATTTGGTGAAGTTTGGTCAATTAGTATTTTAGCTAGAGCTGATAAATTAAATTTTTACGGACCATTTCGCAAAAAAAGCTGGGTTCTGTTTTTACGAATCGTACTAAAAACTAATCAGCACCAGGGTCACATCCAAGTAACTTACCTACCAAATTTTATGAAATTCGGTCCATTATTTTTTGAGTTAGAGTGGATACATACATCGCACAGACACACAGACAGACAGACACACACACAGACGTCGCGCTAAAAATAGTTTTTTCGTATTCTAGAGGTCTCGAAAACTCGAGTTGCGATTTTCGACATGATTCCAATACTTTGCCTATACATTACCATGTATTGCAGGGAAAGTAAAAATATAGACTTTTGTAAAGGAATTGGTGTTCTAAAAACTCATTCTCTAAGCTCGGGCTAAGATTGGACTTCCAAGCCCCTTTTCATGATACTAAAACCGTATAAAAATAGCATCGAATACTCTTCGCGTTGGCAATAAGCTAATGAATGATAACTTTTGTGATTGGGTTGTTAAGCGGTAAAACGAAGGCCAGTGCCAACAGACGGAATACAACAGGTACCCCTTCATTTTTAACACAATTATGAGATTGAATATGTCAAATTAAGAAATTCCTTAAATCGGTTTATGATCTGGCCGTCACATCAGGATTACGGAAGTTTTGAAAATTGATCTCTCCTCTCATTCAATTGATGTAACGCTGTAAATGTTAGTTATTGTTAGTTATGTTTAATAATACATAAATTTAAATCAGGAAATAAATATTTTATTAACTCCCACCTTAATGAATTTTTCTTTACAGCAAAGTAAGTCTTATATACGCAAATATCCAATAGGCAGGTTAAATACACAATAAGTTGCTTTAAAAATATTAGATAGTATAATTCGGCGATTTAAAAATGATAAACATTTCAGCACCAATTAACAGCTAATCCCCGATCTTAACAAAAAATAAACTAATTATCTAATTAATAATTAATTACCTAATTTTTAATTAATAAAATAATTATCTACTTATTAATCAATAAAATAATTATATAATTATTAATTAATAAACTAATTACCTAATTAATAATTAATTAACTAATTATCTAGTTTTTAATTACTAAACTAATTATCTACTTATTAATTAATAAAATAATTATATAATTATTAATTAATAAACTAAATATCTACTTAATTATTAATAAAATAATTATATAATTATTAATTAATAAACTAATTATCTAACTATTAATTGAAAAACTAATTATCTAACTATTGAGCACTACATAATGGTTCTCTCTCGATCTTCGTCTCTCTCTTTGCCTCTGTCTGTCTTAAAATCATCTCCACAATAACCCTTCTTGGCGAGTTTCTGAAGTATATTTTTGGAAAAATTTCTAATTAAAACTTAGCTTTATTCATATTGCATGATGCAAAAGTCATAAAAAAAGACAGCACACCCTATTATGCCAGAATATATGAATGAAACTTGCATATCTTCAAAAGCAATATTTCGTGCCTTAAGCACTCGAGTCTTTTCACTATGGACAGATTACTTGTGCCCAGCGAATCCTGTGGAAATCAGACGGCATTCGTATTTACCCATAGCAGTAAATCTTGAAATATCCGAAATGTTAAATACATTCACATTCCATATTTATTACACCGATTTATATATATATATATATATATATACACTCTGCCATAAAAATTTGCGCACCAAGAAGTAATTGTGGGATCGTAACGAAACTTGGCATGAAGGTATTTGTCAGGCAGATATGTAAATTATTAACCGCTTACAACAATGTGGAATAAGATGACGCAGTACACCATACGGAACCTGCATCCCTCAATGCCCACCCGTATCGCATCGTGTATTCACGCTAGAGGTGGCCCAACAGGGTACTAGAACGAACCTCCATTCATTTGTAGTTTTTCCTGTAATAAATGATCCTTTTGCTTTGATTTTGTATCACTTACCTCAACGTTGCACTCACATATATAAAATTTCGTTCGATTCCTACAACTCTTTCTTGGTGCGCAAATTTTTATGGCAATGAGTGTACATACACTCCTCTTCAAAATATTATCACGAAATGCAAATTCTCAGATCATGAGAGAACAAATTAATTTTATTGGACGGAACTTGCTGTATACTTCGGGTACAATATGCAAATATAGAAACACATGCATAATAGCAATTGGCTCCATACCAATTACGTACATCAGCTTCTTGGTAAAAGCAGGTTTTCTTTCTGTCCGTCTTTACTTCTACTACGGACGTTAGGGTAAAAATCCGAAATAGCCATTTCATTCGATATGTCCCAAAGAAGGCATTTAGATGATGGTCGGCGACATCGGGGAGCTGGCAAGTTAAAATCCGGCCAGTCTATTGGAGAATTTACTGAATTCTACAGAGTCCACCATTCTGCGGCTTCACGCTTATGGATCCAATTCCAAAACAGTGGAACGATAATCAAAAATCCAGGATCGGGTCGCTCTCGAATTGCAACATCTTCCGATGACCACTACTTATCGTTGTTGCTCAGACGCAACAGGCAAGCAACAGCACCTGCTTTAAGTTCTAACCTCGCTGCAGCAGCAGGTAGGCCTGTATCCGTTGCAATCGTGAGAAGGAGATTGCACACACACGGCTTTTATGCTGGGAGGCAAACCATTTGTGTTCGATTGTCTGCGAGGTACAGAGTAGACCGCCTCCAATGGTATCAGGAACTCTTCAGTTGAACCATAGATGATTAGAGCAATGCCGTTTTCACCGATGAGTGAAGATTCATTTTGCAGTCGGATGATCGACAGATTTTTGTGTAGAGTGAGAGGCTGATACACGGTATCAAGCGATTAACATTGTCCAGCGCCACTTATTTTTCTGGTGGTGGTATCCTTGTATGGACTGGGATTTCCTTCGGGAGGCGTACTGACCTCCATTTCTTTCTCAGCGGGACTGTTGAGTCTGACCAATAACGCTAAGTTGCGGTCATCGAAAGTTGTTTTCACTTGAGGACGACCCGAGCCTAGCCTCCTACTTATTGTTTCGACGTTTTGGAATTGGGTTCATAAGCGTGAAATAACAGAATGGTGGACTCTGAAGAATTCAACAACTTCTCCAATAGTTTGGCCGGATTATAACCTGCCCACGGATCGCCATAGCTGACCATTATCTAAACGCCTTCTTTGGGACATATCGAATAAAATAGCCATTTCGGATTTTCAGCATAACGTCCGTAGTAGAAGTAAGGACACACAAAAAGAAACACCTGCTTTAACCGAGAGCTGATTTACGTATTTGGCACGGAGTCCAGTGGCGTGCCGTATGGGGAGGGGGGCAGTCGGGTGCAGTTGCCACGGGCGCCAAACATTTAGAGGGGCGCAAAATAAAAGGAAAAACGAACATAGATTAAACATTAATAATTAGTAAATTAGTGTATGAATAATTTTACTCATTTACTGCAAGGATGGGTATTGTAAACTATTATTACTATTACTATTTATTTAAGCTCGTCCATAACGGAAAATTTAGAAAGTAGTTTGCTGTGAATATTGAATAATGAGAAGCGGCAGTAGAAAATAATCTGGAGCAGCTGGGCGCAAACGGAGAAAAAGTGCTGCAATAGAAATCGAGAAATTCAGTCAATTGATGGCCAAGTTCCTTAAGAAGCAAAAAGAGAATGGCTCAAACAGAGTTCGTATGCCTGGAGCTGATACCGAATCGGATGAATCTACTACTGTGAGCACTATGGAGCCTGTAGAAGTCTCTGAGGTAGCTGTCAATGCTATGCCAATTCATCTTGCTGAAAGTGTTGAAGCGTCAGTGGAAATATTGGAAAGGGTTCGGACTTTGAATCCTACTGTTTTATCGAATAATGATATAAGCCTACTGAACTTTCATTCTGACTTGAGTGGACCCATTATAACACATGAACTTAGAACTGAAATGATTACAAGGGGATCGGCGGTATTCCAAAATGCGGACGGTCCATTTTCTGCAACTGATGGTCGCTCTATGACTAAGAAATGGTTTACCCGAGAGCTTTCTGATGGGAAGAAGGGGAACCGAACCTACTTACTTTTTACACTTCAGAAGGGAGCATCATACTGCTTTTCTTGCCTTTTATTCTCACGTGCCCCTGGGGAACCACAAATCAAAATTTAAACTTGGTTGTGGATTCCAAAATTGGAGGAAATTGAATGAAAAACTCCCTAATTACATGAAAATGGAACATATTGGGTATAATTCAGCACGGAGTCTCCAGTCTAAAAATGCAATTTATCAAACACTCCTCAACAAAATCCAATCAGAACGAGAATATTGAAGCGAATCATCGATTGCATCAAATTTTTGGCATCACAAAATCTTGCCTTGAGCGGGCATCGAGAACAACTATCCTCAATTTCAAATCCTGAAAACTTTTTGGCGCTGATCAAGTTGCTGGCGCGATATGATCCATTGCTAGATCGGCATCTGACCTATATCAAGAATAATCCTGGCTCACCCTCTTAGTTATCACCAAGAATACAGAATGAGTTTATTGGTCTTTTAGCTCAAGATACCCGGAACTCAATTCTGCAAAAAATTCGGAGGAGCAAATAGTTTGGGATTCTGGTTGACTCTACCCCGGATGCTGCATACCGTGAGCAGATATCTCAGGTCATTCGGTATGTCGGCAATGACTTTGAAGAAAGAACTGCTGCGGTCAATGTAGCATTCATTGACTACATCAAAATTCACGAGAAAGATGCTGCTGCGATTGAGAAAGTAATTATAACCAAACTATTGTAGAATCGGAGCTAGCTGCTCCTGTCTGACTGCCGCTATCAAAGCGATACTGCAGCTGAGATGTGCGATCATTTATTTGTGCAGCAAATAATTTTGAATTGAAATCCACAAGCTTTGCTTTGAATTGTGACAACCACAGCCTGAATTTGGTCGGAGTACATGCTGCTGGAAATGAAATTGTGGCTGACACATTTTTACTTTCCCTGCAATACATGGTAATGTATAGGGAAAGTATTGGAATGATGTTGAAAATCGCAACTCGAGTTTTCGACGGATCTACACGTTTCGAGACCTCTAGAATACGAAAAAACTATTTTTAGCGTTACGTCTGTGTGTGTGTCTGTCTGTGCAGATTTTGTATCCACTCTAACTAAAAAACTAATACACCGAATTTCACAAAATTTTGTAGGTAAGTCACTTGTGGACGGGTCTAGTGCTGATTAGTTTTGGGTACAATTCGGGATAAAAGAACCAGCCCTTTTTTTGCGAAATGGCCCGCAAAAGTGTGTATCCATTCTAGCTGAAAAACTAATGGACCGAATTTCACAAAATTCGGTAGATGAGTCACGTATAGATCACCCTGGTGCTGATTAGATTTTGGTACGATTCGGAAAAAAATAACCTGCCTTTTTTTGCAGAATGGCCCGCAAAAATAGTCAAAATCTAAACTAAAAAGATACGTATGCTCAAATATATCCATTAAATGCTTGTTTAATACGTAATTTTTAAAGTAGAAAAGAATAAGACCAACCCCATTACACTAGGACTAGCCGTTCTCGAGATATATTAGTTTTTTTCGTATTTTCTCCACTCTACCTTTGAAAATAAGTCCAGTTATCAAATGAGAACGAAAATTGAATTAAAAGTGGATTAAATTTAATTGAAATAAAGAGAACGTAAATACAAGTCTGCAAGGAAAGTCATGTGCTGCCCACATCAGATTTTTTGGAACTGTTGAGGCGTTATATCTATTCTCCTCTCAGTCAACAATTCGGTGGCAGCTGATATCTGATGTCGGTATGCCTGTCAAAAAAGAGTCTGAAACTCGTTGGAGTTCCCGGGAAGCAGCTGTTACAGTCTTCCATAAGAATCTGGAGAAGATTGTGAATGTGCTGGAGAGGACGTGTTCTGACAAGTACTCCGCAGAGAAAACGAGAAATGATGCAGAGCAGCTTCTGTCAAACATTTTGAGATTCAATGTTTTGACATTTCACCCATTTTGGAGCTCAATTTTGTCTTTGATGATTAGAGTTCAGAAGATACTGCAGGATCCTAAAATAAATTTCAGGGAAGCGGTAGCTGACACGAATTCTCTTGAACAACATTTTACTGAGAATCGTGAAAAGCTGTGTAATGAATCAGTTTGCAAAGGAAAAAGAAATTGCATTGAGTGGGGACTTCCAGTTCAGAAAAGAGTAAAACGTGTCAGAATGATGCCGGGTGAACAACAATTCCGATAGAATTGCTGGTTTATCAGCCAAAAAAGAAACGGAGCATCGATCCTACGGAGCATCGTTGACCGCATTGGAGCTGAAATCAGAGAGCGTTTCCAACGATTGCGTGACCTTGAAACTCGATTTGGATTTCTACTGAATGTTCAGAAACTTCTTAGTAGTCCCAATATGGATAAGACATTAGAAAGACAATGTCATGCTACTGCCAGCTACTACAAAAATGATTTTGATGGGAAGGAGCTACATCAAGGAATTTTGGATTGTGCAATGCTGTTTAAAAATCGAAATGAGAGCGATGTGATTGAGCCGATACATCCAATAGTATTGCTGAATTTCATTATCTCATATGGAGATGAAGTGAATCCTAATTTCCAGACTGCTTTGAAAATTCTGCACACAGTTTCAGTATCAATTGCTAGTTGTGATAGATACTTCAACAAACTGAAATTGATTATGTCTTATTTGAGATTGAGGGGGAAGCATTGCGTCACTCCTCGGTATGAAAGACTAGCCGACTATTCTCTCGGTCCGAGAGGAGCCTTTTGGGCCAGATGGCATAGTACGGGGTTAGGAATCGAAAGGTTCTTAGTTCGAACCTATCCCCTACCTATTATATCTTCAACATGCAAGTTTATGATAATTCATTGAAACATAGGCTAAAATTATTCACAGATCTGTTATAATATAATATCATTTTCTAAAAGTTCAATAATAATTGAAATTTGCAATCATTTGAAAAGTGCACCCTCACATAGAAACTACTGAAGAAATTCCCTTCAGTCCCGATATGACGTCAAGGAACGGGAACCAATCGCTTTCTCCTGCGCTGTTTGACCTACCTTCTTTCTAAATACCTTGATCCCCTACCATCGGGGGACGTGCGTCCCCCCCAAGATCATCTATGGGACAAGAACGCTTGAGTGACTTGGCATTGTTGAGTATTATGACATTTGAGAAAATCAATGCTGACTAAGTTATTGATACCTTTGCAATCCGGAAAACTCAAAGGGTTCATTTAGAGGATATGATCTCTTGAGACAATATTTAATAATGGAAAATCTTGTGCTAATATCTGTTCAAATCAAAGCTGTTCAATAAATTTAGAAATTTCAATAGTTCCAAGATGAATAATTTGTGTGTATGTGCGTGCTTGCGTGCGTGCGTGAGTGTGTGTATGTGTGCGTGAGCGAGATCAAGTTCGTAATCTGGTAAGGGAAGGAAGGGCCCAATTCTCCATCTTTGCCCCCCCCCCCTGCCAAAAACTCACGGTACGCCGCTGATGGAGTCAATTGGTATTATGCACGTGTTTCTATATTTGCATATTGTACTCAAAGTATACGTGTAGGTCGGATGGTCTCGATCAAAGAAAAATTCTTCATGCATCCGCACAAACATCTGGCTCCACGACATCAATCATTGGCAGGAATCACAAATATATATACATATATATATATATATATATATATATATATATATATATATATAATATGAAAATACCGTGAAATATAATTTTATAAATATATATATATATATATATATATATATATATATATAAAGAGAAGTATTCTGGAGTTCTACGTTGAATGACCTCAGATACTGAAACCGTAACCAGATATTGGGCTTATTTATAACAATGAAGAATTCTAAAACTCTACGTTACGTAGCATATGATATCACATAAGCACATATAATAAGCAAGGCATTGGAAACATTTTTAATGTATTTATAACAATGAATATTGTAATACCTCCTTTTGTATTGCGGCGAAACAGACAATGATTGAGTCTTGTCTTTTATTTTAATAAGATATCCTATGAATAAACCCGTTTCTTAAATTACCCGCTGGCCGAATGCCCGCTGGCCGAATGCCCGCTGACCGAATGTCAGCTGGCCTTACTAATTGTTATAAATACCTAAATATCAATATTTCTTGTCTTAAATGTTTCGTTGCTGGAAAACAGAATTTACAGTTACCAATTGCTATTATAAGAAGACGCGGATCAGTTGATTTTAGCAATAAATTGGACGACCCTGTGTGAGGTCTGTATAAGTGGTGGTTATTATTTCCCTCAGTTTAAGTTACTGTTTATATTTCACTGTATATTAAAATCTTCTGACTGGTTCCGTATATAGACCAATCGCCAAGCCAAGTAACAATTCTGCGGTCCTGCAGATCAGAAGCATATGTTTCGATTCGTGATAGAAATTGAAAGTTGGGATTGTGTGAAATTTGAACTGCTGTGTGAGTGTGGAATATTTGTAAAGTTCACGTCCATGGATGCAACAGATACTAGTGTTGGTATAACAACAACCGGAAGGATCCAGTACCTTTAGTTGCCTATAACAAGATCACGATATCCTCAGATCAGTTTCGGTATCTCGTTATCGTTCACGCTTGGTATCTTTCCTCCCGTTTTCTTGCGTCCTTGGTTTTACCTCTTTCATTTCTCCTAGGAACGATATCAACTTTTCTCTTACCTTCAGTCACGTGATCTATTCTACCACAGTTGCCGAACTTGCTCGCATATTCTTGTTTGTCCTGAAGAAGAAAGCTATTTTTTACCATTGAAACCGATTAGCTCCTAAATTGTTTTTGCATACTATATTCATACGAAAATTTTATATTAATTTAGATATTAAAATAGTATGCAATAACATAAATTAGCTAATAATTCCAATACAGCGGTATGAATAGCATGTTTCAACTCATGTAGATCTTTTAAATTAAGATATTTTTTAGCATATCAACTTACAAATTATAACTACATTTGTTACCGATAGGTCGACAGATCTGTTATCCATTGTGATACAAATCGACGCGAAATATGAATTATGATTATACAAGAATCGCAAGTGGAAACTCATAATCCAAATATTTTTAGATAATTTTAACTTTCAAGTTGGATCGCAAATATACTCTTTCTCTCGCGGAACACAGTTTGTAAATATTGGCCCAGTCTTTATAGGGTCAAGTCATAATATCTTCTGATTTTCCTAAATATATTTGCAGGATACACAAAAGAATTAGAGGGCAATGCCCGCCATAAAATTGACAAATCATTGGGTATCATCCTCTTTCCATTAATCTCACCCCTAATGATACATACCACCGCATATATTAACTTTAGTAGTCTATTGTTATCTTTAAAACCGCAAATATTAATTTATCTTCAATCAAATAAATATTTGCTGAAAAATGCACATTTCATTGAAATATCCTGTAGGATATTTCAATGAAATTTGCTCCTCTCATAGTTTCCGCATCAACATCAACTACAACTTTACTTGACATCATTTTAACATGCAAATTTTCGTTTTCTTTTAATGCCATTAATAGCAATTTACGAGCATCCTTGAGGAGAGGGCATTCCTTGCAGCGATATAACCAAATCCGCTTTCATTTAACGCATGATTTAAGCTTCTAAATATTTCCCTTCCGTTAAAACGAGGCTAGATTCCACTTTTAATCTGTTTGGATATTGACCGAAATTAATTCTCTGAAGAGATTTGAGGGTGAGACGTGAGGTTGGGTAAATATTTCAATTTAGTGGGTTCTCATCTGTTTTCACTCTAACATGTCCCAAGGTGGATTTAGAATCTTATGCCCCATATACTTTAATTCATATTTAAATGTGTGTCACGTTCTTTATTGTATCAGACCATCTTGGCAATATGGAAGAGATTGTAAATTAGCGTATTTTAATTTAGTGCAAGAGAGAGATTTGTGAATCTATAGCTATTTGTCTGGGAATTAATTAATACAATACTTCCCGCATGTCAGTGCTAGCAAGAAATTTGAGAAACCTTCATATGGAAACAAATGGGTTGTTTTTAAACTAATTATTAAATATTTTCTCTTTTACATATTTACTTCATACAGTCACACAAAATTTCAGAGAAACCGGAAGTGTCATCTCCAGATCTGGAAATGGAAATTTTTAATTAACACTAAACCTTACCGTGACCGGTCCAATGACCGGTTGTAAACTTTTGATTAGAAAACTCGCATATAGTGTTATAGTTTTTCTCACTTGGCTTCATGACTTTTTCTAAATGTAAACAATCAATTTTTCAATATTTATTTTTCTTCTTCTTGTGTTTATATGATAAAAATAGAAGTCTACCGTTACCTACCATGACCGGGTATATGACCGGGAGAAAAATTTATTGCATTAAAAGGTTATCAAGTCAGAAAATGTGATGTACATGCACATTCCACATATTTTTATCAGTTTCCTGCACATTTCTGCATAGACTGTTGTATAGTAAGTTTAATTTAAAATAATTCTGTATTAAAATTTCACTACAGTGTGTAAACTTTCAAGTTGCAAGAAAAGGTGACAAAAAATAAAAAATATTACTATTTAGTTTATATTTTCTTTCTTTTCTTTCGTTTATATGTTCTATATTTTAGTCGTCATTTTCATTGATTTAGCATCATTTTTATCCATTTGGCGAGATTTTCGTTAATTTGGCAGCATTTAAAACATTCCGCCAAATTCGTCGCCGAAATCTCGCCAAGTGTTATGGACGAAGAAATAAGTTATTCTTATAGCAGATAAATGACGATTGGCGTTCAAATACAAAAGTATTACTCAAAAGTATTTTTTCTCATGAATGGAACGAGCTAGATCCACGAGAATGATGTCACCAAATTTATCGCATGATATTACATATGGAAAGTGAACATGTTTCTCAACAGTTAATATTTGTTTTTAACTTATGGGATTTTTTGATAAATTTATTTGAAAAATATGTAATATCTCGAGAACGGTTCATACTAACGTTCTAAAATTTATGTCAATCGTTTTTTAAGGAAAAATTACAAAAGAATTGTTTAGTTGCGTAACTTTATTAAAGGTTTTGAATTTTTGATGATTTTTTCAAAATTTCACTCGAAAATTTAGGGAGGTTCTGAACATTCAACTATATTTAAAAACAATAGGCTTCCAGTATTGACGAATTGTAATTTGTGTACCAAATTTCTTTTGAATCGCTCCATTCGTTCGTCAGCTATCGTCTCCACAGACTCACTGACATACACAGACACACACATACACACACATACTTTCACACACACACACACACACACACACACACACACACACACACACATACTTTCACACACACACACATACTTTCACACACACACACATACTTTCACACACACACACACACACAGCTATTACCTCAAAAATGTTCGATTCGTGATCAGGGATGCTTGAAACGTGCTCGAACCCGTCGAAAACTCGAATTTGCATTTTCGACCACGTCACAATACTTTCCTTATACATTATACTATATATATAAGGAAAGTAATAATAGTTTTGTGTTTTCTCGCCAATAGTAATTTTAGTAATTTATTTTACAGGATCAAATGCATTTTGATGGAAATTTTGCATGTGAATATAAATAAATCATTCCGTTTGGACTTATAAGTTGGCAAAAGTGCCTAGTTGCAATTTACGTACTGTTAATTATATTGCCAATAAAATTGTGCTGTGGAATTAGTACACCACTATTTTGCTGTGAAGGAAGAATTCATTGTGTTATGTAGGGAAAGTCATACGCCAGCCACGTCAGATTTATTCTTAATTCACGCTGAATAAATGTCGTGAGCCTTCTATCTCAAACAAAACGCATGAGATGTAAATTAAAATCCCAAAATCGTTCCTCGAAATTCCTTGCCTAGAAATAACTACTCTTATATTTCCGAAAACATCCCCAAACATTGTTCGATTTGTCTTGAAATGTATTGTTGCGCATTGTATAGAAAATTCGGTAACGCGATTCGGGGAAAATGAATACATTTTTATGTAATGCAACAAAGCATTTGGATCTGACATTTTAATTAATGGCTGCCACTCAAGTTTGGAAATTTAACAAATAATTTTATCCAAGAGAAAATTATTTTGTCCCAGACTCATTGCATTCTAAGTTTTCCAAATGAATTCTTTTATGCTTGCCGTAGAGGATTAGTAGTAGGAAATTCAATTCCTCGATTTGAAAATGAAATATTTTCTAGCATAGTTAATGTAGAAAATAACATGACACCTATTAATATTTTTATGCTTCAAGTAAATGTTCAGAATTGAGAACCCATCAAAGGGATTTAATAGCCTTATTTAGTTGTGAAGGAAGTATCACAAGCATCTATTGCGCATAATTTTTTCCTCTATCTTGTATACGGAAAATATAGGTTATAAACAAAATCTAAAGTGCGTCAAGATTTTTTCGTTACGTGGTATTTTTACAATAACAATTTAAAAAAATTTAGTTATATCGTTTTCAAGCAATTTTTGGAATACTGTTTACACAAATTTTGATATCAAACTTAAATGGATTTATATTTTTTACCAATATTTTTCTACGTTCGGCATTTAGTTGAAGAAAACTCTATGAGAGAGAGAGAGAGAGAGAGAGAGAGAGATCGAACAGTAGAATTTTGGATGAAGTTTTTAAAGGAAAGATAACATTTGTTCAAATTTAATAGAAGTAAAAACAAGTAAGATTAATTGTGCATAAAGCATTAAGAAACACGTTCCAACTGAAATGCAACTTTATTTAAACATCTCTCAAATGGAATACATTCATCGCTGATATTTGAAAAATTACCATAGTAGTGCTACAGTAACTTATTATACTTCAAATCTTAACTTCATAAAAAAAATAATTCCAGTGAGGTAAAATGAACATTATTCAAATGACGTCATTCAAAATATAAATCGTCTGTCTCACTAAGTGAAAGCATGAAAATTTCATTCATATCATTTATAGTCCAGACTCCAGAGCTAATTAATTTTGCTTGAAAACAATTCAGCAATTCTTATACAACCCACCATACAATCACTTTGATTTGTTTACATTAAACATACGACAAAATTAGGCTTTGTTGTAGAAATAAACAAGGTTTAGTGATCATTTAAAATCAAAATTATTGTAATTGCGTTGGAACAGAATTTATATACACAAATAATACGCAAAAACAAAGCGATTATAGGACGGATGCAACACTAAATATAAATGGATACAACCTATAAATATCACTATCTTTACACAGTGGGAAAAAAATGAATGGCATATTTTATTTTACAATGAGTCACGTGATCTCTTCATATATCATGTGTGTAATTATTATTTATTTCATTCTTTCTCTAAAAAACTACCCAACATATTCTGCTGAAAATATTTTTATACATTTTATGTGATAATCTAAATATTGCCTAAAATTTTCGAAGCAATTTGTTAATTTTAGCTTGACTTAAAAAATGTTTGAAAAATTAAGTCC
The DNA here is from genome assembly GCA_951213105.1 of Amaurobius ferox. Classification (NCBI taxonomy): domain Eukaryota; kingdom Metazoa; phylum Arthropoda; class Arachnida; order Araneae; family Amaurobiidae; genus Amaurobius; species Amaurobius ferox. Next base: position 148,617,395 of record OX578137.1, on the reverse strand, counting down.
GTTAGGGTTCAGTGTATTTCTTTTTTTCAACTCATGTTCAATCCGAAACTAATTGGATGATATTATTCATTTTCATTCCCATATATCCCGCAGACTGTCTCACCAACATACTAAAATTAAATTTTGATAAAATCGTTTTTACTGCAGTTATCATGCGAATGGGCAGACACCAGACAGATTGACCAAAGTAGACTCCAGAACTAAATAATTTTGCGTTAGAGAAATTTAGCACAATTCTTATACATACAATTCTTATACGCACAATTCTTATACATACAATTCTTATACGCACAATTCTTATACATACAATTCTTATACGCACAATTCTTATACAACTCAGCTTAGAGTTTGATGAGTTTGATGTGTTCTCTATATGTGAAAATTAGGCTTCGTTGTATAAATAATCGAAGTTTGATTAAATATTTAATGGCCAAAATATTGTAATTGCGTTGACGCAGTATATAGATGCACAGAAAAAATCAAAAATATAGCGGTTTTAAGACGGATGCAACACTAAATATAAATTAAAAAGAACTTCAAAAATCACGATGTTGACATGGATGTCATATTTTAATTTAAAGTGGGTCACGGAATCTCTTCATATAATATGGGTGCAATTATTATTTTAATTTTTATTTAACAACTACCGAACACATTTTGCTGAAATTTTTCTTTTATGTGTTTTATGTGATAATTTGAATATTTCTTAAAATTTTCGAAGCAATTTGTAAATTTTAAATTCGCTTAAAAATGTTTGAAAAATTAAGTCTCATAGAGTTCAATGCATTTTATATTTTCAACCCGAGTTCATTCCAAAACTAATTGGGTGATATCATTCATTTACATTCCCATATGTCCCACAGATCATCTGAACAACATACTAAAATTCCACTGTGATAAAGTCATTTTTACGGCAATTATCGTGCGAACGGACAGACAGACAGAATGAACAAAGTCACTTTTCAACTATGTTGTAAAATCTTGAAAACGTTATCTTAAGCAGCCTTTAATTTTACTTACCCTGCATACATTGTATAATGTACAGATAAAGTATTATGGTGGTGACGAAAATTCGAATTCGAGTTTTCGACGGAATAGCACGTTTCTAGAAATCCTGAACTCGAATCGAACGTCTTTTAAGAAGGCGTGTGTGTATGGGTATGCAGGCATTGGTGTGTATGGGTGTGCCGGTGAGTCTGTGGAAGTAATTTCTCAGGGACAAATAGAGCGTTTTGAAAAAAAAAATTGTACGATTATTATTAATACTAAAACACTGAAATCTTACTGATTTGAAACTCAACCGAATGTTCGATCCCCCGGAATCTTACTATTCAAACGCAATCTCCTATGTATGTAGTATGTTATTAAGCAAATCCCCTTCTCGTCCTAAAAACGCCCTTTTTTTCTGTATGTGTGTGTGTGTGTGTATATAAACGTATATATTGAACCGAAGAGGGAACTTAAGCTACCGAAAATTTAAAAATATTCTCAAAAATATTTGTAAAAGAAAACTCTCATTTTTTTTTTGGGGGGGGGGGGGGGGGGAAATAAGGGTTGACAGAAAATCTACCCTTTCCTTCAAAACTGAAGTTAGAACATAGGCGGTTGACGAAGTTGCTTAGGTCAAACAGGCGTCGCCCGATTAACTCGGCGATTCAAATACAGATTTCTAAAATTTCCAGTTTTACAGATAAAAATTTTAAATTTTAAATATATGGTTCTATAACTTTAATATAAGTATTCCCTGAAAAAATCACGGTGTTTCGATGAAAACTTCGCTTCACTTTTTCCACGTACTGCTCAAAATCAAAATTGAAAATAATGCATATATTTTCCAGGCGCGGACATTTGCAACATTTGTCATCGTAAAGTGCCAAGTCTTGCCTCTACAAAACTTCTATTCTTTCTGTTGTACCTTTATTTGTTAGATTTTTAAAATTAAATTAACCATTTCTTGATTTTAACTGCAAAGCGACGTGATACTCAGAATTATAATAATGTCAATAACTAACTCTTGAAGGTAGGGTCTTCAATTTTTTTTTTTTTTTTTTTTTTGTGAAAAAGGAAATGTAAGTTGCATATACAGAAGAAAGTAAAAGTAAAAATAATATAGCAATTATTAATATAAATAAAACTAAAAATACTTGTACCAAAAAAATATTAGCATTGAAAAAAAGAGAAATTAATGATAGTGATTTTAATTTATTACATTTATAAGACGAGGATAAAGAAATAATGTCAAAATTATTGAAAGATAATTATACCCTTTTTTCGAAGTCATACCAAACACTGGGGGAAGCGGATGCTATCAGATTCACAAATTGGGGTTTCTGTCGCGTCAGGCTGTCAAAAGGGGGAGAGGGGTGAACTCTCATCAACCAGTTTTTACTTCCGGTCTTCCGATACAAAAACCAGTCACTATGGATACGAATTCCAAGAAGGGATGGAGTGATTGCCGTAGTCGATTTCGAAACTAGACGATTGATTCTTCACGGGTTTCCCAAAAAAGGAATTTTAGAAGCGGACATTGACTTCATAACAAATGAAAATAAATTATTCCCATGAAAGTATAAAAAAATTCTGATGTGAGCAGCACATGACTTTCCCTACAGACGTAAATTCATTTTCTCTTTAATAATTCATTCTTCTTTAATAATTCATTAAATTGAGATTTATTGCGAAAAATAACACGTATACTTATTTGGAATTACACTAAATTTGAACTTTTGATTCAATTTTCGTTTTCATTTGGTAATGGTAACTGGGCGAATTTTCAAAGATGGCTTAGCAAAAATGCGAAAATATTTAAAAATCTCGAGAACGGCTAATTCTAAAGTAATCTTTAAAGTGGTCTTAATCTTTTTATCTTAAAAAATGACGTATAAAACAAACATATAATTGTTACATATGGGCATACGTAGTCTTTTATTTTAGATTTTAATAATTTTTGCGGACCATTTTGCAAACCACGATAGGCTCTGTGTTCCCGAATCATACCAAATTCTAATCAGCACTAGAGTCACACACAAGTGACTTACCTACCATATTTTATGAAATGTGATCCGTTAGTTTTTCAGTTACAGTAGATGAATATGATGCACAGACAGAGACACACACACGCAGAGACACAAACCGAGACACAAACACACACATACAAACACACAGACATCACGCTAAAAATAGTGTTTTCGTGTTCTAGAGGTCCCAAAACGTGTAGATCGGCCGAAAACCTGAGTCGCGATTTTCGACGTGATTCCAATACTTTTCCTACACATTACCATGTATTGCAGGGAAAGTAAAAATATAAAAATAATTAGCATATAATGATAATTTTTTTGACATATAAGGAACAGTTTGATTAATGCGAAAATGTGAAATTGTTTGTGTTATTGAGAATTTTAAAAGTTATAGTAATAACTTAAAACTGGAACTAAAAAACGTAAGTTTTGAAAAATGCATGTTAATAAAAAATTCTCATAAAAGCTTGCATAATTGTATTTAAAGTGTGTTTTGACTGTAATGGATAAAGGATTAATTCTAGCGGTTCTACATTGTAATATAAATTATTTTTTAATATTTTCAGCTAATGTTAGATGCATTGAAATATGTTTCCTCATATGTGATAAATGGAGTCAGTAATCAAATAAATCTACAAACTAAGTGCACAAAATGAGCAATGCACCTACTGCATGTGCAATCTGAATGAACCTGTTGTGCAGACAAACGTTCAATTTAAAAAATGTACAATCCTGAACCTATCAGCATGACAAATGTTTTACACTATGTCCGCAATAAAGACATTCTAGGTATTTTTTTTTTAGTGCAGGGGGGGGGGGGGGTAGCAGTGTGATGACAAAAATGTGCTATTTTGAATCTTGAATGGTTGCAGGCTATAAGAAAATTTTATAACGCAAAACAACAGGTACCACAAGGCGACAATAAGCTGTGAATGCGTCAAACAATGGAATCAGTCAGACAGTCGCCAGTGGTTGACATATAACTCAAATAAATTTAAGTGTGGGCAATAAAAGTTCCCACATACATCGAAAAGTTCCGTATTCCTTGCGGGCCTGTGAACCGCAAGCAGTTACACCTAGTGCTTCTTCTATCAGTGAAAACTTTCTCGCATCAGCTCGCCTGCCAATGGGAGCCAAGCTGTGGGGATACATGAGGACTGCTACCAACCAGTGATCCAAAGATATGCAAAGGGGGAGAAATGTAGGAGGAACCAGCAGAGCAGCTTAAGAGCTACATAAAAACAGTCAAAGATGATTGTCGAAGAGTAAATGGGGAAAGAGAAATGGACCCAGATGAGCTAGAAATCCTCATGAATCATCATAGTTTTAAGATCGAAGACAGTGTGAATCAGAAGCTGAGAGTGATATTCTTGACTGGGAAGGCTAAGTGATTGTTATTTTAATTCGGAAAAGGATTTTGTATGATAAGTGAATTTATATTGGAATTCGCACTTTCAATAAGTTTTATTTCCTTGGTGAGCAAAATAAAATAATTTAACATAAAAATGCTAAAAGTGAATGAAATGCACAATATTTTAAAATATATTCCCTATGTAAGAAACATACATACAAAGTATAATATTTTAAATGTTTGCTTATTTCTAATTTAGTTGAACTTTTACAACTATTTTATTAACACTTTACAATATAGTTGAAAAGTGTTTATGACATTGTTCATTCTGTCTGTCCGTTCGCACGATAACTGCCGTAGAAATATCTTTATCAAAAGGAAATTTTAGTATGTTGTTTAGACGGTCTGTTGGACCTATGGGAATATAAATTAATAATGTCACCCAATTAGTTTTGGATTGAACCCGGGTTGAAAAAATGAAATACATTGAATCCTATGGGGCCTTATTTTTCAAACATTTTTTAAGCAAATTTAAAATTCACAAAATGCTTCGAAAGTTTTAGGAAGTATTCAAATTATCCCATAATATATATAAAATAAATTTCAGCAAAATATATTCAGTAGTTTTTTCAATAAAAATTAAAATAATAATTACACTCTTTATATGAAGAGATCACATAACAATGATATGAAGAGATCACGTGACCTACTTCAAAATAAAGTATAGCATCCATCTTGTGTCAAAATCGTGATTTTTAAAGTTCTTTTTAATTCACATTTAGTGTTGTATCCGCCCTAAAACCGCTTTTTTTTGCTTAAACTCTGTGCATCTACATACTGAAACAACGCAATTACAATATATTTGAGTTTAAAAGATTATCAAATTTTGATTATTTCTACAACGAAGCCTAATTTTCACTTATGGATAATATAAATACCAAAAGATGTAGAATGAATTGTATAAGAATTGCAAAATTATTTAGCTCATGGAGTCTGCAATATAGCTGATATGAATGAAACATTCGATGATTTTACACAGAGAACCAGACAGGCCAACGGCCGTACCGTGCTGAAAACACCGGTTCCCGTTAGATCACCGAAGTCAGGCAGCATCGGGCGCGGTTAGTACTTGGGTGGATGACCACGTGGGAACACCGCGTGCTGTTGGCACATTTCGGGCGCGGTAACCCGGTGGTTTGCGCGCTGGATTTGCACGCTGCCACAACTGCCGCCGTGTTCATGCGGAGAACGATTACGTTAAACATGTGAGTCCGTAAGTCCTTCCGAGAGGTTGGTGGTAGGGGAAGGAGGGCACGGTCCCTGTGGAAGCCTCCCGCACTGGGTTCCGGTCTAAATTGGGTGGCACTTCCCGGCCGTCCAAATAGTTACCTTACACCTTTCTGGTAGGTCGGACGGTCTGGGTCTCAACAACAACAACAGAGAACCAGACGATTTTTTCGAAGAAGTTTTAAGCATAGAGTTAAATTACCTGTACCTCCATGTTTTAAAATTTTTAAATAAAATAAATTAATACAGTATTATGATGAATGAAAAGTTGTTTATGAATGAGATGCTGCTTTTATATAGAGGCGATTTATATTTCGATGACGTCATCTGAATAAAGTTCATTTGTTTTCGATGAAGTTTCCAAATATAATAAATTATTGTAGTATTATGATAATTTTAAAAATATTACCGAGGAATGTATCACATTTTAGAGATGTTTATATATATTTCATTTAAGTTGGAAAGTGTTTCATAATCAATGCTTTATGCATCATTGATATTTCTTGTTAATACTTTACAACATAGTTGAAAAATGTTTACTACTTTGTTCATTCATTCTGTCTGTTCTTTCGGACGATAACTGCCGTAAAAATGACTTTATCAAAATGAAATTTTAGTATGTTGTTCAAACGGTCTGTGCAACCTACGGGAATATAAATAAAGAATATCAACCAATAAGTTTTGGATTGAACCCGGATTGAAAAAATGAAATACATTGAACCTTATGGGATCTAAATCTTCAAACATTTTTTAAACAAATTTAAATTTCACAAATTGCTTCGAAAGTTTTAGGAAATATTCAAATTATCCCATAAAAAATATAAAAAAATTTCAACAAAATATATTCGGTAGTTTTTTAAATAAAAATTAATATAATAATTACAGCCATATCATACGAAGAGATCATGTGACCCACTTCAAAATAAAATATGGCATCCATTTTGGGTCAAAATAGTGACTTTTAAAGTTCTTTTTAATTTATATTTTGTGTTGTATCCGGCCTAAAACCGCTTTATTTTTGCTTAATTTCTATGCAACTATAATTTGAAACAACGCAATTACAATATATTTGAGTTTGAATAATCAACCAACTTTGATTATTTATACAACGGAGCCTAAATTTCACTTATGGAAATATAAACACACCACCTTGTAAGGGTGAATTGTATAAGAATTGCTGAATTTATTTAAAGCAACATTATTTAGCTCTGAAGTCTGCAATATAGTTTATATGAATGAGACATTCATTGATTTTACTTAGAGAAGCAGATGATTTTTTATCAGCCTTTTTCGATAAAGTTTTAAGCATAGAGCTAAATTACTTTTACTTCAGTAGTTTTGAGATTTTTAGTTAAATAAATAATTGTAGTATTGCGATTAATGAAAGGAATAAAATAAAATTGTATGAATGAAATATTTACTGCTTTTTCATAGAGATCCAGGCGATTTATGACGTCATTTGAATAAAATTCATTTTTTTTTCGATGGCGTTTTAAGTTTTCAAATATAATAAATTATTGTAGTATTGTGATAATTTTAAAAATATTACTGCTGAATGTATCGCATTTTAGAGATGTTTAAATAAAATTGCATTGCAGTTGGAAATTGTTTCGTAATCTATGCTTTATGTATGATCGATCATTCTTGTTTAACACTTTACAACATAATTAAAAAGTGTTTATGACTGTATTTATTCTATCTGTATGTCTGTCAGTTTGTCTGGCCGTTCGCACGATAACCGTAAAAATTGAATTTTAGTATGTTTTTGAGACGGTCTGTGAGATATACAGGAATGTAAATCAATAATATCACCCAATTAGTTTTGGATTGAACCCGGATTAAAAAAATTAAACACATTGAACCCTATGGGACTTAATTTTTCAAACATTTTCTAGGCAAATTTAAATTTCACAAATTGCTTCGAAAATTTTAATAAATATTCAAATTATCCCATAAAAATATAAAAGAATTTTCAGCAAAATATGTTTGGCAGTTTTTTAAATAAAAATTAAAATAATAATTGCAACCTCATTATATGAAAAATCACGTGACCCACTTCAAAATGAAATATAGCATCCGTCTTGTGTCAAAATTGTGATATTTAAAGTTCTTTTTAATTTATATTTAGTGTTGTATCCGTCCTAAAACCGCTTTATTTTTGCTTAATTTCTGTCCATCTGTATGCTGCGCCAACGTAATTACAATATTTTGGAGTTTAAATGATCATCCAACTTTGTTCATTTCTACAACCAAGCCTAACTTTCAAGTATGGAGAATGTAAACACATCAAGCTGTAATAAGAAGAGATGTATAAGAATTGTTGAATTTCTTTAATGCAAAATTATTTATCTCCGGAGTCTGCAATATAGCTGATATGAATGAAACATTCATTGATTTTACGGAGAGAAGCAGACGACTCTATATTTTTGCATCTTTTATGAAGTTTTAAACATGGAGTTAGAAAGTAATCTTACTTCTATGGTTTTACGTTTTTAAGTAAAATGAACTATTATAGTATTGTGATAATTTTAAAAATATCGTCGCTGAATTAAAGGAATGGAAAAATGTTTATGAATGAAATATTCACTGCTTTTATATGGAGAGACAGGCTATTTATATTTCGATGACATTATTTGAACAAAGTTCATTTGTTTTCGATGGAAAGTTTTCATATATAATAAATTATTGTCGTATTGTGGTAATTTTAAAAATATCACCGCTGAATGTATCGCATTTTAGAGATGTTTAAATAAAATTGCATTTCAGTTGGAAAGTATTTCATAATCAATGCTTTATGCATGATTGATCTTTCTTGTTAAATATGAAGTCATAGTAGTTCATAGAGGAGGACACTTTCCTCCTTAGATATTCAAGATTACAAAGGTGAGCATCAATCTAGACGATGTAATACATTTTATTCTTGAGTTTAACCCCCCCCCCCCTACCTTTCCGCAAGCGTTCTACATGCGCTCATGTATAAATAAGTATATTGAAAATTTGTGAAAAATCTGGAACATAAACTTTGTTGAATATCGCTGTAGTCAACAATATCCCTAAACAATATTGGTTATTAATTGTTTACCAATACTATACTATGAAAACTTAAATATGATTATAATTACAATATGCTAAGAATCCGCTAAAATATTGTCAACCATTTTTATTTAACTGAGATTCTCGTGTAACGGGGGATTTTAAAGGGAAATGAAACTTATTCTTTCTAAAACTCCCAAATTTTCAAACGGATACTTCGCCATATTGATGCCTATATAAAGAGCTATGTCTACTTTGTAAACTACTTAAGTTTAATAGTAGTCATTATTAGTATATTTCTTCGTCTTGAGATTGTTTAAAGTTAGGTAAATCCTAGATTATTCGTGAGAAATGACTCATTCTTTAGTATTGCAAACAATGATTATTTTCTACAAATAGTAGTTAATAGAATCATGTTTGACCCAAAATGAAGGATCCATTAGATTTTCACTACCCACCCTCACCTAATCCAATCATTGATTGTTTATAAAGGGTTGAAAATGAGGAAGCAATAGTCACGCCTTTCTATAAGCTAGCTTCCCATGTTAGTTAATCAACTAGGGAGGAGTTTAACAAATGGGTGGTCTTAATGCGATGTTTCTTCTTATAGAAGACGAAGGTTGGATGGTTTTAGCTTCTAAAACATTAAAATATGCGTTTTAATGGGAAAAATACTTTGAATAGTGTCACTTTAAGAAAGTAAAATGTAACAATTTTCTAAGTAATACATAAATCTTCGCGAAATTGTGTAAAAAATTATAGTAGATTAAAGTATATTTAAATAATTCTTTAAATTAGATTTTAAGCTGGGGAGGCTCAACTTTTTAGCCTCAATGAACGTTACACCACTTGTGTGAATTCAATGTATAGAAGGAACGCAGGCGCCTAAAGATGACCCTGGTTCAGATGACTTCTACTAACAACTCTGCAATCCGTACAGCAATAGTAACAGATAACCCTTTTATTTCCCATGAGAAAGTCGCGTTTATTTATCCATTAATTATAAAAATTACAGGTCTGTCATCACACTTCGTCTCCAGGTTAGATTATAACCTAATGAAAAAGAATTGGAAATTGTCAATTGAAACTTTAAGCGAAATGAATATTTTTAATAAATTACAAAATTGCCAAAAACAAAGTCTTATCAATCAAGTAGTCTATATTTTAATGTTTTATCTCTTAGGCCGTATATTTAGGTGGACACCGGACTGCAGGAAAAGGTGGATTTTGTGTCGAATAGCAGGATATAATTGTTACTATCACTATATTATTATACTATTATACTACACAACTAAAAATAATATTTCCAATTTTTGCCACAGAATATTTTCGTAATTAAGAGTTGCGAAATGATAAAAAACTCAAAATCCTACTTTACATGTTAGCCACAATTAGTATCGTCAATTATATTTATGACTTACACAAGAGATAACCTGTTGCCCTTCGCAAGCACTATTGAAAGAGATACATTTATATATCAATTAAATAGCTTTAATGTAAAATATTAAATTGTATTAAGCAGAAAAATTATAGGAACTGTTTCCATTTACATATTTATTTCTTGCATAACAGACTGGGAAAAATATCATTACATCTGAGCTTTAAACAATTTAACGATATCTTAAAATACTAATAAAAAGTGGACAAGACACTGATGTTGACAAGTGCATCTTACCAATAGGTAAGATGCACTTGTCAACATCAGTGTCTTTAGTTCTCAGTAGTGACTTTTGCTATAATGCTCGTAATTTAACAAACTGCAGAACAAACTTTCAGATTTAAAAAAAATTTAAAAAAAAAATTATCATGTACAAAATAAAAACATATGCTAATAATATTCATACCTAAAACTAAATACATGAAAATTAAAAGCTCATAAATGGAAGCTTTCTCGTGCCCATTTGACAGAATCTGATTATTCTGAATTCATATAATCGAATTATCGGAAACAGAAAATTTTCCTCTAAATCAATAAGTGCATTCAAACAAAGAGATAAGTTTCAACTATAAGCAAAACTTGTTTTATTGATGTTACGAACTTGTAAAATGCGCTGAAGTCTTTTCGAAGACCAGACGGAGACGTACCCGTTCACGTAGTCTTTCCCATGACGTGAGTCTAGGGTTGTTATATGCTGAAGTCATAAGAAGGGTTTCCAGATTTGGCGATTTATTGCCAATTTGGCGACTTTAAGGAGGTTCTAGAAGCACCTCGAAATAACGATTATTCTATAAGATATGAGATATTTCCAGAAGTTTAGAGAGTCTATAAAAGGAGTCATTACTCAGTTGGAGAGCAGTTGACGTGATACGAACTACATTGAACTGTGTTTCTGATTTTGAGAGTAGTAGCTGCTGTTTTGTAAAATGAAATACTTCAATGTTTTGATAATAATATCGGCTGTTTTGTGAAATTAGTGGAGTACTTAAGTAATGTTTTATTGTATGTTGTTCCTGTTTACGCTGTGTTTGTGAAAAAGCGTGTTAGTTATTCAGAAATGTGAACTCATTCTTGTGCACACCCTTGCACACACCCACATTCCAGAGTAAAATACGTCGTAACATTAATATAAATTTTATTTTTATAAATGTTTTTAATAGTAAATTAATAACTACTCTGAAATTTAAATGCCTGAAATGCTAATTAATTAATTAATAAAGCAATTAGACTTTAAATTTAAATGCATTTAATAATAATAGCAGATAATCAAGAGCAGATAATAATAGAATATAATTAAGATATGTGTTGCAATGGTAAATTCGCAATAATTTATATAAAATATCAAATTTGTATTAATAAAATATGAAATATAAAATTTGAATCAATGGGTTTTATTTTTAAATAGTATTTCCTTCAGTTACATTAATTCAACAAACCTTAATTTAACCAAGAATTAACGATTGATTTTCATATTAAATTATTTTGTGCTATTTTTGATCAATTGGTATATGTTCATCCAAAATATGTACTAAGTAGCAAAAGGAGTAAATTAATTAGAAAAAGCGATTTTTATTTATAATATATCAAGTGCATCTTTCGGCGGCCAAAATGAAATTTCATAAATAATGACCTATGTTTCGTATTTTATTTTCCCAGTATTTCCTAATAATGTAATAAATGCAATAAGATGGCTTTATTATTGTTAAGTGACTTTAAATACAGCTTTAAGTTTTAAATTCGTTGAGAAAAACGCCATTTAGTGGCAAATATAATTAAAAATTATCTGGAGTATGGCTCAACTCGGCTTTCTCATACTAAAATCCATTTTTAGTAGCATTTTTTTTTCAAATTTTACAAGAAAAATTAAAAAAAATCGCTATTATGAATCCAAATAAATGATTACAATTATAGCGTGTTATCCTTCACTTTAAAAAGCTTGAAAATATCTTTCGATTGATAGCATACTTGACAATGTATTTCCGGGGAGGGGGTAACTTGACCCCTTAGGAGGGCAAATGACATGACGAACACAAATATTGTATCGCGTCCATTTTTTACCACAATGATTTAAACTATTATTGATCAGTGAACCGTAAAGTAAACTCAATTACGATTATGTTAAATTTTGTCCTATTCTGTCACGTTAAAAAAATATATAAAATTTCGAATAAATTTCGCTCGAATTTAAGAAAAATTCTATCTGGGTCTAAAATTTTTGATAACAAAGCTGGATATAAAGTTTAATGAAAATTCATTATGTGCCACACAAAAATTTGACCCGAAACATACAGATGGGCGGACATCACTTCAAAATTAGTCAAAACGTGTTCAGACAGTCTTAGAATATATATTGAATTCAAAATCTCGAATCCGAAAATTTTTGTGAATCACATCGCAACGTCACACCTAATTCCAATTTTTGAAACTTGAGATTTTTACCTCGGTTTCGAACGTAAAACGTATCGAATGACATTAATACTAAGATCCTAGTTGTAGTGCTCGATATGTATTTGATGTGTCATCCCATCAGTCAGTGCATATTAAGCAATGTGCTGACGGGAAATCAAATTAATTAGTGAGATAATCTAAACCATTTACCTCTCAACTCGAAAAATTATCTTTGACAAATTTAAACATTGCGTTATACTAGGTGTTTTACAAAGAGTAAAACACCCTGATAAAAGTATAAAATCGACGGTTAGTCAAAGAAGTAAAATTGAATATGAAAAATGATCAGCAAAAGAAGATAATTTCGCGATGATAGTTGCCCACCCGAAAACTGGAAATTTCATAAAAATGGAAAAATGTAATTTTTATACGGTCCCAATAACAAAAATGCCAATTATTAAAGTCGTCGCTGCGCTTAATTAAGACGAAAGAAATTTACCAAATGCCTTTTGATGAGAAATTAGCTATGATATTCCAGTTCTTGTTACTGGGTGTTTTCGTACAATTTCAAGGAACCAGCAACAGATTAGTTAACAAAACTTTCAAATCATTCCTTAAAGGAAACAGGCATCTGAAAATTAGGTGACTACACATATTTCGAGGGAGTTTTGGTGTCTTTTCTTATGTCGAAATAATGTATATTTTAACAACAGTTAAGAAAGAACTTAAAGTAGCAGGCCAAAAAAGAGCTTGCACTTTCGTCCCAGAAGCTCAACGGTAGAGCATCAGCTGCTCAGTTTGAAGATCCAAGGTGCGATTACCGGTTGGGACAGCAAGTTTCTATACAATAGTGCCCGAACAAACCAACTCTATAGGCTAATGCAAATATGTGCAAAGTCTGAACGTGGCCCTAGTACGATTAACACGGATTCAGTTGTCTCTAGGACATTGAGCGCAAATTTCAAATCGAGAGGATAACAAGAAGCTAACCTGGAGGATAAACATAGCATCAGGAGGCTAGCCTGATGTAAAAATAGCAGGAGATGGTCTGTGAGGTTGTCAGTTGCACTCCAATCTGACAATAGAGAGAGGAGAATGCAGAGTCCACTTCGAAAATAAGAATTTGCAATTTCGTCTCAGTAGCTCAACGGTAGAGCGTCGGATGACCAGTGTGGGGATCTGCGGGTCGTTTCCCGGTTGGGACAGCAAGTTTCTTTACATCTGTCGAGCATACAAATTTGGAACACCCACAGCGATCATTCATTTCAGCTTAAAAGAGACCATGCTAAACCAAACAAAAGAAAATTTATCTCAGAAACAAAATATAGTATGATGGGAACTGCTAGTTGGTAAACTAAATCCGAAGTAAAACTGCTACTTGTGAGAATAAAACTTTCTCTAATCCTTTCTTTAATAAAGTAGGCATATGGAAATTAAGTAGTTGCAATTGTTTCTATGGATTTTTGATACATCTTCCTCAAGTGCAAATATTGTATTTTCCTAACAACCGGTAAGAAAGAACAGCAATGTTTCAAGCCAATAAACAGTTTAATACATAGATTTGAAACACCCATAGCTATTTAAAATGAAATGGTAGAAAACTTCAATTGGCGGATTTCTTATTTTAAATAGATTTGTTGTCCCCCCTGTTTACTTTCGGAAGTTAACTATTCACACTTAGAGTTCAGATAAAATAAAAATAATTAGACTTTCAATTATCACTATATCTGCAAATTTTTCAATAAGAGGCATCAGCCTTTCTTCTAATATATCCTTTCTTCTATAAGTCTTTCGCCCTAAGTAAGTGTGGCTGAAACTTTACTAATTGACATTTTTATTGGGAGACAGGGGGTCATATAAAAATTAAGTTTCGTATTTTTATGCAATTATCATTTTCAGTGAGTACAACTATCATAGCCCAATTCTCCCCTGTTTGCTGATTACTTTTCATATTTCACTTTACAGTCACAACCAACCATTCATTTGATATACTTTTCAAATACTCTTCTTGAAACACTCGATAAAACTAGAACTTCAGTTAACTATTTCGACGAAAATTCTTATATAAATTTATCTTACACAAATTATTTTAACCAAAATCATTAAATAGGATACATTTATGTCTATATAATCTTTATGTTTTGCTTGCTTTCAAACTGCATTCTAATTACTTCAGGCAGTTGCAACGTGTAGCAACTTCTGAGGATTAAATGACTTCTCTATATCCTCATTTGTCCCAAACAGATTTGAGAAACATATTCTGAATCAATACTACCTATTTAATATGCCTCCAAGACATTTTGTTAGCCTAGGAAATATTCGTTGATATCTATACGAAGCACACAAAGAAATAATTTATAAATAATTAACGAGATTTCGCAATTTCATTACTTCAACTTCTGTTTGCTACAGAGATTACAAAGCAGGATCTCAGTCAAATATAACCTTAACCGGATTCATGTATTCATAAATATTAAAATTTCAAGTTATGTAAATTTTGAACTCGCATGAGTTTACACTAGATACTGTGTTGTGATTTTAGTATTCATTGTGTTTTACGGATCTGGATTTAAATTAATGATAACAAAACTGCAAATAATTATTGAAATTAAAAATCAATACTTTGATATTCATACTCCTCCTGATTAATTAATTATAATAAATTCTGCATTATGCTGTTACGAAAACTTGAAGAATTTTTACAGCATATTGCCTGTCCTCGAGAGGAAATGGCATTCATAGGCAACTATTATTATTTACAGGTCTAGATCGCTTTGCGACCAATTATGTAACCTTGGTGGCAAATTTAACGAAATATCGACTTTTAGTGAGCTCCAAAAGCTCCTTGATTGTATTAGATTGTTTAAGAATTCCTCGATACACATGCTTTTTTGCTGAACTTGTCACAGAAGGTATATACCAACTGGTCATCGTTTAGTTGACATGATACGATAAAAAGGCAATCGTGTATACATCAGTGTCTTGAGAAGATAATCGTCTGTTTTATGACTGAATTACTGTACCTGAGATTTATTTGTTATTTTATTGTACCTGAGATTTATATGCTATTTTATTGTATCTGATATTTATTTGCTATTTTATTGTAGCTGAGATTTATTTGCTATTTTATTCTATCTGAGATTTATTTGATATTTTATTGTACCTGAAATTTATATACTATTTTATTGTATCTGATATTTATTTGCTATTTTATTATACCTGAGATTTATTTGCTATTTTATTGTACCTGAGATTTATTTACTATTTTATTGTACCTGAGATTTATATGCTATTTTATTGTATCAGATATTTATTTGCTATTTTATTGTATCTGAGATTTATATGCTATTGTATTGTATCTGAGATTCATTTGCTACTTTATTGTACTTGAGATTTAATTGGTATTTTATTGTACCTGAGATTGATCTGCTATTTCATTGTATCTGAGACTTATTTGCTACTTTATTGTACTTGAGATTTAATTGCTATTTTATTGTACCTGAGATTTATATGCTATTTTATTGCACCTAAGGGTTGTTTTGTAACCTAGTATGATAGTTATTGAGCTATTCCCTGTATATTGTTCCTTTTTATTCTTACGGATGCTAGTCTTACCGAAATTCGGTTATTGTATTTTGTGAATGCACCCACAATTCTAGAGAATAAATGTAGCAATATTATTGCTACGATCCTTGATACTTCTTTTCCTTAACTTTTATTTATAAGAAATCAACATTTCTATAAGTTTTTAACAGATTGTTATTAAGTTAAGAGAAAGAAATCTGATGTGAATATCACATGACTTTCCCTGCAGATTCAAACTCATTTTATAATTTTTTTTATTTCATGATGCATTAAATTGAGTTTAATTGCAGAAAATAACATGGATGCTTTTCCGATATTAGATCTAATATGCATTTTTATTGCATTTTCGTTTCATTTAGCAATTTTATTCACTTTAAATTCTTTAGGTCCTCAAAATGCCAAAAAACAACAATATCTCGAGAACAGTTCATCCAACAGCCCTGGGGTCAGTCTTATTCGCTTAATTGTCAAAATCTACCTGAAGAACAAGTACTTAATTAACATATTTCAACAATTTTAGTCATTTATTTCAGATTTTCACTATCATTGCGAGTCATTTCGCATAAAAGAGTCGGTTGTACTTTACCGAATCATATCAAAAGCTAATCAGAATCACGATAACCATCAGAGAACTTAACTACTAAGTTTGAAGACATTTTTTTAAGTAATTTTTTAACTATAGTGAAAATTGTCTTCATTTCCCCATAATTAAACATTTAAATATCTATAAAATTGTCCATCTTAGAATAATGAGGTGGATATTATTCCCTTTGTCGTCAAACATTACGTATGAAACAAGAATTAAATTGATACATTTGAGCATATGTAGTATTTTATTTTAGATCTGATATTATAGATTTGCGGGCCACTTCGCAAAAAAAGGCAGATTCTATTTCTTTTCGAATCGTACCAAAATCTAACCAGCACCATAATATCCCACACGCGACATATATAGCAAATTTTATGAAATTTGGTCATTTAGATTATTAGCTAGAGTGAATAAATACAAATTTTGCGGGTTATTTCGCAAAATGAGACAGACTCATTTATCCTAAATCGTACCAAAATCTAATCAGCACCAGGGTCACTCACAAGTGACTTACATTCCAAATTTTATGAAATTTGGGCAATTAATTTTTCAGTTAGAGTGGATACATACATTGCACAGACGCACAGACAGACACACATAGAGAGAGATATATATATATATCAAGCAAAAAATAGTTGTTTCATGTTCTGAAGGTCTCGAAACGTGTAGATTCGTAGTACATTCGTCTCGAGTTGCAATTTTCTGTATAATCCCAATACTTTCCCTATACATTACCATGTATTGCAGGGAAAGGGAAAATCTGATGTGGCAGCACATGACTTTCTCTGCAGACTCCTATTCACATTCTCTATCTTTTCAATAATCATTAAATTGAATTTAATTGCACAAAATAACAGCTATAATTATTTTAAATGACACTGAATTTGCACTTTTAATTTAATTTTCGTTCTCATTTGGTAACTAGACTTATTTTCAAAAGTGGTGTTGCGAAAATGCGAAAAACTGAAATATCTTGAGAACGACTAGTCCTAGAGTAATGGGGTTGGTCTTATTATTTTCATTGTTAAAAATTACATATAAAACAAGCATTTAATTTATATATTTCAGCATACGTAGTTTTTACTTTATTTTGACGATTTTTACGGGCCATTTCGCAAAAAAAGACAGATTATCTTTTCCGAATCGTACCAAAATGTAATCAGCACCAGGGTTTCTCACAAGTGTCGTACCGACTAAATTTTGTAAAATTTGATGTATTAGTTTTTTAGCTAGAGTGGATAAAGACAATTTTAGCGGGTCATTTCGCAAAAAATGTGGGTTCATTTATCCCGGATCGTACCCAAAACTAATCAGCACTAGGATCCCACACAAGTTCTTTACCTACTAAATTTTATGAAATTTGGTCCTTTAGTTTTTGAGTTAGAGTGGATTTATACATTGCACAGACAGACACACAGACGCCACTCTAAAAATAGTTTTTTCGTGTTCTAGAGGTCTCGAAATGTTTAGGTTCGTCGGAAACTCGAGTTGTGGTTTTCAATATGATTCTAATACTTTCCCTATACATTACCATGTATTGAAGGGAAAGCAACAGAGAGCTCTCAATGTTGACTTAAAATCAAACTCTGTGGAAATATCATTAAATAGATTGTAACTTAATTTGATGAATTTGCTTATTATGCAACAAGTTAAAAAAGCGTTTTTCTATATTTCACTGAACCTGTTTATATCCTTAATTATTTCCTTAAATACTTTGAAATGTTTAGTGCTTCTCTTGTAACTTTTCTATAGGGTTTACTTGCACTATGTTTCAGGAAAATTATTCTTAAGCATTTTCCCTTTAGAATTAATTGAAACGTCAGAAACATTTCTTACAAGGAAAGAAAATTACTCTTCATAAAAACCCAACATTTCATCCAGAATAATCCTTGTAGGAAAAAGAGGTGTTCGAACTATTGTGATTATTTTTAAATCTCCATAGGGGGAAAAGCTGCTGAACCATTATAAGCTGTTAATTCCTGGATGGAATTCTTTGTCCTGAAATTTCAGGGTCCACTTCGACAATAACAGCTTGCAATTTCGTCCCAGTAGCTCAACGGTAGAACGTCCCACAGTTCGATTCCCGGTAAGGGATGCAAGGTTCTTTGAAAAATATGCATCTAATTTTGATAATAAAGATATTACAAATTTCTTCAATTACTCTAAAATACTCAGATAGGAGGAGTTACACAGATACAAGATATACAAGGTAGATTCAAAAAGTTCGGAGACTGTGCTGATATCTCCAACCCTGATTGGACGAGAGGGGAACTATTTTACCGTGGCGTAGAGGCACATGTGACGCGAGATGTGAAAACGAAGAAGCAGGTCCGCAGTGCAGGGTTTTTCTATTCTCACCACTTTTCGGCCGATATACAGCAGTCACCATTTCAAAATATATGTACATTTTGCTTTCACTTGATATATTTTCGTTTTTTCCTTACTAGAGAATTTTAATTGGCATGTTATTTTTTTTTAAATGATAGCTAGCTTTACTTAGCAGACAATGTGAAACTTTAATTTTTGTAAGTGTTTCATTACATATGAACTTTAAATCATATCGTTTACATTTGAGGCAAAAGATTCAATAAAATTCATGGATTCCTTTTGATTTTATTGAATCACTGATTTTATTGAATCATTCCTTTTGCTTTTATTGAATCACTGATTTTATTGAATCATTCCTTTTGATTTTATTGAATTATCCTTTTGAACTTTTTATTTTATCTTCACTGTATGACATTCGTCAGTTCTTAGAAGGAAATATATTTTTATAATTCTTCTTTTAAATGTTATTCTGTATGAAACATTTTGTGTCTCCAAAATACAACGAATGGGTAAAAATTGGATGTTGCTAGTCAAAAAAATAGCTGTTGGGTCCGCTGCAAATATAGAAGAAAATACGAGAACACCAATTACTTATACGTGTGTTTACTTATACTGAGTGTATATTTTTGATTATACAGAGTTATTTTTGTAATAGTTTAAGTTAGTGCGTAATTACGATGTCAGAGGGAGCCACCGGGCGGTGGATAGCGTTTGCAACGTCTGTAGTTATTTCAGGCTTAGAACAAACAACAAGAGCAATCACGTGCATTTCCGCGTAGTTTTTCCGAGAATGACTTGAAAAACAACGGGTATTTATCATCGAAAATTTGTTTCGGGATACTTCATCTTACAAAGAGTCCATTCGCTTATTTAATGAAAAATACAGTGAGGAGAAGGTTCCTTTGAAATTTTTAATGTCTGAACTCATCAAAAAGTTTCGAGACACTGGATCATTTGGGAGCAACAGAAGAAATCGAAAACGGAGAGTTTTAACCTTGAGTGCCTTATAGGATGTTAAACAATGGAATATATATAAACAGTCCAAAAAAATAAATAGTTAAGAAAACTTTCGCAACAAACGGGGATTTCATTGAGAACATGCCACAAAACTGTGTTCAAAATTCGTAACATGCATCCGTACAAACTGTCCGTAGTGCAACAGCTGGCCCCTCGAGATCCCCCAAAATGCCTCCCCTACTACAACTGGATGTTTTAATTGGTTAATCAGAAGCAAGACATAGGGCGGATTTTTACTCAGTCATGAATCATGGTCTGTCTGACAGGGTATGCGAATTTTCAAAATTGTCGGGTTTGGAGCAGCATAAATCCTCACTTAAATCATCAAAAGGTCTTCAATAATGGGACCTTTAGTGCACTATATCTCAGAAAGAATAATTGGGCCCATTTTCTTTCACGAAACCGTTAATTCAGAACGATATTTTGACATCATTCACAAACTTTCCAAGGAACTTACAAAGGATGAAATCCGCCACATATTTATCCAACAAAATGGGGCTACGTGTTGCACTTATCGAATAACAAGTGCAAAACTGAATTAATATTTTGGGGGACGAGTATCCGGAAAAGGATTTTGGCTACCAGGATCTTCGAATTTCTCCTCCCTCGATTTTGTTTTGTGGGGATATCCGAAAGATCGGAGCTACGTGGGAAATCCCCATACACTTGGTGATTTGGAAGTTGTAATTCGCAACGAAATTGAAAACCTTCCATTATGTTGAATGCTGTTTCAAGGAATGCTTTGCGCCACCCTGAATTATGTATTCAAGTTAATCGAGCGAAGCACTTAATGTAAATTTTAATTAATGTAACTGTTATATAACTTTTGTTAATGTAACCTAACTAATGTAACTACTTACATTAAAAAATTAACATTTCCATCCCTTAGTGTATGTTCTCTTCATGTCTGTTCAAAATGTTCCAAAAGCCAAAAAATACGGAAACCGTTCCCTAGGTATACATACAATACGCATCGGTCTTTACCCAATAAAAATATGCTAAAAGAGTGATGTTTCATATTATTATATAACGAGTAACAAAATCACTCACTATTTTTATTGTTTTTGCACAAAATCAAAATTCTAATATGTGTAAGGCAAGTTTCAACGAAGCGAAATTTTATTTTAATTTACTGGCTTTAATCAAGGTCTCTTATATCTTTTCCTTCACCTTATACCAGCAACTAATTAGTATTTACCTAATAGAGAAAATAGTGTATTATAAAAAACACTTTTAAAAATATATCGGTCTTAATTAAAGCATTTATTCACTTCAGTTCCCACAACAAAAAATATTAGCTCGGTTTAATAACATTTAGAGAATCGTGGAAAAAGAAGAAGATACACATACGCTTGGCGTACTCTTTTTAGAGTTTCAATAGATAATTAATTTGATGGTGAATAGTTTATGTCCATTGTTTTGAACTGAGCTGAAATCAGTAGATGAATGTGACCATTCTTTCAGAGTTTCTTAAATCCTAATTACAAAAGTAATTAAAAAATTCTAGGTGGAAAAGCTTTAACTTCCTTTGAGCAAATAGCAAACAACTAAAAACAAACGGGGGGATTAACTACAGTAGTTTTTAAACAATACTTCCGAATTCTTTGCGTTTCACCGACACTACATTTAACATATTAAGAAGAAAATGCTTAAATTAAGAGCATTTCAGTGTCAAACATTGTTTATTCATAACGAGCAAAGTTTTAAGAAAGCTGGTGTGTTAAATATATAATTTTCCCTGCAGATTAAGACATTTAAATATATACCACGAATCTGACCCTTTGAATGAAATTCAATAGATATATGGATGGTCCCGATTTTAAAAAATCTAATGTGAGCAGCACATGACTTTCTTTATATAATACAATGAATTTACTTCTTTCACAGTGAAAAAATCTGAGGTGGGAAGCACATGACATTCTTTATATAATGTAATTAATTTACTTCTTTCATAGTGAAAAAATCTAATGTGAGCAGCACATGACTTTCTTTATATATAATGCTATGAATTTACTTATTTCACAGTGAAAAAATCTGATGTCGGAAACACATCATGACTTTCTTTATATAATGCAATTAATTTACTTCTGTCACAGTGAAAACATCTGATGTGAGAGGCACATAACTTTCTTTATATAATGCAATTTATTTACTTCTTTAACGGTTAGAAAATCTGATGTGGGCAGCACATGACTTTACCCGCAGACTTATATTCACATTCATTTCATTTCATCAATAATTCTTTAAATTGAGTTTAAATGCACAAAATAACACCAATGATTATTGTAAATTACACTGAATTTGCACTTTTAATTCAATTTTAATTTTCATTTGTTACCGGGATTTATTACTTTCTTATATACATAGTATAATGTGTAAGGAAAAAATTGTGACATCCAATTCGAAAATTGGAATTAGAGTTTACGACAGGAGAGCACGTTTCAAGCATCCCTGAACACGCGTGTGTATGTATGTGTGTGTAAGTGTGTGGGTCAGTCAGTGAGTCTGCGGAGACGATATCTGACGAACGAATGGAACGATTCGAACGAAAATCCATCTTACGAACTTCCAGCATTTACGATTGTACAAAAATTACAATCCGTAAATGCTGGAAGCTTATTGTTTTTAAACGTAATCGAATGTTCAGAATTCCACTAAATTTTCAAATGAAATTTTGAAAAAAACCATTAAAAAATCAAATCCTTTAATAAAGTTACGCAAATAGTAATTTATTCTTTTATGCAATTTTTCATTAGAAAACGATTAACAGAAACTTTAGAAAGCTCGTATGAAAAGTTCTTGAAATATTGCATATTTCTCAAATAAATTTATCAAAATATCATATAAAATAAAAAAGAAATAATAACTATTGTGAAATATGTTCACTTTCCGTATGTAATATCATGAAATAAACACGGTGATATCATTCTCGTGGATCTAGCTTGTTTCATTCATGAGAAAAAATGCTACTTTGTGTAATACTTTTGAAGTTGGGCGCCAATTGTAATTTATCTGCTATAAGAATAACTTATTTCTCAGTCCACAACGCTTGGCAAGATATTAGCGATGAATTTGTCAGAATGTCGCCAACTTGGCGACTTTCTTAAATATTATCATATTAACTAAAATATCGCCAAATTGATAAAAATGTCGCTAAATCAATGAAAATGACGATTAATTGACAAAAATTCAGTATCTTGGAGATACCTTACACCTTTCTGGTAGGTCGGACGGTCTGGGTCGAAGAAGAACTATCTTGGAGAGAATATAAGAATCTACGAGTACTATAAGAATAACTTATGTTACACATAATAACATATGTTACACACAATAGAATAACATGTGTTACACACAAATGGAGAGAAGAGTACTCCTTATCATACGACCGTCATACAACAGAATTCACAATTTGCCAAACATTACCTCCCATTTATATCGTCATTTTTATCAATGTGGCGATACTTTTATCAATTTGGCGTAATTTTTATCAATTTGGGGACAATTTTATCAATTTAGCGATATTTAAAATGTCACTGAATTGACGGTATCCCTCTAAAATTTTCGCCTAGCGTTACAAACGGTTGGAGTCCGTCTATCCGTAAATTTACTCTTATAGTCTCTTATTCTAAATTTACTCTTATAGTCTCTTATTCTAAATTTACTCTTATAGTGTCTTATTCTAAATTTACTCTTATAGTCTCTTATTCTAAATTTACTCTTATAGCCTCTTATTCTAAATTTACTCTTATAGTCTCTAATTCTAAACTGTAAATTTACTCTTATAATCTCTTATCCTAAATTTACTCTTAAGTTACTTATCCTCCTCCGAAAATTTACTCTTATAGTCGATTCTTACGTTCTTTTTACAAGATATTGAATTTTCATCAATTAGTCGTCCATCAATTTCTTTGATTTATTAATTTGGCAACATTCTCTTCAATTTGGCAAAAGTTTTAATAAAGTCGCCCCAAGACGGCGATATATCTCCTATTTCGTCGCTAAAATTTCGCCAAGCGTTATGGTCGAGATATAGGTTATTCTTATAGTAGGTAAATGAATATTCGCGTCCAAATAAAAACTAATACCCAAAGTATCTTCTCTCGTAAATGAAACGTGCTCAATCCACAAGATTGATGTTAACAAATATATCGCATAAGATTACATTTGAAAAGTGAACATATTTTACACTGGTTAATATTTTTTTTTTAATTTTATGTGATTATTTGATAAATTTACTTGAAAACTGTGCAATATCTCGAGAACGGTTTATACTAGCGTTCTAATTTTTGAGTCAATCGTTTTATAATAAAAAATTACATAAAAACAATGATTATTTAAGTACCTTTATTAAAAACTTTAATATTTTGATGATTTTTCAAAATTTTACTTGAAAATTTAGGGGTGTTCTGAATATACTATTGCGTTTAAAAACAAAAGACGTTCTATTTGTTCGTGAGAAATCGTCTCCACAGACTCAAAAACACACACACACACATACATACACACACACAAAGAGAGAAAGAGCGAGAGACCATCTCAAAACATTCGATTCTGGTTCAGGGATGCTTGAACCGTGTTCTGCCGTTGAAAACTCGAATTCGAATTTTCGAACCCCGTCACAATAATTTCAACATTATACTATGTATTTAAGGAAAGTAATAAGCGTACCCAATATCATTGAAATTGCTTGATTCTTTATAGACTAGATGTAAGACCGTCATATGGCGATGAGTATAAAGTTGTAGAAAATCTCCTCCTATACGCCTCCTGCAGCCCTTGCTCTCATGATATTCTCGGACACATGAAAATCAAGCCCGTCTGCTAATATTATTCATTCTTATATATGACTCCCTATCGGAGCATAAATATATTACCACACCCCTCCCTGAAGAACTTTTCTCTTCTGATCGTCCATCTTGTTGCTACAAACCGAAGGCTTTAGTTGTAACATAAAAATAATCAAATGTGGGCAGCACATGTATTTCCTTATATAATACAATAAATTTACTCCTTTTACAATCAACGGCACTGTGTTTTTAACGTTGAATTGTATATTTGACGATTTTCTGGATGGCAACACGTAATAATATTTCAAAGTACCCAATAAACTTATATTTCACACAACTCTAAATTAACAATTATTAATATTGATAGCATCGTCAATAAGCGATATAGTCCATATATTAAAATATTTTAATAATTAATTTATCAATTAGGCGTCATTTTCAGTAATTTAGCGTCATTTTTGCAATTTAGACGAAATTTTCGTCAATTGGGAACGAAATATCGTCAAGTTGGTGATACGTTAATAGATTATTTGCCAAGTTTACTAAATACATCACCAAGTGTTACAAACAAACGTAGAGAAGAGCATTTCTTATATACTAGAATGTATGTCGGTCATATGACGGAAATCAGAATTTGCGAAATATTTCTTCTCATTTGGGGTCATTTTTATCAATTTGGCGGCATTTTTGTCACTTTGGCAGCTTTTAAAAAGTCGCCAAGTTAGCGACGTCCCGCTGAATCTCTCACCAAGCATTATAGACGACGAAATGGGTTATTGGTATAGTTTATTCTCATGTTATTTCCAAGATATTGAACTTTCATCAATTAGTTGTCATTTCATTGATTTAGCATCAGTTTAATCAATTTGGCGAATTTTTATCAATTGGATGATATTTTCGTCAATTTGGCAACATTTAGAAAATCACCAAGTTGGAGATATTCCGAAAAATTCGTCACCAAAATTTTATCCAAACGTTAAGGACGGAAACATAGATTATTCTTATAATACACATTCTTCTTATATGCTTTCCAAGATATTGAATTTTCGTCAATATGTCGTCATTTTCACTGATTTACCATCATTTTTATCAATTTGGCGACATTTTCGTTAATTTGGCAATTTTTAAAAAGTCGCCAAGTTGGCGACATTCCGCCAAATTCATCAAAATATCGCCAAGCGCTATGAAAGGAAAAATAAGTTATTCTTATAGCAGATAAATGACTATTAGCGTCCAACTACAACAGTATTACCCAAAGCATCTTTTCCCATGAATGGAACGAGCTAAATCCACGAGAATGATGCTAGCAAATTTAGCTCATTATATTATACATGAAAAGTAAACATATTTCACAATAGTTAATAATTTTTGTTATATTTTATGTGATTTTTTTTTTGTAATACATTTGAGAAACGTGCAATATATCGAGAACGGTTCATACTAGCGTTCTAAAGTTTAGGTCAATCATTTTCTAATGAAAAATTACATTAGAAATGACTATTTATGTAACTTTATTAAAGGTTTTGATTTTTTAATGATTTTTCTTCTTTTTTAATGGGGTTCTGAACATTCGATTGCGTTTAAAAGCAATAGACTTCCAGTATTCACGGATTGTAATTTCTGTACCGAATTTCATTGGAATCGCTCCGTTCGTTCATCAGATATTGTCTTCACTGACACACACACACACACAGACAGACATCATTAAAATCTTTGATTCGTGTTCAGGGATGCTTGAAACGTACTCTCCCGTCGACAACTCGAATTCGAATTTTTGACACAATACTTTTCCTACACCTTATACTACGCATATAAGGAAAGTAATAAGAATGAAACATTACTTCCTGATTAGTTGAACAGTAAGTCGCTAAAAGTAAAACGCTGCCATACGCTAAGGTATGTGTGAGTTTTATTTAACCTCTTGTGCACGAACAATATAATTATAATAAAATAAAAAAATAAATTTAGCTCAAAATAACGGCTATTATATGAACATCAAAAGTTTGACAGTTTAAAATTATTTTTGTACATACGTTCATAATAATTAGATTTGAAAATAGAAATGCATAATATGAAGCTAAAGTTGCCATTTTATTTAGTAGGATCCTTGTGGCTGATACAAAAAGGCGAATTTTTTTACTATTTAGTTGCAGCATTGTTAGTAATAATTGAATAGTATTCTTTTTACTTTCCTTATATACATAATGTATAAGGAAAGTATTGTGACGGGGTCGAAAATTCGAATTCGAGTTTTCGACGGGAGAGCACGTTTCAAGCATCCCTGATCACGAATCAAACATTTTTGAAGGGATATCTGTGTGTGTGTATGTGTGTGTGTGTGTGTGTGTGTGTGTGTGTGAAAGTATGTGTGTGTGTCAGTGAGTCTGTGGAGACGATAACTGACGAACGAATGGACGAATTCGAACCAAATTTGGTACAAAAATCACAATCCGTAAACACTGGAAGCCTATTGTTTTTATATGTAATCGAATGTTCAGAACCCTCCTAAATTTTCGAATGAAATTTTGAAAAAATCGTCAAAAAATCAAAACCGCTAATAAAGTTACGCAAATAGACATTTCTTATGTAATTTTTCATTAGAAAACGATTGGCTTAAATTTTAGAACACTAACATGAACCGTTCTCGATATATTGTACATTTTTCAAAAAAATTATGAAAAAGTCACATAAAAAAAAAAATTCCTATTGAGAAACATGTCCACTTTTCATATGTAATACCATGCGATAAATTGAGTGACATCATTCTCGTGGACCTAGCTCGTTCCATTCATGAAAAAATATACTTTGAATAATACTTTTGTATTTGAACGCCAATAGTCATTTATCTGCTGTAAGAATAACTTTTTTCTTAGTGCATAACGCTTGGCGAGATTTTGGCGACGAATTTGGTCGAATTTGGTGGACTTTTAGAAATGTTTCCAAATTAATGAAAATCTCGCCAAATGGATAAAAATGATGCTAAATCAATGAAAATGACGACTAATTGTCGAAAATTCAATATCTTGGAAAGAATATTAGTATCTACTATAAGAAAAACCTATTTTTTTACTGTAAAAGTAGTAAATTCATTACATTATAAGGAAAGTCATGTGTTGCCCACATCAGATTTTTTAAAATACCAAGACTATTAGGAATTGATTAGGAATTTTGTGAGAACAGCTGGAGAACTCGACTAAAGCTAGATTGCACTCAAAAAGAAATAGGACATGCCATAAACATCCAGAATTGCGAAAACTCATCCGCAATTTGTAACTAGTCCACAATATTCTGTTTTTCATTCGTGACCCCCAAAAAACACAATGTTGTCCCGTGGAGGTAAAATGGTCCAAGTTGAAAACTGCTGTTCTAATGAACATAAACTTCACGGATAGAATTATTTATACAAAATCTTCATTGCTATTGATTTTCAAGATAATTGGTTAAAGAAATGTGGCAGGGAATGTTAATCGTAAGGGACTGACGCTCAATAATCTGCAAAGAAAAGGTGTGAATTTTTTTCATAGATAATAAACATAGGTGAACATTTATTTTTTACCTTTTCAGTAGCACTGTTCAGTTCAATCATTTAGTTCATTTCTACGGGCTCTAAACTTTACTCGCCAATCGACACCAGTTTGGTGTATAACGGTTAGAACCCGCACCTTTACTATTTCAATAATTAAGTCTTAAGTTATTTATAAATAATACTTTTAGATTTATGTTTTGGAATGTTTTTTAAACTTAATTTTCAGAACGTATGCTAACTTTTCTTACCAATAGCAAGATCTAACGGTCGATGTAGCTTAGAAAGGGGAAAAAATCCGGCCCAAAGCATCCCAGCAATAAACACAGAAAAAAATTAAGAAGGTGAAACAACCCTCGGCTTAGGCCTAGGGAAAAGGAGTGCAAATGAAAAATTCTAAACAGCCAGCGAGATATGAATCTAGGGGTGTCATATTTAAAGCCAAAAGCTCTACAAGCAATAGTTTAGGAGTGATTTTAAAGTACATTAAAAGAATTATAAACAAGAAATATCAATCATGCATAAAGAATTGATTATCAAACACTGAATTGATTATCAACTGAAATGCAAATTGCGATACATTCAGCGGTGATATTTTTGTAATTATCACAGAACTACGATAGTTTATTTTACTTGAAAACTTAAAACTTCATCGAAAAAAGTAACTTTATTCAAATGACGCCATCGAAAT
Organism: Amaurobius ferox; assembly: GCA_951213105.1. Classification (NCBI taxonomy): domain Eukaryota; kingdom Metazoa; phylum Arthropoda; class Arachnida; order Araneae; family Amaurobiidae; genus Amaurobius; species Amaurobius ferox. The sequence goes on along the minus strand of OX578137.1, from coordinate 148,588,361 downwards.
ATAAATCGTCTAGTTCTCTATGTAAAAGCAGTGAATTTTTCATCCATATCACTTATATTCCAGAGCTAAATACTTTTGTGTGAAAAAAAATTCAGCAATTCTTATACAAATTATCTTTACAATCACTTGTTTACATTCTGCATCCCTTGAAACTAGTATTCGTTGCAAAAATAATCAAAGTTTGACGATCATTTAAATTCAAAAATATTCTAATTGCGTTGGCACAGAATATAGTTGAACAGAAAATACTCAAAAATAAAGCGGTTTTAGGACGGATGGAACACAAAATATAAATATAAAAGAACTTTAAAAATCACGATTTTTAGTCTGGAAAAAAGATGGATGCCATATTTTATTTTGAAGTGGGTCACGTCTTCTCTTCATATTATATGGGTTAAGACCCAGACCGTCCGACCTACCAGAAAGATGTAAGGTAACTGTTTGGACGACCGGGAAGTACCACCCAATTTAGACCGGAACCCAGTGGAGGAGGCATCCACAGAGACCGTACCCTCCTTCCCCTACCACCAACCTCTCGGAAGGACTTACGGATCCACATGCTTAACGTGATCGTACTCCGCGTGAACACGGTGGCAGTTTTGGCAGTGGCGGGAATCGAACCCGGGCCTACCGAATGCAATTCTCGCGCGATAACCGCTGGGCTACCGCGCGCTCATATTATATGGGCGTAATTATTTTAACTTTTATTTTAAAAATTACAGAACATATTTTTTTTGAAAAAAAAATTATATTTCATAGGTTACTTTGCAATTTATGAATTTGTGCAATTGTGAATCGAAGCAATTTGTCAATTTTATATTTTCTTAAAAAATGTTTGAAAAAATTAGATCTCATAGGGTTCAATGTATTTCATTTTTTCAATCCGGATTCAATCCAAAACTAATTGGTTGATATTATTCATTTACATTACCATATGTCCCACAAACCGTCTCAACAACCTACTAAAATTTCATTTTGATAAAGTCATTTTTACGGCCGCTATCGCGCGAACACACAGACAGACAAGCAGAATGAACAAAGGCATAAACACTTTTCAACTATGTTGTAAATTGTTAAAATGCAGCTTTTAAAATAATGAGAACAAATGGGTCAAGCGAGGTATCAAACAAAACAACTCGAATAACACACTTTCAAAAATACACCCGAAGTTCCCCTCCAGAAGAAGGAATCTGTTTGACGCGAAACCACAATGTGGTAGGTTGTATTACGCCCGCTGCAAGGGTGTACCCAGACTGCGTAAGTAGACTGGGAAGTCTATGCTTCCTCTAAACGGGTGCTTATTAACAAATAACCACATGTTTATTAAATTGTTAAAGCACCCTGAACACCTTGTTAAAATTATTTGTTAAGGTATCCTACGTTCCAAAGGCGCTTATTTACAGTGACGCGTATTTTTTGATCATTTTCTTAAAAAAGTTATTGTTAAATATGCATTAATTATCCACTTACTTGTTGGCCGTGTAAGGTACTTGTAATACACAATTTAGTGAAGACAAATGCAACATGACTGATCAAATTTTCCCATGAATAAATATAATTTTATTTAGAGAAATATATTGACAAAAATTATATTTACATTTTAACACATACGTGATGCGGCATTTTTACCTTTATAATTACCTTATTCACAAATGTCTATCGAAATCAATAAACACTCTGATTTCTACTTTCCTTATACATATATTGTATAAGGAAAGTATTGTGACGGGGTCGAAAATTCGAATTCGAGTTTCCGACGGGAGATAACGTTTCAAGCATCCCTGATCACGAATCAAACATTTTTGAAGTGATGTCTGTGTGTGTGTGAAAGTATGTGTGTGTGAGTGTGTGTGTGTGTGTGTGTGTGTGTGTGTGTGTGTGTGTGTGTGTGTGTGTGTGTGTGTGTCAGTGAGCCTGTGGAGACGATATCTCACGAACGAATGGAGCGATTCAAATGAAATTTGGTACAAAAATCACAATCCGTGAATACTGGAAGCCTATTTTTTTTAAGCGCAATCCTATTTTTACAACCCACCTAAATTTTCGTGTGAAATTTTAAAAAAATCATCAAAAAATCAAAACCTTTAATAAAGTTACTGAAATAGACATTTCTTATGTCATTTTTCCTTAAACGATTGACATAAACTTTAGAACGCTAGCGTGAACCATTCTCGAGATATTCCACATTTTAAAAACAAATTTATCAAACAATTCCCATAAATTAAAAAAAAAATATTAACTCTTGAGAAACATGTTCACTTTTCATATGCAATATCATACGATAAAGTGGGTGACATCATTCTCGTGGATCTAGCTCGTTCCATTCATGATAAAAGATACTTTGAGTAATACTTTTGTATTTGAACTCCAATAGTCATTTATCTGCTATAAGAATGACTTATTTCGCCATCCCTAACGCTTGGCGAGATTTTGGCGATGAATTTGGTGAAATGTCGCCAACTTGGCGACTTTTCAAATGTTGCCAAATTTACGAAAATCTCGCCAAATGGATAAAAATGACGTTAAATCAATCAAAGTGACGACTGTCGAAAATTCAATATCTTGGAAAGAATATAAGTATCTACTATAAGAAAAACCTATTACTTTCCTTATATACATAATGTATAAGGAAAGTATTGTGACGGGGTCGAAAATTCGAATTCGAGTTTCCGACGGGAGAGCACGTTTCAAGCATCCCTGATCACGAATCAAACATTTTTGAAGTGATGTCTGTGTGTGTGTGAAAGTATGTGTGTGTGTGTGTGTGTGTGTGTGTGTGTGTGTGTGTGTGTGTGTGTGTCAGTGAGCCTGTGGAGACGATATCTCACGAACGAATGGAGCGATTCAAATGAAATTTGGAACAAAAATCACAATCCGTGAATACTGGAAGCCTATTTTTTTTAAACGTAATCCTATTTTGACAACCCACCTAAATTTTCGAGTGAAATTTTGAAAAATCATCAAAAAATCAAAACCTTTAATAAAGTTACGGAAATAGACATTTCTTATGTAATTTTTCCTTAAACGATTGACATAAACTTTAGAACGCTAGCGTGAACCATTCTCGAGATATTGAACATTTTAAAAACAAATTTATCAAAAAATTCCCATAAATTAAAAAAATATATTAACTCTTGAGAAACATGTTCACTTTTCATATGTAATATCATGCGATAAATTGGGTGACATCATTCTCGTGGATCTAGCTCGTTCCATTCATGAGAAAAGATACTTTGAGTAATACTTTGAGTAATACTGCTATAAGAATGACTTATTTCGCCATCTATAACGCTTGGCGAGATTTGGGCGATGAATTTGGTGAAATGTCGCCAACTTGGCGACTATTTAAATGTTGCCAAATTAACGAAAATCTCGCCAAATGGATAAAAATGACGTTAAATCAATGAAAGTGACGACTAATTGTCGAAAATTCAATATCTTGGAAAGAATATAAGTATCTACTATAAGAAAAACCTATTACTTTCCTTATATACATAATGTATAAGGAAAGTATTGTGACGGAGTCGAAAATTCGAATTCGAATTTTCGACGGGAGAGCACGTTTAAAGCATGCCTGATCACGAATCAAACATTTTTGAAGTGATGTCTGCGTGTGTGTGTGTGTGTGTGTGTGTGTGAAAATATGTATGCATGTGTGTGTGTGTGTCAGTGAGTCTGTGGAGACGATAACTGACGAATGAAGGGACCGATTCGAACCAAATTTGGTACAAAAATCACAATCCGTAAACACTGGAAGCCTATTGTTCTTATACGCAATCGAATGTTCAGAACCTCCCTAAATTTTCGAATGAAATTTTGAAAAAATCGTTAAGAAATCAAAACCACTAATAAAGTTACGCAAATAGACGTTTCTTATGTAATTTTTCATTAGAAAACGATTGGCATAAATTTTAGAACGCTAACATGAACCATTCTCGAGATATTGCATATTTTTCAAAAAAATTATCAAAGAGTCATATAAAATAAAATAAATATTTCCTATTGAGAAACATGTTCGCTTTTCCATTCATGAAAAGAGATACTTTGAGTAATACTTTTGTATTTGAATGCCAATAGCCATTTATATGCTGTAAGAATAACTTATTTCTCCGTCCATAACGCTTGGCGAGGTTTGGCGACGAATTTGGCGGAATGTCGGCAACTTGGCGATTTTTTGAAATGTTGCCAAATTAACGAAAATCTCGCCAAATGGATAAAAATGACGCTAAATCAATGAAAATGACGACTAATTGTCGAAAATTCAATATCTTGGTAAGAATATAAGTATCTACTATAAGAAAAACCTATTTTTTTACTGTAAAAGTAGTAAATTCATTGCATTATATAAGGAAAGTCATGTGTTGCCCCCATCAGATTTTTAAGTTCGTTCCGAGAGATTGACAGGGCACGTGCGGAGAGTAACGGGAAGTAAATTTGCGTGAATCACCATGCAGGACAGGGGAACACTTAGCTATCGCTGCGAACATCATCATTGCAACCAGGACACATCGCTGGTATTAAACATTTTTTTTTTTTTTTAATTTTTTTTTTTATTTTTTTTTTTTTTATTGTCATCAAAGCATTTAATTTTACATTCCAAATATTTTCCATCAAGTGAAGATTCTGAAAATTTTCTCTATCTGGCCCATGTTGAGGGGCGGCTATGTCACACTATCGCCCCCTACCACTGATTGATCAAAACACTTGGCTTCCATTAAGCATGATTTTATAATGGCTGCAGTGACAGAGGGGCCCAGCAAGAACCCCTTTGTCACTGCAGACAATAACAAGGATGAGTTTTCCAAGCATCATATCCTTTGAACTTATTTTAAATTCGGTAATAAAACTGTTTTGTCGAAAGGTTTTAGATGATTTACTTTTTAAGCTAGCGGGCGCCATATTTTATATCCATATTCTATATGGCGGGGCGCGGCTACGCCTTTTAAATAAAAAATTTAATGAATGGATTAATTAAATTTTTCAAAATCAATTCAATTTATTTTCAAAACATATTTATTATTCAATATATATATATATATATATATATATATATATATATATATATATAAATCTTGTGTTTTGTATTTTTTATCCATTTGATTGTTGATTTGCTGTATTATATTTTATTCTGCGGGTGTTTTTAAAAAGTTAGGTTTATCGTGTTACATCTTCTTATTTTACGTTCATTGGATTTTCAAACTTCTATTATTATATATATATTCAATAAATTTTCAAAATCAATTCAATTAATAACGGCTTTATTTCCTGGGCAGCGCCGGGCACATTTTCTAGTAATTTATAAATTACTGTATTAAACAGATTTAATTCTAGTAGCCTTTATGAAACTTTAAAATAACATATAAAAAGAGAAAAACAATGCTTTGTTTTCAAACATCGGGAACTGCTACTAATCCATAGCAACTAAATTACCAATCGTATTAATTTCCGAGCATTTAAATCAATGTTTTCATTCTCTGTGTCTTTTTGCTATTACAAAGTCAGATGAACATTTTCTAGTAATTTATAAATTACTGTATTAAACATATTTAATTCTAGTAACCTTTATGAAACTTTAAAATAACATATAAAAAGAGAAAAACAATGCTTTGTTTTCAAACATCGGGAACTGCTACTAATCCATAGCAACTAAATTACCAATCGTATTAATTTCCGAGCATTTAAATCAATGTTTTCATTCTCTGTGTCTTTTTGCTATTACAAAGTCAGATGAACATTTTCTAGTAATTTATAAATTACTGTATTAAACATATTTAATTCTAGTAACCTTTATGAAACTTTAAAATAACATATAAAAAGAGAAAAACAATGCTTTGTTTTCAAACATCGGGAACTGCTACTAATCCATAGCAACTAAATTACCAATCGTATTAATTTCCGAGCATTTAAATCAATGTTTTCATTCTCTGTGTCTTTTTGCTATTACAAAGTCAGATGAACATTTTCTAGTAATTTATAAATTACTGTATTAAACATATTTAATTCTAGTAACCTTTATGAAACTTTAAAATAACATATAAAAAGAGAAAAACAATGCTTTGTTTTCAAACATCGGGAACTGCTACTAATCCATAGCAACTAAATTACCAATCGTATTAATTTCCGAGCATTTAAATCAATGTTTTCATTCTCTGTGTCTTTTTGCTATTACAAAGTCAGATGAACATTTTCTAGTAATTTATAAATTACTGTATTAAACATATTTAATTCTAGTAACCTTTATGAAACTTTAAAATAACATATAAAAAGAGAAAAACAATGCTTTGTTTTCAAACATCGGGAACTGCTACTAATCCATAGCAACTAAATTACCAATCGTATTAATTTCCGAGCATTTAAATCAATGTTTTCATTCTCTGTGTCTTTTTGCTATTACAAAGTCAGATGAACATTTTCTAGTAATTTATAAATTACTGTATTAAACATATTTAATTCTAGTAACCTTTATGAAACTTTAAAATAACATATAAAAAGAGAAAAACAATGCTTTGTTTTCAAACATCGGGAACTGCTACTAATCCATAGCAACTAAATTACCAATCGTATTAATTTCCGAGCATTTAAATCAATGTTTTCATTCTCTGTGTCTTTTTGCTATTACAAAGTCAGATGAACATTTTCTAGTAATTTATAAATTACTGTATTAAACATATTTAATTCTAGTAACCTTTATGAAACTTTAAAATAACATATAAAAAGAGAAAAACAATGCTTTGTTTTCAAACATCGGGAACTGCTACTAATCCATAGCAACTAAATTACCAATCGTATTAATTTCCGAGCATTTAAATCAATGTTTTCATTCTCTGTGTCTTTTTGCTATTACAAAGTCAGATGAACATTTTCTAGTAATTTATAAATTACTGTATTAAACATATTTAATTCTAGTAACCTTTATGAAACTTTAAAATAACATATAAAAAGAGAAAAACAATGCTTTGTTTTCAAACATCGGGAACTGCTACTAATCCATAGCAACTAAATTACCAATCGTATTAATTTCCGAGCATTTAAATCAATGTTTTCATTCTCTGTGTCTTTTTGCTATTACAAAGTCAGATGAACATTTTCTAGTAATTTATAAATTACTGTATTAAACATATTTAATTCTAGTAACCTTTATGAAACTTTAAAATAACATATAAAAAGAGAAAAACAATGCTTTGTTTTCAAACATCGGGAACTGCTACTAATCCATAGCAACTAAATTACCAATCGTATTAATTTCCGAGCATTTAAATCAATGTTTTCATTCTCTGTGTCTTTTTGCTATTACAAAGTCAGATGAACATTTTCTAGTAATTTATAAATTACTGTATTAAACATATTTAATTCTAGTAACCTTTATGAAACTTTAAAATAACATATAAAAAGAGAAAAACAATGCTTTGTTTTCAAACATCGGGAACTGCTACTAATCCATAGCAACTAAATTACCAATCGTATTAATTTCCGAGCATTTAAATCAATGTTTTCATTCTCTGTGTCTTTTTGCTATTACAAAGTCAGATGAACATTTTCTAGTAATTTATAAATTACTGTATTAAACATATTTAATTCTAGTAACCTTTATGAAACTTTAAAATAACATATAAAAAGAGAAAAACAATGCTTTGTTTTCAAACATCGGGAACTGCTACTAATCCATAGCAACTAAATTACCAATCGTATTAATTTCCGAGCATTTAAATCAATGTTTTCATTCTCTGTGTCTTTTTGCTATTACAAAGTCAGATGAACATTTGAACATTCCTAGATACAAAAACAGGAATCATGAAGGAGATAAAAGCTTATAATGATTCAGTATTTCTTCAGTAGATAAGGATGAAAAAAAAAATAATCAGAATTTCCTAACACATTTTTCGAAGCGAATAGCTGCGTGTGAAATGTTATTTTTATATGTATGAAATACTATCTTTCAAAGAGTTTTTGCTTTTGAAATTAATTATAAAATTAAATATATAAAAATGTAATTAAAGTATATAAAAATGTATCCTCGTTGAATGAAATTCTATACTTGTGTAGAAGCTAATTTGAATTTATAGAGGTATAAAGAAGTTGTAAACCTACGATAAATTATGCGATTCTTCAATTAAATGCTAATAATAATTGACAATAAAGATCAATCATGCATAAAGCATTGATTATGAAACACATTCCAACTGAAATGCAATTTTATTTAAACATCTCTAAACTGTGATACACTCAGCAGTGATAGTTTTTAAATTATCACAGTACCACAGTAACTTATTATATTTAAAAATTTTAAATTTCATCGAAAAGAACAATACTAGTTATACAACATGAACTTTATTCAAATGACGTCATTGAAACATAAATAATCTTCCTCTCTATGTAAAATAAATGAACATTTCAGACTCCAGTGCTACATACTTTTGTTTCAAAAGAAATCAGCAATTCCTATACAACTCATCTTACATTTGCTTGATTTGTTTACATTTTGCAGGCGTTAAAATTAGGCTTCGTTGTAGAAATAATGAAAGTTTAGTGATCATTTAAAATAAAAAATATTGTAATTGCGTTGGCACAGAATTTAGATATACAAATCATACGAAAAACTAAAGCGGTTTTATGACGGATGCAACACTAAATATACATTTAAATTACCTTTAAACTTCATGATCTTTACACAGTCGAAGAAAATGGATATCATACTTTATTTTTCAATGAGTCATGTGATCTCCTCATATAATATGGATGTAATTATTATTTCCGTTTTTAATTAAAAACCTACGGAACATATTTTTCTGAAAAAATTTTTTATACATTTTATATAATAATTGGAATATTTCCTAAAATTTTTGAAGTAATTTGTGAATTTTAACTTCGTTTAAAAAATATTTAAAAAATTAAGTCCTATAGGAATCAATGTAATTCATTTATTCAACCTGGGTAAATCCGAAACTAATAGTGCGATATTATTCCTTTTCATTCCCATATGTCTTTCTCACAGACCGTCTCAACAATATACTTAAATTTCATATTGATAAAGTCATTTCTACAGCAGTTATCATGCGAACGGACAGATAGATAGAATGACCAAAGTCATAAACACTTTTCAACTATGTTGGAAAGTGTTAAAAATCAAACTTTTTCTGTGTTAAACCGATGGTTTGTTCGATAAAGCCGATTGTTATAATTAAAATTCAAAATTATTCAAATTTTTTCATATTTCAATTTAAAAAATCTGTTATGGGCAGCACATGACTTTCCCTATACGATGCACTAAATTTACTACTTTTACAGTAAAAAAAATAGATTATATTTATAGTAGTCATTTATATTCTTTCCAAGATATTGAATTTTCGTCAATGAGTCCTCATTTTCCATGTCATCATCAATGAGTCGTCATTGATTTAACGTCATTTTTATCCATTTGGCGAGTTTTTCGTTAATTTAGCAACATTTAAAAAAGTCGCCAAGTTGGCGTCATTCCACCAAATTCGTCGCCAAAATCTCGCCAATCGTTATGGACGAAGAAATAGGTTATTCTTACAGCAGATAAATGACTATTGGCGTTCAAATACAAAAGTATTAATCAAAAGTATACAAAAGTAGTAAGTATATTTTTTCATGAATGGAACGAGGTAGATCTACGGGAATGATGTCACCAAATTTATGGCATTTGTATTACATATGAAAAGTGAACATGTTTCTCAATAGGAAATATTTTTTTATTTTATATGACTTTTTGATAATTTTTTTGAAAAATGTGCAATATCCCGAGAACGGTTCATGTTAGCGTTCTAAAATTTATGTCAATCGTTTTCAAATGAAAAATTTCATAAGAAATGTCTATTTTCGTAACTTTATTAGCGGTTTTGATTTTTTGACGATTTTTTCAAAATTTCACTCGAACATTTAGGGGGATCTGAACAATCGATTGCGTATAAAAACAATAGGCTTCCAGTGTTTATGGATTGTGATTTTTGTACCAAATTTCGTTCGAATCGGTCCATTCGTTCGTCAGTTATCATCTCCACAGACTCACTGACACACACACAGACATCACTTCAAAAATGTTTGATTCGTGATCAGGGATGCTTTAAATGTGCTCTCCCGTTGAAAACTCGAATTCGAATTTTGGACCCCGTCACAATACTTTCCTTATACTTTATGTATATAAGGAAAGTAGAAATGCATTCTCAATTGATATTCAACATGAACTGTTAGTATGACCATAAAGTAGTCAATGTACTCATAATATACGTATGAAGACAAAACTGAATAAACTTCGATCACACCTTGCAGAGTGTATTTAAGTTAGCCTTGCTCTAAGTATATATACAATTTAAATAGTCCTATAATAACTATATATTTCAGCTGCCAAAAATGGAGTATTTTCCTACAAAAAGTTCAATCCTAAACAAATTCAATTTTAAATAATCTTCAATTTAAGCGACTCCAAAATACTAAACTCACATTCCTAAAATGCTCATCATCATTTAAAATAATTCGTTTTTGAATAGAAAACACAGTAGCAAAGAATATCCTACTATTTCGTTGGTAAAAGCAGTAAATTTCCAAATAATATATTTTTTGTAAGAAGTGAAGATTGTGAAACCTGCTTATTTTTACCAGAAAAAGAAAATGAATTTTTTAAACCTCTTTCAGTATTGGTGTCCATGATCATGATCACATTTTAAAATATTTATTATACAATTACGTATACCAACATTATCGACATTTGTCTGTATTCCTTTCATCAACGAAAAATTGGGTTATGCTACGTGTTACTATTTCCATGAGTCATTCAATCTGCAATTCTAGTTTCTGCAAAATACTTTACATTTGAAAATAAAAGCAAATCTATCTACCACTAAAGAAATAAATTAGAGCTATTATTTGAATTAAAATGCATGAGTATATGTATATTGATGTTGCATGTTTACAAGTACTGGTGTCTATGATCATGATCACATTTTAAAATATTTATTATACATTTACGTATACCAGCATTATCGACATTTGTCTGTACTTTGTGTTCCTTTCATCTACGAAAAATTGGGTTATGCTATGTGTTACTATTTCCATGAGTCATTCAATTTGCAATTCTAGTTTCTGTGATAGTACTTTACATTACATTACCGAAAATGAAAGCAAATTTATCTACCACTAAAGAAATAAATTAAAAATATTATTTCAATTAAAATGCATGAGTATATTGATGTTACAAGTTTGCAAGTGTATAAAATAATTATAATACTCAGAAGTATATTAATATACACTTTGAAACAAATGTAATGCATATTTCGTTTATATTAAAGTACAGTCGTGTCCCCGTCGCTGATTCAGCATCCGCGGTTTACGGTAACTAAAAAAAAAAGAATTTAAAAAATAAAGGGTATATTAGTTGCAAACCAAAACTGGGTCTGTATTTTTGAACAGAACACCTGGCATGTTTTTTTACGAATATTTTTTATTGAAGGTTATCTATTATAAAATGTGCAATAATAACACGTGTTTCATTGCTCATAAAGCGCTTTAATGGAAATAAATGATTTTTATTGGTCTGTCATCCCTTGAAACTACTTATAATACTACCCAGTATAAGTGCACTATATTTTTATTGCTTTATCGTCTCTTGAGGATTAGGCTAAAACACCAGAATGCCTTACTTCATACGTCAGAAAGGAAACGTCCAAAAAATGTACATTATACATTTAAATTGCAGTGTACAGAATGTACATCTTATTATTATTTTATTTAATGTTAGTAATGTCTTACTGCGTCGAAAGCCCAGACCACCCGACTCGTCCGTAGACTAAGAGCAGCTGTTTGGATGGCCGGGAAAATGTCTTACTGTGTGTAATTTGTCAATTAAACATTACCGTATTTATGTATGTTGCATGAATATTACGTTACATAAAAAGTTCGGTATTATCCGCGGTATACCTTGGAACGTATTACCCTCGGATACAGAGGCACTACTGTATATCAATTCACTGTATATATATTTTATACTGTATATCAATTTTAAGCATATTTCTCATGCATATTTAAAAAAATTATCTTAATAAGCATTTTTACCTTCCCTAAATACATGATAATGTATACGGAAAGTATTGGAATCCTGCCGAAAATCACAACTCGAGTTTTCGCGGAATCTACACTTTTTGAGAATACGAAAAAACTATTTTTAGCGTTACGTCTGTGTGTGTGTGTTTGTCTGTCTGTCCAATGTAAGTATCCACTCTAACTCAAAAACTAATGGACCGAATTTTATAAAATTTGATAGGTAAATCATTTGTGTATAACCCTTAAAAGAACCCAGCTTTTTTGCGAAATGGCCCACAAAAATTGTCTGTATCCACTCTAGCTGTAAAACTAATAGATCATATTTTACAAAATTTGGTAAATAAGTGACTTGTGGGTTACCCTGGTGCTGATTAGATTTTTGTACTATTCGGGGAAAAAAATAGCCTGCTTTTCTGCGAAATGATCCTCAAAAATTATTAACATCTTAAGTAAAAAACTGTGTATGCTCAAATATATCAATTAAATTCACTAGGACTAGCCCATTTACTAGGACCCATTACACTAGGACTAGCCGTTCTCGAGACATTGTAATTTGTTCACATTTTCACTACGCCATCTTTGAAAATAACTCCAGTTACCAAATGAGAATGAAAAGTGAATCCATAGTGTAAATTCAGTGTAATTTTGAATAATTATGGTTAATATTTTGTGTAATTAAACTCAATATAATGAATTACTGGAGAAATAAAGAGAACGTGAATATGAGTCTGCAGGGAAGTCATGTGCAGGGAAGTCATCAGATTTTTATTTTCCCGGCAATACATCGTTATGTATAGGAAAAGTATTGGAGTCGTGTCAAAAATCGCAACTCGAGTTTTCGACGGATCTACACGTTTTTGGACCTTTAGAATATGAAAAACTATTTTTAGCATGCCATCTGTATTTGTGTATGTCTGTGTGTGTATCTGTCTGCCTATGTGTCTGTCTGTCTGTCTGTCTCTACAATGTATGTATCCACTCTAACTCAAACACTAATTGACCAAATTTCGTAAAATTTGGTAGGTAGGTCCTTTGTAGGTGACTCTATTGCTGATTAGATTTTGGTACGATTCGTGTTAAAATAACCTGCCTTCTTTGCGAAATGGCCCTCAAAAATTGCCTAATAGACCAAATTTCACAAAATTTAGCAGATAAAATACATGTTGGTTAACCTGATACAGATAAGATTTTGATACAATTCCAAAAAAAGGAACTTGCCTTTATTTGCGAAATGGCCAGTAAAAATCGTTAAATCTAAAAATAAAAGACTACGTATAATCAAATAAATCAATTAATTGCGTATTTTATACGTAATTTTTAACGCCAAAAAGAATAAGACTAATTGCACTTTTCTAGGACTAGCCGTTCTCGAGATATTTTAGTTTTTTCGCATTTTCGCTACGCCACCCTTTAAAATAAACCCAGTTGCCAAATGAAAACGAAACTTGAATTAAAATTGCAAATTCAGTGTTATTTAAAATAATTATGCCTGTTATTTTGTGCAATTAAACTCAATTTAATGAATTGTTGAAGAAATAGAGAGAATGCGAATATGAGTCTGCAGAGAAAGTCATGTGCTGATCACATCGGATTTTTTCTTTCCCTGCAATACATGTATCCTACAATCCGAGTTTTTGACGGATCTACGCGCTTTGAGACCTCTAGAATATGCAAAAACTATTTTAGCATGATGTGTGTATGTGTGTGTGTATTTGTGAAGATCCACTCTATCTGGAAAACTAATTGACCGAATATCGTAAAATTTGGTAGGTAAGCCCCTTGTGGGTGATCAAGTCGCTGAATGGATTTTAGTACGATTTGGGATAAAAGAACCTGCCTTAGCGAAATGTCCTTCAAAAATTGCCTGTTTCCACTCTAACTGAAAAACTTATTGACTAAAGTTCACAAAATTGGGTAAATAAGTCATTTGTAGGTCAACCTGGTGCTGATTAGATTTTTGTACGATTCGAAACAAAGGCAAAAATACATGGTTCGAATCCCCGTTGGGACTTGAGTTATTTGCAATGCATTGTAAAAACATCAAGTCTCCGCCTTTCCAAGCGATTCTCTATCTGAGTTGTACTTGTCTTTTTCTATATTTGAAATATACCTAGAAATATTTCTTGATAACCGACATTCAATTTATACTCACCCATTCGTTGCATTTCGAGGACCCAAAATTTCTCATATATGTAACCCCTTTTGAATACAAAATATTCAATCCTTTGAGTTCCATGCTTCATCTCAAATTCCAATTTCGTATCTAATTTCACATTATTACTTCATGCCCTCCGGACTGGCTTGCCAAGTTTCAAAATGCTAAACCCATTTCAAAGTTTTGTATGACTTTAGTTTTAATTAAAGCAACAATAAGTGTAAGGAGTTTTGTTAAAAAGTTCAAAGGTTCAAATCTGTGGCTTTGGAGGAACTTTCTCGGGAGGCAAAAAAAATACTGGTGCATCACGAAATTTTTAGAATTTCCACAAAAATTCCTACAACAGGTGATATTTGAGCCTGCATGCCACCCAGATATTGGGTCGAGCCCGCCATTGTTTTGGAAAATTTATCACCTCGGAAGTAAGCGTTACAAATAACGACTATTTTCCAGCAGAAACAGATCATTGCCCAAAAATTGAATATATTCAATGAACCCGGTGAATTTTACCGGAACAGTAATCGTTGGAATGATTTAAATAATTAAAACCTTTGTAACTACCTGGTTAGTAATAACAGTATTAATAATAGCTTGGTGCACGAACCAGTGACTAAATGCTCAACGAATTCACAAATAAGAGAATCATTTTATCAAAACACTACCATTTTTACAATTCAAGTTGAAATAAAATTCGCATATCAATATAATCAGTAACAAAACTTAACAATGTTATACCAGCTCCTAAATAGTTTCTATGTAAGAAAAACCCTGAAAACTGTTTTTAAATAATACTTCCGGTTTCAATTCTCGAACTAAACTAAAATCGCCAAAAGTCATAAAGTTGACGCTATAAAATCAAATCTGTCGCCAAGGTCAAATGATCTGGACCTAAGCGATATAACAAACTATAAAAAACTGTAAAGGCTGTTTTTCCTTTATTAAGAGCGGGAGAAAGTTAAGTCAAGTAGTTATGCCAGTATAATTTGCATTTGTATAACTGCTCACACTGAAATAGAGAACGTAAAAAAATTTGCAATCTTTATATTGCTAAAATGTAATGAATTATTTGTAATGTTATTATTGGTCAAATTAGATGCCCATTTCCGAACACAAAATATTTCATCCGGGAATTAATAGCTTATAATGGTTCAGTAGCTTTTCCACGGATAGAGATTTAAATAACAATCAGGATATTTGGAACACCTTTCTAACACTTTACAACATAGTTGAAAAGTGTTTATGACTTTGTTGTCTGTCTGTCTGTCCGTTAGCACCATAACTACCGTACTTTACCGTATGACTTTATCAAAATGAAATTTTAGTATGTTTTTCAGACGGTCTATGGGACCTATGGGAATATAAATTAATAATATCACCCAATTAATTTTGGATTGAACCCGGGTTGAAAAAATGAAATACATTGAACCCTATGGGACATAATTTTTCAAACTTTTTTAGGCGAATTTAAAATTCACAATGCTTCGTAAGTTTTAGGAAATATTCAAATTATCCCATAAAATAGATAAAAAACATTTCAGTAAAATATGTTAGGCAGTTTTTTAAGTAAAAAGTATTTAATATAGGGAGAAAAACAAATTCAATTAAATTTTGACTCATGTTATATCCTCCATAAAGAAAAGAGATATACTATATATAATATATATCTTTCCAAGAGTTTGATTATTTTATATATAAGAAAGATTTCACCTTTTAAAATAAATATTGTAGATAGCAATTTTTAATTTTTTTTAAATTTATGTTGCTCTTCAGGATTGATGGTCGTCTGTCTGTCTGTCATTTTATACTTATTCGATGGCATTTTTAATGCACTTTCCTACGTCCTAGAGAGTTGAAATTTGGTACACAACTTAAATTTGTAGAACATTTTATTCTACAAAAATTTGGTGGATCCTCAAATACAGATCCCACATTTTTTTCGAAATGGCATGCAAATAATCCCCGTTCACTTCTATGAATCATTGTTGTAAGATTGTTAAAAATTCTGATGTAGGCAGCACATGACTTTCCCTGCAGACTCATATTCACGTTCTCTTTATTTTTTCAATAATAATTTCAGTTTATTTGCACAAAATAACACCCATAAGTATTTAAAATGACACTGAATTTACACGTTAAACTTAAATTTGGTTCTCATTTGATAGCTGGACTTATTGTCAAAGGTGGCGTAGCGAAAATGCGAAAAAAATAAAATATCTCAAGAACGGCTAGTCCTAGAGTAATAGGGTTAGTTTTATTATTTTTGTTGTCAAAAATTACGCATAAAATAAGCATTTAATTGATATAATTGAGAACACGTAGTCTTTTACTTTTAGATTTAACGATTTTTGCGGGCCATTTCGCAAAAACAGCTCGTTCCTTTTTCCCAAATCATACCAGAATAACCTACAAGTGATTTATATACCAAATTTTGTTAAATTTGGTCCATTAGTTTTTAGCTAGAGTGGATAAAAGCAATTTTTTCCGGCTATTTAGCAAAGAAGGCATATTCTTTTATTACGAATCGTACTAACATCTAATGAACATCAGGGTTTCCCACAAAACTTACCTACCAAATTATATGAAATTCGTCCATTAGTTTTTCAGTTAGAGTTGATACAATATCCTCACAGACACACAGAAACACACACAGATACACCCTTACACACACAGATGTCTCTCTAAAAGTAGTTTTTTTGTGTTCTAGAAGTCCCAAAACGTGTAGATCCTTCGAAAATTCGAATTCCGATCTTCGACACGATTCCAATACTTTGAATACATACACACACATATATTATCAGTGTATCTGTGTATTATCTGTGTACCTAAATTCCGTCCTTACGCAATTACAATAGTTGGGATTTTAAATTATCCTTAACCTTGTATTATTTCTACAAGGGAGCCTAATTTTAACTTCAGAATTCAAATATCTCGAGCGATTATAAGGTGAGTTATATAAGGATTGCTGAATTATTTTCACGCAAAATTATTTAGCTCTGGAGTCTGGAATACCAGTTATATGAATGAAATATTCATTGATTTTGCATAGAAAATCAGACGATTTATATTTCAATACAGTTTTAAATATTATAATAAATTACTGTAGTACTGTGATAATGTAAAAGATATCACCTCTGAATGTATCACATTTTAGAGATTTTTAACTGAAATTGCATTTCAGTTGGAAAGTGTTTCATAATCAATGCGTATGCATGATTGATATTTCTTGTCTTTTATTAGCATAGGTAGCATCATGTCCAACATAACTCTTCCGGAATTGAAATTATAACCATATGTCGTAGGGTCTGAATAATACCAAATTCCAATTTTATATTAATCGGATATTAGTTATCCACTAGTTTCATTTTGTCTAGTTTAGTTGTTCGGGCGGTATTGGGAAGATTTCTTGTGCAGCTGGAAATCGAACCAACGATCTGCAGAAGACATTGAGAAATTGATCAGATTATCTTTCATCCAATACAGTGGCTGGTTATGTGACGCCTCCTGTAGCCTAAAATATTGCGCCATCTTTCCCTCCTCCTGTCTCTCAGCCCATATGTTATCATGTCACTTTATGGTGTATTATGTTTAAAAATGGAAGTTTCTTAAAAACTTCCTTTTTTTTAAATGGATTTGATTGTAATTTTTCTTTTTATACAAAAATGATGTTTTAATATAAAATGTTAAATATGTTATTAATCTTTTAATATTTTTAATTAATCTGAACCAGTCTGCTGCAGACATAGACATCTCAACAGCTTAGTGTCAATTTATCTCTTCGTTCATATCTTTACTTCCTTCAGAAGGTGCGATACAAACAATTATTGAAAAGATCGCAAGTAAAAGACTCTGAAACGAGACACGGGACGCTAACAGATAAAACGAAAAGGTAGAGAAGACAATTGGCTGACTTATTAGGTCTGAAGGATGACAGAGTTGCCAAAGGTGTTTTTGCGATCACTCCATATTTCAATTTTTGCTGCTTCTGTCGCAGATTAATGAGGAACCGTAGACAGAATGTACAGAGTTATAGAAATAAAGAATTTGTTGAAAACGTTTAAATAAACGTTATTTGACGTTTATACCGCCTTTAACAATAATTAAAGTAGTAATTAGTATATTACCGGTCATCCCTTCACACAACCACCACCACCTCCCGGACTTAATGTAACAAAATTAAATTATTCCTTTCAACATTTCTTTTGCTTCTTCTAATAACTAGCGCACACGTTTTTAGCACTGCGTCCCTCAAATATCTCCAATTTTTTGCGTCCTTCCCCCACTCGCAGTCGCGGAGGTTGCAGGTCCACATCCCAAGTACAGTGTCTAGAACTAATAGTGTGCCGACCGCCTATACCTCCCAATGCTGGGAGATGTTCCTGAAAAGCCGCCTCCGCCAGACGGCGCTGGTCTCGAATAAGCGGTCTAAAGCGGAGGAGTTAACATTGAAACAAATGGGAATTTATTGCAAATGATATGACTGATATCTTTCGAAATAACTAAAGAATTTGTGTGAAATTGGGTGTGATTATTGTAAGTGGTATACACAAAAAGTCATTTGATTTTCAGAGAGATTGAGCTAGGGATATATTCTTATTTTTAAAATTTTATTTAACTTGATCTGGTGTTCGTTCAAACATTTGAGGTCCAAAATAATCAGGTTCATTTATCATATAGTAACGTGAAATTCGTTATAACGTTTCCTCTTGTGGCACATTTCAGTTCTTTCGATTTTGAAGCATATCGGGCTAGCCCGTCCTGGGCCCGCCATAGCACATTACCTGGTTTTAGAGAATATCTCGAAAATCAGAGAACGTTGGAAATCTAAGTTTAATATATCGTTTTCTTTTGGGGTGTATTTTAATTCTTTCAATTTTCAACCGTACCGGGTTAACCCGTCTTAGGCCCGCCTTAGAAACTCACCCGTTTTTGCGGTATAACTCGAAAACAGGTGTATCTAAAAATTCGAAGTTTAGAATATCCTTGCCATTTGCTGTATATTTTAACTCTTTGGATAAAATTTTTATCGGGCTAGCCCGTCCTGAGTTCAACAAAAGGAATATATCGTTTTTTGAAAATAACTAAAAATTCGGAGCATCTAGAATGTATAAATTTAATATGTCATTGTCCTTTGGGGTATATTACATTTCACCGCATTTCGAACCGTATCGGGTTAGCCCGTCTTGGACCTGCCATAGAAATTTACTCGCTTTTAAAAAATAAATCGATCAATCGGAGTAGCTGAAAAATATAAATTTAGTATATCATTTCCGTTTGGATGGATTTTAATTTAGATTTTGAAGCTCATCGGGCTAGCCCGTCTTGGATCCGCTGAAGAATGCATTCGTTTTTGAAAAATAAGACGAGAACCGAAGTAGCTAAAAATTCCAAATTTAACATGCCGTTGGCTTTTGGGGTATATCTAAGTTTCTTCGGATTTGAACTTTATCGGGGTAGTCCGTCCTGGGCCCGACATAGGAATGGACCCGTTTTTTAGAATATCTGGAAAATCGGGGAAACTAGAAAATATAAATTTAGTGCATCCTTATCTTTTGGGGAATATTTTAATTCCTTTGTTTTTGAACCGTATCGGGCCAACCCGTTTTGGGCCTGACTTAGAAATTCACTTTTTTAATGGAATAACTCTAGAACCGGAGTATCAAAAAGTTTCAAGTTTAGAATGTCGTTGTCATTTGCGGTATGTCTAAGCTCATTGGATTTAAAACCTGATCGGGCTAACCCGTCCCGGTCCCAACAAAAAGAATGTACTCGTTTTTTAAGAATAATTCCAAAACTGTACCAGCTAGAATATCTAAATTTAGTATATCATTGTTTTTTAGGGTATATTTTATTTCTTTGGATTTTGAACCTTATCAGACTCGCCCGTCTTGGGCCCGACATAGTGGTAATGTACGAGAATAACTCGTAAATTGGAGCAGCTAAGAAATCTAAATTTAGTATATCAATTTCTTTTGGGGTTTATCATAATTTATAATTTGAACCTCATCGTCTTGAGTCCGTCTTAGGAATGCGATCGTGTTTGATGAATAACTCGAGAACCGGAGTAGCTAAAAATTCCAAGTTTAGCATGCTATTGTCTGTTGTGATATATTTCATTTTTTCGAATTTGAACTTCATTCAGATAGCTCGTGCTGTGCCTGCTATAGGAATAGACTCATTTTTTTAGAATAACCCGAAAACTGGAGCAGATAGAAAATCCAAATTTAGTATATTAATTCCATTTCGGGTAGAATTTAATATTTTCGGCGTATATATAATTATAATTAGTGGCGTAGGCATGGGAGATAGGATGTATGGTAAAAAACCTCATTTGCCGAACAATTACATTAGTTCTCAAAATTGTCTATATTTAAAAAAAATGAATTTTGTACTATAAGCTCCATTCGAACGACGACCCCTTGTGTCCTAAATACATAGTTACATCCATATGCAAATGAGCTAAGAAGTGCGAAATTTGTCCACGGATGTTGGGTCGGTGCACTGGGAGTAAGAGTGAAGGTTACGGTTCCGCGTGATCTGACGAAGAAGGTTTTATGCCTTCGAAACCGGTCGATATTAGTATTTTGAGTGGTATTCTGCTTTTTACGAAGATAATTTCATTTCTTTAGCAGAAATTTGGACCGCACGTAATGATTTTGTTTACTTGAAATTGAAATGTTTCAATAATTTTTAAAAGCATTATATGAATAACTTGAACGAATGCTTTAAAACCAAACTTTTGTTTTGCATTTTGATACATATTACCACGTAAACCTAAAAAAAGAATGTATGAGAATGTCTGGCAAATACTTTGTTTTATCTCATATGTTCGGCTACTAGGAAAAATGCCTGTGGGTGGCCCTGTGAATTTGGAAGAAAAACATGAAACACCATTGCCGCTTGAACATTAGAACAAGATGGGGGCTGCCTACAAGTGCTGTCTCTTTGTACGGTGAAAGATAGCGCTGATAAGAATCTCGATTGAGGGTGGACATGTAATCGACCGCTATTTTATTTCGACAGGCGCGTCTCCTTTACATACGTTTCCGCAAGTTGCCACATCTCTTACACGAACAATGCTCAAAAGATTCGCAAATCAGCGGGGGCTCTGGAAATGGGTAGAACACCAGAGAAGGGCATTTTGCACTGCCATCAGGGTGGCCTCTAGATACAATAAGAAGTATCTCATTAGCACATTGGTCATCTGAGATCGAATTTGTTTTTACTAAGAACCGTCACATGTACAATATTCTTTTTCGTTCTAAGATTGGACAGGATGGACCCACTCAGAAAGAAAGATTTTTCGAAATTGTAAGCAGCAAGCTTTCACTCGTTTGATGTTTGTTGTAACTGACGTTGAAAATCTATATTTGGATTAAAAAGGGCTGTTTTTATAGCTGTACCATTATCGCCTTTTCTGTGTAAAATTGCCTAGAAAAATGTATTAATTCGATTCATCCAGCATATTACTTTATTTTGCATTTCGACGAATAGGCTAAAAAATCGCTTAACATTTCATAATCTGCGAATTTCAGCATCCAAAAATCCCGTCACAAGACTTTTCTTTCTATTATACTATGTAGTACGAATCACTATATTACTATGAATCTTTAAAGTGCACCGTGGACTGGTTTCGCATTATTTAATTCTCTTGCATATAAGCGTAGCCAAGATCTAGGATAAGGGGGGGGTCGACGATCGAATGTGGGTTTACACAACAGTACAAAATACTTTCTCAAATATAATCCCTAAGGAGAACTAATGTAATTGTTTAATTGTTTGGTAAATGATAATTTTTCTCCAATTTTCGAGTTATTTTCCAAAAACGAATGCATTCCTAAGGCTGGGCAAAGATGGGGTAATCTAATAAAGTTTAAAATCCAAAGAATTAAAATATATCCCAAAAGAGAATACTATATTATAAATTAAAATCCATCCAAAAGGGAATGATATACTAAATTTACATTTTTTAGCTACTCCGACTGATCGAGTTATTCTTGAAAAGCGAGTAAATTTCTATGGCGGGCCAAGGCGGGCTAGCCCGATAAGGTTCGAAATGCGATGAAATATAATATACCACAAAGGGCAATGATATATTAAATTTAGACATTCCAGATGCTCCGAATTTTGAGTTATTCTCAGAAAACGATATATTCCTCTTGTTGGGCTGAGGATGGGCTAGCCCGATGGGGTTCAAAATCTAAATTAAAATCCATCCAGAAGGAAATGATATACAAAATTCACATTCTTTATCTACTCCGTTTGATCGAGTTATTCTTGAAAAGCGAGTAAATTTCTATGGCGGGCCAAGACGGGTTAGCCCGATAAGGATCGAAATGCGATGAAATATAATATACAACAAAGGGCAATGATATATTAAATTTAGACATTCCAGATGCTCCGAATTTTGAGTTATTCTCAAAAAACGATATATTCCTCTTGTTGGGCTCAGGACGGGCTAGCCCGATAGGGTTCAAAATCTAAATTAAAATCCATCCAAAAGGAAATGATACACAAAATTCACATTCTTTAGCTACTTCGTTTGATCGAGATATTCTTGAAAAGCGAGTAAATTTTTTTAGCGGGCCAAGACGGGCTAGCCCGATACGGTTCGAAATGCGATGAAATATAATATAACACAAAAGACAATGATATATTAAATTTAGACATTCTAGATGCTCCGAATTTTGAGTTATTCTCATAAAACGATATATTCCTCTTGTTAGGCTCAGGACGGGCTAGCCCGATGGGTTTCAAAATCTAAATTAAAATCCATCCGAAAGGAAATGATATACAAAATTCACATTCTTTAGCTACTTCGTTTGATCGAGATATTCTTGAAAAGCGAGTAAATTTCTTGGGCGGGCCAAGACTGGCTAGCCCGATAAGATTCGAAATGCGATGAAATATAATATACCACAAAAGACAATGATATATTAAATTTAGACATTCTAGATGCTCCGAATTTTGAGTTATTCTCAAAAAACGATATATTCCTCTTGTTGGGTTCAGGACGGGCTATCCCAATAAGATTTTAAATCCAAAGAGTTAAAATATACAGCAAATGACAAGCATATGCTAAACTTCGAATTTTTAGATACACCTGCTCTGGAGTTATACCAAAAAGTAAAGTCATATGGCGGACCCAGGACGGGCTAGCCCGATGAGCTTCAAAATCTAAAGACTTGAAATGTACCACAAGAGAAAACGTCATACCGAATTTCACGTTACTGTGATGAATGAATTTGATTATTTTGGATCTCAAATATTTGAACGACCACAGATAAAGCTAAATAAAATTTTTAAAATATGGGTATATCCCTAGGTCAATCTCTCGGAAAATCAAATGACTTTTTGTGTATACCACTTGCAATAATTACACCAAATTTCAGACAAATTCTTCAAGTATTTCCAAAGATATCAATCATTTCGTTTGAATTAAATTCCCATTAGTTTCAATGTTAACTCCTCGCTTTAGACCGCTTATTCGAGACCAACGCCGTCTGGCGTAGGCGGCTTTTAGGGAACCTGTTTTTCGCCTCGGTCGGCACACTATCCCTTCTAGCCACTATATCCCAAGTATCCAATATTTAAAATTGGCTTGATATCGATGATGAAAATTTTGTTACTCTACTATCACTGGTTGCGCAAATATTGCATAAAATGTGTTGTTTTATGATCTACGTAAAATTTTTAAAAGTAAAATGATTTGTTTTATTATCTACCTAAAAGTTTGAAAAGTAAGTTGTATATAAAATATGATTTCGTTTAATCAGCAGTTTCACAATAGTACAATGTTATTATTCAAGAAAGCTGCAAATGTATTTGCGGCAAACATAAGAAATATAGTCAATAGGTAGAGTACTGTTGAAGACGCGTAACGTTGTGCACAGGTTTGTCAATATTAGAGACATTTACCCCCAAAATTTTGTCATTTATATCCATAAATATAGCCACTTTTTATGTCAAACAACGAATCATTTTTTACCTTAAACTAAATTTTTCTTTTCAATTAATTTTCGTAATTTGTTGTATTTTTATATTTAAATAAAAATTTCTGAAATATATATGATTATATGAGCAGAAACAATGCTATATGAACACGTTAACACAGATTTTTATGTCTTTAAAGTTAGACCTATTCCTGAATAATTTTGTGGCGCTGATTCAAAAATTATAGCATCAAGATGCCGTATCAGCTTCTTTTTTTTTTTTTTTTTTTTTTTTGGGGGGGGGGGGGGGTATAACCACTTTATATGTTCATTCTACCGGTTGTCTGTCAAAATTCGGGATCCTTAATCGGATGATCTTTTATTCTTGATATGATATAAAAAAATTTTGATGCTATTAATACTACATACTTTTTAAAATAACAATTTGCCAAATCACTTTATTTCGACCCAAAGAGAACATAAAATGTCCAGTCATTCAATATATGTATAAGGAGCTTCTTTTATACGACATTCTAGAGTGATTTACCAGGACCATTTTCAGCAGTAATCTACCATCGCTTGAGGTTCTTACCTGCCGTAGTATTTTTATTACATAGTTCTTATGCCCTGGTGAAATATTTGTTCTTACTGTTTGCTTAAATCATCAAGATTATTTGAAAAACGATCTAAGTAGTAATATTCTTTGATGCTCATTACAACCAAACTTTTTAAAATTGGGGAATATGTCCTCTAATAATTCAAAGTAGTTTTCTGTCTTATGTTCGAGAATATAGTTTGTGACAAATGAAACAAACGAAGAATTAGCACAAAACTCAATCTTGTCCATTGAATCTACAAAATGCAAATTTTTTATAAGCTACAGTATTTGGAAACCATCACAAAATTGCCTGGTTTCAGATTTTCCGTGCTCAGTCCAATGAATTTACATGATAAGAGACTAAAACACAAACCTTCTTTGTTCAAAGCCTTCGCAACTTGTTTCATCAGGCCTAGCTCGATATGTAATGGTAACAGGATAATTTTGTCTGTGTGTACCAAAGGTTCGTTAATTACATTTCGCTCTTCAACTAATTTATAAATTCTCAAAGACAATCTTTTTCTAATTCAATGGTCAGCGTTGCTTCTGCTTTTATTTTGGTTATACTGTATCTCTAAAATTAGAACTTACAGCCCAACGGATGTTAGTTTTACAAATAGCGACCCAAATATATCTGACAATAAGTCTAACTTTCAAGTCATCAGAGAAAATTAATGTTGGGCTGTGTATTACTTCAAATTCTGATAGTGGAAAAATTATTAAATTTTTCGATCTTGCTTCTCAATAGAACCCCCCCACCCCCATCTTAATTTACATTCCCATAAAGTATAGAGCAATTCCACTAAGATTCAGTTATAAACAGGTTTTCATATCCTTTTCAAGAGTCATGCATGAAGTGTAATAATTTTTAGTAGTAGGGATATTTAATGTTTAAAATTCTACCAGGATTTTGGATAGTATTTAAAATGAAAGTTATTTTTGATTTATTTGCCATTTTAAGATTATAAATAGATTCCAGGTTTTCTAACTTTTGAAAAATAATATTGTTAAAATACTGTAAAACATTTATTTAATCTGGTATTAATTGAAGATCGCATTTTATTACTATCTTGCAATGATTAGTTTACAAAAAAGGGGAAACAATATTAATGAAAAGAGAAAGTTTTATATAGGTTAAATTCAGGACACGCCCATATCTATGCCACGCCCATCACTTTCAACATAGATTAAACGTGTTTATCACTTTGGTTATTCTGTCTGTTCCCTCGCACTATTATTTCGTAAAAATGACTTTATCGAAATGGTATTTTTGTATAGTTTTGAGACGGTCCATGAGATGTTTAGAAATCAAAATGAATAATATCACGCAATTAATTTCGGATTTAACTCTGGTTAAAAAAATCTGATGTGGACAGCACCTGACTTTCCCTGCAGACTTATATCCACGTTCTCTTTATTTTAATTAAATTTAATTCACTTTTAATTCAATTTTCGTTCTCATTTGGTACCTGGACTTATTTGCAAAGGTGGCGTAGAGAAAATATGAAAAAACTAAAATATCTCGATAACGGCTTGTCCTAGTCTAATGGGGTTAGTCTTATTCTTTTCTTCGGTAAAAATTACGTATAAAACAAGCATTTAATGGATATATTGGAGCATATGCAGTTTTTATTTTAGATTTTGACGAGTTTTCCGGGCTATTCGGCAAAAAAAGGCAGTTTGTTTTTTCCTAATCGTACTAAAATATAATAAGCACCAGGGTCGCCTCCAAGTGATCTACATACCAAATTTTATGAAATTCGGTTCATTAGTTTTTGAGTTAGAGTGGATGCATACATTGCACTGACAGCCAGAAACACACAGACGTCACGCTAAAAATAGGTTTTTCGTATTCTAGAGGTCTCGAAACGTATAGATCCGTCGAAAACTCGAGTTGCCATTTTCGGCATAATTCCAATACTTTCCCTATACATTACCATGTATTGCAGCGAAAGTAAAAATCTGACGTGGGCAGCACCTGACTTTCCCAGCAGGCTCAAATTCATATTTTCTTTATTTCTTTAATAATTCGTTAAATTGGGTTTAATTGCACCAAATAACACTAAATTTGCATTTTTAATTCAATTTTTGTTTTTATTTGGTAATTGGACATTTTTCCGAAATCGGAGCAACTGAAATGCAATAAATCTCAAATATCTTGAGAACGGTTAGTCCTAAAGCATAATGGAGTGTGTTATATTATTTTCCTCGTCAAAATTGGCGTATAAAACAATAATTTAATTTATGCATTTCAACATGCATACGTAATCTTTATTTTTTTTCCAAATTTTGGCGATTTTTGCGGCCCATTTCCCAAAAAAAGGCAGGTTGCCCTTTTCTGAATAATATCAAAATCTTATCAGCACCAGAGCATCCTACAAGTAACTTATATATAAAATTTTGTGAAATTTGGTCAATTAGTATTTTAGCTAGAGTAGATACATGAAATTTTAACTGGTCTTTTTGCAAAATAAGGTGGGTTCTGTTTTTACGAATCCTACCCAAAACTAATTAGTACCAGAGTCTCATCCAAGTGACTTACATACCAAGTTTTATAAAATTCGGTCCTTTAGTGTCTTAGTTAGAGTGGATACATACATTGCACAGACAGACAAACACACAGACACACACACAGACGTCACGCTAAAAATAGTTTCTCGTATTCTAGAGGTCTTGAAACGTGTAGATCTGTCGAAAATTCGAATTGCGATTTTCCGTATGATTCCAATACTTTCCCTATACATTACCATGTATTGCAGGGAAAGTAAAAATGAAATACATTGAACCCTATAGGACTTAATTTCTCAAAGATTTTTAAGTGGATTTAAAATTCACAAATTCCTTCGAAAATTTTAGGAAGAATTCAAATTAATACAGAAAATGTGTAAAAAAATTTCAGCAAAATATGTTGGATAGTTTTTAAAATAAAATTTGAAATAGTAATTACATCCATATTATATGAAGAGATCACATAACTCATTGCAAAATAAAATATGGCTTCCATTTTTTTCCGCTGTGTGTTTTTACCGTAGGTGTTTAAAGATCGTTTTAATTTATATTTATTCTTACATCAGTCATAAAACCACTTTATTTTTGCGCATTATCTGTGTGGCTACATTTTGTACTAACGCAATTACAATATTTTTTATTTTGATTGATCACTAAACTTTCTTTATTCCTACAACGAAGCCTAATTTAACTTTAAACTATAATATATAGAATGTAAATAAATCAGGCGATTTGCACACATGATTATGAAAATTGCAACACCACAAAGAACCGATCATATTAGAATGACATTTATACCACATATTACTAATGGTGATACAAATCAATGATTACCGTTTCAGACCAATATATACCCAATACGGGCACTATATCAGTATTATGTGAAGCCGTCCTAGTGGCAATAAGAGCTTCTAAACTTCGCGGCATCGAATCAAAGAGAGTTTGGGTATGTTCCTAGGTTATTGCCTGCCAGACGTCTTCGATTCGAGTCCACAGTTCATTGGTGGTGACTGCTGAAGAACAGTAATGGTTCTGTCGCCGAGTGACCATATTCCATACATGTTCATACGGTGACACTTCTGGCAAACGGGCAGGTCAAGGCAGAATCAGCATCTGCTGTGCAGCGAAGAAGAAGGCTTGGACATTTTGGTCAACATGTGGTAGGGCATTTTCTTGTTGAAATGTAGCACCTGGAATTAGCTTTCAGAAGGGTGCAACTTCATCCTCCAAAACCTTCTTGATGTAGCTGTTGATATCGAGCGTAGCAGCTGGGATCGCCTATGATAGCCAATGACACCTCCACACTTAACGTTCATGCATTATGACGCTCTAAAACGCATGCAGGAAGATGACGCTCACCACAATACCGTATAACGCGTATGCGGATATCATTGTAGTCCAAGTTGTAGCGGGACTAGTCCGAAAACACTATCTAGTGCCAATCCGCAATCAGTAATCTTTACGTCTCCGCCCATTGTAAATTAAAGCGTCGATTGATCAGGTTCAACGGTATCCTCCGAAAAAGAATCCTTTCACACAGTCTTCTGCGCAGCAGACGCTTTCAAAATGTAGAGGAAGACGATACCACACCTGTATCAGTGCTCCAGTGCTGCGTTAATATTCGAGAAGCAGCTGTACGGTTTGTCACTGCCATGCGTATGAGATGTTTATCACCCCGTGTTGCCGCCGGCCATCCATTCTGTTACTCTATGTCCTCGGATGAGTCGGGTGGCCTGGGCTTTCGACACCCCGTGTTGTCGTCACATTGTCTGGTCCACTGCTGGATTTTCGACTCGTCCGGTTCTCTTCGGCCCACTGCTTCCCCACTCGCAATGCTGTCGTGGCATTATGCCCCGTACCGGTAGCAATATCCAGGTACGAAAACCGTCCTTCCCGCTGACCGATAAGCCCCCGTTCAAACTCTGTAGTTTGCTTATAAAACGCCCTGTGGTGTTGACGAGACATAGTGTCTTCAATAGAACAGTTTTCAGCTCGCATACACAGATATCATATTTGTCTGGTTCTTCCACAACCCTCTATTTATCACTCCTATTTATCCCTCTTAAGATCTTGTGCCAATCCGCAAGACATGGTCTGTACGCCTCTGCCCTTTATTAATTAAAGCATCGATGGTTCTGGCTCAATGGTATCCTCCGAAAAGTAATGCTTGCACACAGTCTTCTGCCAAGCAGACGCCTTCGAAACGTAGAGGAAGACAATACCACACCTGTATCAGTGCTCCAGTGCTGCGTTAATATTCGAGAAGAAGCTGTACGGTTCGTCACTGCCATGCGTATGAGATGTTTATCATCCCGTGTTGTCGTCACATTGTCTAGTCCACTGCTGAGTAGTATCCATACGCTTGTATGAGCGCACAGACTCTTTTTACACTAAAAAACATGATTTTATAGCTTATTTTATTTTATTTTTTATGAAAAAAAAAGGTCTCGATCCATTTTAATATTAAAAACATGATTTTTATAGCTAAAAAAGGTGTATATATACCTTTTTTACATTAAGACCAAATTTTAACAGTGAATTACTGAACTTTTTTAGTTAAAAAGCTAGACATATAAAATAAATGAGTGAAAAAAGAGGACCTCCAAATGAATGGAAGTCCTCTAATATATGTACCTTTAAACAGTGAACTTTTTTAGTTAAAAAGCTAGACATATTAAAAGTATGCAGTGAATTATTTAAAATAAATGCGCCTCCAAATGTATGGAAGCCCTCTGTTTTTAAAGGGTGGGGTTGAGAGACCCCCCCCCCATATATTTAATAGAAAAACTCAAAATGTTTAACTAAATCTAAACATTTTTTATAAAATTAAAAAGAATTATAAAAATATGAATGAAATCATTATGAATTACAAAACATATGTTTAATAAAAAAGATATGATAATTTTATAGTGGGGGGTGACACACCCCCACTGAATTATAGAGAAAAAATGATTAAGCTTTATCTAATTCATATTCATTCAGAACTCTTCCATTTAAGAAGCGAAAATAAAACGACCTTGATTTGTTTATCAGCTACACTGCGAGAGGAAGTGCCTTTACTTTGAGTAGAAGTAGTGATGACGTTCTTCATTACGTAGTGTTACGAATGAAGAGAAAATAATATTTATTTAACTTGTTGCAGATTTGTTTCGCTAGATGGCAGCATCAAACGATATATTTTTATGTCTTTCATTTTAAAGGTATTTATAACGTTTTATAAACATTATTTTCGTTATTTTTCGATCAGATAAATTAAAACTATTGATCTTCGCAAAAATATTCTCGCAAAAATGACTCGTTTAAAATTGTTTTTAGTTTTCAATGTAAAGGTTATATTAATGAATTGTTCAACATATCTCTTGTACCCATGGCTCCAAGGTAGCGTACGGGGCTATAAACATCTAGGCCCCAGGTTCAAATCCCGACCTCTCCCAGGTTGTTAATCATTACGGGGTTGATGGTTTATTGAACCGGAGCCATAAAATGACGTCAGCTACTCTTGCCGTTGATCCAAAAGAGTGGCAATCATCGAAATATAATAAGTGGTGGATTGAATCTTGCGGATTCTATGTCCTGTATGTTATATGTTTGTATTGTATTGGCTAGTTGTTTGTATTGGCCAGTAGACATGGTCCAAGGGGTGATCTGGAACTCTGGTTCTAGAATTCTAAAACAGCTGTTGGAAACAGACTTCCAGATCATCCCCCTGGGGCCAGGTGGGCCTTTTTGCTATTTTTTAAATAAATAAATTTATAAATATAAATTCACCCATTCATATGATACGATATATTCTTTCATAATCTGCAAAACCTCTTTCTTCCATCTCTTTTATAAGTTTTTCTCTGTATTCTTCATCAGACTTTGACTCTTTAAATATTTTTTCAGCTATAATATTTTTTTGTTCATTATCAAAAATTGTAATAGAAACATCAGGATCAAATCCATTTAGTACATTAATTATTCTAGTTACTTTCCCAACAAAACATTTATCATCAGCCTCTTTTAGTTCATCTTTTAACACTTTTATAATTTCGTTTTTATTCTCAATTTTTAAAATTCTATTAAACGCAATAACTAATATCTCCCTAAATTTAATATTATGGAATTCTACCTCTAGTAAGTGTCTTTTAGTTTCTATACCTAATTCTTTAATGCATTCATCTAAATCATATTTAATATCTGTATTTAATAATTTTTTGATTGTATCTCTCAAAGATTTTTGAATATATGTATTATGCACATTTTGAGAGTCACTATACACATTATTATGAAATCTTCTTAAAATCGGAGATAAATTTATTTTATTTTCATCATACCATACTTCATCTATTCTAGGCAAAAATATTAATTCATTTAGAGATGTAATATCATTTTCTCTACAATATAATTCTTTTAAATTAGTTAAATTTTCTATTCCTTCAAGTGACGTTAATTTATTCACTCCACAATGTAATTCTTTTAAATTAGTTAAATTTTCTATACCTTCTAGAGAAGTTAATTCATTTTCTCCACAATATAATACTTTTAAATTCGTTAAACTTTTTATTCCTTCAAGGGATGTTAATTTATTTCCTCCACAATCAAATGTTTCTAAATTTATTAAATTTTTTATTCTTTCAAGTGACGTTAATTTATTTCCTCCACAAGATAATATTTCTAAATTTATTAAATTTTCTATTCCTTCAAATGACGTTAATTTATTTCCCTCACAATATAATTCTTTTAAATTAGTTAAATTTTCTATACCATCAAGTGAATTATAATTTAATAAAAAAATAGATTTCACTTCAGCAGGATTCTCTATATTTAAGAAAGAGATAAATGTTTTTTTTATACCATTATTATATATAACATTCATTTATTTAGAAACATTATTATAAAATATTTATTTTTCATCTTTGTTAGTTAATTGTCTCAAAAGCTAAACACATTCTCTCAAGACTTTTTTAACCTCACAAATCTCTTCAATAATTTTTTCTCTGTAAGGTTCTATTTCATGATGACCAAACTTTTTACTTAATTCACTCATCTGTATAGCTTGTATTTTTTTCCAATAGACATTAAAAAAGTGATCAGGTAATAGATCAAATTTGTATTTAATCAAATAACAAAAATCTAATTTATGCATAAATTCTTCTATAAAATTTTCACTAAATGTTTGATATCTAGTTATATACAACCAATTTATATCTTCTTTTAATACTCTCATGGTATCTTCTGAAAGATTTTGAAACATTGATACTTTATATAAATCTAAATGATCAGAAAATTTTATGATAAATTCGTTACTTAAAGTTTGATAATGAGAAATGTTTTCCCAATCTACTTTATCTTTACATTTTTCTATAAAATCTTCTGATAATTTTTGATATCTAGAAATTTTAGACCAATCATCAGGTTGAGCAAATTCTTCAATAAAAGAATCAGACAGTGATGAATATTGAAAAATTAAATCCATATTTACATGATCTTTAAGATTTCTAATTACTTCTTCAGATAAATTATTTCTGGAAAATGCATTCCAATCAATATCCATTTATTGGTGAACGTATTTTAGAAAGGGATTTTTTCAATATGCATATAAGGTTTTAAAGTGTTTGATTTACCATCGGATTTTATCCATAATGTGATGATATCATCACGTTTACCATAAGCAAAACAGGTTACTGTATCTGTATTAGCATTTAAAATTTCCTTACCATTGATTTCTAGTGATATCAGTGGACTTTTATCATATATATATATTTACTTTCTACTGTATCATATATAGCTATATATATGGAAATTTTCATATACATATCTGTAGTTAATCGCATCTCTTGATCCAGTAATTTAGAACTCATCATATTGAAATTTACTTTTGTAAATTCTCCATCTGTAAAAACAAGAAAATCATCTTCTACGGTAATCTAGATATCTCTATTATCTAAATATATCTTATTGACAGCATCTTTATCATATTCTGGGCCTGCTACATTACCTATTCTTTTATTTTTGAATTTATTTTTATTTTTATTGAAAAACCTCAAAAACGTAATAAAATTAAGAAAATTTTTGAATCTTTTAATTTAAGATTTGATAAAAATAGTAATGATTTTAAATCTGTAATTTTCTTTCCTGAAGAAAAGTTACTAGAA
The DNA here is from genome assembly GCA_951213105.1 of Amaurobius ferox. Lineage (NCBI taxonomy): Eukaryota > Metazoa > Arthropoda > Arachnida > Araneae > Amaurobiidae > Amaurobius > Amaurobius ferox. Next base: position 148,554,977 of record OX578137.1, on the reverse strand, counting down.
GAAAATCTTGAAAAGTTATTTACAGAAGATAGAAAATGTCGTATATGTGGTAAATATTACGAACCTGAAGATAAAGAAAAACATATAAAGAAAGACTTAATGATTAAAAGATCAAAACAAAAGAGAAAATGTATTATTTGCGGTATATATTATAAACATTTAGAAAATCACATATCAAGTCGGAAACATATAAAAGCATTATTAAATGATGAAGGTAATGTAGAAATTAAGGAATATGAAACTGCTTATATATCTAGATTAAGATCATATAGAATTAATAATTGTAATAATATTAAAATCCCACTAGAATTTTTAGAAGAGAAAAGAAAGGTTGTAATAAAAAAAATAAAGCAAATTTTGGAAGAATTTAATGGTATAAAGGTAAATTTTAAATTGTTTTGTTTGTATAAATTGAATGAAGAAATTCAAGAATTTACATTCAAAACTGAGAATCAAATTATATTAAAATCTAATGATTTACATACTTTTTATGATTATGCTATTGACAACTTAATAAATGAATCTGATGATTTTATATCAAAAGGATCTGGTTGGAGTCTTGAAGAAATTAAATTTTTGGAATTGAGAAAATAAATAAGTATCAACCCTTGAGAAGATCAAGTTATATCGATTTACCTGAAAACATTAAATCTAAGCAAGCTATAATAAATGTAAAAAATAAAGATAATAAATGTTTTATGTGGTCTATATTATCAGCAATTCATCCTGTAAAAAAAGATCCTCAAAGAGTGTCAAAATATGAACAATATAAAAATGAATTAAATTTTAAAGGAATTGATTTTCCTGTTTCATTAGATAATATTAAGAAATTTGAAAAACTAAATAATATATCTGTAAATGTTTATAGTTATGATGGTTCAATTTATCCACTTAGAATAACTATCAATAAATTAGAAAAACATGTAAACTTATTTTATATGAAAGATGAAAAAAATGATCATTATTGTTGGATTAAAAATATGAATAGTTTGATCAGATCACAAATTACTAATCATCGTATATTTTTATGTGATAGATGTTTAAATCATTTTTATTCTGAGGAAAGATTAAAGATACATGAGGAATACTGTAAAGAGAAAGAAGCTGTCACAATTAATATGCCTAAAAAAGATGAAGTTATTCAATTTAAAAATCATGAAAGAAAAATGAGAGTACCATATACTACATATGCTGATTTTGAATCACTCTTACCAAAAATTGATACATGTGAGCAAAATCAAACTAAATCATATACTGTGAAATATCAAAAACATGTAGCAGATGCATTTTGTTATTATATCAAATATGAAAATGAATACTTTAACCTTAATTGACCTCCAGTTGTTTATAGAGGACCTGATATAATCAAAAAGTTTGTATCTATGTTAAAAGAGGATACTCTTAAAATTGAAAAATTTATAAAAAAAAACTAAAAAATATGAAAGTATCAAATCAATGATAGAGTTCGATGAAAATCATTATAAAAGAACTAATATTTGTCATATATGTGAAAAACAAATCTTAAAGGATGAAAAAGTAATTGATCCTTGTCATATAACTGGAAAATATAGGGGTCCTGCTCATAATGTTTGTAATTTAAATTATAAAATTCCAAAATTTATTCCAGTAAAAATCCATAATTTAACAGGTTATGATTCTCATTTGTTTATAATAGAACTTGGATTTGATAAATCAAAAATAGATGCTATACCTAATAGTGAAGAAAAATATATATCTTTCAGCAAAAAAATAGGAGGTATGAAATTGAGATCTATTGATTCATTTAAATTTATGTCTTGCAGTTTAGATAATTTATCAAAACACTTGAGACCAGAGAATGAAATAAATAGATGTCCTACCAAAATACGGAAAATGAAATGTATTAAATACTTAAAATCAAAATTTAGAGAGACATCATTACATTTTCCTGATGATAAATTAGATCTCATTACAAGAAAAGGTGTATATCCTTATGATTATATGGATTCTAGAGATAAATAAAAAGAAACAGAATTACCTTCTCAAAAGATAAATTTTATAATAAATTGAATGAATGTAATATAACTGATGAAGAATATAAACATGCTCAACGTGTTTGGAAAGAATTTAATATAAAAAATTTAGGTGAATATACAGATTTATATGTTAAAACAGATGTAATAATTTTAACAGATGTATTTGAAAATTTTAGAGATGTTTGTTTAAAAACTTATAAATTAGATCCAGATTGGTATTTTACTGCTCCTGGTTTATCTTGGGATGCAATGTTAAAAATAACAAATGTTAAATTAGATTTATTAAATAATTATGATATGTTTCTCATGATAGAAAAGGGTTTCAGAGGAGATGTTTCACAATGTTGTAATAGATATGGAAAAGCAAATAATAAATATATGAAAAATTATGATAATAGTAAAGAATCCAATTATTTAATGTATTTAGATGCTAATAATTTATATGGATGGGCTATGAGTCAATATTTACCATGTGGAGAATTTAAATGGTGTAATCGTGATGAAATAAATTATGTTAAATGTGAGGTATATAACCATAAAATAAAAGATGATTCAGAGAATGGATATATATTTGAAATTAGTTTAAGATATCCAAAAGAGTTACATGATTATCATTCAGATTTACCATTATGTCCTGAAAATAGAATTCCTGAAAATTCGAAACAAGGTAAGTTATTACCAACTTTATACGATAAAGAGAAATATGTAGTTCATTATAGAAGTTTAAAACAATATTTGAAAATGGGTTTAAAGGCTGTAAGAGTACATAGAGTATTACAATTTAAACAATCGAATTGGTTGAAAAAATATATAGATATAAACACTGAAATGGGAAAGAAAGCTGCTAATGAGTTTGAGAAAGATTTTTATAAATTGATGAATAATTCAGTATTTGGAAAAACTATGGAAAATATAAGAAAACGAATCGATGTAAGATTATGTTGTAATTATGATCAAGTTAAAAAATTAATTGCTAAACCTAATTTCAAATGTAGAACTATTTTTGATGAAAATTTGGTAGCTGTTCACATGAAAAAAACAAAACTATATTTTAATAAACCGATTTATGTTGGAATGAGTATATTAGATTTATCTAAACATTTAATGTATGATTTTCATTATAATGTCATGAAACCGAGATATAAGGATAATATTAAGTTATTATATATGGATACAGATAGTTTTATATATGATATTAAAACAGATGACTTTTATGAAGATATGAAGTCTATGATTGATTATTTCGATACATCTGATTATCAAGTAAATAATCTATATAATATGCCTGGATGTAATAAAAAAGTATTAGGTAAAATGAAAGATGAAAATAGCGGTGTGATTATGGAAGAATTTGTAGGTTTAAGAAGTAAAATGTATTCAATAAGATTAGAAAAACAGAGTGTTGAAGAATATAATAATAATGAAGAAGATAAAGAAAACCATAAAAAATTTGAGACTAACAAGTCTAAAAGAACTAAGACTAGTACCGTTAAAAACAGAATATCATTTGAAGATTCTAAAGACTGTTTATTAAATAAAAAAGATCAATATAGAACACAGAATTTAATTAGAAGTAAGAAACATGAATTGTATTCAATTCAAGTGAACAAGATAGCTTTATCAGCAAAAGATGATAAAAGATTTATATTAGAAGATGGTATGAATACTAGAGCTTTAGGACATTATAAAATTGTTTCTAAAAATAATTCTATATAAATGGATGAGTGCTTAGGTGATATTCGAGCTTTAAATTTTACAAATTCTGAAGAAATTTACTATTTGACTTATCTTTGTAAAGAATTGTATGATAAATATGATCATATACTAAAAAACTATTATCAGAAAGTTTTCAAAGGTTGACTGTATTAATAGAAAAGGAAGAAAATGAAGATATTAAATTGAAAGGATTAGAAGTTTTATATGTTATTTCAAAGAACTTATTCTATTATGATTAGCAGGGTATATTTATAAAAATGTTTACTAATAAATGGAAGAGTTCAATAGACTGAGAGATTATCCCAAAACGTTTAAATTAAATGATTTAAATCCTGGGGAATATGATCTGATATCATTGAGAAAAATTAATACTAAATATGGAGATTCAGTAATCGTAAAGTTAGATGTGTAAGCTGAAGAAAAAGAGAATTACCTTGCGAATAAACATGGAAAACTTTCTGATGAATCAATATATAAAATCAATAAAGGAAGATATATATTTAAGTTTTCAGATATGATTGATGATAAATACGTATATGAATTAGATAAAGCTTAATCATTTTTTCTCTATAATTCAGTGGGGGGGTGTCACCCCCCACTATAAAATTATCATATCTTTTTTATTAAACATATGTTTTGTAATTCATAATGATTTCATTCATATTTTTATAATTCTTTTTAATTTTATAAAAAATGTTTAGATTTAGTTAAACATTTTGAGTTTTTCTATTAAATATATGGGGGGGTCTCAACCCCACCCTTTAAAAACAGAGGGCTTCCATACATTTGGAGGCGCATTTATTTTAAATAATTCACTGCATACTTTTAATATGTCTAGCTTTTTAACTAAAAAAGTTCACTGTTTAAAGGTACATATATTAGAGGACTTCCATTCATTTGGAGGTCCTCTTTTTTCACGCATTTATTTTATATGTCTAGCTTTTTAACTAAAAAAGTTTAGTTATTCACTGTTAAAATTTGGTCTTAATGTAAAAAAGGTATATATACACCTTTTTTAGCTATAAAAATCATGTTTTTAATATTAAAATGGATCGAGACCTTTTTTTTTCATAAAAAAAAATAAAATAAGCTATAAAATCATGTTTTTTAGTGTAAAAAGAGTCTGTGCGCTCATACAAGCGTATGGATACTACTCTGCTGGATTTTCGACTCGTCCGGTTCTCTTCGGCCCACTGCTTTCCCACTCGCATTGCTGTCATGGCATTATGCCCCGTACCGGTAGCAATATCCCAGTACGAAACTCCTCCTTTCCGCAAGCCAATGCGCCCCCTTTCGAACTCTGTAATTTGCTTATAAAGCGCCCTCTGATATTGACAAGGCATAGTGTCTTCAATAGAACAGTTTTCAGCTCGCGCACACCGATACCATACTTGTCTAGTTCTTGCACATCCCTCTATTTATACTCCTCGTACGACCGTTCAGAGGGCACTGCGGAACCTAAGCATGCGCATTCACTCTGCATTTCTAATCAATTGCATGCAATCTGCTTTGCATGTTCCGTACGTTTAATTCTAATCTGACAATTTCTTCATAGTGTTGTCTGTTGGAAAGTATTTCATAATCAATGCTTTATGCATGATTGATCTTTCTTGTTTTTTCCTACAGGGATTATTCTGAATGAAATGATAGAGTTTTATTGATAGTAAATTTCTTTCATGCAAGAAATGTTTTCTTTCATGCAAGAAATGTTTTCTTGTGTTTCAATGAATTCTACAGAGAAAATGCACTTGAATATTTTCCTGTGACATTATGATTGAAAAGTTATATAATAAAACAGCAAAACAGTATTTACAGAAATAATTGAAGATTTACATTGGTTTAGCAAAATATAAAAAAAAATTATCTTGTTAAGTAATGAATGAATTTAGTAAAGTATATTATAATCTACTTTGCATTTAATCATCTCGCTTATCTTACTGAAACTTTTTACATGAAATTTGTTGGAATCTTCTAATTATCATCTTTTTAAATCTGTCAGTTTAACCCATATGATATATTGCAGTTCTTACAGATTATCTACACTACTAAGAACTCAACCGAGCATGCATGTTAGTATGTGTAACTCTAGATGTTTAAAATGCGAATTCTCGGTGTCGAAAAAACAGATTTCTCTTAAATGGGAGTTACAGATCTTAGGATATGCATCATGTACTAGAAAATTTAAAGCATTTATTATATTTTGATTGTTGAATAAAGCACTTCCACAAATAAGCAACATTTCAAGATGAACTCCAGACTTGCACCATTTTCTTAAAAATGAATTTGCTAAATTCTAGAACATAAAAATTTTACTTATAATTTTGAAATTGAATATATAAGATGATTTATATTTATTAAGATACTTCATTTTTAACACTTTACAACATAGTTGAAAAGTGTATATGCCTTTGTTCATTCTGTCTATCTGTCTGTCTCTCTCTGTCTGTCCGTTCGCTCGATATTTGCCGTAAAAATGACTTTATAAAAATCAAATTTTACTATGTTCAGACTGCCTGTGGGACATATGTGAATATAAATGCATAATATCACCCAATTAGTTTTGGATTGAACCCGAGTAGAAAAAATGAAATACATTGAACCCTATGGGACCAAATTTTTCAAACACTTTTAAGCGAATTTAAAATTCACAAATTGCTTCGAAAATTTTAGGAAATATTCAAATTATCCCATAAAAAATATGAAGAAAATTTCAGTAAAATATATTCCATAGTTTTATGAATAAAAATTAAATTAATCATTACACCCATATTATATGAAGAGATCACGTGACTCACTTCAAAATAAAATATGGTATCCATCTTGTGTTAACAGCGTGATTTTTAAAGTTCTTTTTAATTTATATTTAATGTTGTAACCGTCCTAAAACCGCTTTACTTTTGCTTAATTTCTGTGCATTTATATTCTGAAACAACGTAATTACAATATATTTGAGTTTAAAAGATCAATGCCATCCATCTTGTTGAGACCCAGACCGTCCGACCTACCAGAAAGGTGTAAGGTAACCGTTTGGACGGCCGGGAAGGCCATCCATCTTGTGTCAAAATCGCGATTTTTAAAGTTCTTTTTAATTTATATTTAGCGTTGCAGCGACTTAAACCAGCTTTATTTTTTTTTCTGTTCATCTATTATACTGCGCCAACGCAATTACAATATATTTTAGTTTAAATGATCATCAAACTTTGATTATTTCCACAACGAAGCTTAATTTTCACGTATGGAGAATGTAAGCACATCAAACTGTAAGATGAGTTACATAAGAATTGCTGAATTTCTTGAATTATTTAGCTCTAAAAAAATTATTTAGCTCTGGAGTCTGCAATGTAGCTGATATGAATGAAACATTCATTGCTTTTACATAGAGAAGCAGACGATTCTATTGAATTGCATTTTTCGATGAAATTTTAAGCATGGAGTAGAAAGTTTCCTCCATGGTTTTAATTTTTTAAGTACAATAAATTATTCCAGTATTATGATAATTTTTTAAAACATCATAAAAAATCATAAAATATCATCATTTAAACTATACCGCTGAATGACAGGAATGGAAATAAGCTTATAAATGAAATGTTCATGCTTTTATATAGAGAGCCAGGCGATTTATATTTCAATGACGCCATTTGAATAAAACTTATTTGTTTTCGATGACGTTTTCAAATATAATAAATTATCGTAATATTGTGATAACTTTAAAAATATCATTGCTGAATGTATCGCATTTTAGAGGTATTTAAAACAATTGAATTGCAGTTGAAAAGTGTTTCATAATTAATCCTTTATGCATGATTGATTTTTCTTGTTAGTAATGTCCCCAAAAATCTAATAAAAATTAATGGAACTCATATTATGGCGTGGAACTAGAGTTAATGAATAACTAGGAATTTGCTTCATTTTAATTTAATCCATTTTTGAGAAGATGCTAGGAAGGCAATACAGATATATACGAGTCCGCTATGCGGGCGCAAAGTATATATTTTTGGACATCATGCAACTTTAAAAAGAAACCAAAACAATAAGTAGGCAGTTAATTAAATTTTACAGTCGAGCCATATTGTTGTGACTCGCATCTGACTGCCAGATAATATCCAGAATAACAGACGTATGCAGCGTGGACAGCAACTAGACAGGGCTGGGAGTGACTCAGTAAGATACTGGAAGGTGTTCACAGGTATATGGAGCCATACTGACTGCAGTGCATCTGACAGTTGCTGAAGGGTGCATGGTGGGGAATTCATAGATCGATCAACCCAATTGAAGTGGCTCCACAGATGCTCAATTGGGTTTAAATCTGGGAAACTAGGTGGCCAAGTAAGTACTTTGAATCCTCCAACCACTCTCTGAGAGTTCTCGCTGTGTGACACGTCGCATTGTCATGCTGGTAGATCCCATCCGCCCCAAGGAAGACAAACACCATGTGTGGATATACGTGGTCAACAAGGATAGATTCCTAACGAATTCGGGTCATAGTGCCTTCCACAGGTATGATTGGACCCAGAAAATTCCACGAAAACATTCCCAGACCATAACACTGCACCCACCGACATGTGTTCTTCCAGCAATGGTTAATGAGTATTTGTTCTCCGATCTGTCATCGCTTATACGCCAACGTCCATCCGTTAGATGAAGCAGTAAAAGTGACTCATCGGAGAAAGAAATTCTTTCCCAATCAGCGGAGGTCAAATTCCAATACTGCCGTACAAATATAAGTCTTTTCTGCCGATACAACTTCGTTAGAATAGGTGCAGTGACCATCCCTCTGCTTCGGAGGCGCATAAGCAATTGCTCCCACTGTAGTCCGGTCCTCACGAACAATCGGTCCTCACGAACTTCCGGAGCCGACGTTCACCTCTCACATCAATGGCACGTGATGCTCAGCAGTTTCCACCTCGCTTATCCGCAATGGTGCCATTTCGTCATGGACGATACACTTTAACCACAGCAGCACGCGAAAATTGCACAAACTGAGCCGTTTCGGAAATACTGCTACCATTGGCCCGAAACCCGGTAATCATCCCTTTTTCCGAATCTGATAAATCGCTCTTTTTAGCCACGGAAGCAACGAGTGATACGTTACCAGAATGCCTACACCCAGTGACCGGAAGTAGCGCGCTACAAGTAGCAAAACTACAGTAGTCATTATTTTTTCCCGTAGTTTGTAGTGTAAAGCGCTACTTTTAAAAATAAGTAGTATAGCGTGTAGTGCGATACAATAAATCAGTAGTTTGTATCGAATTTTGACGCTACTTTTAACGTTACTTCAGTAACTTCAAGGTGCCATTCTACGTATTATATGATCACCCTTTCTTCCATTGTACGAAATTTAGTGTTCTGCGCAATGATGTACGATTTGCAAAGTGCCACGCGCTTTGGAACAAATAAAAAATAGTGTTCTGCGCAATGATGTACGATTTGCAAAGTGCCAAGCGCTTTGGAACAAATAAAAAATAGTGTTCTGCGCAATGATGTACGATTTGCAAAGTGCCAAGCGCTTTGGAACAAATAAAATGCGTCTGCCTGCAAGAATTGGCATATGCGTCGAACGCATATGCCGATTCCTGCAGGAGAACGTTAGGAAACTACACAAAATTTTCGATGCCGCCAATGGCCGTACCGTGCTGAAAACACCGGTTCTCGTTAGATCACCGAAGTCAGGCAGCATCGGGTGCGGTTAGTACTTGGATGGGTGACCACCTGGGAACACCGCGTGCTGTTAGCACATTTCGGGCGCGGTAGCCCGGTGGTTTGCGCGCTGGATTTGCACGCTGCCACAACTGCCGCTGTGTTCATGCGGAATACGATCACGTTAAACATGTGGGTCCGTAAGTCCTTCCGAGAAGTTGGTGGTAGGAGAAGGAGGGTACGGTCCCTGTGGATGCCTCCCCCACTGGGTTCCGGTCTAAATTGGGTGGCACTTCCCGGCCGTCCAAACAGTTACCTTACACCTTTCTGGCCCGGGTTCGATTCCAGCCACTGCCAAATCTGCCGCCGTGTTCACGCGGAGTACGATCACGTTAAACATGTGGGTCCGTAAGTCCTTCCGAGAGGTTGGTGGTAGGGGAAGGAGGGTACGGTCCCTGTGGATGCCTCTCCCACTGGATTACGGTCTAAATTGGGTAGCACTTCCCAGCCGTCCAAACAGTTACCTTACACCTTTCTGGTAGGTCGGACGGTCTGTGTCTCAACAACAACAACACCTTTCTGGTAGGTCGGACGGTCTGGGTCTCAACAACAACAACACCTTTCTGGTAGGTCGGACGGTCTGGGTCTCAACAACAACAAGATTTTCGATGCTGCAGGTACCGTGCCTGGAAGTCTCTTCTATGCACTGTACTGCAGGGTTAGAAAAGATATTGCCTCATGAAGTTAATTTTTTATAGGAATATATTGAGTTGTGTTATGTCCCAAAAGATCCTGCTTATCTGATTGCAATTCTGAGATACAAATTCTACTAAAATGAACAAACATGTTTTTAAATACATAGTTTTAGCTTTTATTTTATTTTATACTTTTGTTTTATTTCATTGTTTTCGAAAATGGGTAAAGATTGGTAAGTAGATCAGTAAATTTGGGAATCAGCAAATTTTACTTATTTAGAATAAGTATGTTAAATTTCTACGGTATATCCATATCCTTAATTTTTTGTGTAAATTGAAACTGTGGCAAAATTTGTCTTATAAAAGTAGTTGAGTAGTGATTACATTTAAAAAGTAGGTTGTATTCACTACTTTTTTAAAAATGTAGTTGCAGTTGTAGTTAATTACATTTGTCATAATGTAATTGTAGTTGTAGTTCACTACAAAAAAAGTAGTTTTTCCAACCACTGCCCACACCGCACCTTATATACCCACCAAGCCAGCTCACGACATGTACATTCTTTCATTGGCTACGCGCTGTTGGCTTCAACAGTAGGAGGTGGTCACAATACTGTGACTCGACCCTGTATATTGCACTGCTGTTTCAACATTCTACCTTGCTACGCATATAACAACCCAGTCGAATCTATTACTACCATATCTGCCAACATAACAGTCCCTATGTACTGGGACGCAGCGACCTTTATGTCAACGTACATCTGGAGCGCTACAGGGACACTTGATTGATTGTATTTCCAAATATCAAGCCTCTATCACAATTAAAAGCAAGAGTGTCTCATTTATTCCGAAAATCGAACATATTAGCGTGCGACACCCCCAAAAGTAGCAAATATTGGAAATCTGAAATTGCACACTTTCTACCTTTCACACTATCTACCTGTACAACAAATTTGATGGCTCTATCCTATCGTGAAGTATGTTTTTCTATCACTTCATCTTTTGAACGTTGTTCCGTGTTGCACCCCCTTAAATGATCATTTTTGAAAAACCGCAATAATCTTAAGTTTATTTTATCATGTGATCAACCCACATACTAAATTTCAAGCCTCTATCACATTGTAAAGGAGGCGTTTTTCATTTGTTCGTCAAATCGCACATTTTAGTGGACGGCACCCCCCTACAATAGCAAACGTTGGAAAACTAAAACACACGTTCTTCCTTTCCAACTATCTACCAGTATACCAAATTTCTAACTCATCTCGAAGCATGCTTTTTCTATCATTTCACCTTTCGAATGTTTTTCTGTGGAGTACCAATCCCCTTAAATATACATTATTGAAAAACTCCATTCCTTTTGGGATTTCAATCCAATGATTCGCCCATATACCAAATATCAAGCTTCTATCACGTTCTAAAAGGAGTGTTTTTACTTCATTCCGAAAATCGAACATTTTTGTGTGCTACACCCCCTAAAGTAGAAAATACTGGAAAACTGAAATTGTACACTTTCTTCCTTCCAAACTATCGACCCGTACAAATTTCAAATCTCTATCTCATCCCGAAACATGTTTTCTTATCAATTCACCTTTCGAACGTGTTTCTCTGGAGCACACCCTTAAACGAACGTTTTTGAAAAACTATATTCGTCTTGGGTGTTTTCATCAAATGATTAGTCCATATGCCTAATTTCAAGCCTCTATCAAATTTTAAAGGAGCCGTTTCTCATTTATTCGGTAAATCGAACATTTTGGTGTGCGGAACCCCCTTAAGTAGAAAATATTGGAAATCTGAAATTGCACACTTTCTTCATTTCGAACGATTTACATATACACCAAATTCGGAGTCTCTATCTTATGACAAAGTATGCTTTCCTATCATTTCACTTTTCGAACGTTTTGACGTGGAGCATCCCCTCTGTAGAACGTTTTCGAAAATTTCCATTTTTCCAGAGAGTTTTGCAAGTCTCTCTCAAGGAGTTTTCCAAATTGCAAGTCTCTATCTATTAGGGAAGTGCTTAGAAAAAGACAGACAGACAGACGTTCACTTGGCAATTAGTATATATATAGATTTAATGTTACATCCGTCATAAAACCTCTTTATTTTTGCATATTATCTAAGTATCTAAATTCTGTGCCAACGCAATTACAGAATTTTTTATTTTAAATGATCAGTGAACTTTGATTATTCCTACAAAGAAGCCTAATTTCTATAGTATGCAAAATGTAAACCAATCAAGCTATTGCATAATAACTATAAATATAAATTGATATAAAAACTGCTGAATTTTTTCTCACACAAATTTATGTAGCTCTAAAGTCTGGAATATAAGTGATATGAATTCATTGATTTTGCATCGAGAGGAATGCGATTTTCGATGATGTCATTTGGATAAAGTTCATTTTGTGTAAATAGCATTGTCTTTCAATAAAGTTTTAAGTTTTCAAGTATAATAAATTACTGTAGTATTGTGATAATTTACAAAATACCAGCGCTGAGTGTATCACATTTTAGAGATGTTTAAATAAAATTGAATTTCAGTTGGAAAGTGTTTCATAATTAACGCTTTATGCATGATTGATCTTTCTTGTTTATTACTTCAGATAGCAGTTTCAGCGAATTTTTATATACTCCTTTTTATTTGATGTTTTTAATAAAACATTTAAAAAGGCTCAAGGGTGTCAAATAGTCAGATTAGTTTTGTTTAACCTAGAGGTTGCAGCAACTTAAACACTACACGTCATAAAACAACACACTTTTAACATTTTCGTGACGAACATTCAATTAATCAAATGTTCACTACCAAATGCAATGCAGCAATGCAAACATTCCTACTCGGTGTCTCAATCAATATTCTGACTCAAGCTTTGACACATCCCAATGATATAATCCATTCCCATTGCTCTCTTAGCCTCATTACCCCAATTCCCAGAGTTATTAATGACGAATTTACCTCCTCACTGTCAATGAAATCAGCTATTACGGCATGCACATCATTCCTTCAATTCGCAATAAGTGAGTTGGGCATTTAATACTTGAATAATCTAAAGGTGCAGTCTTCCTAGAAACGGGCTTAAGGGGACGATCGGACGTTGAAATTTTTTTTATTTCTTTATTGACTTAGAAACATGAAAATTTGTATAAATATTCCTCTTAACATTACTATATAAAATACCATTATTTTTTTTTTCAATTTTGTTTTGATTTTGTATTTTTTTTTAGATTAAATTTTTTTTAACGAAAATTTGAAAATGCTCCTTGCTTGCCATTTGTTCACATTTTTGATTAATTTTACGTTATAAACACTCAAAAACACATTATGAATAAATTTGGGTATTCATTTTTAAATCCATTAGAAAGTTCATTTTTAAAAATATTTTTCTGCATTAAAACTTAATTTTCATCATTTAATTAGGTTCTTATTCACTTTTAATTACCTTAACAAAGTCCAATTATAAAATGCATACCCAGTTTCATTAAAAAGTATGAAAGGTGTCTTCTTGCCAAATTGCATGCATCTCAAACAAAAATTAAGACGCATGGAGCATTTTAAATATGTAAAACCTTTGAAAATTCCATTTCGAAAAAAATGCTTTAACCTTTTACTTACGGGTGGGACAGCGTCCATCCCAAACGAAAAACCTCCCAAAAAGACAGGTATTTGATATACCCTATCCCAAACAATTCGACCCCCCTTTGCAGGCATTGGCGTCCATGGAAATCGCCGGCAGAAACATTGCACCTGCTAGCAGGTGCAACGTTTCTGTCGGCGATTTCCATGGGGGTTCGAATTGTTTGGGATAGGGTATGTCAAATACCTGTCTTTTTGGGAGGCTCTTCGTTTGAGATGGACGCTGTCCCACCCGTAAGCAATAGGTTATTTTTTTTATTTTTTATTTTTTATTATTTTTTATTTTTTTTTTTTTCAAATGGCCAAGCAGGCACTTTGACCTTCGTCATTCGCCTTTATTACAGCGGCCAGAGTGTGAACCATTTAGCCGTCCATTGACGTTGCCCCAGCCGCACCAGAGGGGGCGGATCACATTGCTCCCACAACACAAAACATCCATGCCTTACGTGGGGCTCGAACCCACAATGTGGCGATCGAGCGATTGCTACGGAAATGCTTGCCTTGACCCCTCGACAGCCACGTCTGCAAAAAAAAAAGGGTTAAATGTGTAAAATAATGTTATATATTTTAAAAAAATCATTTTTTAGTCCATTTTTGCTCATTTCAACGTCCAACGTCCACTGTCCCCTTAAGCATCCAATAATAGTCTCAGAAAATATTCATGAGTGTGCACGTTAGGACTGTCTGTAGTAAAGTGGCCCTACTCGATTGAATAAAAGGGGATTGCAGTCCCTCTTAGCGGCGAAATTAAAAAGTTAAGATATCGAACTAGGCAACAAATCGAGATTGACGAATAACAATACAGAAGGCATTTCTTTGACCCAATACGGTTATTTTGGAATGACTGTCCCATTCAGGAAGGATACAATAAACAATACTCACATGCGCAGATATTTAGTACGCAGCCTGTTTTAAAATGCCCTCCATCAGAGATAATACACATTTGAAATCCAGAAAGAATATGACCGCGTACTTTGACAACCATTGCAGGTGCCACCGTGTTAGAGCCCTGATGATACAACTTCTTGAGGAGTATGCACTGCCTTCTGTATAAGTATTTCGTTCGTCCCTGGTGCCGATTCCTACTCATTACATAATGCTCTGCAACGTTATCATTGGCATTTTCTGTTTATTTAGCTTTGTTTTACCAAGTCCGTTATCCTTATTTTTTTCCTTTCCCTACATACATAGTATAATGTGCAAGGAAAGTAGTATGACGGAATCGAAAATTCAAATTCGAGTTTTTGACGGAAGATTGCGTTTCAAGCATCCCTGAACTCGAATCGGACGTTTTTGAAGTAATGTCTGTATGTATGTGTGTTAGTGTCCGCGAGCCTGTGGATACAACATCTCACTAATGAATGGAGCGTTTTGAGCGTAACGTCTTACAATTATTAGGTTAAGTGAATACTGGAACCCTATTGATTTTAAACGCGATTGAACTTTCGAAAGACCCCCAAATTTTCGAAGGGATTTTAGACAAAAGAAACCCATAAAATTCAATAATGTTAAATAAATAATCTTGTTATACGTAATTTTTTATTCTAAAACTAATGACACAAACTTTAGAATGCCAAATAAAACCGTTCTCGAGATACTGCACATTTATCAAATAAATGTATCAAAAGAATTACATAAAAATGCACAGTAATAAGTATCATCAAATATACTTACGGTAAATTTGCGGTAAATTTGCGACATTGGCGACTGTGAATATGGCGAAATGTCACCACCTTAGCGACATTTTACAGTGGTGCCAAACTTACGAAAATGTCGCCAAATTAGCAAAAATGACCACGAATGGATAAATTACTACTAAACACAGTTAGTATAATTCAGTATATTGCTTAGTAGATGTTAACAATATTTCCAATTGTTAAGTTATATTTGAACGAAATATAAGTGCTACTTAAAAATAAGTTTGCATACTTTCATCCAAAAAAGCGGCCAAAGTCAGTATACTTTTCAACCTTAAAAACAATGAGCCTGAGGATCTTCTCCAACATTATTTCGCATTTACCCTGTCACGACTAGCGCCGGTTATATCCGGCATCAACTAAATGCTTCACCCTGGCTAGGGCCTGCTATATCCGGCATCCACTAAATGCGTCGCATTGGCTAACGACATTTGCAGTAACGATACGCAAATTGAACACTACACATTTAACTAGCGCACAAGAAATAGTTCTTGACATGAGTAAAGTATGTTTGTTTTCTACCTTTTTGTGGAGTATCATAGTTAAAAGTAAAGTAATTAAAGTGTACGGTGTGCACTAATGGCACTATAGACCTATTCATTGGGGGAGAAATGATGTCTAGTTCCGCCATCGGGAAAGTATTAAAAGAAGTAAAGTACTTACATTATATGAAAGTCATATGCTGCTCACATCAGATTATTTTTATTCTCTGCTTTAGAGACGCTCAGTCACATTTATTCGATGGGACATCGTCACTTTACTCTGGATAGGCCTAACGTGTACACTCATGGACTTTTCATTACAAAGTTATTGGGGGTGCTTATGGACTTTCCTGGGAACCATACCTATATACTCCAAAAATTTATCCCAATAGATTTCCACTGTCCTCATTTAAAGATGCTGGTTGAGACGAAACCAGCGTCTACTTCACTCTATAAACTTTTTCCTCTTCACTCTGTAAACCTTTTTCCTCTTCACTCAATAAACATTTTTCCTCTTCATTCTGTAAACTTTTTCCCGCTTCACTCTGTAAACATTTTTCCTCTTCACTCTGTAAACTTTCTCCTCTTCACTCTGTAAACATTTTCCCTCTTCATTTTGTAAACGTTTTTCCTCTTCACTTTGTAAAAAGTTTTCCTCTTCACTCTGTAAACTTTTTTCCTCTTCACTCTATAAACTTTTTTCCTCTTCGCTCTATAAACATTTTTCTTCTTCACTCTGTAAACATTTTTCCTCTTCATTCTGTAAACTTTTTTCTCTTCACTCTGTAAACATTTTTCCTCTTCACTCTGTAAACTTTTTTCCTCTTCACTCTAAACTTTTTCTCTTTACTCTATGAACATTTTTCCTCTTCATTCTGTAAACTTTTTTTTCCTCTTCACTCTGTAAAATTTTTCCCTCTCCACTCTATAAACATTTTTCCTCTTCATTCTGTAAACTTTTTTCCTCTTCACTCTGTAAACATTTTTCCTCTTCACTCTGTAAACTTTTTTTCTCTTCACTCTGTAAACTTTCTTCCTCTTCACTCCATAAACAAGTAAAACTATTTTAAATAACTAAGTACAGCCGTTTGTGATGGATGGCACCTCATCTGCATCGGATGCACTATTTCCAACCACTGGCTAATATAACTAATCGGTGATCGCTTATTGAAATAGTTTACATTGTTTCCGGAAGCGGTGTATTTATTTGCACCCGGTATCGAATTTAATTAACGACAAAAGGATTCGAAAATGCTGCTATGTTTAATAACATAATCAACGAAGCGGAATAAATGAATGGGTTGTTACATCCGGGTATATCTCGGATAATTCATTCATTCGAAATGAAAGCTTTGATTTGCGTTCGGATGCTTTGTGTTTATGTCATTTTGTATACACAGAGGGATAATTTAATTTGACAATAACGTAAAATCTATCCCTTGTAGAACTAGTATTTAATACCTATCAAAGACATGAAAACTAACGGACTTGAAAATTTCTTTGCGAATTTTGATATCAATAACATCTGTGGTTGAGGTTTCTCTGGCGGAAAAATGAACCGTTACAAAGAATATAAACACTTTGGACGCCTATGTCCCCGAACCTATTAGATAAAAATGTAAATATGTTTTTCGTTGTGTCAGAAATAGTGTCTATATTATGAATATATAAAATAAATTTTAATATTTCAATATTTTAACATTTTATTTTTTCGTAAAATCTTAGAAAAGTAGCTCACCGCGTGAGCCTTTTTTTTTTTCATTTTTCTAACTTTTACTTGAAATATATAGCAAACTATAAAATATAGATATAAATAGTAAACGAAAAAAATGTGTACTAGAAAATTTAGTTATTAAAATCTATATTTATTATTAAAACAAGAATGATTATTCATGCATAAAGCTTTGATTATGAAACACTTTGCAACTGCAATGCAATTTCATTTAAACATCTCTAAAATGCGATACATTCAGCGGTGATATTTATAAAATTATCACAATACTTCAATAATTTATTATATTTGAAAACTCCATCTAAAACAAATGAAATATTTTCAAATAACGTCATGGAAATATGAATCGCCTGGTTCTCTATGTAAAAGCAGTGAATATTTCATTTATAAATATATTTCCATTCCTTTCATTCAGCGGCGATATTTTCAAAATTATCACAATACTACAGTATTTTATGTTACTTAAAGACATGCAGGTAAAATTACTTTCTAATCCCATGCTTAATTCTTCAGAGTATGATTAAAAAGGGGAACATTTGATGATAAATACCGATAATATTTTGAAAGGAAATTTTATATAATAAAATGATTTCTTTCAATAGCACTTCGATGATTTCGTAAACACTTAATTCCAGAAAGCTGTGCCGAACAAGGCTGCAGCCGATTAAAAACAAGAAAGATCAATCATGCATAAGTATTGATTATGAAACACTTTCCAACTGAAATGCAATTTCATTTAAAAATTTCTAAAACGTGATACATTCAGTGATGATATCTTTTACATTATTACAGTACTACAGTAATTTATTATACTTAAATATTTAAAACTTTATCGAAATATAAATCGGCTGATTCTCTATGCCAAATCAATAAATATTTCATTCATATAACTTGTATTCCAGACTCCAGAGCTAAATAATTCTGCGTGAAAAAATTCAGCAATTCTTATATAACTCACCTTACAATCTCTTGAGATATATGCATTCTGCATAAGTTACAATTAGGCTTCGTTATAGAAATAATAGTAGTTTAAAGATCATTTAAAATCACAATTATTGTAATTGCGTAGGCACGGAATTTAGATACACATATAATACACAGATACACAGATAATATATGTGTGTGTGTGTATGTATTCAAAGTATTGGAATCGTGCCGAAGATCGGAACTCGAATTTTTTCAAAGGATCTACACGTTTTGAGACTTCTAGAACACGAAAGAACTATTTTTAGGGAGACGTTTGTGTGCATAAGGGTGTGTCTGTGTGTATTTCTGTGTGTCTATGAGGATATTGTATCCACTCTAACTGAAAAACTAATGGACCGAATTTCATAAAATTTGATAAGTTTTTTGTGGGAAACCCTGATATTCATTAGATTTTAGAACGATTCGTAATAAAAGAATCTGCCTTCTTTGCGAAATGGCCGGCAAAAATTGCCTTTATCCACTTTAGCTAAAAACTAATGGACCAAATTTAATAAAATTTGGCATATAAATCACTTGTACGTTATTCTGGTACGATTTAGGAAAAAGGAACGGGCTATTGTTGCGAAATGGCCCGCAAAAACCGCTAAACCTAAAGGTAAAAGACAATTATATCAATTAAATGCGTATTTTATACGTGATTTATGACAACAAAAGGAATGAGACTAACCCCATTACTCTAGGACTAGCCGTTCTTGAGATATTTTAGTTTTTTCGCGTTTTCGCTACGCCACCTTTGACACTAAGTCCAGCTATCAAATGAGAACCAAATTTGAGTTTAACGTGCAAACTCACTATCATTTAAAATACTTATGGGTGTTATTTTGTGCAGATAAACTCAAATTATTATTGAAGAAATAAAGAGAACGTGAATATGAGTCCGCAGGGAAAGTCATGTGCTGCTTACATCAGAATTTTTAACAATCTTACAACAATGATTCATAGAAGTGAACGGGGATTATTTGCAGACCATTTGGAAAAAAATGTATGATCTATATTTGAGAATCCAACAAATTTTTGTAGAATAAAATGTTCTAACAATTTAAGCTGTGTATCAAATTTCAACTCTCTAGGACGTAGGAAAGTGCATTAAAATGCCATCAAATAAGTATAAAATGACAGACAGACGACCATCAATCATGAAGAGTTATATAAAATTTTAAAAAAATTGAAAAATTGTTTCTATCATATTTACTTTAATATGTAAAACCTCTCTTATACATAAAATATTTAAACTCTTGGAAAGATATTTATTATAAAATACTCTTTTTTAACACTTTACAACACTTTACTGTCTGTCTGTCTGTCCGTTAGCACGATAACTGCCGTAAAAATGACTTTATCAAAATGAAATTTTAGTATGTTTTCAGACGGTCTGTGGGACCTATGGGAATATAAATAAATAATATCACCCAATTAGTTTTTTATTGAACCCGGGTTGAAAAAATGAAATACATTGAACCCTATGGGACCTAATTTTTCAAACATTTTTTAAGCAAATTTGAAATTCACCAATTACTTTGAAATTTTTAGAAAATATTCACATTATCCCATAAAATATATAAAAAATATTCAGTAATATATGTTAAGTAGTTTTTTAATTAAAAATTATTTAATATACGGAAAAACAACAAATTCAATTAAATTCTGACTTTTGGAATATCTTCCAGAAAGAAAAAAGAGATATATTATATAATAAATATCTTTCCAAGAGTTTAATCATATTGTATACTAGCAGCATACCCGTTCTTCGTACGGAGTATATAATATAAAGAAACTTATAATTCGCAATCATGTGCAAATTCTGTTAAAATATTAACTTTATTGCTCCTAAAGAGAAGTTTAAGAATATCTGTTCTCACTATGCAAGATTATTTTCATGGGCAGGTCTGAAGAGTAAAACATCCTGGTCCCTTTTGTAAGCAAATTTACAGAAAAAAAAAGGAATTGAATCAATATATGCAACCCCTTACTACTTATATATTGTCACAGATTAGAAAATATGCCAGTGTGTTAGTAGAAGATTACCCGTAGTACAATATGAGTGTCAAAAATCTTTGGTAAAAATAAAAGAGATGACGTAATAAATTGAAAATATCAATAATCCCCGTACTCTTTATACCAGAAGGTCGTAATTGATTCCAATATATGCCAATATATATCAAAACATATGCCAATATATTTGTACTACTTATATTCTCGTAGATTAGAAGATATACCCGTGTATTTGTAGAAGATTACTCCTACAACGTACAATATGTGCGTTTAAACAATTTTTGCCATAATAAAACAATTGGATAATAACTTGAAAATATTAATAATCCCTGAATCAATAATCCCCGAAAATATCAATAATAATAACGTTTAAACCTGAAAACCGTAATTGATATTATCCAGTCAAAAATGCTATAAGAAAAATCAAATCGTTCTTTTCTAAAATATATTTTTATATCAATTTATTTATTATTCAAATCGAAAAAATTATTTATTATTCAAATGGAAAAAATAATAATTAAAATTAACAGACAGATTTAATTGAATTGCGTTTCTGAGCAACATGGTATAAGATAGAATCTTCCTCATAAACTGCGAGAATCTTCCTCATAAACTTCGAAATTAAATAACCATTTTGATTTCTTTATACTTTTCATTGTTCAGTAAAAGATTATATAAAATAAACCATGGAGATAGATGTCCCATTTAAATCATGTTTCAAACAATTCATGTTTTCAGAAAGTGACTAATTAGCGCAAAAAATCTCCCAGAGATAATGTTTTAATTCACTTTCAAACGATTTTCAAGCTTTTCGTTTGGATAAACCACGGAGTTAAGAGAGTAGAACTCTTAGGAAAAAGTTTCGTTTTTCATTAGTATCTCGACAACCCCTGGACTTAGACACTCGAAACTTGGGCTAAATTTATAGTGAGCTATTTCAAGGCTATCCACAAAATTTCATCAAATTCGGTTTAGCCGTTCTTCCGTGATGGAGAGATAAACGAAAATTTCGTTTTTTACTAATATCTCGAGAATCATTGATCGTAGAAACTCCAAATATGGACTAAATTTTAAGAGGGACTATTTCCGGGCTACCCACAAAATTTCATCAAATTCGGTTCCGCCGTTCTCTCGTGATGACGGGACAAATAGACAGACAGACAGGTTTTTAATTTTATTTATATAGATTAATGCGAAAGCGTTTTGAAGCGAATACGCAACGCCTAGGCTCGAAGTTGAAATAAGTATTACAAAAACTGATTTTATATATCAACTAGCAGCATACCCGTTCTTCGTACGGAGTATATAATATAAAGAAATTTATAATTCGCAATCATGTGCAAATTCTGTAAAAATATTAAATTTATTGCTCATAAAGAGAAGTTTAAGAATATCTGTTCTCACTCTGCAAAATTATCTTCACGGGCAGATCTGAAGAATAAAACATCCTGGCCCCTTTTGTAAGCAAATTTACAAAAAAAGAAGGAATTGAATCAATATATGCAACCCCGTACTACTTATATTGTCGCAGATTAGAAAATATGCCAGTGTGTTAGTAGAAGCTTACCCGTATTGCAATATGAGTCTCAAAAATATTTGCCAAAATAAAAGAGATGACGTAAATATTGAAAGTATCAAAAATCCCCGTAATCTTAATACCAGAAGGACGTAATTGATTCCAATATATGCCAATATACCTGCACTACTTATATTCTCGTAGATTAGAAGATATACCCCTGCATTTGTAGAAGATTACTCGTACAACGTACTATATATGAGTTTCAACAATTTTCGTCATAATAAAACAATTCCATAATAATTTGAAAATATCAGTAATCCCTAAATCAACAGTCCCCGAAGATATGAATAATAATGGTGTTTGAAACTGAAGACCGTAATTGATATTGTCCAGTCAAAAATTCAATGTCAATGAAATTTATTTTATATACATATTTTTATTATTCAAATCGGAAAAGATTTAATAAAAATCGTATGCCGCATAACATATTGGATCCGTTGCTAAGCGACATGATATCATTTGCTTTAAATAAATTGATGGAAATCATATCATCTGAATAATGCAATCTCCATGGAAGGTTTGGCGACATTTTCGTCGATTTAGCGATAACTTAAAAAATCGCCAAATTAATCGCCAATGGGTACTGTAGAACTGATAGTCCCATTTTGCGACAAATTGACGAAACATCATCACAATACTATCCCCTAACAAAACATAATTAATTTCATTTATTAAGCGCGATTTTATAAATTTCATGATATTTTTATGGATTTAGAAATATTTTTACCAATTTGGTGATATTAAAAAAATTCCTTAAATGTGTTAATAAGTAGGATGGATGGATGGACTGACCGACAAATGCTACAGAAACATCATTTCAGTACTTAATTCTAAAAAAACAAACTTAATTTCATTGATTTGGGTCATTTTTATCAATTTGGAGACATTTCCACTAATTTGGTAAAGTTTAAGAAATGTTACTAAGTTATTAAAAGATATTCCTCTAAATTCGTAGCTCTGAATTTGCAGATCTGAAGAATAAAATATCCTGATCCCGTTTGTATATACTAAATGAAAACACTGAAATTGTATTAGAAGATACATACACCCGTTCTACTCTTTTCCTGCTTCAACAATCGGCAAAATGCATTTATTGAGTAAATCTATATAAATAAAAATAAAAATCTGTCTGTCTGTCTGTCTGTCTGTTTGTCCCATCATCATGGGAGAACGGCTGAACCGAATTTGATGAAATTTTGTGAGTAGCTTGGAAATAGTCCCACTTAAAATTTAGTCCATATATGGAGTTTCTACAGTCAGTGGTTCTCGAGATATTAGTAAAAAACGATATTTTCGTTTGTCTCATCATCACGGGAGAACGGCTGAATCGAATTTGATGAAATTTTGTGGATAGCCTTTAAATAGCCCCCCATAAATTTAGCCCAAGTTTCGAGTATCTAAGACCAGGGGTTGTCGAGATATTAATGAAAAACGAAACTTTTTCTTAGGAGTTCTCCTCTGTAACTCCGTGGTTCATCCAAACGAAAAGCTTGAAAATCGTTTGAAAGTGAATTAAAACTGTATCTCAAAGTTTGGGGGGAGATTTTTTGCACTAATTAGTCACTTTCTGAAAACATCAATTGTTTGAAACATGATTTAAATGGGAAATCTATCTCCTTGGTTTATATTATACAAGCTTTTACTGAAAAATGAAAATTATAAAGAAATAAAAATGGCTATTAAATTTTGCATTTTTTGAGGAAGATTCTATCTTATATCATGTTGCTCGGCAACGGAATGAAATTAAATGTGTTGTTAATATTTATTATTATTTTTTCTATTTGAATAATAAATAAATGGATGTAAAAAATATTTTTAAATGAACGGTTTGATTGTTCCTTTAATTATATAATATAAGTAGTACGGGGTTGCATATATTGATACAATTCCCTTTTTTTGTAAATTTACTTACAAAAGGGGCCAGGATGTTTTATTCTTCAGATCTGCCCATGAAGATAATTTTGCATAGTGAGAACAGATATTCTTAAACTTCTCTTTAGGAGCAATAAATTTAATATCTTAACAGAATTTGCACATGATTGCGAATTATAAGTTTCTTTATATTATATATTCCGTACGAAGAACGGGTATGCTGCTAGTACAATATATGAGTTTATTAGCTTAACACAATATATGAGCTTGAAACCTCTTTGCTAAAATAAATGAAAGTGATGTACGCAGTTCGCAATATATATAATTAAAAGAACAATCAAACCGTTCATTTATAAAATATTTTTTTACATCCATTTATTTATTATACATATAGAAAAAATAATCTATATAAATAAAATTGAAAATCTGTCTGTCTGTCTGTCTGTCTGTCTGTTTGTCCCATCATCACGGGAGAACGGCTGAACCGAATTTGATGAAATTTTGTGGGTAGCTTAGAAATAGCCCCACTTAAAATTTAGTCCATGTTTCGAGTTTCTACGACCAATGGTTCTCGAGATATTAGTAAAAAACGAAATTTTCGTTTGTCTCATCATCATGGAAAAACGGCTGAATCGAATTTAATGAAATTTTCTGGATAGCCTTGAAATAGCCCCCCATAAATGTTGTCCAAGTTTCGAGTTTCTAAGACCAGGGGTTGTCGAGATATTAATGAAAACAAAACTGTTTCTTAGGAGTTCTCCTCTCTAACTCCGTGGTTTATCCAAACGAAAAGCTTGAAAATCGTTTGAAAGGGAATTAAAACTGTATCTCAGAGTTTAGGGGGAGATTTTTTTCACTAATTAGCTACTTTCTGAAAACATCAATTGTTTGAAACATGATTTAAATGGGAAATCTATCTCCTTGGTTTATATTATACAAGCTTTTACTGAAAAATGAAAAGTATCTTCTATATAATAAAAGGCAATGTCTGTGTGTCTGTCTTATACACTATACGTTTCGCGACCGCGCGTCGGAGAGCTACGAAATTTGGCAATCGGAGACCCGGGGGGGAGGGAAGGGGACACGTGAAAACCGATTTTTAAAATTTTAATTATTTTTTTATTTATTTAATGTTTTATGCGATTTCGACCGTTTTTTGCCCTTTTTTCTCCACGATCCAGACATCGTAGAAAAAAACAAATTACACCATCGGAAAGAGCAGAGAATTTCGAGTAAAAATATATCAATTTCAAATCTGAATTTCGATTTCTAATATTTTTTAAAGATTTTAAAACAAAAGTCCCTTTTTGCTCAAGAAAACGATTTTTGGTTTTTAAATTCTCGCATCGTGAAAAGTACTCATAATTTCGACTAATAATTTACATTTTCAGAAAGGTCAAACATCTGGCATTCTTACAAGTCTAATCTGGTCCAGACATAATGAAAATTGCCTTCAGGATCGCAATTTTAAAGACGTCATGATTTTAAATTTCTCGCCGTTCCGCTCGGCGTGGCGCTTCGTTTCTCCCCCGCTGAAGCAGGGAAGGTGGTGGGTGGGGACGTCAAGGTGGAGGTGACGTCACGGTTCTGAATAGAGCGCCTTTGCTCTATATAAATTATTATATTTATATTTTAAATGATGGGACGATCTGGATTTTTTAAATGTATATTTTAACTTTTGGATATTTTAATTTTATGGATATTTTAAATGATGGAACAATGAAACAATGGAATGAGGATGATGGAATTAAGCATATGGTCATTTTAAATTGCAAATTAGCGCGCGGGAAGTTAGCGGTAGGCCCGGGTTCGATTCCCGCCACTGCCAAAACTGCCGCCGTGTTTACGTGGAATACGATCACGTTAAATATGTGGGTCCGTAAGTCCTTCCGAGAGGTTGGTGGTAGGGGAAGGAGGATACGGCCCCTGTGGATGCCTCCCCCACTGGGTTCCCGTCTAAATTGGGTGAATATGTAGAAAGTTATGGAGATTGTCGCGGAGGGCGCGGCAGCCCAGTGGTTAGCGCGCGGGAATTGCACTCAGTAGGCCCGGGTTCGATTCCCGCCACTGCGAAAACTTACGCCACGTTCACGCAGAGTACGATCACTTTAAACATGTGGGTTCGTGAGTCCTTCCGAGAGGTTGGTGGTAGGGGAAGGAGGGTACGGTCTAAATTGGGTGAATAAAAAGAAAGTTATGGAGATTGTCGCGGAGGGCGAAGTAGCCCAGTGGTTAGCGCGCGGGAATTGCACGCGGTAGGCCCGGGTTCGATTTCCGCCACTGACATGCAGTACGATCACGTTAAACATATGGGTCCGTATGTTTTTCCGAGAGGTTGGTGGTAGGGGAAGGAGGGTACGTTCCCTGTGGATGCCTCCCCCACTGGGTTCCGGTCTAAATTGGGTGGCACATCCTGGCCGTCCAACCAGTTACCAGGCCCGGGTTCGATTCCCAAAATTGCCGCCGTGTTTACGCGGAGTACGAGCACGTTAAACATGTGGGTCCGTGAGTCCTTCCGAGAAGTTGGTGGTAGGGGAAGGAGGGTACGGTCTAAATTGGATGAATAAAAAGAAAGTTATGGAGATTGTTGCGTAGGGCAAAGTGGCCCAATGGTTAGCGCGCGGAAATTGCACTCGGTAGGCCCGGGTTCGATTCCCAAAATTGCCGCCGTGTTTACGCGGAGTACGATCACGTTAAACATGTGGGTCTGTAAGTCCTTCCGAGAGGTTGGTGGTAGGGGAAGAAGGGTACGGTCCCTGTGGATGCTTCTCCCACTTGGTTCCGGTCTAAATTGGGTGAATAAAAAATAAGTTATGAAGAATATCGCGGAGGGTGAAGTACCCCAGTGGTTAGTGCGCGGGATTTGCACTTGGTAGGCCCGGGTTCGATTCCCAAAATTGCCGAATAAAAATAAATTTATGGAGATTCTCGCGGATGGCACGGTAGCCCAGTGGTCAGCGCGCGGGAATTTCACTCGGTAGGCCCGGGTTCGATTCCCGCCATTGCCAAAACTGCAGCCGTGTTCACGCGGAGTACGATCACGTTAAACGTGTGGGACTGCAAGTCCTTCCGAGAGGTTTGTGGTAGGGGAAGGAGGGTACGGTCTCTTTGGATGCCTCCCCCATTGGGTTCCGGTCTAAATTGTGTGGCACTTCCTGGCCTTCCAAGCAGTTACCTTACACCTTTCTGGTAGGTCGCGCCAACGAGTTTGCCACGGTCAGAATTTTCAAGGGTAGCGAACAGGCTGGTCGCCAAAGGCGGCTAGTAAATAATAAAAGGCAATGTCTCTGTGTCCGTGTGTCTGTGTGTCTGTGTGTCTTATACACTATACGTTTCGCGACCGCGTGTCGGAGAGCTACGAAATTTGGCAATCGGAGACCCGGGGGGGAGGGAAGGGGACACGTGAAAACCGATTTTTAAAATTTTAATTATTTTTTTTGTTATTTAATGTTTTATGCGATTTCGACCGTTTTTTGCCATTTTTGCCCTTTTTTTCCCACGATCCGGACATCGTAGGAAAAAACAAATCACACCATCGGAAAGAGCTGACAATTGCGAGTAAAAATATATCAATTTCAAATCTGAATTTCGATTTCTAATATTTTTTAAAGATTTTAAAACAAAAGTCACTTTTTGCTCAAGAAAAGTATTTTTGGTTTTTAAATTTTCGCATAGTAAAAAGTACTCATAATTTCGACTAATAATTTACATTTTTAGAAAGGTCAAACATCTGGCATTCTTACAAGACCAATCTGGTCAGGAAATATTCCGTATTGCCCACAGGATCGGGATTTTAAAAGTTTCCGAATTTCAATTTCTCGGCGTTCCGCTCGGCATGCCGCTTCTTAACCGGCGTTTCTCCCCCGCAGAAGGAAGGAAGGTGGTGGGTGGGGACGTCAAGGTGGAGGTGACGTCACGGTTCTGAATAGAGCTCCTTTAATCCATATAAATTATTATATTTATATTTTAAATGATGGAACGATATGGATTTTTTAAATGTATATTTTAACTTTTGGATATTTTAAATGATGGAACAATGAAACAATGGAATGAGGATGATGGAATTAAGCATATGGTCATTTTAAATTGCAAATTAGCGCGCGGGAAGTTAGCGGTAGGCCCGGGTTCGATTCCCGCCACTGCCAAAACTGCCGCTGTGTTTATGTGGAATACGATCACGTTAAATATGTGGGTCCGTAAGTCCTTCCCAGAGATTGGTGGTAGGGGAAGGAGGATACGGCCCCTGTGGATGCCTCCCCCCCTGGGTTCCCGTCTAAATTGGGTGAATATATAGAAAGTTATGGAGATTGTCGCGGAGGGCGCGGCAGCCCAGTGGTTAGCGCGCGGGAATTGCACTCAGTAGGCCCGGGTTCGATTCCCGCCACTGCCAAAACTTACGCCACGTTCACGCAAAGTACGATCACGTTAAACATGTGGGTTCGTGAGTCCTTCCGAGAGGTTGGTGGTAGGGGAAGGAGGGTACGGTCTAAATTGGGTGAATAAAAAGAAAGTTATGGAGATTGTCGCGGAGGGCGAAGTAGCCCAGTGGTTAGCGCGCGGGAATTGCACGCGGTAGGTCCGGGTTCGATTTCCGCCAATGACACGGAGTACGATCACGTTAAACATATGGGTCCGTATGTTTTTCCGACAGGTTGGTGGTAGGGGAAGTAGGGTACGTTCCCTGTGGATGCCGCCCCCACTAGGTTCCGGTCTAAATTGGGTGGCACATCCTGGCCGTCCAACCAGTTACCTTACACCTTTCTGGTAGGTCGCGCCAACGAGTTTGCCACGGTTGGAATTTGCCACGAACAGCATTTTCAAGGGTTGCGAACAGGCTGGTCGCCAAAGGCGGCTAGTAAAGAAATAAAAATGGCTATTAAATTTTGTATTTTATGAGGAAGATTCTATCTTATATCATGTTGCTCGGCAACGGAATGAAATTAAATGTGTTGTTAATATTTATTATTATTATTTCTATTTGAATAATAAATAAATGGATGTAAAAATATATTTTTAAATGAACGGTTTGATTGTTCTTTTAACTATATAAATTGCCGACCGCGTACATGACTTTCATTTATTTTAGCAAATTGGTTTCCAGCTCATATATTGTGTTTAGCTAATAAACTCATATATTGTGTTTACCCAATAAATTCATTTAGCCGATTGTTGAAGCAGAAAAAGAGTAGAACGGGTGTATGTATCTTCTAATACAATTTTAGTGTTTTCATTTATTATATACAAACGGGATCAGGATATTTTATTCTTCAGATCTGCAAATTCAGAGCTACGAATTTAGCGGAATATCTCTAAATAACTTGGTAACTTCTCTTAAACTTTACCAAATTAGCGGAAATGTTTCCAAATTTATAAAATTGGCGCAAATCAATGATTTGTTTTTTAGAATAGAGTACTGAAATGATCTTTCGGTAGCATTTGTCGATCAATCCATTCATCCTACTTAGTAACACATTTAACGGATTTTTTTAATATCACGAAATTGATAAAAGTATTTGTGAGTCCATAAAAATATCCTGGAATAGATAAAATCGCGCTTAATAAATGAAAATAATTGTATTTTGTTAGGGGATAGTATTGTGATGATGTTTCGTCAATTTGTCGCAAAATGGGTCTATCTGTTCTACAGTCCCACTTGGCGATAAATTTGGCGATTTTTTAAGTTATCGCTAAATTGACTAAAATGTCGCCAAACCTTCCATGGAGATCGCATTATTCAGACGATATGATTTCCATCAATTTATTTGAAGCAAATGATATCATGTCGCTTAGCAACGGATCCAATGTGTTATGCCGCATACGATTTTATATTAAATCTTTTCCGATTTGAATAATAAAGATATGTATATAAAATAAATTTCATTGGCATTGCATTTTTGACTGGATAATATCAATTACGGTCCCCAGGTTTAAGCATTATTATTATTGATATTTTCGGGGACTGTTGATTCAGGGATTATTGATATTTTCAAGTTATTATGCCATTGTTTTATTATGCTGAAAATTGTTGAAACTCATATATAGTACTTTGTACGAGTAATCTTCTACAAATGCATTATATCTTCTAATCTATGAGAATATAAGTAGTACAGGTATATTGGCATATATTTTGTTATATATTGGCATATATTGGAATAATTTACAATTACGTCTTCTGGTATAAAGATTACGGGGATTATTGATATTTCCCATTTATTACGTCATCTCTTTTATTTTGGCAAATATTTTTGAGACTCATATTGTAATACGGGGAATCTTCTACTAGCACACTGGCATATTTTCTAATCTGCGACAATATAAGTAGTACGGGGTTGCATATATTGATACAATTCCCTTTTTTTGTAAATTTACTTACAAAAGGGGCCAGGATGTTTTATTCTTCAGATCTGCCCATGAAGATAATTTTGCATAGTGAGAACAGATATTCTTAAACTTCTCTTTAGGAGCAATAAATTTAATATCTTAACAGAATTTGCACATGATTGCGAATTATAAGTTTCTTTATATTATATATTCCGTACGAAGAACGGGTATGCTGCTAGTACAATATATGAGTTTATTAGCTTAACACAATATATGAGCTTGAAACCTCTTTGCTAAAATAAATGAAAGTGATGTACGCAGTTCGCAATATATATAATTAAAAGAACAATCAAACCGTTCATTTATAAAATATTTTTTTACATCCATTTATTTATTATACATATAGAAAAAATAATCTATATAAATAAAATTGAAAATCTGTCTGTCTGTCTGTCTGTCTGTCTGTTTGTCCCATCATCACGGGAGAACGGCTGAACCGAATTTGATGAAATTTTGTGGGTAGCTTAGAAATAGCCCCACTTAAAATTTAGTCCATGTTTCGAGTTTCTACGACCAATGGTTCTCGAGATATTAGTAAAAAACGAAATTTTCGTTTGTCTCATCATCATGGAAAAACGGCTGAATCGAATTTAATGAAATTTTCTGGATAGCCTTGAAATAGCCCCCCATAAATGTTGTCCAAGTTTCGAGTTTCTAAGACCAGGGGTTGTCGAGATATTAATGAAAAACAAAACTGTTTCTTAGGAGTTCTCCTCTCTAACTCCGTGGTTTATCCAAACGAAAAGCTTGAAAATCGTTTGAAAGGGAATTAAAACTGTATCTCAGAGTTTAGGGGGAGATTTTTTTCACTAATTAGCCACTTTCTGAAAACATCAATTGTTTGAAACATGATTTAAATGGGAAATCTATCTCCTTGGTTTATATTATACAAGCTTTTACTGAAAAATGAAAAGTATCTTCTATATAATAAAAGGCAATGTCTGTGTGTCTGTCTTATACACTATACGTTTCGCGACCGCGCGTCGGAGAGCTACGAAATTTGGCAATCGGAGACCCGGGGGGGAGGGAAGGGGACACGTGAAAACCGATTTTTAAAATTTTAATTATTTTTTTATTTATTTAATGTTTTATGCGATTTCGACCGTTTTTTGCCCTTTTTTCTCCACGATCCAGACATCGTAGAAAAAAACAAATTACACCATCGGAAAGAGCAGAGAATTTCGAGTAAAAATATATCAATTTCAAATCTGAATTTCGATTTCTAATATTTTTTAAAGATTTTAAAACAAAAGTCCCTTTTTGCTCAAGAAAACGATTTTTGGTTTTTAAATTCTCGCATCGTGAAAAGTACTCATAATTTCGACTAATAATTTACATTTTCAGAAAGGTCAAACATCTGGCATTCTTACAAGTCTAATCTGGTCCAGACATAATGAAAATTGCCTTCAGGATCGCAATTTTAAAGACGTCATGATTTTAAATTTCTCGCCGTTCCGCTCGGCGTGACGCTTCGTTTCTCCCCCGCTGAAGCAGGGAAGGTGGTGGGTGGGGACGTCAAGGTGGAGGTGACGTCACGGTTCTGAATAGAGCGCCTTTGCTCTATATAAATTATTATATTTATATTTTAAATGATGGGACGATCTGGATTTTTTAAATGTATATTTTAACTTTTGGATATTTTAATTTTATGGATATTTTAAATGATGGAACAATGAAACAATGGAATGAGGATGATGGAATTAAGCATATGGTCATTTTAAATTGCAAATTAGCGCGCGGGAAGTTAGCGGTAGGCCCGGGTTCGATTCCCGCCACTGCCAAAACTGCCGCCGTGTTTACGTGGAATACGATCACGTTAAATATGTGGGTCCGTAAGTCCTTCCGAGAGGTTGGTGGTAGGGGAAGGAGGATACGGCCCCTGTGGATGCCTCCCCCACTGGGTTCCCGTCTAAATTGGGTGAATATGTAGAAAGTTATGGAGATTGTCGCGGAGGGCGCGGCAGCCCAGTGGTTAGCGCGCGGGAATTGCACTCAGTAGGCCCGGGTTCGATTCCCGCCACTGCGAAAACTTACGCCACGTTCACGCAGAGTACGATCACTTTAAACATGTGGGTTCGTGAGTCCTTCCGAGAGGTTGGTGGTAGGGGAAGGAGGGTACGGTCTAAATTGGGTGAATAAAAAGAAAGTTATGGAGATTGTCGCGGAGGGCGAAGTAGCCCAGTGGTTAGCGCGCGGGAATTGCACGCGGTAGGCCCGGGTTCGATTTCCGCCACTGACATGCAGTACGATCACGTTAAACATATGGGTCCGTATGTTTTTCCGAGAGGTTGGTGGTAGGGGAAGGAGGGTACGTTCCCTGTGGATGCCTCCCCCACTGGGTTCCGGTCTAAATTGGGTGGCACATCCTGGCCGTCCAACCAGTTACCAGGCCCGGGTTCGATTCCCAAAATTGCCGCCGTGTTTACGCGGAGTACGAGCACGTTAAACATGTGGGTCCGTGAGTCCTTCCGAGAAGTTGGTGGTAGGGGAAGGAGGGTACGGTCTAAATTGGATGAATAAAAAGAAAGTTATGGAGATTGTTGCGTAGGGCAAAGTGGCCCAATGGTTAGCGCGCGGAAATTGCACTCGGTAGGCCCGGGTTCGATTCCCAAAATTGCCGCCGTGTTTACGCGGAGTACGATCACGTTAAACATGTGGGTCTGTAAGTCCTTCCGAGAGGTTGGTGGTAGGGGAAGAAGGGTACGGTCCCTGTGGATGCTTCTCCCACTTGGTTCCGGTCTAAATTGGGTGAATAAAAAATAAGTTATGAAGAATATCGCGGAGGGTGAAGTACCCCAGTGGTTAGTGCGCGGGATTTGCACTTGGTAGGCCCGGGTTCGATTCCCAAAATTGCCGAATAAAAATAAATTTATGGAGATTCTCGCGGATGGCACGGTAGCCCAGTGGTCAGCGCGCGGGAATTTCACTCGGTAGGCCCGGGTTTGATTCCCGCCATTGCCAAAACTGCAGCCGTGTTCACGCGGAGTACGATCACGTTAAACGTGTGGGACTGCAAGTCCTTCCGAGAGGTTTGTGGTAGGGGAAGGAGGGTACGGTCTCTTTGGATGCCTCCCCCATTGGGTTCCGGTCTAAATTGTGTGGCACTTCCTGGCCTTCCAAGCAGTTACCTTACACCTTTCTGGTAGGTCGCGCCAACGAGTTTGCCACGGTCAGAATTTTCAAGGGTAGCGAACAGGCTGGTCGCCAAAGGCGGCTAGTAAATAATAAAAGGCAATGTCTGTGTGTCCGTGTGTCTGTGTGTCTGTGTGTCTTATACACTATACGTTTCGCGACCGCGTGTCGGAGAGCTACGAAATTTGGCAATCGGAGACCCGGGGGGGAGGGAAGGGGACACGTGAAAACCGATTTTTAAAATTTTAATTATTTTTTTTGTTATTTAATGTTTTATGCGATTTCGACCGTTTTTTGCCATTTTTGCCCTTTTTTTCCCACGATCCGGACATCGTAGGAAAAAACAAATCACACCATCGGAAAGAGCTGACAATTGCGAGTAAAAATATATCAATTTCAAATCTGAATTTCGATTTCTAATATTTTTTAAAGATTTTAAAACAAAAGTCACTTTTTGCTCAAGAAAAGTATTTTTGGTTTTTAAATTTTCGCATAGTAAAAAGTACTCATAATTTCGACTAATAATTTACATTTTTAGAAAGGTCAAACATCTGGCATTCTTACAAGACCAATCTGGTCAGGAAATATTCCGTATTGCCCACAGGATCGGGATTTTAAAAGTTTCCGAATTTCAATTTCTCGGCGTTCCGCTCGGCATGCCGCTTCTTAACCGGCGTTTCTCCCCCGCAGAAGGAAGGAAGGTGGTGGGTGGGGACGTCAAGGTGGAGGTGACGTCACGGTTCTGAATAGAGCTCCTTTAATCCATATAAATTATTATATTTATATTTTAAATGATGGAACGATATGGATTTTTTAAATGTATATTTTAACTTTTGGATATTTTAAATGATGGAACAATGAAACAATGGAATGAGGATGATGGAATTAAGCATATGGTCATTTTAAATTGCAAATTAGCGCGCGGGAAGTTAGCGGTAGGCCCGGGTTCGATTCCCGCCACTGCCAAAACTGCCGCTGTGTTTATGTGGAATACGATCACGTTAAATATGTGGGTCCGTAAGTCCTTCCCAGAGATTGGTGGTAGGGGAAGGAGGATACGGCCCCTGTGGATGCCTCCCCCCCTGGGTTCCCGTCTAAATTGGGTGAATATATAGAAAGTTATGGAGATTGTCGCGGAGGGCGCGGCAGCCCAGTGGTTAGCGCGCGGGAATTGCACTCAGTAGGCCCGGGTTCGATTCCCGCCACTGCCAAAACTTACGCCACGTTCACGCAAAGTACGATCACGTTAAACATGTGGGTTCGCGAGTCCTTCCGAGAGGTTGGTGGTAGGGGAAGGAGGGTACGGTCTAAATTGGGTGAATAAAAAGAAAGTTATGGAGATTGTCGCGGAGGGCGAAGTAGCCCAGTGGTTAGCGCGCGGGAATTGCACGCGGTAGGTCCGGGTTCGATTTCCGCCAATGACACGGAGTACGATCACGTTAAACATATGGGTCCGTATGTTTTTCCGACAGGTTGGTGGTAGGGGAAGTAGGGTACGTTCCCTGTGGATGCCGCCCCCACTAGGTTCCGGTCTAAATTGGGTGGCACATCCTGGCCGTCCAACCAGTTACCTTACACCTTTCTGGTAGGTCGCGCCAACGAGTTTGCCACGGTTGGAATTTGCCACGAACAGCATTTTCAAGGGTTGCGAACAGGCTGGTCGCCAAAGGCGGCTAGTAAAGAAATAAAAATGGCTATTAAATTTTGTATTTTATGAGGAAGATTCTATCTTATATCATGTTGCTCGGCAACGGAATGAAATTAAATGTGTTGTTAATATTTATTATTATTATTTCTATTTGAATAATAAATAAATGGATGTAAAAATATATTTTTAAATGAACGGTTTGATTGTTCTTTTAACTATATAAATTGCCGACCGCGTACATGACTTTCATTTATTTTAGCAAATTGGTTTCCAGCTCATATATTGTGTTTAGCTAATAAACTCATATATTGTGTTTACCCAATAAATTCATTTAGCCGATTGTTGAAGCAGAAAAAGAGTAGAACGGGTGTATGTATCTTCTAATACAATTTTAGTGTTTTCATTTATTATATACAAACGGGATCAGGATATTTTATTCTTCAGATCTGCAAATTCAGAGCTACGAATTTAGCGGAATATCTCTAAATAACTTGGTAACTTCTCTTAAACTTTACCAAATTAGCGGAAATGTTTCCAAATTTATAAAATTGGCGCAAATCAATGATTTGTTTTTTAGAATAGAGTACTGAAATGATCTTTCGGTAGCATTTGTCGATCAATCCATTCATCCTACTTAGTAACACATTTAACGGATTTTTTTAATATCACGAAATTGATAAAAGTATTTGTGAGTCCATAAAAATATCCTGGAATAGATAAAATCGCGCTTAATAAATGAAAATAATTGTATTTTGTTAGGGGATAGTATTGTGATGATGTTTCGTCAATTTGTCGCAAAATGGGTCTATCTGTTCTACAGTCCCACTTGGCGATAAATTTGGCGATTTTTTAAGTTATCGCTAAATTGACTAAAATGTCGCCAAACCTTCCATGGAGATCGCATTATTCAGACGATATGATTTCCATCAATTTATTTGAAGCAAATGATATCATGTCGCTTAGCAACGGATCCAATGTGTTATGCCGCATACGATTTTATATTAAATCTTTTCCGATTTGAATAATAAAGATATGTATATAAAATAAATTTCATTGGCATTGCATTTTTGACTGGATAATATCAATTACGGTCCCCAGGTTTAAGCATTATTATTATTGATATT
Organism: Amaurobius ferox; assembly: GCA_951213105.1. Taxonomy (NCBI): domain Eukaryota; kingdom Metazoa; phylum Arthropoda; class Arachnida; order Araneae; family Amaurobiidae; genus Amaurobius; species Amaurobius ferox. The sequence continues at coordinate 148,518,660 of OX578137.1, read as the reverse complement.
TTCGGGGACTGTTGATTCAGGGATTATTGATATTTTCAAGTTATTATGCCATTGTTTTATTATGCTGAAAATTGTTGAAACTCATATATAGTACTTTGTACGAGTAATCTTCTACAAATGCATTATATCTTCTAATCTATGAGAATATAAGTAATACAGGTATATTGGCATATATTTTGTTATATATTGGCATATATTGGAATAATTTACAATTACGTCTTCTGGTATAAAGATTACGGGGATTATTGATATTTCCCATTTATTACGTCATCTCTTTTATTTTGGCAAATATTTTTGAGACTCATATTGTAATACGGGGAATCTTCTACTAGCACACTGGCATATTTTCTAATCTGCGACAATATAAGTAGTACGGGGTTGCATATATTGATACAATTCCCTTTTTTTGTAAATTTACTTACAAAAGGGGCCAGGATGTTTTATTCTTCAGATCTGCCCATGAAGATAATTTTGCATAGTGAGAACAGATATTCTTAAACTTCTCTTTAGGAGCAATAAATTTAATATCTTAACAGAATTTGCACATGATTGCGAATTATAAGTTTCTTTATATTATATATTCCGTACGAAGAACGGGTATGCTGCTAGTACAATATATGAGTTTATTAGCTTAACACAATATATGAGCTTGAAACCTCTTTGCTAAAATAAATGAAAGTGATGTACGCAGTTCGCAATATATATAATTAAAAGAACAATTAAACCGTTCATTTATAAAATATTTTTTTACATCCATTTATTTATTATACATATAGAAAAAATAATCTATATAAATAAAATTGAAAATCTGTCTGTCTGTCTGTCTGTCTGTCTGTTTGTCCCATCATCACGGGAGAACGGCTGAACCGAATTTGATGAAATTTTGTGGGTAGCTTAGAAATAGCCCCACTTAAAATTTAGTCCATGTTTCGAGTTTCTACGACCAATGGTTCTCGAGATATTAGTAAAAATCGAAATTTTCGTTTGTCTCATCATCATGGAAAAACGGCTGAATCGAATTTAATGAAATTTTCTGGATAGCCTTGAAATAGCCCCCCATAAATGTTGTCCAAGTTTCGAGTTTCTAAGACCAGGGGTTGTCGAGATATTAATGAAAAACAAAACTGTTTCTTAGGAGTTCTCCTCTCTAACTCCGTGGTTTATCCAAACGAAAAGCTTGAAAATCGTTTGAAAGGGAATTAAAACTGTATCTCAGAGTTTAGGGGGAGATTTTTTTCACTAATTAGCCACTTTCTGAAAACATCAATTGTTTGAAACATGATTTAAATGGGAAATCTATCTCCTTGGTTTATATTATACAAGCTTTTACTGAAAAATGAAAAGTATCTTCTATATAATAAAAGGCAATGTCTGTGTGTCTGTCTTATACACTATACGTTTCGCGACCGCGCGTCAGAGAGCTACGAAATTTGGCAATCGGAGACCCGGGGGGGAGGGAAGGGGACACGTGAAAACCGATTTTTAAAATTTTAATTATTTTTTTATTTATTTAATGTTTTATGCGATTTCGACCGTTTTTTGCCCTTTTTTCTCCACGATCCAGACATCGTAGAAAAAAACAAATTACACCATCGGAAAGAGCAGAGAATTTCGAGTAAAAATATATCAATTTCAAATCTGAATTTCGATTTCTAATATTTTTTAAAGATTTTAAAACAAAAGTCCCTTTTTGCTCAAGAAAACGATTTTTGGTTTTTAAATTCTCGCATCGTGAAAAGTACTCATAATTTCGACTAATAATTTACATTTTCAGAAAGGTCAAACATCTGGCATTCTTACAAGTCTAATCTGGTCCAGACATAATGAAAATTGCCTTCAGGATCGCAATTTTAAAGACGTCATGATTTTAAATTTCTCGCCGTTCCGCTCGGCGTGACGCTTCGTTTCTCCCCCGCTGAAGCAGGGAAGGTGGTGGGTGGGGACGTCAAGGTGGAGGTGACGTCACGGTTCTGAATAGAGCGCCTTTGCTCTATATAAATTATTATATTTATATTTTAAATGATGGGACGATCTGGATTTTTTAAATGTATATTTTAACTTTTGGATATTTTAATTTTATGGATATTTTAAATGATGGAACAATGAAACAATGGAATGAGGATGATGGAATTAAGCATATGGTCATTTTAAATTGCAAATTAGCGCGCGGGAAGTTAGCGGTAGGCCCGGGTTCGATTCCCGCCACTGCCAAAACTGCCGCCGTGTTTACGTGGAATACGATCACGTTAAATATGTGGGTCCGTAAGTCCTTCCGAGAGGTTGGTGGTAGGGGAAGGAGGATACGGCCCCTGTGGATGCCTCCCCCACTGGGTTCCCGTCTAAATTGGGTGAATATGTAGAAAGTTATGGAGATTGTCGCGGAGGGCGCGGCAGCCCAGTGGTTAGCGCGCGGGAATTGCACTCAGTAGGCCCGGGTTCGATTCCCGCCACTGCGAAAACTTACGCCACGTTCACGCAGAGTACGATCACTTTAAACATGTGGGTTCGTGAGTCCTTCCGAGAGGTTGGTGGTAGGGGAAGGAGGGTACGGTCTAAATTGGGTGAATAAAAAGAAAGTTATGGAGATTGTCGCGGAGGGCGAAGTAGCCCAGTGGTTAGCGCGCGGGAATTGCACGCGGTAGGCCCGGGTTCGATTTCCGCCACTGACATGCAGTACGATCACGTTAAACATATGGGTCCGTATGTTTTTCCGAGAGGTTGGTGGTAGGGGAAGGAGGGTACGTTCCCTGTGGATGCCTCCCCCACTGGGTTCCGGTCTAAATTGGGTGGCACATCCTGGCCGTCCAACCAGTTACCAGGCCCGGGTTCGATTCCCAAAATTGCCGCCGTGTTTACGCGGAGTACGAGCACGTTAAACATGTGGGTCCGTGAGTCCTTCCGAGAAGTTGGTGGTAGGGGAAGGAGGGTACGGTCTAAATTGGATGAATAAAAAGAAAGTTATGGAGATTGTTGCGTAGGGCAAAGTGGCCCAATGGTTAGCGCGCGGAAATTGCACTCGGTAGGCCCGGGTTCGATTCCCAAAATTGCCGCCGTGTTTACGCGGAGTACGATCACGTTAAACATGTGGGTCTGTAAGTCCTTCCGAGAGGTTGGTGGTAGGGGAAGAAGGGTACGGTCCCTGTGGATGCTTCTCCCACTTGGTTCCGGTCTAAATTGGGTGAATAAAAAATAAGTTATGAAGAATATCGCGGAGGGTGAAGTACCCCAGTGGTTAGTGCGCGGGATTTGCACTTGGTAGGCCCGGGTTCGATTCCCAAAATTGCCGAATAAAAATAAATTTATGGAGATTCTCGCGGATGGCACGGTAGCCCAGTGGTCAGCGCGCGGGAATTTCACTCGGTAGGCCCGGGTTCGATTCCCGCCATTGCCAAAACTGCAGCCGTGTTCACGCGGAGTACGATCACGTTAAACGTGTGGGACTGCAAGTCCTTCCGAGAGGTTTGTGGTAGGGGAAGGAGGGTACGGTCTCTTTGGATGCCTCCCCCATTGGGTTCCGGTCTAAATTGTGTGGCACTTCCTGGCCTTCCAAGCAGTTACCTTACACCTTTCTGGTAGGTCGCGCCAACGAGTTTGCCACGGTCAGAATTTTCAAGGGTAGCGAACAGGCTGGTCGCCAAAGGCGGCTAGTAAATAATAAAAGGCAATGTCTGTGTGTCCGTGTGTCTGTGTGTCTGTGTGTCTTATACACTATACGTTTCGCGACCGCGCGTCGGAGAGCTACGAAATTTGGCAATCGGAGACCCGGGGGGGTGGGAAGGGGACACGTGAAAACCGATTTTTAAAATTTTAATTATTTTTTTTGTTATTTAATGTTTTATGCGATTTCGACCGTTTTTTGACCTTTTTGCTCTTTTTTCTCCACGATCCGGACATCGTAGAAAAAAACAAATCACACCATCGGAAGAGCAGAGAATTTCGAGTAAAAATATATCAATTTAAAATCTGAATTTCGATTTCTAATATTTTTTAAAGATTTTAAAACAAAACTCACTTTTTGCTCAAGAAAACGATTTTTGGTTTTTAAATTCTCGCATAGTAAAAAGTACTCATAATTTTGACTAATAATTTACATTTTTAGAAAGGTCAAACATCTGGCATTCTTACAAGTCCAATCTGGTCAGGAAATATTCCGTATTGCCCACAGGATCGGGATTTTAAAAGTTTCCGAATTCCAATTTCTCGGCGTTCCGCTTCGTTTCTCCCCCGCTGAAGGAGGGAAGGTGGTGGGTGGGGACGTCAAGGTGGAGGTGACGTCACGGTTCTGAATAGAGCTCCTTTGCTCTATATAAATTATTATATTTATATTTTAAATGATGGGACGATATGGATTTTTTAAATGTATATTTTAACTTTTGGATATTTTAAATGGATATTTTAATTTTATGGATATTTTAAATGATGGAATAATGAAACAATGGAATGAGGATGATGGAATTAAGCATATGGTCATTTTAAATTGCAAATTAGCGCGTGGGAAGTTAGCGGTAGGCCCGGGTTCGATACCCGCCACTGCCAAAACTGCCGCCGTGTTTACGTGGAATACGATCATGTTAAATATGTGGGTCCGTAAGTTCTTCCGAGAGGTTGGTGGTAAGGGAAGGAGGATACGGCCCCTGTGGATCCCTCCCCCACTGGGTTCCCGTCTAAATTAGATGAATATATAGAAAGTTATGGAGATTGTCGAGGAGGGCGCGGCAGCCCAGTGGTTAGCGCGCGGGAATTGCACTCAGTAGGTCCGGTTTCGATTCCCGCCACTGCCAAAACTTACGCCACGTTCACGCAGAGTACGATCACGTTAAACATGTGGGTCCGTGAGTCCTTCTGAGAGGTTGGTGGTAGGGGAAGGAGGGTACGGCCTAAATTGGGTGAATAAAAAGAAAGTTATGGAGATTGTCGCGGAGGGCGAAGTAGCCCAGTGGTTAGCGCGCGGGAATTGCACGCGGTAGGCCCGGGTTCGATTTCCAAAATTGCCGCCGTGTTCACGCGGAGTACGATCGCGCGGAATAAACATGTGTGTCTGTAAATCCTTTCGAGAGGTTGGTGGTTGGGGAAGGAGGGTACGGTCCCCGTGGGTGCCTCTCCCACTGGGTTCCGGTCTAAATTCGGTGAATAAAAAGAAATTTATGGAAAATGTCGCGGAGGGCGAAGTACACCAGTGGTTAGCGCGCGGGAATTTCACTGGGTAGGCCCGGGTTCGATTCCCGCCACTGCCAAAACTGCAGCCGCGTTCACCCGGAGTACGATCCCGTTAAACAAGTGGGATCGTAAGTCCTTCCGAAAGGTTGGTGGTAGGGGAAGGAGGGTACGGTCCCTGTGGATGTCTTCCCCACTGAGTTCCGGTCTAAATTGGGTGGCACTTCCTGGCCGTCCAAACAGTTACCTTACACCTTCTGGTAAGGTCGCGCCAGCGAGTGTGCCACGGTTACAATTTGCCACGGTCAGAATTTTCAAGGGTAGCGAACAGGCTGGTCGCCAAAGGCGGCTAGTCTTAAATAATAAAAGGCAATGTCTGTGTGTGTGTGTCAGTGTGTCTGTGTGTCTGTCTGTCTTATACACTATACGTTTCGCGACCGCGCGTCGGAGAGCTACGAAATTTTGCAATCGGAGACCCTGGGGGGTGAGAAGGGGACACGTGAAAACCGATTTTTAAAATTTTAATTATTTTTTTTGTTATTTAATGTTTTATGCGATTTCGACCGTTTTTTGACCTTTTTGCTCTTTTTTCTCCACGATCCGGACATCGTAGAAAAAAACAAATCACACCATCGGAAAGAGCAGAGAATTTCGAGTAAAAATATATCAATTTCAACTCTCAATTTCGATTTCTAATATTTTTTAAAGATTTTAAAACAAAAGTCACTTTTGGCTCAAAAAAACGATTTTTGGTTTTTAAATTCTCGCATAGTGAAAAGTACTCATAATTTCGACTAATAATTTACATTTTTAGAAAGCTGAAATATCTGGCATTCTTACAAGTCTAATTTGGTCCAGAAATAATGAAAATTGCCTTCAGGATCGCAATTTTAAAGACGCCATGATTTTAAATTTGTCGGCTACCGGCTCAGTTCTTCAACGGCATTTTCCTCCCATCCGCAGTAGTTTCTTCCCCGTCTCCATGGAGACCGCGCTTTCGGTTTTAAATGAATTACGAGCATAAGTGTTGTATACATCGGGCGAAATTATTATATTTATATGATATTTTAAATGGATATTTTAAATAATTTAAATGATTGAATTATGGTGGTTTGAATTGTGGTGATGTATTTGAAATTATTATATTTATGGATTGGTGGAACGATATGGATGATTTTTTGATTTTAAATGGATATTTTAATTTATGGATATGTTAATTTATAGATATTTTAAATGGATATTTTAATTTTATGGCTATTTTAAATGATAGAACGATGGAACGAGGATGGTGGAATTAAGAGCCTAGCATATGGTCATTATAAATTTAAATTAGCGCGCGGGAAGTTAGCGCGCGAGAATTGCACTCGGTAGGCCTGGGTTCGATTCCCGCCACTGATGCGGAGTACGATCACCTTAAACATATGGGTCGATAATTCCTTCCGAGAGGTTGGTGGCAGGGAAAGGAGGGTACGGTCTCTGTGGATGCCTCCCCCACTGGGTCCTGGTCCAAATTGGGTGAATAAAAAGAAAGTTATGGAGATTGTCGCGGAGGGCGCGGTAGCCCAGTGGTTAGCGTGCGGGAATTTCACTCGGTAGGCCCAGGTTCGATTCCCTCCACTGACAAAACTGCTGCCGTGTTCACGCGGAGTACGATCACGTTAAACATGTGGGTCCGTAAGTCCTTCCGAGAGGTTGGTGGTAGAGGAAGGAGGGTACGGACCCTGTGGATGACTTTCCCACTGGGTTCCGGTCTAAATTGGGTGAATAAAAAGAAGGTTATGGAGATTGTCGCGGAGGGCGCGGTAGCCCAGTGGTTGGCGCGCGGGAATTGCACTCGGTAGGCTCGGGTTCGATTGCCGCCACTGCCAAAACTGCTGCCATTTTCACACGGAGTACGATCACGTTAAACATGTGGATCCGTAAGTCCTTCCGAGAGGTTGTTGGTAGAGGAAGGAGGGTACGGACAATGTGGATGCCTCCCCTACTGGGTTCCGGTCTAAATTGGGTGAATAAAAAGAAGGTTATGGAGATTGACGCGGAGGGCGCGGTAGCCCAGTGGTTAGCGCGCGGGATTTGCACTAGGTAGGTCCGGGTTCGATTCCCGCCATTGCCAAAACTGCCGCCGTGTTCAGGCGGAGTGCGATCACGTTAAACATGCGGGACCTTAAGTCCTTCCGAGAGGTTGGTGGTAGGGGAAGGAGGTTACGGTCCCTGTGGATGCCTCCCCCACTGAGTTCCTGTCTAAATTGGGTGGCACTTCCTGGCCCTCCAAACAGTTACCTTACACTTTACTGGTAGGTCGCGCCAGCGAGTGTGCCACGGTTAGAATTTGCCAAGGTCAGAATTTTCAAGGGTAGCGAACAGGCTGGTCGCCAAAGGCGGCTAGTAAATAATAAAAGCCAATGTCTGTGTGTCCGTGTGTCTGTGTGTCTGTGTGTCTGTGTGTCTGTGTGTCTTATACACTATACGTTTCGCGACCGCGTGTCGGAGAGCTACGAAATTTGGCAATCGGAGACCCGGGGGGGAGGGAAGGGGACACGTGAAAACCGATTTTTAAAATTTTAATTATTTTTTTGTTATTTAATGTTTTATGCGATTTCGACCGTTTTTTGCCATTTTTGCCCTTTTTTTCCCACGATCCGGACATCGTAGGAAAAAACAAATCACACCATCGGAAAGAGCTGACAATTGCGAGTAAAAATATATCAATTTCAAATCTGAATTTCGATTTCTAATATTTTTTAAAGATTTTAAAACAAAAGTCACATTTTGCTCAAGAAAAGTATTTTTGGTTTTTAAATTCTCGCATAGTAAAAAGTACTCATAATTTCGACTAATAATTTACATTTTTAGAAAGGTCAAACATCTGGCATTCTTACAAGACCAATCTGGTCAGGAAATATTCCGTATTGCCCACAGGATCGGGATTTTAAAAGTTTCCGAATTTCAATTTCTCGGCGTTCCGCTCGGCATGCCGCTTCTTAACCGGCGTTTCTCCCCCGCAGAAGGAGGGAAGGTGGTGGGTGGGGACGTCAAGGTGGAGGTGACGTCACGGTTCTGAATAGAGCTCCTTTAATCCATATAAATTATTATATTTATATTTTAAATGATGGAACGATATGGATTTTTTAAATGTATATTTTAACTTTTGGATATTTTAAATGATGGAACAATGAAACAATGGAATGAGGATGATGGAATTAAGCATATGGTCATTTTAAATTGCAAATTAGCGCGCGGGAAGTTAGCGGTAGGCCCGGGTTCGATTCCCGCCACTGCCAAAACTGCCGCTGTGTTTATGTGGAATACGATCACGTTAAATATGTGGGTCCGTAAGTCCTTCCGAGAGGTTGGTGGTAGGGGAAGGAGGATACGGCCCCTGTGGATGCCTCCCCCACTGGGTTCCCGTCTAAATTGGGTGAATATATAGAAAGTTATGGAGATTGTCGCGGAGGGCGCGGCAGCCCAGTGGTTAGCGCGCGGGAATTGCACTCAGTAGGCCCGGGTTCGATTCCCGCCACTGCCAAAACTTACGCCACGTTCACGCAAAGTACGATCACGTTAAACATGTGGATTCGTGAGTTCTTCCGAGAGGTTGGTGGTAGGGGAAGGAGGGTACTGTCTAAATTGGGTGAATAAAAAGAAAGTTATGGAGATTGTCGCGGAGGGCGAAGTAGCCCAGTGGTTAGCGCGCGGGAATTGCACGCGGTAGGTCCGGGTTCGATTTCCGCCAATGACACGGAGTACGATCACGTTAAACATATGGGTCCGTATGTTTTTCCGAGAGGTTGGTGGTAGGGGAAGTAGGGTACGTTCCCTGTGGATGCCGCCCCCACTGGGTTCCGGTCTAAATTGGGTGGCACATCCTGGCCGTCCAACCAGTTACCTTACACCTTTCTGGTAGGTCGCGCCAACGAGTTTGCCACGGTTGGAATTTGCCACGAACAGCATTTTCAAGGGTTGCGAACAGGCTGGTCGCCAAAGGCGGCTAGTAAAGAAATAAAAATGGCTATTAAATTTTGCATTTTATGAGGAAGATTCTATCTTATATCATGTTGCTCGGCAACGGAATGAAATTAAATGTGTTGTTAATATTTATTATTATTATTTCTATTTGAATAATAAATAAATGGATGTAAAAATATATTTTTAAATGAACGGTTTGATTGTTCTTTTAACTATATAAATTGCCGACCGCGTACATGACTTTCATTTATTTTAGCAAATTGGTTTCCAGCTCTTGTGTTTAGCTAATAAACTCATATATTGTGTTTACCCAATAAATTCATTTAGCCGATTGTTGAAGCAGAAAAAGAGTAGAACTGGTGTATGTATCTTCTAATACAATTTTAGTGTTTTCATTTATTATATACAAACGGGATCAGGATATTTTATTCTTCAGATCTGCAAATTCAGAGCTACGAATTTAGCGGAATATCTCTAAATAACTTGGTAACTTCTCTTAAACTTTACCAAATTAGCGGAAATGTTTCCAAATTTATAAAATTGGCGCAAATCAATGATTTGTTTTTTAGAATAGAGTACTGAAATGATGTTTCGGTAGCATTTGTCGATCAATCCATTCATCCTACTTAGTAACACATTTAACGGATTTTTTTAATATCACGAAATTGATAAAAGTATTTGTGAGTCCATAAAAATATCCTGGAATAGATAAAATCGCGCTTAATAAATGAAAATAATTGTATTTTGTTAGGGGATAGTATTGTGATGATGTTTCGTCAATTTGTCGCAAAATGGGTCTATCTGTTCTACAGTCCCACTTGGCGATAAATTTGGCGATTTTTATAAGTTATCGCTAAATTGACTAAAATGTCGCCAAACCTTCCATGGAGATGGCATTATTCAGACGATATGATTTCCATCAATTTATTTGAAGCAAATGATATGTCGCTTAGCAACGGATCCAATGTGTTATGCCGCATACGATTTTATATTAAATCTTTTCCGATTTGAATAAAGATATGTATATAAAATAAATGACATTGACATTGCATTTTTGACTGGATAATATCAATTACGGTCTTCAGGTTTAAACATTCTTATAATTGATATTTTCGAGGACTGTTGATTCAGGGATTATTGATATTTTCAAGTTATTATGCCATTGTTTTATTATGACGAAATTTGTTGAAACTCATATATAGTACTTTGTACGAGTAATCTTCTACAAATGCATTATATCTTCTAAACTATGAGAATATAAGTAGTACAGGTATATTGGCATATATTTTGATATATATTGGCATATATTGGAATCAATTACGACCTTCTGGTATAAAGATTACGGGGATTTTGATATTTCCAATTTATTATGTCATCTCTTTTATTTTGGCAAATATTTTTGAGACTCATATTGTAATACGGGTAATCTTCTACTAGCACACTGGCATATTTTCTAATCTGCGACAATATAAGTAGTACGGGGTTGCATATATTGATACAATTCCTTTTTTTTTGTAAATTTGCTTACAAAAGGGGCCAGGATGTTTTATTCTTCAGATCTGCCCATGAAGATAATTTTGCATAGTGAGAACAGATATTCTTAAACTTCTCTTTAGAAGCAATAAATTTAATATTTTAACAGAATTTGCACATGATTGCGAATTATAAGTTTCTTTATATTATATATTCCGTACGAAGAACGGGTATGCTGCTAGTAATAAATATTAACAACACATTTAATTTCATTTCGTTGCCGAAGAACAGGATATAAGATAGAATCTTCCTCATAAATTGCAAAATTATATAGCCATTTTGATCTCTTTATACTTTACATCGTTAAGCTTGTGAAAGATGAACCATGGAGGTAGATTTTTCCGTTTAAATTCATGTTTCAAACAATTCATGTTTTCCTATAGTGACTAATTAATACAAAAATCCTGCACCAAACTCAGAAATAGAGTTTTATTTCATTTTGGCGTTTTAAACAAACAATTTTCATCCTTTCCCTTTGGATAAACCACGGAGTTGGAGAGTAGATCTCCTAAGAAAAAGTTCCGTTTTTCATTAATATCTCGACAACCCCTGGTCTTAGAAACTCGAAACTTGGACAAATTTTATGGGGGGCTATTTTAAGGCTATTCTCAAAATTTCATTAAATTCGGTTTAGCCGTTTTCCCGTGATGATGAGACAAACGAAAATTTCGTTTTTTACTAATATCTCGAGAACCACTGGTCTTAGAAACTCAAAACATGGACTAAATTTAAGTGGGTGTATTTCTAGGCTACCCACAAAATTTCATCAAATTCGGTTCAGCCGTTCTCCCGTGATGATGGGACAAACAGACAGACAGACAGATTTTAAATTTTATTTATATAGATGAGAGAGTATTCACATTTTAAAATAAATTTGGTAGATAACAATTTTTCAATTTTTGTTTTAATTTTATATGACTCTTCATGATATACTTATTTGATGGCATTTTTAATGCACTCTCCTACGTCCTGGAGAGTTAAAATTTGGTACACAGCTTAAATTTGTTGAACATTTTATTCTACAAAAATTTGGTGGATCTTTAAATATAGATCATACATTTTTTTTCGAAATGGCCTGCAAATAATCCCCGTTCACTTCTATAAATCATTGTTGTAATATTGTTAAAAATTCTGATGTGGGCAGCACATGTCTTTGCCTGCAGACTCATATTCACGTTCTCTTTATTTCTTCAATAATAATTTGAGTTTATCTGCACAAAATAACAGGTATAAGCATTTTAAATGACATTGAATTTGCACGTTAAATTTAAATTTGGTTCTCATTTAATAACTGGACTTACTGTCAAAGGTGGCGTAGCGAAAACGCGAAAAAACTAGAATATTTCAAGAACGGCTTGTCCTAGCGTAATGGGGTTAGTCTTATAGTTTTTGTTGTCAAAAATCACGTATAAAATAAGAATTTAATTGATACAATTGAGCACACGTAGTCTTTCATTTTTATATTTAACGATTTTTGAATGCCATTCCGCAAAAACAATCCGTTCCTTTTCCCGAATCGTACTAGAATAACCTACAAATGATTTATATACCAAATTTCGTTAAATTTGGTATATAAATCACTTGTAGGTTATTGAAATATTATACAGCAAATTTTGTTAAATTTGTTCCATTTGTTTTTAGCCAGAGTGGATAAAGGCAATTTCTGCCGGCTATTTCGCAAAGAATGCAGATTCTTTTATTACGAATCGTACTATAATCTAATAAACATCAGGATTTCACACAAAAAACATACCTACCAAATTTTATGAAATTCGGTCCATTAGTTTTTCAATTAGAGTGGATGTAATGTCCTCACAGACACACAGAAACATACACCGATACACCCTTACACACACACAGACGTCTTCCAAAAAATAGTTTTTTCGTTTTCTAGAAGTCCCAAAACGTGTAGATCCTTCGAAAATTCGAGTTCCGATCTTCGGCACGATTCCAATACTTTGAATACAGACACATACACACACGCACGCACACACATCTATATTATCTGTGTATCTGTGTATTATCTGTGTATCTAAATTCCGTGCCTATGCAATTACAATAGTTGTGATTTTAAATGATCCCTAAACTTTTATTATTTCTTCAACGAAGCCTAATTTTAACTTATGCAGAATGCAAATATCTCAAGCGATTGTAAGTGAGTTACATAAGAATTGCTGAATTTTTTACACAAAATTATTTAGCTCTGAAGTCTGGAATACAAGTTATATGAATGAAATATTCATTGATTTTGCATAGAGAATCAGATGATTTATATTGCGATACAGTTTTAAATATTTAAGTATAATAAATTAGTGTAGTACTGTGATAATGTAAAAGATATCACCACTGAATGTATCACATTTTAGAAATTTTTAAATGAAATTGCATTTCAGTTGGAAAGTGTTTCATAATCAATGCTTATGCATGATTGATTTTTCTTGTTCTTTCTGTAGGACATAGTAAGAGTCAGAATTTAATTGAATTTGTTTTTCTCCCTATATTAAATAATTTTTATTTAAAAAACTACATAACATATTTTACTGAATTTTTTCTTATATATTTTATGGGATAATTTGAATATTTCCTAAAACTTTCGAAGCAATTTGTAAATTTTAAATTCTCTTAAAAAATGTTTGAAAAATTAGGTCCCGTACGGTTCAATGTATTTCATTTTTTCAACCCGGGTTCAATCCAAAACAAATTGAATAATATTACTCATTTATATTCCCATAGGTCCCACAGACCATCTGAAAAACATACTAAAATTTCCTTTTAATAAAGTCATTTTTACGACAGTTATCATGCTAACAGACAAACAGACAGACAGACAGAATGAACAAACTCATAAACACTTTTCAACCATGTTGTAAAGTGTTAAAAAGCTCTTATAGTTTTCAAGTAATCGCCTTGCTAAGTTAAAGAAGATTGCAAATTTTCCGTTTTACAAATTTTTAATACTTATATCTCAAAAACTAAAATAACAGCCAGCTTTGCAGATAAGAAAGGATTTGCGGCTCTTTGAATGCCTTTCAAGTGTATAGAATTAGATTTTTGATCCAACTATTTTTTTTCATACTTTCAATCGATATATCTTCAAAACTATAAAAGATAGATAGAAATAATAAGGGACAAAAATATTTATGAGAAAATTCAGTTTCTAAATCTATATTTATTTTTAAAAAAGTTCTTATAGTTTCGAGTAATCGTCTTGGCAATTTGAAGAAGTATGAAAATTTTCCTTTTTTCAAGTTTGTAATGCTTATATCTTAAGAACTGAAAATGATAGTTATTAGCAATAAGCAAGAATTTATAGCTCTTTGAAACCCTATAAGTGCATATAATCATATTTTGAGCCGAAATGGTTTTACATGAATGGTTTTGCAAAATAAAACTCGACTTTTGTGATATCGAGAAAAATAAAGTCCATCGGACTGAAGCCACCTCCGATTTGCTTTTAATAAGTTTTGTTTAACAATATGTGGCGCGTAGCTTCAAAAATAATCGTTTTAATCAAACTGACACCGTTAGGCTTTGTCTCATTTTTTATTCTATAAGTATGCAGCCTTCTATGTAACAGAGGGATTCTGAAAGTTCTAGAAAATCTGTTAGACCCGTCCCTTGTTTGCCCTCTGAGGGAGAAATATCGAAAATCCCGCTCCTTTTCTAGACAATGTCTTGTTGGCGATACCATAAACGTCAAAAGCTTTTCAGCCTTCTAGGTAACCTGGGAATTCTGGAACGTCTAGAAAGGCAAAAACACATTAGACAATTCTTAAATTGTTGTTCCGAACTTGATATTTACTTTATTTTGTTTAAAACAAGTATCTAACGTGTGAGACTCCACTTAGCTTAATCATGCATTTATATTCCATGTTAACAGATATACCCGACGTAACTCGTGATTTAAAATATGGGGGAAAATCTTAGCAGATTCATGTTTCTAACATTCCATTCTAATTCCATTATTAAAACATTGAATTTTATTCCTGTATAAAAAATAAAAGTATAAACGGAAACAAATCTGAAGAATAAAACATCCTGGTTCCATTTGTACACCAATGTACAAAAATGTGAAGTTTGGTAAATACACGACAAAATGAAGACGCTGAAATAGTAGTAAAAGCTAATCCTGAACCATTTTTATCTCGTTGCAGCAATCAGTTGAACACATTTGAAAATATAGGAATTTCAAAAATAGTTTATTAAGATATTACGGTAATCTTATATTCCATGTCTGTAACTGATATAAAAATATGATACCTTTTATTTATTAAATTAAATTCCCCTAAAAGGAAGCATTAAAATTTCTATTCTCTCTTTACGAAATGATCTACACAGGTAGATATTAACGTAAGGTATACCCATGCAATTTTAATCCTTTTTCAACAATCGATTAAACACAATAGAAAATATAAGTTTCAAAAATCTTTGAAAAAATTAAGATGACTGAAAATATCAATTGTAACATTCCCGCTATCTTATATCCCGAGGAGGTAACTGATACAGTCCAAACTAACATATAATACGGTTCATTTATAAAATTGATTTTCTATCCGTTTCTTTGTTATTTAAATCGTACAAATAAAACAAAATCATCTACGGAATAAACTCATTTGATTTCATTCCGTTGCTAAGCAACACGATATAATTTTCATCGAAAAAAGTTTTGGAAAATAATAATCTGCATAATACAACCTCTATGGAATAATTAATTTTGCATTTTCTGAATCTCGACAGGTCCTAAAAACTGGAAACATAAATAACAATACAAAATTTAAAAAACAATCCGTCAATATCTGTGGATTTGTATACGGAATAGATAGATAAACAAACAGATCTTCAATTATTATACTCAATAGAAGGATTTAATAAACCGTTTCTTTCTCTCTCATAAGCTTTCGATCACAAGTCATTTTTTAAATTCTACGATTTTTTCTTAATTCTTTAAGAATTTGTTTCAGAAATTTGGCAACTACTTTGATACCAAATAATCGTACGCATTTTTTGTTGTATACTGTTTCAATACTATTTACTTTCAAACAATAGTTCAAACCATCATTTCGACTTTGCTACCACCACTGATACAAGAATTGTTGCGTTCCGTAGCCATACAGTTACATAGCCATTACGTTCCATAGCTCTACAAATTCTAAATTTTAGAGTTTTGGATCCTTCCGAATGTGTTCGATGTGTACAGGTCATAAATGGGCTTTGCCGTTCAAATCTCTGATTCAAAAATTGTCGAGAGGAAATACATTTATTGTACAATAGTATAACTAATTGAGTTTTCTGTGGCAAGATTAATTATGATTATTGAAATGCTAATACTAATAATCCGTGTAAAATACCACAAGGAATTCATGTACAAATTCTTAATATTCTAATAAAATATACAGTTAAAAACACGGAGCTTAAAATTATGTAACGTCCGAACTTGTTTCTAATCTCGATCAAAATTTCTTTAAGTCAACAAATACAGACGTTCACACAACTGCACAATACAGAAGGTTCTTTGTGATCTATAGTAACAATTTTCAAAATGCATCTTTAATGATCCTATACATTACCACTATCCTTAGGCAATTTTTACTGTAGGAAGCTTATTTTATCTGTTGACACGTTGATACAACTTTCTGAACACCTTACCATACACCCGACAGAATTACCTATAAAATAGCCGGGAAATCGTGTTTTATTTCCCCCAGAAAAAGAAAATTTTCCCTCATAAAGGAAATGCTATAAATGAATAAGAATAATTGCGTATATAAAAGCAAAAAATACACCAAGGGATAAAATGTTTATAGTATGAAGGGATTTTCTCACCTTTCTGTTTTTCTGTTTTATCCCCAAGATACCAATTTTCGGTCAAAAAATTTCCTCTGTGAGGGAAAATTATCAACATCTAACATAACTGGTACTTAATCGCCTCTATCGAACTCACAAGAATCCTTTACATTCTCAGTAAAATTGAAGCACAAGAAACGTCTAATTACTTTCCCTATATACATAGTATAATGTATAGGTAAAGCACAGTGACGGTGTCGAATTCGAATTTTCGACGGAAGAAATCGTTTTAAGCGCCGTTGAACACGAATCATGCGTTTTTCAGGTGATGTATGCATGTGCGTGTATGCGTGGTATGTGTGTGTGTGTGTGTGTGTGTGTTTATGTTCAATGTGTGTGTCCGCGAGTCTGTGGACTAGATACCTCACGAAAGAAGAGTTTCAAAAACAATTTGATACGATTACTACAATCAGTGAATACTGAAACCCTTTCTGTTTTGAAAGCAATCAAATCTTCGGAAGCTTCCCCCCCCCCTCCCCTTCCAATTTTTGAATGAATTTTTGAAAAATGTAAGAAAAATATTTTCATAAAAAAAAAAATAGCTCGTCCTTTAGAGAATGTATCTCAATATGTTCCTTGTAATCCACAGAGTCACACATCGAAAAATATCTGATATGGACAACATATGACTTTCCTTATTAAATGCAATAAATTTACCCCTTTTACAGTTAAAAAATAATATATAAGATCCACGGTACTGTGTTTTTAACGTTGAATTGTACATTTGGCGATTTTCCGGATGACATGCAATACTGTTTCAAAGTACCCAATAAACTTATATTTCACGCAACTCGAAATTAACAATTACCAATATTGATAGCATCCTCAATAAGCAATATATTGGCCATATATTAAAATATTTTAATAATTAATTCATCTATTAGGCGTCATTTTCATCAATTTAGAGCAATTTTTGCAATTTTAACGGCATTTTTATCGCTTTGGTAACATTAAAAAAAGTCGACAAGTTAACGACGTCCCGCTAAATTTCTTGGACGAACGGGCGGATAAATGGGTTATTCTTATAGTCTCTTTTTTTTCCCAAGATATTGAATGTTCATCAATGAGACGTCATTTCATTGATTTTACATCTTTTATCAATTTGGCGA
Source organism: Amaurobius ferox (assembly GCA_951213105.1). Taxonomy (NCBI): domain Eukaryota; kingdom Metazoa; phylum Arthropoda; class Arachnida; order Araneae; family Amaurobiidae; genus Amaurobius; species Amaurobius ferox. The sequence goes on along the minus strand of OX578137.1, from coordinate 148,501,054 downwards.
CAATTTCGTTAATTTAACAATATTTAAAAAAGTCAACAATTTTTCGATATTCCACCAAAATCGTCGCAGAAATCTCGCCAAGAGTTGTGAACTGAAAAATAAGTTATTCTTATAACGATAAATGACTGGGGCCAACGGCCGTACCGTGCTGAAAACACCGGTTCTCGTTAGATCACCGAAGTGAAGCAGCATCGGGCGCGGTTAGTACTTGGTGGGTGACCACCTCGGAACGCCGCGTGCTGTTGGCCATCTCGGGTGCGGTATCCCCGTGGTTTGCGCGCTAGATTTGCACGCTGCCACAAATGCCGCCGTGTTCATGCGGAGTACGATCACGTTAAACATGTGGGTCCGTAAGTCCTTCCGAGAGGTTGGTGGTAGGGGAAGGAGGGTACGGTCCCTGTGGATGCCTCCCCCACTGGGTTCCGGTCTAAATTGGGTGGCACTTCCCGGCCGTCCATACAGTTACCTTACACCTTTCTGGTAGGTCGGACGGTCTGGGTCTCAACAACAACAACGATAAATGACTATTGGCATTCAACTACAAAAGTATTACTCAAAGTATATTTTCTCATAAATGGAACGAGCTAGGTCCACGAAAATAATGTCACCAAATTTATCACATGATATTTCATATGAAAAGTGAATATATTTCACAATCGGCAATTCCGGCCTCTATTTTTATTTTTTTTTATTCGATTCAAAATGTTTCAAAACGGACAAAAGTATACAAATTTTTATTCTCCGAGCTGTATTTCATGTTTTGTGAGCAGTCAAACTTCGTCTTTCTGACTGTGGCGGGAAAACGGTCCATTTTGGCGCGCACGGAATGTGACGTCACAATGTTCGTCCGCGGCTCCCGCTTTTGAGAATTGGTGCATAAGTTTAGTTACATTCTGAAAGTTTCGATAATAATAATTGTTTCTTCCGTCCCAAACTTCCGAATAGTTATAAGTATTGTATGGCTCCAATGTGCCCGACTGCTAGTTTTACATCATCAGATAAAATATTTATGTCTGTGCCAAAAAATGTTTTTCGTGAAAAATTAGATGAAGCGCAGGTAGCCAGATTGTAAATAAAATTCACCACTGTCATTAAAGAGTGTTCGTTACGTATGTTATGTTAATAAATCAGTGACTGTATAATCCAAATTTCATAGCCATTTTATGAGAGGTTTTTTCTTTATGATTTAATAAACTTTGAAAATCCACTACTGGTGTCCACTACTGTTTCGACACTCTACTTTTAGTTTTGCTACTACGAATGAATTTAAAGCCAGATTCAAAGTGGATTATTGACTTTGTACCCGGTTTAGTGTGCGATGTTCGCAGTTAGTTAGTTTAGTGAATATAAAAAATTCCGTGCATAAAATTTTTTTATATCTGTATATACTACAGTGAGCAGTTGTAATTTAGTATTTTATTAAGTGCATGTGCTTCTGAAAAGTTATAAAATAGATTTTATCTAAAAAAATAAATCACAAATTTGAAACATTGCACGAAAGAAATAGAAATTAAATGGAAAATAATTTAAAATTCCTTCACCCATTCAGAATCATAAATGATTTACTATTTATTATAGGTTTTAAAATATAATATTATAACAAACAATTTAAAACTGCTTCTATTAAAAACAAATTATTAGATATTATATTTAGAATCCTCACAAATCATATAAATATAATAAAAAAATTTATGCATAAAAATATATGTACATATAAACATAAATACATAAATATTATTTTTAATTCCTAGGAAAAATACACCGCTCAATCTAAACTTTCGATTTAAATTTACTGTATAACAAACTTAACTATAAAGGGCTATTTGCACTCAAAAAATTACGGAGCAAATTAAAAAAAAAGAAAGGAAATATATATATATATATATATATATATATATATATACATATATATATATATATATATATATATATATATATATATATATATATCCATATTTCAACAAGTAGGAAGTAAAGACACTGAGCTGCAGCAATCGTGATGTTTTAAATATTGCAACTTTCCCAGCAATTGGAAAATCCAGGTTAAAAACTACGCTATCGAAATTATAACCACTTGATTCAAAAGCCAATTATATACACTTTTAAAAGAGCTACAAATTCTTGCTTATTGTTCATAACTAGCACTTTTAGTTTTTGAGATATAAGCATTACAGACTTGTAAAATGAAACATTTTCAATCTTCTTTAACTTGTCACAACGATTACTTGAAAACTAAGTCAGTATGGTTCAATATATTAGCTTTTTTCTTTCAAAAATTAGATTCAGAAACTAAATTTGCTGATACATATTTTTATCGCTTGCTATTTATATCTATCGTTTGAAGTTTGAGTGAAAGTAGTAAAAATTAAAAAATCACTCTCTCGGATAGACGCTTTAAGTGTTTTCTAAAAAAGTTCCAAAGTATTAAAATTCTTTCATATATTCATAATCTGGACCAATGAAACAAGAAAAAATTATGTACATTTTTATCTATCACGCTCGGAGAAATTGGCGTCCAAAGTGTTTGCATTTTTCGTAATGCTCCGATTTCCACCACAGATATCTTAAACGTAAATATAATTCACATAATAATAATAATTATTATTATTATTATAATAATAAACATTGAAGAGAAGGGTATCAAGTTTACATTTCGAGCTTCAACTGTCACAAAATGTTTATTATTTCTGAAAGAGAGCGCAATCGCAGTAAAATCGATCTTAGGCAAATTATCTGATTGCCCTTTAACAAAACCAGAATCCATGTTTACAATAAAATAAAATAAGGAATAAATAATTTAAACTCAAGCTGACCAAGAACAAATGGGTAAAATAATTATAAACAAATTGTAAACAAAATTAAACGCCAACTACTTGCAAATATCTCAGTAGAAACACCACTTAGTAGAATGTTGCATCACAGGTCGAACAGGCATTGTGACGTCACAGCCAATCACGGGCCGTTTTATGTTTGAGTAGATTTTGAGCTTTTTCATCTCTTGATATTTAAATAAATAATTATTTTAGGAGATTTTCGCTAGGATATTTGAAACCAGAAAAAATTCTCTATAAATATCAATTGGTTTTAAGAGCTTTTAAGAAAATTGGAATTGTCCATTATTAATATATTTTTATGGGATTTTCTGATAAATTTATTTTTAAAATGTGCAATATCTCGAGAAGAATTCATGCCACCGTTCTAAAGTTTGTACCAATCGCTTTTTAATGAAAAATTACATAAGAATTGACTCTTTGTGTAAATTTATTAAAGGTTTTGATTTATTAAAGGTTTTGATTTATTAAAGGTTTTGATTTATTAAAAATTTTGATTTATTAAAGGTTTTGATTGGATCCTCTGGTCAAATTGAACCCGGCATTGACAGTAAATTGCTGTGCTCAGCTACTTGGTGACCATTTGAAGCCGTTTATGGACTTCACGCACCACAATAACAACGGGATGTTCCAGGATGATAATGTTCCGTGTCACCGGAACCCATATTGCTCGCGATTAGTTTGAGGAGTATTCTGGATAATTCCAGCACACGATTTGGCCATCTAGATCACCAGACATAAACCCCTTGCAGCATATCTGGGATATGATTGAAAGAAACATTTGTGCACAAATTCCAAAACCTAACACAACCACGCAATTATAGGCTGATATCGAGACAGCATAGCTGAACAATTCTCCGGAAGACTTCCGCCGACTAGTTGAGTCCATGCCACTTCGAGTTGTTGCACTTCGCACTTCGTCGAGCTAAACAAGGCCCAAAATGATATTAGAGAGGTATCTCATGACTTTTGGCTCTTGAATATATATATATATATATATATGTGTGTGTGTATCATTCTATTTTACTTCATATTAAAGTATATCTTCCTTTGTCTAATATAAAAATCATGATCAATTATAGATTCGTCAAAACCAACGGAAGGAAATTATTCAACTATAACAAAATTTGTCAAGATGTTGCATCAAATAATGTAGATTCTTGTAATTGTCATGAGAATATTCATAGTGGCACTCATCATAAACACATAATTTCCGGAAATTTGGATTTTATTAAGAACAAAAGACTTAAAAACCTCATTCAACTCGGTACAAAGTACCGTATACAAGAATTTAAAAATGTTTATGAAGAATTTTATAATGATCTCGACATCTTCATTTATAGACTGGCGGTAAAACACAGTTTACCAGTACAAGCATTTAATGAGTGGAAATATAATTTTTACTTAGCTTTTTGTCACTACTACCCGCAGCATAGCAAAAACAAAAGAGAAATTACAGTTCCATCCTCTATCAAGCAATTTAAAGAGGAATATGTTTTAACATATACCGATAAAATTGTATCAAATTACGCTTTCACTTGTAAGAAGTTCTATGTGGATACACTAAACAAAAGTTACAGGGACAGTGAAATGTATGCTTTAATACCCAGTAACGCATTGATACTGACAAAAAGAATAAAAGCACTTTACAAAAGAATTGGAATGGATATTAAAACAATAAAATATCCATATTTGGTCCTCATCCCTAAATTACACAAAATACCTGTCAAGTTTCGAACTGTGACGGTGGGATGTGGTTCATATTTGGAAAAAGCAAACAAAAAACTTCTGGATTTACTCAAAATAGTTATGCATGATATTAAAAACATAACTCTATCATGATAAAAAACGGACGGGAACTGATAAACCGGATGAAATTTTGCCATAACGATATCAACTTTAAAAGTTACGACTTTCGAGATATTTTTAACAATATTGATTTAACTAATTTACAATTAATTCTGAAAGATCTACATGAAGAATACGATTTAAAACAATTTATAACCTATAGAAGAAACATGGACTTGGTGGAATTGGTATTAAAAGAAAACATACTTCACGACGGAAGCAATTTTTACAAGCAAATCAAGGGCATACCTATGGGAGGGAGTTGCTCGTCAATACTAGCAGATATCTATCTATCTAAATACGAAAGAGGCACCCATATCCTATCGGAAATGCCTTACTTCCGTTACGTCGATGATGTGTTAATTGGGGGCTATGAAAACACCCCTTGCTTTGACTTTTCATTCTACCCAAGCGAATTGGACCATATTGAAAATCCAGAGTGTGAAGACGGATCGGTGAAATTCTGGAATTTAGCAATAAAAAAAACACCAGAAATATGGAATATATACAGAGTTACACGACAAAAGAGAATCATACAGGATCAATATAAATCATATAATCGACTGGAATTCAAACCTTACAAAGTATGTCTTCAGAAATATAATAATTGGTCACTTTAGAAGAAACCAAAATTACAATAATTTTAGGAAAGACTGCATTTACAAATGTAAAAAATTTGCAGAGGAAGCTATAAAAAGAAATTATCCAATCAAATTTATACAACATTATTACAATTCATTTTTTACGAAAAGTTGTAATCTAAATATTGATAAGTGAGGTTTAGTATTCATAACTACGAAACTGTTATCCTGATATATCTCTGCGCATGAGCAACTTTACTCTTATAAGGAGATGTTCCATTGGGTTAGATTGACGGATGTTCCTCTTTCAAAATTCGTTTACTTCTTTGGTTCTGAATCTGTTCTGGTGCTTTTGTTTTCGCACATTTGGAGGACTGACCATGGAATTATGTTGGTGCCGTGAGCGTTACCCGGGTTGCAAAAGCTGCTTTAAGCGGGAAAGGGGTGTCGCAATCCACCCCTGCCATTTTTATGTAATTCATATGGTCACTCCCGTCCTTATCTGCTTATATTCATGTATTCTACTAGGGAATTTGAGCAGCATTTGAGCCTCCTCCTTTATAGTGAATCGTTCTTTAAATTTCAGGCTTCTATAGGAAATATCCTATTTTTGTTTCACTTTATTGTAATATATATATATATATATATATATATATATATATATATATATATATATATATATATATATATATATATATATATATATATATATATATATATATATATATATATATATATATATATATATATGAATGAAAGTAGAAAAGAACGGGAGTGACCATATGAATTACATAAGAATGGTAGGGGTGGATTGCGACACCCCTTTCCCGCTTAAAGCAGCTTTTACAACCCGGGTAACGCTCACGGAACCAACATAATTCCATGGTCAGCCTCCCAAATGTGCGAAAATAAAAGCACCAGAACAGACTCAGAACCAAAGAAGTAAACGAATCCATGAAGAAGAAACATCCGCTAGTCCAACCCGATGGAACGTATTTGGGATATATCCTATTTTGTCTCACTTTATTGTAATAGTATATATATATATATATATATATATATATATATGTATGGCCCTTGGTAACGTACATGGTTTCAGAAATGCTTTTCATATTCATTTTATTCTTCCTTTTATATTCACTAGATTCCATTTATTCAATTTCCAAACTTCTTGCATAGCTCATCGTGCTACACTAGGCTTCTGATTTGCAATTTTTTACCTTTACCTACAGTTTACAAGCAATTTTCTTTGGTATTTCTCGGGTATCTATATATTACAAGTAATCATAAAAATCTTCAATTATATATATATATATATATATATATATATATATATATATATATATATATATATATATATATATATATATATATATATATATATATATACATATATATACATATATATATATAATTATATATATGTGTATATGTATATATGAGTATATATATATATATAGTTATATATATATGTGTGTATATGTATATAATTATATATATGTGTATATGTATATATGAGTATATATATATATATAATTATATATATGTGTGTATATGTATATATGTGATATATGTGTATATATATATATGTATATATATATATATATATATATATATATATATATATATATATATATATATATATATATATATACATATATATATATATATATATATATATATATATATATATATATAATATATATATATATATATATAGAGAGAGAGAGAGAGAGAGAGAGAGAGAGAAATGCCAAAAACTTCTTAATGGTAATTTCTTTTGAAGTTAAGTGTGTCACACTTAGTGCATAGTTTTGTGCTCTCGAAAATTTGAAATAATTTAGAGACAAAACTTTTTAAAAAGTCGGAAGTATTCCTACAGCCAACTAAAGCAATACTTCTAAAAATGTCGGAGGTGGTTCTAAAGCCGATTAACAATATACTTCAAAAATTGCGGCAGTGTTTCTAAAGCCAGCTAACAAAATTCCGAGTTTCCATCCATTTCTATTGTAAAAACTAATTTAAAAAATTCCCCCTCTATACATCAAATAGACTCGTGACATTCTCAATCCCTTTTCAAGGACGGAAAAGATTCTTCAGATCACCAGTCAATTTTAAGCTTCTTTGAGTAAACAAAGTCTCGTTGAGATGCATGGATTCGTGGAAGAACCGGAGAGTTTGGCGATAAAAAGTGTTCTATGTCAATATCAAAAAATGTTAATCTTAAAATGAGATTCTTAAAGACAGACTTCTTGCAAATATTCCTAGGTTTCTTAGCACACATTATATATATATATATATATATATATATAAATACACATATATAATATATATAACCTTGAAATATTCCAAGAAATATTTTAAAAAATCCATTAGATTACTATATAAAAAATCAAGGGAACGTAAAATGACAATTAGTCGGGGTAAACAGAAAACAATGTGATAATGCCAAACACAAACTACCGTGATAATACCAAATTTAAAAGATTCATTTATCCAACGCTGAGCTGCCCTAAATTTATTTACACTGACTTCCAAAAGTTAAGCAAGCAATGCAAATTTTCATTTTTCGAAAGCGTATTTGAATTTGAGTGGTTGAAAATCGCTGCGGATGTAGATGGCAGTATGCATATATCGTATGTTACAGCCAATCACGATTGACTGTTCGGATATATGGTAATTAGGCAGTATTTGAAAACGCCAGCATTCTGAAGGGTTGGAGGAGGTGCATTTAAATGCTGATACTAAGTGCTTATAACATTTGTACGGTTATTTTTTATGATATTCGTGTTTCTATGGCTGAAAGAAGACAAGTGACAGATAGTAAGCGCTGTCGTGCTGTCGGACGCATTGAAGCAGGACAGTCAATCAAAAATGTCGCTATTTTCTTTGCGTTGATCATTCGGTAATTTTTCGATTATGGGAACAATTCCAAACAAGTCAAACAGTTGTCCGGAGGCCTGTGACCGGTCTTCCAAGGGTTACCACCCTCTCTGATGATAGGTATATTGCTATAGTAGCCAAGCGGTATCGACGAGCGACCTCTACAACTGCTACATCCGTAGTAGCAGCGGCACTTGGTAAAACAATATCTGCCAGTACTGTGCGCCGAAGGCTTCACATGAAGGAACTATAGGCCCGAGTTCCACGTTCTTGTGTTCCACTAACCGTCCAAGCCAGAGAAACAAGATTAAAGTGGTGTCGTCACCATGTCAATTGTACTGTCTCAGATTGATGCAACGTCCTGTTCACGGACGAGTCCAGATTTGACCTGGAATCAGATGATAAGCGTGTAAGGGTCTGGAGAGAAAGAGACACACGCAATCAGGCTAAGAACATCATAGAACATCACGCACTCAAAGGTGGCAGAGTCATGGTGTGGGCTGGAATTTCAATGGGATATCGCCCAGAGCTGCACATCTTTAAAGGCGGTTCTGTGACGGCTGCGCGGTATCGGGATGAAGTCCTCGCCCCCATTGCGAGACTCTACTCTGTAGCAGTTGGTACTGATTTCCTGCTTATGGACGATAATGCTCGTCCCCATCGAACTAACATCGTTGGCGTATACCTGGAAAGTGAGGGCATTTCTCGTATGGAGTGACCGGCGTATTCCTCCCGCTTTAATCCCATTGAAAACCTTTGGGATGCCCCCGGACGTGCTATCTCTGCCCGTTTACCCCCTCCAGCCAGTCTCAGAGAATAAGAAACTGCCTTGTTGAAGGAATAGCCATTACTTGCATCTGCGATGGTTGATCACCTCATTGAAAACATGGAAAATCGTTGTGAAGTTTGTGCTAAGGTTCGGGGTGGTCACATACCATATTAATGTAAGTTTTGTTTGGCTTGTTTGCCTTTAAATATCATTTTGTTACTGACCCAAATGTGACGTTATCATATAACTTATGAAAAGCAAATACATTTTTCATCTTTGTACATAATTCTTATTGTCTTTAATGCATAAACACATTTGCTACCTTCACGTAGAATTTTGAGTTAATCAAAGCTTTACTTTTCCATTTTTGTTGATTTTACCGTCCGTGCTTAACTTTCGGAAGCCAGTGTACTTAACTGTTCACCAAATATAATGGGTAATAATATAATTCGCTGGTTTGAATAAAGTTATTAATATGTACGTAATTGAAGAAATATTTTATTAGCTAATATAAATTTGAAATAACTAATTTATAAAGAAATAATTGAACCGAATTACAAGAAGTAAATGGTAATAACTTGTTTATAGCAGAATTAAAATATTATTTCTTATCATATAAATTAATCTTATTGGAAGAGTCAATACATAGATTTAAATCCAGGAAATTAACATTATTACGAATTGTTCATTTGGCATCAATTTCAGCTCATCCGGACAGAAATATATTTGTGGTGAAAGATATTTGAACCTTGGAGTTTTCTCCTTTATACATAATAATTAAATCTTTGCATTGACTTAAATTATCATCCTTAAATTTCCCATATATCTTATAGCCGTACATTTCTTCATTGTCGTATTAACCCGTCATAAATTCTTTGTGCGTGTTCCTAAAATATAATTATATTATCATACTACACAATTAACTTCAACCATAAACTTTAAAATAAACATTATTTATTACACATATACACTTATGATTAATTATATATATATATATATATATATATTAGAAATATGTAATAAAAAAAATAAATAAATAAATAAAAAACAATATCAACACCACCATAGAAGCAAATCCACGGCCACAATGCCGACAAGAGTAGAGAACGGCACCAAGCCAAATTCGATGATTAGTCGGAGTTAAATTCCTCCTCGGGTCTGAGTATTTAACTCTAACCAACCCAAACATATGCTTGTTTCAGATTGGGCAATAGTACATTACTATAAATACCCAAACTCAGACTACAGGCATAAAAAAATGAAAATAGAAAACATTAAGAAAATGTGTATTACCATGCGGCATGAACCCTTCTTCTTCCACCACGTGTATACACGATCAACCTCAACAGCTTAATTATCTAGAAGCACCGGAATGAACAAGTCGAAATTCTACCAGAGAGGCAGTACGAACGTTCACAGTAATACTCCCAGACCCGTCCAATGAGCCTAAGCTGGAGACCGGACAAGCAATTCGGAAAATGAAGAACCCATATATGCAATCATGAATATGAACATGAATCAAAGATGAAAATTCTTACTAAACAAGTAATTCATAGGAAAACTGGATAAACGAGAATGCCACTATACACCATTATAAGGGCGTTCAAATCGTAGTTTCGATACTGGCAAAAGTTACAATTTTTTGCAAAAATAAAATTCAAAACATTAATGTTAATGCATCTTATTTTCCGATTTTTTTGATTTTTCTAATTTTTTCAACTTAGTTTATTATTTTTCATTTTTATTTATTTATATAATTAATAAATAATTATCTATAAATTTTTTTTAAATGTATGTTAGTCACTATAATTGGTAAAGTTTTCTAGGATGCTATCGAGTGAAAGTTGATACGCTGAGTTGATAATTTTAATAACAAGCTTGATATATATATATATATATATATATATATGTATATATATATATATATATTATAAAAGTTTGAAAGTCCAATGATAGAAAAGTGAGAAACTGCAACTCGAAAAACCTAACTTTCTAACAAACCTACAAAATAAAAGTATAAAACAGCAAATCTTCATTCAAATGGAAAAAATATAAATTTCGATTCATCAAGTTAAAGAAAATCAACAAATTTCAATGGCAGGGAAGCAATAATAGTAGTAAAACATAAAAAATCAAGCATTATTGCTATACACGCGGACAAGGGCTAGGCCTTAAAAAATGGAATTGTTCACTTCGTCAAAACTCTTCCTCTTTCGTGTGCGTATATATATATATATATATATTTAAGGAGGAGAACTGAGTGTGTGAGAACAGGAATCTATTCTACCTAAAATCATATAGACCTAAATTTAATGTAGACTAGCAGCATACCCGTTCTTCGTACGGAGTATATAATATAAATAAACTTAAAATTCACAATCATGTGCAAATTCCTATAGTATACTTAATGGCATTTTTAATCAAAATATTCTGTTAAAATATTTAACATAATGCTCCTAAAAAGAAGTTAAGGAATGGCTGTTCTCGTTATTCAAAATTATCTTCACGGGTGGATCTGAAGAATAAAATATCCTCGCCTTTTTTGAAAGCAAATTTATAAAAAGTATGGAATTGAATCAATATATGCAAAATAATAGCGTATTGTATGGGACCCGTACCACTTATATACGCGAATATTAGAAGATATAACCTGTATTAGTAGATTACATATATAAATTGAAAATATCAATAAATCCGTAATCTTTAAACCAGTAGGCAGTAATTAATTCCAATATGTTCCCAAATAAAAGTGCTAAAATTATATGGGAAGATAAACCCGTACTACTTATGTCATAGATTAGAAGATATGTCCTAGTGTTAGTGAAAGATTACCCGTATTATAATATCTAGTTTGAAAATTTTTTGCCAATATATAACAGATTACTTAATAAATTAAAAATATCAATAATCCCCGTAATCTTCATACCGGAAGGCTTGATTCCAATATATGCCAATATACATGTACTACTTATATTCTCTTACATTAGAAGATATACCCGTCCATTTGTAGAAGATTACTCGTACAACGTACAATATATGAGTTTCAACAATTTTTGCCGCAATAAAACAATGCCATAAGAAATTGAAAATATCAATAATCTCTGAATCAATAATCCCCGAAAACATCAATAATAATAATGTTTAAACATGAAGATCGTAATTGATATTATCAAGTCAAAAATACGATGGCAATGAAATTTATTTTATATACATATCTTCATCATTAAAATCGGAAAAGATTTAATAAAAATCTTCTTCCTCATAAACACATTAAATTTAAACCCGTTGTTAAGCGACATGTTATGATTTGCTTCAAATAAATTGGTGGTCAAAATATCGTCTGAATATCTCTAATGAAGGTTTGGCGACATTTTAAAAAATCGCCAAATTTATCGCCAAGTGGGACTGTAGAACTGACAGTCCCACTTGGCGATAAATTGACGAACCATCATCAAAATATTATCCCCTAAAAAAACACAATTTCGTTTATTTAGGGCAATTTATCAATTTCAAAATATTTTTATGGATTTATAAATATTTTTATCAATTTGGTGACATTTTAAAAATTCGCTAAATGGGTTACTAAGTAGGGCGGTTGGACTGCTAACGAAACACCATTTCAGTACTTTCTTTTAACAAAACAAAATAAAATTCATTGATTTACGTCATTTTTATCAATTTGGGGACATTTCAATCAATTTGGAAACTTTTAAGAAATTTGCCAAGTTAGCGATATCCAGCCATATTCGTAGCTCTAAATTCGCAGACCTGAATAAAATATCGCGATCCAGTTTGTATATACTAAATGAAAACACTAAAATATTATTAGAAGATATACCCATTCTACTCTTCTCCTGTTTAAACAATTGGATAAATGAATTTATTGGGTAAACAGAATATGAGTTTATTAGCTAAACACAATATATAAGCTTAAAACCTCTTTGCTAAATTACATGAAAGTGATGTACGCAGTTCGCAATTAATATAATTTTAAAAAAATCAAACCGTTCATTTATAAGATATATTTTAATATCCATTTATTTATTATTCAAATCGAAAAAATAATAATAATCATTAACAAACACATTTAATTCCATTCCTTTGCCGAGCAACATGATATAAGATAGAATCTTCCTCATAAAATGCGAAATTAAATAACCATTTTAATTTCTTTATACTTCTAATCGTTGAGTAAAAGCTTGTGAAATGTAAAACATGGAGGTAGATTTTTCCATTTAAATTCATGTTTCAAACAATTCATGCTTTCAGATAGTGACTATTTAATGCAAAAATCCTGCATCAAACTCAAAAATAAAGTTTTAATTCCCTTTGACGCTTTAAACAAACGATTTTTATCCTTTCCGTTAGGATAAACCACGGAGTTGGAGAGTAGAACTCCTATAAAAAAAGGTCCGTTATTCACTAATATCTCGGCAACCCCTGGTCTTAGAAACTCGAAACTTGGGCAAAATTTATGGGGGGCTATTTCAAGGCCACCCACAAAATTTCATTAAATTCGGTTCAGCCGTTCTCTCGTGATGATGAGACAAACGAAAGTTTCGTTTTTTACTAATATCTCGAGAACCACTGGTCGTAGAAATTTTAACCATAGACTAAATTTTAAGTGGGGCTATTTCTAGGCAACCCACAAAATTTCATCAAATTCGGTGCAGCCGTTCTCCCGTGATGATGGGACACACAGACAGACAGACAGATTTTCAATTTTATTTATATAGACTAGCAGCATACCCGTTCTTCGTACGGAATATATAAAATAAAGAAACTTATAATTCGCAATCATGTGCAAATTCTGTTAAGATATTAAATTTATTGCTCTTAAAGAGAAGTTTAAGAATATCTGTTCTCACTATGCAAAATTATCTTCATGGGCAGATCTGAAGAATAAAACATCCTGGCCCCTTTTGTAAGCAAATTTACAAAAAAAAAAAAAGGAATTGTATCAATATATGCAACCCCGTACTACTTATATTGTCGCAGATTAGAAAATATGCCAGTGTGCTAGTAGAAGATTCCCCGTATTACAATATGAGTCTCAAGAATATTTGCCAAAATAAAAGAGATGACGTAATAAATTGGAAATATCAATAATCCCCGTAATCTTTATACCAGAAGGCGTAATTGATTCCAATATATGCCAATATATAACAAAATATATGCCAATATACCTGTACTACTTATATTCTCATAGATTAGAAGATATAATGCATTTGTAGAAGATTACTCGTACAAAGTAGTATATATGAGTTTCAACAATTTTCGGCATAATAAAACAATGGCATAATAACTTGAAAATATCAATAATCCCTGAATCAACAGTCCCCGAAAATATCAATAATAATAATGTTTAAACCTGGGGACCGTAATTGTTATTATCCAGTCAAAAATGCAATGCCAATGAAATTTATTTTATATACATATCTTTATTATTCAAATCGGAAAAGATTTAATATAAAATCGTATGCGGCATAACACATTGGATCCTTTGCTAAGCGACATGATATCATTTGCTTCAAATAAATTGATGGAAATCATATCGTCTGAATAATGCGATCTCCATGGAAGATTTGGCGACATTTTAGTCAATTTAGCGATAACTTAAAAAATCGCCAAATTTATCGCCAAGTGGGACTGTAGAACAGATAGACCCATTTTGCGACAAATTGACGAAACATCATCACAATACTATCCCCTAACAAAATACAATTATTTTCATTTATTAAGCGCGATTTTATCAATTCCAGGATATTTTTATAGACTCACAAATACTTTTATCAATTTCGTGATATTAAAAAAATTCGTTAAATGTGTTACTAAGTAGGATGGATGGATTGATCGACAAATGCTACCGAAACATCATTTCAGTACTCTATTCTAAAAAGCAAACTTTTGATTTGCGCCAATTTTATAAATTTGGAAACATTTCCACTAATTTGGTAAAGTTTAAGAGAAGTTACCAAGTTATTTAGAGATATTCCGCTAAATTCGTAGCTCTGAATTTGCAGATCTGAAGAATAAAATATCCTGATCCCGTTTGTATATACTAAATGAAAACACTAAAATTGTATTATAAGATACACCCGTTCTAATCTTTTTCTGCTTCAACAATCGACTAAATAAATTTATTGGGTAAACACAATATATGAGTTTATTAGGTAAACACAATATATGAGCTGGAAACCACTTTGCTAAAATAAATGAAAGTCATGTACGCGGTCGGCAATTTATATAATTAAAAGAACAATCAAACCGTTCATTTAAAAATATATTTTAACATCCATTTATTTATTTTATTCAAATAGAAAAAATAATAATAAATATTAACAACACATTTAATTTCATTCCGTTGCCGAGCAACATGATAGAAGATAGAATCTTCCTCATAAAATGCAAAATTTAATAGCCATTTTTATTTCTTTATACTTTTCATTTTTCAGTAAAAGCTTGTATAATATAAACCAAGGAGATAGATTTCCCATTTAAATCATGTTTCAAACAATTGATGTTTTCAGAAAGTGACTAATTAGTGCAAAAAATCTCCCCCAAACTCTGAGATACAGTTTTAATTCACTTTCAAACGATTTTCAAGCTTTTCGTTTGGATAAACCACGGAGTTAGAGAGGAGAACTCCTAAGAAAAAGTTTCGTTTTTCCTTAATATCTCAACAACCCCTGGTCTTAGAAACTCGAAACTTGGACTAAATTTATGGGGGGCTATTTTAAGGCTATCCACAAAATTTCATTGAATTCGGTTCAGCCGTTTTTCCGTGATGATGAGACAAACGAAAATATCGTTTTTCACTAATATCTCAAGAACCACTGGTCGTAGAAACTCAAAACACGGACTAAATTTTAAGTGGGGCTATTTCTAGGCTACCCACCAAATTTCATCAAATTCGGTTAAGCCGTTCTCCCGTGATGATGGGACAAACAGACAGACATACAGACAGACAGACAGACAGACAGACAGACAGACATACAGACAGACAGATTTTCAATTTTATTTATATAGATTGGTACATACCTCTGTTGTCGTCTTAGACACTGAAACACACTACGCTAATCTGTACATTCTGGACTCTATTTGTCCACGAAATTTGTCCACGTGCCTCTTCGACGGCTATTACCTCAATTCTATGAAGGGCACTCTTTACCATATTGGACTGCCATTTTAGTTACAACGCTATCGAAAGGTCGTTCTTAATTCACTCATTGTAGGACACAATACTCTTAATTGACTGTCAAACCATTTCTCAATATCTGAATATTGACTGTTAAACCACATTCTTGGCGCGCATCGCCTCTCAATACTGCCGGTCTTGTAGTATTAATGCAGTAGACTGCCGCTCTGGTTAAACTTTTTTTGCTTGTTGCCACATCATTTCGCCTGAGGCCCCGATACGCCCTCCGAATTTCATTGGTTGCCCTCAGGGCGATGCAGCAACACTTCTTCATTGGTTAATTTGTTAACCAATCTGCAGGGTTTCAGCTTTGGCCTCCAGTAGATTTTCTGACCCAACCACACCTGTAATTTAAGTGTCTTTATTTATTGCTTTCATGACGTCCCAGGCCATGACTGTCGTAAACTGGTATCTACTAGTCTGCAATGTTGTCTTGCTTGGTATATATAGTAAATCTTCGTTAATTAACACTGCCAAAATGCCTCCTGGTCTCTCACACTATTAAGATATTATTTATACAAGAGGTAACTACACAGATCAAATCATCAACATATCTATATAGTTAAAGAGTGTTCGTAATGATAACTATATAAATTAGTCAATATACTATTAGTACATCTACCTTGCGGGACACTTGATACTTTTAAGTATATGTGATATCCCTGAAATATGTAGCTATTAAATGATACAAAGTGGAGAAGTTTGGGATTTTTCTTTATTTTAATATGGTCAGCATGAACAGTAACAAATGCATTGTAAAGTGATAAAGTGATAGTATGAAGATCTTTAATATTAATATTATTAAAGAGTTCTTTAAAATCAAAGGTTTGTAAACCAAAAATATTATCAAATAAATGCAATTTGCCAATTCGAACTTGATTATTATCTAGAATAAATTAATTAGTCCAAGTACAAGGAAGACTATTATTTAGTTCTTTCAAACAAGTAACTACTACAGCGAGTAAGTAAGTCATAATTTACTAGCTGTAGTAGAATATGTATTATGTCCACTAGTGACAGCTTTTTATGAAATTTTGGAATTAAAACGATATAAGGAAACTTTTAAAATTTATTATGTAATTGGAAATCACCATAAATATTACTTTTGTATCCATCAATTTTTTATTTGATACTCTTAAGAGAATGTGAGTCTATTTTAAAGCCGTTATTATTATTTAGTCTATTAAATATTATATATAAATTGTTCTACAAATAATTGCATAATTATTGGAGGCTTTATCTACATAAGCAATTACAAAAGACTTCTGTAAATTAATGATAGAGCTTTTCAATTTACCAATAGTATATAATAATTTTAACTTTACACTATTAATAATAATAATGATTTTTAAGATAGTATGTTTCCACATATTAAATACTTCTAATAGCTGTGCATATTTACAAGCTATAAATATATTTATCTAAGTCTGGGTTATTAGACTTTAATATAAAGGAGGGATTACTGCAGGAGGGTTGCTTAAATTTTGTTCCAAATGGCATGGCACTTTGCGAGGATTCATCAGGAACAATATTTTAATCTTCGGTTGCAATATGATCTAGCATAGGATTAATGTACCCCTCATATTTGACATCCCTGCGTACACAATAATTATACACATTACCATAGGTATCACTATCAAAATAGAGAGAGATTGAGAAATACGAGTATCACTATAATTAAATATTAACCAGCCCCATGGGTTGTTATATACGAACGGCTTAACAACTTTTAAATCTTTGATTGGCAATAAATGGTAATAATTATTAAATAAATCATTAAAATTAATTTCATAGTATGTTTAACAGAAATCACATAATATGAATTAGAAAAGTAATTTTTATTGTAAAATTTGTTGAGGTGTATGTTTAAATGTTTAGCTCTTGCAATAAGCAAATCATCTTAAATAATAAAAGGCAATGTCTGTATGTGTGTGTGTGTGTGTGTGTCTTATACACTATACATTCAGCGACCGCGCGTCGGAGAGCTACGAAATTTAGCAATCGGAGACCCAGGGGGGCGGGAAGAGAACACGTGAAAACCGATTTTTAAAATTTTAATTATTTTTTTTGTTATTTAATGTTTTATGCGATTTCGACCTTTTTTTTGCACTTTTTGCCCTTATTACTCCACGATCCAGACGGCGTAGAAAAAAACAAATCACACCACCGGATAGAGCAGACAATAGCGAGTAAAAATATATCAATTTCAATTATCTTCTCAATTTCAAATTCTAATATTTTTTAAAGATTTTAAAACAAAAGTCACCTTCGGTTAGAAAAAACGAACTTTCGGTTTTAACCCCCCCCCCCCTCGCAAAAACTACTAATAATTTGGACTAATAATTTACATTTTCAGGAAGCTCAAACATCTGGTTTTCTTACAAGCCCAATCTGGTCAAGAAATAATTATAAATATCCACAGAATCGCGATTTTAAATGAACTAAGGATTTTCAATTTCTCGGCAAACCGCGTTTTCACCCGCAGAAGTTTTTCCCCCTTTCCACGGAGACCGCGCTTCCGGTTTTAAATGAATTAAGAGCTTAGCATATGTGTTGTACACATCGGGTGAAATTATTATACATATATGATATTTTAAATGGATATTTTAATTTATGGATATTTTAAATGGATATTTTAAATAATTTAAATGATTGAATTGTGGTGATGTATTTGAAATTGGTGTATTTGAAATTGAATGGATTGGTGGAATGATATGGATGACTGATGGAACGATAGGGATTTTTTGAATGGATATTTTAATTTATGGATATTTTAAATGGATATTTGAATTTATGGATATTTTAAATGAATATTTTAATTTTATAGATATTTTAAATGATGGAACGATGGATATTTTAATTTTATGGATATTTTAAATAGCATATGGTCATTATAAAATTTAAATTAGCGCGCGGGAAGTTAGCTCGCGGGAATTGCACTCGAAAGACCCGGATTCAATTCCCGCCACTGCCTAAACTGCCGCCGTGTTCAGGCGGAGTACGATCACGTTAAACATGTGGGTCCGTAAGTCCTTCCGAGAGCTTGATGGTAGGGGAAGGAGGATGCGGTCCCTGTGGATGCCTCCCCCACTGGGTTCCGGTCTAAATTGGGTAAATAAAAAGCAAGTTATGGAGATTGTCGCGGAGGGCGCGGTAGCCCAGTGGTTAGCGCTCGGGAATTGCACTCGGTAGGTCCTGGTTCGATTCCCGCCACTGTCAAAACTGCCGCCGTGTTCAAGCGGAGTACGATCACTTTAAACATGTGGGTCCGTAAGTCCTTCCGAGAGGTTGGTGGTAGGGGAAGGATGGTACGGTCCATGTGGGTGCCTCTCCCACTGGGTTCCGGTCTAAATTGGGTGGCACTTACTAGCCGTCCAAACAGTTACCTTACACCTTTCTGGTAGGTCGCGCCAGCGAGTTTGCCACGGTCAGAATTTTCAAGGGTAGCGAACAGGCTGGTCGCCAAAGGCGGCTAGTAAAAAATATGATTTAAGTGATCATTGAACAGGTTTAATTTTGAGAGGTGGCAGAAAGATAATTAATTTTTCTTTTTTTAGCAGAAAAAACATGCGATTTTATGCATAATTTTCCAATTAAGAGAACTATTGAAATTAGGATTTAAGGTTTAATATCTGATTTAAAGTCCAAATATTTATTTTTAACATTTTACAACATAGTTGAAAAGTGTTTATGACTTTGTTCTTTCTGTCTGTCTGTCTGTCAATTCGCACGATAACTGATATAAAAATCACTTTATCAAAATGAAATTTTAGTATGTTGTTCAGATTGTCAGTGGGACATATGGGAATGTAAATGAATAATATCACCCAATTAGTTCTGGATTGAACTCGGATTGAAAAAATGAAATACATTGAACCCTATGGGACCTAACTTTTAAACATTTTCAAACGAATTTAAAATTTACAAATTACTTCGAAAATTTTAAGAAATACTCAAATTATCCCATAAAAAAATCTGATGTGGTCAGCACATGACTTTCCTTATATAGTGCAATAAATTTACTACTTTTACAGAAAAAAATAGAGTATTCTTATTGTAGATACTTATATTCTTTCCAAGATATTGAATTTCCGTCAATTAGTCGTTATTTTCATTGATTTAGCGTCACTTTTATCCATTTGGCGAGATTTTCGTTAATTTGGCAACATTTAAAAAAGTCGCCAAGTTGGAGACATTCCTCCAAATTCGTCGCCAAAATCTCGCCAAGAGTTATGGATGGAGAAATAAGTTATTCTTATAGCAGATAAATGACTATTGGCGTTTAAATACAAAAGTATTACTCAAGGTATCTTTTCTCATGAATGGAACGAGCTAGATCCAGGAGAATGATGTCACCAAATTTATCGCATATAGTATTACATATGAAAAGTGAACATGTTTCTCAACAGTTAATTTATTTGTTTTAATTTATGAGATTTTTTGATAAATTTATTTGAAAAATATGCAATATCTCAAGAACGGTTCATGCTAGCGTTCAAAAGTTTATGTCAATCGTTTTCTAAGGAAAAATTACATAAGAAATGTCTATTTGCGTAACTTTACTAAAGGTTTTTATTCTTTAATGAGTATTTCAAAATTTTACTCGAAAATTTAGGGAGGTTCTGAACATTTTACATTGTGTTTTAAAACAATAGGCTTCCAGAATTTACGGATTGTGATTTTTGTACCAAATTTTTTTCGAATCGCTCCATTCGTTCCTGAGATATCGTCTCCACAGGCTCACTGACACACACACATACTTTCACACACACACACACACACACACACACACGCACGCACACACATGCACATACTTTCACACACACACACACATACTTTCACACCCACACACAAACATCACCTCAAAAATTTTTGATTCGTGATCAGGGATGCTTAAAACGTGCTCTCTCATCGAAAACTCGAATTCGAATTTTCGACCCGGTCACAATACTTTCCTTATACATTATGTATATAAGGAAAGTAATATCTAAATAAAGTTTCAGCAAAATATGTTCGGTAGTTTTATAAATAAAAATTAAAATAATAATTGCACCCATATTATATGAAAAGATCATGTGATCCACTTCCACATAAAATATGGCCTCCATCTTGTATCAAAGTTGTGATTTTTAAAGTTCTTTTTAATTTATATTTAGTGTTGCATCCGTCCTAAAACCGTTTTATTTTTTTTTTCTGTGTATCTATATTCTGCACCAACGCAATTACAATATTTTGGAGCTTAAATGATCATCAAACATTGATTATTTCTATAACGAAGCCTAATTTTCACGTATGGAGAATGTAAATACATCAAGCTGCAAGATGAGTTGTTGTTGAGACCCAGACCGTCCGACCTATTAGTCCGAAAAATTATGAATATTTAAATGTCGAAAACCCAGATAACCCGACTCGCTCTAGGGTACGAGCAGCAATTTGAGTGGCCGGGGAATATTTAGATGTTGTTGTTGTTGAGACCCAGGCCGTACGACCTGCCAGAAAGGTGTAAGGTAACCGTTTGGACGGCCGGGAAGTGCCACCCAATTTAGACCGTAACCCAGTGGGGGAGGCATCCACAGGGACCGTACCCTCCTTCCCCTACCACCAACCTCTCGGAAGGACTTACGGACCCACATGTTTAACGTGATCGTACTCCGCATGAACACGGCGGCATTTTGTGGTAGCGTGCAAATCTAGCGCGCAAACCACGGAGATACCGCACCCGAGATGGCCAACAGCACGCGGTGTTCCGAGGTGGTCACCCACCAAGTACTAACCGCGCCCGATGCTGCTTGACTTCGGTGATCTAACGAGAACCGGTGTTTTCAGCACGGTACGGCCGTTGGCCCGCTGCAAGATGAGTTGTATAGGAATTGCTGAATTTCTTTAACGCAAAATTATTTAACTCTGGAGTCTGCAATATAGCTGATAAGAATGAAATATTCATTGCTTTTACATAGAGACGCAGACGATTTTATAATATTGCGTTTTTCGATGAAGTTTTAAGCATAGAATTAGAAAAGACTTTTACCTCCATGATTTTAAGTTTTTAATTATAATAAATTATTGTAGTATTGTGATAATTTTAATGAATGAAAGGTATGGAAAAAGTTTATGACTGAAATATTCACTGCTTTTATATAGAGGGCCAGGCGATTTATATTTTGATGACGTTATTTGAATAAAGTCCATTTGTTTTTGATGAAGTTTTCAAATATAATAAATTATTGTAGTATTGTAATAATTTTTAAAATTTCACCGCTGAATGTATCGCATTTTAGAGATGTTTAATTAAAATTGCATTGGAGTTCGAAAGTGTTTCATAATCAATGTTTTATGCATGATTGATCTTTCTTGTTAGTCAGTATTACTTTCCTTATATACATAATTTATAAGGAAAGTAGTGTGACGGGGTCGAAAATTCGAATTCGAGTTTTCGACGGCAGAGCACGTTTCAAGCATCCCTTATCACGAATCAAACATTTTTGAAGTGATGTCTGTGTGTGTGTGTGTGTCAGTCAGACTGTGGAGACGATAACTGACGAACGAATGGACCGATTCGAAAAAAATTTGGTACAAAAATCACAATCCGTAAACACTGGAAGCCTATTGCTTTATACGCAATCGAATGTTCAGAACCCCTCTAAATTTTCGAATGAAATGTTGAAAAAATCGTTAAAAAATCAAAACCGCTAATAAAGTTACGCAAATAAACATTTCTTATGTAATTTTTCATTAGAAAACGATTGACATAAATTTTAGAACGCTAACATGAACCGTTCTCGAGATATTGTACATTTTTCAAAAAAATTATCAAAAAGTCATATAAAATAAAAAAATATTTCCTATTGAAAAACATGTTCACTTTTCATATGTAATATCATGCGATAAATTGGGTGACATCATTCTCGTGGATCTAGCTCGTTCCATTTATGAAAAAAGATACTTTGAGTTATACTTTTGTATTTGAACGCCGATAGTCATTTATCTGCTGTAAGAATAACTCATTTCTTCGTCCATAACGCTTGTCGAGATTTTGGCGACGAATTTGGCGGAATGTCGCCAACTTGGCGACTTTTTGAAATGTTACAAATTAACGAAAATCTTGCCAAATGAATAAAAATGACGCTAAATTAATGAAAATGACGACTGATTGTCGAAAATTCAATATCTTGGAAAGAATATTAGTATCTACTATAAGAAAAACCTATTTTTTTACTATAAAAGTAGTAAATTCATTACATTATATAAGGAAAGTCATGTGTTGCCCACATCAGATTATTTTTTACCTGTCTATAAACAAGATTTCCAAGACTGGACTAAATTTAATCGTCGTGACTCTGGAACTGGAACAATTATATATGTTAATATACTGTACAAAGTTTTTATTTGTATATATTGCAGGTTTTGTATAAAGCTGAGTTTAAATTTGGTCTACATTAATATTTTAATGACTCTATAAATGGTATATTTGTAATTGGCTCAGTATACAGGGTATCCCACAAAAAGTTAACAATAGAAGATATTTTAAACCGTTAGTTACAGACCCATAGTTCGAATGGCAAAAATAATTCAAATAAGGAACAAGGTAGGACGTTATGAAATAGTAATTTGAATGCTATACCATATTTTTGTAGAAAGATAAGAAAATTAATTTTTTATACAGTTCCTCTATCGAAAAAAGTCAAATTACAAAAATGTTACTCATATCGTATTTACTCTAACTAAAAAAAAAAATTTGGTTGTAATACTATCCAATTTGGCATCATTGATTTAAAAATTTCATTGGAAAATAAAGGCACATATACAGATCAACTTCGGCTGCAAATAGTTACTAAAACTTTTACCACTTCATAAATTTTTTTTATGCAGATAAAGCTATAATGCCATTATTATGTCTATTCACAGTTTGTATTTAAGCATTTAAGCAATTCTGCTACCTAAGTAGAGTTTGAATGATGGCGCTGTTCAGTAATGCCGAACTGTATGAGATGATTTTGATTTACGGGAAATGCAATCGATCTCCTAGTGATACAGTGCGGGATTATTATCGTCGTTTCTTTCAAGCCCCTCTAGAGTTTTGCCCCACGAGAAAACCCCTCCAGCTGTCGATAGAATTTCTATTCTGTGGCTAGTATATCGATTGCAATCAACAGGTTTGTTTCGTCATCGATATTGGTCAGTAAGACAGCGAGTAGTAACGGAATATGATGAAATTATTTTAGCCCATTTCTCGTCCTATCCCTAAGCGAGTGTCTGGGCTGTAAATCCTAAACAACATCTTCCTCGGTCTACCTGGTGCCACCACAAGTCTACTCGAACCCGCCACCTGTTATACCACATGCAAGAGTTCGATACCGATTCGTTTATATGTGCTCTCTGTTCTGGTGGGAAAAGTGCAGTGACAAAAATATGTTAGACATTTATTGAATCTACTGAAAACAGTGGTTTTGAATGATCCCAGTCGGTTTCAAAACTTGAAAGGCATGCTTATTTTTCTATAGATTTCGTCCGGAAAATATCTAACAGGCCGGCAAAATCACAATAATCCGTTTTATTTACTTTATTTAAGTGTTAAAATAATATTTAACCAGTCTCGTCTGCCTGTCTTTAATAGTTTCAAAAACAAACCATGGTAAAAATTGTTTTAAAACCCTACTAAATGATTTATGTGCATTAATTTGTGAAAGACCCCGCAGTTAATAAATTTTGATGATTAAAAGAATATCAAAAAGTCCCAAGAAAGTGGTGTAAGTCAGAAAGTTTTACAATTTATTTCGTCCTAAATTTGAAATTTTAAGAACCAAATTTTTCTTTAGTCTTACTAAATGAAGCATTGACAACATTTTAGTAATTTAAATTTTTTCTATAGAAGGACTGTTTAAAAATTTAATTTTCTCACTTTTTTACAAAAATATGGTGCAGAATTTAAATTACTATTTCATCACTTCCTACCTTATTTAAAGCATTTTTGAAATTGGAACTATGGGTCTACAGCCAACGGTTAAAAAAAATTTTATGGAATGTAAATATATTGTAAATGATATGTAAATGATCTTATATTGGGATGCATTGAAAATACCCTAGGAATGGTAGTAACTATTGAATAGTTGAAATGGGTTTTGTAATTATAAGTTAATCATGTAATGTGATTTATGAAAAGTTATTGTCACGATTGTTTGAAGTTAAAATGTGTTTCTGATTTCAGTCTGCTTGGCAGACTAGCCACATTCTATGTATAATAAATTTCTACTTTGCTGATTGTATCGTATTACCGTATTTCTCCTGGGCCTAAAATCCGGCCCAATTCTTCCATTGCCTTGCGTTTCATTCTGTTGGATTTTCAAAACGAGCTGTTCCGTTTGTCGTTGTCGTATGTGTAGGGTAGTGTATTAGTTTTATTTTGAAGCGTGAAGTTTGTTAAAATCATCCTATTTATTGTTACATTCTATGCTCAAGCTCAGTTTATTACTTTGGCATATCAGAAAATGGGTCTCTCCTGTACAGTGTATGCCTGTTTCGTTTGTGCTTTGAACCTCGGTAACTTGCTTGGTGCCACTGGTGGAGGGACGGAAAGGGTGGTCCTGGCTCCTGGCTTGATGGCTTTGGCTCATGAAGGCTAGATTGTTGGCCCTTTAGCCTTCATGCTTTGGCTCGTGAAGGTTTCAGAATAGACCCTTTATAGCCTTCATGCTTTGGCTCAAGAAGGCTTCATTGTAGACCCTTTAGCCTTCATGCTTTGGCTATTGGTTGCCGTGCTGAGGGGCATGTGCAGAGTGTGACTGTAATGCTGCCGCGATTATTAATTGCCATTCTTCTCATTAAGGCTCCTATATAGGGAACTTACTCATCCGCCATTTGGTCTCATACTTGCCCATTGCCTTCTATTGCGTAATGACTCGATATCGTACAATGTGATATAAATTCGCAATAAAATGGGAGGATGTTCTGCCGTAAATTGCTCTAATAATTTCCGAAAAGGGATATGAATGTTTAGATTCCTGAATGAACAAGAGAGAAGACAAAAATGGATTGTAGAATTGTAGAAGAAATGAATACATGAATATCGATTTTACGTCGCAATTGTCTAAAAGTGCGCTAAAACAGGTACGTTACATTGAGGTCAGCAAGGAGAGTGACGTTGGTTTTCATTCCTTGTTGCCAAAGCGTTCCTCACTGTGTCATATAACATGGCGGTTATCGGTCAGCCTGTGTTACAGGAACTCTGAATACATTCTAGTGGGGCGGATTCTCCTTTGCTTATATAATTTCGACTGTCAAATTTTAAAATTTCCGCTCAAATGCATTCTGATAAAATACAGGTGAAAGAAACAGCAAGCTAATCCAAAACCTTAATTCAAAATATATATTCTCAAGTACGATATCAACTGCTTTCGGAAGCAGATAATAACCTCATTTTTTAGAATATATAGACAGACCAACCACTCCAAAACATGCAAGCAGACATATATCCAAACACATTTGTAATCCAGATTTACTCACCAGGCTTCCACGCAATGACCATTGGTTTATAATCTGTAAAAGTGCTTTTTCCTTTATTAAGCTAAAAAGCGTGGTAAGAAATAACGGAGAACTGCAACCTTATAAAAATTCCTCACGCTTCGCAAAATAACTAAAATCTTTCAAACATTTACATTGAGCTTCTTATTATTTTTAAAAATCAAGTTTTCTCAGCTTTTTAATAACTGATTTTTGTGTACATAATTTTTATCTCACAAAAACACTTCTTCAAATTAAAGTTAGGAAATTTCAACCGGGTACTTACTCTAGGCCTGAAAGAACTGCTTCAATCCTGCGAAGACTTGGCGCAAACCATTTTGAGGTTTCTGTGGGAAAGGGATTTAAAGTTAAACTTTTAAATATCAAATTCATTAAGATTGACATGGCAGTTAATTCATACATAGTGGATTTAGTATTTAATCGTACATTGCTAGTTGTGCCGCTATATAAAACCCTCCAATTATTTAACTTTCGTGTGAGTCCTGTAAAGGAAATATTATTTAATAAAATGCTCATTGATTGCACCGTTTAAACTTTAACAATAAAACATTTATTAACAACATCAAATCTAAATTACTTAATTAAACCAATTATTCATATTATTAATTATATGCTTAACAACAATTCTTCTCATTAATTATTGCGGCGGAGGGGACATATGTGACCAGTACTATTAAAATTAATATCATGTGTCTATGACCTGTGATTGTTAATGGGCACATACCTTCAAATCTGTCTTGGTCTTTGATCATATATCAAATGCTTGCATCAGTTAATTGCACCGCCATAACTCGCGGTGTTTGGCTCCTTCTCGTACATCTGATTGCACTCCAACTTATATAGATCTAGCCAGTATTTTTGGAACATTTGCACAAGTCTTTAAGTCATGTTTTACAAGCTATAAGTGCACAAGTTGCACAAATCTGCTCACGTCCTTCTTAAGTCAATCTTCATAATTGTCTTGATTCTCGGGTCACAGACTGTGGTTCCCTCGTTGTGGGGGGAGGTAACTCCCCCTTTTCTTCTATTTGCCGCATTGAGTTTGACGTAACAATCGTCTTTTTTTATTGGTTACTCCTTTAACCAATGGAAACATTCCACATCTCGTAAGGCCCAGCTCAGCCCCTCTGTCATGGCGCCCTAAATTTATGGTCTTCTGACCTTTAGGTTCACGGAGTGATAACACTCTGTGCCAGCCAGACTACACGTATTGTTCGCCGTTTTGGCCACAATAAATATTCACATAAAACTGCCTCATCAAATGTGAGATCTATTTCTGGTCTCACAGTTTCATAATTTTTTTTGGGAATACGTGTTGTCTTCTACTTGTACTAGGGTAGTTTCTTAACATGACATAGTGTTTTGAGATTTCAATACTTTTTGTAGGAAAACTCTCTCTTGCAAAAAACATATATACCCATAAGAAGTTGAGCTACAACCGCGAACCTCGGTATGTATGTATCGTTTGTGGAGATATGCACATGATTAGAATTTAGGAGCAAAAAATGTTTTATTACTTTCCTTATATACATAATGTATAAGGAAAGTATTGTGACGGGGTCGAAAATTCGAATTCGAGTTCTCGACGGGAGAGCACGTTACAAGCATCCCTGATCACGAATCAAACATTTTTCAGGTGATGTCTGTGAGTGTGTGTGTGTGTGAAAGTATGTGTGTGGGTGTGTCAGTGAGTCTGTGAAGACGATATCTCACGAACGAATGGAGCGATTCGAATGAAATTTGGTATAAAAATTCCAATCCGTGAATACTGGAAGCCTATTGTTTTTAAACGCAATCGAATGTTCAGAACCCCCTAAATTTTCGGTTGAAATTTTGAAAAAATCATCAAAAAATCTAAACCTTTAGTAAAGTTACGCAAATAGATATTTCTTATGCAATTTTTTCTTAGAAAACAATTGACATAAACTTTAGGACGCTAGTATGATCCGTTCTCGAGATATTACACATTGTTTAAATAAATATATCAAAAAATCCCATAAATTAAAAAATAATACATTAACTGTTGAGAAACATGTTCACTTTTCATATGTGATATCTTGCGATAAATTGAGTAACATCATTCTCGTGGATCTAGCTCGTTCCATTTATGAGAAAAGATACTTTGAGTAATACTTTTGTATTTGAACACCATTAGTCATTTTTCTGGTATAAGAATATCTTATTTCTCCGTTCATAACGCTTAGCGAGATTTTAGTGACAAATTTGGCGGAATGTCGCCAACTTGGCGACTTTTTAAATGTTGCCAAATTAATGAAAATCTCGCCAAATAGATAAAAATGACGCTAAATCAATGAAAATGACGACTAATTGAAGAAAATTCAATATCTTGGAAAGAATATAAGTATCTACTATAAGAATAACTTTTTTTTAACTGTAAAAGTAGTAAATTCATTGCATTATATAAGGAAAGTCATGTGTTGCCCCCGTCAGATTTTTAAGAAATGATATCAGCACGAAGAAGACATTTTAATAAGTGGTAAAATCTCCACTGGCAGCTATACAAGCCGACATTCTCTACGGTACAGAGTCAATAAGGGTGCTTATGTTCCTTTGTGGAAGATTCTGCCACAAATGTTGCAACAGTGATACTCTGAGAAGGTTACAATTGCAGTCTCAGCAAGACCCAGGCGTATTCTAATGGTGATAGGTCTGGGGACCTAAATAGTCAAAACCTCAAATACATCTATATAAAGAAGAAAAGTATGTATGTATGTATGTATGTATGTATGTATGTATGTATGTATGATCCAACATCATTGGAGAATGGCTGAACCGAATTTGATGAAATTTGGGGGGTAGTCTTGAAATAGCCCCACTTAAAATTTAGTCTATGTTCCGAGTTTCTAACACCAGGGTTTATCGCGATATTAATGAGAAACGAAACTTTCGTTTGTCTCATCATCACGGAAGAACAGCTGCACCGAATTCAAGGAAATTTTGTGGGTTGTTTTAAAATAGCCCCCCATGAATTTAGTCCAAGTTTCAAGTTTCTAAGACCAGGAGATGTCGAGATATTAATGGAAAACGAAACATTTTCCTAGGAGTTCTACTCTCTAACTCCATGATTCCCAACGAAAAGTTTGGAAATCGTTGGCTTAAAACGTGAAAGTCAATTAAATTTCCAAGTTTTGTGGGAGTTTATTAAATGTATTAGTCACTTTTGAAAATCGCAGGTTTGAAATATAAATTTAAATGGAATCTCTATCAGCATGGTTTATTTTTCACAGGCTTACTCAACAAATTTTATTAATTTGAATCTATACATATATAAAAAAGAAACGTATGTATGTATGTACGATCCAACATCAAGGGAACCGAAAGAGTTTTGCAATGTAAATCCCGAGCAATGCCGGGTAATTGCTGCTAGTTGTTGATAGAATCGTCCAATATGTGATAAGCGTTGTCTTGTTGGTAAATTGAACCTAGGTGGTTTGACAGCATAGTTAAAACAATCGGCTGCAAAATATCGTCGACGTACAAGCGAGCCGTCAAATTAGTTTGCAGCACAACTAAAAGAAATCGGCTTCTCCACGAGATAGATACCCAGACTGTCACACCACGGGCGATGGCCGTATGACGCTTGGCAACAAATTCAGAATGGGAACGCTGGATAGTCCTCCCCCACACACGTATGCATCAGTCATCAACACTGAAAGAGAAGCGGGATTCATCGTTAAAGACAACATGCCTCGAATCGGACATTATACAGGCTGACCGAGCTCGGTACCAATCCAGACGACTCTACCTATGTTGAGGGATCTGTGGTGGGCGCCTTAATGGACGTCGACACGTAATCCCACCTTCTGCCAGTCGTTTCCAAATATTATTCCTTGATGCAAAATACACGGTGGATGGCAAATGCCTTTGAATGGCTGATAGCGATATCATTGATGTGAACGTGAGTCCTCTCCTGACCGCATGATTCTCTCGAGCTGTTATCTGTCTGGAGCGTCCTAAGCCTCTGCGACAGATTCAAATATCTTCTCTGATTCATTGTTGCCAAGGCCGAGTAAGTGCCATATCGCTCTGACCTGATCGGTCAGTCGTCCGAAGATGACGACTAATACGCATGTTGGACCAACCAGCTTTCCTTAAGCCTGTGGTGCGACCTCTCTCTAAATCCTACAAATGTTCGTAGCAAAGTTGAGTACGTCCCAAAGACATCTTTGTACACAACTTGCAGTATTAAATCAGAAAATCCAGTTCTAATTGCCAGTAAATGAGAACACTGGTCATTTTGCTTATCGTTGCATCAGCCCTATAACATCATTGGCGCTGACAGTTTGATTATTTGCATAACACTTAAATAAAACGACATTTGCATCCCGAGTTTAGCGGCTGCAGCTCAATTTTTATGACTGCATGTATATTTTACAACAGAGTTTATTTATTAACATGATTACATAACAATGATATAAAAGACATTGCAAATTGTACTTTTAAAACAGAGTACCATTTACTCATGTTTTTTCAATTTTTGAAATTTAAAATCAAGTTTATCTTCAGGTTTAAGAAAATAAGTATGTACTTCACACCAGAAAACACAAACTGAGTCATCATTAAGACGGCTCAGTAGTTTGAACTCTAATTCCGTCAACACTGAAGAAAGAGGTAGAACGAGAATCGTAAAAATTGCCATATTCAAATTCTGTTTGCTCGAAAGCTACTGTACCAAATGTAATTTTTATTTTTCATTTTTGTTTTTATTTAACTCAGCTTTGATACGGTTTTACAGAGAAAACTGAATAAAATATTTAGTTTTCTTTGGAGCTGGATTACAGCCCCTGAAAATCGGAGTTTGTCACGTCAAATATAAAAAGCACTTGTCAAGTTCGAACACTGCGATTTGGCGACTGTTACTTTCCAAAAATTTATGAGAATATACTTTCTAAATTTATACTGAATACAACAAGCAAAAGCTTAAAATATAAGTTCTGAATATAATTATTTCTCAATAATTCTTAATGCTTCTTATAAATAAAACGTTCTATTGACCAATAATGGAATTCAAGTTTTTATCTGTAATTAACCTCTCCAGCAGTTAATTAGTTTTCTCATTTTTTATTTAAGTTTTGTTTGTTTTTTTTATTTCCAAGTCTCAATTTATTTTTTTAAAAATGAGAATTCAGTTTTTTACACACTGCCAATTTTTATGCTTGCCGAATAATTTTTTATACTGTTGCAAAATCTGGTTTAAAAACAAAAATTAAATATTCCATTGGAAGCTTCATAGGCTTAAATTTCAATTATTCAAAACAAGTAGAATAATTTAAATACACAGGAGGATGATCATTATATATATGAACAGGTCCTTATATACGTTTTAAGAATTAAATGAATAAGACTAATTTAATGACTGAATTTGTCTTTCCCTTTAGTATTTCGCAACATTGTGTGATGGGTTTATTTTTATTTTTCAGATATTGTCCATTCTATGCTGTAATTTGTTTGACTTCCACACAAATTTGTTTTTTGTGACAAATTCTCTAAAAAAGTCCTCTTAAATAATACTCCGTATTTTCTCACAAAATTTTTGCAACATGACATGTTGTAGTTACTTTATATTTCTTTCAGATTACTTTAAACTGAGAAAGAGGTGATCATTATATGAACAGGTCCTTATATAGATTATAAATTATTAAAAAATTAAAGAATAAGGCTCATAATTTAATGACTGAATTTGTCTTTCCCTATAGAATTTAGCAACTAATTTAATTACTTCTTAATTACAAATTGATTTCAAATAAATCACTACAAATTGAGGTGTTTTACAAGACGAACTGTATTGCTTAACTTCATCTGAGAAGGCGTACCCAAAGATTCACGACCTCATGTATGAAAATTAGTCAAGAATGATCTATGAGATCATGCTCTATGGCGAAATTAGCAACTCCACTCTCTATTCCCTTAGATACCAAACAAGTAAATTTAGAAATTGTTTATAAACAATTTTCCTTATCATTTCTACGTGACAATATTATTTAATGATTGTGAAGGGACGAACTGTATTGCTTAACTTCATCTGAGAAGGCGTACCCAAAGATTTACGACCTCATGTCTGAAAATTAGTCAAGAGTGATCTATGAGATCATGCTCTATGGCGAAATTAGCAACTCCAATCTCTATTCCCTTAGATACCAAACAAGTAAATTTAGAAATTGTTTATAAACAATTTTCCTTATCATTTCTACGTGACAATATTATTTAATGATGGTGAAGGGACGAACTGTATTGCTTAACTTCATCTGAGAAGGCGTACCCAAAGATTTACGACCTCATGTCTGAAAATTAGTCAAGAGTGATCTATGAGATCATGCTCTATGGTGAAATTAGCAACTCCAATCTCTATTCCCTTAGATACCAAACAAGTAAATTTAGAAATTGTTTATAAACAATTTTCCTTATCATTCCTACGTGACAATATTATTTAATGATTGTGAAGGGACGAACTGTATTGCTTAACTTCATCTGAGAAGGCGTACCCAAAGATTTACGACCTCATGTCTGAAAATTAGTCAAGAGTGATCTATGAGATCATGCTCTATGGCGAAATTAGCAACTCCAATCTCTATTCCCTTAGATACCAAACAAGTAAATTTAGAAATTGTTTATAAGCAATTGTCCTTATCATTTCTACGTGACAATATTATTTAATGATTGTGAAGGGACGAACTGTATTGCTTAACTTCATCTGAGAAGGCGTACCCAAAGATTTACGACCTCATGTCTGAAAATTAGTCAAGAGTGATCTATGAGATCATGCTCTATGGCGAAATTAGCAACTCCAATCTCTATTCCCTTAGATACCAAACAAGTAAATTTAGAAATTGTTTATAAACGATTGTCCTTATCATTTCTACGTGACAATATTATTTAATGATTGTGAAGGGACGAACTGTATTGCTTAACTTCATCTGAGAAGGCGTACCCAAAGATTTACGACCTCATGTCTGAAAATTAGTCAAGAGTGATCTATGAGATCATGCTCTATGGCGAAATTAGCAACTCCAATCTCTATTCCCTTAGATACCAAACAAGTAAATTTAGAAATTGTTTATAAGCAATTGTCCTTATCATTTCTACGTGACAATATTATTTAATGATTGTGAAGGGACGAACTGTATTGCTTAACTTCATCTGAGAAGGCGTACCCAAAGATTTACGACCTCATGTCTGAAAATTAGTCAAGAGTGATCTATGAGATCATGCTCTATGGCGAAATTAGCAACTCCAATCTCTATTCCCTTAGATACCAAACAAGTAAATTTAGAAATTGTTTATAAACGATTGTCCTTATCATTTCTACGTGACAATATTATTTAATGATTGTGAAGGGACGAACTGTATTGCTTAACTTCATCTGAGAAGGCGTACCCAAAGATTTACGACCTCATGTCTGAAAATTAGTCAAGAGTGATCTATGAGATCATGCTCTATGGCGAAATTAGCAACTCCAATCTCTATTCCCTTAGATACCAAACAAGTAAATTTAGAAATTGTTTATAAACGATTGTCCTTATCATTTCTACGTGACAATATTATTTAATGATTGTGAAGGGACGAACTGTATTGCTTAACTTCATCTGAGAAGGCGTACCCAAAGATTTACGACCTCATGTCTGAAAATTAGTCAAGAGTGATCTATGAGATCATGCTCTATGGCGAAATTAGCAACTCCAATCTCTATTCCCTTAGATACCAAACAAGTAAATTTAGAAATTGTTTATAAACAATTGTCCTTATCATTTCTACGTGACAATATTATTTAATGATTGTGAAGGGACGAACTGTATTGCTTAACTTCATCTGAGAAGGCGTACCCAAAGATTTACGACCTCATGTCTGAAAATTAGTCAAGAGTGATCTATGAGATCATGCTCTATGGCGAAATTAGCAACTCCAATCTCTATTCCCTTAGATACCAAACAAGTAAATTTAGAAATTGTTTATAAACGATTGTCCTTATCATTTCTACGTGACAATATTATTTAATGATTGTGAAGGGACGAACTGTATTGCTTAACTTCATCTGAGAAGGCGTACCCAAAAATTTACGACCTCATGTCTGAAAATTAGTCAAGAGTGATCTATGAGATCATGCTCTATGGCGAAATTAGCAACTCCAATCTCTATTCCCTTAGATACCAAACAAGTAAATTTAGAAATTGTTAATAAACAATTGTCCATATCATTTCTACGTGACAATATTTTTTAATGATTGTGAAGGGATCTTAATAAGAAAAAACAATTATATCGCGTTATATTTATAAAGTTACCCATTCATTTTTCCACTTCCAATTGGCAGCAACGAAAAGATAACAAATTCTGTTTTTATTACTTCTGAGAGACAAAGCAGCGTAAATTTTTGAAAATCCCTTTGTATAATCATTCATAAATTGAATTTTCAAAATTGCCCATTTTTCCATTTATCAGAAAGCTGATACGTATCGAGTGATACCAAAACAAAACTTCTATTGTAGTAGAAGGACTCCATAATTTTGATATGCCATCCAATCGGTCCCTCAATTTACTGCATAGTATTATAATCATTTATTCACTGCATTTTATTATGATAAATCATATATATATATAACAATGGCCAGGCACTTGATACACAACATTCACCTATACATTGACCAGTATCGTGAACCATTTAGCCATCACATGACGTTGCTCCGGCACAACAGTGGGAACGGAACGACTGAACACATTGCGCCCAACAACAGAACAGCCATTCCTGCAGGTGGGACTCGAACTCACAACTCGGTAGCCAAGCGAGCACTAGGAAACAATTGTCTTAACCGCTCAACCACCGTGTCGGCCACTGCATATTATTAAAAGGCAAAAACCTTCGCGAAACCGAGACAAAGATTTAAAACCAAGACTGCCCTAATTGTTATGATGCATAAACATATTTGTCACTTAAGGGTAAGTATATTTCGTGCCCCGGGATAGTCCCAGAAATGAAAGGGGGCGGGAGTAGTAATCACTCAAAATAAATAATGTGTGTAGTATATGTCTATAGCGATGTCTCCTCACAGACAGGATGGGACTGATATGGCGATATGATTTGAATGCACATGACAGTGGTTGTTGTTGAGACCCAGACCGTCCAACCAACCAGAAGGGTGTAAGGTAACTGTTTGGACGGCCGGAAAGTGCCACACAATTTAGACCGGAATCCAGTGGGGGAGGCATCCACAGGGACTGTACCCTCCTTCCCCTACCACCAACCTTTTGGAAGGACTTACGGGCCCACATGTTTAACGTGATCGTACTCCGCGTGAACACGGCAGCAGTTTTGGCAGTGGCGGCAATCGAACCCGGGCTTACCGAGATGGTAGTGGTTGTTGTTGAGACCCAGACCGTCCGACCTACCAGAAAGGTGTAAGGTAGCCGTTTGGACGGCCGGCGAGATGGCAGTGGTTGTAGATGTTCATAAAAGAGAGCTTGTAACAAATGTGAAATTGTAAAACTGCAAATCTCTAGAAATTTATAGCCCCTGTCAGGTGTGACTCACATCGAGGTCCGGTCCAGGACCTCCCGGCTGTGGGGACCCCTCCGGTCGTCATTTTCTATTGGGACGCATAAGAAATGAGCATCACTTCGCAGGCCAGTAAAATTAGTCGAAATTGAACCGCCCTTTTCTCGCACATCGTGAAATATCGAAAGACGTGAAACATGAGAAGACGAGGTGGCGTTCACCCCATTTTTGTTCCCCGTTTCAAAAATCTGAAGGGACTCGACTTTAAAATGTAAAATTAGACTCAATTCTGATTTCGTGAGAGTAGGTCTGCAAGTGTATGCACACTTGTTTTCGAAACCCGATCCGATATACATTTTGATGCAGTTTGAGGCACGGTATTCGCTGTCCCTCTCTAGCGGCAACCAGATGCATACAGCACGGAACCAACGCCTTTTTTGCCCGTTGCGATCACGTACACTCAGGTGTAGCTCGTAGTCCAACGCAACCTTTCAGCCAACCAAGTTCATGGCCGCTCTAAGCCAAATCGAGCTAGGGCAGAGCCAGATCGAGAGTTGCTTTCATCGGGCGGTGGCGGACATAGAAACAGCGAGGACTTCGCCACTTTTGATACGCAGTACCACACAGCTCTGAAAATAGACGGCGTAGTGTGGGTTACCCTTTGGACCCTTATACTACATTTTAGTCGTAACAACTGTGTGTACTGCAAGAATGGTACTCGACAGCAGTGTTGATCTTACCTCACGACCGAGTCGACATGAGCAGAGCGTTTGCGAGGTTCCAACCTTGGGCCTCTACATGCAGCACGTTTCACCCGTCAGCTGTATACTACAACCGTCATTGGTACGGCGTGTGTGAGGAATGCCACCGTAAAGTTCATGCGGAATTCGTCCCAAGCGGCATCGGCCTGTACGTAGTTCCCGGTACTCCAGGAATCGCTAGGCCAAACTGACAATTGGGAGGAGGAGAGTGTAGCGAACTCTGATTACTGAATCCGTGAAAATCAACGATGGTATTCAGAATTAATCGACAACTCCAATAAACCGTGCATCCTTACGAACTTTGTTTTTAATTGAATAACCGAGACCTCTTCATTAGGATCTGTGACAGATCAAATGTTGGATTACAAGACATTTCATCTGGGAGGAGATATCGTAACATTTAAGTTCAATTGTATTGTCATGTGCTATTCTGTGTTGATATAATCTATGTGGTAGTACTAATTTAAGCTATGGAAATTTTCCGCACTTCACTACTTGCATTTAAAATTCATTAGAAATTAATAGCAATATATTAATTAGCCCGTACACCCCGAGGTCAAGCTTGGTAGATTTGAGTGTGATGTAATTGTGATTAGTATATTATTATTATTATTGTCAATGTTAGATATTTTATATGTTTAATAAATGTGTAGTGGCCACAAAAATTGATTGGTTATTTTAGTGTAACGCAATATACTTTGATCCTTCCGGATCCTGCTATATGTTTCTATACTAATCAAACCAATTTATGTTGATTCATAAAGGAAATGAACAACATCCTATCTATCGCTTTCAATTTGTGCACATTTTATTCTCTAAAAAAAATTTTTGCAGTTAAAAATATCTCACATCACGTCGATCCTAAAAATAGTTTAATTGGCCTTTGCATTTATCGATAGTTATTTTCAAAAAATTTCTTCATTAAAACCTTTGTCATTAGGGAATGTTTTTAAAACCTCAAAAAATGCGCTTTTAGGAAATTAAAAACCCATTTGTAACTTTTAATTGCATCCATTATCGTTTGAATAAAAACCTGGCGCTGTTTTCAAGTTTTTTAATTACCTTAATTATTCTGTGACCGAAAATGTTCTCCGAAAAGTGGCTCAGGAACCCGATATCGACTGTAACCCTTCTTAAAAAACTGATATTTTTTAATAAAGTATTTCCCTTTTTTTAAACTAATAAAATCAATTTATCCTTAGGCATTTTACAGACGAACTAGCTAGGTACAAATAATATAATTTTAGTAGATTTTTGGATGGATAACTCAGTTTTATTTTTATTTTTAAATTTGATGCAATTCGCCGTTTTTCTGAACATCGGTTCGTTATTTTAAACTTATTTTTTGTCTTATTTGTGCATCTGCTTGACTTCATCACATGCATATTGTTATAAACACAGATTTATCATAGAATATTTAGAAAAGAATGAATTTTATTATTTCTAAAAAAAAATGTTTTATTTCTATACAACGTTTAAATTTCAAACTAGAATTCGATTATCTTATTTAAATAGATCCAAACTACATTAAACAATGTTTTTTTTTCTGAATAATTATAGAACTTACCGACATGGGGAGTTTCCAAAATTTGGAATCGCAATCCGTGTGCAGAAACCAGCATTTGTGATCTGGTTTAGCCTTTTATCGTAAAGTATAAACTCACTTTTCTTGACATTTGAATTCGACTGCATAGTATGGCAGAATTCATGTTCACACAATCCATCTATAAGGGTCTTTTTCAAAGTTAAGATAACTCTCATTATAGATAACAACATCCATGGACTGCCTTCTCTGACTTTGTGAGCTCATCAGCATGGAATGGACGATAATTTTAATGTCAACAAGAAAGCTTGGTGTCTACCGCAATTCGGGGATTCCCCATGGAGACAGTCGAATCAATCCTACAGACATCAGCTTTCTTAAAAATTAAATTCATGCTTCACGAAGAAACAACAGACTGCGCCGATATTCATGTTATAAAATATAGCACAATGTTTAACACACCTTTCTGGTAGGTCGGACGGTCTGGTTCTCAACAACAACAATATTCAACACAATATCCAGCACATTCATTCCCACCTGTGTGCATCCTTACCCACCATGTAAAAGGGGGAGTACTAAGTTTAAGTCAAATGTCGCTTCGTATTTCTTATTGCTATCACAATGCTTCCTCACAATATACGATGGAATAGATACTGTTCCAATAGAATAGAATAGCATGAGAAGAAAAATGTCAGCATTGGAACCACAAATTACGGTATCTATCAAGCTGTAAAGCAATTACATGACCTCCCTGTAGTTGGCGATCAAGAAATATAGGGAAACGCAACCTCACATATAAAATAAGCGTCATTTCTTGAACCAATAAAAAAAATCTGATGTGGCCAACACATGGCTTTCCTTATATAATGCAATGAATTTACTACTTTTACAATAAAAAAATAAGTTCTTCTTATAGTAGATATTTATATTATTTCCAAGATATTGAATTTTCATCAATTAGTCGTCACTTTCGTTGATTTAGTGTCATTTTTATCCATTTGGCGAGATTTTTGTCAATTTGGCAACGTTTAAAAAAGTTGCCAAGTTGGCGACATTCCGCCAAATTCGGCGCCAAAATCTCGCCAACCGTTATGGACGGAGAAATAAGTTATTCCTATAGCAGATAAATAACTATTGGCGTTCAAATACAAAAATATTACTCAAAGTATCTTTTCTCATGAATGGAACAAGCTAGATCCACGAAAATGATGTCACCAAATTTATCGCATGATATTACATATGAAATCTGAACAGGTTTTTCAACAGCTAATATATTTTTTTTAATTTTTGGGATTTTTTGATAAATTTATTTAAACAGTGTCCAATATCTCGAAAACGGTTCATGCTAAAGTTATGTCTATAGTTTATGTCAATCGTTTTCCAAGGAAACATTGCATAAGAAAAGTCTATTTGCGTAACTTCATTAAAGGTTTTGATTTTTGAGGATTTTTTTAAAATTTCACTCGAAAATTTAGGGGGTTCTGAACATTCGATTACTTTTAAAAATAATAGGCTTGCAGCATTCACGGATTGTGATTTTTGTACCAAATTTCATTGGAATCGTTCTATTCGTTCGTGAGATATCGTCTCCACAGACTTACTGACACACACACACAGACATCATCTCAAAAATGCTTAACTCGTGATCAAGGATGCTTGAAACGTGCTCTCCCGTCGAAAACTCGAATTCGAATTTTCGACTACGTCACAATACTTTCCTTATACATTATGTATATATGGAAAGTAAAAAGACAAAGATCAGAATTTCGACTTTTAATCAAACTCCATTTTGCTCATCAGGAAAGGATCTCAATGTTCATCACTTGATCCAGTAGCAGATCCAAGTCGTACCCCAACTGTGCATTTTGATGTTGAAGTCAACGAACTTGAATTCCACTGCTGGGCTGCAGCGGTAGTCACATGCCCTACAGAAAAAACAGGAAATTTTACGTAGACTCATGAATAATTTCTCCCAAAATCAAGACTCTGGTCCAAACGTGGATATAAAGCTATAAATCAATGCCATCTATAGCTATCCCACGCAAATTAAGCTGGAGTAGTTTAGGACGAAAATGACAATCTACATCGAGTAAAAGCAGTTGTCGAAAGCAGCAATGACTTCGCTCCATAAGCCACACAATACCACACAGCTTTGAAAATAGACGGCGTGTTACCAGAGCATCAATGGGACCTGGGACCCTATGTAACACAGCCAAGTCGTGACAACTGTTGTGGACTGCAACTCTGCGTAGGCAGAGTGTTTGCGTGATACCAATCAGTAGGCCTCTACGAAGCACATAGCACAGCATGCCTATAGTACATAACCGTCATCGTTTCTTAAAGATGGTGATACATCAACATTCGCCGACCAGACTGGCCTCTCCGAACTAGCATAGCAGTATGGCCTATTCAACAGCTTTGACGGACTCCGGATCTTCCACGAGCCCTGATCTCTCTGATAACCGTGGCAGTATGGCCGATCCCAGCTCCTCTGACTTACGATATCTATTCCCAACTAGCTCTATACCAGTGTGCTGTAGAATTTGAACTTATTGTCTCTTACTAATAAGTAATCCCCACTCCATTCCAAGTCCTCTGAGAACATATTAAGACAGTGCCGCCAAGAATAGTACATCCTCTAGTAAAGAGTGATGAAGGTATGGGAATTTATATTGTTCATTTACTTTCATATGTAATTTAAGTATCAATATAAATATATGCACAAACACTAAACTTAGGTAAAGCTAATTAATTATAATTTTTGGATATAAGACAAATTAAGGACAAAATAGCAGTTAGATTGCACGAAGTTCATTTAAGTGCCTATTTGAATAAGTAATGTTATTAGTGTAATAGCTATACATGTGTGTAAAAATAAATTAGTGGCCACAAAATGACCTGGTAATTCTTAAACAACACAATGTCATGGCTGATTGATTTAGTTAACACCACTATCTTTCTCGGAGCTAAGCTGACGCGACACAATGGGTAAGAAATTGTACGTTATATGTGTGAAAATTTACCTCAAAACAATTCATACAGGTTCGTAAAACTAATATAGTAGAGAGGAAGTTTTATTGCTGACATTAGGAAGGTATTGGTTACTCCATACTGACAAGTGCATAAAAAGCCAGAAGCCAGTTCATGGAAGTTATTATCTGCAATGAGGAAGCAAACTATTAATATTTGAAAAATTGCGGCACAACGTTTCTTACTGCCAATAAATTCATATGTAGTTATCGGCTATTGCTGTGCCGAGATGTGGTAAAAACCGCGAAACCAATATATGCCCTAATTCGCATGCCCTAGTTCGCGATTTCAAACACATTTCTGCTTTCTACGTTTAACTATGAATGAGTGTAAACTGGATATCTCTTCCCCAAAGTACAGAACTATACTTAACGAACACCTAACCTGTAGTGGAGTAGAAAGTAAAGATTTATTCTTTCTTTAAAAAAAAAATAATTCGCTATAAACGTCTTTTTTAAAAATCTTTTTTAAATCAGATTTTTTAATTCACTACCCGACACAGAAAATGCAACATCATGAAAGAACGAA
Organism: Amaurobius ferox; assembly: GCA_951213105.1. Classification (NCBI taxonomy): domain Eukaryota; kingdom Metazoa; phylum Arthropoda; class Arachnida; order Araneae; family Amaurobiidae; genus Amaurobius; species Amaurobius ferox. Next base: position 148,459,059 of record OX578137.1, on the reverse strand, counting down.
TAGAGTGTGCTGGCAAAGGACACACAAAGACGGCTTTTATAAATAAATGATGTTAATTCCAGAAGGATAATTCAATACAGTAATGGCATAGACTGGTTGATCAGTAGGCAATAGGACCACTTCTTGCGGCGATATAAGCAGAAAACCTTCGAGGAACAGATGCAATAAGTGTGCGGATAGTTTCCTGAGGGGTGGATGACCCTATGCCTTCAACTATCCGCCACAGACCGTCCTCTGTTTGAGGAGGGGGTTAGAACAGTCAAACGACTGCCAATCACATCCTATACATGATCGATGGGTGAACGATCTGGAGACAGTGGAGACCAAGAAAGCACCTGGATACCTTGCAAGACTTGTTTGCTAATGGTTGCTGTGTGCAGTCGCCCGATATCTTGCTGTAAAACAGCCTTTTGCAACCGCTGAAGGTAGGGCAGTGCAACCGGCCTCAGAATTTCATCCGTATATCGTCGTGTCATCATTGTGCCTCTGATATAAACCAGAAGTGGTCGGTTATTGAAGCCGACGGCACCCGAAGTCATGATGCCGCGTTGTCGAGCAGTATGGTGTTCAACAGTCGTAGCAGGATAGGATCTGTTTCTACTTCGCCTCCAGACTCTCACACGGCGACTGTCATTCGACAAACAGAACCGAGACTCGTCACAGAACACTACCCTGACCCATTCAGTCGTCCAAGAGGCTCGGGCTCGACAACATTGCAATCTCTCACATCGATGTCTTGTTGTGAATGGCAGTCTTCGTAGCCCGACACCATTGTAATCTCTCACGTCGGAGTCTTATCGTCAATGGCAGTCTTCGTAGAGGACAGGTTGAGTGCAAGCCGCTTTCGACCAAGTTGAGAAACTGTTCTCACTGATATTGGAACATCTGATACCCTGCAAATTATGCAGAATGTTGACAGTCATCGTTTGTGGGGCAGCCACCGCATTCTTCGAATGCGTCGATCAACGCGTGCTGATGTACGTGAGGATGGACCTGTACCACTGCGACGATTCACATGCCCTTCTTCAAACCTACTTCTGTATCCTTTGCACAGTGGTCGCATCTACGCGTGTTTCAGCGGCGATACGCTGTTACGACCGTCCAGCCGTACGTTGGCCTACAATGAATCCCCTTACACGATCGTCCAGATCTGAAAAGGAATTCGGCGTCGTCGCCCAGGCATCTCTTCAGCAACACGTGTCTTCTGTAATGAAAAGCAGTCCTAATCACGTGACCTACTTACATTTCAAATCTTTGCATACATCGGCCAGTTGCGTTTGTCTCGCAATTTGCATAATTATACGGCCAAAGCTTCATGGTGTTGCATTTTCTATATCGGGTAGGGCATTTCAACTATAAAACGAATGGAAAAATAAAAAATAAAAATTGATTTAAGGCAAAATTTAAATATTTTTACATATAATGGGAATTGAAATATTTGTATTCATCCCTGTACATGAAAAAATTAGTTGGCTTGATCTTGGCGAGAATCGTCTTGTGGGAAACCTAAGCAGAAGCCGCAATCGTTTTTGCAAAAGTTAAAATTTATTTTTTATTTCCAGTCAAACTTTTTATTTTCAAAACTATTAAAGACAGTGCCAAAATTTAAACGGGATTTGACACTTTCACAAAATTGCACCTTAAATATGTACCCAACATGATAAAGATATATTTTGAATTAAAAGAATAAATAATATAAATTTATTTTCCCCTTATTATCGGCAGATTTGGATAAATTTTATTAGCGAAGTTTTTTTTTTTTTTTTACATCCAAGCCAAATCTCGAATCCTTTATTCTATTATCCAATTTAGCATGCTGTTATTTGATCTGTGATTTGATATTACATGTTTATTTTACCAACATTTCCTACAATTCAGTAGGCAAAACAAGCTCCCGTTAAAAGCGCTTGAAATGTTACAATCCAAAAAATATGCTATCGACCGTCATGGGGACATAAATGGTGATTCGTATGAAACCTGGTTCGGGAAAATACTCCTTCCGAATATCGAAAAACGCAGGTGATCGTTATTGACAATGCTCCTTACCATAATGTACATTCTGAAACATTTTAAAGACATCTACAAGAAGATGGATATAGGAACATGGTTTAACAGCAAAAATAATCCAGGAATAAAATATACTATACAAAAACGACAAGCTAAATTTAAAATCCCCCAAAATAATTTATAAATTCTCCAAAAGCTAGTATACATCCATATGATGAACGCAGGACGGTCTACTCCGGCAAGGTTCAAGATTAAACTAAAATATAACACAAACAGTATGAGTTGACAGTATAAGCCGGGGAACACCGCGTGCTGTTGGCGCATTTCGGGCGCGATAGCCCGGTGGTTTGCGCGCTGGATTTGCACGCTGCCACAACTGCCGCCGTGTTCATGCGGAGTACGATCACGTTAAACATGTGGGTCCGTAAGTCCTTCCGAGAGGTTGGTGGTAGGGGAAGGAGGGTACGGTCCGTGTGGATGCCTCCCCCACTGAGTTCCGATCTAAATTGGGTGGCACTTCCCGGCCGTCCAAACGGTTACCTTACACCTTTCTGGCAGGTCGTACGGCCTGGGTCTCAACAACAACAACATCTAAATATTCCCCGGCCACTCAAATTGCTGCTCGTACCCTAGAGCGAGTCGGGTTATCTGGGTTTTCGACATTTAAATATTCATAATTTTTAAATTAATTCAAATTTTAAAAAAATCATGACGGTGCGGGGGGAAGAGGACGGTATAGTTCCGTGAGACGAGATCTGCACCGAATTACACGTTACACGGAAACTTTTAACAACCGGTTCGGCGAATCTAGATACTTGGTACAACCGGTTTGCCCGAACCGGTGCGAACCGACTGACAGATACATACCCAGATATACATACATACAAACGGATAACTTTTCGAAAGGTGTTACAAATGAAAATAATTTCTGTTAAATCGTTAAAAACTTTCAACAAATGTTCTCTAAACTTTAAAATCAAAGACAGCCAAAATTAGGCTTAAAAATCTATATAAATAAAATTGAAAATCTGTCTGTCTGTCTGTCTGTCTGTCTGTCTGTTTGTCCCATCATCACAGGAGAACAGCTGAACCGAATTTGATGAAATTTTGTGGGTAGCCTAGAAATAGCCCCACTTAAAATTTAGTCCATGTTTTGAGTTTCTACAACCAGTGGTTCTCGAGATATTAGTAAAAAACGAAATTTTCGTTTGTCTCATCATCACGGGAAAACGGCTGAACCGAATTTAATGAAATTTTGTGGATAGCCTTAAAATAGCCCCCCATAAATTTTGTCCAAGTTTCGAGTTTCTAAGACCAAGGGTTGTCGAGATATTAATGAAAAACGGAACTTTTTTTATAGGAGTTCTACTCTCCAACTCCGTGGTTTATCCAAACGGAAAGGATAAAAATCGTTTGTTTAAAACGCCAAAGGGAATTAAAACTTTATTTTTGAGTTTGATGCAGGATTTTTGCATTAAATAGTCACTATCTGAAAGCATGAATTGTATGAAACATGAATTTAAATGGAAAAATCTACCTCCATGTTTTATATTTCACAATCTTTTACTCAACGATTAGAAGTATAAAGAAATTAAAATGGTTATTTAATTTCGCATTTTATGAGGAAGATTCTATCTTATATCATATTGCTCGACAAAGGAATGGAATTATATGTGTTTGTTAATGATTATTATTATTTTTTCGATTTAAATAATAAATAAATGGATATTAAAATATATCTTATAAATGAACGGTTTGATTTTTTCTTTAATTATATTAATTGCGAACTAGAGGTTTTAAGCTTATATATTGTGTTTAGCTAATAAACTTATATTCTGTTTACCCAATAAATTCATTTATCCAATGGTTTAAACAGAAAAAGAGTAGAATGGGTATATCTTCTAATAATATTTTAGTGTTTTCATTTAGTATATACAAACTGGATCATGATATTTTATTCAGATCTGCGAATTTAGAGCTACGAATTTGGCTGGATATCGCTGACTTGGTAACTTTTCTTAAGCTTTTCCAAATTAGTGGAAATGTCTCCAAATTGATAAAAGTGACGCAAATCAATGAAATTAAATTTGTTTTGTTAAAAGAAAGTACTGAAATGGTGTTTCGTTAGCATTTGTCTGTCAGTCCAACCGCCCTACTTAGTAACCCATTTAGCGAATTTTTAAAATGTCACCAAATTGATAAAAATATTTATAAATCCATAAAAATATTTTGAAATTGATAAATTGCCCTAAATAAACGAAATTGTGTTTTTTTTTAGGGGATAATATTTTGATGATGGTTCGTCAATTTATCGCCAAGTGGGACTGTCAGTTCTACAGTCCCACTTGGCGATAAATTTGGCGATTTTTTAAAATGTCGCCAAACCTTCATTAGAGATATTCAGACGATATTTTGACCACCAATTTATTTGAAGCAAATCATAACATGTCGCTTAACAACGGATTTAAATTTTACGTGTTTATGAGGAAGAAGATTTTTATTAAATCTTTTCCGATTTTAATGATGAAGATATGTATATGAAATAAATTTCATTGCCATCGTATTTTTGACTGAATAATACCAATTACGATCTTCATGTTTAAACATTATTATTATTGATGTTTTCGGGGATTATTGATTCAGAGATTATTGATATTTTCAATTTCTTATGGCATTGTTTTATTGCGGCAAAAATTGTTGAAACTCATATATTGTACGTTGTACGAGCAATCTTCTACAAATGCACGGGTATATCTTCTAATGTAAGAGAATATAAGTAGTACATGTATATTGGCATATATTGGAATCAAGCCTTCCGGTATGAAGATCACGGGGATTATTGATATCTTTAATTTATTAAGTAATCTGTTATATATTGGCAAAATTTTTTCAAACTAAATATTATAATACGGGTAATCTTTTACTAACACTAGGACATATCTTCTAATCTATGACATTATCAGTAGTACGGGTTTATCTTTCCATATAATTTTAGCACTTTCATTTGGGCACATATTGGAATTAATTACTGCCTACTGGTTTAAAGATTACGGATTTATTGATATTTTCAATGTATACATGTATGTCATAATACAGGTTATATCTTCTAATATTCGCGTATATAAGTAGTACGGGTCCCATACAATACGCTATTATTTTGCATATATTGATTCAATTCCATACTTTTTATGAATTTGCTTGCAAAAAAGGCCAGGATATTTTATTCTTCAGATCTACCCGTGAAGATAATTTTGTATAGTGAGAACAAAGATCCTGAGGTTTCTTTTTAGGAGCATTGTATTAAATATTTTAACAGAGTATTTTGATTAAGCATGTCATTTAGTATACTATAAGAATTTGCACATGATTGTGAATTTTAAGTTTATTTATATTATATACTCCGTACGAAGAACGGGTATGCTGCTAGTTATTTAATAAAATCTCCTGTCCTCGATGTACAAAAATTACAAGGTCAAAGTGCTTTGGAAGATCACTATGCCCTTCATTAGTGGCGAAGTGAAAATACGATGCAAACAAGTTCTCACATATAGGCCATAACCGCCAGGCAAAATTTACATATCATCAATTTACGATTTTACAATTGTTACATTTTTTAAAAAACAAGGCATTTAAAATTTAAATAATTACGAAATATGAATTACAATAAAGTTAAAGATTCATAACCTAAATGACTGTCGTCGAAACACAAATTACATCAATTGCTAAATTTTCAGAAAGTCATATAATGGTTTGACACGTAGGGAGTTGAGAACGAGTCGCCAAGGATAACTCAGGGTCTGAACTGGATCAAAAAGCCATGTAATTTTTGTACGTCGAGGAATGGAAATTTTATTAAACTTTTAAACTTAATTTTGTTGTTTTTGATTTTAAAGTTTAATTAAAATTGACGTGTCTCCATACTATTTATTAAATCGTCTCTAAATTCTGTATTTTTAACACTTTAGAACAAAGTTGAAAAGTGTTTATGACATTGTTCATTCTGTCTGTCTGTCTGTCTGCCTGTCTATCTTTCTGTCTGTCTGTCCGTTAGCACCGTAACTGCCGTAAAAATGACTTAATCAAAATGAAATTTTAGTATGTTGTTCAGACGGTCTGTAGGACCTATGGGAATATAAATGAATAATATCACCCAATTAGTTTTGGATTGAACCCGGGTTGAAAAAATGAAATACATTAGGCCCTATATACCTAATTTCTCAAACATTTTGTAAGCGGATTTAAAATTCACAAATTGCTTCGAAAATTTTAGGTAATATTCAAATTGTTCCATAAAATATATAAAAAAAATTCAGCGAAATATATTCAGTGGTTTTTTAAATAAAAATTAAAATAATAATTACACCTCTTATATGAAACGATCACGTGACCATGATATGAAAAGATCACATGACCCACTTCAAAATGATATATGGCATCCATCTTGTTTCAAAATCGTGATTTTTTAAGTTCTTTTTAATACATATTGAGTGTTGTATCCGTCCTAAAACTACTTTATTTTTGCTTAAATTCTGTGCATCTACATACTGAAACAACGCAAATACAATATATTTGAGTTTAAATGATCATCCAAATTTGGTTATTTCTACAACGAAGCCCATTTTTCACTTATGTAAAATGTAAACAGCAAAATATGTAGAATGAGTTGTATTAGAATTGCTGTATTTCTTTAACACAAAATAATTTAGCCCATGGAGTCTGCATGGCTGATAGGTTGATATGAATGAAATAGTCATTGATTTTACAAAGAGAAGGACGATTTTTTTCGATGAAGTTTTAAGCGTAGAGTTTAATTACTTGTAGCTCCATGGTCTTAATGTTTTAATTATTATTAATAAATATTAATTAAATAATATTATTAATAATTATTATTAAATAAATTATTATAGTATTGTGATGAATGAAATGAATGGGAGAAAGTTATGAATGAAATGCTGTTTTTATAGAGAGATCCAGCAGTGTTATTTTTTCTATGACGTCACTTGAATGAATTTCAGTTGTTTTCGATGAAGTTTTTAAATATAATAAATTATCGTAGTATTATGATAGTTTTAAAAATATTTCCGTGGAATGTATCGCATTTTAGAGATATTTAAACCAGACAATTTTTATTTCAATGCCGTCATTTGAATGAAGTTCATTTTTTTCAATGAAGGTTTAAGTTTTCAAATATAATAAATTAATGTAGTATTGAGATAAGTTTTAAAATATTAGCGAGGAATGTATTGCATTTTAGACTTTTTTAAATAAAATTGCATTGAAGTTGGAAAGTGTTTCATAATCAATGCTTTAAGCATGTTTGATCTTTCTTGTTCAATAAACATGAATCAGTCTTAAAATGACGAATTTTCATGAATAACTTCTCCAAAGTTCCAAGTTTTTCAATTATTCCTATTGGCTTTGCAGCCTAAATGATGTATGTAAATTTGAAGATAAGTACCCCAAATTCGAAATTAATTCTGTTCAACGTCATCAGAGAAACTCCAGCCAATCGCTTTAATTGGTTTCCATTTCAGAGTCTATCAATTTAGATTCGAATATCTTCCAAAACAGCACAGTTTAGATTCTGACATTTATTCGAAATGTAGGTAAATTTTAATCAAAATTCTCTCGAATTCACTTCCTTAAAATACTTTTCGATCTAAATGACAATAGCAACTCCGTTATGAGCATGAGACTTATGATACACTTCTGCTTAACAACTATTTTTCTACAAAAAATATAGTAAAATAACTGTAATTCAATATATTATTACGAACGTGTGCTCTTATCCGTATAGGCTCGTAAACCAGCACAAGCAACCTTTTCCATGACGTGAAACTAGGGTTATCAGATGTTGAAGTTCGGAAGAGGGTTGCCAGATGTGGCGTTTTACTGTCAATTTGACGACTTTCAAAAGATTCAAGAAACACCTTGAAATAACCAATATTCTACGAGATATGAGAGATGTCCAGAAATTTCTATAGAGCTTGTATAAAAGCAGTCAATTGGAATGCAGTTGATCCGATACAAACCACATTAAACTGTAATATTTGGAAATGTTTTAAGGATTGTAGCTGCTGTTTTGTGAAATGGAATACGTCAATGTTTCGAAAATAACATTCGTTATTTGAGAAACTAATGAAACATTTAAGTGCTTTTTACTGTATATTGTTCCTGTTTGTGCTGTGCTTGTGAATAAACGTGTTAGTTATCTAGACATTTGGATCCATTCTTATATCCTGAGTGCACAACCAAGATTCCGGAGGATATGTTGTAACAGTATTCATACGTTCAGGTTTTCTGAGAAAGTAGTAATTCTTTAAGGAAAGGTCTGTCAGTATACACGTTAAGTTCATCTATAGAAAAGTGACAATGACCGATCAAATAAAAGTGACTGCGTCCCCTACTGAAGAGTGAAAAAGTTGGGATAACAATATCGGCAAGAAATCGATATAGATTGACTTAATTTCAAAGTTATAGAGCATTGTTTAAAGAATAGAAATCAACACCAGAAATGCACAAAATGAGTATATAAAACTCTATGAATATCTGTCATACTTCAACGGTATCGCCTAAATGTATATAATTGTGTCGAATTGAAAAGTACATTGTCGATGATGAAAAGCAGTTTTAACAAACTCTATATTAGACTCTTGTGCCTGTAAGTGTTGTTTATTGTGTCATTCCTTAATAGAACAGCAATTTTTAACACTTTACAACAAAGTTGAAAAGTGTTTATGACTTTGTTCATTCTGTCTGTCTGTCTGTCCGTTAACACGATAACTGCCGTGAAAATGACTTAATCAAAATGAAATTTCAGAATGTTGTTCAGACGGTCTGTAGGAGCTATGGGAATATAAATGAATAATATCGCCCAATTAGTTTTGGATTGAACCCGGGTTGAAAAAATGAAATGCATTAAACCCTAAGGGACCTAATTTTTCAAACATTTTTGAAGCGGATTTAAAATTCACAGATTGCTTCGAAAATTTTAGGTAATATTCAAATTATTCCATAAAATATATAAAAAAAATTCAGCAAAATATATTCAGAAGTTTTTTAAATAAAAATTAAAATAATAATTACACCTCTTATATGAAGCGATCACTTGACCATGATATGAAAAGCTCACGTGACCCCCTTCAAAATGAAATATGGCATCCATCTTGTCCCAAAATCGTGATTTTTAAGTTCTTTTCAATTCATATTGAGTGTTGTATCACTCCTAAAACCACTTTATTTTTGCTTAAATTCTGTGCATCTACATACTGAAACAAAGCAATGACAATATATTTGAGTTTAAATGATCATCCAAATTTGATTATTTCTACAACGAAGCCTATTTTTCACTTATGTAAAATGTAAACAGCAAAATATGTAGAATGAGTTGCATAAGAATTGCTGAATTTCTTTAACGCAAAATTATTTAGCTCATGGAGTCTGCATAGCTGATATGAATGAAATATTCATTGATTTTACAGAGAGAAGGACGATTTTTTTCGATGAAGTTTTAAGCATAGAGTTTAATTACTTGTAGCTCCATGGTCTTAATTTTTAAATAAAATTAATTATTATAGTATTGTAATGAATGAAATGAATGGTAAATTGTTTATGAATGAAATGCTGCTTCTATAAAAAGAGCCAGGCGTGTTATTTTTTCTATGACGTCATTTGAATGAATTTCAGTTGTTTCGATGAAGTTTTCAAATATAATAAATTACCGTAGTATTATGATAATTCTAAAATTATTACCGAGGAATGTATCACATTTTAGAGATGTTTAAACCAGGCAATTTATATTTCACTGCCGTCATTTGAATGAAGTTCATTTTTTTTCGATAAAGGTTTAAGTTTTCAAATATAATAAATTAATGTATTATTGTGATAAATAATTAAATATTACCGAGGAATGTATTGCATTTTAGAGATGTTTAAATAAAATTGCATTTCAGTTGGAGAGTGTTTCATAATGAATACTTTAAGCATGATTGATCTTCCTTGTTATATAACCACATTGTGTCAACTAAATGCCGTCTGTAGTAATTGAATTTATTGTCGATTCCTACGAATTAAACATTGCTCTACAACTTTGTAATAATCATTCTTCTTTTATCTCTGATGAAAAACATTTTTAACAAACTATATATTAGATTCTTGTGCACGTAAGTGTTGTGTATTATATCATTCCTTAATAGAAAGACCATTTTCATATAATTGCATTGTATCTGTGGTGCACATAACATTACAATAATTGAAGTTAATTGAAGTTAATTAATTACACTGCGTTGTAACATGAAATGCCGCTTCAACCCACCATATTATCTTCAGTGCGAATCCCTGTAATAAAATATTTATTAACATACTACCACAATTAACTGCACCATTTTGACTTTAAAAATAACATTATTTATTACGAACATTCTCTTAATTATTAAATTAATAACAACAATATATCACATATTATTTTGCGGAGGAGATTGGACATGTGAGACCACGTAAATTGTAATTATCAAACTGGTCTATGACCTGCTTCAATAATGGATATGCACATACCTTCCATTTCTCTTGCAAATTTAACACACAGCTCGTACGTTGGTTCTGTTTCATCTCAATCTCTATAGTACGACATCTGGTACTCATCTCATCCGGAGTTGAAGTTCTGTATATCAGGATATTTCGTTGAAGTCTCTCTGGAACAACAACCGTTCAAGTGTATATCAGGACATTTCGCTTTAATCTCTGTCTCTATCGTCGTCGAAGTGTATATCAGGACATATCGTTTTCGTCATCTGCCGTCGAAGTCATCTGGAATCTCTGTAGAACTTTTTGGTTGCCGCCTCTTTTTGCCTGAGGTCTAATACGCCTCTTCGGCTATAATTAGGCGACCTCAGGGCAATGCGACCAGACATCTTCCATATTGGTCAACATATTTAACCAATCTCTTGGCTTCACTTCAGCCTTCTAAGTTTATGGCCTATATGACCTCTCGGGTCAAGGTGCTGTAAAACTGGCGTCCTTAAATCTGATGCCATTGTCTAACATTACATACCTAATAAAATAATGAACATAAAACTGTCTCACATATTCCTGGACTTAAATCTGGTGTCAAATAAATGTCTTCTGTAGTATTTAAATTTATTGTTGATTCCTACGAATTAAACATTGCTCTACAACTTTGCAATAATCATTCTTCTTTTATTTCTGATGAAAAGCATTGTTAACAAACTATATATTAGATTCTTGTGCATGCAAGTGTTGTTTATTATATCATTCCATTTTCATATAATCGCATCGTGTCAAATAAATGTCTTCTGTAGTATTTAAATTTATTGTCGATTCCTACAAATTAAACGTTCCTCTATAACTTTGTAATAATCATTCTTCTTTTATCTCGGATTGTTGCAGAGACCATTATCCTATTTTTTAATTCTCCACCAGGAGGCGCTGCAATCGTTTATTCGATCGAACACGCCCACTTTACAAAAGATGAACCTAACGTATATACAGGGTGATCCAAAAGTCCTTGACACATTTTAAAATTGAATAAAAAAAAAACTCAAGTAATTGCCGTACGATAGTGAGGTTTGGACTAAAATGCTTTCCACATTGAAAAGTTTTGGTTAAGCAAATAAAAAAAAATTAGTTCCAAACTTTGCCCATGGCGCTGTACCTTAAAAATACCAAAAAAAGCATAAAAACTGAAGACGAGTAGTGAAGAAGTGCCTGCCACTCTCGAGCCAAAACGCTTCCAGTTTCTAAAAATTTGCTATGCCAATCCAAAATGCTGTTTCGAGATGGAGGGTTTTTTTTATGCTTGGCCCGAAACTTTCTTTGAACTGTAATGATGGATTTACTTTCAAAGTACCAATCTACGCAATGAGCTTTTTCGGTGGAAGTTGTCATTTCTTACTTCTCAGTGACAGTGTCAAAACGAATCTGAAAAAAAAAACGTAGATATACAAACATTTGGACCAGTAGCGCCATCTATGGGAAAAGTTTGGAACTAAATTTTTTATTTCCTAAACCAAAACTTTTCAACGTGAAAAGCATTTTAGTCCAAACCTCACTATCGTACAGCAATTACTTGAGTTTATATTCAATTTTAAAATGTGTCAAGGACTTTTGGATCACCCTGCACGTGTGGATTTTTCCTTACACATTTATTAGGATCTTAAGGACCTTCAGAGGTACTCTGTCCATCTATGAAACGCTAATGAACGGTTTGAGTTCAAATCTACCGAATCCTTAAATAATTAGCTGAAGTGTGGCTGAGCTCGATATTCTCGTACCAGAATCAATTTTTAGCAGCTCCTTTTTTCAAATTTTACAAGAAAATTTTTGAAAAATCGGTATTATAGATCCAAATGGTTACAATTATCGCGCGTTACTCTTCCCTTTAAAGGACTTGAAACAATCTTTCGATTGATACCATGCTTGACAATTACCCCCCCCCCCCCTCCGAGGGCTGGTAACGTGTCTCCTGAGGACGGCTAGAACCAAAAAAAATTGTATCGCAGCTATTTTTCACAGCAATGATTGAAATTATTAAATATCGTGATCATTGAGCCATAAATAAACCCTTTTATGCATGATTAGGTCACATTTTGACCTATGCTGTCATATTAAAGAAACATGCAATTTCGAATAAATTTCGAAATTTTTGCTCGAATTTTAAAAAAAATTGTATCTAGTTCTATATTTTTCTATAACAAATTTGGGTATAAAGTTTCGTAAAAATCCATTAATATTTGTGCCCACTATTGTGTACACATGAAATCGACCACGGACAATATTCCAAAAATGGTTAAAACGTGTTCAGGAGGTCTTTCAACATAAATTGACATCAAAATCTCGAATTCGAAAATTTTCGTGGGAAACAATACTTTCTCTATAATATTACATAGAATGAGGGAGTAAAAATTTTAAATTATATTCATGTTCTTTCCTTAATAAATTCCCTTTATAATAATGGACGTATGAAGAAAAACTGGTCATGGCGCCCACAATGTATTCAAGTTCCCCTTGCAGCAGTTTCCTCTAAATCAAAATGCATTAGCTTACGTAAAATGGCGCACATCCTATATTCCATGTATATTCTATCGTTCACCACACGCAAATCATGACCGTATGAATAAGAAATTGCATAAACATTTTATGTCTCATGAATTTATTACCGATATTACATTTTCGTTTTCATGATTATTTTATAGTAAATTCCCGCGTATACTGTAAGCTTTCTGCGAAAACCTACACCTAGATCACCCATTTCGTCAATTTTTAAATTCTTAAACTAATGTTTACTTACGAAAAGCGACACCCAAATCTTCAGAGACTACTAACATAAATCATGCGATGTGACAGCATCAGCACCGCCTGGTAAAATATCGACACTTTAACCGTAATTGAAAAGGCAACAGACGTTGTATTAAGTAAGGAAATACTTTAAACTCTGTCGCATTTTATTATTGCGTCGTATTCCTTAAATTCTCGGGTATAGTTTCAGGATACTAAATCTGGATAACTCAGCGTTATTCAAAGTGGTAGTCTTTATCGTAATATAAATACAAACATCGTCTTATTAATTATATAGTAATATTCTAAAAGCATAGTTAAATTCTATGAAACAGCAATAAAATGCTCAATAAGTTAACAAACCTGGGATTTATATTCTCAAAACACTGACGTATTCACAATACACGGAAATTTTGCAGTCGAAAATAGATAACTAAGCTGAAACTGACACTGTTATGGCTTAACAAGTTAACAAACCTAGGATTCATATTCTCAAAACACTAACGTATTCACAATACACGAATTTTTGCAGTCAACAATAGACAGCTGAGCTGCACTCACACTGGTATGGCTTAACAAGTTAACAAACCTGGGATTCATATTCTCAAAACACTAACGTATTCACAATACACGAATTTTTGCAGTCAACAATAGACAGCTGAGCTGCACTCACACTGTTATGGCTTAACAAGTTAACAAACCTGGGATTCATATTCTCAAAACACTAACGTATTCCCAATACACGAATTTTTGCAGTCAACAATAGACAGCTGAGCTGCACTCACACTGATATGGCTTAACAAGTTAGCAAACCTGGGATTCATATTCTCAAAACACTAACGTATTCACAATACACGGAATTTTTGCAGTCAAAAATAGACAGCTGTGCTGAACTTGACACTGTTATGGCTTCACAAATTAACAAACCAGGGATTCATATTTTCAAAACACCGACGTATTCACAATATACGGAACTTTTGCAATCGAAAATTGACAGCTGAGCTGCGCTGACACTTTTATGGCTGTTCTTAAATAACTTCAAAAGAAAATTCCAGAAAGCTCGCGAAAAACGTCGCTTCCTGTTTTTATCGCCGAACTTTCCGAATATCCCCATAGATCTTCGCCAAATTTACGACCAGTGTAGTTTGTTAACGGAATCGGCCTTATCCGCAATGGCAATTAGTTTAAAATTAGTAAGGCCTAGTATCCGCTGATCGAAACAAAACCACACACGAACAAAAAAAATTTGTTCTACTAGTATATAAATAGCAAAAGAAAATTGAAGTAGATGCTGAATTGGATAATGTAGAGCATATAGCAGAGCAGAGTAACGGTCTGTTCTATACGATCAGTCCCATATGGACTATCACCAAGACATTTATGTATATACACAGATAGTATGTATATACACAGATAGTATGTATATACGACATCACAACTCTGTGAGATATCGTATATACATACTATCTGTAAGAAGACTCTTAAAATTACGGACGACAAGTTGCATATCTGTTGAAAAGTTGATTTTTAATGCGAATATTTTTAGAATCATTATTTTATTTTATAAAAGTAAGTGCTCAACATCAGGGTTTCTCAAAATGTGAGCTGCGCGTCACTGCAATATCTTCTCGAAGTGTCTCGATTTACAAAGTCAGCAATTTTAAGGTCAATCAGATGTATATCATGTTTTACGTCAACTTTTCACAAAAAATTTTAAACTGCCCACGATCTGCATCTTATGATACTATGAGAAATTATAATTAAAGCCTTTACTTAGAGTGACTTCAGGCTTTGCTGTTAATAGCTGCATGTAAAATTGTATGTCTCACAGATCAAATAAAATGACGGAGATGCAATGAATAACTTGCTTTTAATGTGAAACATCTTAGGGCGCGGGATACGTAATAAATCATGAAAAAAAGTGACAGAAGTGAAATGAAAGTATGTGACAGGAATGAAACGAAATTATGTGACAGAAATGAAACAAAAATATGTGACAGGAATGAAACGAAAGTATGTGACAGGAATGAAACGAATGTATGTGGCAGAAATGAAGCGAAAGTATGTGACAGAAATGAAACAAAAGTATGTAACAAAAATGAAACGAAAGTATGTGGCAGGATTGAAACGACAGTATGTAATGGAAATGACTTCATATTGTTAGGAATACCGACAATAAACCATTGTTATCATTTGAAGGTTCGGATCGCTTAACCTTAGCGGCAAATCCGTTTACTTTAGTAATGAATTTGGCGAAGTATCGCCAATTTGGCAATTTTTGTCAAGTTATGGAAACTTTTCACATTTTGTAGATTGGCTGAAAACTTCACGAGTTACGTGATTTTTCCACAACTTAGCACAGATATAAGCTTGGCATCATTCAATATAGTTGTTGACGCGATATGAGTAGAAGTATCTCAATACAAAACCCAATACATAATTATTTTCTCGATTATGGTATATGCCTTTCAAGCTACACAACCCACTATCCGACTCATTCTATAGTTTATAGTAGCTTTATAGACTGCCTTATAGACCGGATTTCTTTCAAGCTTTGCAGCCTAAACTGTACGGCCTTCCGATAAGACGTAAGGCATCTGTATTTATAAAACAATTGTAATAGAAAAGTATAAAAAATATAAATTTCATGTCTGCGATATCTGTACATCGGCATTACGCTATACGCCAGTATGAGTTAATCGCTTGCGCCGACCACGCCCCTTCTAGTGGAGTAACTACAAATGTTACATCCATACGTTTCATCATCAATAACTTCGTCATTTATGGGAATAAACTACATTCTATTAATCTATCAAAACTATATAATTTTTCATAAAAAATCAAAAAAGTTTCAAAAGACGAAAAGCATCGAAACCTTTCTTGGTGTAACTTGTACCATCGTTACACATAACATATATCAACCTTTTACCATTAGAAATATTCGAAAGGAGTGATATTTCACATCAGTCTATCAAAAGTAATAATCAATATATAAAACACATTTATCACTATATATTTGTCTTACATACTAATCGCTTTTGCACTAAGAATGAGAAAATGGTAGGACAGGAAGATGGCAAATATAAACGCATTTGCCAATCATACGATCGGACAGAACTCCCCGATATCACTCAATGACCTTAGATGCAAGATTTCTAAAGCAAGTCAAAACTAATCGTCATCTCGAAGATGGGAACTCTCAGATGTCCGTAGAAATCGAAGATTTGAACGTGAAATCTAATTATTGAGTTCATTACAGCTGATTTTCCAACCGTCTTTAGAACCCTCTGTAACTCAAGCTAGATTATAGATTATACACAGTCCGTGGATGCAGCTTTTGCGAGGATTTGTCATAGTTTACTCAAATACGTGAACATGTCAGCATATATATTCCTACATAATTCTGAATTCACTTACTGAACATGCTGTATCATTAACGCGCTTTGATAAATATTAATGTAGAAGTAGGCCTGTGCGTAACGAACAGAAGATTCGAAGTTTCCCGAAAACTGCTAATACAGGGTGTCTGGATAAAAGGTACTAAAAGTACTGAAGTATATCTCCGAAAATATTTATTATATAAATTTCGCAGAGTGTATTTTTCGAAGTTTCTTCAAAGTTTTCGATCACGCGCATAAGGCAGCTAATACCGAGAAAAACTCAGTAACAGATTTAACTTTAACACCACCGCATATATATATATATATATATATATATATATATATATATATATATATATATATATATATATATATATATATATATATACATATATATATATATCACAGGACACCTCAGAAGAAATCTCCACAATAATACTTTCAAAAATGATTGTATCATAAGTAACAGAAGAATCATGCAAGAAGCATATAAAAAATATTACCCGATAAATTTTCTTAAACATCATTATAATTCCTTCTTTAAAGAAGAAGAATACTCATTTAGACAAGACATAGGAATATGACATCATAACAGTGTATAACGATGTACGCATGCGTTAAAATGTTTATTTTAGGAAGAGTTTTGTGCATTCCGGATTGTATGGTTGTCAGATTGACATTATAAATTTCTGCCTCTCACATTCCCTTTCTGTCTTCGTTCTAGTGCCTTCGATTTTGCCCATATATCGGGGACCTGTCATTATATTGCATTGGTTTCTGTGAGCGTTGTCTAGACATAAAAGTACTTTAAACGGGAATGAGAGGTCGCCATCCCTCTCAGCCATTTATATGCAATTTATCTGGCATCCCTCTTTACATATTTTTACTTTTGTTTAGTCATATATATATAGATATATATATATATATATATATATATATATATATATATATATATATATATATATATATATATATATATATATATATATATATATATATATATATATCACATATTTGAAATATGTAATAATAAGAATTATGTAAAAATAAAATTAAAAAAAAATATAAAAAAACAATTCAAGTAATATTAACATCACCATAGAAGCAAATTCACAGCCACAATGCCGATAAGAGAAAAGAACAGCACCGTCCCAAATTCGATGATTAATCAGAACCAAATTCATCTTCAGGTCTGAGTATTTAATTATATATATATATATATATATATATATATATATATATATATATATATATATATATATCATATATATATATATATATATATATATCATATATATATATATATATATATATATATATCATCTTTTGATGCCTGTAGTCTGAGTTTGAGTATTTATAGTAATGTACTATTGCTCAATCTGAAACAGGCATTTGTTTGGGTAAATTAGAATTAAATACTCAGATCTGAAGATGAATTTAATTCTGATTAATCATCGAATTTGGGCCGGTGCTGTTCTTTTCTCTTATCGGCATTATGGCCTTGATTTTTCTTCTATGGTGATTTTAATATCACTTGAATTTTTTTATTATTACATTTTCCTAATATATATATTTATATATATATATAATTGAAGAATTTTTATTTTACTTGTATTATATACCTGACATTGATCATTAATAGAAAATGTTCTGTACAGCAAAAGTGAAAGGAAGATAGACTGAAATGTAAATGTGATATCAAAAGACAGACGATACGACAAGCTGTGTTGAATATTTTAAAAGAACTTGATAAGTAAACATTATAAATAAAATAGGTACTAAATTGGTATAAAATACCCCTTTTTCCTTGTTCCATATATAAGTGAAGGAATGGAATAAGAATTACATGTGGTAAAGAGGGGTGTAAAATTTTTTTAAAACACATTAAGATGAAAGTATGGATATAAATCATATATGTAATGCAGGTACTTAAGGTACTAATCCCCTTGTTCCCTGCATAAACATACATGGTGTAAATGCAAGAAATGTGTTTAAGATGAAAAGTTGCAAAACTGAAACATAGTTTTGCACGATGAGCTAGGTCTTTTCTAGCTCCCAAAATTTTTTTTTGAAATTGAATAAATTGAATAAAGTGAAAAGAAAAATTCCGAAACTATGTAAGTCATCAAAGGCCATACATGTTTCGTTAATGCGGATTCTACGTTTCTGTGTGCATTACTGTAAATTGTATTACAGAAATAATGCACATGGCCCGACGTAGAAGAAAATATAAATTGGATCAGATATATAAGAAATCTATATAAATAAAATTGAAAATCTGTCTGTCTGTCTGTCTGTCTGTCTGTCTGTCTGTTTGTCTCATCATCACGGGAGAACGGCTGAACCGAATTTGATGAAATTTTGTGGGTAGCCCAGAAATAGCCCCACTTAAAATTTAGTCCATGTTTGGAGTTTCCACAACCAGTGGTTCTCGAGATATTAGTGAAAAACGAATATTTCGTTTGTCTCATCATCACGAGAGAACGGCTGAATCGAATTTAATGAAATTTTGTGAGTAGCCTTAAAATAGCCCCCCATAAATTTTGCCCAAGTTTCGAGTTTCTAATACCAGGGGTTGTCGAGATATTAATGAAAAACGGAACTTTTTCCTAGGAGTTCTACTCCCTAACTCCGTGGTTTATCCAAACGAAAAGCTTGAAAATCGTTTGAAAGTGAATTAAAATTTAATCTCTGAGTTTGATGGGAGATTTTTTGCATTAATTAGTCACTTTCTGAAAACATGAATTGTTTGAAACATGATTTAAAGGGGAAATCTATCTCCGTGGTTCATGGTTTATTTAAAACAAGCTTTTACGGAACAATGAGAAATATAGAGAAATCAAAATCGTTATTTAATTTCGCAGTTTATGTTATAAGACATGACATATTTAACATGTTATAAGATTCTATCTTATATCATGTTACTCAGAAACGCAATTAAATTAAATCTGTCTGTTAATTTTAATAATTATTTTTACGATTTGAATAATAAATAAATGGATATAAAAATATATTTTAGAAAAGAACGATTTGATTTTTCTTATAGCATTTTTGACTGGATAATATCAATTACGGTCTTCAGGTTTAAAAATTATTATTATTTATATTTTCGGGGATTATTGATTCAAGGATTATTGATATTTTCAAGTTATTATGCAATTATTTTATTATGACAAAAATTGTTTAAACTCATATATTGTATGTTGTACGAATCTTCTACAAATACACGTGTATATCTTTTAATCTACGAGAATATAAGTAGTACAGGTATATTGACATATGTTTTGATATATATTGGCATATATTGGAATCAATTACGACCTTCTGGTATAAAGAGTACGGATATTATTGATGTTTTCAATTTATTACGTCATCTCTTTTATTTTGGCAAATATTTTTGAGACGCATATTGTAATACGGGTAATCTTCTACTAACACATTGGCATATTTTCTGATCTGCGACAATATAATTAGTACGGGGTTGCATATATTCATTCAATTCCTATTTTTTCTTCTGTAAATTTGCTTACAAAAGGGATGTTTTATTCTTCAGATCTGATCGTGAGGATAATTTTGCATAGTGAGAACATATATTCTTAAATTTCTCTTTAGGAGCAATAAATTTAATATTTTAACAGAATTTGCACATGATTGCGAACTTTAAGTTTCTTTAAATTATACACTCCGTACGAATAACGGGTGTGCTGTTAGTGGTTAATAATTTTTAACATTTTAGGAGGATATATCATGTTGCTCGGCATCGCAATTAAATTAAATGTGTTTGTTAATGTTTTTATTATTTTTTTTCGATTTAAATAATAAATAAATGGATAAATGGATATAAAAGTATATCTTATGAATGGACGGTTTGATTTTTCTTTTAATTATATTAATTGCTGACTGCGTACATCAATTTCATTTATTTTGGCAAAGAGTTTTCAAGCTTATATCGTATTTAGCTACTAAACTCATATATTGTGTTTAGCCAATAAATTCATATAGCCGATTGTTGAAACAGAAAAAGAGTAGAGCGGGTATATCTTCTAATACAATTGTAGTGTTTTCATTTAGTATATTGAAACGGGATAAGAATGTTTCATTCAGATCTGCAAATTCAAAGCTACGAATTTGGAGGGATATCGCTAATTTGACAACTTTTCTTAAACTTTGCCAAATTGACGGAAATGTCGCCAAATTGATATAAACGACACACAAACAGCTGCCATAAACCTTCGGGTTGGTCGTGTGGCTTGGGTCTTCTACATATCAATGAAATTTTTTTTTGTTTTGTTAGAAGAGAGTACTGAAATGATGTTTGGTTAGCATTTCTCTGTCAGACCAACCATCGTACTTAGTAATACATTTAGCGAATTTTTAAAATGTCACCAAATTGATAAAAATGTTTTCAAATCTATAAAAATATCTTGAAATTGATAAAATT
Source organism: Amaurobius ferox (assembly GCA_951213105.1). Taxonomy (NCBI): domain Eukaryota; kingdom Metazoa; phylum Arthropoda; class Arachnida; order Araneae; family Amaurobiidae; genus Amaurobius; species Amaurobius ferox. The sequence continues at coordinate 148,437,939 of OX578137.1, read as the reverse complement.
GCGCTACATAAATGATATTAATTGTTTTTTGTTAGGGGATAGTATTGTGATGATATTTCGTCAATTTGTCGCAAAGTGGAACTGTTAGTTCTACAGTCCCACTTGGCGATAAATTTGGCGATTTTTTAAAATGTCGCTAATTTGACGAAACTGTCGCCAAATGTTCCATAGAAATATAACTATTTAGACGATATTTTTTCTACCAATTTATTTGAAGCAAATGATATCATGTCGCTTAGCAACGGATGTTGCTAAGTCCAATGTGTTTATGCGGCAGACGATTTTTATTAAATCCTTTCCGATTTGAATAATGAAGATATGTATATAAAATAAATTTCATTGCCATTTCATTTTGGACTGGATAATATCAATTATACTCTTCAGGTTTAAACATTATTATTATTGATATTTTCCGGAATTATTGATTCAGGGATTATTGATATTTTTAAGTTATTACGCCATTGTTTTATTGCGGCAAAAATTGCTGACACACGCATATTGTACGTTGTACGAGTAATCTTCTAGGAATGCACGGGTATATCTTCTAACCTACGAGAATATAGGTAGTACAGGTATATTGGCATATATTTTGACATATATTGGCATATATATTGGAATCAAGTACAGTCTTCTGGTATGAAGATTAAGGGGATTAATTATATATTCAATTTATTACGTCGTCTGTTGTATTTTACCAAAAAACATTTGAGACTCATATTGCAAAACGGGAAATCTTCTACTAATAATCGGACATTATAAGTAGTACGTGTATATCTTCCCATATAATTTTAGCACTTTAATTTTGACATATATTGGAATAAATGACTGTCTTCAAATTTAAAGATTACGGGTTTATTGGTATTTTCAATTTATACATGTAATCTACTAATACAGGTTATATTTTCTAATATTCGCGTATATAATTAGTACGGGTCCCATACAATTTTAACGCTTTTATTTTGCATATATTGATTCAATTCCATATTTTTTTTATATTTGCTTACATAAGGGGTCCAAGATGTTTTATTCTTCAGATATGTCCATGAAGATAATTTTATATAGCGAGAACAGAGATTCTTAAACTTCTTTTTAGGAGCATTATATTAAATATTTTAACAGAATGTTTTGATTAAACATGTCATTTAGTATACTATAAGAATTTGGGCATGATTATGAATTTCAAGTATCTTTATATTATATACTCCGTACGAAGAACGGGTATGCTGCTAGTCATATATAAAAATCAAATATACCAGCGTGTGGCTAAGTATTTATAGGAGAATACAATGTAATGAAAAAGTATAAGAATATAATAATATAAATGTATTTACCCCTTGTGTTGCTCAACAGTGTAGATAACGTGATACTGACCAAGCATTTTAACTCAAAACAGGTTACAGTTAATACTATACTAAGATACAGTTAATACTATACTATACAGTTAATACTATACTTTTATATACTAAGATTTCAACTGTAGGTAGTGAAACATGGAGATGAAAAATTATTTAAAATTGAGAATGATCTGTCCATATGTTAATGCAATTGTAGCAAAGTGTTAAATTTAAAATTAAAATGTGTATTGATCAATGAAAGAATAAGGTGTGGCGGGTAGGTATTTTGAATAGTGGTGTTCATGAATTTAAAAAGATGTTCTTTGTAGTAACATGGTGTACTTAACATTTTTATTCTTAATAATTGATTATTAATAATATTTTTATATACTGATTTTGAAAGATTGGATGAATAATGAAATTCATTTACTTTGAAATTATAAGTTTCTGTTTAGTCGTATATTTTAAATTTTAATGTGTCTGCATTTTGAATTTTTAAACTAACGTCTAGATAATTGATCCAGTTTGATGTATATACATTTTCAATTAGTTGTAGATTAGGTGGATAAAAATTAAAGTTTAATATAGGTGCTTCATTAGTAATTCCAATAATTATTAGATCATCAATAAATCTGTACATGATATATATAACTATTGATATATTGATATGATATGTATATATATATATACATATATAAATATATAATAAAAAAAAGTTTGAAAGTCCAATGAAAGAAAAGTGAGAAGCTGTAACTCGAAAAACCTAACTTTCTAACAAGCTTATATATATATATATATATATATATATATATATATATATATATATATATATATATATATATATATATATATATATATATATATATATATATATATAATATATATATATATATATATATATATATATATATATATATATATATATATATATATATATATATATATATATATATATATATATATAAATATATATATATATATATATATATATATATATATATATATATATATAATATATAAGATGGAAAATGGAAGTTATTAAAGATATTGAAGTGTTATAGCATATATGCGCAAAGCAGCTATAAATACTATTCACGATATAAATATAAAAAGTATAAAAATAATTTTAGAATTGAAAAAAGAAGGAAGGCTTAGCGAGAAGCTTACTTAATGGCGGTAAGGGGTTGTGACCTTACACTCCAGTTGTCAACAAGCTTGTCATAAATGCCGCGGCATTGCACTCCTGGACGCGGCATTGCACTCCCTGGCTGAAGCCAACCCCCGGAGTGACAATAACAATTATCACAAGACCGTTAAAAAAGAAAAGTCCAATGGTAATATGAAGACCATCACTGGATGAGCAACTAGTCCCTTAGACCACAATGACCTGTATATAACTTCGTGTTATCGTTCTGCTGTCCTGTTATTCATAGTATGCGAACCTTCATCATTGTGGTCTAAGGGACTAGTTGCTCATCCAGTGATGGTCTTCATATTACCATTGGACTTTTCTTTTTTAACGGTCTTGTGATAATTGTTATTGTCACTCCGGGGGTTGGCTTCAGCCAGGGCTGGCATCCAGGAGTGCAATGCCGCGGCATTTATGACAAGCTTGTTGACAACTGGGGTGTAAGGTCACAACCCCTTACCGCCATTAAGTAAGCTTCTCGCTAAGCCTTCCTTCTTTTTTCAATTCTAGAATTATTTTTATACTTTTTATATTTATATATATATATATATATATATATATATATATATATATATATTCCGGTGCCCTCTCGCATTGACGAAGTGAGGTGAAATGCTCAGTCGCTTGTTCAACTTACTCGTGGTAACAATGCTTGTGAGTTCATATTTCTGTTCGAGGAGGTATTATTTTTCTGATTTGTAATTCAATTGATTTATTTTTCTTCTTCCACTAGCCAGTAGACAGTTCCAATGGTGTCTATACTTAAATACGATCGCCATTGTCAGAAACTGGCTATTCTATCGGTTTTAATTCGAATTGTATGGCTGTCCTGATGAGAATGCAATTTCGAACTAACCGCCATTTTTTGTGTAGTTTCAATTGATTGTTCTCTATGTCTTAATCTTTTATCTTGAGCTAATTATTATTGCCTTTTCTCATTTTTGCCGTGTTTTCTTTTTAATATATTTATACACTTTTAATTGTGAATTTTGTATCCTAATATTCTTCTCATCCCCCTTTCCATTGTAGTGATATGTTACCTTCTATCTTTATCCTTAGTCTTGGTCTATAGTTACTCATTTGTAACAGATATGCTAGAGATGGGGTTTTTTGTACATACAGTAGTTTATGCATAATTTTCGATTAAAATCTTTCAATTTTTATTTTTATATATATATATATATATATATATATATATATATATATATGTAAAATTATTAATACCGTAGCATACTGAAAAAATTTAGGATACTTTGCAAATATGAATATGTTAAAAAATAAAAATAATAAGTAAAAAGGAATGACAATGCAAAATACATTTAATTTATTGCGCAAATGCAGCTTATAAATAAAATGATTTCAATAATAATAAAAATAGTTTGAAAGTCCAATGATAGAAAAGTGAGAAGCTGCAACCTGAAAAACCTAACTTTATAACAAACCTACAAAATAAAAGTATAAAACAGTAAATCTTCAATCAAATGGATAAAATGACAAATTTCGAGTCATCAAGTTAAAGATAATCAATAAATATCAATGGTTTGGAATCGATAATAGAAAAACATATAAAATCCATGCATTAATGCTATACACGTAGACAAGGGCTAGGCCTAAATAATGGAATTGCTCATTTCGCCAAAACTCTTCATCGGGTCCAAGTATTTTGTCTAAGCAAACACAAACTGGTCTCTTCATTCTGGGTTCTAGGGTTCGACTGGTTCGAGCATATGCAGTGTCTATTCCAGGTATTCTTGTTTCCTTTATTTGTACTTCTTTATGTATGTTGTCCAAGTAGAAATATTTTATAGATACAATCTATCTATTTCTTCAGAAACATACATATTTTGTGTTTACTTCGACAAAATACTTGGACCCGATGCAGAGTTTGGACGAAGTGAACAATTCCATTATTTAGGTCTAGCCCTTGTCCACGTGTATAACATTAATACTTGGATTTTATATGTTTTTCTATTATCGAGTCCATACCATTGACATTTATTGATTATCTTTAACTTTATGACTCGAAATTTGTATTTTTTTCCATTAGATTGAAGATTTGCTGCTTTATACTTTTATTTTGTAGGTTTGTTATAAAGTTAGGTGTTTCGAGTTGCAGTTTCTCACTTTTCTATCATTGGACTTTCAAACTATTATTATTATTATTATTATTATTATTAATATTATTATTATTATTATTATTATTATTATATATATATATATATATATATAATTTCTCTTGACCATTTACCTTATATGTAAAACCAAAAACATGGGGTTTACCTATATTACATATAAACGGCTTTTTCGTGTAAGATTTTGAAATCATTTTATTTGGATACTATTACAGGCTTAGCTACAATCGTGGCTATTTCTGCTTGATGTATTACAGCTCTATAATTTCCCTTGACCATTTACCTTATATGTAAAACCAAAAACAAGGGTTTTACCTGTATTACATATAAACGGCTTTTTCGGGTGAGATTTTGAAATCATTTTATTTGGGTATTGTTACAGGCTTAACTACAATAGTGGCTATTTCTGCTTGATGTATTACAGCTCTATAATTTCTCGTGACCATTTACCTCATATGTAAAACCGAAAACAAGGGTTTAGTGCTTGTATTACATATAAGCGGTTTTTACGTGTGAGATTTTGAAATCATTTTATTTGGGTGCTGTTACAAGCTTAACTACAATCATAGCTATTTTTGCTTGACGTATTACAGCTCTATAATTTCGACCATTTAACTTATATGTAAAACCGGGAACAAGGGTTTTAGTATCTGTTTTATGTATAACCAGCATTTTTTCACTCACATCATTGAGTAAGACTATTATTCATGCGCTCTTCATACACCATCATTTATAGGGGATGAGTCTATTACAAGCAATTAAAAATTAAAATCTATTATAAGCAAGTATATGACTGTATTACAAGCAATTAAAATTCTTACAATATATGTAGTATATGTATAATATCAGCGACCTTCAAAAACAAAAAGCCCGCAGAACGGACTCTGTGGCTGCAATTATACGAAACATGCTACAGGTACGTCAAATAACGTGGCGCATTTTTGATTTATTAATTTATCATCTGAGTATTTATCGTACCACTGAGGCTGACGACATTGAAATTCATTAAAACAATTATAGTCAGAAAAAACAGTTTTCCTTCATAATGGACACAATATCTAGTACAGACATTTACAAAAGTGTCTATAATAGATACTTTATAAGATATAATTACACCATTTTGGATATCTTTTACCCGGAAACGAGTGGCGTCTTGTGAGGTGAATTAGGTGACGCAGGATAAGCGCTGCTTCACTTAAAGTTATCAGCTGAACGGGTTATTATTTGGCGAATTTTTCAGACTCGTTTGACTATTTTTAGATAATATTTGACAACTTTTGTGCAAGTAGCGTGATGTGTTTTGTTGATGTTCGTAGTCGAGAAGGACGGCAGAATCTTGCTTCTGAACTTGTTTCCTCCATTCCTGAAGTCACGAGCCACCACTGCCGGGGACCCTATATATTAACAGTTAAATCATATTTAGGCAATTTAATCCTTAACTCTGAAACTATATATTATTTTAAATCTATGTAATTTTCAACATGTTGTATGTATGTTTGTACGGCGACTATAATATAAGATATTCATTGAATTCTGGGACTTGAAATTTCGATCTAATATAGTTGGAAAGATCTTAACTTAGAAACTAATATATTACTTTCCTTATATACAATAATGTATAAGGAAAGTATTGTGACAGGGTCGAAAACTCGAATTCAAGTTTTCGACGGGAGAGCACGTTTCAAGCATCCCTGATCACGAATCGAACATTTTTGAGGTGATGTCTGTGTGTGTGTGTGTGTGTGTGTCAATGAGTCTGTAGAGCCGATATCTCTTGAACGAATGGAACGATTCGAATGGCATTTGGTATAAAAATCACAATCCGTGAATACTGGAAGCCTATTGTTTTAAAACACAATCGAATGTTCAGAACCCCCCCCCCCCTAAATTTTCGAGTGAAGTTTTGAAAAAATCATCAAAAAATCAAAACCTTTAATAAAGTTACTCAGACATTTCTTATGTAATTTTTCCTTAGAAAACGATTGACATAAACTTTAGAACGTTAGCATGAACCGTTGTCGAGATATTGCCATTTTTCAAATACATTTATCAAAAAATCCCATAAATTAAAAAAAAATATTAACTGTTAAGAAACATGTTCTCTTTTCATAGGTAATATCATGCGATAAATTCGGTGACATCATTCTTGTGGATCAAACTCGTTCCATTTACGAGAAAAGATACATTGAATAATACTTTTGTATTTGAACGCCAATAGTCATCTATCCGCTGTAAGAATAACTTATTTCTCCATCCATAACGCTTGGCGAGATTTTGACGACGAATTTAGCGGAATGTCGCCAACTTGGCGACATTTTTAAATGTTGTCAAGTTAACGAAAATCTCACCAAATGGATAAAAGTGACGGAAAGAATATATGTATCTACTATAAGAATTCCATCTTTTTAACTGTAAAAGTAGTAAATTCATTGCATTATATAAGGAAAGTCATATGCTGTCCACATCAGATTTTTTTGTAATTAAAATACACATTTATTTAATTGAAAAAATATTTTGCGGTATTTTATGACATCTTACCTCAAAATCTAACCTACTACATTAGAAAACGCTTATTATAGCTGTCACTATGTTAACAATATTTTCGAAATTAAACACAAATAAAAAATATTAATTATCGTTCACATGTAAAACATATATTAATAAAAAACTTAATAGTGTCCATATTTCATTATACCAATTTCAAATTTCTGGAAGACAGCTTAGTGTATGTTTCAATATAGTTTACCTTGCTTTAAACGCCTTGGCAATTGATTTCAAACATATTCTTCTAATTTGGAAGTTTGATATAATTAAATGCGAAATTCATTCTTAGAAATTTTTCCGGTAGGTACTATATTCAGAAAAGTAAGAGGTCTAATTTTTTATGCAGTCCCGTAAGATAAAATGTTCTGTTAAAATGTTTTGTTATACAAATCTAGTCTAAAGAAAAAAAGACCGATACAAGTATCTGCAATATTCTGACTGAGAGATTAACTGACTCAAAGGTGGCTTTAGGTTGTTCGCTATAGTAAACCGGCATAATCCCTATTACAATATACATGAAGATGTTTACAATAGAAGTAGCGTAAAATCTTCCAAAATAGTAAAAATTGAAGTCGAATTTCCCCTCTATTCAAGGATTTTCACCCCGATTGTTGATAATGCTACAGGGGCGGGTTCCAAACTGAAACAAGATTTCGAATAAAATATATCGTGCCATGTTATTTGACAGCTGCATTTGAAGAGAAAATATTCCCGATTTTTTAATAAGCAATAACTTCAATAAGTAAAATACACTTTTTGCGAAAGGATAAGGAAAATTTGAGCAACATATCATTTTATTTGTGCTTATACACATTGCTCAAGTTTACTTACGCAATAACTTGTCAAATATTGCCTATAGTTGCACCGAATATTTTTTTTCTTTAGACTAGTTGCATGTGGCACAAAGAAACTTTTTCTAATTAAACAAGTTTTGCTAGAGGGACCCTATAAAAATTCAAATCCCATCTTTTTACTTTCCCTGCAATACATGGTAATGTATAGGGAAAGAATTGAAATCATGCCGAAAATCGCAACTCGAGTTTTCGACGAATCTACACATTTCAAGACCTCTAGAATACGAAAAACTATTTTTAACGTGACGTCTGTGTGTGTGTCTGTCTGTGTGTCTGTCTGTCTGTCTGTCTGTCTGTCTTTGTGTCTGTGCAATGCATGTATCCACTCTAACTCAAAAACTAATTAGACGAATTTCATAAAATTTGCTAGGTAAGTCACTTGAATGTGACCCTGGTGCTGATTAGTTTTTAGTACGATTCGAAATAAAAGTGTGCAATGATTTTATTTTTAATTATAACTTACACTTTTAATTATTAAATTCATTATTTTAAATCACATTAACATTGCCGTAAATTCATATATAATGGAATTACCATTAAATGTACATTGCTCGTTGTTGTGCCGCAATAAACCCTCCAATTATTTTTACCTTTTGTGTAAATCCTGAAAAGAATTATTAATTAATATAAAAAGATTAGACTATTTAAACTTAAACAATATCATTTATTAACAACATCAATTTATCAATAACATCAATTTTCATTTATATCAATTTTCATTTAATTATTTTAGCGAGGGGACATATGCGACCAGAATTATTAGATTTACGATGGTGTCTAGGACCTCTGAAAATGAGACTTCCAGTTTAGTCTTGGGCTCATCATCTCGCTTGCATCAGTCTTATACTGCCATAACTCTGTGGTGTTGTTGTTGTTGAAACCCAGACCGTCCGACCTACCATAACTCTGTGGTGTGTGGTTCCTCCTCGTACTACTAATGCACTCGCCATTTGATCTACCTCCATTAATTTGGAACCTCTACGGAACACTCAAAATTGGATCATCTTCTCGTCATGTCTGTATCTGATTTCGTCTATCACTGAACTCGTTTCGTCTATTTCTTCTACTGATTTCTTTCGTCTGATCCAAGCTGTGGTTCCTTCGGCGGAGGGGGGGGAGGGGGAGGGGGAGCTCCGCCCTTCTTCCCCTTGGCGCTCATTGGTTCTTCTCAAACCAATGGCATCATTTCACATTTAGCAAGGCCCCTCTCTGCCCCTTTGGTCTTGCACACCTACATTTATAGTCCTTTTTGACCTTAAAGTTCAAGTCCTCATAAACCCCGGCGCCAGCCAGACTAGCTTTGTTAGCCGTTCTGGACACCATAAATCTTAAATAATAAAAGGCAATGTCTGTGTGTCTGTGTGTCTTATACACTATACGTTTCGCGACCGCGCGTCGGAGAGCTACGAAATTTGGCAATCGGCGACCCGGGGGGGAGGGAAGGGGACACGAGAAAACAGATTTTTAAAATTTTAATTATTTTTTTTGTTATTTAATGTTTTATGCGATTTCGACCGTTTTTTGCCATTTTTGCCCTTTTTTTCCCACGATCCGGACATCGTAGGAAAAAACAAATCACACCATCGGAAAGAGCTGACAATTGCGAGTAAAAATATATCAATTTCAAATCTGAATTTCGATTTCTAATATTTTTTAAAGATTTTAAAACAAAAGTCACTTTTTGCTCAAGAAAAGTATTTTTGGTTTTTAAATTCTCGCATAGTAAAAAGTACTCATAATTTCGACTAATAATTTACATTTTTAGAAAGGTCAAACATCTGGCATTCTTACAAGTCCAATCTGGTCAGGAAATATTCCGTATTGCCCACAGGATCGGGATTTTAAAAGTTTCCGAATTTCAATTTCTCGGCGTTCCGCTCGGCGTGCCGCTTCTTAACCGGCGTTTCTCCCCCGCAGAAGAAGGGCTGGTGGTGGGTGGGGACGTCAAGGTGGAGGTGACGTCAGGGTTCTGAATAGAGCTCCTTTACTCCATATAAATTATTATATTTATATTTTAAATGATGGAACGATATGGATTTTTTAAATGGATATTTTAATTTTATGGATATTTTAAATGATGAAACAATGGAATGAGGATGATGGAATTAAGCATATGGTCATTTTAAATTGCAAATTAGCGCGCGGGGAGTTAGCGGTAGGCCCGGTTTCCATTCCCACCACTGCCAAAACTGCCGCCGTGTTTACGTGGAATACGATCACGTTAAATATGTGGGTCCGTAAGTCCTTCCGAGAGGTTGGTGGTAGGGGAAGGAGGATACGGCCCCTGTGGATGCCCCCCCACTGGGTTCCCGTCTAAATTGGGTGAATATATAGAAAGTTATGGAGATTGTCGCGGAGGGCGCGGCAGCCCAGTGGTTAGCGCGCGGGAATTGCACTCAGTAGGCCCGGGTTCGATTCCCGCCACTGCCAAAACTTACGCCACGTTCACGCGGAGTACGATCACGTTAAACATGTGGGTTCGTGAGTCCTTCCGAGAGGTTGGTGGTAGGGGAAGGAGGGTACGGTCTAAATTGGGTGAATAAAAAGAAAGTTATGGAGATTGTCGCGGAGGGCGAAGTAGCCCAGTGGTTAGCGCGCGGGAATTGCACGCGGTAGGCCCGGGTTCGATTTCCGCCACTGACACGGAGTCCGATCACGTTAAACATATGGGTCCGTATGTTTTTCCGAGAGGTTGGTGGTAGGGGAAGGAGGGTACGTTCCCTGTGGATGCCTCCCCCACTGGGTTCCGGTCTAAATTGGGTGGCACATCCTGGCCGTCCAACCAGTTACCTTACACCTTTCTGGTCGGTCGCGCCAACGAGTTTGCCACGGTTGGAATTTGCCACGGTCAGAATTTTCAAGGGTAGCGAACAGGCTGATCGCCAAAGGCGGCTAGTCTTAAATAATAAAAGGCAATGTCTGTGTGTGTGTGTGTCTGTGTGTCTGTGTGTCTGTCTTATACACTATACGTTTCGCGACCGCGCGTCGGAGAGCTACGAAATTTGGCAATCGGAGACCCGGGGGGGAGGGAAGGGGACACGTGAAAACCGATTTTCAAAATTCTAATTATTTTTTTATTTATTTAATGTTTTATGCGATTTCGACCTTTTTTTGCCCTTTTTTCTCCACGATCCAGACGTCGTAGAAAAAAACAACTCACACCATCGGAAAGAGCAGGCAATTGCGAGTAAAAATATATCAATTTCAAATCTCCATTTCGATTTCTAATATTTTTTAAAGATTTTAAAACAAAAGTCACTTTTGGCTCAAAAAAACGATTTTTGGTTTTTAAATTCTCGCATAGTAAAAAGTACTCATAATTTCGACTAATAATTTACATTTTTAGAAAGCTGAAATATCTGGCATTCTTACAAGTCTAATCTGGTCCAGAAATAATGAAAATTGCCTTCAGGATCGCAATTTTAAAGACGTCATGATTTTAAATTTCTCGGCGTTCAGCTCGGCGTGCCGCTTCGTTTCTCCCCCGCTGAAGCAGGGAAGGTGGTGGGTGGGGACGTCAAGGTGGAGGTGACGTCACGGTTCTGAATAGAGCTCCTTTGCTCTATATAAATTATTATATTTATATTTTAAATGATGGGACGATCTGGATTTTTTAAATGTATATTTTAACTTTTGGATATTTTAAATGGATATTTTAATTTTATGGATATTTTAAATGATGGAACAATGAAACAATGGAATGAGGATGATGGAATTAAGCATATGGTCATTTTAAATTGCAAATTAGCGCGCGGGAAGTTAGCGGTAGGCCCGGGTTCGATTCCCGCCACTGCCAAAACTGCCGCCGTGTTTACGTGGAATACGATCACGTTAAATATGTGGGTCCGTAAGTCCTTCCGAGAGGTTGGTGGTAGGGGAAGGAGGATACGGCCCCTGTGGATGCCTCCCCCACTGGGTTCCCGTCTAAATTGGGTGAATATGTAGAAAGTTATGGAGATTGTCGCGGAGGGCGCGGCAGCCCAGTGGTTAGCGCGCGGGAATTGCACTCAGTAGGCCCGGGTTCGATTCCCGCCACTGCCAAAACTTACGCCACGTTCACGCAGAGTACGATCACGTTAAACATGTGGGTTCGTGAGTCCTTCCGAGAGGTTGGTGGTAGGGGAAGGAGGGTACGGTCTAAATTGGGTGAATAAAAAGAAAGTTATGGAGATTGTCGCGGAGGGCGAAGTAGCCCAGTGGTTAGCGCGCGGGAATTGCACGCGGTAGGCCCGGGTTCGATTTCCGCCACTGACATGGAGTACGATCACGTTAAACATATGGGTCCGTATGTTTTTCCGAGAGGTTGGTGGTAGGGGAAGGAGGGTACGTTCCCTGTGGATGCCTCCCCCACTGGGTTCCGGTCTAAATTGGGTGGCACATCCTGGCCGTCCAACCAGTTACCAGGCCCGGGTTCGATTCCCAAAATTGCCGCCGTGTTTACGCGGAGTACGAGCACGTTAAACATGTGGGTCCGTGAGTCCTTCCGAGAAGTTGGTGGTAGGGGAAGGAGGGTACGGTCTAAATTGGATGAATAAAAAGAAAGTTATGGAGATTGTCGCGTAGGGCAAAGTAGCCCAATGGTTAGCGCGCGGAAATTGCACTCGGTAGGCCCGGGTTCGATTCCCAAAATTGCCGCCGTGTTTACGCGGAATACGATCACGTTAAACATGTGGGTCTGTAAGTCCTTCCGAGAGGTTGGTGGTAGGGGAAGAAGGGTACGGTCCCTGTGGATGCTTCTCCCACTTGGTTCCGGTATAAATTGGGTGAATAAAAAGAAAGTTATGAAGAATATCGTGGAGGGTGAAGTACCCCAGTGGTTAGTGCGCGGGATTTGCACTTGGTAGGCCCGGGTTCGATTCCCAAAATTGCCGAATAAAAATAAAGTTATGGAGATTGTCGCGGATGGCACGGTAGCCCAGTGGTTAGCGCGCGGGAATTTCACTCGGTAGGCCCGGGTTCGATTCCCGCCATTGCCAAAACTGCAGCCGTGTTCACGCGGAGTACGATCACGTTAAACGTGTGGGACTGCAAGTCCTTCCGAGAGGTTTGTGGTAGGGGAAGGAGGGTACGGTCTCTTTGGATGCCTCCCCCATTGGGTTCCGGTCTAAATTGTGTGGCACTTCCTGGCCTTCCAAGCAGTTACCTTACACCTTTCTGGTAGGTCGCGCCAACGAGTTTGCCACGGTCAGAATTTTCAAGGGTAGCGAACAGGCTGGTCGCCAAAGGCGGCTAGTAAATAATAAAAGGCAATGTCTGTGTGTCTGTGTGTCTGTCTTATACACTATACGTTTCGCGACCGCGCGTCGGAGAGCTACGAAATTTGGCAATCGGAGACCTAGGGGGGAGGGAAGGGGACACGTGAAAACCGATTTTTAAAATTTTAATTTTTTTTTTATTTATTTAATGTTTTATGCGATTTCGACCGTTTTTTGCCATTTTTGCCCTTTTTTCTCCACGATCCAGACGTCGTAGAAAAAAACAAATCACACCATCGGAAAGAGCTGACAATTGCGAGTAAAAATATATCAATTTCAAATCTGAATTTCGATTTCTAATATTTTTTAAAGATTTTAAAACAAAACTCACTTTTTGCTCAATAAAACGATTTTTGGTTTTTAAATTCTCGCATAGTAAAAAGTACTCATAATTTCGACTAATAATTTACATTTTTAGAAAGGTCAAACATCTGGCATTGTTACAAGTCCAATCTGGTCAGGAAATATTCCGTATTGCCCACAGGATCGGGATTTTAAAAGTTTCCGAATTTCAATTTCTCGGCGTTCCGCTCGGCGTGCCGCTTCGTTTCTCCCCCGCTGAAGGAGGGAAGGTGGTGGGTGGGGACGTCAAGGTGGAGGTGACGTCACGGTTCTGAATAGAGCTCCTTTGCTCTATGTAAATTATTATATTTATATTTTAAATGATGGGACGATATGGATTTTTTAAATGTATATTTTAACTTTTGGATATTTTAAATGGATATTTTAATTTTATGGATATTTTAAATGATGGAACAATGAAACAATGGAATGAGGATGATGGAGTTAAGCATATGGTCATTTTAAATTGCAAATTAGAGCGCGGGAAGTTAGCGGTAGGCCCGGGTTCGATACCCGCCACTGCCAAAACTGCCGCCGTGTTTACGTGGAATACGATCACGTTAAATATGTGGGTCCGTAAGTTCTTCCGAGAGGTTGGTGGTAAGGGAAGGAGGATACGGCCCCTGTGGATCCCTCCCCCACTGGGTTCCCGTCTAAATTGGATGAATATATAGAAAGTTATGGAGATTGTCGCGGAGGGCGCGGCAGCCCAGTGGTTAGCGCGCGGGAATTGCACTCAGTAGGTCCGGGTTCGATTCCCGCGACTGCCAAAACTTACGCCACGTTCACGCAGAGTACGATCACGTCAAACAAGTGGGTTCGTGAGTCCTTCTGAGAGGTTGATGGTAGGGGAAGGAGGGTACGGCCTAAATTGGGTGAATAAAAAGAAAGTTATGGAGATTGTCGCGGAGGGCGAAGTAGCCCAGTGGTTAGCGCGCGGGAATTGCACGCGGTAGGCCCGGGTTCGATTTCCAAAATTGCCGCCGTGTTCACGCGGAGTACGATCACGCGGAATAAACATGTGTGTCTGTAAGTCCTTTCGAGAGGTTGGTGGTTGGGGAAGGAGGGTACGGTCCCCGTGGGTGCCTCTCCCACTGGGTTCCGGTCTAAATTCGGTGAATAAAAAGAAAGTTATGGAAAATGTCGCGGAGGGCGAAGTACACCAGTGGTTAGCGCGCGGGAATTTCACTGGGTAGGCCCGGGTTCGATTCCCGCCACTTCCAAAACTGCAGCCGCGTTCACGCGGAGTACGATCACGTTAAACATGTGGGATCGTAAGTCCTTCCGAAAGGTTGGTGGTAGGGGAACAGGGTACGGTCCCTGTGGATGTCTCCCCCACTGAGTTCCGGTCTAAATTGGGTGGCACTTCCTGGCCGTCCAAACAGTTACCTTACACCTTCTGGTAAGGTCGCGCCAGCGAGTGTGCCACGGTTACAATTTGCCACGGTCAGAATTTTCAAGGGTAGCGAACAGGCTGGTCGCCAAAGGCGGCTAGTAATACAAATAAAAATGTCTCATGTGAGAACATATTCTGGTCTCACAAAAAGAACCCGCCTTTTTTTGCAAAATGGCCAGCAAAAGTTGCCTGTAGCTGAAAAACTAATGGACCGAATTTCACAAAATTCATGTGATAAGTCGCTAGTGGGTTACTCTGGTGCTGATTAGATTTTGGTAAGATTTGGAAAGAAATAACCTGCCTTTTTTAGCAAAATGACCCGCAAAAATCGTCAAAATCTAAAATAAGAAACTACTTATGCTCTAATATATCCATTAAATGCTAGTTTTATACGTAATTTTTAACGAAAAAAAGAATAAGACCAACCCCATTACACTAGGACTAGCTGTTCTCGAGATATTTTAGTTTTTCGTATTTTCCCTACGCTACCTTTGAAAATAAGTCCAGTTACCAAATGAGAACGAAAATTGAATTAAAAGTGAATTAAATTTAATTAAAATAAAGAGAATATGGATATAAGTTTGCAGGGAAAGTCATATGCTGCCCACATCAGATTTTTTTAAAATAAAAAAACTCACACCGAAAAGTAATTAT
This sequence comes from Amaurobius ferox, assembly GCA_951213105.1. Classification (NCBI taxonomy): domain Eukaryota; kingdom Metazoa; phylum Arthropoda; class Arachnida; order Araneae; family Amaurobiidae; genus Amaurobius; species Amaurobius ferox. The sequence continues at coordinate 148,422,239 of OX578137.1, read as the reverse complement.
ATGAAAGAATTTAGCATTTAATTCTAATAAATTTTCAAATTGGAAATAAGTGTCTTGTCGAATCATGAAAAGCGAGATCAACGGACAGACAGACAGAATGAACAAAGTTATAAACACTTTTCAACTATGTTGTAAAGTGTTAAAAATAATCAGCAAACAGAGAAGAACATAGCTGTAATAGTTGCACCCCAAACTGATAATTTCATAAAAATGCAGAATTTAATACTTTTTTTATACGGCCGCCAATAAAAAAAAATCTCAATTAGTCAAAAATTTGCACCGCGCTTTATTAGGGTTAATCAAATATCCCGGCACTTTTCGACGAAAAAATCGTTGAGATATTGATAATTGAAAATCTTGACTAATTCAAATTTGCCTGAACTGCAAGTATGAATGATCTACAAATATATTTGAATCCATAAATATATTTGAAACAGAGAAAACGAAATGTTATCTTTTCAGACATTACAGGAGTTCGATTTGATCCTTATACAGATAATGCACACTTTATCAGTTATATTTTATTTGCTCACAAACATGACAAAACAATTTTATTAATTTTAGCAAATTTGCTGCCATTTAATTTTGAATAGTTTTTATTGTTGGTTCCTCTGCAATTTAACTAGAAATACCTTATTATCAATATTGAAATATATCAGTGAAATTTTCATCAAAAGGTACCGAATAAATTTCCTTCACCCTGAGTAAGCGGCTGCAATTTTTTCTAATTGACAATTTTTATTAGGGCGCTGTATAAAATAATCTGATATGGGCAGCACATGACTTTCCTTATATAAAGCAATGAATTTACTACTTTTGCAGTAAAAAAATAGATTGTTTTTATAGTAGTTATTTATATTATTTCTAAGTTATTGAAATTTCGTCAATGAGTCGTCATTTTCCATGTCGTCTTCATCAATGAGTCGTCATTGATTTAGCGCCATTTTTATCCATTTGGCGAGTTTTCGTTAATTTAGCAACATTTAAAAAAGTTGCCAAGTTGGCGGCATTCCACCAAATTCCTCACCAAAATCTCCCCAAGCGTTATGGATGAAGACATAAGTTATTCTTATAGCTGATAAATGACTATTGGCGTTCAAATACAAAAGTATTACCCAAAGTATCTTTTTCATGAATGGAACAAGCTATATCCACGAGAATGATATCACCCAATTTATCACATGGTATTACATATGAAAAGTGAACATGTTTCTCAATAGGAAATATTTTTTTTTATTTTATATGACTTTTTCATAATTTTTTTGAAAAATGTGCAATATCTCGGGAACGGTTCATGTTAGCGTTCTAAAATTTATGTCAATCGTTTTCTAATGAAAAATCACATAAGAAATGTCTATTTGTGTAACCTTATTAGCGGTTTTGATTTTTTGACGATTTTTTCAAAATTTCACTCGAAAATTTAGGGACGTTCTGAACATTCGATTGCGTATAAAAACAATAAGCTTCCAATGTTTATGAATTGTGATTTTTGTACCAAATTTCGTTCGAATCGGTCCATTCGTTCGTCAGTTATCGTCTCCACAGTCTCACTGGGGGACACACACACACACAGACATCACTTCAAAAATGTCTGATTCGAGATCAGGAATGCTTGAAACGTGCTCTCCCGTCGAAAACTCAAATTTGAATTTTCCACCCAGTCACAATACTTTCTTATAGATTATGTATATAAGGAAAGTAAAAATTAAATTTCACATATTTAAGAAATTATCAGTGTCGGCGGAAGGTACAACTATCATAGATAAACTCTTCCTTATTTGGAGATTATTTCTCATATTGCACTTTATCCCTACGACCAGCCATTCATTTTATATTCCCTTTGGACATTCTTCGTAAAACACCTAGTATTAGGCGCATTTGCATCAAGTCAATACACGAAATTGACTTGATGCATTGACTTGATGCAAAATCATCAAGAAATCAAAACCTTTAATAAAGTTACGCAAATAGACATTTCTTGTTGAAACCCAGACCGTCCGACCTACCAGAAAGGTGTAAGGTAACTGTTTGGACGGTCGGGAAGTGCCACCCAATTTAGACCGGAACCCTGTGGGGGAAGCATCCACAGGGACCTTACCCTCCTTCCCCTACCACCAACATCTCGGAAGGACTTACGGATCCACATGTTTAACGTGATAGAACTCCGCGTGAACACGGCGGCAGTTTTGGCAGTAGCGGGAATCGAACCCGGGCCTTCCGAGTGCAATTCCCGCGCGCTAACCACTGAGCAATCGCGCCCTGCAAATGTCGATCGTGTGGCATCTTTTAAAAATAAATATAAAATGTAACTTTTCATCCCAGCCGCCCCCTCTAAGGAAAAAAATTTTAATTTTTTAAATATTTTCCTTAACCCAAAGAGTCGAATAAAATAATTAGACGATCGAGATTACCAGAGATAACATTAAAATCCTAACGGATAATTAGGGACTAAAAACTGTTGATAAAAATAAGTACGCTTGCAAGTGTTCGAATGAAAATTTTACCTACCGAAATTCAATTTTTATACGACCCCTGAAATCTGTTTTTGCCGTTTATTTTGATCGAGTCAAATTGGTTTCAGTCCTGTACTTTGGAAAATCTTCGCGGTCAACTTTGTGTATAATAGAACCGTTCTTTTTACTTTTCTCAAAAGATCCTTCAAGGAAGCAATTTTCTAATTGGAACTTCCTTTTATAGAAGACCCGTATAAAAAGACCAAATTTTATACTTTTTTTACTAAATGCGGCACATGACCAAAACTCTCGTAGTCTGAAAGTTTATCTTATTTGAAACATTTCTCAAACTGGAACCATGTGCATGTAACAAACACATCGCTCATAAGATGATTGTTCTATCTTTTTGAAACACTCGGTATACGGAATGTATTTGCAATCGGAATTAATATGCATTTCTGTCCTAAATTACATCCATTAAAAGACAACGTATGTACACTGCATCAAACTGGAAATAACTTTTTATTTGGTTTGGAAAGATAACGTGATTGTTTAGGCATCGCCATCCAAATTCAAAACAGAAGATATCGCTTATCTTGAATTTCTCGATAGCGTTAAGGCTTGAAGCTGCATAAAGCTGATTGAAATATCCAGTTGAATGACTATTTGATTCAAAACTAGCATTTTACTAGTAACATTCTAAAAAAGAATTACATTAATAGGAATATAGTTAACACACATCTGAAATCAGGGGCGCGGTAGCCCATTGGTTAGCGCGCTGGAGTTGCACTCGGTAGGCCCGGGTTTGATTCCAGAAACTGCCAAAACTGCCGCCGTGTTCACGCGGAGTACGATCACGTTAAACATGTGGGTCCGTAAGTCCTTCCGAGAGGTTGGTGGTAGGGGAAAGAGGGTACGGTCCCTGTGGATGCCTCCCCCACTGGGTTCCGGTCCAAATTGGGTGGCACTTCCCGGCCGTCCAAACTGTTACCTTACACCTTTCTGGTAGGTCGGACGGTCTGGGTCTCAACAACAACAACACATCTGAAATCAGTCTGGTTGGCCAGCCATTGATAGCGTGAATACTCTATTGCTTCTGGAATTGACTCAGGGAATCGTACTTGGTGCAACAGTCAGTGATGAAGTGTTCGAGTTTGAATAAAGACTGAAAAAAAGAAGAAAGACTGCAAATTGCATGTGTCATCCTCTGATAGTGCTCTGATGTTTTCATAAGAGCACTGGTGGTCAAAGAATTACCATATTTACATGGTTGAGAGTTCAAACTCGACCTGTCAAAAGTAACCACTAATAATACAGGGTTACAATAATAGTCCTTAAGCACTACAATAACTGTGTAAGGAAAAGTCTAGAGAATACACGTTAGGTCTAGTAGTAAAGAGCCCATGCCTAATCGAATAAAAGTGATTACATCGCTCCTAAAGGAGAATTAAAAACTTAGAAAAACGAACTCGGTAACAAAGCGAGATCGTTGTAGAGCAGATGTTGTAGGGCATTTCCTAATGAGTAGGAATCGACCGTGAATGAGTTGGAGAAGGTCAACAACTATTTGACAAGTCTATTTTCGGCAATAACTATTTGACACTTCATAGTTATTGGTAATGGTTATCCTAGTCAAAAATGTTAGAGTAAACAACGCTTACATGCACAAAAATCTAGTGAGAAGCTAGATTAAAATGTCTTTTGTCAGCAATAAAGGACGTCTGAAATCGAGAAAGATTATTAATTACCTCGTACTTTCGTGGTGTAAAATGTTAAAAAGTTCAATCATTCTTAACTATAGTATCCTAGGCAACGTCCAGCGCTTCTGCTAGTCTATATAATCTATATAAATAAAAATGAAAATCTGTCTGTCTGTCTGTCTGTCTGTCTGTCTGTTTGTCATACCATCACGGGAGAACGGCTGAACCGAATTTGATGAAATTTTGTGGGTAGCCCAGAAATAGCCCTACTTACAATTATATCCGTGTTTTGAGTTTCTACGACCAGTGGTTCTCGAGATATTAGTAAAAAACGAAATTTTCGTTTTTCTCATCATCACGGAAAAACGGCTTAACCGAATTTAATGAAATTTGGTGAATAGCCTTGAAATATCCCCCCATAAATTTTGTCCAAGTTTCGAGTTTCTAAGACCTGCGGTTGTCGAGATATTAATGAAAAACGGAACTTTTTCCTAGGAGTTCTACTCCCTAACTCCGTGGTTTATCCAAACGAAAAGCTTGAAAATCGTTTGAAAGTGAATTAAAATTTAATCTCTGAGTTTGATGGGAGATTTTTTGCGTTAATTAGTCACTTTCTGAAAACATGAATTGTTTGAAACATGATTTAAAGGGGAAATCTATCTCCATGGTTCATGGTTTATTTAAAACAAGCTTTTACGGAACAATGAGAAGTATAGAGAAATCAAAATCGTTATTTAATTTCGCAGTTTATGTTATAAGACATGACATATTTAACATGTTATAAGATTCTATCTTATATCATGTTACTCAGAAACGCAATTAAATTAAATCTGTCTGTTAATTTTAATAATTATTTTTTCGATTTGAATAATAAATAAATGGATATAAAAATATATTTTAGAAAAGAACGATTTGATTTTTCTTATAGCATTTTTGACTGGATAATATCAATTACGGTCTTCAGGTTTAAAAATTATTATTATTTATATTTTCGGGGATTATTGATTCAAGGATTATTGATATTTTCAAGTTATTATGCAATTATTTTATTATGACAAAAATTGTTTAAACTCATATATTGTATGTTGTACGAATCTTCTACAAATACATGTGTATATCTTTTAATCTACGAGAATATAAGTAGTACAGGTATATTGACATATGTTTTGATATATATTGGCATATATTGGAATCAATTACGACCTTCTGGTATAAAGAGTACGGATATTATTGATGTTTTCAATTTATTACGTCATCTCTTTTATTTTGGCAAATATTTTTGAGACGCATATTGTAATACGGGTAATCTTCTACTAACACATTGGAATATTTTCTGATCTGCGACAATATAATTAGTACGGGGTTGCATATATTCATTCAATTCCTATTTTTTCTTCTGTAAATTTGCTTACAAAAGGGGGCAGGATGTTTTATTCTTCAGATCTGATCGTGAAGATAATTTTTCATAGTGAGAACATATATTCTTAAACTTCTCTTTAGGAGCAATAAATTTAATATTTTAACAGAATTTGCACATGATTGCGAACTTTAAGTTTCTTTAAATTATACACTCCGTACGAATAACGGGTGTGCTGTTAGTGGTTAATAAATTTTAACATTTTAGGAGGATATATCATGTTGCTCGGCATCGCAATTAAATTAAATGTGTTTGTTAATGTTTTTATTATTTTTTTTTCGATTTAAATAATAAATAAATGGATAAATGGATATAAAAGTATATCTTATGAATGGACGGTTTGATTTTTCTTTTAATTATATTAATTGCTGACTGCGTACATCAATTTCATTTATTTTGGTAAAGAGTTTTCAAGCTTATATCGTATTTAGCTACTAAACTCATATATTGTGTTTAGCCAATAAATTCATATAGCCGATTGTTGAAACAGAAAAAGAGTAGAGCGGGTATATCTTCTAATACAATTGTAGTGTTTTCATTTAGTATATTGAAACGGGATAAGAATGTTTCATTCAGATCTGCAAATTCAAAGCTACGAATTTGGAGGGATATCGCTAATTTGACAACTTTTCTTAAACTTTGCCAAATTGACAGAAATGTGGCCAAATTGATATAAACGACACACAAACAACTGCCATGAACCTTCGGGTTGGTCGTGTGGCTTGGGTCTTCTACATATCAATGAAATTTTTTTTTGTTTTGTTAGAAGAGAGTACTGAAATGATGTTTGGTTAGCATTTATCTGTCAGACCAACCATCCTACTTAGTAATACATTTAGCGAATTTTTAAAATGTCACCAAATTGATAAAAATGTTTTCAAATCTATAAAAATATCTTGAAATTGATAAAATTGCGCTACATAAATGATATTAATTGTTTTTTGTTAGGGGATAGTTTTGTGATGATATTTCGTCAATTTATCGCAAAGTGGAACTGTCAGTTCTACAGTCCCACTTGGCGATAAATTTGGCGATTTTTTAAAATGTCGCTAATTTGACGAAACTGTCGCCAAATGTTCCATAGAAATATAACTATTTAGACGATATTTTTTCTACCAATTTATTTGAAGCAAATGATATCATGTCGCTTAGCAACGGATTTAAATCCAATGTGTTTATGCGGCAGACGATTTTTATTAAATCCTTTCCGATTTGAATAATGAAGATATGTATATAAAATAAATTTCATTGCCATTTCATTTTGGACTGGATAATATCAATTATACTCTTCAGGTTTAAACATTATTATTATTGATATTTTCCGGAATTATTGATTCAGGGATTATTGATATTTTTAAGTTATTACGCCATTGTTTTATTGCGGCAAAAATTGCTGACACACGCATATTGTACGTTGTACGAGTAATCTTCTAGGAATTCACGGGTATATCTTCTAACCTACGAGAATATAAGTAGTACAGGTATATTGGCATATATTTTGACATATATTGGCATATATATTGGAATCAAGTACAGTCTTCTGGTATGAAGATTAAGGGGATTAATTATATATTCAATTTATTACGTCGTCTGTTGTATTTTACCAAAAAACATTTGAGACTCATATTGCAAAACGGGTAATCTTCTACTAATAATCGGACATTATAAGTAGTACGTGTATATCTTCCCATATAATTTTAGCACTTTAATTTTGACATATATTGGAATAAATGACTGTCTTCAGATTTAAAGATTACGGGTTTATTGGTATTTTCAATTTATACATGTAATCTACTAATACAGGTTATATTTTCTAATATTCGCGTATATAATTAGTACGGGTCCCATACAATTTTAACGCTTTTATTTTGCATATATTGATTCAATTTCATATTTTTTTTTATATTTGCTTACATAAGGGGTCCAAGATGTTTTATTCTTCAGATATGTCCATGAAGATAATTTTATATAGCGAGAACAGAGATTCTTAAACTTCTTTTTAGGAGCATTATATTAAATATTTTAACAGAATATTTTGATTAAACATGTCATTTAGTATACTATAAGAATTTGGGCATGATTATGAATTTCAAGTTTCTTTATATTATATACTCCGTACGAAGAACGGGTATGCTGCTAGTTTTAAATATAATTAATGGCCTAAATGAAATAAGTATCTATATCATAATCAATCTACAACGTTGCATAACCTGATTTTACATTTAATATTCAAACGACATATTTCAAAAATTTATATCGATACTTCATCTTAAAATATGGATTATTTTCAATCCAGCTGTTTCCTTTTTACTAAATGGAGAACATCTTTCACACACACACACACACACAATGTTTTGCTGAATGAACAGCGGTCTTGCTGAATCTCGTGTATACTTCTTTCAAAATTAATATAAAAGTAAAAATACTCATTTATATTGAAAATTCACTATCTATCTTAACACTTATGGAATCAAAAACAGAATATCAATTTCGAAGAGCAGATATACAAAATTTATCTCTGACACTTTAATCAAAGAACACAATACGCGCTTGCCTTCAACAGTTTCATATCACAAGGAACGGTCATTCATACATATGCATTATTCATTTTGAATTCTAATATGAAGAGAATTTCTGGTTATAAATCCTCGATGAAAGAATCTGACATGGACAGCATATAACTTTCCATACATAAAGCAGTGGATTTACTTCTTTCCCAACCAAATAATCATGCACTAGATTCGTGCAGAAAGGGTTTGGTGGTGATTTGGAACTGAAATTTGATATTTCTCTCAGTGACATCACGCGAAACAATTTCGAATTGTTTTCACGAAAACGTGGCAGAGGGACTCTCATATCAAAAGAGTAAAATGTTTAGCTAAAAAAAGTGGACATTTTAGAGTGCCAACATTGCTCACTCTTTTTAAAGAAGGGTAAACACCGGCAGTGACGATAATGTCACATTTCGACTTCCTTTTCGATGACTTGCACCTGATCATTCCTCTATTCTATTCATTTCCATCCAACCCTGTAAGTATGTCAAGCGATTCAAAACGTTAATTCTTGGTAACTCTTAATTTTTACTTTCCTTATATACATTGTATACTATACAGGGTGTCTCTTGGTAACTCTTTATTTTTACTTTCCTTATATACATTGTATAATACAGGGTAATCCAAAAGTCCTCGACACATTTTAAAATTGAATATAAACTCAAGTAATTGCCGTACGATAGTGAGATTTGGTCTAAAATGTTTTCCACGTTGAAAAGTTTTGATTAAGCAAAACAAAACGAATTTTCTACGGGAGAGCACGTTTCAAGCATCCCTGAACACAAATCGAACATTTGTGAGGTGATGGCTGTCTGTCTGTGTGTGTCTGTGGAGATGATATTTCCCGAACGAATGGAGCGATTCGAATGAAATTTAGTACAAAACTTACTCCGTGAATACTGGAAGCCTATTGTTTTTAAACGCAATCGAATGTTCAGAACCCCCCATAATTTTCAAGTGACATTTTGAAAAAATCATCAAAAAATCAAAACCTTTAATAAAGTTACGCAAATAGACATTTCTTATGTAATTTTTCCTTTGGAAACGATTGACATAAACTTTAGAACGCTAACAAGAACCGTTCTCGAAATATTGCACATTTTTAAGATAAATTTATCAAAAAATCACATAAATTAAAAAATATATATTAACTAATGTGAAATATGTTTACTTTTTATATGTAATATCATGCGATAAATTTGGTAACATCATTCTCATGGATCTAGCTCGTTCCATTCATGAGAAAAGATACTTTGAGTAATGCTTTTGTATTTGAACACCATTAGTCATTTGTCTGCTATAAGAATAACTGATTTCTCTCCATAACGCTTGGCGACATTTTGCCGACGAATTTGGCGGAATTTCGGCAACTTGATGACTTTTTTAAATGTTGCCAATTAACGAAAATGTCGCCAAATTGATAAAAATGACGATAAATCAATAAAATGATGACTAATTGAAGAAAATTCAATATATTGGAAAGAATATAAGTATCTACGGTCAAAATGCCCTATTTTTTCGTCCGTAACGTCTGGCAAAACTTTGGTGAAGAAATTTTACTGAATATCTCCAACTTGCTGACTTTTTAAAGGTTGCCAAAGTAACAAAAATGTCACCCAATTGATAGAAATTCGCGACATAGATGAAACCGACGCTAAATAAATGAAATGACGACTAACTGATGAAAGTTCAATATCTTGAAAAAACATATGAGTAGACTATAAGAACAAGCCATTTCTCCGTCCGCCCGTACGTAACGTTTGGCGAGAAATTTAGTGGGACATCGCCAATTTGATGGCTGTTTTAAATGTTGCCAAAGTGACAAAAATGTCAACAAATTGATAAAAAAAAATGACTCCAAATGGGAAGTAATGTTTCACAAATTCTGATTTCCATTACATGACGGGCATACCTTCTAGTATATAGGAAATGCTCTTCTCTCCTTTTGTCTGTAACACTTGGTGATGTATTTGGTTAACATGGCAAAAAATCTAACAAAGTATCGCCCATTTGGCGATATTCGCCCCAAATTGATGAAAATATCTTCAAAGTTGTAAAAATGACGCTAAATTAATGAAAATGACTCATAACTGATGAATTAATTATTAAAATATTTTAATATATGGACTATATCATTTCTTAAGGATGCTATCAATATTGATAATTGTTAATTTAGAGTTGTGTGAAGGATAAGTTAATTAGGTACTTTGAAATAGTATTACACGTTGTCATCCGGAAAATCGCCCAATGTACAATTCAACATTAAAAACAAAGCACCGTGGATCTTATACATTATTTTTGACTGTAAAAGGAGTGGATGCATTGCATTATATAAGGAAAGTCATGTGCTGCCCACATCAGATTCTTTTATCTTCACATGGGAGGAATAATTTGAGCATAAACTCAAAATATTCGAAAATAAACAAAACATTAATTTATTTTCGATTCTTTGATAAAATATAATTTTGGGCGCTTTTACACCAATCGTTTTCTTAGCGATCGAAAGCATTATCTCACGGTTTTAATCTAGCGCCATCAGAAAAATCTAAGAACGCTCTTGGCAACTAGTTTTGAAATGAAACCGTAAATCTGGAGCTCATTACGATACGAAGGAGAACAAGTGCTCACGTGCTCTCCACAGATGTCTGCGATTGGGTACTGCCTCAATTGTATATTGGAAGGTCTGTGGTTATGATAGAATGGGGATTACTGCGCTAAATTTCGATTTGCAGCATCGACCCTATGAAAAACTAGTGAATCAAAAATAGCTGTAATGAAAACTAAAAAGATAGAAGTTCAGCATGATCACAAATAATATACTTTGATCTGAAGACACAAATATATGCTTTGCCTTGAAGAAAACTGTTTACCTTTCAAACCGACTGAGCAATATATATTTGTGTTTATACTATATTTACATAGTTACAATACTTTTTATATTTTTAAATTAATGTATTGTTTCCTGCAATAGTGTTTATGACCCCTCCCCTCCTTTCCTGCATCATTACATCCATGTAAATTGGTTCGAAAACTCGCTTCTTTCTATCGTAGACAAAACTATGCCGTGAATATATTCTTTATTCTCATAAACAAAAGGCTTAACTCTAATAAAATTTCAGAAAGTTAATTACTTTAAACTTAACTCATTTATAACATTTACGACACGCATTTGCATTGTAAATAAATCATAAACGATAATGAACCATAATGCATCATAGACGTACAATCCATAAAATAGATCGTTAAATGAACACTCCGTTAAAACCTTTCGCAACCGCCTGTTTTTAATATGAACTCCGAGACGCAGGAAGCTCAACTATAGCTCTCGGAATTAAGTGAACTCTCGTAAACCCCTACTGTCTCCTCAAAATTAAGGCAGAAGCATAGTTTAATCTTCTCCCACGATGCTTGTTGCTTCAACCGCTTTATTAAAGTATGCATAATTTAAGTTATCCTTTGAAGAGAACGGAAATATTCTTAACCATGTTGCAGAATGTAAAGAGAGTGTTAAATGATATGCATTAAAGTAGCGATAAAATATTTCGAACATTAAAGTGAAATCTATTCCCCATAGCCAAAATCTTAACGCTCAATATCTATTTCAGAAGATGAGATTTTATTAATAGTGTAAATCATTTTGAAAATACATTTTTATAGTTAACATCGGAAGATTTTAATCGGCAGGGACATAATAAGACTTACCGAGGGAAATAAACATTTTGGGGAATACTACTTATGGGGACACTGGACCATATTTACATTGCTTGCTAATAAAATCGCCAAAACCTAACATGTCAATACCGTCTCTCTCTCTCTCTCTCTCCTCTCTCTCACTCTCTCTTAATATATATCTCACTCTCTCTTACTCTCTCTCACTCTCTTTCACACTCTCTCATACTCTCTCTCACACTCTCTCTCACACTCTCTCATGCTCTCTTTCTTACTCTTTCTTACTCTCTCTCACTCTCTCTCACTCTCTCTCACTCTCACACACACAAACACACTCTCTCTCACACACACAAACACACAAACACACTCTCTCTCTCACACACAAACACACTCTCTCTCTCTCTTTCTCTTGCTATCTTTCCCTCGCTATATTTCTCTCGCTCTCTTTCTCTAGCTCTCTTTCTCTAGCTCTCTTTCTCTCGCTCTCTTTCTCTCGCTCTCTTTCTCTCGCTCTCTATCTCTCGCTTTCTTTCTCTCGCTCTCTTTCTCCCTCACACACACAAACACACACTCTATCTCTTTCTCTTGCTATCTTTCCCTCGCTCTCTTTCTCTCTCTCTTTTTCTCGCTCTCTTTCTCTCTCTCTCTTTCTCTCGCTCTCTTTCTCTCGCTCTCTTTCTCTCGCTCTCTATTTCTCGCTTTCTTTCTCTCGCTCTCTTTCTCCCTCACACACACACTCACATGCACGCACTCTATCTCTCTCACACACACGCACTCTATCTCTCTCGCACGCACGCACTCTATCTCTCTCACACGCAAGCACTCTATCTCTCTCACACGCACACACTCCATCTCTCTCATTCTTTCTCTTTCTTGCTCTCTTTCCTTCTCTATTTATCTCTCTGTCTCTCTCTCTATTTCTCTCCCTCTTTCTCTCTCTCTTTCTCCCTCTCTTTCTCTCTCTCTCTTTCTCTCTCTTTCTCTCTCTCTTTCTCTCTCCCTCCTTTTCTCTCGCTCTCTTTTTCTCGCCCTCTTTCTCTCTTTTTTTTCTTTCTCTTTCTTTCCCTCTTTCTCTCTCTTTTCCTCTCCCTCTTTCTCTCTCTCTTTCACTCTCTCTTTCTCTCTATATCTTTCTCTCTCACACACACACTCACACGCACGTACTCTATCTCTCTCTGTCACACACACACACGCGCGGACTTTCTCTTGCTCTCTCTGTAATTTTTCTCATTTCTTTTTTTGCGTTTTTTTTTTCGCTCTCACTTTCTTCCCGCTTCTCCCTTTTTTTCTATTTATTTCTCTATTTTTCGTTCTCTCTTTCTCTCTCACATTCTCTCTCTTCTTTGCATTTTTCTCATTCTTTCTATCTTTATTCTCTCTCTCGCTTTCTGTATTTAACTTTATCATTTTCCCTTTCCCTCCTCATTTCTTTACTTCCCTCTTTCTCTATCTCTTTCTTTTCCAGTTAATATTTACTGTCAAACACATCCTCGAACAGTGACACTCCAAATACCCTGCTGCCAAAAGTTAGGTATGTAAAGAATATTTTTAAAAAGCAGCATTATGATTTTCGACTATTTCTTTCGACCTATCGTTTTCCAATTACAAAATGAATATACAGACCGAACCCATTCATTCCATTCTACGATTGCCTACTAAATATATACTGATTAAAAATAAAGCAACATTTAAGAATTCTCTATATTAAAAAAAAATCTGATGTGGGCAACACATGACTTTCATTATATAATACAATGAATTTACTACTTTAACAGTAAAAACAACACGTTTTTCTTATAGTTGATATATTCCTTCCGAGATATTGAATTTTCGTCAATTAGTCGTCATTTTCATTGATTTAACCTCATTTTTATCCCTTTGGCGCGAGTTTTTAGTTAATTTAGCAACATTTAAACAAGTCGCCAAGTTGGCGACATTCCACCAAATTCGTCACCAAGATCTCGCCAAGCGTTATGGATGGAGAAATAAGTTATTCTTACAGCCGATAAATGACTATTGGCCTTCAAATACAAAAGTATTACTCAAAGTATCTTTTTTCATGAATGGAATGAGCTAGATCCACGAGAATAATGTCACCAAGTTTATCGCATGATATTACATATGAAAAGTGAACATGTTCCTCAATAGGTAACACTTTTTTTTTATTTTACGCGATTTTTTGATAATTTTTTTCTGAAAATGTGCAATATCTCGAGAACAGTTCGAGCTAGCGATCTAAAATTTATGTTAATCGTTTCCTAATGAAAAATTACACAAGAAAAGTCTATTTGCGTAAGTTTATTAAAGGTTTTGATTTTTTAATGATTTTTTCAAAATTTCACTCGAAAATTTAGGGGGTGCTAAGCATTCGATTGCGTATAAAAACAATAGACTTCCAGTATTCGTGGATTGCGATTTTTGTACCAAATTTCGTTCGAATCGGTCCATTCATTCGCAGTTATCGTCTCCACAGACTCACTGACACACACACACACACACGTGCTTCCACGCACACACACACATGTTTCCATACACACACACACACAGACATCACCTCAAAATGTTTGATTCGTCATCAGGGATGCTTGAAACGTGCTCTCCCACCGAAAACTCGAATTCGAATTTTCGACCCCGTCACAATACTTTCTTTATACATTATGTATTTAAGGAAAGTAAAAAACTAGCTAACATCGCCGCCGCTGTTTAACAAATTTCTCGTTCCTAAGGTTTCTTCGTAACCCAAAAATTATAGCATGCAAAAAAAATCTGATATGGGCAACACATGACTTTCCTTATATAATGCAATGGATTTACTACTTTTACAGTTTAAAAAAATGTTATTCTTATAGTAGATACTTATATTCTTTTCAAGATATTGAATTTTCTTCAATTAGTCGTCATTTTCATTGATTTAGAGTCATTTTTATCCATTTGGCGAGATTTTTGTTAATTTGGCAACAATTAAAAATATCGCCAGGTTGGCGACATTCCGCCAAATTTGTCGCCAAAATCTCGCCAAGCGTTATGGACGGAGATATAAGTTATTCTTACAGCAGATAAATGACTATTGGAGTTCAAATACAAAAGTATTACTCAAAGTATCCTTTATCATAAATGGAACGAGCTAAATCCACGAGAATGATGTCACCAAATTTATCGCATGATATTACATATGAAAAGTGAACCTGTTTCTCAATAGGAAATATTTTTTTTTATTTTATATAACTTTTTGTTAATTTTTTTGAAAAATGTGCAATATCTCGAGAACGGTTCATGTTAGAGTTCTAAAATTTATGTCAATCGTTTTCTAATGAAAAATTACATAAGAAATGTTTTTTTGCGTAACTTTAGTAGCGGTTTTGATTTTTTGACGATTTTTTCAAAATTTCTTTCAAAAGTATAGGAGGGTTCTGAACATTCGATTGCGTATAAAAACAATAGGCTTCCAGTGTTTACGGATTGTGATTTGTGTACCAAATTTCGCTCGAATCGGTTCATTCGTTCGTCAGTTATCGTCTCCACAGACTCACTGACACACACACACACACATACTTTCACACACACACACACACACACACACAGAGACATCACTTCAAAAATGCTTGATTCGTGATCAGGGATGCTTAAAATGTGCTCTCCCATCGAAAAGTCGAATTCGAATTTTCGACCCCGTCATAATACTTTCCTTATACATTATGTATATAAGGAAAGTAATATATAATTTGATGTACTTATAAAGAAAGGTTTGAGGAACACGCTGAAATAAACCGTTTCTCGATATATATTGAAGTTTAAGAAATATTTAATGTTAAATTCAAAGACAAAACATTTGAGCTGCGATAGGCTAATAATAACGAGGACTGACATAGACTAATAATAGCATATCCTGGATAAACTAATAATAGCATGACCATGAATTTTGCATGAAGGTATCTACATGGTTGAATTTTCACAGGAAGGAGGCCTTTTTAACACTTTACAACATAGTTGAAAAGTGTTAATGACTTTGTTCATTCTGTCTGTCTGTCTGTCTGTCTGTCTATCCGTTAGCACGATAACTGCTGTAAAAATGACTTTATCAAAATGAAATTTTAGTATGTTTTTTAGACGATCTGTGGGACCTATGGGAATATAAATTAATACTATCACTCAATTAGTTTTTTATTGAACCCGGGTTGAAAAAATGAAATACATTGAACCCTATGGGACCTAATTTTTCAAACATTTTTTAAGCACATTTAAAATTCACAAATTGCTTCGAAATTTTTTGGAAATATTCACATTATCCCATGAAATATATAAAAAAGCTTTCAGTAATATATGTTAGGTAGTTTTTTAATTAAAAATTATTTAATATAGGGAGAAAAACGAATTCACTTAAATTCTAACTTTCGCGATATCCTCCAGAAAGAAAAAATAGATATATAATAAATATCTTTCCAAGAGTTTAATTATTTTGTATATGAGAGAGGCTTCACATTTTAAAATAAATTTGGTAGATATCAATTTTTCAAATTTTTTTTAAATTTTATATAACTCTTCATGATATACTTATTTGATGGCGTTTTTAATGCACTCTCCTACGTCCTAGAGAGTTAAAATTTGGTACACAGCTTAAATTTGCAGAACATCTTATTCTACAGCAATTTGGTGGATCTTTAAATATAGATCCTACATTTTTTTCGAAATGGCCTGCTAATAATCCCCGTTCACTTCTATAAATCATTGTTGTAATATTGTTAAAAATTCTGATGTTGACAGCACATGTCTTTCTCTGCAGACTCATATTCACGTTCTCTTTATTTCTTCAATAATAATTTGAGTTTATCTGCACAAAATAACAGGCATAAGAATTTTAAATGACATTGAATTTGCACGTTAAACTTAAATCTGGATCTCATTTGATAGACGGACTTATTGTCAAAGAAACCGCACAAAAAACTAAAATATCTCAAGAACGGCTAGTCCTAGAGTAATGGGGATAGTCTTATTCTTTTTGTTGTTAAAAATCACGTATAAAATAGGAATTTAATTGATATAATTGAGCACACGTAGTCTTTTATTTTTATATTTAACGATTTTTGCCGGCCATTTCGCAAAAACAGTCCGTTCCTTTTTCCTGAATCGTACTAGAATAACCTACAAGTGATTTATATAACAAATTTTGTTAAATTTGGTATATAAATCACTTGTAGGTTATTGAAATATTATACACCAAATTGTTGTAAATTTGGTCTATTAGTATTTAGCTAGAGTGGATAAAGGCAATTTCTGCCGGCCATTTCGCAAAGAAGGCGGATTCTTTTATTACGAATCGTACTATAATCTAATAAACATCAGGATTTCCCACAAAAAACATACCTACCAAATTTTATGAAATTCGGTCCATTAGTTTTTCAATTAGAGTGGATGTAATATCCTCACAGACACACAGAAACATACACCGATACACCCTTACACACACAGACGTCTTCCTAAAAATAGTTTTTTCGTGTTCTAGAAGCCCCAAAACGTGTAGATCCTTCGAAAATTCGAGTTCCGATCTTCGTCACAATTTCAATACTTTGAATACATACACACGCACACACATATATTATCTGTTTATCTGTGTATTATCTGTGTGTCTAAATTCCGTGCCTACACAATTACAATAGTTGTGATTTTAAATTATCCCTAAACTTTTATTATTTCTTCAACGAAGCCTAATTTTAACTTATGCAGAATGCAAATATCTCAAGCGATTATAAGGTGAGTTACATAAGAACTGTTAAATTTTTTTCACACAAAATTATTTAGCTCTGGAGTCTGGAATACAGGTGATATGAATGAAATATTCATTGATTTTGCATAGAGAATCAGATGATTTATATTTCGATACAGTTTAAAATATTTAAGTATAATAAATTACTGTAGTACTGTGATAATGTAAAAAATATCACCACTGAATGTATCACATTTTAGAGATTTTTAAATGAAATTACATTTCAGTTGGAAAGTGTTTCATAATCAATGCTTATGCATGATTGATCTTTCTTGTTTTAATTTTAATGTAGTTTACGAAATATTTTACTTTTTATGCACTTCTGAATTGAAAAATGTTCTTTCGTATCGGCACGTCTATCGATTTCCTGTGTCTCGTACCGCAAAATCTATACCATACAAAATGAATTCGGTACATACAAATGTGAAATTTGGTACATTTATATAGAAATAATACGGTAACATGATGAAATAAACCGTTTACCGATTTAAAGTTTAGTTTGGCTTAAAATAACTCGCCAAGCGAGTAATGAGGATTGGCGAAGCGTAGCGAGCAGAGGGCAGAGTCCCCTAGAGAGTTAAAATTATATTCTCTCAAAGATTCCATTGTTCACATTCAAAAACTATAAGAATCTGATATATGAGCAGCACATGATTTTCTCTACAGACTCAAATGTATTATTTTCTTACTTTGTGAGGTCTAAATAACCTTTCGATTAATATTTCCCTCAATTTGCGTAATAATTTATGTTTACTTAAACTAACCAATCTAACTAGTTTAGTTGATAGACCAATCACACCTAGCTAATCAGCATTTTCTGCGTTTCTAAGGTAGAATAGGAGTATGTTTCTGATGGTGAGCATTTGAGAGGTTTCTTAAGTAGTGGCTACATGAATAGAGTGTTCTTGAGGAGCGGTTTCTTGGAATGAAAGAAGGGTTCTTGAGTAGTGGGTTCTTAAAATGAAAAAAGGTTCTTGGGTAGTGGGTTCTTGGAATGAAAAAAGGGTTCTTTAGTAGACGAGGAAGGATTCGAGTAGTGAGAGAAGTGTCATTCGATACAACGATGACTAAGAAAATCTAGTATTCGGGGTGTGGCCGCAATACGGAGCGAAGTACCAGAATGAAGGGGTAGCTTTGTAAATGCGTATCCATGTAAGCATTATCACCAGCCTAGTATATTGTAGTGGCTTGTATATTTGTCATTTATTTTGGCGTGTGCAATAACAATTTGTATCTATGTAGTCCGTTGCTTTAAACAGCAAACTGCTGTAAATTCTGTGAAGCACCCAATAAACTGAGTTATGTTTTAAACAGTGTCGTTCTGTGTTATGACCCTTGGACCGAAAAGTCGAAATATCAGATTAAGTAAAAATCCTCTACAAAGGCATCTAAAGGGGATAAAGAGACATTTAAAAACTGTCTGTTCTATACACACATATATTTTGCTGTTGGCACATTTCGGGCGCGGTAGCTCGGTGATTTGCGCGCTGGATTTGTACGCTGCCACAACTGCCGCCGTGTTCATGCGGAATACGATCACGTTAAACATGTGGGTCCGTAAGTCCTTCCGAGAGATTGGTGGTAGGGGAAGGAGAGTACGGTCCCTGTGGATGCCTCTCCCACTGGGTTCGGGTCTAAATGAGGTGGCACTTCCAGGCCGTCCAATCGGTTACCTTACACCTTTCTGGTAGGACGGACGGTCTAGGTCTCAACAACAACACACATATATTAGAGTCATTTTAGGCAAAAAGGGATACTTATTTTAATTAAATCGAATTTGCTGTTTTAAAATATTTCTTTTACATTTGACTGCTTATCTACTTAAAATTTCGCCAGGTCACAAAAATTCCGAAACAATTGAAATATCGCGTGAACGATCATACAAAACAAGGATTCAATTAAACGTTTAATCATTTTTAATCAATTTAGGTTATTTCGTTCTTTGTAACCATTCTTTCTCTCAAAATCTATCAAAATCTGATTATCACTAAAATAACGCATAAATAATGCTATCGAATTTTATGAAATTTATGAGTTGCAGTAGATACAGTTGAATGAAAAAAAAAACCCACCTCTTGTTACTCGAGGGCACATTTTGACAGATTTTGAGTCGTAGGGCACATTTTGAGATGCCATGTGAATAAACATAACGAACGTCCTCTGCAAATTATTGTGCATAAAGTTTATATAAGAGGCAGTCTTCATATTAAAACGCGCACAAATTTCGAAATTTCCAATAGCAACACCCAAATTTAACAACATATTTCGAATATAAAGCAAAATTCAATCTTTGTTACCAAATTTCAAGTCATTGAGATGAAACGTTTCCTCCGTGTTATAAGTATGTAAAATTTTGAACTCCTAATGTTACATTAGTTTTCCGTCCAGACTTTTATTCATATCTTCTGTAATAACTATCTCCTCCAGCTGATTCTTTTTTTTTATTATTTATTTATTTATTGCGTTACTACAGAGCAGCAACCCAAACACTACTACGTAATTTTAATTTCTTTTAATAACGATTTTTACGAAATGGAAATTATAAGGTTAATACTCGAAAAAAAAAATATCAATAGAAACCTAGACATATTTTGATAGAAATCGATTCATAAAGAAGTTTATAGGAGTATTCCAAATTTCAAACGTTTCATCTCTATAGTTCTTTCGCTAAGTGTAAATATTCGTCATCAGTATGATTTTCGCAGTCGTATTATTAATTAAACAAGACAGATCAATCATGCATAAAGCATTGATTATGAAGCACTTTCCAACTTCAATGAAATTTTATTAACATATCTCTAAAATGCGATACCTTCCTCTGTAATACTTTAAAAATTATCATAATACTACAATAATTTATAATATTAAAAAACTTCATAGAAAACAAATGAACTTTATTCAAATGACGTCATCAAAATATAAATCGCCTGGCTCGCTATATAAAAACAGCATTTCATTTTCCATTCCTTTCATTCATCACAATACTACAATAATGTATTTAATTTAAAAACTTAAAACCATGGAGGTACAAGTAATGTAACTCGATGCTCAAAGCTTCATCGAAAAAATCGTCTGCTTCTCTATGTAAAATCAATGAATGTTTCATTCATATCAGCTATATTGCAGACTCTATGAACTAAATAATTTTGCATTTAAGAAATGCAGCAATTCTTAAACAACTTATTCTACATTTTTTGGTGTTTACATTCTCCATAAGTGAAAATTAGGCTTCGTTGTAGAAATAATCAAAGTTTGATGATCATTTAACCTCAAATTTATAGTAATTGCATTGTTTCAGAATATAGATGCACTGAATTTAAGCAAAAGTAAAGCGGTTTTAGGACAGACACGACACTAAATATAAATTAAAAAGAACTTTAAAAATAACGATTTTGACACAAGATAGATGCCATATTCATTTTGAAGTGGGTCACGTGATCTCTTCATATAACGGCCACGTGATCTCTTCATATAAAGGATGTAATTATTATTTTAATTTTTTATTTTAAAAACTACTAAATAAATTTTGCTGAAATTTTTTTTTATATATTTTATGGGATAATTTGAATAATTCCTAAAACTTTCGAAGCAATTTGTGAATTTTAAATTTGCTTAAAAAATGTTTGAAAAATTAGGTCCCATAGGATTCAATGTATTTCATTTTTTCAACCCGGGTTCAATCCAAAACTAATTGGGTGATATTATTCATTTATATTCCCATAGGTCCCACCGATCGTCTGAATAACATACTAAAATTTCATTTTGGTAAAATTTCATTTTGGTCGTCACTGCTCTTCAACTGCCGCAGAACTCTCCTAATTTCACTACTACTGGCGACAAACTCAGTAACTCTACACAGCCTGATTAGAATCCTCGAATTCGAGAAAAGTGTTATTTACCCATTTCTACTTATAACGCGTATCGATTCTATCTTTCGTACTATATGACCTTCTTGGTTATGATTTCTGAAAGTAATTTACTCATGGGCATGATAAAAAAGATAATTAAGCTCTTGGAAAGATATTTATTATAAAATATATCTCTTTCTTTTCTGGAGAATATAGCAAGAGTCAGAATTTAATTGAATTTGTTTTTCTTCCTATATTAAATACTTTTTATTAAAAAAACTACCTAACATATTTTACTGAAATTTTCTTTTATATATTTTATGAGATAATTCGAATATTTCCTAAAACTTTCGAAGCAATTTGTGAATTTTAAATTCGCTTAAAAAATGTTTGAAAAATTAGGTCCCAAAGGGTTAAATGTATTTCATTTTTTCAACCCGGGTTCAATCCAAAACTAATTTGGTGATATTATTCATTTATATTCCCATAGGTCCCACAGATCGTCTGAATAACATGCTAAAACTTCATTTTGATAAAGTCATTTTTACTGCAATTATCGTGCTATCGGCAGATAGACAGACAGACAGAATGAACAAAGTCATAAACACTTTTCAACTATGTTGTAAAGTCTTAAAAAAGGACTCATTTGAAAAATTTATATTAATTTTAATATAATCTTTATTTAATATAACCATCATTCTGTTTACCCAGTTTTAATAAAATTTTGTATAAAAAGTGTAGTATAGATACAACTTATTCTTCAGCTGTATCGGAAGATTAAGGGAGAGTTATTGGAGAATTAAAACGTGTATTGTTATAAATGGGACACTATAAGCCATCTAATAATGCATTATTAATTACTCTACGATTAATAGTCCCGGAGTTAATGCAAGTTGAAATCTGCCACAAAATTGTGATAATTTATGATAATAACTTATTTATAAGGAAAAGTAATAAATATATAAAAATATAATAAATAATAAAATTATACTTGATAGTTGCTATAAGACGTCGTAGTTTTACGTCAAAAGCGTAATTTGAATATTTGTTGTTCAATATGATAGTTATTACAAGAACCTTAGAGCCATGAGACATAGTTCAAATATTTACTTGATGAACTAACCTCACAACTTTGACGTATTCAAATGTTACTATAATGCGCTGATTCCATCACTCGCGTAATTCTTCCATTAATGTCACCATTTTAAAATCCCGTAAAATGATTGTTGAAGGAGGTTTCTAAAAGCTCAAATACAAAATGAAATATCAGAATAAACCAGAAATGACTTTCAGTGAAATAGCAAATAATCCACTTCATTAGAACCGCTGTGGTCAATCAACGAAATCTCGCCCTTCAAATTACGTGTTTTCAATATGGAGG
Source organism: Amaurobius ferox (assembly GCA_951213105.1). Classification (NCBI taxonomy): domain Eukaryota; kingdom Metazoa; phylum Arthropoda; class Arachnida; order Araneae; family Amaurobiidae; genus Amaurobius; species Amaurobius ferox. Next base: position 148,399,458 of record OX578137.1, on the reverse strand, counting down.
TGACCCCTAAAATTTGCACATTTCGGATTAATAAATATATCTGAATGTAAAGCTAGAAATTGCACGAAAATTTATACATGGAGTAATCTGGAGGTCTAGAATTTGTTTAAGACATCAAAATTGATATTGAAAATTTTGAAATTTGTGACAAATAATAAAGACGGCCCATTATACAAATTCTACACACATGATTGTCATTTCTAAGCAAACAGTACATTTAAATTTGTTCTACAACTGTACATACATTTCACACAGACACACACCACACAATAAATGATCAATTCGATTTCTAGAGTGCCTGGAATTAAAATTATAAAATTATAAGAATATATTTCAAAGCCATGTTCTTACAAAAAAATTACCTACAACGCTCACAAAATATTTCGATTAGTTTTTATAAATTTAGTACCAGAAATATGTTATAATTCATTAACGTCTTATAGGGAAAGTACTGCGACAGCGTCGAAAATTAAAATCCAAGTTTTTTAACGGAAGAGCACGTTTCAAACATCCTTGAACTCGAATCGAACGTTTCTGAGGTGACGTATTGTGTGTGTGTGTGTCTGTGACATCTTACAAATGAATAAAGCGTTTAAAAGTAATTTGGTACGATTATAACGATCCGTGAATGCTAGAGCCCTATTGATTTTAAATGCAATCAAAAGTTCGTAAGATCCCCAAATTTATAAATGAATTTTTGAAAACATAATTAAAAAAATCTGATGTGGGCAGCACATGACTTTTCTTATATAATGCAAAGAATTTACTACTTCTACAGTAAAAAAATAGGTTATTCTTGTAGTAGATACTTATATTCTTACTGAAGAATACTAAATTTTCGACAGTTAGTCGTCATTTTCATTGATTTAGCGTCATTTTTATCCATTTGGCAAGATTTTCGTTAATTTGGTAACATTTTAAAAAGTCACCAAGTTGGCGACATTCCGCCAAATTCGTCGCCAAAATATCGCCAATCGTTATGGACGGAGAAATAAGTTATTTTTATAACAGATAAATGACTACTGGCGTTCAGATAAAAAAGTATTACTCAAAGTATCTTTTCTCATGAATGGAACGAGCTAGATCCACGACAGTGATGTCACCAAATTTATCGCATGATATTGCATATGAAATGTGAACATGTTTCTCAAAACTGAATATATTTTTTTTCATCTATGGGATTTTTTGATTAATGTATTTGAAAAATCTGCAATATCTCGAGAACGGTGCATGCTAGCGTTCTAAAGTTTATATCAATCGTTTTCAGAGGGAAAATTACATAAGAAATGTCTATTTGCGTAACTTTATTAAAGGTTTTGATTTTTTGATGATTTTTTCAAAATTTTGCTTGAAAATTTAGGGGGCTCTGAACATTTGATTGCGTTTAAAAACAATATGCTTCCAGTATTCACGGATTGTGATTTTTGTACCAAATTTCATTCGAATCGCTGCATTTGTTCGGGAGATATCGTCTCCACAGTCTCACTGACACACTCACACACACACATACTTTCACACACACACATACTTTCACACACACACATACTTTCGCACACACATACACAGAGAGACATCACCTAAAAAATGTTTGATTCGTGATCAGGGATGCTTGAAACATGCTCTCCTCGACCCCATCACAATAATTTTCTTATACATTATGTATATAAGGAAAGTAAAAATAAGGGCATTCAATAATAATTTTGTACTTATTATTTCATTCATAAAAGAATGAAGCAAACTTTGGAACGCTAACTTGAACCGTTCCCGAGATATTACACGTTTTTCAAATAAATCTGTCGAAAAAAATACATAAAATGAACAGCAGTATAAGTATCATCCAATCTATAACACTTGGCGAAAAATTTGACGACACATCGACTAATATGGCAAAATATCGCCAACTTGAAGACTTTTTAAAGTGGGGACAAATTGACGAAAATGTCGACACATTGGCAAAAATAACGCCAAATTGATGAAATTATAATTAACACATTTCAATATAATTAGGAGTCTATTGCTTATCATGTGTTAGCAATATTTCCAATTGTCAAGTTAGATTTGAACGAAATATAAGTTGGCACTTCATAAAATAATTTCACATGGTGTCATTCAGAAATGCTCCAATACTTTTACAACGTTGAAAGTCTTATCCATCGGTATTTCTCATTGAAAGAAGTAAAGTACTTGCATTATGTAGTGAAAGTCATGTTCTGCCCACATCAGACTTTTTAACCTTATATTTAATCACAAACTTGGAGAAGAAACTTCATCGCATCTTATTAAAAAAATCTGATGTGGACAACACATGACTTTCCTTATATAATGCAATGAATTTACTACTTTTACAGTAAAAAAATAGGTTTTTCTTATAGTAGATACTTATATTATTTCCAAGATATTGAATTTTCGACAATTTGTCGTCATTTTCAGGGATTTAGCATCATTTCCATCCATTTGGCTAGATTTTCGTTGATTTGGCAACATTTCGAAAAGTCGCCAAGTTGGCAATATTCCGCCAAATTCGTCGCCAAAATCTCGCCAAGCGTTATGGACGGAGAAATAAATTATTACGAGAGATTAAATGTCAAAACGCTGCGCGTTTCCTATTGGCCCGTTAGTTAGTGGTATTCGGAGCATTCGTTTAGGGGTTGCAATTTCTTCTCGCAATATTTAGTTTGGCGTGTATTTCCTTCCTTCCATTTATTGACGTTTTTTTTTTTTATTTACGTTACGTGTGTATTTTCATGATTAGCTCTTTGTTTTCAGAAAGTTAATTATTTCCCCACATTATATTATTTTATAAAAAAATGCATTGTATTTCTTTCTGTCTACTGTATTTTATTATTAATTCCTCGCTTTAATAAAAAAGTTTACATCGTTCACTTGCTATGGTTGACAATAAAGATGAGAGTACTGTGACAAAGTTTTTGTGAAATGTGTGCCCCCACAACAGTGTGACATGAAAAGTAACTTTGGAAAAATCTGTAATCATGAATATGTATGTACATGTATTGATTCAACATTAAAAATAAGCATGTACAAACATATACATGCTGTGCAGTAGCGTATCGTGAGATTTTTGAATGGGTAGGCTGAAAATTTGGTATTACAAGGAAAATGTATATTGGAATTAGCATTTTCATAAGTTTTGAAGGCAATATTAAGAGTCATGAGCAGAAGAATTTTGTAGGTATATTTCTTTCTATTAGTATAGCGTAACAGTAGGCATGACGTCACGTAAAATTCATCTATTCATTTACAGGGCCTTAGTCCCATCAACGCGGTATCGGAATCGTTTAAAATTTATATTAAAGAAATGCGATTACAGTTGGAGGTGCGGTTTTAATTCCGCGCAGAAATTAATAAAGCTTATAAATGCCAATTTTTACGTCAAATTATAGATGATTTTCAACTATGAAAGTAAAGAAACTTCTTAAAGGTCTCTCTAACTTCATAATTTCAACTCTTCAATGTCAATGAATAAATAGATCATGGAGGTAAAGGGATTCAATGGATATTGATACTCAATGCTTGTTTTATATTTATTTTCGAGAAAAGTACTTTAACTTCCTTCTCCAATGCACGTTATTCCAGCATAAATTTTAAAATACGGTAATTAAAACTTCACTCTACAAAATATCATTCACAATAGGTATGTAAATGGATGTTTTCTTAATTTCAAATTTATTAGATACAAATGTTATTTCTTTCCGATTATGTAAAGTCTTAATTGTTTTTATATACCTGCTAGTTCACCCATCTCATTCATTGCATTTATATATCATATATAAACACAGAGAAATCTGGGAAAATAAATTAGTGTTAAGGGTTGCTGACTATTACGTGCATTACGGATTACTACATGCATTATCATTTAATTTGACTTTACATACTGATTAATAGAAGGTTCTATAGGATCGATTCTAATAACGCGAAATTTTCATGTTAAAATGTTTACGGTTAAGAAGTAATTAACCATACTGTTTTTCTCCCCACTTGGCGACAAATTTGGTGAAATAGCACTAACTTAGCTACTTCTATAATATGTCGCTAAATAGACGAAAATTGCATATTTGGTAAAATTAAGTTCAATTTCTTTGACAACACGAAATGGCAAGAGACTTCAAAATTAAAATTATTTACTTCTTAATCAGATTTTTGTCTTCAAAGATCTTCATAATGCATTTTTCGATTTTATAGGTCATAAGTTTTTATCGTTCAAAATTAGCAGAATTTCGTCTTTATTATCACTTTACAAAGATTCAAGTGTATCCAAGAAAAAAATTCGCAATTATATTAAACATTATATATTTGAAAAAATATATGCACAAAGATTTGACATAACTGTCGGTTGATACCTCGTACCATCACTAAATTCTGCCAACAACATATCCTAAGCGGAACTGTGTAGAATAAGTTTCTGTATCAGTCGTCACTACTAGTACAATAACTTGATAAGTCATACATAAATATTTTGCTACTGCAGTTTCACTTACGAACTCTTGGCGAGAAATTGGTAATAGGGATTAAACAATTATATAATTTCATATCAAATTCATATCGAGGGTTTTGTCAACAATGTTAACTACAAAATCGTGATTTTTCAGGAGTCAGGAAAACTGTCTTGATTGCATTTTATCTTTCTTATTTCTCATAAATCATACTCAATATATGCAGACAAAAATAGTTACATATTATATGGTTATATTAAGGAATATTGGCATTATCCCAAAGACCGGTACGGTCTCTAATTTGGCGACTTCTTTGGCTCCAATTCTCTTACGGCGCTCGATGGTTTTAAGAGCATGTCAGGGAAGTAAATAAACAACCTGCATAGTAGAATGCGCAGAAACGTAGGTGCAATGGGACATTATTTTTACCATGGCGCATAATGGTAAACTGACGATGTTGTCAAATAAATATTGAAATTAAACCCATCGAATTTATCTTTGTGATGAACATTAGTTATTTAGAATACATTAATAACAATATATATTTAAAGATTTCATTTGCTAAAGTGCATTTTAAGTTAATATACACTACTACTCATTTTTACCATAGTCAATTAGTAGCGTTCTAAAAATGTATACATTTACTAGCAAATTCTGCAATGTATATGCGAAGTTAACCGCATATAAGTTTCTAAAGTAATGTATATGTCGTGTATATGTATATATATACGTATGTATATATCGTAATTTAATGTATATATCGGAGGTCGCACGTAGCAACAGGTGTTCTGTGACTCATAGAATGATGTAGCAATTCGAACATGGATCTACGGCCGCTAAAAGAACATCACAGAATCCGGTCCCGCTGGCTGTCGAAGATCGCACGTAGCAACAGCTGCTTGTGCAACAGGTGTGCTGTGGCTCATAGAGTGATCTAGCAATTAGAACATGGATCTATGACCGCTTCGCGGGCTAACCTCGCTGCACTCGCCCGCTAAAAAAATCACAATATCCGGTTCCGCTGGCTGTCGGAAATCGCACGTAGCAACATCTATTTTTGCAACAAGTGTTCCATAGCGCATAGAGTGATTTTCATGTTATGTCCGCGTTTCAAAATCTCCATAAAACTCAATCTAGAATACTCAAACCACGTACGATTCCTTATACTCCTCACGTAATGCACATTTGCTCCAAAAACACGGCAAGCCCACGTATAACCATCAAACTCTTCCATACTATATCATTCCTCTCACACAATCGCACTACCCACTTGCAATCTATCCCTGATTCATACACCATTTAATTGCATTCATTATGCCACTATCAATCAAACGATCAAGAAGAACAATACTAAATCTTTCACTCTTCACAACCATTTAGCACACACAAAAGAAATCAAAGAAATTTTACCAATACTTGTATTTAAATCTTGTTCCAAAACATCTAATTTTAAAAGATCATCAAAAGAATTCAGAAATGAGCATGGAATAACACAAATTGAGACAGTTTCCAGATTTATCAACTCGTTAGGTTATCATGGTTTCGAAATATGAAGAGTTAAAGGGTTACCAAGGTCGCAATATAGCACTCCGCTTATTACCGATTTGGCGCGATAGAAAAAAATGACCGTACTGGTTTCTGGGATTTAGCCAGGATGGCAACCAACATTTATTATTATTGTATTATTAAGTAATTCTGTAATAATTAACTAACATTAAGATTGTGCAGATAACGTTTTGATGTGAATAACATCTACGCTTTTTGTGTCTCTGGCTGAAACCAAATTATTACGAAAAATGTAAACACACTGGATGCGTATATCTCCGAATATAATAGATATAAATGTAAACAAATGTTACATGCTTTGACGCAAATATGATATAGATTACAAATATACAAAAATATATATATATTGAACTTTTTATTCCGAAATAACTAAATAGTTTTCGTCCGACTGAATTTTTGATTCAGCGCACTTAATTTCACTCGAAATATTTCGTAAACTTTAAAATATAGATAGAAATTGTAAAGGACAAAAAAGTTCAATAAAAATTCCAGTTGCTATATCCATAATTTGTTCTTACACAACTTTCGTAGTTTTCAATGAATCGCCTTGGAAAGTTGAAGAATATTGAACATTTTTCGTTTATCAAATTTGTACTGCTTATATCTCGGAAACTTAAAAGGCTAGCTATAAACAGAAAGTAATAAATTATAGCCTTTTGAAATCCCTACGAGGATATATGATTTGGCTTTGGATTGAGTTCATGACTTTTAACTATAGCAATTATAATTTCGAGACTTTAATATTTTTACCTGTTAACAGTTTACAAAGGGAAAGAAATCTGTAATATTTAAAATATCACGAATGCTGCAGCACAATATGTCTCTTCTTTGACATATTGGTACACAATTCGGTATATATCGAAATATTGGAACCATTTCGCATAAAAGGGCAGTTCATTTTTTTCCGAATCGTACCAAAATCTAATCAGCACCAGGGTGACCCACACGTTACTTACTTGCCAAATTTTGTGAAATTTGATCAATTAGTTTTTTAGCTAGAGTGGATGCAGGCAATTTTTGAGGGCCATTTCGCAAGGAAAGGCGGGTTGTTTTGTGAGCGGGTTTTAAAAGCGGATTGATTTTTTTTTGCGGAATTGTCCAGAATCGTATCAAAAACTTATCTAATCAGCACCAGGGTCACACACGAGTGACTTACCTATCAAATTTTATGAAATTCGGTTCATTAGTTTTTGAGTTAGAGTGGATACATACATTGCACAGACAGACACACAGACGTCACGATAAAAATAGTGTTTCGTGTTCTAGAGGTCCCAAAACGTGTAGATCTGCCGAAAACTCGAGTTGCGATTTTCGAGATGATTCCAATACTTTCCCTATACATTACCATGTATTACAGGGAAAGTAAAAAATCTGATGTGGGCAGCACATGACTTCCCTTGCAGACTCATATTCACATTCTCTTTATTTCTTCAATAATTCTTTATATTGAGTTGGTCAGTTCATCAGTTCATGGTCAGTTGGTCAGTTCATGGTCAGTTAATGGGGTTGGTCTTACTCTTTTCATCGTTAACAATTACGTATGAAACAAGCATTTAATTGATATATTTGAGTATACATAGTTTTTTATTTTAGATTTTCACGATTTTTGCTGACTTTTTCGCAGAAAAAGGCAGGTTATATTTTTCCGAATCATACCAAAATCTAATCAGCTCCAAGGAAAACCACGAGCGACTTATCTACTAAATTTTGTAAAATTTGATCTATTAGTTTTGCAGCTAGAATGGATACAGACAATTTTTGAGGGTCAGTTCGAAAAAAGGGCTGGTTGTTTCAACTCAAATCATACCAAAAACTAATCAGCACCAGGGTCATACACAACTGATTTACCAAATTTTATGAAATTCGGTCCATTAGTTTTTGAATTAGAGTGGATACATACATTGCACAGACGGACAGACAAAGAGACGTCACCCTAAAAATAGTGTTTTCGTGTTCTAGGGGTCCCAAAATGTGTAGATCCTTCGAAAACTCGGGTTGCAATTTTCGACATGATTTCAATACTATCCCTATACAGGGTGTCCCAAAAGATTGAAACGCGCTTTAATTCTTTACCTGTTGAAGATAAGTGGGCAATGTAAATTGCAAAAATGTTGAAAGTAGGGTAGGAAATAAGACTACGTTAATGAAATAGTCCTCTCATACATTTTTAAAAAGTTGCACTTTTTAAATTTTTATACGACCCCCTTAGACAAATATCGTCAATCAGAAAATTTTTATTATTTCCTTATATACATAATGTATAAGGAAAGTATTGTGACGGGGGTCGAAAATTCGAATTCGAGTTTTCGACGGGAGAGCGTTTCAAGCATCCCTGATCACGAATCAAATAATTTTTGAGGTGATGTCTGTGTGTGTGTGTTGAAGGCCCAGACCACACGACCAACCCAAGGGTTTATGGTAACGAATTGTGTGGCCGGGTGTGTGTGTGTGTGTGTGAAAGTATGTGTGTGTGTACGTGTGTGAAAGTATGTGTGTGTGTGCGTGTGTGAAAGTATGTGTGTGTGTGCGTGTGTGAAAGTATGTGTCAGTGAGACTGTGGAGACGATAACTGACGAACTACTAGACCGATTCGAACGAAATTTGGTACAAAAATCGCAATCCGTAAACACTGGAAGCCTATTGTTTTTATACGCAATCGAATGTTCAGAACCCCCTAAATTTTAGAGGGAAATTTTGAAAAAATCGTCAAAAAATCAAAACCGCTAATAAAGTTACGCAAGTGGACATTTCATATGTAATTGTTCATTAAAAAACGATTGGCATAAATTTTAGAACGCTAACATGAACCGTTCTCGAGAAATTGCACTTTTTCAAAAAAATTATCAAAAAGTCATATAAAATAAAAAAAAATATTTCCTATTGAGAAACATGTTCACTTTTCATATGTAATACCATGCGATAAATTTGGTTTTTTAAATCTCGTGGATCTAGCTCGTTCCATTCATGAGAAAAGATACTTTGAGTAATACTTTTGTATTTGAACGCCAATAGTCATTTATCTGCTGTAAGAATAATCCATAACGCTTGTCGAGATTTTGGCGACGAATTTGGTGAAATATCGCCAACTTGGCGACTTTTTTAAATGTTGCTAAATTAACGAAAAACTAGCCAAATGGATAAAAATGACGCTAAATCAATGACGACTCATTGATGATGACGACATGGAAAACGACGACTCATTGAAGAAAATTCAATATCTTGGAAAGAATACAAATAACTACTATAAAAATAATATATTTTTTTTACTGTAAAAGTAGTAAATTCATTGCATTATATAAGGAAAGTCATGTGCTGCCCACATCAGATTTTTTTTAATGCAACAGGATCATTGAAATAACCACATATTTGATCTTTAAAATTGAGCGAGTTATATGTAATTGAAAATTGAACATTGTGAATGGGGACCATATATCAAATTAGAAATGTTAATTTGTGACATATCACAAAAAAGATAGAACTGGATGATAATACATAGGATAACCAACCGCGTAGTGATGACCACTGCTTTATATGAGCTCTATCTGTGTAATGCTTTATTTAGATGCATTTGTGATATAAAAAATTTGACACATATTAACGTATTTTTGATCTAAACTATTTCCATTGTCAATTTTTTTATGATACCTACTTTCACTGATGAAACAGTGTTTCACATGGTACGGAAAAATGGCATAAATCATATTTTCTCCTTCATCATATGTCAGTTGATTTTAAAGGTACAAATATGCGGTTTTTTTAATGATCTTATTGCATTAAAAATAAAAATTTCCTTTTCGGGCTTTGTTTTTCCGAATCGTACCAAAAACTAATCAGCACCAGGGTCACACCCAAGGGACTTAGCTATAAAATTTTATAAAACTCGGGCCATTAGTTCTTGAGTCAGAGTGGGTACATACATTGAACAGACAGGCACACACACAAACTTCAAGCTAAAAATAGTTTTTTTCGTATTCTAGAGGTTTCAAATCGTGTAGATCCGTCGAAAACTCGAGATGCGCTTTTCGACATGATTCCAATACTTATTCCAATAATTAAAAATCTGATGTGGGCAGCACATGACTTTCCCTGCAGACTTATATCCATGTTCTCTTTATTTCAATTAAATTTAATTCACTTTTAATTCAATTTCAGTTCTCATTTGATAACTGCACTTATTTTCAAAGGTGGCGTGGAGAAAATACGAAAAAACTAATATATCTCGAGAACGGCTAGACCTAGTGAAATGGGAATGGCCTTATTCTTTTCTTCGTTCAAAATTACGTATTAAACAAGCATTTAATGGATATATTTGAGCATACGTAGCTTTTTAGTTTAGATTTTGACAATTTTTGAGGGCCATTCTGCAAAAAAAGGCAGGTTATTTTTTTCTGAATCTTACCAAAATTTAATCAGCACCAGGGTGATCTATACGTGACTCATCTACCGAATTTTGTGAAACTCGGTCCATTAGTTCTTCAGCTAGAGTGGATACAAACTTTTGCGGGCCATTTCGCAAAGAAAGGCGGGTTCTTTTATCTCGAATCGTACCCAAAACTAATCAGCACCAGACTCGCCCACAAGTGACTTACCTACAAAATTTTATGAAATTCAGTGTATTAGTTTTTTAGTTAGAGTGAATACAAAATCTGCACAGACAGACAGACACCCAGACACACACACAGACGTCACGCTAAAAATGGTTTTTTCGTATTCTAGAGGTCATGAAACGTGTAGATCCGTCGAAAACTCGAGTTGCGAATTTCGACATGATTCCAATACTTTCCTTATACATTACCATGTACTGCAGGGAAAGTAAAAACTCTGATGTGGGCAGCACATGACTTTCCCTGCAGACTTATATTAACGTTCTTTTCATTTTAATTAAATTTATTTCACTTTTAATTCAATTTTCGTTCTCATTCGGTAACCAGGTTTATTTTCAAAGGTAGCGCAGAGAAAATACGAAAAACTAAAATATCTCGAAAACGGCTAGTCCTAGTGTAATGGGGTTGGTCTTATTTTTTTCGTCTTTAAAAATTACGTATTAAACGAGCATTTAAGAGATATATTTGAGTATACCTAGTTCTTTAGTTTAGATTTTGACGAATTTTGAGGGCCATTTTGGAAAAAAAGGCAGGTTATTTTTTTCCGAATCGTACCAAAATCTAATCAGCGCCAGGATAACTCACCAGGGACTCATCTACCGAATTTTGTGAAATTCGGTTCATTAGTTTTTCAGTTAGAGTGGATACAAGCTTTTGCGGGCCATTTCGCAAAAAAAGGCGGGTTCATTTATCCCAAATCGTACCCAAAACTAATCAGCACCAGACTCCCTCACAAGTGACATACCTACCAAATTTTGTGAAATTCGGTCCATTAGTTTTTAGTCAGAGTGGATACAAAATCTGCACAGATAGACAGATACACAGACAGACAGACACACACACAGACGTCACGCTAAAAATGGTTTTTTCGTATTCTAGAGGTCTCGAAACGTGTAGATCCGTCGAAAACTCGAGTTGCGATTTTCGGTATGATTCCAATACTTTCCCTATACATTACCATGTTTTGCAGGGAAAGTAAAAATCTGATGTGGTCAGCACATGACTTTCCCTGCAGACTCAATTTCATATTTTCTTTATATCTTTAATAATTCATTAGATTGAGTTTAATTGCACCAAATAGCACGAAATTTGCATTTTTAATTCAATTTTTGTTTTTATTTGGTAATTGGACATTTTCCCGCAATCGGCGTAACAAAAATGCAAGAAATCCCAAATATCTTGAGAACGGTTAGTCCTAAAGTATAATGGAATGCGTTATACTCTTTCCCTCGTTAAAAATTGAGTATAAAACAAGAATTTAATTGATACATTTGAACATACGTAGTCTTTTTTTTTTTTTTTTTTTTTTAATTTGGCGATTTTTGCTGGCCATTTCGTAAAAAAAGGAAGGTTGTTCTTTTCCGAATCATACCAAAATATAATCAGCACCAGAGTATCCTACATGTAACTTATCTACCAAATTTTGTGAAATTTGGTCAGTTAGTATTTTAGCTAGAGTGGTTACATGAAATTTTTAAGGACCATTCCACTAAAAAAGGCCGGTTCTGTTTTTACGAATCCTACAAAAAGCTAATCAGCACCAGAGGTCTCTCCCAAGTGACTTACCTACCAAATTTTATGAAATTCGGTCCATTAGTTTTTGAGTTATAGTGGATACATGCATTGCACAGACACACACACAAACAGACGCACACACAAGCAGACACACACACAGACGTTACGCTAAAAAGTTTTTCGTATTCTAGAGGTCTTGAAACGTGTAAATTCGTCGAAAACTCGAGTTGCGATTTTTGACATGATTCCAATACTTTCCCTATACATTACCATGTATTGCAGGGAAAGTAAAAATCTGATGTGGGCAGCACATGACTTTCTCTGCAGACTTATATTCACGTTCTCTTTATTTCAATTAAATTTTATTCACTTTTAATTCAATTTTCGTTCTCATTTGATAACTGAACTTATTTTCAAAGGTGGCGTAGAGAAAATACGAAAACAACTAATATGTTTCGAGAACGGCTACTCCTAGTGTAATGGGGTTGATCTTATTCTTTTCTTCGTTAAAAATTACGTATTAAAGAAGCATTTAATGGATATATTTGAGCATACGTAGCTTTTTAGTTTAGATTTTGACAATTTTTGCGGGCCATTTTGCAAAAAAATGCAGGTTATTTTTTTCCGAATCGTACCAAAATCTAATCAGCACCAGGGTGACTTATAAGTGACTCATCAACCGAATTTTGTGAAATTCGGTCCATTATTTTTTCAGCTAGAGTGGATACAAACTTTTGCGGGCCATTTCGCCAAAAAAAGGCGGGTTCTTTTATCCCTAATCGTATCTAAAACTAATCAGCACCAGACTCGCCCACAAGTAACTTACCTACCAAATTTTGTGAAATTCGGTCTATTAGTTTTTTAGTTAGAGTGGATACAAAATCTGCACAGACAGAGAGGCACACAGACACACACACAGACGTCACGCTAAAAATGGTTTTTTCGTATTCTAGAGGTCTCGAAACGTGTAGATCCGTCAAAAACTCGAGTTGTGATTTTTGGTATGATTCCAATGCTTTCCCTATACATTACCATGTATTGCAGGGAAAGTAAAAATCTGAAGTGGGCAGCACATGACTTTCCCTGCAGACTTATATCCACAATCTCTTTATTTTAATTAAATTTATTTCACTTTTAATTCAAAGGTGGCGTAGAGAAAATACGAAAAATTAAATATCTCAAGAACGGCTCGTCCTAGTGTAATGGGGTTGGTCTTATTTTTTTCTTCGTTAAAAATTACGTATTAAACAAGCATTTAATGGATATATTTGAGCATACGTAGTTCTTTAGTTTAGATTTTGTCGATTTTTGCGGGCCTTTTTCCAAAAAAAGGCAGGTTATTTTTTTCCGCATCATACCAAAATCTAATCAGCACCAGGGTGACCCACAAATGACTCATCTGTCGAATTTTGTGAAATTCGGTTTATTAGTTTTTCAGTTAGAGTGGATACAAGCTTTTGCGGGCCATTTCGCAAAAATTGGCGGGTTCTTTTATCCCGAATCGTACCCAAAACTAATCAGCACCATACTCGTCCACAAGTGACTTACCTACCAAATTTTGTGAAATTGGGTCCATTAGTTTTTTAGTTACAGTGGATACAAAATCTGCACAGACAGACAGACACACACACACACACACACAGACGTCACGCTAAAAATGGTTTTTTCGTATTCTAGAGGTCTCGAAACGTGTAGATCCGTCGAAAACTCGAGTTGCAATTTTGGACATGATTCCAGTACTTTTCCTATACTACCATGTATTGCAGGGAAAGTAAAAACAACAATCAATCCGTGTGTATGCAGCCAGCACATCGAGGTGAAATGAAGGGTTTAAACCTCAAGGATCGTACGTTGGATAAATCCCGTTTTACTAAACTAACTCTACAATGAATGCATATTTAAAGTGTACCGCTTAGTGGAGGAAATTTATTTTGCACGTATTTGAGAAGCATTCTTTTCCAAATCTTTTAGTTATCATAACTTCTCAGTTAATGCGTTGGCATGGTGAATGTATATTATTTCTCTAATGTTTAGAGGAATAATACTCATGCACTGCGTTCGATATGCCATAGATTTAGAATCTAATCTTAAAGTTTGGGAGATCTAAACGATGCTTAATTGTTTAAAATCTTGGTCTGGAGAGGGAGAATTCTAAGAATTTGGAAAGGTAATATGTTCACAGTATTTTTGAAGTTTTAAAGTATTTTAAAAACCAGACCTGATTTTATGGCGTTAAATTCTTTTGAAATGAAATAAAACTAAAAAAATCTGATGTAGGCAGCACATAACTTTCCTTATATAACGCAATGAATTTACTAGTTTTATAGTAAAGAAATAATGTATCAGATCCACAGCGCTGTGTTTTTATCATTGAATTAATGGTACATTTGGCGATTTTCCTGATGACAACATGTAAAACTATTTCAAAATACTCAATTACCTTATACTTCGCTCAACTCTAAATAAACACTCACCAATATTGATAGCATCCTCAATAAGCGATATAGTCCATATATTAAAATACTTTAAAAATTACGTCATCAATTAGGCGTTATTCTCATTAATTTAACGTCATTTTTGCAATTTTGACGATATTTTTGTCAATCTCAGGCGAATTATTGCCAAGTCGGGAATACTTTGCTAAAATTCGCTATGCTTGCCAAATGTATCTCCAAGTGTTACAGACAAACGGAGAGAAGAGTATTGATTATATACTAGAAGGTATGCCCGGCCGATCCGGTGGTTGAGCGGTCAGGGGCATGCGTTTCCGTCTGATCGCTGGATTGTGGGTTCGAATCCCGCCCGCGGGCAGGGATGTTGTGTTGTCGAGGCAAAGTCAGACTTCCGCCCTTGAGGAGCCTCATTTGAAAGCAAGCTGCAAATTTCTCTCCCCTTCGCCATGGGACCAGGGGTCTAGTGGACATGGTGCATAGGCGCTCCTTCACCACGGGGGATTAGTAACAATAACAAGTATGCCCGTCATATGACGGAAATCAGAATTTGCGAAACATTACTTCCCATTTGGCGTCATTTTTATCAATTTGGCAACATTTTTGTCATTTTAGCAACATTTTAAACAGTCGCCAAGTTGGCGACGTCCCGTTAAATTTCTCGCCAAACGTTACGGACAGGAAAATGTGTTATTCTTATAGTCTACTCTATGTTCTTTCCAAGATATTAAACTTTCATCATCTAGTCGTCATTTTCATTGATTTAGCGTCATTTTCGCTAATTTGGCAACATTTAAAAAAGTCGGCAAGTGGCGACATTCCGCCAAAATCTCGCCAAGCGTTCTGGACGGAGAAATAAGTTATTCTTGTTGCAATAAATGACTATTAGCATCCAAATACAAAAGTATTACTTAAAGTATCCTTTCTCATAAATGGAACTAACTGGATCCACGAGAATGAAGTCACCAAATTTATCGCATGATATTACTTATGTAAAGTGGACATTTTTCACAATAGGTGATGCTTTTTATTATTTTATATGATTTTTTGATAATTTTTTTTGAAAAATGTGCAATATCTCGAGAACGGTTCATGCTAGCGTTCTAAAATTTGTGTCAATTGTTTTCTGATGAAAAATTACATAAGAAATGACTATTTGCGTAACTTTATTAAATATTTTAATTTTTTGAGGATTTTTTTGAAAATTTCTCTCGAAAATTTAGGGGTTCCGAACATTCGATTGCATATCAAAACAATAGGCTTCCAGTATTCATAGATTGTAGTTTTTGTACCAAATTTCGTTCGAATCGGTCCATTTGTTCGTCAGTTATCGTCTCCACAAACTCACTGACACACACACACATACTTTCACACACACACATACATTCACACACTCACATACTTTCACACACACACACACACGCGCGCGCGCGCGCACACAAACATCATCTTAAAAACATCTAATTCGTATTCAGGGATGCTTGAAACGTGCTCTCCCCTCGAAAACTCGAATTCGAATTTTCGACTTTCACAATATTTTCCTTATACGTGACATGTACTCGTATATAAGGAAAGTAATTAAGCACATATTTTTTAATAGTAATTCGAATATATGTTAACTTAAAAGTGTTATTTTACATATAGGAAATACTTAATTTACATTTATTTTCTTAGAAAATTCAAATTAAATGAGATTCAGAAAAGAGTTCTATATCACATTTTCTTTTCAGCCCGGAAGCTAAAATCATCTTCTTCATGTCTACGTAAGTTTCCTGCTACATTATACGTATTTTATTACCTATGTTTTTACACTAACTTTCCTATTTTAAAGCTAGAAAGATGCTCAATATATCTTTATATATTAAAATAATATTTGGATAACAAAATTATCCAATGAAAATTTTATCATTAAAAAGTCACTTTGTAGTTGTTCATTGAATTTTAAAAAGACGACGACATTTTACTACTTTTATTACTTACGTTTTATTACGTATAAGTTACTTTTTTATTACTTTTTCTGATTTTTCACATCTTTATTCTTAGAACAGAAACGAAATTTCAACTATCGCAGTAATTGGTCATTAGTTTTGCAATCGCTTTCGCCTGAATCAGCCAATTAAAATAATTAATAGCTTACCTCAGAAAAGAGATAGCTTAAATAGTTCACAATTGAAAAATTATACGATGCAAATATTTGGCATTTTGAGCCAAGGAAGGGTTACGCAATGGTCTGGAAAAACATTTTTTAAAACCTAATAATCTTCGCCCCAAGGGAAGTAAATCGAAAATCCGACAACGTTAGGTTCTGTCCTATGATCGGTACTACAAATGTGCAAAAATTCGGTCTTCTAACCAGGATGCTTTTGGAGAGTGTGAAAAGACGTTTCGAAAAAAATCCTATTTATCTGCCCTTTAGATTAATCAAAGATGCGACTATGTTAAATTCTGTACGATAGTTTATGCTATAAATGGGTAAAAATTAAGTCATTTAGGTCACCCAAGAGCGATTCTGGAGGGTCTGAGAAGGCTTTCCTAGCCCTTTTAAAACTCCCGGTTCGCCGACCGCAGGGGTGTAAATCGAAATTTCGGTTATAATATATATTTTCGGTTATATTCGCCATTAAATTTTGAGCCGTAGTCGATACTATAAATGTGTAGAGACTCGGCCTTCTAGGTCACCTGTGTCTTCTCTAAGGTCTGAAATTACAATAACACGTTAAAAACATTAAACAATTATATATTAGTGATTATATAGATGTTTCTTTATCTTCTTATTAGATAAATGACTTTTCCATTAAGCGACCCCTTCTTGCTCCAAAAAACCATTTGTAGACAATATATTTGTAAGATGACTTCTTACGAAGCTAAGCGGCGAGACTGCATGAGACAATTATGTCGTTCAATGGAGTTGTTTCTAATAGAAATAAAGTAATTTTCGTTGAATTTAACTACCTTCAACTCTAGTTTACTACTAATTGCTCTCATTAATAATTCAAAACTCAATTTTAACACATTTGTATCCTGCGTGTGATTTTCCAGAATCCAAATACGAATTATACTTCGCCCATTTATTTTTTCTCACTTATCTTTGCCCACTTATAGTGTCGACCATCTGACAGAAAATAACGTAGTCAGGTTTTCGATATTTCTCCCGGAGTGGAAAAAAAAAGGGGATGAGAGGTTAAAGTCTTTAAAAACTCTCCAGATACTGTACATAAAAGGCTTAACTCTAGCACGGGATAGAACCTAACGGTACCAATTTACAATGGAAACAACTGATTTCGACGCTAAACACCATTGTAATACAAAATGAACCCCCATTGCTATACAAAACAAGAAAGATCAATCATGCATAAGCATTGATTATGAAACACTTTCCAACTGAAATGTAATTTCATTTAAAAATTTCTAAAATGTGATTCATTCAGTGGTAATATCTTTTACATTATCACAGTACTACAGTAATTTATTATACTTAAATATTTAAAACTGTATCGAAATATAAATCATCTGATTCTTTATGCAAAATCAATGAATATTTCATTCATATAACTTGTATTCCAGACTCCAGAGCTAAATAATTTTGTGTGAAAAAAATTCAGCAATTCTTATGTAATTCATCTTACAATCGCTTGAGATATTTGCATTCTGCATATGTTAAAATTAGGCTTCCTTGAAGAAATAATAAAAGTTTAGGGATCAGTTAAAATCACAACTATTGTAATTGCATAGGCACGGAATTTAGATACACAGATAATACACAGATAATATATATGTGTATGTGTATGTACTCAAAGTATTGGAATCGTGCCGAAGATCGGAACTCGAATTTTCAAAGTATCTACACGTTTTGGGACTTCTAGAACACGAAAAAACTACTTTTAGGAAGACGTCTGTGTGTGTAAGGGTGTATCTGTGTATGTTTCTGTGTGTCTGTGTGGATATTACATCCACTCTAATTGAAAAACTAATGGACCGAATTTCATACAATTTGGTAGGTATGTTTTTTTGTGGGAAATCCTGATGTTCATTAGATTATAGTACGATTCGTAATAAAAGAATCTGCCTTCTTTGCGAAATGGCCGCAGAAATTGCCTTTATTCACTCTAGCTAAAAACTAATGAACCAAATTTAACAAAATTTGGAGTATAATATTTCAATAACCTACAAGTGATTTATATACCAAATTTAACAAAATTTTGTATATAAATCATTTGTAGGTTATTCTACTACGATTCGGGAAAAAGGAACGGGCTATTTTTGCGAAATGGCCAGCAAAAATCGTTATATATAAAAATAAAAGACTACGTGTGCTCAATTATATCAATTAAATTCCTATTTTATATGTGATTTTTGACAACAAAAAGAATAAGACTAACCCCATTACTCTAGGACTAGCCGTTCTTGAGATATTCTAGTTTTTTCGCGTTTTCGCTACGCCACCTTTGACAATAAGTCCAGCTATCAAATGAGAACCAAATTTAAGTTTAACGTGTAAATTCAATGTCATTTAAAATACTTATGTTGTGCAGATAAACTCAAATTATCATTGAATAAATAAAGAGAACGAATATGAGTCTGCAGGGAAAGACATGTGCTGTCCACATCAGAAATTTTAACAATATTACACCAATGATTTATAGAAGTGAACGGGGATTATTTTCAGGCCATTTCGAAAAAAATGTATGATCTATATTTAAAGATCCATCAAATTTTTGTCGAATAAAATGTTCAACAAATTTAAGCTGTGTACCAAATTTTAACTCTCTAGGACGTAGGAAAGTGCATTTAAAATGCCATCAATTAAATTTATCATGAAGAGTTATATAAAATTTAAAAAAAAATGAAAAATTGTTATCTACCAAATTTATTTTAAAATATGAAGCCACTCCCATATGCAAAACGTTTTAACAAATGGAGAGATATTTATTATATAATATCTCTCTCTTTTCTTTCTGGAAGATATTCCAAAGTCAGAATTTAATTGAATTTGTTTTTTTCCCTATATTAAATAATTTTTTTAATTAAAAAACTACTTAACATATTTTACTGAATTTTTTTTTATATATTCTATGGGATAATGTGAATATTTCCTAAAAATTTCGAAGCAATTCGTGAATTTTAAATTTACTTAAAAAATGTTTGAAAAATTAGGTCCCATAGGGTTCAATGTATTTCATTTTTTCAACCCGGGTTCAATAAAAAACTAATTGGGTGATATTATTTATTTATATTCCCATAGGTCCTACAGACCGTCTGAACAACATACTAAAATTTCATTTTGATAAACTCATTTTTACGGCAGTTATCGTGCTAACGGACAGACAGACAGACAGACAGACAGACAGACAGACAGAATGAACAAAGTCATAAACACTTTTCAACTTTGTTGTAAAGTGTTAATAAAATCGCCAAGTTGGCTATATCCCTCCAAATTCGTCGCCAAATTTTTCGCTATGGACGGACGGATGGTGAAATAGGTTAATAAATTATTAAATTAACAATTCCCACAAAGCAACAGGGATTAAAGAAATTTAACTTCATTTTGCAAAGGACTGAATTTTCATTAATTAGATGTATTTTTTATCAGTTTGGAGACATTTTCGTTTATTTAGAGATATTTTGTTTTATTCGGCGACATTTAAAAACTTGTCAAATTTGTCGCTAAGTGGGTAGTTGGATTGACATGCAAACGATACCGAAACATCATTACTGTACTATCTCCTAACAAGACGCATTTAATTGATTTAGCGTGATTTTTATCGGTTTGGCGGCATTTTTTAACGATTTGGAGACACGTATATTGATTTAGAAACACTTTAAACAATTCGGCAACTTAAAAAAGTTGCGAAGTTGGCGATATCCCGTCAAATTCGTCGCCAAACCTTACAGAGACGGATTGACGGAGAAATGAATTATTCTTACAATGAACTTTAAGTAACTTGTAATATATCTTTTTTTGTACATTTTGCGAAAAAAAATTTGAAAAATCGATATCGTGGGTCAAATTGATTACAACTATAGCTTGCTACCCTTCACTTGAAATGGCTTGAAAAAATAGTTCATTTTATACCATATTTGACAATGTGCCCCCCGAAGGTCAACTTGCCCCCTCCCTCTCCCCCCCCCCCCCCCTTACATTCTAATGACGTCACGAACACAAAAATTGTATCGATACTTTTTTTCACAACAATGATTGAAACTGTTAAGTTTCGTGATTATTTAGCTACCAATAGCTCCTTTTATGCATGATTATGTCCAATTTTGTTGTATGCTGCCATGTTAAAGAAATATAAACTTTTCAATAAACTCCGAAGTTTTAGCTCGAATTTAAAAAAAAATCCATCCAATTCTAGATTTTTTAATAACAAAGCCGGATATAAAGTTTCGTAAAAATCCATTAATATTTACCCAAGACATCGACCATAGGCATACAGACATAGGCAGACAGATGGACATCACTCCAAAAATAGTCAAAACTAGTTCAGGAGGTCCTAAAATATGTATTGGTATCAGACTCTCGAATTCAAAAATTTTCATGAAAACAGTGGTTTCTGTATACTACATTGCATAGTATGAGAACGTGAAAATCTCATGTGTATAGCATGACTTTCTCTATACCGGTTGTCCCAAAAAGATTGAAACCCGCTTTAATTCTTTACCTGTTGGAGATAAGTGGGCAATATAAATTGCAAAAATGTTGAAAGTAAGGTAGGAAATAAGACTACGTTAATGAAATAGTCCTTCCTTTAATTTTCAAAAAGTTATACTTTTTTAATTTTTATACGACCCCCTTAGACAACAAATTGGGTCAATCAGGAAAATTTTATTTTAAATGCAACAAGATCATTAAAAAAACCGCATATCTGTATCTTTAAAATCGACCGAGTTATATTTAATTGAAACATTGGGAATGGGAACCATATATCAAATTAGAAATGTAAATTTGTGATATATCACAAAAAAGATAAAACTGGATGATAATACATAAGAGACATTTTTGCGAATTCCGCGTAGGCTCACGATGCAATCACGGATTCTTAAGTACTTTTAAATAACTAAGTACTTTTTCAGTAAATGAGTACTTTTAAGTACTTTTTTTTATCTGAACAATTTCCGTCGTCAATTTGTTTATAATCCCTATTTTCGCTGATGAAACAGCCCTTCACATGGCGCGGAAAAATGGTATAAGTTAAATTTTTTTTTTTATCATAATTCAGTTGATTTTAAAGATACATATATGCGGGGTTTTCTTAATGATCTTGTTGCATTAAAAGTAAAAATTTTCTGATTGACCAAATTTGTCTAAGGGAGTCGTATTAAAATTCAAAAAGTGCAACTTTTTGAAAATGAATGGGAGGACTATTTCATTAACGTAGTCTTATTTTCTACCTTACTTTCAACATTTTTGCAATTTACGTTGCTCACTATCTCCAACAGGTAAAGAATTAAAGCGCGTTTCAATCTTTTTGGGACACCCTGTATAGTGCAATGAATTTACTAATTTCACAGTGAAAAATTATGTAAAAGATATGCGACACAATGTTTTTAATGTTGAAATGTACATTTTCCAAGATGTAAAACTATTTCATACCCAATTAACTTATTTTTCATGCAATTTTAAGTTGACAATTGCCAATATTGATAGCATCCTCAATAAACAGTATAACCCATATATTAAAATATTTTAATAAATAATTCATCAATTTGCGCAATTTTCATTAGCTTAACGTCATTTTTGTAATATTTATGTAATATTTTCGTTAATCTGGGATCGAAATATCGCTAAGTTGGTGAAATTTGGCAAATTTCGCTAAATTTATCACCAAGCGTTACAGATGAACGGAGGGAAGAGTATTTCTTATATATAAATCACTGTTGGCGAATCGTTAGGCGTCAAAACTATTACACAAAGTAACTTCTGTCTTGAATGGAACTTAAATCCACGAGAATAATGTTCAGTGTTTCTTTCAGATATACATTCGAGGGAGAACCCCCATCCCACCCCACCCCCACCCAGACCGAAGATATTTTATGTTAAACTAATTTCTACTTATGTGGGAACATTTAGATATATTTATATAGGGCAAATAGAACACTTGAACCCCCTCCCCTAAAACTTTCATTCGTGCACTCCCCCTCGGCCAAAAAGTCCTGAAAGAAACACTTATAATGTTAACACATTTATTGCACGTTATTACATAAGAAAAGTTAACATGTTTCACAGTAGTTAATACATTTTTTGTTCCATGTGATTTTTTTTTATACATTTATTTGAAAAAAATGGCAACATCGTAAAACAGGTTCATGCCAGCTTTCTAAAATGTGTGTCATTTGTATACAAATGGAACATTACATAAGAAATGTTTATTTGCGTAACATCATTGAAGGTTGTAAATTTTTAATGATATTTTCACAATTTTATTTGAAGCTTTGAGAAGCTTTCGAACATTCGAATGCGCTTAAAATCAATAGACTTCCAGTATTCTTTGATTGTACTTTTTGTACTAAATTTCATTCGAAAAGCTTCATTCGTTCGCGAGATATCGTCTCCATGCGTACACACAGACATCACCTCAAAAACGGTCGATTTCGTGTCCAGGGATGCTTCAAACGTTCTCTTCCGTCAAAAACTCTTAATTCGAAATTTCGACCCAGTCACAATACTTTCCCTATACATTATACTTTGTATATAGGGAAAGTAATAATTGAATGGAGTGCAAAATTACATGTACTGACGATTTTAACCCTTTTTATAATTTTCAGAGCGGAAAATGGATTTGCGTTAGCTCAAGGGGATTGTCCCGATGGAACAGCCCACATACCGATGCAAGCCACCGTACCTCAAAAGAAAGTGTGTGATGGAGAGCTAAAGAAGGTTACCCCCGATGACAACAAACTGGATCAACAAAGCACAAAATCACACAGTGGAGATAAATTTTCTCAAGGTAAGCTTGCATTCAACTCCAAGTCGCAAGTCTAGCACGAATGTAAAATAACTTTTCTGTCAGGGATATAAAAATTTCTTATTATGAGTAATTTAAGCCAGAATTCTTGATTTATGCCAGATCACCTTTCTAAAGTGATTTGACCATACTAAATTCAAATCTGAAATCCGTTTTTCAAAGTAACCCTTGAATCTGGAGAAATAGCCTCTCAAAGATGGGCCTCAAAGATTTTGCAACACTGAATCCGTATCTGTGTCGAGGTGAAATAAAGGGCTTATAATCTCAATCCGCAGGCGTTGACACAATACAACGCAATTACATGGTCATGAGATTTTAATGCATGATGGAAAACTGTATTCAGACTATGTAAGTTGGAGACGAGACCATCTCT
Source organism: Amaurobius ferox (assembly GCA_951213105.1). Lineage (NCBI taxonomy): Eukaryota > Metazoa > Arthropoda > Arachnida > Araneae > Amaurobiidae > Amaurobius > Amaurobius ferox. The sequence continues at coordinate 148,375,533 of OX578137.1, read as the reverse complement.
TTACCTCCATGATTCAGCTGAAGTTAATATTGAGGGATAATCCCAATTTAAAATTTTAGAATACGAGTATGCAAACCATGGAGTTAAAGAGACTTGCTTCCTCTTTTATATTTACATTCATGTATTAAATAATGCAATTAGTGCAGACTTCGTTCATAGATAGTTTGTTTGGCACAAACGTAAAAGAAGGTGGTGGCTATGAATTGGAAATGTTCAATTTTGTTTGTGAGAGAGAAAGAGTACCCGCTTTGGCTAAAGCCCCACTAACAGGGCCATGCGTAGCAAGAGATGGGCATGGGTGCTACTGGTTGGTAATAAAAAAAATACCATTTTTAGCTTTTAAAATAAAATCTGTCTAATTTAAATTACACTAAAATGGCGATAAATGGTATTTTTACTTTATCATAATACTGTATAGAAAAAATGTTATATTTTCTTAAATTTTTCGAATTTTAAATTTTGAAATATAAGAGCGTTTTAAGACCCCTGAACCCGCCTCGAACAGTTTGATAAGATGTTCCTTTGTGTGTGTGTGTGTGTGTGTGTGTTTGGTGACAAGTCAACGAATCGGCCAAGTACATCTTTTTGAACTAAACATGATGCAAATTAAATGGTGTGTAGATCATTTTGAACTAAACATGATGCAAGTTGAATGGCGTGTGTGTGTGTGTGTGCTGCTTGCACAGTGCTCTCTCTGATGGCGAGGGTGTAAATTGCTGTTGCAGACATGATAAGTGACTTCTTCGATAACTTATCTTCATTTACGTTTGGATTATCAGGGGACCGCCTACACTCCGATCGAGACCAACTGAAGAAAAGTAGTGGAAAGGTGTGCCTCTGTTGCCAAATCCAGCTTATGAAACCGAACAACGCCAAGAAACCGACGCGAGTAATGTACTGGGAAATACCGAAACCCAAGTTCGAAGGCATTTCGGTGACTGCGCAGGATTACAAAGTGCACCAGATGCCCAAGAGGTATGTCGATTTATAAAAGAACTAGATGTTGAATCCATCCTATGATAAAATTATAGCATATAGTAAGTTTTCTTGCTGCCGTTAAGGTATTGTCTAAGACAGAGGTTAACAACCTTCGAGAACCTCGGCTCCCTAGCTGCAAAGTAAGGGCTACATCTGTAAAATAGCGCAACTGCTCGTAAAGATAGTAGCTGTATTGATGTTGATAGTCACATGATCCGACAATAGTAGGCTTTCCCGAATTTTGTAATCATATTCCTAATGCAACGACCAGCATCGATAAACCAGCCTCGCACTTTTTAACGCCTAATAACCAAATCGTTCTTGAAGATGCCAGCCACCCTTCTTATTTCTATCATTTCATGGGATTCACAGTTAATTTTAAAATATTATTATAACTTCTATTGTGGTCTACTATAGTTATGGCTTGAAACTACTAATTTGGTCTACTATGTTAATGGATGGAAAAACTGGAATGCCATGATGGTATTTAAAGTCGTTAGTAAGATATAAAATTCAAAATCATTCTATCATAACAGAAATGATATAATAAAATAAATCGGTATTAGACAGGTTTGGGTAGACTTGAACTAGAAAACTTTACATTAAAAGTGCATGAAACAATAGATCGGGGTAAAAAAAATATTTAAAAATATCCTCAAATAAATCGATATAATTTGTTTTATCTTCGCGGGCCGCTTACATTTAGATTTGAGTGACTAGTTGACCGCATAAAGCTTTGTCAGGGCTTATGTCGGCAGCTACTTGCCGACCGAGGTCTAAGCGGTTCTGAAGAGACCATAAAGAGCGCGAAACTTGGATGCTGTTAGGTAGCGTGGGCTCATGTATAAGCTAGGGCTCATGTATAAGCTACGCTCATGAAAGCGTGGGCTCATGTGCAAGCTTCCCTCTCATCTGCCCGCCCGCCTGCAGTCTTTGCGTCCCTAAATATCCAGAACGCACCAGAACACGCGCCTCTTAATAGTATAAACAAGCGACCCACCAGCAACACATAATTACTTTACGACCCTCTACGACACCCTAGCAAGTACCTATCTTACGAATATTGAAAATCGCTATATTTTAAATCAAAAACATGAAATTAATCGTTTCTATAAAGCAACAGGGATTATCAAAATTTTAATTTAATTTTCAGAGATAGTGAATTATGGCCAACTTGTCAACTTTCCCCTAAAGTCTCCGAGGACAACACTTTTGCCACGAATGTCGCAAAATGGTTTGCAAGACATGACAGACATATAAAAATTCTGATGTGGGCAGCACATATAGGGTAACACGCTATAATTGTAACCAGTTGACCCCATGATATCGATTTTTCAAAATTCTTCTTGTAAAATTTGAAATAAAGAAAACGAACTTAAGCAGATTTTGGAATGAGAAAGTCGAGTTGCGCCATACTTTAGTTAATTGGAATTGGATTAACATCACGTAAATGCATATAAACGTAAATTCCACGTAAAAGTGATCAAAATGCAAAAGACGTTTAATTAATATCCTGTGAAATGACTGACTAAGGGCGAATTCTTCGACGTCGAAATTCAAAACTATTGCAAAAAGTATTTTTTTTTTCTCGTGAATGGAACGAACTATAGATACACGAGAAGGGTGTTAACAGATTTGTTTCATAACATTGCATATGAAAAACAAACTTATTGGATGATACTTTTTACTACTTCTATTTTATGCAATTTTTATATATATATTTATTTAAAAAGAGTGCAATATTTCGAGAACGGTTTGTGCCAGCGTTCAAAGTTTATATCATTCGTTTTCTAATGAAAAATTACTCATGGAATGATAATTTTTACTTTCCCTGCAATACATGGTAATGTATAGGGAAAGTATTGGAATCATGTCGAAAATCGCAACTCGAGTTTTCGACGGATCTACACGTTACGTTTCAAGACCTCTAGAATACGAAGAAACCATTTTTAGCGTGGCGTCTGTGTGTCTGTCTATCTGTGCAGATTTTGTATCCACTCTAACTAAAAAACTAATGGACCGAATTTCACAAAATTTGGTAGGTAAGTAACTTGTGGGCGAGTCTGGTGCTGATTAGCTTTGGGTACGATTCGGGATAAAAGAACCCGCCTTTTTTTTGCGAAATGGCCCGCAAAAGCTTGTATTCACTCTAACTGTAAAGCTAATGGACCGAATTTTACAAAATTCAGTAGATGAGTCACTTGTGGGTCACCCTGATGCTGATTAGATTTTGGTATGATTCGGAAAAAAATAACCAGCCTTTTTTAGCAAAATGGCCCGCAAAAATCGTCAAACTCTAAACTAAAGAACTACGTATGCTCAAATATATCCATTAAATGCTCGTTTAATACGAAATTTTTATCGACGAAAACAATAAGACCAACCCCATTACACTAGGACTAGCCGTTCTCGAGATATTTTAGTTTTTCGTATTTTCTCTACGCCACCTTTGAAAATAAGTCCGGTTACCGAATGAGAACGAAAATTGAATTAAAAGTGAAATAAATTTAATTAAAATAAAGAGAACGTTAATATAAGTCTGCAGGGAAAGTCATGTGCTGCTCACATCAGTATTTTTATAATTATTGACTGTTCAGATGTTTTTTATTTTTTCGAAAACTCATTAAAAATTTAGAGGGGAGGGTTTCGAACATTCGATTGCGTTTAAAATGAATAGTTTGCATTCACCGTTTGTAATAATCGTATCATATAAAATATTTTTCGAAATGCTCCATTCGTTCGTGAGATATCGCTTCTACAAACTCACGGACACGCATACTAACATACACAGTAATACACACACTAACATATACTCTAACAAACACACTAACATACACTCTAACAGGAGCATTAACATACACTCTAACAAAAACATACTAACATACACCGTAATAAACACACTAACATACACTCTAGCAAACACCCAAACACACTAACATACACTGTAACAAACACACTAACAAACACACTGACAAACACACTGACAAACACACAGACTTCACCTCAATTAGATTTTAAGGATGCTTGAAACGTGCTATTCCGTCAAAAAGTTGAATTCGAATTTTCGACCCCGTTACAATACTTTCCTTACACATTATACTATGCATGTAGAGAAAGTAAAAACATTTTAATGAAGATATTTTTCAATAAACTATAATTAAAGGTTTTAATGTTCACAAATTTCTGATGCTAACTACAGAGGTTAAAAATATTTTAAAATGAACAAATAGAATTTTGCTTTTCCTATAGATTCAAATTATTTATCTTCTTTTTTCTTGTTTCATCCATTAAATGTAATATATTTTGTCTCTAAAAAACATCTGATGTGGGCAGCACATGACTTCCCTGCAGAGTTACATCCGCGTTCTTTTTATTTTAATTAAATTTAATTCACTTTTAATTCAATTTTAGTTCTCATTTGGCAACTGGACTTATTTTCAAAGATGGAGTAGAGAAAATACGAAAAACCTAAAATATCTCGAGAACGACTAGACCAAAATCTAATCAGCACTAGGGTGAGCCACAAGCGACTTATCTATCGAATTTTGTGAAATTCGGTCAATTACTTTTCATCTAGATTGGATACAGGCTTTTGGGGGCCATTTCGCAAAAAGAGGCAAGTTCTTTTATCCCGAATCGTACCCAAAACTAATCAGCACCAGATTCGCCCACAAGTGACTAACATACCAAATTTTATGAAATTCGGTCAATTAGTTTTTTAGTTAGATTGGATACAAAATTTGCACAGACAGACACACACACGCAGACGTCACGCTAAAAAGAGTTTTTTCGTATTCCAGAGGTCTCGAAACGCGTAGATCCGTCGAAAACTCAAGTTGCGATTTTCGGCATGAACCCAATACTTTCCCTATACATTACCACGTATTGCAGGGAAAGTAAAAATCTGATGTGGGTAGCACATGACTTTCCCTGCAAGCCAATATTCATGTTCTCTTTATTTCCTTAATAATTCATTAGATTAAGTTTAATTGAACCAAATAACTCTAAATTTGCATTTTTAATTCAATTTTTGTTTTTATTTGGTAATTGGACATTTTTCCGAAATCGGAGGAACAAAAATGCAAGAAATCTCAAATATCTTGAGAACGGTTAGTCCTAAAGTATAATGGAGTGTGCTGTATTATTTTCCTCTTAAAAAATTCCATATAAAACAAGAATTTAATTGATACATTTGAGCATACACTACTTGATCTTTTTTTTAGAATTTGGCGACTTTTGCGGGCCATTTCGTAAAAAAGGCAGGTTGTTCTTTTCCGAATTGTACCAAAATGTAATCAGCACCAGAGTATCCCAGAAGTAACTTATCCACCAAATTTTGTGAAATTTGGTCTATTAGTATTTTAGCTAGGGTGGATACATGAAATTTTTGCTGGCCATTTCGTAAAAAAAGGCGGGTTCTTCTTTTCCGAATCGTACCAAATTCTAATCAGCACCAGAGTATCCGACAAGTAACTTATCTTACAAATTTTGTGAAATGTGGTAAATTAGTATTTTAGCTAGAGTAGATAAATGAAATTCTTACGTGCAATTTCGCAAAATAAGGGGCGGGTTCTGTTTTTACGAATCGTACCAAAAACTAATTAGCACCAGGGTCACATCCAAGTGACTTACCTACCAAGTTTTATGAAATTCGGTCCATTAGTTTTTGAGTTAAAGTGGATACATTCATTTTACAGACACGCAGACAGACACACACACAGATGTCACGCTAAAAATAGTCTTTTCGTATTTAGCGGTCTCGAAACGTGTAGATCCGACGAAAACTCAAGTTGCGATTTTCGGCATGATTCCAATATTTCCCTATACATTACCATGTATTGCAAGGAAAGTAAAAATGCATAATTGCGAATAAATTCAGAAGTTTTCGTGCAAATTTCAAAAATTTCTATCTAGTTCCAGATTTTTTAATAACGAAGCCGGGTATAAAGTTTCGTGAAAATCCATTAATATATGTGGTCACTATAGTGTGCACATGAAGTCGACCGCAATCATACAAACTAACAGACAGATGGACATTGCTCGAAAAATAGCTGAAACGTGTTCAACGGATCTTAAAACATATTGGCATCAAATATCGTTAAAACAATATTTTCTCTTTACTATATTACATAGTATGAAAAAAAAATCTGATGTGGGCAGCAAATGACTTTCCCTGCAGACTTATATCCACGTTCTCTTTATTTTAATTAAATTTAATTCACTTTTAATTCAATTTTAGTTCTCGTTTGGTAACTGGACTTATTTTCAAAGGTGGCGTAAAGAAAATACGAAACAACTAAAATATCTCGAGAACGGCTAGTCCTAGTGTAATGGGGTTGGTCTTATTCTTTTCTTCATTGAAATTTACGTATAAAACAAGCATTTAATGGATATATTTAAGCATACGTAGTTTTTACTTTAGATTTTGACGAGTTTTACCGGTCATTTCGCAAAAAAAAGGTAGGTTATTTTTTTTTTCGAAGAGCACCAAAATCTAATCAGCACCAGAATAACCCACAAGCGACACCGAATTTTGTGAAATTCGGTGCATTAGTTTTTCAGCTAGAGTGAATACAAACTTTTGTGGGCCATTTCGCAAAAAAACGCGGGTTCTTTTATCTTAAATCGTACCCAAAACTAATCAGCACCAGATTCACCCACACTTGCCTACCAAATTTTATGAAATTCGGTCCATTATTTCTTTAGTTAGAGTGAATACAAAACTGCACAAACAGTCACACACACACAGACGTCATGTTAAAAATGGTTTTTTCGCATTCTAGAGGTCTTGAAACGTGTAGATCTGTCGAAAACTCGAGCTGCGATTTTCGACATGATTCCAATACTTTCCCTATACATTACCATGTATTATTGCAGTGAAATTAAAAATATTGTGCCGTTGATCTTGTACACTATTATTGTACACCTGTCTTGTACACCTGTGAAAGAAGTAAAGTTATTGCATTATGTAAAGAAAAGCATGTGCAGCCCACATCAGATTGCGGTTAAGTGTTTCCTATTGGTATCGTTTATTGCTTTGAATTGCGTACTTTGATGACTCAAAAAGATGCAGCAATAAAAGTTTTCATAAACCCATTTTCCGTTTAAGAAAAGAGGAAAAAATTAAGTTGCTTTCACATAATTCGGCTAGTAAGTCTACAGAATCTTTAGAAAACAAAATTCGAATTGCGGTTCATTTGGCGAATGTGTTTTTCTTTTAAATGTATTTGAGTGCATTAGAGATTTAATCCAAAAGTTAATTATATGCATTGTTTACAAACACTGTAATTTCGGAACTATTTTCTCCGTAAATTATATTTGAGAAAGACTATTATACATAATGTGTTCCATAATACGATGTACAACAATGACAGAAAAGAAATCTCTGGCGCCAACTTAATTACCTATTAAATTCGGACATAGGGAAACAGGTATAGATATATGTAAGGTTTTTTTTTTCTTTCCTCACTATAAATATTACAGAAGTTGTCTAACAAGCACTTTTACTTTCCCTACATGCAAAATATAATGAATAGGGAAAGTTTTGTGACGGGGGTTTGATTATTTGAATTTGAGTTTTCGAAGGAAAAGCAAGTTTAAAACAACCCTGAATTCGAATCAAACGTTTTAGATGTGATGTCTGTGCGTGTGTGTGCGTGGTGTATATGTTAGTGTGTGCGTGTATATGTTAGTGTGTGTATATATATGTTAGTATGTGTGTGTGTTAGAGTGTGTGTACGTATGCTAGAGTGTATGTATGTTAACTTGTGTGTGTGTCAATGTGTGTGCGTGTGTGTGTATGTATATGTTAGTGTGTGCGTGTGTGTGTATGTATATGTTAGTGTGTATGTATATATGTGTGTATGTATGTTAGTGTGTATGTATATATGTGTGTGTACGTATGTTAGCGTGTATGTATGTTACTGTGTGTATATATATGTTAGTGTGTGTACATATGTTAGCTTGTATGTATGTTAACTTGTGTGTATGTATGTTTGCTTGTTAGTATGTATGTTAGAGAGTTTGTATTCGCGCAAGTTAGCATATGTATGAACATATGTTAGTGTGTATGTCAGAGTTTGTATGTGTGCAAGTTAGCATGTGTATGATATATGTTTGTGTGCATGTCTGTGAGTCTGTGGATGCGATATCTCACAAACGAATGGAGAGATTCAAACTTATTATGGTACGATTATTACATTGTATATTGGAAGACCACTGATTTACTGGTTTTAAACACAATCGAATATTCGGAAAACTTCCGGTTCCCCCTCTCCCCAATTTTCGAATGATTTTTTGAAAAATTCATTAAAACATTGTTTTAGTGACTCCAGCCAAATGGAACCTAAATGATTCTGCATGAATAACATCTTTATTTAAAGGTGGTTTGTCTTCTTTAGACATTTTCAAAGCATTCAAAATATTAAAATATCAAAATTGGAACTCCCTTTACAAAATAGTTCAAACTATTAAAATACCGAAATTAGAACAGCCTTTTCGAAATAGTACAAAATTATCAAAATTGTAACCACTATACTTCAAAAACTAAACTATCTAATTGGTTCGTGGATCGGGTTAGTTCGAATTTTTAAATGGCCGCCTTAACGCTCGTATGTACTATAACACTATAAAAAAAAATACGCACCTAGCTGTTCTATAGGAGTTATATCTAAAACATGAAGAAATACTATCTAAAGATTCCATTCCTTACGATATATCTTTTATTCAAGCCCTCTTTTTAAATTTACCTGATATTAGTATTTCTCTGTGAATGCCGTGGTTATTACTTTTCTTAGGAAAGTTTTGTGACGGGGTCGAAAATTCGAATTCGAGTTCTCGACGAGAGATCACGTTTCAAGCATCCCTGATCACGAATCAAACATTTTTGAGGTGATGTCTGTGTGTGTGTGTGTGTGAAAGTATGTGTGTGTGTGTGTCAGTGAGTCTGTGGAGACTATATCTCACGAACGGAGCATTTCGAATGCAGTTTGGTACAAAAATCACAATCCGTGAATACTAGAAGCCTATGGTTTTTAAACGCAATCGAATGTTCAGAACCCCCTAAATTTTCGAGTGAAATTTTGAAAAAATCATTAAAAAATCAAAACCTTTAATATAGTTACGCAAATAGACATTTCTTATGTAATTTTTCTTTAGAAAACGATTGACGTAAACTTTAAAAAGCTAGCATGAACCGTTCTCCAGATACTGCACATTTTCAAATAAATTTATCAAAAAATCCCGTAAATTAAAAAAAATATATTAACTGTTGAGAAACATGTTCACTTTTCATATGTAATATCATGAGATAAATTTGGTGACATCATTATCGTGGATCTAGCTCGTTCCATTCATGAGAAAAGATACTTTGAGTAATACTTTTATATTTGAACGCCAATAGTCATTTGAATGCTATAAGAATAACGTATTTCTCCTTCCATAATGCTTGGCGAGATTTTGCCAACGAATTTGGTGGAATGTCGCCAACTTGGAGACTTTTAAAATGTTGCCAAATTAAGGAAAATCTCGTCAAATGGTTAAAAATGATGCTAAATCAATGAAAATGACGACTAATTGACGAAAATTCAATATCTTTAAAAGAATATAAGTATCTACTATAAGAATAAGCTACTTTTTTGCTGTAAAAGTAGTAAATTCATTGCATTATATAAGGAAAGTCATGTGCTGCCCATATCAGATATTTTATTAACGTAGTTAGAGAAACTGAAGTTGTTCCCCACGAGAGGATAACATTTCGTGTATAAAACGCATGTTCTTGTATCAAATAATGACTTGGAAAAATGTAAAAACATCGTTTAAATTCACGAAAGTTATACTCATAATTCAGCTTTTATCGAAATCGATTTTTACAATTGTCGCCAGTATACATGCGCTCTCCTATTATCTCCATAGAATTCGAAATATCATCTCTTTCGATTGATTAAAGCATATTCTAACTGACAGAAGTCAAAATTTAACTTTCAGCATTTAAAAAACATCTAGTCATTATGCGTAACAGCAAAAATAAGCAAAGGATCTGATCAACATTTATCTAAAATTAGTTAAATACCTCTATATAATTTGAATTATTTCAAACACTGGACTGTAAAACATTTCCAAGTAAGTTAGTAAAAGTTTCAGTGGAATCAGCTGTCCATAATGGAGAATAAAGTTCCTGATAGTTATGATAACATATATGTATAAATGCAAAAATAACGCTTCGGCAGACGATGATTAGTTGAATATTTCAGAAATTAAGCTGGAATTTCATGAACGCCTGTCATTGCGACTTTTCTGATAGTTTGCCGAAATTATCAACAAAGTAGCCTGAAAGAACTGAGCAAAGGTTTCAGAATGCTTTACAGTGTATGTGCTTAACAAATGCCTATTTTTGGTGCCTATTTTGACGATTTGTTTTATTTATTTGCCTACCTATTTTAGTATTTTACTTCCTGAACTTCAGGGCTTTACTAATAAGCTATAACAAAAATTTAAAAAATCTGATGTGGACAGCACATAACTTTCCTTATATAATGCAATAAATTTACTACTTTTACAGTAAAAAGAATGTTATTCTTATAGTAGATACTTATATTCTTTCCAAGATATTAAATTTTCGTCAATTTCTCGTTATTTTTATCCATTTGACCAAATTTTCGTTAATTTGGCAACATTTAAAAGAGTCGCCAAGTTGACGACTTTCCGCCAAATTCGTCGCCAAAATCTCGCCGAGGGTTACGGACGGAGAAATAAGTTAGTCTTATAGCGGATAAATGACTATTGACGTTCAAATACAAAAGTGTTACTCAAAGTATCTTTTCTCATGTATGGAACGAGCTAGATCCACGAGAATAGTATATATGATATTACATATAAAAAGTGAACATGTTTCTCAATATTTTATTTTATTTATGGGATTTTTTGGAAAATTTATTTGAAAAATGTGCAATATCTCGAGAACGGTTCATGCTAGCGTTCTAAAATTTATGTCAATCGTTTTCTAAGGAAGAATTACACAAGAAATGTCTATTTGCGTAACTTTATTAAAGGTTTTGATTTGTTGATGATTTTTTCAAATTTTCACTCGAAAATTTAGGGAGTTTCTGAACATTCGATTGCGTTTAAAAACAAGAGGTTTCCAGTATTCACGGATTGTAATTTTTGTACCAAATTTTATTCGAATTGCTCCATTCGTTCGTGAGATATCGTCTCCACAGACTCACTGACACACACACACACACATATTTTCACACACACACATCACCTCAAAAATGTTTGATTCGTGATCAGGGATGCTTAAAACGTGCTCTCTCGTGGAAAACTCGAATTCGAATTTTCGACCCCGTCACAATACTTTCCTTATACATTATGTATAGAAGGAAAGTAATTACCAGTTGCCGCACTGGAAGTGCGCCTCCAACATTTTGAAGATTCATTTACTGATATATTCTTTGACATTTTTGCAGGGAGATTCTACCTATCTGGCATCCGCATCGTTCACAAGCATGGAGAGGGCTAAATGTGCCAAGCGTCGCAGAAACTACTTACAGAAAAGACTTCCCTCCACCCATTTGCGTACCCAGGAGACGCCCGTCCCTGCAAAGAAAGAGCAGCGTGGGATGGTGCTTTCAGAATGGCCATGGATTACTATAACTCAAACACAGAAAAACAAAATTCGTTAATTATTAATAAAATGACGCAGAATTATGATTTGTTTTCTTAGTGTTTTTTCATAAAACAGTAATTTTTTCTCCAAAGAGATGGTTTTCCACCTACGTCACAATCACCAGATACATTGTAGGGTCCTCAGCCGATATAATGGCTGAAAGCATGACCGCAGATGTGACCTTTGTAAGTATTTCCTATTCAGTAATATAGTCAGTTATGACATCACGGGAAAACGCTTTATAAGCAAAGTATATTCGTTTTCTCTGATTAAGTAACCAATTTCTCTTAGTAAAGATCTCATTGTCCCAGACGGGGATTGAATTACGGATTTAAGAAATGGTCAGTGGATGCTCTAATAATTGTGCTGTTGGGATAACATTCGAAATATGGATAATATAGTTGGGATAACATTGTTGGGATAACAAATATATGGTTGGGATAACATTACAACTTCTCGTCGAAGTGGACCCTGTGAGTTATGACGCCAGGTTCAACATCACAACTACACATAATAAAAAATCTGATGTGGGCAGCACATGACTTTCCTTATATACTGCAGTGTATTTACTATACTTTTACAACAAAAACAAAATAGGTTATTCTTATAGTAGATACTTATATTTTTTCCAAGATATTGAATTTTCGTCAAATAGTCGTTATTTTCATTGATTTAGCATTATTTTTATCCATTTGGCGAGATTTTCTTTGATTTGGTAACATTTATAAGAGTCGCCAAGTTGGCGACATTCCGCCAAATTCGTCGCCGAAATCTCGCCAAGCATTATGGACAGAGAAATAATTTATTCTTATAGCAGATAAATGACTATTGGCGTTCAAATACAAAAGTATTACTCAAAGTATCTTTTTCATGAATGGAACGAGCTAGGATTCACGAGAATGATGTCATCAAATTTATCGCATGATATTACGTATGAAAAGTGAACATATGTCTCAACAGTTAATATTTTTTTTTAATTTATGGGATTTTTTTGATAATTTTTTTTTAAATACGCAATATCTCGAAAACGGTTCCTGCTAGCGTTCTAAAATTTATGTTAATCGTTTTCTAATGAAAAATTACATAAAAAATGCCTATTTGCGCAACTTTATTAGAGGTTTTGATTTTCTGATGATTTTTTCAAAATTTCACTCGAAATTTTGGGGGGGGGGGGTTCTGTACATTCGATTGCTTATAAAAGCAATAGACTTCCAATGTTTATGGATTGTAATTTTTGTAGCAAATTTCGTTCGAATCGGTCCATTCGTTGGTCAGTTATCGTCTCTACAGACTCACTGACACACACACACACACAGACATCACTTTAAAAATGCTCGATTCGTGATCAGGGATGCTTGAAACTTGTTCTCCCATCGAAAACTCGAATTTGAATTTTCGACCCCGTCACAATACTTTCTTTAAACATTATTGTATATAAGGAAAGTAAAAATAATATAAAACATAGAATTGAAAAAATATTTAAAGATGGTCATTCAGATTGGCAGTTGCACGCCAATCTAACTTCAGATGGAGAAGATTATAGAATCCAATTTGACGAAAAAAAGTTGGAATTGTTCCAGTAACTCAATGGTTAGAGCATCAGCTAGCCATTTCGAAGATCCGCAATTCGATCACCGGCTGGGATAATGAAACCTCTGCAAACTTTCCAATAGCAATGCAAATATGTAATACGCAGTGCGTTTCGTAAACAGTGTATTCGATTAACCCAGGGGTCGGCAACTTGCGGCTCGCGAGCCACTTGCGGCTCTTTTGATGTAAAGTTGCAGCTCTCCAGTTCCATACGAAAAAATTAATAATTTATTATTAAAACCCTTAAAAAAATAAGAAAATATATTTTTAAGTACCTAATTTCTCAATAGCTTCTATTTTCATAATCGTTAATTACAAATCGCTACGCTTAACATGACCGTTATGAGATAAATTTGAACTATTGTTTTGTTCTTAGAGATGAGACTCCGTGATTATGTTTATCTTTCAGCTAATTGCATTCCATTTCCGTCTCACTCAAACAGCCACCGTCTAGAGTCTAGACAACACGTCTAGACTCTAGACGTGTTGTCAGCCAGTCATCCTGGAATATCGCGGTCGACGTTACGCTGCATGTGTGTTAATTTAATCGCTTGCGGTTTTTGCGTGTCTATTCGCTTGTTGTTTCAAGAAGAATACGATTTAGAAGCGAATTATCTTCTCAAAGGTATGTACGCTTATAATATAATAAAATCAGTAACATAATTGGATTACATATCTGAGGATCGTGTTAACGAAGTAATAATGGTAAATAAATTGTTTGCCGTTTTAGATAGCTAAGTAAAATTTTAAAAAATAATTTTTTCAGCTCCGCCGCCAGCATGGCATCTGGTAAAAAAAAAGAGAAGAACTGAAGAAGAAAACCGAGAATTCAATCAGGATTGGACGGAGTCGTTTGCATTCATATGCAACACAGATGGCCTTCCGACTTGTCTCATTTGCCACGAAAAACTCGCACACAATAAGAAGTCAAATTTGGAGAGACACTTCACTACAAAACATACCCAGTTTGCTGGTAAATATCCAACCGGTGACGCACGAAAAAAAGCAGTTGAAGAGCTTCAAAAAAAACAACAACAATCAAGTTCCATGCTAAGTAACTGGGCGCAATCTTCCAGTAATGTAAATCTGGCAAGCTTTGCAGTATCATTAGAAATTGCAAAAAGAGTAAAACCATTCACAGATGGTGAGTACGTCAAAGATTGTTTCGTACGTGCATCTGAAGAACTGTTTCGTGATTTTAAAAGCAAAGTAGAAATCATGAAAAAAATCAAAGATTTTCCATTATCTGCTAAAACAGTACAAGATAGAACTGCTAAAATGTCTTCAAATGTAACACATATACAAGTGGAAGACATTCAACTGGCTTCTGCCTTATCACTTGCTATAGATGAGTCTTGCGACATAAAAGACACGGCACAAGTTACCCTTTTCGTCAGGTCGTCCCAAGGTCGAAAAGAAGAACTGCTAGGATTGCTACCGCTCTCAGGGCAAACTCGTGGAGAAGATATAGCAAATGCTGTGCAAAAATACCTGGAAGACAATGGAATCGATATAAATAAAATCGTTTCTATAGCAACTGATGTAGCCAGAAGTGTGACAGGAATACATAGAGGGGTAACATCAATTCTTCAGAAAAGAATAAACCACGAAATTCTAATGTTTCACTGCATAATTCATCAAGAAGCGCTTTGTGCCCAAACATTTCCGGCCGAAATAGTTGAGGTCATGAACTTGGTAATTAAGATTATTAACAGCATCTTGGCAAAAGCATCGCCAGTTTAAAGATTTCCTTGAAGAAATAGATAGCCAGTTTTCTGACCTACTTCTGCACAATAAAGTGCGATGACTTTCCAGAGGTAACGGATTGCAGCGTTTTGCTTTTTG
This sequence comes from Amaurobius ferox, assembly GCA_951213105.1. Taxonomy (NCBI): domain Eukaryota; kingdom Metazoa; phylum Arthropoda; class Arachnida; order Araneae; family Amaurobiidae; genus Amaurobius; species Amaurobius ferox. Next base: position 148,360,454 of record OX578137.1, on the reverse strand, counting down.
CTTGAGTGAAATAAAAACATTCCTCAATGAAAAAGCATTGACCATCCCGAATTGGAAGAAGACAAATGGCTGCAAAAATTCAACTTCATGGTAGATACCACAATAAAACTAAATGAACTAAATGTAAAACTGCTAGGAAAGGGCAACCCAGCCTACGCCTTGCTTGAAGAAGTAGTTTGTTTCGAAAAAAAATTACTTCTTTTTGTTCAAGACATGGAGAGCGGTAAATTACTTCATTTTAAAAATCTGAAGCAATATCGCGATGAGACCAATGCAACTATTCACACGAATTACTTCAGCATAGCTTTAAAAAACATGAAGGATGGATTCGCTGAGAGATTCGAGCAATTCAGAACAAACAAAAGTACTCTCTCGCGTTCATAGTAAATCCTCTCAACACAAATACAAATGAGATCAACATTGAGCCATTTGAAATTGATGCTGGATCGCTCCAAATGCAATTGCTAGATTTGAAAAGCAAAGACTTGTGGAGTGGCAAGTTCACAGAACTCAAGAGCAAGTTGGAAGAGTGAGTGTGAAGGAAAGATCCAGAGTTTGGAGATCCAGAAATGCATGCACATCGCGCAGCACAAGTGGACAGCTCTAAAAGAAATTCCGCGAGTTGAGGCCCTCATATTCGGCGCATGGAATAGTCTTCCAGAATGCTACAGTGAGGTGAAGAAGTTGGCATATGGAGTGCTGACGATCTTCGGGTCGACATATTCGTGCGAGCAAGCGTTCTCTTGCATGAATATAATAAAATGTAAAGTTAGAAGTCAACTAACAAATAAAAATCTAGAGTCGTGCTTGAAACTTAAAGCAACAAGTTATAAGCCAGATTTAATCAAACTTTCAAAAGACATGCAAAGCCAGTGCTCCCATTGATGTAACTATCTATATTTGTGTTTTTATATGAATAAATATTATTCCGTATTTAAAGCCGTTTATTTTAAATCAAAAATCAAATGTATATAAACAAATACTATAATATTGAAACGAAAATTTTTCGTGGCTCTTTAAAAACTGGGAAATTTTGTAAATTGTAACTTTTGGCTAGAGATCTGCTCGGGCTCTGGCTTAGCCTCCGGACCGAATTTAAAAAAACTACTTCGGGCTGGGCCCAGCTCGTATCTTAAAGAGTTAAGACCGGGTCAGGCCGGGTAAAAATAGATAAAATAGAAAGAAATAGATCAAAATTTAAACAAACGGAAAATATTGGAATTACGTATGAAACAAAACTCTCAATAAGCAGGGAAAGTTTCCCTGTTCCATATTAAATAATAAAAGTTTGTTCTGTACGGAGAACGCAGATGGGTAAATTAGAATCGGTATAAAAAATAATAAATAGGAAATTGGAAAACTTATTTACTCGAAGACATTTCGAAGTCAGAATAGAGCATTGCTCTTCGCAGCTTTCACTTACTGATTTGAATCGTTGTATGTGATATATAATATAATTTGTGTTTAATTCATTACATGGCAAATTATAATCATCATACGAAACAACAGTGTGTTAACTTTAGTCGATGTAAGAAATGGGCCGGGCCGGGTCGGGCTTGGGTAAATTATTTTGAAACATTCTAAGATTTGGGTTAAGTCAAATCTTAATATTTTCTGGCCTAGCCGGGTAAAAAATTTTAATTTTGGCCTGTGCAGACCTCTAGATTATATACACATATTTCCGATTTGAAAAAGTTTCAAAATCAAGAATAGAATTCGATCATGACAGTTTTATCATCGAATGGACCCAAACAATATGGAATATGAATGTATTAGAAAGTCGTGTGGAGCCTTTGACTCCATATATTTTGCTGGCATTTTACGTACATTTATTCGAATCAAAATCTTATATTTGATCCGGCATCTTACTCCTGGCACTTGAATAAGAGTTAAACGAACCACAACTTAAACCCTTCATTCTTGGACACAGAGATACGAACATCGTTGAAAAAATATTTAAAACATGTTTTGTATAAAATAATGTAAAAATGGGTAATGCGAATCAAAAATACTGTCTGTGAAAATAATAAAAATATGTTTTCCCGTTAGTAAATTGACGAATTCGTTTAACTTTTTTTACAATCTATGCCGTCTGTCTTCCTTGGGAAAGAACCCCTCACCCCTCCTCTCCGTTTTTTGTTTGTTTTTTGTCTCAATTAAAATTTTCGAAAAATTCCATGGGACAGCTGAACCGTACTCCTGAATTGGAGACATAGGCTCCCACGGGAGAGGATAAGAGGGGGAACTTTACCCCTCCCCAGGCGCCGACGTTCACAGTCACGATAGAATTCATTAAGCGAGTGTATCTTGAAGAGGTTGGACAGCCCAGTGGTTTCATAGTGGTGGGTGGCCCAGTGGTTGGACAGTCCAGTGACAGCTCGCAGGGATTGCACTCCGACGACTCGAGTTCAGTTCAAATTCTCTCCAAATTGTCCCTTGTTCATGCGGAATACGAGCACGTTAAATATGTGGGTCCGTAAGTCCTTCCGAAAGGTTAGTGATAGGGGAAGGAGGGTACAGTCCCTGTTTATGCCACCCAAACTGGGTTCCGGTCAAAATTGGATGGCACTTCCCGTCCGTCCAAACAGATACCTTACACCTTGGAGTAGGTCGGACGGTTTGGGTTGAAGAAGAAAAATTGGATGTTGAATATCTTATCTTTGAGTTTGCTTAACTGACAAAAGTGGTTTGCACTCTCTCCTCCCTTGGAAAAAATTCTGTGGGCCCAAGGAGTAATTTTGGAGAGTTAGCATCATTAGAAAAGTCTATATACCAAGCGCGAATATACCAAACTGATAAAGTAAAATAAAATTAAAACTGCAAATTCTAAGTAATTTAAAGTAAGTATTAATTTTAAGGATCATTTCGTGCTATAAATCTCAATTAAATAATGATATCTAAAACGAAAGAAAAAATTAAAGTCTATGGGAAAAGTTATATGTTGCCCACATAAGATTATTGAAAGCTGAGATCCAACTTTAATTTCCCCAGGGTCAGATCCTTATTAGTAGTTACATAATTCTGACAAAGGGAAAGATTAAGGATTATTGGGTAAACATGGATTCCTTTTGCATAAAGGACTTAACAAAAATGACAATAAATTATTTGGAAATAAATGTACAAGTAATTTATTGAAATTTGTATTATTCTGGATAAATCCGCAGAAGCCCAACTGCTAATACTAAACATAATAACAACATTGATAATACTAAAGATAATGATAGAAACATAATAAGTAGATTACAAATTTTAGAAGATTAAAGAATTTCAATGCAGGGTTTTAAATATTAATAAATGTCCCAAAGCTTTATTTTAACAATGTTGTAAACTACATTTATTATGCAAAACCCAGAATTTAATACCAATGGCAGTAACACGTCATATCTTCAAATCGATTTAAATAAGAAATGAATGACAAATCATTAGATTTTAAACGTCATTTTTACTTTCCTTATATACAATAATTCAAAAGGAAAGTATTGTGACGGGGTCGAAAATTTGAATTCGAGTTTTCGACGGGAGAGCACGTTTCAAGCATCCCTGATCCCGAATTGAACATTTTTAAAGTGATGTTTGTGTGTGTGTGTGTGCGTGTGTGTGTGTGTGTGTGTGTGTGTGTCAGTGAGACTGTGGAGACGATAACTAACGAACGAATGGACCGATTCGAACGAAATTTGGTACAAAAATTACAATCCATAAACACTGGAAACTTATTGTTTTTATACGCAATCGAATGTTCGGAACTCCCCTAAATTTTCGAATGAAATTTTTAAAAAATCAAAACCTCTAATAAAGTTACACAAATAGACATTTCTTTAGTAATTCTTCATTAGAAAACGATTGACATAAATTTTAGAACGCTAACATAAACCGTTCTCGAGATATTGCACATTAAAAAATAAATTATCAAAAAGTCATATAAAATAAAAAAAAAATATTTCCTATTGAGAAACATGTTCACTTTTCATATTTAATACCATGTGATGAATTTGGGGACATCATTTTCGTGGATCTAGATCGTTCCCTTCATGAAAAAAGAAACTTTGAGTAATACTTTTGTATTTGAATGCCAATAGCCATTTATCTGCTGTAAGAATAACTTATTTCTCCGTCCATAACGCTTGGCAAGATTTTGGCGACGAATTTAGTGGAATGTCGCCAACTTGGCGACTTTTTAATGTTGCTTCATTAACGAAAAACTCGCCAAATGGATACAAATGACGCTAAATCAATGAAAATAACGACTCATTGACGAAAATTCAATATCTTGGAAAGAATATAAATATCTGCTACAAAAATAATCTACTTTTTTTACTGTTAAAGTACTAAATTCATTGTATTATATAAGAAAAGTCATGCGCTGCCCACATCAGATTTTTATTAAAACATCCGACGTACATATAATTTAAAAACCACAGCGCTTTCGGGTATCATATACCCTTCCTCAGTGGCATTAAATAAAAATCATGCCAACATTCTTAAATACTATCCACTACAGGCAAGTTGAATTTGCATATTACAAAATTGGCATTACTACTAAACACGCTTAATACATCCACACAAAATCCCCAGAAACAAATTTAAAAATTACAAAATTATAAATAAAAGAAAGACAAAAAGTCATAATCCAGTTTAAGCACAAATATACACAAGTAAAGAATTTTAAACACTTTATATTTTGGAGGTAACTTTGTAAAGGTTTGACTCGCATGGAATCGAGAACGAGCCGCCAGGCGTAAATTAAAACATGGACAGGGTCAAAATTACAGATAGAGGAGCGATATAGATAAATAAAAATCTGATGTGGACAACACATGACTTTCCTTATATAATGCAATGAATTTACTACTTTTACAGTTTAAAAAAATGTTATTCTTATAGTAGATACTTATATTCTTTCCAATATATTGAATTTTCTTCAATTAGTTGTTATTTTCATTGATTTAGAGTCATTTTTATCAATTTGGCGAGATTTTTGTTAATTTGGCAACAATTAAAAATGTCGCCTGGTTGGCGACATTCCGCCAAATTCGTCGCCAAAATCTTGCCAAGCGTTATGGATGGAGAAATAAGTTATTCTTACAGCAGAAAAATGACTATTGGCGTTCAAATACAAAGTATTACTCAAAGTATCTTTTTCATGAATGGAACGAGCTAGATCCACGAAAATGATGTCACCCAATTTATCGCGTGATATTACATATGAAAGGTGAACATGTTTCTCAATAGGAAATACTTTTTTTTATTTTATATAACTTTTTGATAATTTTTTTTGAAAAATGTGCTATATCTCGAGAACGGTTCATGTTAGCGTTCTAAAATTTATGTTAATCGTTTTCTAATGAAAAATTATATAAGCAATGTCTATTTGCGTAGCTTTATTAGCGGTTTTGATTTTTTGACGATTTTTTCAAAATTTCACTCAAAAATTTAGGGGGTGCTAAACATTCGATTGCGTTTAAAAACAATAGGCTTCTAGTGTTTATGGATTGTGATTTTTGTACCAAATTTCGTTCGAATCGGTCCATTCGTTCGTCAGTTATCGTCTCCACAGACTCACTGACACACACACACACACAAATACTTTCAAACACACACACACACACATCACTTCAAAAATGTTCGATTCGTGATCAGGGATGCTTGAAACGTGCTCTCCCGTCGAAAACTCGAATTCGAATTTTCGACCCCGTCACAATACTTTCCTAATACATTATGTATATAAGGAAAGTAAAAAGGGATTCATAAAGTAAAATAGATCGCAGTATTGAGATAGGATTGCTCTCATGAAAATTTTCAATTTCGAAATTTTGATGCCAATAATATGTTTTAAGGCGTTTTGATGCTTAAGTTGTTTTAAAATCGCGTTTTGACAATTTTTAGAGTGATGTCCGTCTGTTTGTAGTCGGTTTCCTGTATACACGATAGCTCCCACAAGTTTTATAGGATTTTAACGATACTTTATGCTCGGCATTGTTAACAAAAAATCTTGAACTGGACAAAAAAAAATTTTTTAATTCGAACATAAATTTATTCGAAATTTTATATTTTCTTAACATGGCAGCATAGGACAAAATTTGATATAACCATGCATAAAAGGGGTTATTTGGGGCTCACTGATCACGAGACTTAATAGTGTCAATGATTGGTGTGAAAAATAGTCGCAATACAATTTTTGTGTTTGTGACGTTATTAGTATCTTTGGAAGGAAGGGGGGGGGGGCGATCCAAACGATCCATGCCTGCGATCCAAACGCCTTACCCACTGGTTTATCTCGGCCCAGAATTCTCCAGCCCTCGGGATTGCATTTGGGGCTCTGACATACTGACACTGCGCTTTTAGGGAGGTGATATGTGTTTAGAAAAAAACAAAAACAGAACTACAAAAACAGAGCCGGACTGGATCGTCAGCTCCTGGTATCGAACTATAACGGGGTCGAAAATTCGAATTTGAGTTTTCGACGAGAGAGCACGTTTCAAGCATCCCTGATCCCGAATCGAACATTTGTGAGGGGATGTCTATGTGTGTGTGTGTGTGTGTGTGTGTGTGTGTGTGGAGACGATATCTCACGAACGAATGGAGCGATTCGAATGAAATTTAGTACAAAAATCACAATCCATGAATACTGTAAGCCTATTGTTTTAAAACACAATCGAATATTCAGAACCTCCCTAAATTTTCGAGTGAAATTTTGAAAAAATCATCAAAAAATCAAAACCTTTAATAAAATTCTGCAAATAGATATTTATGTAATGTTTTCTTAGAAAACGATTGACATAAAATTTAGAATACTAGCAAGAACCGTATATTGCACATTTATCAAATAAATTTATCAAAAAATTCCCGTAAATTAAAAAAAAAATATTAACTGTTGAAAAACATGTTTACTTTTCATATGTAATATCATGCGATAAATTGGGTGACATCCCTCTCGTGGATCTAACGATCTAACTCGTTCCATTCACGAGAAAAGATACTTTGAGTAATACTTTTGTATTTGAACGCCAATAGTCATTTATCTGCTGTACGAATAACTTATTTCTCCGTCCATAACGCTTGGCAAGATTTTAGCGACGAATTTAGCGGAATGTCGCCAACTTGGCGATATTTTTAAATGTTGCCAAATTAACGAAAATCTTTCCAAATGGATAAAAATGACGCTAAATCAATGAAAATGACTAGTAATTGAAGAAAATTCAATATCTTGGAAAGAATATAAGTATTTACTATAAGAATAACATCTTCCTTAACTGCAAAAGCAGTAAATTGCATTATATAAGGAAAGTCATGTGTTGCCCACATCAGATTTCTTTTCGGGGGGGGAGGAGGGGGGCCAATTTTTCTGAAAGAAAAAAAAAAGTAAGAAAATTCTGTATCGTTGGTCTAAATGATCACAATTAAAACATTTTACTATTCATTTTAAAGGGCTTGAAAAATTCTTTCGATTGATACCAAGTTTGACAATGTACACCCTCGGGAAAAGGCTTATGACGCCACGAATACAAAACTTGTATCGATGCTTTTTTTCACTGCAATTATTGAAACTATTAAGTTTTATAATCAATGAGCCATCAACAACCCCCTAATGCATAATTGTGTCAAATTTTATCCTATCCTGCCATGTTAAGAAAATAAAACATTTCGAATAAATTTCAAAGTTTTAACTCGAATTTCAAAAAAATTCTATCTAGTTTGATAACAAACTCGGATACAAAGCTTTGTGAAAATACATTAATATTTGTGACAGCTATCGTGTAGACAAGAAATTGACTAAAAACAGAAAGACAGACAGACGAACATTACGCTATCAATAATCAAAACGTGTTCAGGAAGTTCTAAAACATATATTGGCATCAAAATCTCGAAATCGAAAATTTTCGTGTAAACTATACTTTCTTTATATTCTATAGTATGAGAAAGTAAAAATTGAGTAGCATGTATTTTCGAACTTTTGGAATGTGAAATTGCCATCAACTTCATAGATTCATATTCTAAAGTAATATTTAGCTCTATATTTGTATTATATACAATCATCAGAATGACAAAAAGATGATATATTTTTCTGATTTTGTACATAGTAATTAACTTAAAATATTTTGTAAAACAATTTAAGTGACTTTCTTCAACAGTTACGTTGGCAACAGCTCAGTAACGCCGCGGTATAGGATGCCTTTAACTATTTATCTAAGCCATGATGATTGAAATAAGCAATTTTATTGATATAAGCAATTACAATACCGAAGTTCAAATTATCAAGTTTCTCTGTAGCTTATATTCAACCATCACTATTCAAAGAATTATCATTATTACTTTCCTTATATACATAATGTATAAGGAAAGTATTGTGACGGGGTCGAAAATTCGAATTCGAGTTTTTGACGGGAGAGCACGTTTCAAGCATCCTTGATCACGAATCAAACATTTTTGAGGTGATGTCTGTGTGTGTGTATGTGTATGTGTGTGTGTGTGTGAATGTGTGTGTGTGTGTAAGTGTGTGTGTGTGTGTAAGTGTGTCTGTGTGTGTGTGTGTGAAAGTATGTGTGTCAGTGAGTCTATGGAGACGATATCTCACGAATGAATGAAGCGATTTGAATAAAATTTGGTACAAAAATCACAATCCGTGAATACTGGAAGCCTATTGTTTTTAAACGCAATCGAATGAACAGAACCTCCTAAATTTTCGAGTGAAATTTTGAAAATATCATCAAAAAATCAAAACCTTTAATAAAGTTACGCAAATAGACATTTCTTATGTCATTTTTCCTTAGAAAACGTTTGACATAAATTTTAGAACGCTAGCATGAACCGTTCTCGAGATATTGCACATTTTTTAAATAAATTTATCAAAAAATCCCATAAATAGAAAAAAATATATTAACGCTTGAGAAACATGTTCACTTTTCATATGCAATATCATGCGATAGATTTGGTGACATCATTCACGTGGATCTAGCTCTTTCCATTCATGAGAAAAGATACTTTGAGAAATACTTTTGTATTTGAGCGCCAATAGTCATTTATCTGCTATAAGAATAACTTATTTCTCCGTCCATAATGCTTGGCGAGATTTTGGCGACGAATTTGGCGGAATATCGCCAATTTGGCGACTTTTTAAAATGTTGCCAAATTAACTGAAATCTCGCCAAACGGATAAAAATGACGCTAAATCAATGAAAATGACGACTAATTGACGAAAAGTATATACTATAAGAATAACCTATTTTTTTTTTACTGTAAAAGTAGTAAAGTCGTTGCATTATATAAGGAAAATCATGTGTTGCCCACATCAGATTTTTTTCTATAGGAAATAATGGTATGAAAATCAAAAATTCAAATAATTTAAGTTCTAAACAGGAGAATTCTTAAAAATTCTATCTAGTTCTTATATTCGCATAACATATCTACACATAAAATTTGATAACTGAATATGTATTCGCTATTAAGTAATCATGCCACGCACACACACGCACATTTCCGAAAATGTTCGAGTTGAGAGATCTAAAAACGTACTTAAACGTACTTGCCAAAATCTCGAATTTGAAAATATTAAGGTAAACAAAATTTTTAAATTCAAGATTAATACGAATTCAACACACATTTTGGCCCTATCTGTATAAAAGTATCAGAAAGTAAAAAAGCATGTTTAGAATAAACAAAATCTGAATTATTCTAAATCCAAGGCTCTTTCGAATTTCAAATGGAATCTCGTCCATTACCGGGGGACTGTGCAATCGATACATGCATTTATCTGATAATTAAAGTCCTAATATCATCCATGTGCGTTTTGAATGACATTTAACCGATTCACAGTTCCATTCGCATTTCAAATCCTATCGTGTTTCGTGCTTCGATGCGCATAGGGATTATATGCTAGTTAGTATATATATATACTCTCTGGTGTAAGTTTGCACTAATTCGTGATTCGAGGTAAAGTTATACAAAATTTGAATTATCTATACTCGCGGAAAGACTAATTGAAGACTATACGATCAGCTGATTACTCCGTTTTGTCTTCGAAAGCCCGTTATGCGCAGACAGTCTTTCAAGATCTTTTGGACGTGGGAAAACAGAACGAATGAAATGAATACATGTGAAAAGTGAACATGTTTCTCAAAGGGAAATATTTTTTTTTTATTTTATATGATTTTTGATAATTTTTTTTGAAAAATGGGCAATATCTCGAGACTGGTTCCATGCTAGAGTTCTAAAATGTATGTCCATCGTTTTCTAATGCAAAATTACATAAAATATGTCGATTTGCGTAACTTTATTAGAGGTTTTGATTTTTTGACGATTTTTTCAAAATTTCACTCGAAAATTTAGGGGAAGTTCTGAAATTTAGGGGGACCGTTCGGATTGCGTATAAAAACAATATAGGCTTCCAGTATTCATTGATTGTAATTTTTGCACCAAATTTCGTTCGAATCGGTCCATTCATTCGTCAGTTATCGTCTCAACACCCACACACACAGACACACATACGCACACACATACTTTCACACACACACATGCAGACATCACTTCAAAAATGCTTGATTCTTGATCAGGGATACTTGAAACGTTCTCTCCCGTCGAACACTCGAATTCGAATTTTCGACCCCGTCACAATACCTTCCTTATTTATTATTGTATATAAGGAAAGTAAAAATATCAACAAATTAAATATTCTTAATTTTATCCAATGAATTAATGAGTCGTAATATTATGTTACTTTCCTTATATATTACTTTCCTTATATACATGGTACAATGTATAATGTATAAGAAAGTGTCGTGAAGGGGTCGAAAATTCGAATTTGAGTTTTCGACAGGAGAGCACGTTTCAAGCATCCCTGATCACGATCGAACATTGAGGTGATGTCTGTATGTGTGTATATGTGCGTGTGTGTCAGTGAGTCTGGAGAGACGATATCTCACGAACAAATGGAGCGATTCGAATGAAATTTGGTACAAAAATCACAATCTATGAATACTAGAAGCCTATTTTAAACACAATCGAATGTTCAGAACTTCCTAAATTTTCGAGTGAAATTTTGAGAGAATCATCTATAAATCAAAACCTTTAAAAAAGTTATGTTAATAGACAACTTTTATCTAATTTTTCCTTAGAAAACGATTGACATAAACTTTAGAACTCTAGCAGTAACCGCTCTCGAGCTATTGCACATTTTTCAAATAAATTTATCAAAAAATCCCTTAAATTAAAAAAATATATATTAATTGTTGAGAAACATGTTTACTTTTCATATGTAATATCATGCGATAAATTTGATTACATCATTCTCATGGATCTAGCTCTTTCCATTCATGAGAAAAGAAACTTTGAGTAATACTTCTGTATTTGAAAGCCAATAGTCATTTATCTGTTATTATAATAACTTATTTCTCCGTCCATAACGCTTGGCGAAATTTTAGCGTCAAATTTGGCGGAAGGTCGCCAACTTGGCGACTGTTTTAAATGTTGCCAAATTAACGAAAATCCTGCCAAATGAATAGAAATGACACTAAATCAATGAAAATAAATGAGAACAAATTGACGAAAATTCAATATCTTAGAAAGAATATCAGTATCTACTATAAGAATAACCTATTTTTTTTTACTGTAAAAGTAGTAAATTCATTGCATTATATAAGGAAAGTCATGTGCTGCCCACATCAGATTATTTTACTTTGTGCATATGGAGAAACAATAAAAGCGAAAAATAAAATTTAGTAACTTATCTAATTAATTCTGTATTTTCTGTATTCTCATTTTATTTTCATTCATCCGAACTTTGAAAACTTTAAATATTAAGCAAAACTGATATATGTTTCGCAAAGTTTCGGCGTATGTAAGTTTATCGTAAGTTTATCGTTCGACGTATCTGCAGTAACAGCCGCTGAGAAGCTAACAAAAAATATTTAATGGAAGAATCCAAAATTCGAAAATGCAGCGTAATTTTAATAAAGAATCAAGTTCTTTGAAGTGGAACTCCAAAAAAATATCTTGATTTCAATAAACTCTTTTAATGATGCCATAGGTTCTTTATTAAATGAACATCTGTTTCCAGACGATTTTATTTGGGGATTCCGAAGTTTAATAAAAAATAAAAAGTAGAAATCCTTAACAAATCTTTAGAAATAAAATAAAAAATGTCTCACTTTTTGGTGTAAATACGGAATCGAAGTAATTTAGAATTGTTTGATGGACCGTGAAGTCAGAGTGTGAACGTATATATTAAACATGTAAATTGAAATGAGTGAAAACGGTGATACGTGGTATTTTCGCAAATATCATATAGGAATGTCTAGATAAAAGTATTATGTATATAACTATTTTATATTTATTGGAAGATTTTATCTTTATTCCTATTTAAAATCTCCATATGTACGAATTGTGAGAAAATGATTATTGAAACGTAAACAGAAAAATTTTGAAGTGCGCGTATACTTTAGACAAGGATGCCCTGTGAAAGATGTAACCAGCTATTTATCCAGTTCTATCTTCATATGCCCATAATTAGTACATGGGCTAGATGGTTTTAGGAATAACATAATTCATTTTGATTATCAATTTATAATACTTTCATTGAAATATGAAAAACCATGAAGATAATAACTTCCCCTACAATACATGGTAATATCTAGGGAAAGTATTGGTATTGTGTCGAAAATCTCAACTGGAGTTTTCGACGGATCTACACTTTTTAAGCACTCTAGAACCCGAAAAATATATTTTTAGCCTAACGTTTGTGTTTGTGTTCGTCTGCACGTTTGCGTACCAATCTGTGTGTTTGCCTGTGTGTCTCTCTGTGAAGTGTCCACTCTGGTTGAAAATTAATTGACCAAATTTCACAAAATTTGGTAAATAAGCAACTTGTGGGTAACCCTGGTGCTGATTAGATTTTGGTACAATTCGGAAAAAAAACATGTCTTTTTTTGCAAATTGGCCCCCTAAAACATAACTGTCCGCTCTAGCTAAATTCTATAATTGACCAAATTTAATAAAATTTGGTAGATAAATCACCTGGTGCTGATTAAATTTTAATACGTGCTTAAATTTGGTGCTGATTAAATTTTAATACGATTTGGAAAGAAAAATTCTGCCCTGAAATGACCCGCCAAAATTGCCAAAATCTAAAATAAAGGACTAAGTGCGCTCAAGTATATCAATTAAAAATTTGTTTATATATTAAATATTTTTTTATTTATTTTTACTTTCCTTATATACATAATGTATAAGGAAAATATTGTGACGGGGTCGAAAATTAGAATTCGAGTTTTCGAAGGGAGAGCCCGTTTCAAGCATCCCTGATCATGAATCAGACATTTTTGAGGTGATGTCTGTGTGTGTGTGTGTGTGTGTGTGTGTATCAGTGAGTCTGTGGAGATGATATCTCACGAACGAATGGAGCGACTCGAATGAAATTTTTTACAAAAATCACAATCCGTGAATATTAGAAGACTATTGTTTTCAAACGTAATCGAATGTTCAGAACCCCCCTAAATTTTCGAATGAAATTTTAAAAAAATCATCAAAAATTCAAAACCTTTAATAAAGTTACGCAAATAGACATTTCTTATGTAATTTGTCCTTAGAAAACAATTGACGTAAACTTTTGAACATTAGTATGAATCCTTCTCGAGATATTGCACATTTTTCAAATAAATTTATCAAAAAATCCCATAAATTAAAAAAAAATATTAACTGTTGAGAAACGTGTTCACTTTTCATATGTAATATCATGCGATAAATTTGGTGACATCATTCTCGTGGATCTAACTCGTTCCATTCATGAGAAAAGACACTTTCAGTAATACTTTTGTATTTGAACGCCAATAGTCATTTATCTGTTATAAGAATAACTTATTTCTCCGTGCATAACGCTTGGCGGAATGTCGACAACTTAGCGCCTTTTTGAAATGTTGCCAAATTAACGAAAATCTCGCCAAATGGATAAAAAGGACTCTAAGTCAATGAAAATGACGACTAATTGTCGAAAATTCAATATCTTGGAATGTGTATAAGTATCTACTATAAGAAAAACCTATTTTTTTTTACTGTAAAAGTAGTGAATTCATTGCATTAATAAGGAAAGTCATGTGTTTCCCACATCAATTTTTTTTTTCCTGCGATGAAAAAAATAATATCATCCATTACTCTAGGACTAACCGTTTTCGAAATATTTTCGTTTTCTCGTATTTTTCCCATGTCGGCTTAAAAATACATTCAGTCTGCAAAGGAAAACGAAAATTGAAATGAGAATACAAATTCGGCGTAATTTCAAATAATTATACGTATTATTTTCTGCAATAAAACTCAATTAATGAATATTAAAAGAAAAGGAGAGAGCATGAATTTGAGTCTGTAGGAAGAGTCGTGTGCTGCCCACATCAGATTGGTTTTCAATTTCAATTACCGGAATCGGTTGATTTGAAATCAAACAATTGGTTTAATACAGCAAAATTTTAGTTTTCAATTATTAATAGCATTTAATAGTTGAACTGTAAAACTTAGAAGAGATTTTTCGTTTTTCCTATGTCCCTCTCTAAAATCCTGTTAACTTTCCTGCAAGTATAAATTTTCCAGAAATGAACCTATTATTTGTAAATTAGCACTTATCTCTACTTGGCACATAATTTTTAAACTGAATCAGATGGTAAATTGCTGCTGAAACTGCTTTTATTTTGCCTACAGTGCCATGGTAATATATAGGGAAAGTATTGGAATCGTGTCGAAAATTAGAACGCGAGTTTTCGATACGCTTCTAGACCTATAGAACACGGAAATACTATTTTTAGTGTAACATCTCTGTGTGTATCTGTTTGTACGTTAGTCCATGCGTGTGTCTGTGAAATCTATGTATCCACTGTAGCTCAAAACCTATTCGACATAATTTCACAAAATTTGGTAGTCATCTACCGGAGTTGTATTTTCGGGTCTAGGGTACCCTGCTGAAGGATCCAAAACCTATTTCATATCACACATAGTTAATTAAAAAAATTAACTGCGAGCAAAAAGAGCTACTTGTGATTTGAGTGCCCGAGACCTGAAAGGTACCTGAAATGTTGCCTTTTCACATTAGTCAAAAGTCACAGTTGTCTAGTATTTTACACAGTATCTTTCTCATACAAGCATTTTTCATTTTTTACCAACCGTAGCACAGTCGGTCCATTCCGTGACAAAAGTTTTATAAAGCTATAAACCCAATAGGTCAACTCCTCAATTAAAGATTAAAGTACAGCTCTTGTCAAGCAAAAGCTTAGCCCAAGCTTTAAACCTATTTCTTTCATAATATTGGCACCTTCCCATACGAACATATTTCGAAAAGGCATGGGGAGATATTATGGCTCTAGGAACAAAATATAGTCAGATTATAATAACAATTATACCACATATTACTAATGGTGATACAAATAAATTATTACCGTTTCAGACTAATACAACCACATTGCTGGCACAAAATCAGTATTTTGTGAAGTCGCCCTTAATACCAATAAGAGCTTCTAAACGTCGTGGCATCGAATCAAAGAAAGTTTGGATGCATTCCTGGGGTATTGCCTGCCAGGCTTCTTCGATCCGATTGAATAGTTCATTGGAGGTGACTGCTGGAGAACAATCGTGGCCCAGGCGCCGCGTGACCATAATGTTCAACCGATGTGGCAACATGTCTGGCGAACGGACAAACCAAGGAGGAAACTGTATCTGCTGTGCAGTGAAGAAGGCTTGAACATTCCGGACGACATGTGGTCGGGCGTTATCTTGTTGGAATCCAAGAGTGTGCTGAAGGAAAGGTACAACTTCTGCCTCTGGAACATCCCTGATGTAGCGGTTGCTGTTGAGCGTACCCGTAATACGTAGCAGCCGGAATCGTCTATGATAGCCAATGACATCCCACATCATCACACTTAACGTTCGTGCAGTATGACGCTATAAAACGTAACCAGGAAGATAGCGCTCACAACAATACCGTCGTCTACGATATCCTCCGCAAAGGAATGCTTACACGCAGTCCTGCGCAGCAGACGCCTTCAAACCGTAGAAGCAGACAATACCACACCTGTAGCAGTGTTCCGTTAACACTCGAAAAGAAGCTGTACGGTTCGTCAACGCCATGCGGATGAGATGTCTATCATCCCGTGTTGTCGTCACATTGCGTAGTCCACAGCCGGATTTTCAACTCGTTCGGTTTTCGTCGGTCCACTGCTTCGACTCGCATTGCTGTCGTATTATTATGCCTCGTACGGGTAGCAATATCCTGGAACGAACATCTTCCTTCCCGCAGGCCGATTATGCGCCTCCGTTCGAACTCTGTAGTTTGCTTCTAAGGCGCCCTCTGACTTTGACGAGGCATGACTCCAATAGAACAGTTTTCAACTCGCAGACACCGATACCATACTTGTCTGGCTGGTCCACACACGCCCCCCCCCCCCCCCCCACACACACACACACACACATCAAATTGTTGGACAGAGTACCAGGAAGTGCCGTGGGTCCCATGTAATATAATGGACTGATAACCCCACACACACGTATCCAACTCATTTTCGGCAAATTTAACTGTAGTAAAATAATTTTTGCTTAATCTTTTTAAATAATTTAAAGTTGCATTCTCTAGTTACAAAATAGTAAAACACAACAGAAATCACAATCACTTAATGAAACAAAAAAGTAAATGTATATTAATCAATAAAGAGGGGAAAAAGATCTATCCAAAATATCTTCCAATATCATTATTTGATTAACTTTTATTCGTATTGCCACTCTTTTAACAAAAGCAGGATAAGATATTCTGATTTTGTGTATCAATAAATTTTTCGTATCAAAATCTCTTGCAAAGTTTCTGGTTTTTGCGCTAAACGATTTTTTTACTTTCCCTGCAATACATGATAATGTATAGGGAAAGTATTGGAATCATACCGAAAATCACAACTCGAGTTTTCGACGGATCTACACGTTTCGAGACCTCTAGAACACCAAAAAACCATTTTTAACATAACGTCTGTGTGTGTGTGTCTGTCTGTGTATCTGTCTGTGCAGATATTGTATCCACTCTAGCTAAAAAACTAATTGACTGAATTTCATAAAATTTGGTAGGTTAGTCACTTGTGGGCGAATCTGGTGCTGATTAGTTTTGAGTACGATTCGGGATAAAAGAAACCGCTTTTTTTTTTTTTTTTTTTTTTTTTTTTTTTTTTTTTTTTTGCGAAACGGCCCGCAAAAATTGACTGTATCCACTCTAGCTGAAAAACTAATGGACCGAATTTCGCAAAATTCGGTAGATAAATCGCTTGTGGGTTACCCTGGTGCTGATTAGATTTTGGTACGATTAAGAAATTTTGCAAAGTGGCCAGCAAAAATCGCCAAAATCCAAAATTAAAAACTACGTATGCTCAAATATATCCATTAAATGCTTGTTTTATACGTAATTTTTAAAGAAGAAAAGAAAGAATAAGACCAACCGTAGGACTAACCATTCTCGAGATATTTTATTTTTTTCGTATTTTCTCTACGCCACATTTGAAAATAAGTCCAGTTACCAAATGAGAACGAAAATTGATTTAAAAGTGAAATAAATTTAATTAAAATAAAGAGAACGTGGATATAAATCTTCAGGGAAAGTCATGTGCTGCCCACAGCAGATTTTACTTTCCCTGCAATACCATGGTTATAGGGATAGGATTGGAATCATGTTGAAAATCGCAACTCGAGTTTTCGGCGGAACTACATGTTTTGGGACCTCTAGAACACGACCAAACTATTTTTAGAGTGACGTCTCTGTGTTTGTCTGTCTGTGCAATGCATGCAAAATCAACTGGACCGAATTTCATAAAATTTGATTGATAAGTCACTTGTGTCTGACCCTGGGGCTGATTAGTTTTCGACACAATTCGGGATAAAATAACCGGCTTTTTTTTGCGAAATGGCCAGTAAAAATTACCTGTATCCACTCTAACTGAATATCTAATAGACCGAATTTCACAAAATTTGGTAGGTAAGTCACTTGTTTGTGAGTTACCCTGGTGCTGATTAGAATTTGGTACGATCTGGAAAAGAAGAATTTTTTTTTCGCAAAATGGCCAGCAAAAATCGTCAAAATCTAAAATAAAAACTATGTATGCTGAAATGCATTAATTAAATGATTGTTTTATATGTAATTATTGACGATGAAATAAATAATGCAAACCCCATTGCTCTAGGATTAACCGTGCTCGAAAAATTTTAGTTTTTTCACATTTTTGCTACACCGGATTTAAGAATAAATCCAGTTACCAAATGAAAACGAAAGCTGAATTAAAAGCGTAAATTCAGTGTAATTTTAATTAATGATGCGTGTTATTTAATGCAATTAAACACAATTTAATGAAGCATTAAAATAAAGAAAAAATAAATTTTAGTCTGCAGGGAAAGTCATATGCTGCCCAGATCAGATTTTTAAAATAGGTAATAGCAGTTTGGATCTTCTATATCAACTGGTCTCTATTTCAGCACACCATAGAGGTACGAAACAGTTAATTTTACTTAATATAAGAAAGTGTGCATGTGTGTAGTCTGTAGCGGGAAATCTAAGCAGCAGACAGTGAAGAAATTTGGTACAGAGGTACTTCAGGACCCGGACAAATACGTCTCTGCGAACTTTTTTGTTCGTATTAGTTTTTTATTTATTTTATATTGAAGTTTTTATCTTTAGTATTTTAATTATTTTATATCAAATCGGTTCTTTAGCGATCTAAAATTTTGCCACAGAGTTTCTATTTTGACACCATCGAAAAGATCGAATAACATTCTTTTCAATGATGTTTAAACCAAACTGAACCAGTAGGACAATTCCTTATATTTATTTATTTATTTTAAATACATCGAAATGTGTATATTTTAGATTATTTGATACTTAAAAATATATGTGTATATCTTCGTATTCTGACGAATTTTTTTTAATTACTACATTATTTTGGTTTTTGTGAATTTTCAAACAAACGCATAAAATTAAAATTGTAGGTATCGTTAATAAAGTGCGTATCCCTTTTTCTCCCCGGTGAACGTTTGAGCGCATTACCATCAAAGCCTTGGAACTCACGGTGTGGTTTAAGCCACGTCTTCTCTCCTACAGAAGAGATTCTATTTTGTTTCCTTTATTTATTCATCTATTTTCCTACTTTCCACGGTTGCGAAACGAAGGGAAGAAATGAGTTAGAAATTGAGGCGGTTTGAAGGCGATATGGAAATTGAGTGGTTTTATCTGTAAATATATTATTTAAGTAGAAGAAGCTTATTTAGGACCCGGGCAACGGCGGGTAATTCATTTTAGTAGTATATAAATGTCTAATCGGAGAAAAAAAAAAGTCCTATTTGCATCCTACGAATTATGCCTAAGATATGAATAATTTTGCCTGCGATATGAATAATTTGCCTACGATATGAATGATTTTGCAGTATGACAGGTATCCGAGACCTATCTTCCTTAACTACTTTTAATTGTATGTTCAACAGTACATCAGTTGTAAAAATTTCTTCCAACTGTTATGAGTTATTTGATAATTTGGAAGAATCTACAACTTTTCTGTAAATTTTAATTGCTTTATTTACTTGTCAGAGAACGAAAAATTTATCCACACACCCTATAACTAAAACATCTGATGTATCTAACATAAAACTTTATCAGCAAATGAATATATTTTGATATCCATAAACAATCAAATATTAGAGCTTCCTTATGACGCGAATTCGCTGAAAATAAATAGCAACTGATTAAAATAAGTATACCATGACACCGATTAAAATGAGTATACCATGACACTGATTAAAATAAGTATACCTAATCACGTAGAAATCGTTTAACTCTTTTGAGAGATATTACACTCGCTGTAGTGAAGAAAGTAAAATTTCTTATATCTCAAAAGTGGTTTGTGATAAATCCTAAATATATTGTCAATTTATTTCCGGTTAAAAGTACTTAAAGTATCCCCCCAATTGATAATAAATATAATATTTAACTTTTATTATTTTTTAACACAGATAAAAAAAAGCGCAATATCTGGACGACGGTACATCCTGTAAATCATGTCATTTGCTTTTTAAATTAAAAAAAAAATCAATATTAAATAAGCTAATTCTGTACATATATTGTTTTTGTGTCTTTTCAGTTTTAGAAATAAATAGTTGAAAAAGCCTTCTCTTGGTCTGACCTCACTGAAAATCAATCGGATTTTTATGTTTAGGCAATAAAATAATCGATGTTTTGTTTGATTATTTCAATCTGTTCGAAAGATATTATACTCCCAGATATTATTGAATTACTGGTTTATACGTTTTGGGGATGTTTCCAATGAGTAAATTCATCCAAAAGTTTTATACAAATTTCAAATATACAACTATTTTACAAGAATAATTTTACAAAACTATATAAAATTCTGATAAAATAAATAACGTTCATTCTAAAATCAAGATTTTAAAGCAATTAAAAATAATGTTGAAGAAAATATGAGAAATGATTTAAACATACTTTCAGAATTGTTTTAAAAAACTAAATAAAATATGAAGAACTAATAACCTTAATTTTAAAACCAAAATCAACCTTTCCAATTCCTTAGTGAAAAGCGGTTTACCATATGGAGCCGAAAAATGGAAATTAACAAGGGGCAAATGCAACAAGTTAAATGCCTGGCACACTATATGTCTGAGGAAAATTTTGGGAGTATTTTGGCCTTATGTTATTACTAACACTGAACTCTACAAGAGTACTGGACAGGAAGCAATTGAGAGATGGAAATAAAAAAATGTAGATGGAAATGGACTGGACATGTCTTAAGAATGCCGCAGCATAATATCCCTGCTGTAGCACTTACTTGGCCGCCTGAAGGAAAAAGACATCGAGGTCGACCTAAGCTAACTTGGAGGAGTCTGGTGGATCAGGAGAGAAATTTGATGGTGTGGGCGAGTTGGTCAGAAGCAAGGACTGCGGCACAAGATCGACCAGGGTGGCGACACAAGCTGAAGGTCTTATATGCCACTAGGCAAGATGAGTTATGATGATGATACTAAACAATTTCTTAATTACAAATAATCAATTGAAGAATTTATATGAGTGATAAAACATTACTGACAAATAAAAGAATTTTTTTCATCCCCTTATGCAGAGATCTCATCAACACAAACTGAGCAACTTTGTTTCCAGTGGACCTACTCACATGAGCCTTGCTTAGGGACATTCTGCTAGATAAAAGGTCTTTCAAGGATGACCCCTTGACTTCCAGGATTATGTACAACACTTTGCGTCTGGCATCTACCCAAAATGTCCTCCAGAACTACAAAAGAGAGTCTGTAGACTGGACACCCTGATATGTTAATTGCTTTGGGACAACTTGCTGTTCCCATAAGATCTTATTTCATCTGTATAGGGGTAAAAAAGCTCCCTCTAGACAAAGAGATGACCATGGCACAGTTCTCACTATCTGTGAATAAATCTTTTTCTTGTTGTATAAAGACATTTATTTTATCAGTTTGTACTTCTAAATTTCGAAAGCTAAATAACAAACAATTATTTTTATTGCCTTGGGAACCAAAGAGGGATCTTTATTATGAACTTGTGCCTTGTAAAGAATCTTCCCCTCCCTTCAAAGTCGGGCAATTTATGGGACGTATTTATTATTTTCTCACCCAGTTTTCTGATCCCTTGTTGATAAGATAGCGTACAAAGCATCTGTACGTTACGGGTCACCGTCTTTATTTTCTCGTTTCACTTTTTGGCAACAAATGTGGAATCAAAAAAATAGAACAAGTTTCCTAACGTATCACATGTTTAATTTCTACAATTCTTTAGAGGGAGGTATTGTTTTAAAAAACTTGCGTTTGCTTTCTATCTATTCTACAGTGGTCGTTCGCACTTTATAGAAACGATTTTGTATTTATGTTTCTCGTTAGCATTTTGAGATAAAGATTTGGCATTTTCAATATAATCGTCTACTACTGTTTTGTTTTGATTGGATTATAGAATAAAAGATTTATTTTAAAAATGGCTCCTGAAATTGATAGATGGTTCTAAGGTTACGTAAATGAGCTTTTCGAGGAAAAATATTCGTATCAACAAATTGTAAGGCGGTGTAAAAATCAAGGTTACTGCATTTCAAAGAAAGGTATTTTTAATACATTAAATTTGAAAAGATAAAAACGTCTAGCAGAAAGTAAAAATTAAAAAATGGCTGCAAAATCGCATCCTGAGACTGTTCGAACGCGGGTAATTATCAAGAAAGTGAAATCTCTGATCCTAAAAGAAAATCTACCGACTCAAAGATCCATTGCATCAAAACTGGAAATGTCTTTTGGCACTGTAAATAAAATCATTCATAAAGATTTGAAGTTAAAAAAGTTGTTTAAATCTAAAGTTCCTCTGCTTTTGCCAAAGCATATTGCGGAAAGAAAAACAAATTGAAGAAAATTATATAAAAAACACCTAATTGCTGATGAATGGAAATGTGTGGTAACACTCGATGAGGCATGGGTGAAAAAGTTTTTTACTTTCAAGGAAAATTCGAACTAGAGCTATAACTAAAAAGCTATCAGATAGAAGCAAATCGCCGCAAGAAATACGCCTTTATGCATAAAAATTAATTATCAAAATCGTTTCCATAAAGTGCGAACGACCTTCTGTATACTTGTTATTTTATAATTGCACAAAATATGCAATATTGTATCATAAAATAAATTTTATTATAAATTTATTTGCACGAACTATAGAAAAAAATTCTCCCAGCACCTTCACGGGCCCCTATCATTCACCGGGCCTCAGTTTCATGGTCCCAACTGACTCTCCTTGTGGGGGCCTGCTTCCACAACCCTCTATTTATACTCCTAGCACGACCATTCAGATAGCTCTACGGGGCCATGCATTCACTTTGCATTTCTAATCAATTTCATGCCCTACTTTGCTTTGCATGTCTCGTACGTTTTATTCTAATCTAACAATTCTTTCATGATGTTGCATATTTTATAAACATGAGTATATAGCTCAAAACTCTTAATGGGCGGCCATGTAGCAAACTAAAATTTTCCCGGGAACAAACCAAGTATTTTGGGAATGGAAATTTGAAAAAACAGGGAATTTTGAAAATTTTCCAAAATTGGAGATTTTTTTATGTGTATGACCCAAAACTAATACTTTTTTTGCATTCGGAATTGTAAAATCTGAAACATTTTAAATTGCTAGAAATCTGCTAGATCCAAAAAAAAATATTTAAATTATGTGACTAATATAATTTTCCCATTTTCAAATTTTTAAGAATTTTATTTCAATAGACTATGACGATCGATCATTATGATTAGCCGGAATACACGTAAATTAGTTTCTTCCCGTCAAAGTTTCCAAAATTCCCGGTTTATTCCTAAAAAATTTCCGTTTTTTTTCACCTCTAGAGGTGTCTTAGCCAGGAAGCCCCAAGGGATGTGAAATTCCGTTTCTGTTCGAACATATATATCTAGTAACTTACTGGTTTGATCTACGTACCGGTTAAATACTTGAACATGTCCTAAAGTTTTTAGTAAAATAACCTAAACTGACACGAAATGTACCACTATGGATTATGATACACTATCTTAAATAAAAACACATGAATATTTATTTTTGTATTCGAAAATTTTAATTATCAAATATTTTATCTGTAACTTTCGTCTAATAGGAAATGACGTCTTGAAAAGCTTGAATATGATTGGCCTATTTTACCGGAAATACAAATGGAAAAAAAGAAGACAGACGTAACTGCTGTAAATCCGAAACGGTGCGAGCGTGCATTTGTTTACTAACTTTCAGTTGAAATCCTCTTTTAATAAAATGATATCAACAAGGGGTGTAAAATTCAAGTTCTCCGCCGGAGAAAAGGTTCTTTGTTACGAACCAGATCCCACAAAAGCTAAAGTTTTGTATGAATCTAAGGTATAAAAAGTACACCAAGTACTGCTGATAGCTTTGCTTTAATGCAAACTTCATATTTCTATTATCTTTGATATTAGTTTGACGTACTATATGGTGTAATTGTGCATGTAAATAATATAAAATGTTTTACCCAATTACTTTGCCAAATGTGATTAAGTTAGACCTACAATTTAAGCCTGTAATTTTTAAGTATAGGTACATAGTGTTTTTAACCGTTTGTGCTAAATACTTATCAGAATCTAATAAGTCATCTTGAAATCTAGATAATTTAAAAATCAACTATAATATATGAGAATCTACGAAAATTCAACAATAGATTGCTGTTATACCAATGTACACATACTATCTATAATTGTAGTATATTTATATATTTTCATTTAAAAGCGTTAAATTTCAAATTTAAACGTGATTATTTTGATATTATATTCTGTAAATCGCTACCATATATTATTAATTTTATGCAAGTGACCAAGTATATTAATTTCTATTGCAAGTGCTTATTTTTATTTTTCTTGCTCTAAACTTTTCTGTTTCGCTTTGCATCTTATCTAAGCTTTTCTGTTGAAAGCATTTTATTTAAAACTAAATTTATTCTGACAAACTTTTGTGTATGATATATATGTTCCTAATAAAATATTAAGGAATGGAGCAATAAAATACATTTTTAGCATCTTATCATAAATGAAAGGAAACATATGCCATGTACTGTTAGTCCTCTAAGACATTTTCATTTAAAATAAATATAATCAGTAGGACCATCGAGATTTTTCAAGATTTTTTTCTTTCTGCCATATTTATGATGATGGGGAGGGGGATAGTTTTCATCCATCAGCAATTGTTTATAAGAATGTGAAAAGTGCATCATTGAGCCCTATAAATATCCATATCATGGTAAAGTTATTTCTTAAATCGGTAACTTAATTTATGAGGTAGTCAGCTGTTAAGTAACTTTAAATTTGACTTGCTAATTGTGGTCTTCTAATAATCAATGTGGCTTACCTAATTAATATAATTAGATCACCTTGGTAAACTTTACACTGCAAATATTTGCAATGTTTATACTTCAAATTTCAATATAATAAGTTTATGTCACAAAATAACTGTAAAATATTAAAATAATTTAACTTTGTGGCATTTTTTTTTTCTTGCAACAAACTTTAAGTATTATACCCACTTTCGCATTTTACTCCAATTAAAAAATTCAAATATGTAGTTACTTATCATATATATGATGTATAAGATTTTTGCCATACAAATTTAAAGTGACAAATCCAATTCATATCTTTCATCCAAACCAGAATAAAGTATTTTTTTTTTAATTTAAACAAGAATGTTTTAAAACTAAAATGTTATAATATATTATAATGTTTTAGTTTAAAAGGTATGACTAGGTGAGAGCTATTGCTAACCTATTACTACTTGAAAAACATTTGCTTTATGAACACAAAGATATTAGAGAATCTGAAGTATAATATAACATTAAACCTTTTTATTACTATAAGCTTTGTAATATTTGTAGATCCCCTCCCCTTTTTTAGGAATTTTTACAAAATAAAACTAATTTTCTAGACTTATGTATTTTGCATTATATTTTTAACAATAGATGGCAGCACTTACAAACCTTGTTTTTTATAAGCTAAATGTGAGTTTAAATTTTTTTGTCCAACAAAAGTAAATTAAGACTACAAAAAAGGTTTTTATTGCAGTAAAATGTAGTAATACACTTAATTGTAGCAATAAAAATTAAAAATATTGATATAGATCAATCATCCTCCATGTAATAGGGAATATTTTTTTAATTTGAGAATTTTTTAATATTTATAATTTGAATGGGTACATGAACATTTTCTGCATGCACAAATAGATAATATAATAAATAATAATAAAATTCGAACAAAACTCAAAGTAAAATAACTATGAATATAAAATAATTGTTTCATATGTCTGTATAGCGATCATTCTGAATATCTTATTTTCTTCGTCAAGTTAATCATAAAATTTAAACTTTAATCATGCAGTATTGATTTTCTTTTCTAATTGAATATTATTTTTGATTTCATAAATTCAAAAAATATTTTTAATATTCTAAATAATGCAAAAAAGAAGCATAGTATTACAGATTTACAGATGTATATTAAGTTAAATCGTCCATATTCCCAGAAAAGAACGTATTAAAGCTATCTAAAGCAATTATTCATTTGGGCATTACCAGAATTGTTAATAGACAAGAATTTTGTCAAATTTATCGTAATTGCCAAAATAAACATTTTTCACAAATTGCAGAACAATATAATTGACAATGTGACCTCTGAATACAGTATATATATTAATAGCTATAGACTTCAAGATTCTCCTCCTTCTAACTTTTTTACAGTTTGAACTACAAGTCAGATGTAAAACTATGTAATCGAACATAGATAAGAGAAATCCAATGCATTTTGAATTCCAATACATTCACAATTTTCAAAAGACTGACTAGTTTGGAAGAGACAGTCATGCTCCCCATGATTTAATATGATTTCCTTTAGAACTTTCAAAAATTCTATAGAACTTAATTCCAGGCCTACATATTTAATTTTACCCTTTTCTATATAGAAAAATGTTAACATTGACTAGGATAACAGGGGGATCAAATTACCCTCTGACTCCCCCTCCCCTCCCTCTGGATCCATACCTAGGTGCAGTTAGTATTTTCCAGTAGAGGGTGACTCAAAAGAACAGGAGATCAAAAAAATAGTCATCAATATCTGTGTTGTATGTGCCATCTCTCCATCTTATTGGAACCAGGTGTTGTCAATCATTTGTAGCGAATTCAGCAGTTCATGCACAACAAAGTTTTCTAGCATAGACACAAGATATAGCAATATAAGCATTTTCAAAAGCACAATGATTTTCTTTAAAAGCACAATATGCACCACGCCACTGCTCCATGATTACTAAATGACAAGATGTTGTTAGCATGGTTTTATATGTCATTCAGCACCATCTACCTCCCAGGGCTGCTGCAACACATTTCAAAATTTCCCTTTCTTTTGAGTCATCCTGTACTTGTGTCAATAATCATAAGGGAACAAATACTGTGTGCTGTTTGGCTAGTCAAGTGGACTGAATGTTTACTTCCAATTTTCAAAGTTTATTCAAACCAATAACTGACAGCCAGGTAATGAATTTAAAAAAATCTTTTGATTAATACAAAGTTTGATATGTACTCCCAAGGAGTATCTTGCCACTTTTATGCACCCCATCACTTGGGGGTTAATAACTTAATGAACGCAAAAATTGTATTGTAGTTATTCTTCACTACAATTATTGAAACTATTAAGTTTTGTGATCAAAAAAGTTTCTGCCAACATTTTATCTAACCTGTATACTACAAAACAGTAATGGCCAACATGCTTTGAAAAAATGTCATACCATTCATTCCTGTTTACATGTATGTCAATGCCATAAACTAATAAGTAAGTATAATATCCATTTCTTGTGCATTTGTGAATTTCCTTGATGCTTTTGGTTAGATTTTTGACATACCTAGTTTCCAGTGTTTGACATTAATTTGGAACATTATTCGACATTAATTTACTACAATTTTGTAACTGCTACTCTGTTTTTGAAAAATTTTAATTAAACACACACTTACTGGAGCATATTGAATGCAACTCACCTCTGGACAGTGTGTAATCGATCTACCTGTGATAGGTAAACAACCCTTTTTTTAGAAAACTCTACTGTGGAGGGTTTCACCAGGTAACTTCTAGCTATATCCAGCTGACTTCAAGCTCATCTCCTCTACACCCACTCCGTCTCTTCCCGACCGTCCAAACAGTTACCTTACACCTTTCTGGTAGGTCGGACGGTCTGGGTTTCAACAACAACACCCACTCCGTCTGTCTAATTCAACACCATTTCTCAAGCTTAAGACCCCTCCTTCCTACTTACCTTTTCTCTCACTCTACTATGTGCCTGCTTAGGCCCTAATTATTTTCCTTTAAAGACTGAGACATGTACGACTTTGGTTATCGAACGTTCCCCCCCCCCCCCATTTAAGCTCTATGTCGATGTAAATTCTATCAAATTATGTAACTTCTTTTTCTTGAATTTTTTTTCTCTTTGCTAAATGTTTAACCATGTGGTTTTATCACAGGCGCCAACTTTCAAAAATTTTGGGGGGTGCTCAAAAATTAAAATGTCTTTAAAATTTTTAATCATTTAGAAAAATGGTAGCTTATCATGAATTTAATGAAGTCCTACAAAGTTTGCGAAATTGATCAAGATGAAACATAAGCAGAACTTATATCTCCATCAGGGGTGTCTCCACACTGAAATCCAAGATGGGGGGGGAGGGGCAAATTGCCTAAAAAAACGTAATAACATAAATAAGAAAAGAATTTGCACTCTTATTTGCTAGTAATTTCTGTTATTACTTATACAAAATGTATTTAATCGGCTCTATGAACTCGTCTGAGTTCCATGTTCAATTTGGCAGCTATCTCCTTATGAAGATGCAGAATAGCCACACTATTTAGTCTCTGCTGCTTCATTTTATATCTCAAGTAAGTCTTCAAGTCGTCGGAGAGTAGAAAAGGTCTTTCAGCTGTACAAGATGTAACCAAAACTGTTAATATTCGGTTTATTAATTTACAGAACTCTAGTATGAGCAAGTGGAGAAAAATGTTTTCTTTTCTATATTAAAAAATTCAACTGTATAGGATATACTGTTAATTTCTGCAGAATTCTCCTTAACTGTGTCCCAAAACATATCCCGGTGAAGCGACAACCTTTTGCGATCAAAATCCGAACCGTAAAAAGATATTATTTGTTCTTCACTTTTAATTTTGTTGAGGGCAAAATTTTAAATCATAGAAAGATGATCCATCATCTTTTTCTCAAATCTTGTTTTTAGGGAACTTATGACATTGTCCACTAATTGAAAGTAAATTTGACAATATCTTTCTTTAGGTGACTGAAATTGATGAGGATCACTTCCCTCATCAAATTTTCTTGCAATTTTTCTAATCCGTGGAAGGGCAGAATCTTCTAAATCCAATTCTACACCTTTTTTTTTATTACTTCCCATAAATCCTCAAAATAATTTTCTTCTCTTTGAGTCTGAATAGACTCTGCTACACTTTTGATGTAATTACATAGGGTGTTCACACATTTTTGTAACGATTTTGACTTACTCTATGAATTAAATTTAAATTAAAAAAAACCTGACTGGCATCAAGTCGGAATAGGGTTTAATTATCATCTGCATCAGTAAAATTATTCTTTGTATAAAATATCGCTAGAAAATAAACAATGGATCAAGGCTATATTTTTGCGCTTTCCAAAGAAAAATACTCTTATTCGATTATTAAAAAAAGATGTGAAAAGCATGATTTTAATATTTCTACACGTAAATTAAGTAACATAATTAATAAAAAAGGAAAGAAACGTCAAACTTTAGATTTGACTGGGAAAAAGGTAAAAAATGCTTACCCAGCAACGGTTGGTTTAGAGGAAGCAAGAAAAGTTTTGCTAAAGGTTTTATGGTTATTGCTGGATTCTCTTATAATGGAAAACTTAAAATAAGGGAAGTAGAAAAAAATGTTAAAATTAACTCGGATTACTATCAAAAATATGCTTTAACACCTGTTTTCAAAAAAGGCATTCCATCACTTTACCCAAACAATCTTCATTGTGTTAAGTTCCATCAGGATAAGGCTACCAGCCATACCTCTAAATCTTCTGCTGTATTTTTTGAAAAAATGAGAAATGAAACCGGAATTGAGGCTATTCCTCCATTTAAATGCAGCCCACCCAAGTCCCTCGACCTGTCTCCTATGGATTACTGTGCATTTGGACTTTTAAAGTAAGCTCTTTATAAGCAGCATCCCAAAACATTGGATGGACTCTGGAAGATTGTGCGGTGGAGGAGTGGAACAAAATGAACCTTGATATTTTAAGAAAAGCTCTTTTATCTTGGAAATAAAGATGTAGTATGATAGTTCAACAAAACGGCTATCAGATTGAACACATTAGAAAATAAAATTCTTATCTTTGTTTATATATATATTTTTTCAAAATTGTTACAAAAATGTGTGAACACCCTCTATTTGCATCTTGAAAGTTCAAGGATGTTTTCTGGAGAGTAATATTTAATGTCTTTACTCTTTGAAAGACAAAATTAACAATTTTTGTCATAAAGAATAATTCGAATTCTTGATTTTTTTTAAGAAAGCCGCTAGCTTTTGCTCCTGCTTCACTAACTTCCTTGCACATACCTTTAAGGAACTTAATGACCATTTCGTAATTTTTTTTCCAATGATGAAATGGAGCTAACTCTCAAACACCATCTAGTTGAGCAGAATGGCCGCAAGGAAACTGTACCGTCTGAACCCAATTGAAGCGTTTAGAAAATTTTTAATCTCTTTGGAGATACTCTTATAAACAATATTAACTCGCACACCAAAGTTAAGTAATCACGAATTATTTATAATTTTCAAAACAATGAATATAAATAGCCCTTGGCTCAATTGACAAAATCCTTGATTGCAGTCCTGAAAGATGGCCACTGACATTAGCAGCTCCATCGTAGCATTGGCCACGTCAATTTTTGATATCCAGTCCAAAGTGAGCTAGAACATCTGTTATTGCATATAACAAAATTGGTTAATGATAAAATTTTAGGGGGTGTTGGAGCACCCAAGCACCCCCGCAGTCGGCGCAGCGCGTATGTGTTTTATTCTCACCTTTGTACTTCTGTATTCCTTGTCCTTGAGACTACTGTGGAGTGATATGGTGTTACTTTACTCCATCATACAATGTCAGCCAAGAAGCAAGCTAGCTCTGACCTACATCAATCCCTATGCCCCTGCATGAGATGTTGTCAGAAATAATTTTTATTCTTATTTAAATACATATTATGCACTTTGTATTCAGTTAAAAATGAAATTTAAATTTTCAATATGTGTGTATGTGTGCAGAATAATTGCTTAATGGCTATTTTATTAACCCACTTAAACATAGAAATTGCAAATCAGAATTTTATCTTCAGCTCAGACAATATGTATATGCTGTGTGTCTTCTATTTTCATGGTTTTCTTATCTTCTAACTTAAGTGACAGTTTCTTAAAATACCCTCCATAAAACGACTCTCCTACCACAGAATACCATATTCAGAAGGTTCACTCCCATAGGAACCTATGGCAACATTGTTAACATAGGATTTCGCATAGACACTAACGTTCAAGGAGCCAACTATCGCAGCTATGACGTAAAAAGAGCTCGACTGCTAGATTTGGCGACTATCGCTCAATTGGCAATTTTATGTTAATGCAGCCAAAAGAAAAAAAAAAGTACGTAACTGTACTTTTATAATTTTTTTAAACTATAAACATGATAAGCATTTAAAAATCCTTTTTCTATAATATGTGTAAATTTAAATAAATAAACATAGGTATATATTTAGTTCATGTAATCATAAATTGAATAAAAAATTGATGCATTACATCACTGTAAATCATTATACACCAAAAATTATAAGCTAACATACTCAAAAGACTGAAATATTATATAATATTTTTAGCCTAAAAAGTATACTAGCGTGTTGTTAAATTGCTGAATTCTTAATTTATTCTGGGATGCTGTTAATATATATATTTTTTTAAATGCACTTATATTCTTATAATAAATAACAAATTTACATAAATGCATTATCAAAGGTATCGAATTTCAATATCAATTTTTATACATTTTATATAAATGCGGAAAAGGTTTTTTAACTAGTAATGCTACTGCTTCTTAATAATACTGCACCATTTTCTTATGATGAACACGCGCATAGGATGAAATATGGGATGCAAAGCAAATTATCTTTCTATTTAAATAAGTTACATACCTTGCAAACGTAATTCCTCTTCTTTTAGTAATCCATAAAAGATAAAATAATTGATTATAAAATACAAAATAGAAGAGAAATGATTTACACGTATAAACATGCGATCGATGGTAGAACAAAGTTATTCCGAGTGTTTCGTTTAGTGCCAAATAGGGTTATATTAGCAGAACGTCTTGGCGAAAACCGCCACAGACCATCGCCAAGTGTGCCAATCTTGATATTTTATTTAACTTTGGTTGGCGATTGAGAACGCTGGGGTAGCAGTGAAACATCTGTATATATTAATCTGTGTCTCCTACGATCATGATCATAGTTTCCTTCCTCTTATCCCATTTTTTTTCTGTATTTGTATTTTTTCAAAAATGAAGCTTTAATATTAGAAAGAATATCATTAGTGACTATATATTACATTTTGTAGTAGCCACTAGACATTTGGATTATAAATTTCAAATTTGGCTAGTAAAATTTTGTTAACTTGTAGCCACTGTAGCTTATGCATTATCTGCACAGTCCCAACAGATCCATTGATTATAAAGAGCAAACAATAAACATCTTAGCTAGTGAACAGAGTTCAAAATTGGCAGTTGTTCATCATATTTTTTACCTATAAATTTTGATTTGATAACCAAAACTTTAGATATATCATGGATTGCATGCTCCCATGCACTGTCGAAAGCCCAGACCGTCCGGCTCATCCGAAGACATGGAGCAGCAAAATGGACGGCCGGGTTCCCATGCAGTGTTGAAGACCCAAACCGTCCAACTCGTCCAAGGACTTAAGCAGCTATTTGGACGGCTGGGGACTCCCATGCAGTGTTGTTGTTGAGACCCAGACCGCCTGACCTACCAGAAAGGTGTAAGGTAACCGTTTGGACGGCCGGGAAGTGCCACCCAATGTAGACCGGAACCCAGTGGGGAAGGCATCCACAGGGACGGTGACTCCCATGCAGTGTTGTTGTTGAAACCCAGACCGTCCGACCTACCAGAAAGGTGTAAGGTAACTGTTTGGATGGTCGGGAAGTGCCACCCAATTTAGACCGAAACCCAGTGTGGGAGGCATCCACAGGGCCCGTACCCTCCTTCCCCTACCACCAACCTCTCGGAAGGAGTGTCAAAGTCGAGGCCTCTTACTAAAGCTATTTATCTTGTGAGCCACTAGAATAAAAAGAGATTTATTTTGTGAACTGCATAACATAAACAAAATAAATAATTTCAATATTGCACTCAAGTGAAACATTTTGACAATTGGAGAGAAGTGACTAAGTGCCATTTATGCCTGACTTTCTGCTCCAAATTTCTAATCCTGGTAGTGAAATATGAATAGAGTATATAATAGCATTTACAGTCATTTAAGTGTCAAATTATTTCTAAGTTACATATCATTTTAAAAGATCTATTTTCTTTAGTATGTATATGATTTAGAAATTATTTTAGTATTCTGGACTGGAGTCAAAAGTATAATCTTTTTTCTTCCCATCAAAAATGGCTAGTAATGACTCAAGAGTGGCTAGCAAGAAAATGGAACTCAGTAGCTAATTTTTAAGCCATATTATTAAGTGTCTCCACATAAAAAGAAAATTTTACATAGAGAATGAAATTATATTTCAATATTAAAAAAAAATTATATTGTAAATTTTATTGTGATAATTTTATAAATGTCCATAAATTTAAAATGCTTCTTTTCAGACTAAATAACACTAATAATATTTGTAACACTATGTTCTCACCAAGCAGTTCAATGCAATATATCTAATAATATATATATATATATATATAAATAAAAATTGAAAGATTTTAATCGAAAACTATGTATAACCTATATATATTCTTTTTTTTTTTTTCTTTTTTTTTTTTTTTTTTTTTTTATTATGTAGGTTTTAGACCTTGTAGCTAATCGAGATGGGCGAGGCCGTAAAGTTTGTGAATATCTCATTCATTTCTTTGGGTGGAATAGTAGGTATGACTCTAATTATTTATATTAAAGTCATAACATAAATACATTAAAACTTTCTAGTTTCATATAAATGTTTATTTTAGTTGGGATCGTTATGTCAGAGAAGAATTCATTTTACCATATACTGATGAAAATAGGGAGCTCCAAGCTAAACTTGCTGAAGAAGCTGCATTGACTCTGTAAGTCTCTATTTTTTATTTATTTATTTGTATTCTTGTGTTTTAATTCAAATAATTAATAGTTTTTGATTTCAGAATTAGTATATTATTGCTATAATAGAGCTGCACTCTTCATCACAGCAATAGAAAAGACTTGCACCTATTACGGTCTAATAATTTTGAAAAATGCCATATTTGAATGATGGCAAGGAAAGAGTGGGACAGAGAATAATGGGTCCTTCCTTGATCAGTGATCTCTGAGTATAAAATGAGTTGCATCACGATATCCGAATGCGGAGGATATGATAAAACTTAGGTCAAAAGGTAGGAATAAGTTGTAAAGGACAGTACAAAGATTCTACAGGCCAATGGCATTACACCCTCATTTGAGACATGGGAATGGGTCCTCGGACTTCCTTAATAGAAGCACCTGGAGCCACTTGGAAAATTTATGAAATCGTGGGTCATAGACCAGCAGGCTATCAATTGTAGCATTTTAGACTCTACCAAGATATTTGCAAGAATTTATGAAATAATCTTTGAGTACAGTTCAAAAAAGGTCTAATTTTAATATCTTTGTGGATACCTTGAGTTTAGTATATCAAGAAACTTTAAGAAGGGGATTAAAAGGTAGGCTCTGGATAGTTTGAAGTTTCGGCCACAGTACCCCATACTTGGGAACTGTATATCATAATGAGCATGGCATAAGATTTGTGTAATAGTAATTTATTAGACATAAGCAGATTGCTATGTCTAGCTGAAAGGAGTTCAAGGATGGTAATTGCAACCTTTGCTATTCAATATGTGTGCCCATTGAAGAGGGCAAGAGAGAGCACTTGCCTTCCCCTAGATATTTAAGAAGACGAGCATCAAAGTCAATATTATACATATTATCCTTGAGATTGTCCCACTGATGTCAGTGGTTTGCTCCCTCCTGGGAAAAATTCTATGAGCACCCATGCTTTTCAACAGGTTTTGGAAATGTCCAGAGGTAAAACCCCAAGTTAGTTTGGAATCCAAGTACACTCCATTCAAGGTACTTATAACTAGATTGCCAGGGTAGAGACTTATTGTTAAGTTTAAGATTAGGGGGGAGTCCTCTGACATGGGAATAGCACGACACATTTCGAGTTATTAACCCTCACATGCTAATTAGTGAACCAAGTGGAAAGGGATTCCAAATATTTTTTAAGTATCTCGAGAGTGGCATAGGTGTTGAAGACCCAGACCATCCGACTCGTTCAATGACATGAGCAGCTGTTTGGACGGCCGGAGTGGCATAGGGGTATTGAAGGCCCAGACCACTCGGCGGGTCCAGAGGCTTACAGCAGGTATGAATAGCACAACATTCATACCCCTATGCCATCCTTCCCGGCCACTCAACCTGCTGTAAGCCTCTGGGCCCGCCAAGTGATCTGGGCCTTCAACACCCCTATGTCACTCCGGCCATCCAAACAGCTGCTCATGTCCTTGGGCGAGTCAGACGGTCTGGGTCTTCAACATCTATGGCACTCTCGAGATACTTAAAATAGGGGCATAGGGGTTGTTGATGTTGAAATCCAGACCGTCCGACCTACCAGAAAGGTGTAAGGTAACTGTTTGGACGGTCGGGAAGTGCCACCCAATTTAGACCGGAACCCAGTGGGGGGGGCATCCACAGGGACCGTACCCTCCTTCCCCTACCACCAACCTCTCGGAAGGACTTTCGGACCCACATGTTTAACGTGATCGTACTCCGCATGAACACGGCGGCAGTTTTGGCAGTGGCCGGAATCGAACCCGGGCCTACCGAGTGCAACTCCAGCGCGCTAACCAATGGGCTACCGCGCCCAGGGGCATAGGAGTGTGAATGTTGTGCTATTAGGGCAGTAACATCCACATAAAAGCAAATAAGGATGAGGAGTTCCTTTAAATTAGCATTTATGTAAAGGTTGAACAGTTTGGGTCAGCCTCACCAGGGAGTCTTGTGGGACCTCACTAAAAATGTCTCAAGGGGAAGCATTCTTAGTGGAGTCATAAAAATTAGAAACTTTAACCACGAAATTACAATTTAAGAGATAAGAATGAAATATTTTAATTAGTTGGGGGGGGGGGGGGGGCTGTGTGTAAGCCATGAGTTTGAACAGGAGGCCAGGCAAGTAAACCTTGCCAAAGGCTTTCTGAACATCCAGAAAGACAATCCTGGTTTGGAGATTGAGCAAATGAGCATCATGCATAAGCTCAACAACCCCCGGTTCAGAGAATTGGAAATGCATGGTATGTTTTTTAGACTAGTATTTGGTCATTTTGTATATAATTTATATGGTTTTAAATAGTGTAAATAAGCCTGCAAGAATTTTGAAATTAGTATGCTATTTTAGGGTTGTAATTGTAGGTCCTGTATATTATGGTTGACGTCCTCGTATCCTTTTTGAGTTAATTGTGTTAAGTTTCTAATTGGGTGAAAATTGGTATATACTTTGAGTGTTTTAATTTGTAGAGCAACTGTTCCCTTCTACGCTATGTTTTGTTTTTATTTTAATTCAGTTGGAAGCTCCGACCCTTGGTTTGTTTATTCGGGATCCGTTCTTGTGTTTATATTTTTAGTTTATCTTTGTGTTCTGGCTGGGGATGTTATATCGCTTTTTAGGGATAACCGAGGTATGTGTCCTGTTAGGAGATCCTTGTGTTTAGTATTTATTCGGCATTTATTTAATCATTAGGTGTTCGTTTTCCTTTTGGGTTTCCTGCCACTGGGTTCGATTGATGTATTTAATATCTATAGTTGTTGTGACTGAGCCCAGGAGGCCTGTTTTGGAGTGGGACAGGCTACGTGGAGACAACCTTTTTGTTTTGTTGAGCGGTTTCGGTTTGTTGAAATTTTATTTATCAAAAGAAATTTTTATTTGAATTGGGTTTAGGTTGGTTGTTTAATTGATTTCGTATAGGATTCTCCGTTTTATAATACGGTTTATATTTTTCTTATTTATATTTGAATAATTTATATAATTGGTAATATATTGTGTTTACCTTGATGTTTTTATTTCTCGCAGACTGTGCCGTTGATTGTAGGCCGATTGTAACCGCCTTGGCTCAGCACTTTTTGAAAAAGAAAATAAATATGCTATGCGTGATAGGCGTTGCCGATTTGTCGGTGGCGCAGATTGCCTAGTTGGTCCCGTTGCGGGTGGATCTCTGGTCTGCTGGATGGGGGCTTCGGTCGCCTCTGTTGGCATTCTTCTTCGGGACTAGTGGCGCTTGGCCTCACTCGGCGGGGTGGGGGTCTGCTGTTCCTTTGGTGTCCCAGGCTGTGTGGTGGGGTCGGCGGCTTTGTCTGTCCGGTGGGGCAGGGTTGCTCATTGTCCGAGCTCGTGCTGGGGATCTTGCTTTTTCTCGGCCGTGCGCTAAAACCCTTAATGCCCTTGTCGGCAAGGGGCACAGCTTGGGCCTCGGAAGCTCAACAACCCGTAACAGCTGATGTTGCATGGAATTGCCAAAGTTGTTCAGTGGTTGCAGAACTCATTTAGGTGTTTCATGAGCACATGCTCGAATATTTTGGAGAGGGTAGTGAGTAAAAGATATATCGGAAATTTATGGACTGACTGGTCTAACCCAACTTTAGGAAGGAGCAAAACAATTGCTGTTTTCCAAGTCGGTGGGAAGTAATTATGAAAGAATAAGAAATTAAAAACTTAAGTAATGTAGAGAATAAAGTTCAAAGGAATGTTTTTGAGCATGTTAGTGAAAATTTTATCTTTCCCAGAAGAGAAGACTTATTCTTACAAGTTTTCAAATATAGAGGAAAATATCATAAGGAGTGATATTCCTAAAAATATTGAGTGAAGATGTTGCAATAAATTGTTCTGAAACTGGCACTACTGTAACAACTTCAGGTTTATTAGAGAGTGGTGAGGTTTGAGCTGAATTTTAATACTGTCTGCAATCAGTTCAGCCTTTTGTGGATTAATTAATAACATCCCTGGAATGGTTACCTTCCAGGTTCGGAGTATGAGTTTTCTGCCTACAGATGTCAAGAGCTACACTCTTTTAGTCAACCATGAAACTATATTATCTTCTCATCGGATATAAGAATATACATTTTATAATAACTCATAATATCTCACCACTCAGCATCTCAAGGCTGTGTTTTCCGAAACACAGTTCTCCCCTTTTCCCAAACCCTTTATTTCTCCTGGTGAGTTTTATCTCCTTATTCTGAATTCTGTAACTTGGGGAATTTAAGTTGGGAATTGTCCTATGAACACCTTCTACCCCCATGAACACCTTTTCTATCTTTTTCTGGACTTTGTTTTATGTAAAATTCATTCACTGTAATTCTCCAACCTTTTTTAAATAGGAAATTAAAGGCAACTCAATAGTTGTCCTGGGCATTCATGGAAATACTTTTCTTGAGTCATAATGCACTCTGTTGCAAAAAAATATATGCACCCATAAAAAGTTGAGTCACCAACCAGCACGAAACTCGGCATATGCAAATGTCTTTTTAAGAGTTATGCAAATGATCAAACTGTTAATGCCAATAATGTAGAGCTCATACAGCACACATGAGAACAATACAACATGCAGCATTTAAAGCAACCGGTGTTCTCACTCATGGGCAATCGGAACTGAATTTTCTGCTTTAATACTGCAAGTTGTGTACAAAGATGCCTTTGAGATGTACTCGATGGCACTACGAACATTTGTCAGATTTAGATAGAGGTCGCATCATAGTCCTACGGGTAACTGGTTGGTCCAACAGGTGTATCAGCCACCATCTTCGTCGGAGCGATATCATAGTTGATTGGTGTGGGCCACAGTGGATCAGAGAAGGCATATGCAACTGTTGCCAAGACTCAGGACGGCCCAAAGAGACAACTGTTCACAAGGATTGTGCAGTCAAGAGAGGAGCCATGTCCACATCAATGGTGTCACTATTAACCATTAGAAGGCATTTGTCATCATCCATACATCCTGTATCAAAGAAGATGACTGGCATAAGATGGGATTAGGTGTCAACATCCTTTAGGGGCCTACCACTGATCCCTTTACATAGACAGAGCCATCTGGGCTGTTGCCAAGCTCGGTCAGCCTGGACATTGTCCTATTAGAGGCATGTTATCTTTAGTGATGAATCCCGCATATTTCTCTCAATGTGGATGCTGCTGCATATGTGTGTGGAGAAGGACTAGCCAGAGTTTAGGTCCTGCATTTGTTGTCGAGCAGCATGCGGACATCACATGTGGTGTGACAGTCTTGAGGAGCCATCTTATGGGACAACTAATTTTTTTCTAGTTGTGCTGCAAGCTAATTCGATTGCTTGTTTGTATGTCGAAGATATTCTACAGGACGTTATGATGAAGATATTCTACGCATGGCGTCGATTGTTCTACCTATGCTGTTAAGTTGCCCAGTTTAATTTACCAACAAGACAACGCTCGACCACATATTGCTGATGCTGATGATTGGGTGTGGAGGTGGACTGACCAGCATTCCGATCTCACATTTGTTGTCAAAGTACACACAGCCAGTCATCACACATGATGTGACAGTCTGAGGAGCCATCTCATGGAACAGCCGATCTCCTCTAGTTGTGCTACAAGCTAATCTGATGGCTTGCTTGTATGTCAATGATATTCTGCAGCTGATTGTTCTGCCTATACTGTCAAACTACCCAGGTTCCATTTTCCAACAAGACAATGCAACACACACCACACACGTACTGCACGACCTCACCAACAATGCTTTCGAGAATTTAATTCTCT
Source organism: Amaurobius ferox (assembly GCA_951213105.1). Lineage (NCBI taxonomy): Eukaryota > Metazoa > Arthropoda > Arachnida > Araneae > Amaurobiidae > Amaurobius > Amaurobius ferox. Next base: position 148,320,814 of record OX578137.1, on the reverse strand, counting down.
CCCATAGCAATCCAGGTCCCCAGACCTATCACATAACATGTCTGCTATATGCTCGAATGGCAATTGCAACCTTCTCAAAAGACCGTTGAGTTAGCTGACCAGTTGCAACATTTGTGGAAGAATCTTCCACAGAGGAATATAAACAACTTAATTGACTCTATACTGCACCGAATATTGGCTTGTATAGCTGCCAGGAGATGATTGACCACATACTAATATGTCATCTTCTTGTTGCCACCATTTCTTACTGAAACTCATTTTTGCTCCCAAATTCTAATCATTTGCATATCTCCTCAAACGATACATACAGAGTTTTGCAGCTGTAACTGAATTTCTTAAGGGTGCATATTTTTTTTTTACAAAGTATAGTTCAATGATATGTATTATTTTGTTTGTCTTATATATTTGTTCTTGTTTATGAATTTTTCAAATTGTACAAATATTCTTTCCAAGTTAGTTGTGTTTTTCACATTTAAGTCTAATTAGTTTTAGTCACCCTAAATTTATTTTTAATTTTGAAAATTTATACTTTTAAATTGTTTTGAGCATCATTATAATTTATTGTTGTGTGATATCTCAGACTGACTCGTTCTTGGTTTCATTTTGCACAAGAATACATAAATAATAAACTATGAGCTAAACTACAGAATTAGCTATCATAAAAGATATAAATTAAACTGTTAAATTGCCTAAAAGTTGAAAGTTGAACATACTGCATTTTTATGTTTTTCTAGCATCTATATATGAATGAATGAATGACATGACGGCGGGTGGCTCCAGGAGAGCCCAGCACATCGACCAGAGGTCTATTGTACTACCCCGAAAGATGAAGGTCCTTAAGAAAAGATACCAGTAGCCGAGGCAAAAATAAACAGGCACTTGACAGGAATGTCATACAACTCCTAGGGTTCAATCACATGTCGGCCCATGTGTTCGAACCTATGGGCGGAGAACACCTCACATTCACAAGGAATGTGTAGCATCTATATATACTAATTGCCAAGTGTCCATCTGTCTGTCTGTTATGCTTTTTTTAGGCACTTCCCGAATAGATAGAGACTTGCAATTTGGTACACGGCTCGATCGTTTGATAAAACCCCCTGGAAAAATCAAATTTTTTGAAAACTTTCTCTAGAGGGGGTGATCCACACCAAAAGATCCACACCATTTTAGATTTCCAATATTTTCTACTTAAGGGGATGCCGCACATCAAAATGTTCGAAAAGTGAAATGAAAGGAAAGCATGCTTTGCGATGAGATAGAGACTTCAAATTTGGCGTATGGGTAAATCGTTCGAAAGGAAGAAAGTGTGCAATTTCAGATTTCCAATATTTTCTACTCAAGGGGGTGCCGCACACCAAAATGTTCGATTTGCCGAATAAATGAGAAAAGGCTCCTTTAAAATTTGATACAGGCTTGAAATTTGATATATGGGCTAATCATTTGACGAAAACACTCAAGACGAATATAGTTTTTCAAAAATGTTCATTTAAGGAGGGTGATCCAGAGTAAAATGTTCGAAAAGTGAATTGATAAAAAAGCATGCTTTGGACTGAGATAGAGATATCAAATTTGGTATAAAGGTAGATAGTTTGGAAGGAAGAAAGTGTACAATTTCAGTTTCCCAATATTTTCTATTTTAGAGTGTTCCGCACACCAAAATGCTCGATTTTCGAAATAAAGGAGAAATGCCCCTTTTAAAACGTGATAGAGGCTTGATATTTGGTATATGGGCAAATCATTTGATAGAAAACTCAAGAAGAATAGAGTTTTTCAAAAATGTATATTTAAGGGGATGGGTACTCAAAAGCATGCTTCGCGATGAGAGAGATTTCAAATTTGGTGTACGGGTAAAAAGTTAGAAAGGAAGAAAGTGTGCAATTTCATTTTTCCAACATTTGCTATTGTAGGGAGTGCCACTCACTAAAATATTCAATTTGTCGAACAAATGAAAAACACCTCCTTTACAATGTGATAGAGGCTTAAAATTTAGTATATGGGCTAACCATTTGACAAAAGAAACCAAAGGTGAATACGGTTTGACAAAAATGTTCATTAATGGGGTGTTACACAGAAAAACGTTCAAAAGGTGAAGTGATAGAAAAAATATGCTTCTCAATAGGATAGAGACTTCAAATTTGGTGTACAGGTAGATAGTTTGAAAGGAAGAAAATGTGAAATTTCAGATTTCCAATATTTGCACTTTAAGGGGTGCCGCACACTAATATGTTCGGTTTTCCGAATAAATGAGGCACGCTTCCTTTTAAATGTAATAGATGCTTGATATTTGGTATATGGGCCAATCATCTGATAAAAAACCCAAGACAAACAGAGTTTTTTAAAAATGTTCATTTATGGGTGTGCTTCACAGAAAAATGTTCCAAAGGAGAAATAATAAAATAGGGGTGCCTTGGGATGATATAGACTTTAATGTGGTGTATGGGTCGAAAGCCCAGACCATTCGACTCGTCCTAGGACTTAGAGCAACTAAAAGAATGGCCGGTGTGGTGTATGGGTAGATAATGTGTGTATGGGTAGATAATTCGAAAGGAAGAAATGCGCAAATTAAGTTTTCCAATATTTTTTTCTTTAGGGGGTTCTGCACACCAAAATATTCAATTTTTCGAATAAATGTGAAACACGAATTATTAAAAAATTTACATTATTCAGTGGTTGCTTATTGTGAGACCATTGATTTTCAACAGGTATTCGGCTAGTGTTATAGCTATTTAGTCTAGTTTTTTTTAGAAAGTTGAACTTGAAATAGATGATTTTACATTTTAAACCTTTTGGCAAAATGGATGTCATAGTTTGTTCATATAGTGAATTACAAGAAAGGAATATCTTGAATTTCTCATGCATTGGTAGTAATTTATTTTTAAATTTATATTTTGAAGATATAAAACTTATATAACATCCAGTAGTAAAATCTGGGGTAATTATTAGGTCAAAACTGCTGAATTTATCCCATATTTACATATTGATAAGCTAAAATAAAGTGTGTGTGCATATGATTTTTCATATTACCCTCAAATTGTTCTATTTTTAATGGCCAGCTAGCAGAAAAATTTCCCCACCCTTAATTTACATTGTAAGACAAAAAATACTGCAGCCTAGCCTCAAATAACTATCCACCACTGGTTGTATTTATAACACCTATATAAATAAAATTAAAAATCTGTCTGTATGCACGTTTGGCTGCACTGATTTTCATGAAATTTCATGGATAGTCGTGAAATATTCCCACTTAAAATTCAATCAATGTTTCGGGTTTCTAGGACTAGGGGTTAGAGATATTAATAAAATATGAAGAAATATTCCATAGAGATAGCATTATGCAGATGATATTTTTATCGCCAATTTATTTAAAGAAAAATATATCATGTTGCTTAACAACAGAATAAAATACAATATATTTACACAGTATATTTTTACAATATATTTTATTACATTTTTTTTATTTAAATAATAAAAAAAAATGTATATAAATATAAATTTTATCAGAATTACATTTTTGACTAGATTGTATCATTTAAAGATTATAGGAAAATTATTAGTATTTTCAATTTCTTACATCATCTGTTTTATTTTAGCAAAGACTTTTTCAAACTCATATATTCTGTTTAACCAATTGTTGAAACAGAATAAAAGTAGCACTGATATCTCTTCTAATACCATTTTAGTGCTTTCATTTTGGCATATATTTATCTAATATAATATTTTTTATAAATTTGTGTACAAATGGGACCAGTATATTTTATTCAGATCTGCACGTGAAGATAATTTTGTATAGCAAGAGCAAATATTCTTATACATTTCAGGAGAATTAAATTAGGATAATTAAATTAAATATTTAATAAAATGTTTTAAATAACAATTTTATTTAGTGTACTTTTAAAGATATGCACATAATTGTGAATTTTAATTTTCTTTATATTATATATTCCATATGAAGAACAGGTATACTGCTAATTGATAATGTAACTGCAAACTAAAAGCTTTGTTAAACACAGCATATAAGGTTAAATAAAGGTACAGTAACCCTTCGTTATATCGCACCTCAATATATTCTCTCATTCGAATATATCGCACTTCTGCTATGTCTCCCATTTTTTTTTCTGATTTTTCATTTACATTCTTTTGCTTTCCCAAGACTGGAGTGTTACAACATGAATCGTCGGTAAGGCGGGAGTGAATGAGGGTTTTATTAGTGTACTTTCGCTATTAAATTTTTATTACATATGTTCATAAAAGTATAATTTTTATCATATAGCCTGATATATCGCTCATTCGGATATATCGCGCATTTTGTCATGTCTCCCGGCAAGCGCGATATAACGAGGAGCTACTGTACCATCCAGGTTCAAAGGCTAGCCTTCTTCATCAAGAGAAATGAGACAGATCTCCAGTTGACTTTGTTAGTACAGATACTCCTCATTTTTCTTGCAAAGATAGTTTTTTTTTTTTTTTTTTTTTTTTTTTTTTTTTTTTTTTTTTTTTTTTTAATGTTGAAACCAGTTAATATTGCTACCTTCTATATTCTATACTGTGTCTAACAATTTTTTATTTTGCAGATTTGTTCAGACAATGTAAATTGTTTTATGAATATTATATTTACACTTACTAAGTAGGCAACTTGGTGTGTTGCTGTGTTAGAAAATAGATTTTATTTGTATAGTATTGATTATTCTTTTAATTTGTCTTCATTGTTGTACAAAGGAGTAATAAATTTATTTCTGTTTCTAGAAAAGGCAAGAAAAAACACAAATTGCCTCCTATAATCAAAGAAACTCTTTCCAAAAAGATGTGTTCAAAGAATGATTCAAAAGACACAAAACAGCCTAAAAGCCCACAACATTCAAGCACTGATTCAGAATCATCTGAGGTGTGACTAATATTATTTTTGTACTTATTCATTGTGATAAAGAAAAAATTGTCTTTATTTTCCACATCTGCCGTTTGTACTAATACTGTGTTTTTTTATCAATAAGACTAAATTATAGTTTGATGAATTATGCTCTATTAAATAACATTTTGCCTATAAATTAAAAGCTGGATGTGCAAATGTCATTTATATTTTAAAATGTAATGTATAATACATATTTTTATAGGCTTAAAATACTTTCAACCAGAACTGTTTACTTAACTAAAAGCTGTTCTGAACCATAATGTTACCACTCTTTGATCAAAATATTCTGTTGTTCTGCACTTTACTTAGATTTCAGACACTTATAGGAAAAATTTTTGAATTATCCAAAGGCATCTTTTCAAGTTTTAGGATACAGTGGCATTCCAAGTTCTGTCTCTCAGAAAAGGTCTGACAAAATACATGTTATTCTGAATCAAAGAGAGTCAAAAATTATGTACACAAAAATTTTCAGCATTCCAGTTCATATAAAATTTTTAACTTTAAATTGCCCATCGATTGCCATTATTGATTAATCAAAGAAACTCTTTCCAAAAAGATGTGTTCAAAGAATGATTCAAAAGACACAAAACAGCCTAAAAGCCCACAACATTCAAGCACTGATTTAGAATCATCTGAGGTGTGACTAATATTATTTTTGTACTTATTCATTGTGATGAAGAAAAAATTGTCTTTATTTTCCACATCTGCCGTTTGTAATAATACTGTGTTTTTTTATCAATAAGGCTAAATTATAGTTTGATGAATTATGCTCTATTAAATAACATTTTGCCTATAAATTAAAAGCTGGATATGCAAATGTCATTTATATTTTAAAATGTAATGTATAATACATATTTTTATAGGCTTAAAATACTTTCAACCAGAACTGTTTACTTAACTAAAAGCTGTTCTGAACCATAATGTTACCACTCTTTGATCAAAATATTCTGTTGTTCTGCACTTTACTTAGATTTCAGACACTTATAGGAAAAATTTTTGAATTATCCAAAGGCATCTTTTCAAGTTTTAGGATACAGTGGCATTCCAAGTTCTGTCTCTCAGAAAAGGTCTGACAAAATACATGTTATTCTGAATCAAAGAGAGTCAAAAATTATGTACACAAAAATTTTCAGCATTCCAGTTCATATAAAATTTTTAACTTTAAATTGCCCATCGATTGCCATTATTGATTAATAGCAATAACAACAAAGTCAACTAAATGGCTGTGGTTTCAGTCTTTTGTATATGCAACATCTGTTTTAGTGTAAAATTGTTCTTTAATTATCTTTGGCTTCTAAAATGTGTCTTTAAAATACATACTTAACCGCACCTAGTGTTGAAGACAGTTAAAACACATGCTGCCCATAAAATTCCAGAATTTCTGACTTGAACTTTTGCCCCCAATTTCTCACAATCTGATAAGATACTAGGTGAAATTATCTAATTATCTGCATCTTTTAACTTCTATATTGAGTCAAAATTGCTTTTTTATCATCTTTTCAATATGAAAGTTTATATTTTGAAAACAATGTCTCTAAATATATGTCTTTAGTTATCTATTTATTTTAAATTACTGTTACATTTTTTATGATTAAAATAGAACATTACTTATGTTTTAGGATGAAGTTGAAAGAGAAATTGTTATTGAAATTCCAAATGTATTAAAAACTGTGCTGGAGGAAGATTGCCTGTTAATAACACAGAGAAATAAGGTAATGTTGAAATAATGTGTTTATAAATATATATAACTTTATAAGGGTTATATAATGTTTCTTTGAAAATATAATGATTAAGTTAGTTATAATTTTAGTAAGTAATTGAAGTGCTGCTACAGTTACTTATGAAGAATAAAGTGACTGGGCATTATAGTTACGAGTTATTACATTTTTCAATAAATTAATTAATTTTATTTTGAATACATAATGTTACCTTTTACATTATGCATTCAAAATAACCTGTATTAATGTATATTATAATTATATTTCTATATATATATTTATTAACCTTTTTTCTATCAAATCCATTAGAGTTATCTTATGAAGCTTTATTAAATTTGCAGAACACCTGTATATCCCAACTTATGTAAAATATTAAATTAAATTTTACTCTTAAAATCTTTTGTATTCTCAAGTTGTTTGAGATTTGGGATAAAAATAAGTATTGTGGTTTTAAAATAAAAGTTAACAAGTAAGAAATTAAATATTAAGCTTTACAAATTTAATACTTTTATTCTTACTTCTCGTTTTGAAGACCAAATTTTTTGATTTAAAAAGAGAGAACACCTTGATTTCTGTATCTTCAGATATTTTTATTGGATTTCTATGTTGGAAAATTGATAAATGCGAAATAATTTACATGAAAGAATAGAATGTCAAGCGTATATTAAAAAATTCTTTTTAAATGAGATGAAATGTGGAAAATGCAAAAAATTAAGGTGAAATGCAGAAAATAAGTGTTAACAATGTATGAATAAAAAATATATAGTTTTTTTTAGCAAATGAAGAAGTATTGAAAAGTATCAAGTATTTGAAATATTAAGCTTTACAAATTTAATGCTTTTATTTCCATTTCTCTATTTAAAGGCAAACTCTGTTCATTTAAAAGAGAAAGTCTTGATTTTCGTATCATCAGATATTTTTATTAGATTTCATATGTCCACAAAATAATGCACTCGCAATAGAATTTATATATTAAAAAATTATTAATTTAAAATAAAAGTTAGCAATGTATAAATGAAAAAATATATATATTTTTTTTTTTAGAAGATGAAGTATTGAAAAGTAACAGGTATTTGAAATATTAAGCTTTATAAATTTAATGCTTTTATTTCCACTTCTCTGTTTGAAAGCCCACTCTGTTTATTTAAAAGATAAAGTCTTAATTTTTGTATCGTTATATATTTTTATTGGATTTCCACAAAATAATATACTCGCAATAGAATTTATACATTAAAAAATAATTTAAAATAAAATAGTACATGGAAAATAAAATAAAGGTAAAGTACAGAAAATAAGTTGTATGTAATAAAAAATATTACTTATTTGATATTACAAGAAAAGTAACTGTTACTTTAACTCAGTTGTTACTCAATTCTGAACTTAATGTTTTAAATCAATTTATGTTCAATTAATCAGTTTAAGCAACATAACAATAATAATTTTATTGTGCTTGGGAATTTTTCCAAATTATATGGGCTTGCAGTCTAATAGAGTATTTGCACATTAATGTACAATCCTATCCACTGTCCAGATATAGGTAGAGGACTTCTGATTTTTTTTTATCCTACCTCACCATTTATACTATACTCCTCTAGATATCAGCCAAGAATTAGCCTTTTTAGAATTTTTTTCTGCACACGTGGCAAAAATTTCTTAGTGTTTCAACTTTGGCATACATGCCACATACTTTCCTTGCGTATTTTAGAACCTAAAATTTTGGCTGATAGATTCGACCAATACCCTTTGGTCACTGTATCCAGAAAAAGTCAGCTTAACTGTTGTTATTGTGACATCTCAAGTTTTTATGAGGGAAAAAATGATATTGTCTAACAATTAAATTTAAGACAGAAAATGTATCTATCACCAAAATATCTACCTGTTTTCACAATTCTTATTTTAGCTATTTAGAGTAAAAGAGTATTATTCTTGGATATAACTCTATCAAAAACTTACCTTAAATGATACTGAATTTAAATTAATATCTTCACTCAAAATCTTGAATAATTGCTGATAGTTATGCCCCCCCCCCCCCCCCCATGTTAGATAATAATATGAACGAACTTTACAATCTTTATAGAAGAGGACTAGCTCAGCCAAATTTTTACTGAAAAGTTAATATTTTTTCCTTATAAATACATATAACTGCTTCATAGAAAAAATTTCTGCTTTTTGCAGTTTGTGCGATTGCCCTGTGAAACCAATGTGATAGCTATTTTGGAATCATATGTAAAGCATTATGCTTCAACTTTACTCTGTGCTTCGCCTCCAAAAAATATAAAAAATGGACAAAAGTTGATGCCTGATGATGTTAAAAATAAGTAAGTTTTTTGTCTCAAATTGTAATCCTTATAATATTTAATATTCTTCTCTTTTTTATTTTATTATGTTCTGTATGTTTATTAAAAAAAAAAAATTATTGTAATTTAATTAAGAAAACTGTGGCACATAAAACAACAAATAAGTTATTGAATTGAAAGCTCTTTGTCTCTATATAAGCCATCAGAAGAGAAAATTTTGATCAATTAATGTGTGTTTAAATGCATTATAAATATCTGAATGGCAACATGCAAAATTTTTTATTAAGAATATTAAGAGATGGCAGACAATTTATCCGGGTAAAGTTTAGAATGCAATTTTACTTCAAATGAAATACTTAAGTTAATGTATTAAATAAATGTTCTGTATTAATTTTAGCATTGTGTGTCATTGGATATTTAGATAATTGTTGATTTGATTTTATGGGTGTTCTTTCACTAATCTTGCTATTTATATTTCACATTTATTATTTCTTTGGGGCAATTTATATTTACTTTATACAAGTATCATTGCACAGATCAAGTATTGTTTTACTGAAAAAATTTGAATTTGCTAGTTTAATTTAAATACATGTAACCTCTTGAAGATGTATCAAATATTTTTGAAATGATGTTTATCTATGGTATTTGTAGAGTAGATACAATAAGACAAGAACTAATACACAGAACAGAAAATGTAATATTTCAGTAGAATATGTAAAATACTAAAACTGTATATGATTAAGGAAAACTTGAGCAACGTATATAAACACAAATAATACAATAATGCAGCATATAACTGTTTCGAGAATAAGATAGATCCCCTTTGTCAAAAGAACCAATAAACTTGAAATCTAAAAGAAGAATGGGCACAAAAAGAAAAAGCAGAGGGGGTTATGTACCCAAAATCTGGATTAAAAGAGAGCCAATCAGAAAGCAGCATGAAGAACAGTCTAGCCAATCTGAAATGAGAAGTTTAACACACAAGATTGGCATGCACCAAAACACAACAGGAATATCCCGACAAGTCAAGTCCAAACAAGAATAAATGAGATCCAACAAGGCAAAAAATAGGTTAAACAGACACATAAGAGCCCCAAAGATATAGAACAGAAAAAGTGGAAAGTTTTCCAGAGCATTCCACCAGACTGCAAACAAAAATGGAGTACTGGAAAAGTCATTAACTAAATTACAAAAAATTTTCTGGATGTGGAAGGCTTAAAGAAGTAAAGATCATAGATTGGCATGCATTTTTGTATGATCCTTGCTGAAAGAAACTTAAAACGGTAGTCAAATTGATAGCAATGTTGAGCAATTGAAGATTTGTTAAAATCCTGTTTTTTTTACATAGTTTTTATGTTCCTTAATACAAAATTTTAAAGCATGTTTAGTTTGACCAATATAACAAAAACAACACTAGCAAGAAATACTGTAAATACCCCCAACTATTAAGAAATTTCTAAAGGATCTTTGAGATTAGAAAATCTGAGTTCATTAGATGGTTTAAACGCAATATTGAATTTGAATTTTTGAAGGATTTTAGCTGATACGAAGGATTTTATTTCTGATTTTTGGGGAAAATGGTAAAATGATATAGTGTTACTGAAATCTTTTTCAGAAATTAGTTTGGAGGAAGGTTTAGAAAATTTTTGAATTGCGCAATAAACCATGCTGGGAGAAAACTCATTATCAACAGCAACTGCTTTTAAATAATGGATCTCAGAATTGAGCGAATCCATAGTAGAGCAAGCATTCAAAGCACAATGGATAAACTTATTGAAAGCAGCAATTTTCTGGTTAGAAAGATGGCAGGAATTTTTATGTGGAGATAGAGAGACCAAAAAAAATTTACAATAGACCGTAGTGAGAAATTCATCATTACTGATGACAAAGACATCCAAAAATGCAAGATGATTATTCTTTTCCATTTTATAGGTAAACTGAATGCAAGGATCAATGGAATTCAAAATATCCAAAACTCATCAATATTTATTAGAAGTGTGATCCAAAAAAGCAAAACTGTCATCAACATAAAAAGTATAAAAAACAAACTGGATAATTTCAAAAAGGCAAATAATTGCTATTTATTTCATAAAATCCACTTCTATTGTGAATTAAGCAATTATTTTTCCAGGGTCATTCAAAATTTATTCTGGGAGCTTTCTTTCATGTCACAATGAATATAACTTTTGCTTGTGAGAATACATTTTCTTTGTACTTCTTTGGCAGCAAGTGGTAACATTAGAAACACTAGTTCTTCTAACCAGATAATTAGTAAGCCATAAAATGCTTGAAAAAATTCTAGTCGCCTAATTTTCATATGTTTGCTATCAAGGAAGTACAAAGAGTTTGTGTATCCTTCATGTGTTTGTTCAGTGTAATTTTTTATTTCAACATTTACACAACTATAATTATAGCATCTACAGTTAATCCTTTATATACTGCCATTATGTGTTCCTGATTATTTGGGTGTTATATATATATATATAGAGAGAGAGAGAGAGCGTGGAGTGGAGTGGGGGGTATATTGAGATTTTATTTTTATAATATTAAAATTTTACTTATATTTTATTTAAAGTTTAGTTTACAGCTCACAGAATTGTATAGCTGTATGGAATTATTTGTAAATAAAACATAATTTGTACATAGTTGAAAGTAAAAATTTTTACTTTGCTTATTTTTCAGTGAAATGGGTTGAAATATACTGTCAGCTTTTTTTATTATTGTATACATGAAATCTGCAAATTTCTACTTTCATAACTATAATGCCATATAGTACAGTAAAATTTTACCATATAAATAGCTTAAAAATACAACATAAGCAAACATTAACAACTGATAGTTAAACTGAGTGCAATTGCAAAAGATGACTGCTATTCTGATAACTTACCGCTGAGGCAATAGATTCCAATGTTTAAAATATTTTGGTTTGTAGTCACTTTAGCCCAAATAGTGCAAAGAAAAATTTCTGGTATTAAATCCTATTATGAAATACTTAAAAATATACACCTTCTTTTACATATCTAGGGGCTCCGTTCCTGCTCGTTATGCTTGCCAACCCCTGTAACTCGCTTCACGAATAGGGAAGATTCAGCTCCTGTTCACTGAGATTGCTTCGCGAGCACTTTCATGCCACCTGCTATGCTGGCATAATGTGTCCGTTGGAGACCGTCACTTGCTAACTAACCTTCACCAATCTTGGAGTTCACTTCATAAGCTCTTTAAATTTGGTTAGCTTGCACGACTGCCTACACACCCTATGCTTACTGATGCTTGCAAAACCCTAAACCTCCACCCTCCATTCGTTGCCACTCATTAATCAGAGCTTGCCGCAAGCTTGATATACTCATTGGGGCTTCTTCCCCTTATTGGCTGACTTTCACCAACTCTTAACTCACTTCGCAAACAATTTAACCAAGCTCAGCCCCTAGCTTGCTACCCTCACCAACCCTGAAACTTACTTTGTGAGTTAGAAGGCTTTGTCTCCTTGCCTGTATTGTTAACTCTTTCATGTCACCTACTATTAAGAAGGATTGCTTACTGTATTATGAAACAAGAAAGATCAATCATGCTTAAAGCATTGATTATGAAACACTTTCCAACTTCAATACAATTTTATTTAAACAAGTCTAAAATGCAATACATTCCTCGGTAATATTTTAAAACTTATCACAATACTACATTAATTTATTATATTTGAAAACTTAAACCTTCATTGAAAAAAATGAACTTCATTCAAATGACGGCATTGAAATATAAATTGCTTGGTTTAAGCATCTCTAAAATGCGATACATTTCTCGGTAATATTTTTAAAACTATCATACTACTACGATAATTTATTATATTTGAAAACTTCATCGAAAACAACTGAAATTCATTCAAATGACATCATAGAAAAAATAACACGCCTGGATCTCTCTATGAAAACAGCATTTCATTCATAACTTTTCCCATTCATTTCATTCATCACAATACTATAACAATTTATTTTATTTAAAAATTAAGACCATAGAGCTACAAGTAATTAAACTCTATGCTTAAAACTTCATCAAAAAAATCGTCCTTCTCTTTGTAAAATCAATGAATATTTCATTCATATCAGCTATGTAGACTCCATGGGCTAAATAATTTTGTGTTAAAAAAATACAGCAATTCTAATACAACTCATTCTACATATTTTGCTGTTTACATTTTACATAAGTGAAAAATAGGCTTCGTTGTAGAAATAATCAAATTTTGATGAGCATTTAAACTCAAATATATTGTAATTGCGTTGTTTCAGTATGTAGATGCACAGAATTTAAGCAAAAATAAAGTGGTTTTAGGAAGGATACAACACTCAATATAAATTAAAAAGAACTTAAAAAATCACGATTTTGAGACAAGATGGATGCCATATATCATTTTGATGTGGGTCATGTGATCTTTTCATATCATGGTCACGTGATCGCTTCATGTAAGAGGTATAATTATTATTTTAATTTTTATTTAAAAAACTACTGAGTATATTTCGCTGAATTTTTTTTTTTTATATATTTTATGGGACAATTTGAATATTACCTAAAATTTTCAAAGCAATTTGTGAATTTTAAATCCACTTAAAAAATGTTTGAAAAATTAGGTCCCATAGGGCTCAATGTATTTCATTTTTTCAACCCGGGTTCAATCCAAATCTAATTGGATGATATTATTCATTTATATTCCCATAGGTCCTACAGACCGTCTGAACAACATACTAAAATTTCATTTTGATTAAGTCATTTTTATGGCAGTTATCGTAGTAACAGACAGACAGAATGAACAAAGTCATAAACACTTTTCAACTTTGTTCTAAAGTGTTAAAAATGACAAAATTTCATAGCTGTACTTTTTGCCATTTGTTCTTAATACAGTGGCAGAATATTGTATTATGTTTTCAATATAGAGTTATTTACAACAATAAAACATACAATTGCTATGCAATATAGCAATTAAATCATAGTGTTCATGACAACGATGGTTGTGAAATGCTCTGTTTGTTTGTAAGAATAAATGATAAGGCATATGATTGTCAGAACTTCGCAATGTCCCAATATTGTGGTCATGTTTAGAAATAAATATCTATACTTGTAATATTTTAATGCTTAAATAACTCAGCCCTTGGCTAGTTTGTAATGTTTCTGCCAGAAACTAATCAGAGAGAAGAAGCTGGCAATCGTCTCGACCAATTAAATCTTCGCCCACAAAAAAGAAAATATTTCACTTCTGAAGTGCATAAAAAATAAAATAACTCATTAACTAACACATCAAAATTTTAAAAAAGGGCTCCATCCTTCAAAAATTCAACTATGCAGATACATGCCAACAAAAATTTGGGATCTTGCTATTGGTAGCCTATCCAGGAATCAAACTCGCAGCTCAGATACTCTTTCTTTGACTTAACATTAAATATTTCCATAACTAAATATTTCCTAAACTAAATTTTAAATCGAAAAATGGTTTATATCAGTGTTATTCTCTTAATATTTATCTACAAATGTACCAAATTTCATATTTTTGTGTGTAGATTTTATGGTATGTGACAGAGAAACTTGAGGAATGCGAAATTTGTCAAACAGCAACTGCAGTGGCATCAGCTACTTTTTTTTTAATATAGAATGATAATAGAGTACTTAAACAGGTGATCTTCATATGCCTTGGTTGTATACTAAGTGTATCCTAAGCAAAAGGATATGTTTGGACACCACATATAAAACATGGCAGATCGCAAGGATGACGATGTAAAAGGAACTCCCAATTTAATATAGAGAATATTTATTCTACCAGCAATGTTGGGGATTAACAAGAGTCACAGAATATAAAAGTGTGTTATATATAGAATAATTTGCTTACATAGATTATTTTGCATTGTAAACATATGAGACAATAAACCTTTAAGAAAACTCTAAAATTTGGATTTTCATTCAGTTTTTTAAACCAACGAAATGTTTTAATGGCCAAAATGGCATTTAAGTATAGACACTCAATTTTGAATTTTTCATCTAATTTAATTCTGCAATAAATGCATATATAATATATATATATATATATATATATATAGAATGTTTCTTTCATACGAAGCATACAAAAGGAATAAGGATAGTTCATAAATGAAAAGTTAGATAAACTAAACAGCGTAGTATAAGAATGTGAATGACAATGCTTTTGTTTTCTTATTTGCATTCCTCATTTTTGAAATTTGTTGATTGTCTTTATCTTTATGACCTGCATTACTCTTTATTATTTCCTCTTTATGTCTTAATTTCTTTTATTTCTTTGTATTTTGTAGAAAATTTTGGAATAGTGTATTATGAGTTACTACATACATTCTAACTTTGGATTTACTAATTTATATTTATATATATATATATATGGTGATGTTAATATTACTTGAATTGTATTTTTTTATTTTTACATAATTCTTATTATTACATTTCAAATATATATATATATATATATATATAAATGTCTATTTCTAAGTAGAGTTTGTTTTTATAGGTTAAATCTTTGCAAAGAAGCAATGGATGGTTTGCGAGTATTTTTTGACTTCACTTTGCCCCATCTACTTCTGTATCGACAAGAGAAGAAACAATTTTACACAATTGGTACCACTTGTGCTCCAATTTGTAATCCTGAGAGGTATCTATATTTTAAACACAGACTGTTTTTTGTCATTCAATTCTGGGAATCTATCGAATTGCTTTTTAAAAAAAAGTTTATTTGACAGCTGATACTTTCTAAATGAATCAAAGCATATCGAATTTTTCCCTAAAACACTACATTTTAAATAGAATGGTTTAAAAATTTGATAATTATATAATGAACATACTACATATAAGACTGTATATGCTATACAGGGTGTCCCAAAAAGATTGAAATGCGCTTTAATTCTTTACCTGTTGGAGATAAGTGGACAATGTAACTTGCAAAAATGTTGAAAGTAAGGTAGGAAATAAGACTACGTTAATGAAATAGTCCTCCCATTTATTTTCAAAAAGTTACACTTTTTTAATTTTTATACGAACCCCTTAGACAAATTTGGTCAATCCGAAAATTTTTATTTTTAATGCAACAAGATCATTAAAAGAACTGCATATCTGTATCTTTAAATTGATCGAGTTATATTTAATTAAAAATTGAACATTGTGAATGGAGACCATATATCAAATTAGAAATGTAAATTTGTGCCATATCACAAAAAAGATAAAACTTGATGATAATACATAGGAGACATTTTTGCGAATTCCGCATAGGCTCACGATGCAATCACGGATTCTTAAGTAGTTTTCAATAACTAAGTATTTTTTCAGTAATTAAGTACTTTTTTCTTATTTAAACAATTTCGATCGTCAATTTGTTTATGATTCCTATTTTCACTGATGAAACACCCTTTCGCATGGCCGACCATCCAAATGGTTGCTCTTAGTCCTCGAACGAGTCGGATGGTCTGGGCTTTCGACCCTTTCGCATGGTATGTATAAAGTGGCATAAGTGAGATTTTTTTCTTTATCATAATTCAGTTGATTTTAAAGATACAGATATGCGGGATTTTTTAATGATCTTGTTGCATTAAAAATAAAAATTTTCTGATTTACCAAATTGGTCTAAGGGGGTCGTATAAAAATTTAAAAAGTGTAACTTTTTGAAAATTAATGGGAGGACTATTTCATTAATGTAATCTTATTTCCTACCTTACTTTCAACATTTTTACAATTTACATTGCCCACTTATCTCCAACACGTAAAGAATTAAAGCGTGTTTCAATCTTTTTGGGACACCCTGTATATTACGTGTATACTATGATGTGCCTAGCATACTTGGATATTCTTCAAATCTGAAGGTTGCAAGTTTGTTACAAATTAAAGCATTTTATTACTTTGTGTTCAAATAGTTTAATTCTGAAAACTACTTTACCCTTCATGAAATATATCCAAATGTTTTAATTTTTTTTTTCTTTTACATTTGCTTCTTGTATTTAACTTTTTTGATTTTTATTTATGGAATTTCCCCTAAGATTAGATATTGTGCATAAATTTCCTATTGTTTTAAGATAAATTATTTTGCTTTTACTTAATAATAATGGATTATATTTGCTTTTGTATAATTAATAAAGGTTGTAAGCGTTAATGTTATAGAATAATTGAATTACATTATAATATTTTTATTGCAATGATTTTCAATAGGTGGTGCAACTAATATTATATTTTTTGTTCTTAGATTTATACATGATGCTTTATATCCCTATTCAGTCGTGTATTAGAAGATATTTGGAGCCGGGGAATATTCTCCTTGCTGGGAGGGTTTAAAGGATATTCATCTTGCTGAGAGAATTTTCATCTTAATTTAACAAAAAAATGGCAACTTATAATGCTATCTTGGAATTTTTTCTGTACTCTCGAAGCAAAAAACCTATCTCTGCCCTATATTATGATACCCTGTCATATGATGGGCTTAAACCAGCTATTTTAATTTTATTTTTGTATAAATGATTAGTTTTTAGTGTGTACAGATAGATGTTTATTTTATTTCTCCAAAATCAAAATACACTTGCTTGTCAGGGAAGTCATGTGTTAAATGATTTAGAATTTCAGTTTTTAAATTGGATCAATCTTTTGTTACTAGATGCTCTTACTCTTTGTTTATGTAAACATTAAAATGTACTCTATCAATAGCCTCAAAATGGAACCCGATGAAGATGATACATTTGAAATAAAAACTGAAGTTGTGGAAAGCATTCTAAAAGAATGTGAAGCAATGGGACAGGAAAGCGATTTGGAGTTACCCAAGATTGATATTGAAACCCCTACACCGAACCGAAGTCCACGGTGCAGGCTGAGTCTGCGCAATCAGAGCAACAGATCAAGTCACACTGACACTGAGACCACAGTGAGCAGTGAAACGAATGTGAAGAATGTCGGCTCTAAGCAGTTAAATCAAACACCAAAGCAAAAGACATCAAAGAGAACAAGTATGTTTTATTTGTACATTATTTAAAAAACATTAATTTAAATATTTTATGTAATGTTTATAATTTATAAAGGAAAACATATATTTTGTTCTCTTAGATTGTGTTATTTTATTTATTGAACACCTCCAAAGTAAATATTAGAGAGAAGTAAAATATTAAATTTGCTAAAAAAGGTATAATTTTATTTATTTTAATTTGAATAGAAAGTTGGCCAGTGCTGCAGGAGAATTCTGTTCAAAAATGAAACATTTGATGTATTTGCTTAATCATATTTCCTTGATTTCACATGCTGGATAAGTAATACTTTTACTGAAGTATTTTTATTTTAAAAGGATTAAAGTTTTCATAGTATTTTTAATGTGTATACCTCAAAAACAGAAAATAACCTTATCATTTACTAAATTATTCCTTATTATTTATTTAACCTTATTCCAGGTGAATTAATCGAACTCTACAGTATCTGCATAGCAATGTTTCAATAAAATTTTATTTTAAAATTGAAATTTTAAAAAAATGAAAAAAGTGGATTCTAAACAACACTTGAAACTTCTCAAGAGTGACCATCCTTACAATAGACATTGATTTGACTAATAAACGCATTTCAAATAAGCTCTAAATCACTTGTATCCTTCCCCATTTTCCTCAAATGTGTATGCAAACATTCGTACACTGCAGCCATTTTTTTTTCCATTTCTTTCATGTATAATGGAAAACACTCTGAAACTTTCAGTGAGGGTAAAACATCTAAGCTGTCTTTTAAAAACTGGCATCTGTGAAACTGCAAATTATTGGGTATTTAATGCTGGTGAACATCAGATTACTGTTAATGCCACATTAAATTTTACTGCATCGATGATTTGAACAGTTTTAAAAAGTGCAGACAAGATAACAGCCTTTACAACAACAGCCTTAAAGTTACTAATTAATGATACTAGACATTTTTTATTAAGGTTTATTATTCTGAATTATTTTGTGTTTGTCATTTGCAAGAAATATTATTTATTCAAAATAATATATAAATACTCCATCTCAGAGAAAACACATCCTCAGCTTAAAGGAGGGCCTGTCTTTAATAGTAACCCAACAAAATCTGAACTATGCCAGCCCAAGTACACCACGGCCATACATGAGAAACAGGAACCAGCAGACATCAACTCCCGCTGACCCTCCCATCCACTCCTAATATCTACAGACAAATGCATGCCATACACTCCTCCCATTCAATATTACTATTTCTTATACAACTTCCTATCAAAACATACATACTATATCAAACCCTAACACAACACAATGAATTTACATCCTGCTGGACCCTCTAACAAATGAATTTATCAAGTTTAATACCTCAAACATTTTATGACACATTTTCAAGTTTTGGTCGCCATGGAAGAAAAGGGACTAACTCTCTCTAACTTTATGGGTCATACAATTCAGCTCCAGTCTATCTATAAACAAAGTTTACATTAATTGCATTGTTTGAAATGTGAATTCGGAAATGTCTCTCTAACTCCATGGTTTCAATATTCATATTCTGAATTTTAAAACAATTTCAATAATAGCAAAAGAGACAGAAGTTCAAGTCTTCTGTTTATTTGAAACATGTTAAGCGTTTAAGTGGTATGCTTTTTCCTTTAATTTAATATATGTATGTTTTTTTTTAATATATATAATGTATGCTGAACACTTCAACTATATTTTAGTATTAGAAATTGTACCTGGCATTTCCTGGGATATTAGATAAACGTAGGTGTGTGTATGTACAGCTTTTTTTTTAAATAGGCATGCAGTAGTTAAATGCTCTTTGTTTTTCAAGAATTCATTGTAAATTCTGGTGAGTGAAAATCATAGAATGCTTTAATTCATATGCCCACTTATAGTAACCACAACTAGATTTCCCGCGGCAGACAACACAGACATTGTCCTTTATTTTTATAGATAGAAGGTAGATTGTCTTCAACACACGAAAAGTATATATTTTTAATCATATCAATCTTCCTGATGGTGTTAAGATGAAAACTCTGTAATAATATGCTTGGTCACTAAGTAACTAATTTGTGTGAAAATTGTGATAAATCTTGCTAAAACATAAAATAACTAAAAAAAAAATATTTTAAATCTCGCTGAGGCACATTGTTCCAGGTTCTGAAGTACCTGTGTACCAAATTTCATGGCTGTACGATACTTGATTTTTCATTATAAACAACACTGACACTTTCCTTTATTTCTGGCTATTAAACTGCTGCTTGTACCCCAGGGTGAACCGAATGATCTGGGTTTTCGACCTTCCTTTATTATTATAGATTATCTAAAAGAAATGCTATATTGCAATCTGTATATACATGTGGATTAATATATAGTTCTCTTTTATATATATACCGTTAAACTTTATGTTAAATAGGTATAAAAATTAAATTGCATGAATTTCTATGCAGGGACTCTATCAAAGAGCAGTACTTCTACCAGGATTTTACGTTCCAGTGATAAACAAAAACAGCAAGATGTGAAAGATGTGAATGAGGATCCCTCCTCAACTGTCAATTTAACTGCTACTGAAAGTAACCTAGGATCACCTGTAAGTTCAGATTACACACCAGAACCAACCAGTCCTTTGCGTATAACTCGAAAGTCCGGACAAAGTGCGACTCATCTCGCAACCCAGCATCAAGCATCGCCATCACCCATTTCATTTCAAAGTGCACCAAACTCTCCAACATCTACCATTCCAAACATTGAATGTCTGTTGCCACCATCTGTGTCATCCAATTATTTCAGCTCATCAAGCTCATCTACACATTCATCTACTCTTTCTAATGTTCTCTTACAAACTCAGCAATACCAACAGATGTACAATTGTAGTTTACTCCAAGAAGTGTTATCATGGCATATGATTCCACAGTATTTGTATGAGCAAATGCCAGCTGCACCATCTTTGATATATGGGGCTCATCATATGTTGCGTCTGTTTGGTAAGTTAAAAAGTTTTTTTTTAATATTTAAATATATAATAGTTATGTTTTTGATTTTAGGTAAGTTTTCACTTCTTGCAGTATTTATCTCAATTGAAATTATTAGGTAGTGTACCCAATTTTACTAAAAGTTTGAAGATTTTGTCATTGAACTCTTATATAAAAAGTACTTTCTGTCTCATATTTACTTTGGTTTGGGGGGGGGGGGGGGTCAAACTAGAATTCTGCCATAATATTGACTATAAATACAAATCCGTCTAAAGAAATTGAGGTTGTTGTTGATGATGTTGAAACCCAGACCGTCCGACCTACCAGAAAGGTGTAAGGTAACTGTTTGGACGGTCGGGAAGTGCCACCCAATTTAGACCGGAACCCAGTGGGGGAGGCATCCACAGGGACCGTACCCTCCTTCCCCTACCACCAACCTCTCGGAAGGACTTTCGGACCCACATGTTTAACGTGATCGTACTCCGCATGAACACGGCGGCAGTTTTGGCAGTGGCTGGAATCGAACCCGGGCCTACTGAGTGCAACTCCAGCGCGCTAACCAATGGGCTACCACGCCCCAAAGAAATTGAGGTGAAAAATCTCTGCATTCCAGATTATTTCAATCACCGAATGTAATGAAAATTTATAATTTGTCATTGGTACATTTTTCTAAAGTACATGATATTAAATACAAAGTTGTAGCAACATATTTCTTATTTTAATTTGGTCACAAACAAATTATTTTTTTCTAATAATTGATAGCATAACTCATTATTTTATTTATTTCAACTTATATATGTGTCTATCAAGTATTATTATTTTCGTGTAAAGTATCATTAAAAATGTTTCTTTAAATATATTAAACTTCAAAAGTCTTAACTATTTTTCAGCACCCTAAATTTTAACAAATCAGCAATTTTTAGTATTATATCTATAATAATAAAAGATGTCTGTCTGTCTATTTGTCAGGTACATGAAATTTGATATTGAGATATTTTAACTTCTGAAAGGAAATGCCTCATCGATTTTTTTTAAATTTGAATTATTTTAAAAATAAATATTTTAATTAAATTTGGTCCTATTTCAATACATAAAAGGATTCTAGCGAATTTTGATCAGTAGCACAATCTATTGCAGATTGCTAAGACTATTTTTGAATTTTATGTACAGTGTAAAAGGGACATAATTGGCCCTTTTAACTTCAGACCATCGATAAAGACAAAACTTTATTGATAAGGACAAAAGTTAAATCAGACATGTCTGGCCCACTGAGAAATCTTCAGCAATTCTGTTGGCAGTATTCAGGCCTGACTTTCACTCCTAGGATAGACTCAGCAACTTTTTTGACTGCTTTAAATTTTGCTGGTGGTGCCATCTGTAGCATTAAAATGTGAGAAAACATTTTTAACTTACTTTGAAAATAAATGTTTATTGTGTCGTCTTTGTAAAGTAAATTCCCTACTGTAAACAAAAACTAATATTTCTTTTCTTTTGACATCATATTGGGGGTTTTAAGGAAGAGGACTGGTACCTGAATAAAAAAAAAATATCAAAATGAGAAACTAATGAGAAGAGACCCATACTCAGGATTTTACTAAAACCTACAAAAATTTGATTATTTAAAATTTACTTTGTAACCGATGTTGCTCATAATTTATGGCAGGTATTCATTTATCTAATATCAGAACTTCTGTTTTTGAAACACTTAATGAATGAATTCATTGAATCTCTGCTCTAAATCCTAAATAATGTTTTGATGCATTTTATAGTAAATTATAAAAACCTGCCTAAATTTTCTTACTAATCTATTTTTCTTTATTTCAGTTTTTTTTTTAAACAAAAATATTGGAAAATGTTAGGTACAGACATGATATATGTTGTTTAGTTATGGGCAAATCAATAATACAATTGCATATATATAAATATACTGATTACAATAGCTTTACTGTCCACTTACTGTATATCATTACAATAGCTTTTGATATTCATTGTATTAACGATTTTCTTCAATTTGTGAATATAATTTTTATTTATTTATTTATTTATTTAATTGTGTATGTGTGTGTGAATTTCTTTTAATTTTAGAAAAATTATAAGAGGTGATTATGTTAAAAGAAATTCAACGAATTATATTTTTGTAAAAATATATTGATGAAAAACTTGTATCCTGTTCTTAGAATTTTGAAAATGGTAGAAGTGTTTTTAAAAAATATGTTAAAAAAAGCTTGATTAAATACAGATATTTTTTCTCTAACTCAATTGATTAATTTCTGTGTATAACAGTTATATGTATTAATATTAATTACGTAATTTAGAGATCATTATATTTTCAATTACGTATTTATTCAGATCATATGCTCAGTTGCATTTAATATGAATAAATGGAATTGTACTCTATTTGCATTCAATAATGTTGCAATTAATTTACTTTCAATCTGTTTTATAATTACCATGTATACTTAATTTTTCAGTAGTTTCTTAAAATAGACATTCTAAATAAGTCTCTAGTTTAATTATGTTACACCTTTAAAATTATAAAATGCAAGATCCGAAGAAAATCTTGTTCAGAATAATGATGATGTCGATATGATACAATGAAAAATGATATTGAAACAGTATCAATACAGTACTAAATGATATGCATTAGATATCAATACACTGTGTCATTGTGCTAATCATTAATGCTGTTTCATTATAAATCAATGACTATTGCACCATTCAAATAGTATTAAACTATTTGAACAAAAAATTCAATGATTTTCATGAAATGTAATCACACATTGTATTTTATATTGTGAGAATATTAGTCTTTTCAAAATTCTTAATACATATGTCACTCAATAACACAGGTTTATTTAAAACCTAATATTCATATTTATCAATTGATATTACATTTTTAGTGTATGTTAAACCAAATATTAAACTTACTTTTATAATTAGCTTTAAATTTGTAATATATAGAATAGAATAAGTATTATAAGAATTATTTTGATAACGTGTTCACTTTAAAATTCACCATAATTATAAAATTCTTTAATAGCAAACACATTTTCTGTAATAACTTTTCAAACTTATTACTAAAAGCTCTTTATATGCATATATATTTGCAGTAAAACTTCCAAACTTAATATCTAAAATGAGTATCAAGCAAAGAAAATTGGAACTGCTTCTCCATATATTGGAAAACTTTTTGTTGTAAGTATATATTTCATGATTTATAAAATTAAAATATAATTTTTATCATTTACACTTTGTTTTCTTTAACTGAATTGCAATTGACTCTGTTTATAACAAACAACAAATTAATACCTAAAATGAAATATATTGAACAATTTTATGTTCTATGAAATATGTTGTTTTTACTTCAATTTAGAATGATTTTTTACTTTCCCTGCAATACATGGTAATGTATAGGGAAAGTATTGGAATCATGCCGAAAATCACAACTCGAGTTTTCGACGGATCTACACGTTTCGAGACCCCTAGAATACGAAAAAACCATTTTTAGCGTGACGTCTGTGCGTGTGTCTGTCTGTCTGTCTGTCTGTCTGTCTGTCTGTGCAGATTTTGTATCCACTGTAACTAAAAAACTAATCGACCGAATTTCACAAAATTTGGTAGGTAAGTCACTTGTGGCCGGGGCTAGTGCTGATTAGTTTTGGGTACGATTCGGAATAAAAGAACCCGCCTTTTTTTGCGAAATGGCCCGCAAAAGCTTGTATCCACTCTAGCTGAAAAACTAATGAACCGAATTTCACAAAATTCGGTAGATGAGTCACGTATAGGTCACTCTGGTGCTGATTAGATTTTGGTACGAT
Organism: Amaurobius ferox; assembly: GCA_951213105.1. Classification (NCBI taxonomy): domain Eukaryota; kingdom Metazoa; phylum Arthropoda; class Arachnida; order Araneae; family Amaurobiidae; genus Amaurobius; species Amaurobius ferox. The sequence continues at coordinate 148,296,134 of OX578137.1, read as the reverse complement.
TCGGAAAAAAATAACCTGCCTTTTTTTTGCAAAACGGCCCGCAAAAATCTTCAAAATCTAAACTAAAGAACTTGGTATACTTAGATATATCCATTAAATGCTCGTTTAATACGTAATGTTTAACGACGAAAAGAATAAGACCAACCCCATTACACTAGGACTAGCCGTTCTCGAGATATTTTAGTTTTTCGTACTTTCCCTACGCCACCTTTGAAAATAAGCCCGGTTACCGAATGAGAACGAAATTTGAATTAAAAGTGAATTACATTTAATTGAAATAAATAGAACGTGGATATAAGTTTGCAGGGAAAGTCATGTGCTGTCCACATCAGATTTTTAAATTTTCAACTACTTTGAATTTATTACTCATCTTGTCCTGAGGAAGGAAGTTCATTTTGCTTCTGAATCAGTTAACACCACTATATTTTTGTTAAATGCTATTAATTACGTATTTCATTGAATTCATTTTAGTTATTCATTATGTTGGCATTATTTTCAATATCACATTTTCAAAACTACTATTTTTTGTTCATTTAATTTAATATAGCGTTAGGGTTCCCATTAAAGCATAAGACTATAAGACACTCATACTTTCCTAGAAAGTCTCACACACATAAAAAAAAAAAGAAATGTTAAGGTTTACAGATGCTATCTTCAGCCTTCCATTTATTTTTCTGCAAGTTCAGTGATCACAAGGTGAATTTGTTACCAAACATTAAAAATAACATTTTTCAATTTCTATTTTTTAAATAAATAAAATTTATAAGCTCAACAAATGAAATTTGTTTGAGTAGTCTTTACTAAAATGCTAAGAAAAGATTACAATTCCTGTGTCTGTGGGAGACGCCACTAAAATCAGACAAGCATAAAAAAATGACATTTTTTAATGAATTCCTAACATTTAGAGCTATTCCTTGCTAAAATGCCAAGAAAAAATGTTAGATTATAGAAAATGTGATTTAAAGCTAATTTCTAATGCAAATTCGTTTTGCTAAATTTTTGTTATATTTTTATATGTTGTATACATAATTGCTTTCTTTTGCATAAAGCAAAGGAAACATAAATACCTTGAAATACATTTCATTAGAGCAATGTTTCCTTTATTGTTCCAATCTATATGCTTGTCGTCCATATAACACAAGTTTATAGATAAAATCTATCTTGTGTTTCAGAAACAAGCATTTTTGTGTTCATTTCGAAGGGATATATGGACCCGAAGAGAATTTTTTCGAAATGAACTTATCGTAAGCCTAAATCTCTTCCATGTGCAAGCTTTTTTGCTTGATTTTTTTGTTTTCTTATTTGCATTCCTCATTTTTGAAATTTGTTGATTGTCTTTGTCTTTATGACCTGCATTACGCTTTATTAATTCCTCTTTATGTCTTAATTTCTTTTATTTCTTTGTATTTTGTAGAAAATTTTGGAATAGTGTATTATGAGTTACTACATACATTCTAACTTTGGATTTACTAATTTATATTTATATTGAAAACATTTTATTTATTAGCTGCATTTGCGCAATAAATTAAATTTATATTGCATTGTCATTCACATTCTTATACTACGCTGTTTAGTTTATCTAACTTTTCATTTATGAACTATCCTTATTCCTAATTCCTTTTGTATGCTTCGTATTAAAGAAACATTCTATATATATATATATATATATACATTTATTATATATTTTTATTATTTAAATTGGAAAAAATTTAATAAAAATCATCTGCTGTATAAATGCATCAGATTTAATTCTGTTACTAGGCAACATGATGTATTTTTCTTCAAATAAATTTTCAAAAAAATATCTGCATAATGCTATATGTATGAACGTTTCCTTTTTTATTGATATCTTGACAACTCCTGGTCCTAGAAACTTTAAACATATACTAAATTTTAAGTGAAACTATTCCAAGGCTACCCACAAAATTTCATGGAATTTGGTGCAGCCATTCCCCCATGATGATGAGACAAGTATACACACATACAGACTGGCCAGACAGATTTTCAATTTTCTTTACATAGATTTTCATTCATATTAATAAAAATTTTATGTGTGTCGGAGGTGACAGGTAATAAATACACTCATCAAAAGTGAGTCATAAAATTGAGTTTTTCACTTACCTGTTAGTGGAAGTTTTCAAACAGGTGTAGAAAAAATTTCTAAATAATGTTCTTCAGACTTAAAATAACTGCTGTAGCCATCTAGTGAATGATAAGGATAACTTTTTGGATAACATTGTAATGTCAAACATTCTTGGGAGCAAATGTGTATCAACAATTTCTGAAAACAATATCAATCAAAGTTTTTAAAATAAAGAGTTTTTATAAATTAAAATTCTATTTTCTTACGCTTCATCCATTTATTTCCACAATTTATGTTTTTTTACTGGTGTAATTAGGTGACGAAAACTTAACTCATCACTCGGGGACAGTGACAGAAATAACAAATTTTCATTTTTATAAAATCAAAACTACATTTAATAATATTGAAAAATATATAGAGTAGATTGTATTCCAAATAAATACTGTGAAAAATATCTATCTATTATTATTATTTTAAAGCTCAAGGGACACAGAATTGACAATTATCAGATATTCAGCCATATAGCAAATAAGTAAATTACTTATTTGTTCTATTAATGAAGTGTTTACTTGATAGTTATTTGTTGCTATAATTTCTGCTATTTAATTTAAATATATATATGTAGGTATTTAATATATGCATATATGTATTTATTGTTACCAGAAAAAATTATAGTCCTTGGATGCTCACAAATTGTAAAAGGTTGCTGAATGCTGATCTACACTTTAAGACTTTTCCATTGATTGTATTGTGTGATCCTTCATTGTGTTATTCATCATATTCTGTCACACAAAATTTTTCCAAATTAATATATGGGATGAATTATATTCTATATATATAATTAAATGTTTTCTTATATAATTTCATTTTGAGATAAAATATTGAATTTCTTTTACATATCTATTATACATTTGCAATATTTCATCTTCTCATGCATTATTATTTATATTTTGATCAGCTATCTTACTGAGAAAAGAGATGATCTGTTTTTGACAAGTGCTTACATGGATTCCTGTGATGTTTTTCCTGTTGGATCCCTGGGTGCGCTGAAATGATTTAATCTATTAGGATGGACCTATGTGAGCATATAAAATCAGATATTTTTCAGAAGGTGATATGTGGGATTTGTTCTCATAAAATGTAAGCAACATTTTATGTGTGTCTTGTATAATATGAACCCTGTAAAATTTAAGATACATTAACTAAGATTACATTGAACATTGTGAAAGTGTTACATTTTATAAATATGGTGAAACCCTCATATCTCGACCCCCCAGCTAAGTTTGATAAGTTGACTTTTCTTTGACTTTTAGCTGGTCTAATTGTTTTGCTATGGAAAGAAACCTATGTAACTAAATGTTGTGAAATGGACTCCAACTTAAAATAGATGAACACCCAAATATATTTTCATTAATTTTTCTTCTATCACGTTTTTATTTGGTATGGTAATATACAAATGCATGAGAAATTATATAAAAGGTGCAATTTTTTTAATTAGTTGTATTGTTTTCAATAAAAACTTTACAAAAATTGATATTTTTTCTATCAATATTAGCTGTTTTAATTTTTAATGTATTTACATATTTTTATACCAAACTCTTTATTTAAAGTTGCTGAGGGTAATAAACAAACAATAATTTAATAATATTAAGAAATTTAAAAAATATCCAAAACTAAATATTTTCCCATTTTATCAAATATTTCGCCAAAAGTTATAAAAATTATTGCAGTTAAAACAGATTTTTAAAGGTTTATTGCATAACAAGATAGCTGATGTTAGAAATTTTCAAGTGAATGAAAAGAATACTTTTTTTGCAATAAATGTTGCAAAAACATAATTTTGATTAAAAAGATGAATGAAAACATTGAGTCTGTATATAAGCCACTGAGCTTCAGTAAAACCCTTCTGGATTTATTAATAATAAATAGATTTAAAAACTGTTTTTGGATTTGGAAAGGAAAGTGTTCAAGAAGTTTAAATAACTTTTTTTTTTTAATTTTGAGTGTGTATTTACATTAAATTGACACACATTCACCTAATGTTTTAAATATGAACAGCATTCAGAGAATTTTTAAGTAGACAATCTTAACCTACAGATTCTTCAAAAATGTTATGAATGCATTTGATTTTGAATATATTTAAATATGCGTCTGAAGCATTTTCTGGGAATCTTCTCTGTAGATTTTCATGGTTATTTTTTAGATAAAAGTTCTTGACCTTTAGATTTACCAAAAAGTATTTCAAATTATCTAAAATATCCATTTGAGAAAACAAATGCAATCTATAATTGAAAATTATTGCAAATGATACTTGTAACGATAATTTTAAAAAGTAGTCCTGCAATCACTAAAATGCTTAGTTAATGTAATTATTCACAATAAACTAAATTAAAAGTCAAAAGTGCATATTTTGACTCCTGAAATTAAGTAAATGTACATGAACGCTTTATTATATATAGAGAAAGATATATCTAATTCAAAATTACTTTGTGTGTTTGGCAAACCTTGTTAACTGTACACTCATATATAACTACATAGACTTTTATTGTCAAGTTATTACGGTTCCACTGTATTTACAACTTAGTGTAGTTATTGGAAACCGTGCTTTAAGAAACAATTTGTTATAGTATTATAAATAGTGGGCAATTTTTTATTTTGTTTTTTGATATTATCTATATTTAAAATATACATAGATACCTGGTTCAAGCAATAATGGTATTGTTAGTTTTATCTATGTTTGAGTTCCTTACCCAAGATTTTGTTACCATGTCTGTGTGCAGTCAAGACTTGACAATAACTTTTACATGCCTAGAATTGAATGTTTATTCATCATTACACTTGCCCACTTATCATTTTGTAATCAATTTGTTTTATAGCCATCCTCTGGCACTCTTGTTTGCAGTCTTATCTGATAATACATAGGATGTATGGAGATAAGAGAATTTGCATGCTTGTTCAATACAAATTGTGTTCAATGGATAAAATAAACAAATATATTTATACAATGTTTATAATGCAAATCTGAAAATTTCCCATAAGAGCTTTGTGGATAAAAATCATTGGTAAAACGGCATTAAACAAAAATGTAAGTGTATTATTTTTCAAGATAAGAGACAAAGCATGCAAACATGTGTGGGCAAAGGGATTTCATTATTAATATATTTGAAAATAAATATTATAATTTTTGTAAAAAATTTAAAAAACATTACACCCCTTCCCCCCTCCCTTTTCGAAAAGTTGCTCTTCAAATTTTTGAAAAAAACATAAAAATAGCTTTCAAAAAGTTTCTTAGGAGGCCTCTTTCTAAAATCCTAATGATAGCAGGTTTATTTCATCTGTTCAAAACAATTTTATTTTTTCTTTAATTTGTTTTTGTGACTGTTTAAACATTTATTTTTGGGACATGGAGCAATTAGGATGAATGTGTATAAAATGATTTAGAATTATGAGTGATCTAAATATATTTATTCTATTTTTCAATAAAATACTTATATTGCTTTTTAATTTTTTTTTTCCTATTTGCCCTAACTTTAAAATAATCATCATCAAATTTTAAAAAATGTGTAAAAATATGCCCTAAAATATATCTAATTAGTGAAATTCTCTTTGTGGAGATTTTTAGTTAAATTCTTCATGCATTCTACCCCCTGGGTGATGATTTACAGAAAGTAGTTACAAAAATGAAATACTTGTGCTTTGGTAATTTAAAAATATGTGTTTGGAACTTATTTAGAAATATGCTCATGCTTATTAACATAATCTGTTGCATATTTAATCAGTGGTGTAGGGCAGGGGATTATAACTCCCATTAACTGAGCAACTACAATAGTTTTCCACTGGGTCTATACTGAAAAACAAAATTCAGCATTGTAAAGGCAATGCCTATACATTTGAGTGATGATCATTTTAATTAAAATTGTTTTTCAAAAAGCATTCTAAAAGATCCTTATGCATCTTAATTTAAAATGATATGTTGCACACTATTTATGTATTTAACAACTTCTTAAGTAGCACTGTTTCAATATTTTTTTATTCAAATATTTTGTATGATATTCTGTATTATATGTTATTGTATTATATTATTATGAAAAGAGTTTTGTTTGTTTGTAAATGTATTGCTTTATTTCACATTTCATTTCTTCTCTTTTATACACCTTCTACAAACATGGGAATGCAGAATTTTCTGCCATTGTAATGTTGGTAGGCTTCACATATATCATATTATTTCATTGAACTGGGGTCTGTGTCTTTGGTTTGTATTGGTTGTGGCACTTTAAAGTATGTTTGTTTTCTGTTACATCGTTAATTTTTGTTTATATGTGGTTAAAGTTTTACTTCTGTTTGTCTTTTATTGTTGATTATTTTAAATTGTTTTACTGTATAAATAGCTGTACCTAAAAATAAAATGTTTTAAAATAGTATCTTATGTTGCATGTAGTGTTATTTGAATTTAATTTAAAGCAGTAATTTAAAGCTAAACAGCAGTAATTGAAAACTAGATTATAGTTAAATATATATGGAGTTCTGTTTTAGACATATTTGTAATAGTAGTTTGTGATTTATTTAAACCATGGATCCTTGTTGATTTGTTCTTAGATGAGTGGAGCAAATGAATCAGACCTAACTTAAATAACTCTTCATGCCAATTTATTTTTTATTGGGAGATCTTTAAAATGTAACTGCCTTAACAATTCATACTATTTGAATGGAAATGGTTCCATTCAAATATATATATAAATTTTAATTCTCATCTGGTTTTTCCCTGTTCATAAAAGGGATCATAGACTATTGAAACAGCATAACCTAACTTATCAGATCTTTAATCATAATCAAAGAGTTTATTTTTAAAGAATAAATAGTGAATAATATTTTACAGAAAATACAAAATCTGCCTGTAAAAGGTGTTCCCAAAAATTTGACAGACACTCCAATTGCAGATACCGACATCCATGGACCGGTTTCGCACTTGTTCTGCACTCTAGTATTAAATGGCCTATATCTACATTTACAGCAAGAAACTTGCTATAAGCCATAATTTTTGCAAACTTCTATGTAAACTGACAATTTCAGTCTTTCCACATAGCCGGCATAAAATTCATTTATGAATGTAGGCAGAAAATAATGTCTAAGTTCCTAGGATCATATTGTATGTTCTAAAGCAAGTCAAGCAAATTGTTTTACCTCATTTCAAACCTGTTGCCATACAAAAAAATCAATATTTACTATGATTGTCATAGTTTTGATTGTCTACTTACACTGGTAATATTCCCTTACTACTTTTAAGCTTTTACTCTTAGTTTTAATTTTTTTAGATCATTATATTTGTTGTTTAGAGGAGTACAAGTATTTCTGCAGAAAAGATCCAAGAATTAGTACTTCTCTGTTAATTCTGCATGAATTATTTCATTTTTAAATGGTTACTTTTGCAGAAAATTGTGAGTATAAATTTATATTTTCCAGAATACCAGTATATGTTACTCTTATCTTTAGCTATGTCAACAAAAGTAATAATAAAGTGCACAGAAAACCGTGAAGTAAATAAATTAATATGTAATTTGTCTTGAAAATATATTTTAAAAATTCTAAATTAAACATTTTTAATTTTGTGAGTTTGAACAACAGGAATTACAGTAAGTGTTAAACACATACTTTTAGGTTCTAAAGTTAGCCATCAAGCTAGTAAAACATTTTCTTACCTTTATTTTCTATAAATACTCTTTACATACCTATTATATACACTTTTAGATTTGTATTAATTATTAACAGACAGCAACACATGGACCATATGATATCTATGCTCTTGATGGTAAGTCAGGGAAAATTCCAACATAAAAATGTAAAAAAACCTTATTTTCTATAAATACTCTTTACATACCTATTATATACACTTTTAGATTTGTATTAATTATTAACAGACAGCAACACATGGACCATATGATATCTATGCTCTTGATGGTAAGTCAGGGAAAATTCCAACATAAAAATGTAAAAAAAAAAAAAAAAAAGAAATTTAAACTCATTTTTTTTTTTTATTCATAAAGGTAATGATCTAAAGAAATTAAATGTGTCACATGTTGTTATGGCCCGGACGACCATCTTGCTGCTCATGTCCTCGGATGAGTCGGTCGTTCTGGGCTTTCGACATGTTGTTATGGATACTGAAAATATAAAGCATTTTTTCTCTGTGTTTGTTGTTGAAACCCAGACCGTCCGACCTACCAGAAAGGTGTAAGGTAACTGTTTGGACGGTCGGGAAGTGCCACCCAATTTAGACCAGAACCCAGTGGGGGAGGCATCCACAGGGACCGTACCCTCCTTCCCCTACCACCAACCTCTCGGAAGGACTTTCGGACCCACATGTTTAACGTGATCGTACTCCGCATGAACACGGCGGCAGTTTTGGCAGTGGCTGGAATCGAACCCGGGCCTACCGAGTGCAACTGAATATGTTCAATCTTTCAGGACATTTGTCTTAAGAAATTTTAAAGTAGAGTTCATAAGCCTAGGAGTAAATCTAAAATTCCCATGAAATTTAAATGAAGTTTTCGAAATTATAGAGGAAGTGTGTGAAAAATTACTTTTCTTTATCAAAAGTATGGAAAATTTGGTGAGAAATAAAATAAAAAAACCTCTGTTTAGTTGTCTTCAAAGGTTTTAACTGATTTTACCATCTTTTTTTCATAACTGTTTGAACATCAAACTATCTAATTAAAGTGATGATGCACTACAAAATATAGTTATTCAAACATCGTGATTTTTTTTTATTTTGAAAAGCTTAGGGAATGTTATTTCCAAATTTAATTTGTAAACCTCTAAGAAAGAGGGTCATTCAAATTAAATAACAAAGAAATGCATGCTAATAATTTTTCTTCACAATTTAAAATAAAAGTTTGTGTCTAAAATTAAAAAGAATGTTATTTCACTGTTGTCTGTCTCCCTTCCCACAATTTCCCTGAGTTTATTAGAAACTCAACTGGCCCTAGAAAAAAAAAATTCAGTCAGGTAACATTTGTGGTTTGTTAATTTTTTTAAAGAATTTCTCAGACAAAGAGAAACTGTTTTATATGAAACAGGAGAGTTTATTGTTTTATATAAAATTTGTCGACTTTTAAAATTTATCTGTGGGAGAAGACACCTATTCCCCACCCCCATCATAATCCTCTCTTGGATCAGCTGAAAATTCAAAAAACTTATTCCTTCCTCGTTACTTGATATAAATAAATTAAAAATACTAGACTATGAATAGGAACTCTCATGTTTTGGATCTAATTCAGCTTTTCCACAAACAAATAACAATAACATAAAGTGTCAAACTTAATAGATGAAATTTCTTTATATTAGATAACTCGGAGCATGAATTAATATTTATAGAAGTAGTATTACATATATGTATGAAACTAAGAGCATGATGGTTTTTTACTTGATTGTATCAGTCCAAAAAAATAAATAAATATGATGTAAACAACTGATAACTTTCTTTACAAATTATTAAATCTTTTGAATTTATGAAAAAAATTGAAATTTTCCTGTGATTTCATTTCTGAAAATGAATAGTATTATTGCCAAATGTAACAATCATACTAAATATTATCCCATCCCCGAGATCTTTCAAGATATATTGTGCTAGTATACTCACACATTGTAGGAAAAGTAAATGTTGTAATACAGCTTGTCATCATTCCAAAAGATGATGTAAATGTGTATATATGATAGTAAGTACAATTCTACTCGTTAATATCAAGAATATTTAATATTTTTATAAGTTTTTCAGTTTTATTCCTAGAAGTTGAAATATCTTGGCAATAGTACATGTTATTAATGCATCTTGTACAGTCCCTAAATACATTATTGGATCCACTGGAAAATTTAATGAAAATGCAAATTCATTTCTGTATAGTATATTAACTATCCCTACAATGATAACAAGCATTAATTGGTACACTCTTTCATTCTCCATTCTTACATATTGCAGGCAGTTGTTGTATAATAACGTTGATGACACACAACTTTGTTTTCTGATTAAGTATTAGATTTTTCTCGGTTTTTATGGAAATTGCAGGTGCACTTATCTTTATTAAGACTTATTTATGCTAAATAGCTAGCAATTTTTTATTATAATGAGTCAAATCAGTTATTTGACACTAATATAAATTTTTGAACTATATACCGTTAAAAAATATTGAGACCAATGAAAGCTTCGGAAGCTTACGCAGGCAGACATTTTATTTTTGATCAGATTTTCAAACTTTTTCTCTTAAAACAACATGCTTATAACGAAATATTTTATTAAATTTTGCCAAATTGTTTTTTAATATAAAATGTATATAAAGATTTATTTACCATTTTCCACAAGTTAAAGTGTTTATATTTTTAAGTCACTGCAAAATTTGTGTATGTAGTTTATTCTGAGTCAATTTTAGTGTGCGTCCCCTTTCTGTTAGCTTTAAAATGCTTGTTATTCAAACATCAATCTTTTAAAAGCTGTTATACCAACCACCTTCCTTTAGTAGTTTATTTTCCAAGCATATTTTAATACACCTCTCAGATCATTACGAAATGTGCATTTTTTCCTTTTATGCCCAAAATATTTGTGAAAATATAAACCACTTTTTGTTAACACTTTACAACATAGTTGAAAAGTGTTTATGATTTTGTTCATTCTGTCTGTCTGTCTGTCTATCAGCACGATAACTGCCGTAAAAATGACTTTATCAAAATGAAATTTTAGTATATTGTTCAAACGGTCTGTGGGAGCTATGGGAATATAAATGAATAATATGACCCAATTAGTTTTGGATTCAACCCGAGTTGAAAAACTGAAATACATTGAACCCTATGGGACCAAATTTTTCAAATATTTTTTAAGTGAATTTAAAATTCACAAATTTCTTCGAAAGTTTTAGGAAATATTCAAATTATCCCATAAAATATATAAAAAACATTTCAGCACAATATATTCAGTAGTTTTTTAAATAAAAATTTAAATAATAATTACACCCTTTATATGAAGAGATCACGTGGCCCATTTCAAAATAAAATATGGCATCCATCTTGTGTCAAAATCGTGATTTTTAAAATTTTTTAATTCATAGTGTTGTATCCATCTTAAAACCTCATTATTTTTGCTTAAATTCTGTGCAACTACATACTGAAACAACGCAATTACAATATATTTGAGTTTAAATGATCATCCAAATTTGATTATTTCTACAACGAAGCCTATTTTTCACTTAAATAAAATGTAAACAGCAAAATATATAGAATGAGTTGTATAAGAATTGCTGTATTTCTTTAACGCAAAATTATTTAACTCATGGAGTCTGCATAGCTAATATGAATGAAATATTCATTGATTTTACAGAGAGAAGGATGATTTTTTTCGATGAAGTTTTAAGCATAGAGTTTAATTATTTGTAGCTCCATGGTCTTAAGTTTTTAAATAAAATAAATTATTTTAGTACTGTGATGAATGAAATGAATTGAAAAATGTTTATGAATGAAATGCTGCTTTTATAGAGAGAGCCAGGCGTGTTATTTTTTCTATGACATCATTTGAATGAATATCAGTTGTTTTCGATGAAGTTTTCAAATATAATAAATTATTAAAGTATTATGATAATTTTAAAAATATTACCGAGGAATGTATCGCCTTTTAGAGATGTTTAAACCAGGCAATTTATATTTCAATGCTGTCATTTGAATAAAGTTCATTTTTTCGATGAAGTTTTAAGTTATCAAATATAATAAATTAATGAAGTATTGTGATAATTTTTAAAATATTACCGAGGAATGTATCGCATTTCACAGATGTTTAAATAAAATTGCATTGAAGTTGGAAAGTGTTTCATAATCAATACTTTTATGCATGATTGATCTTTCTTGTTATCTTTAAAGAAGTTTCACAAACTTTCATTTAGATGTTTCTAGATATGAGGATGTTAATTTCGATTAAATCAGTTATTTTAAAATTCTCCATTTGGCTCAAATGGTTGATTTTGCCCATTATAATAAAAAATATCAACTATTTCTAAGTGAGTAAGTCAAAAAAGATAATATTAACATTGTTTGCTATATCATTAAACACTAAAAAAAAACCCATTGCCAAAGCAGAGATCAAAGTTGTTATTGTCTCATAACTGAAACCTGCTGTCTTATTATGCAAGGTTATACCCAAAATATATAGTATGCATAAACAATGATCACACTGAACTCAATTCAATTTTTGATTAACGTTTATAGTGTGTCTAATAATTTGGCCAGGAATTATAAATACCAGCATCATTCGCAGTAAAATATCAAATTGCATACAAAATGACTATTCACTTTTTTAGACATAATATTATTTCCCATTTCCAGAGAAAATATTGGAATTCCTCTCCCTATTAGTTCTATTGCACGTACAACCATTAGTCTTCTTGTGTTCATCAATTGAAATTACCATAGCATTTCATTTGTGAATTTCAATTTGTTTATGCGTTTCATGCATTCGAAAAATTATTGATTCATGTTGAGAAATACTTAAAGCATCTGTGCCCGCTCATAGGAGAAGATAGACACCACGCGAATGTGTATGCTGCACCATAGGATTTCCTATGCAGCAGAATTAAATAAAATAACGACAAGTCTCGTTGTTCTCGAGAAATTTAGCCTGATGCGGATTTTCCTAGACACCATATATATATATGTGTGTGTGTGTGTGTGTGTCGAAAGCCCAGACCAACCGACTCGTCCGAAGACTAAGAGTAGCAAATTGGGTGGCCGGGAGAAGTGTGTGTGTACATACCTGCCAACTTTTACGCATTATGCGTAAAATTTACGCATTTTAACTGCTCTTTACGCTTTTACGCATATATTGCTATATTTTACGCATTTCTGCATTTATTTGAATTTTTTAACATTACTAGGAAATCAATTCTCCGGCTTTTTTTTTTGTTTGAAATTTACCAATTAACGAGACATGGTATAATTCCTCGGAAACACCGATTTTGCGCTTTTTAACACTTTACAACAAAGTTGAAAAGTGTTTATGACTTTGTTCATTCTGTCTGTCTGTCTGTCTGTCTGTCTGTCTGTCCGTTAGCACGATAACTGCCGTAAAAATGAGTTTATCAAAATGAAATTTTAGTATGTTGTTCAGACGGTCTGTAGGACCTATGGGAATATAAATAAATAATATCACCCAATTAGTTTTTTATTGAACCCAGGTTGAAAAAATGAAATACATTGAACCCTATGGGACCTAATTTTTCAAACATTTTTTAAGTAAATTTAAAATTCACGAATTGCTTCGAAATTTTTAGGAAATATTCACATTATCCCATAGAATATATAAAAAAAAATTCAGTAAAATATGTTAAGTAGTTTTTTAATTAAAAAAATTATTTATTATAGGGAAAAAAACAAATTCAATTAAATTCTGACTTTGGGATATCTTCCAGAAAGAAAAGAGAGAGATATTATATAATAAATATCTCTCCCTTTGTTTAAACGTTTTGCATATGGGAGTGGCTTCATATTTTAAAATAAATTTGGTAGATAACAATTTTTCATTTTTTTTAAATTTTATATAACTCTTCTTGATAAATTTAATTGATGGCATTTTAAATGCACTTTCCTACGTCCTAGAGAGTTAAAATTTGGTACACAGCTTAAATTTGTTGAACATTTTATTCGACAAAAATTTGATGGATCTTTAAATATAGATCATACATTTTTTTCGAAATGGCCTGAAAATAATCCCCGTTCACTTCTATAAATCATTGGTGTAATATTGTTAAAAATTCTGATGTGGACAGCACATGTCTTTTTCTGCAGACTCATATTCGTTCTCTTTATTTATTTAATGATAATTTGAGTTTATCTGCACAACATAAGTATTTTAAATGACATTGAATTTACACGTTAAACTTAAATTTGGTTCTCATTTGATAGCTGGACTTATTGTCAAAGGTGGCGTAGCAAAAACGCGAAAAAACTAGAATATCTCAAGAACGGCTAGTCCTAGAGTAATGGGGTTAGTCTTATTCTTTTTGTTGTCAAAAATCACATATAAAATAGGAATTTAATTGATGTAATTGAGCACACGTAGTCTTTTATTTTTATATATAACGATTTTTGCTGGCCATTTCGCAAAAATAGCCCGTTCCTTTTTCCCGAATCGTAGTAGAATAACCTACAAATGATTTATATACAAAATTTTGTTAAATTTAGTATATAAATCACTTGTAGGTTATTGAAATATTATACTCCAAATTTTGTTAAATTTGGTTCATTAGTTTTTAGCTAGAGTGGATAAAGGCAATTTCTGCGGCCATTTCGCAAAGAAGGCAGATTCTTTTATTACGAATCGTACTATAATCTAATGAACATCAGGATTTCCCATAAAAAACATACCTACCAAATTGTATGAAATTCGGTCCATTAGTTTTTCAATTAGAGTGGATGTAATATCCACACAGACACACAGAAACATACACAGATACACCCTTACACACACAGACGTCTTCCTAAAAGTAGTTTTTTCGTGTTCTAGAAGTCCCAAAACGTGTAGATCCTTTGAAAATTCGAGTTCCGATCTTCGGCACGATTCCAATACTTTGAGTACATACACATACACATATATATTATCTGTGTATTATCTGTGTATCTAAATTCCGTGCCTATGCAATTACAATAGTTGTGATTTTAAATGATCCCTAAACTTTTATTATTTATTCAAGGAAGCCTAATTTTAACATATGCAGAATGCAAATATCTCAAGCGATTGTAAGATGAATTACATAAGAATTGCTGAATTTTTTTCACACAAAATTATTTAGCTCTGGAGTCTGGAATACAAGTTATATGAATGAAATATTCATTGATTTTGCATAAAGAATCAGATGATTTATATTTCGATACAGTTTTAAATATTTAAGTATAATAAATTACTGTAGTACTGTGATAATGTAAAAGATATTACCACTGAATGAATCACATTTTAGAAATTTTTAAATGAAATTACATTTCAGTTGGAAAGTGTTTCATAATCAATGCTTATGCATGATTGATCTTTCTTGTTTATCTCATATATATCTACCATTCCCAGAATCGTAGTAAATCCATAATAAAATGCATTGTAATGCCAATAAAATTAACGGAGATTTACGGCCGCGTGTAATGTAAATTAAGATCTCGATCTCTTATTTTATGAAAGTTATAAATATACTTCTTTAAAGGTTGTCTAATTCACCATAAATCGCCAAAATGTTATTTTGTTCATTAATTTCGCATAAACACTGCGATTGCGCAATTCAGTTTGTTCTCATGAATCGCTGAGAGTACAATAGTATATTTTTCCATCCATCTCAATCTTCTAAGTATTGCACTTTTGATCGACTAAACTAGCTTATTTTCATATTCTTAATTACTACGGTTAATTTCTTGATTATTTTCGCATAAACAGTGCGATTACGCAATTCAGTTACATCGTGTGAATTGCCGAGTGTACGTTAGTAACTTTTTCCATCCATCTCCATCATTTAAATGTTGCATATTAGATCGACTAAACTAGCTTATTTTCATATTATGGCTAATTATCAAAGTTAATTTTTTAATTATATTTGCATAATATAAATTTTTCTATTTAAAAAATGGGTATGAACTCTGTTAAGAGATATTTTCCAAAAAGTGGTATTAAAGCAATGATTTAAGCAAATAAAAAGGAACCCATTTTGGTAGGAATATAATTCAGTGCTATATACATTTTTTTTTTTTTTAAAAATTAAAGATCAATATTTGTTACTCTCTTTAGTGAAAAACTGTGTTTTGCCAAACATAAATATTTGTTTTCATTCTAAAGTAATTCTCACCGGATAAAACTTTTATATATTTTTGTTTTATAATTTATTGTCCTGAAATTTCATATTCTACCAGTAGTATGTCTGATATTTAATGCAGTATTTTTTTAATGCAGGTACTTGTACATTGTTAAATTCATTAGAAATGTCGTTTGCACGTGTAGTTTAAAAAAACACATAAATGCCATTCACTCAAAATTTTACACATTCCAATTTTCCCAGGTTGGCAGGTATGTTGTGTGTGTGTGTGTGTGTGTATATATATATATATATATATATATGCACACGTGTGTGTATAAAAAAACTGGGGAAAAAACGCTGTAAAACGTATTTGTTGTTTCATAATAAAATGTTATACAAAATCGTGGTTTACGGCTACAAACGCAATCGAGGTTCCTATGAACGATGTTCATTTCTTAAAAAAACTGGTAGCTTACAAAAAGGATGACAAATCAATTGCAGAAATAGCAATTACAAAGTTTATTAACCATTTGTGGTATTTAGGAGAAGAATGTGTAGCTCTAGCAATATTTGACGAAGATAGAAAGAATCTAGCTCAAAAAATGCTAGTTGAAAAAGAAGAAAATGAATCCAAAGATTTGAGAAAAAAAAACTTCAAATTAAAATTGATGATTTCGAATATTTTCTTAAAGATCTTCCTCTACAAAGAATCACGAGTAAATCTACAAACTTTTTTAAGAGTTTCCAAATTCCTAAAGATTTTTTGCAACTGGATCACTGGCAAAATGAAGAAAGTTATTTAAAAGGAAGGGAAATTCCAAAATCAATAAAAGTTATTAATGATACAGCTGAAAGGGGAGTAAAATTAATTGAAGAATTTAACTCTTGAGTTTACCAAAAACGATTCTCAAAAACAATTTATTTTACAAACAGTGCAAGACTATATCGCAAGAAATATCCAACACACAATCGGGAGACGTTAAGGATCCCATGCAATTGAGATATCGTTTTATTGGTTCTATTCCGTTGTTGTTTATAACTTGTAAAACTTTTAAGTTATATAAAGGCTTTAAATCTTCAAATTTTAGTTTTATTTGATTGTGAAATTCATTTGATAAGCCTTGAATAAAAAGATATTCTACATAAAGTGAATACTCAAGAATTTGGGATAATTAAAAAAAATTTTTAACGTTCAACGTCAATGGGGCACGTGTTCTTGATGTCCAAATGAGTTCAAATTTTGCATACATTATTACTTTCCTTATATACATAATGTATAAGGAAAGTATTGTGACGGAGTCGAAAATTTGAATTCCAGTTTTCGACGGGAGAGCACGTTTCAAGCATCCCTGATCACAAATCCATTTTTGGAGTGATGTGTGTGTGTGTGTGTCAGTGAGTCTGTGGAGACGATAACTGACGAGCGAATGGACCGATTCGAACCAAATTTGGTACAAAAATCACAATTCGTAAACACTGGAAGCCTATTGTTTTTATATGCAATCGAATGTTCAGAATCCCCCTAAATTTTGGAATGAAATTTTGAAAAACTCGTCAAAAAATCAAAACTGCTAATAAAGTTACGCAAATAGACATTTCTTATGTAATTTTTCATTAGAAAACGATTGGCATAAATTTTAGAACTCTAACATGAACCGTTCTCGAGATATTGCATATTTTTCAAAAAAATTATCAAAAAGTCATGTTAAATGAAAAAAAAAAATATTTACTATTGAGAAACATATTCACTTTTCATATGTAATATACCATACGATACATTTAGTGACATCATTCTCGTGGATCTAGCTCATTCCATTCATGAAAAAAGATACTTTGAGTAATACGTTTGTATTTGAACGCCAATAATCATTTGTCTGCTGTAAGAATAACGTATTTCTTCGTCCATAACGCTTGGCGACGAATTTGGCGGAATGTCGCCAACTTGGAATTCCACCAAAAATGAAATGTTGCCAAATTAACGAAAATCTCGCCAAATGGATAAAAAATGACGCTAAATCAATTAAAATGACGACTAATTGTCGAAAACTCAATATCTTGGAAGGAATATTAGTATCTACTATAAGAAAAACCTATTTTTACTTTCCTTATATACATAATGCATAAGGAAAGTATTGTGACGGGGTCGAAAATTCAAATTCGAGTTTTCGACGGGAGAGCACATTTCAAGCATCCCTGATTACGAATCAAACATTTTTGAAGTGATGTCTGTGTGTGTGTCAGGGAGTCTGGAGAAGAAAACTGACGAACGAATAGACCGATTCGAACCAAATTTGGTACAAAAATCACAATCCTTAACACTGGATGCCTATTGTTTTTATACGCAATCGAATGTTCAGAACCCCCCTAAATTTTCCAATGAAATTTTGAAAAAATCGTCAAAATATCAAAACCACTAATAATGTTACGCAAATAGACATTTCTTATGTAATTTTTCATTAGAAAACGATTGGCATAAATTTTAGAACGCTAACATGAACCGTTCTCGAGATATTGCACATTTTTCAAAAAAATTATCAAAAAGTCATATAAAATAAAAAAAAAATCCTATTGAGAAACATGTTCACATTTCATATATAATACCATACGATAAATTGGGTGGCATCATTCTCGTGGATCTACCTCGTTCCATTCATGAAAAAATATACTTTGAGTAATACGTTTGTATTTGAACGCCAATAGTCATTTGTCTGCTGTAAGGATAACTTATTTGTTCATCCATAACGCTTGGCGAGATTTTGGCGGAATGTCGCCAACTTGGCGACTTTTTGGAATGTTGCCAAATTAACGAAAATCTCGCCAAATGGATAAAAATGACGCTAAATCAATGAAAATGACGACTAATTGTCGAAAATTCAATATCTTGGAAAGAATATTAGTATCTACTATAAGAAAAATCTATTTTTTTACTGTAAAAGTAGTAAATTCATTGCATTATATAAGAAAAGTCATGTGTTGCCCACATCAGATTTTTTTTTAACGTAATGAAACAAATCTAGGGGGGTCCTGCAAATTGGTGTTAAAAAAAATCGCATATAAATAAATGCCACCCTAATATATATATATGAACCATTTTGTCGCTAGAACACGTACCAAAGAAGGCGGATCGCATTACACTCTTTAACCGCCCAATTTTGACCGTAACGATAGGGATGGCAACAACTGGGACCGTACCATCCTTCCCCAAGCCCATCACCTCTCGGGTGAGCTTTCAGACGTACAGATTTTATTGTGTCCATATTCCTCCGCGTAGACATGGAATAGTTTTGGACGGCGTCGAGGATCGAACACGAGTTCTCCGTGTGCGATACACCTGTCATAACTACTGGGCTAACCCAGTCCAATATTACCAATAAACTTTATTTGGAGTAATATCAATTGCACGTAATTTTCTTTTGGGTTAGTAAGTAACTGTAAATAAAGAATATAAAAACTTATTCCAGAAATATACCTCATTTAGAAGTGACAGTAATACCCGGTTATAATGAGTAACAAAGTCGATCTAATTTGTTCGTTAAATGTGGACGTTCGCAAAATCCATCAGCAGAACTATATATAATTTTAAAAATGATCAGTAAGGACGTGCCCAGAGGCAGTGTTTCTGTCAGTACTTTTTGGCAGGGGATAGGCAATTTTCCTATTTGCCCTATATAAATATATCTAAATGCTGTGTCACATAAATAGAAACTATGTTTCATAAAGTGTCTCTGGGGGGGGGGGGGGGCGAATACGCGTCTTTCAAGGCATTTAGATAGTGTCCCTGCACGTCCCCCGGGGGGATCCCCCCCCCCCCCCCCCCCCCCGGAGGTATGCCTGAAAGAAACGCTTCCCAGGGAGATATGAGGATCGCACTCCCTACAGAGATGATAGAAGAAATTTCGGTATAGGCTAAAGGTTCAAGAACTACATTCTAGGAACTAGTTTCTCATATTTTACTTGGGATATATTCATTTCCTTCGTTTGGAACCTCTTTCACCAAGGCTATTTTCCCAGTATGTTTTCAACTCTGCAGCTACTTTATGCGAAAACATGTTTTTATGTGCTTTTTAAGTTGTGGGTGGAAGGCATTTCGCTGAGGTGTCTCATTCTCAGATCTTCTGGTGCACCTTACCCAACCCATATCTTTTTCCAAGTTCTACATCAGTTCATGAAGTAGTCTGATTTTTTTTTTTTTTTTTCATTTTTATTATTTTTATTCATTTTCACTTTTTTGCATGGTTGTTAAATCCGAGGAAGTGAAAATTTTGTTCGTTAAAGGCGAGCAAATCGTTACATTAGTATTGTGCTAATTAAAAAATCATAATTTCCTCGTTAAATCCAGAATCTCACTAAATGCGGACTCGTTATAAGCATGTTCTACTATATGTAAAATTATGAATTTTGCATCGCATTTAAAGGCAAACATCAATCACTTTTTTTTTCTTGGTTAAAAGTTTTCTTTAGATCTTATTGCAGAGATTCTTACTCCACCAAAATCAATACTCAAATTGTGTTATCGAAAGAAAGTTTTAGATTTATATTCTAACTTGATTAAACCGTCTTCTGTTTTGAGACCATATATATCGTCTGCAGCATTCCAAACCGGACGACCACGGCCTCTCGGAATGTTTCTTCAGCCTTCTCACTCATCACCAGCTGATAACCACTTACGTCCGCTTTACCAGCCATGGGAGAAATGAGAATGTCATGACCCCGTACAAAATATCTTTTCTATCTTTGCATATTTTCGATATAGATGTCTTTCTCATATTGCAGTTTGTAATCTCACTAAGTAAACACTTTGATGATATATAAGTTGCGTAATTCTATTTTAGAAATAAAACGAGACCGTCTATTTTGAAATGTATAGAGACAAGTAGAAATTCCCCCTGTTGTTTCTTATTATAACATTGCAAATTCTGAAATTATATTTTTGTTTAAAAATTGAAACGCCTAAATGTAATCTGGATACGTCAAAGGCGACTGGCGTAAATTGCAAAAATTAATATTTCATGTAAAATAATATGCTCTATGCAAACTAATAAAACGATCCTAAAAATAATGCATTAAATTTACTTTCTAAAGAATTTCACTATATTTACGGCAAATCTAACTTGACACTAAAGTGGTATAGAAAAAACTGTAAACATCCACTAAGTCATATAGCCCATCTACTAAATGTTATTAATAATTAACAAGAAAGATCAATCATGCTTAAAGCATTGATTATGAAACACTTTCCAACTTCAATGCAATTTTATTTAAACATGTCTAAAATGCAATACAGTCCTCGATAATATTTTAAAACTTATCACAATACTACATTAATTTATTATATTTGAAACCTTAAACCTTCATCGAAAAAAATTAACTTCATTCAAATGACGGCATTAAAGTATAAATTGCCTGGTTTAAATATCTCTAAAATGTGATACATTCCTCGGTAATAATTTTAGAATTATCATAATACTACGATAATTTATTATATTTGAAAACTTCATCGAAAACAACTGAAATTCATTCAAATGACGTCATAAAAAAATAACACGCCCGGCTCTCTCTATAAAAGCAACATTTCATTCATAAATAATTCCCCCATTCATGTCATTCATCACAATACTATAATAATTTATTTTATTTAAAAATTAAGACCATTGAGCTACAAGTAAGTAATCTCTATGCGTAAAACTTCAGCGAAAAATATCGTCCTTCTCTTTCTAAAATCAATGAATATTTCATTCATATCAGCTAAGCAGACTCCATGGACTAAATTATTTTGTGTTAAAGAATTACAGCGATTCTAATACAACTCATTCTATATATTTTGCTGTTTACATTTTACATAGGTGAAAAATAGGCTTAATAGTAGAAATAATCATATTTGGATGAGCATTTAAACTGAAATATATTGTCATTGCGTTGTTTTAGTATGTAGATGCACAGAATTTAGGTAAAAATAAAGTAGTTTTAAGACGGATACAACACTCAATATGAATTAAAAAGAACTTTAAAAATCACGATTTTGACACAAGATGGATGCCATATATCATTTTGAAGTGGGTCATGTGATCGTTTCATATCATGGACACGTGATCGCTTCATATAAGAGGTGTTATTATTATTTTAATTTTTATTTAAAAAACTACTGAATATATTTCGCTGAATTTTTTTTTATATATTTTATGGAACAATTTGAATATTGCCTAAAATTTTCGAAGCAATTTGTGAATTTTAAATCCGCTTAAAAAATGCTTGAAAAATTAGGTCCCATAGGGCTCAATGTATTCCATTTTTTCAACCCGGGTTCAATCCAAAACTAATTGTGTGATATTATTCATTTATATTCCCATAGGTCCTATAGACCGTCTGAATAACATACTAAAATTTCATTTTGATTAAGTCATTTTTACGGCAGTTATCGTGCTAACGGACAGACAGACAGACAGACAGAATGAACAAAGTCATAAACACTTTTCAACTTTGTTGTAAAGTGTTAAAAACTATAATTTTACTCTATTTAACCAATGGTTTGGATTCGAATCAACCGATTCCTATAACTAAAATTCAAAATTATATTTATGTTTTGTTTTTCAATAAAAAAAAGTATTCTAAATGGATATTCAAAACGAATTCTGCTGCTACGGAAACCATCTAGTCAATGTGCGCATAATAGGCATTTGAAGACGAAATTAAGTAATTTGTCGATCATAGCATACACAATGCAAATTAATAATCGTCTGCCGTCTCTAAGCAACGTTTTAAATAAATTACAACACATAAATTTCCAAGAATATATAAAACTTAGCACATTGCAATACTATCATTCGAAATACATTCCTCTCATTTTAAGTAATTGACTGGACTTTTTATCTTTTGACACATCTACTGTTAAAGACCTTTTATTCGATGCCATTTTTGTTCTATCTAATATGGTTTTCTCAATATAGTTGTTTAAAAAATGTATCTTCAAATTATAAACATTGGACCTGGACGCTGTTCTTACGTCAGAACCAATAATGAAATAAGCGTTCCGTGAAAAGCAGTAATCATTAATTTTAGATCCGAAACTCGGGTATTCAGTTGCAAAAATTATTTTCCACTCTTAATATTTTGCATTCAAACTGCCCAATCAAAATAATTTCACTTGTATTCATTTTGTCTCAAACTCTTTGTTTTTCAACAGTTGGCAACAAAAGTGTGGATAATGTGATGTGTCGGAAAAGATTTTCAAATATACGTGTATATATTTTTATAACCTTACTATTAATATATTTTAAGCTCTAAAATAAGTAATTTAATGATCCAAAAGAAATTCTCTGAGAATTTTCCCAACACAGTTTCGTAATTAAAATAATAATAATAATAATTTTTAAAATGCCGAAAAATAATAGATTGTAACATTCCAAAATTTTCTCAAAATCTTAAGTTTACTAATCTTGAAACTCTTTTCCATCTAAAATCTCTTTTCGAGTGGGAGTGTGGCCTAAAATTCAGACAAACTTTACAATCGCTACATGCTAAATAACTCGTTTGCGTATGTATATTCATTAAAACACGTTTATTCTATTTATTGGCCACAATAATGATACCCAAAAAAGTCTCTTGCGAACGGTACTTGTAAAATTTCGAATAATTGGACAGATTAATTTTAAAAATTTACATACTTCAGATTTTTTTTTTCAATCTCAAATATAAAAGTCTGATGTGGGCAACACATGACTTTCCTTATATAATGCAATGAATTTACTACTTTTACAGTTAAAAAAATGTTATTCTTATAGTAGATACTTATGTTCTTTCCAAGATATTGAATTTTCTTCAATTAGTCGTCATTTTCATTGATTTAGCGTCATTTTTATCTATTTGGCGAGATTTTCGTTAATTTGGCAACATTTAAAAAGTCACCAAGTTGCCGACATTCCGCCAAATTTGTCGCCAAAATCTCGCCAAGCGTTATGGACGGAGAAATAAGATATTCTTATATCAGATAAATGACTATTGGCGTTCAAATACTAAAGTATTACTTAAAGTATTTTTTCTCATGAATGAAACGAGCTAGATCCACGAGAATGATGTCACCAAATTTATCGCAGGGTATCGCATATGAAAAGTGAACATGTTTCTCAACAGTTAATATATTTTTTTAATTTATGGGATTTTTTGATAAATTTATTTGAATAATGTACAATATCTCGAGAACGGATCATGCTAGCGTTCTAAAGTTTATGTCAATCGTTTTCTAAGGAAAAATTACATAAGAGATGTCTGCGTAACTTTATTAAAGGTTTTGATATTTTGATGATTTTTTCAAAATTTTACTCGAAAATTTAGGGGGGGGGGTTCTGAACATTCGATTGCGTTTAAAAACAATAGGCTTCTAGTATTCACGGATTATGATTTTTGTACCAAATTTCATTCAAATCGCTCCATTCGTTCGTGAGATATCGTCTCCACAGACTCACTGACACACACCCACACACCACACATACATACACACACGGACACACACACACACAGAGAGACATCACCTCAAAAATGTTTGATTCGTGACCAGGGATGCTTGAAGCTTACTCTCCCGTCGAAAACTCAAATTCGAATTTTCGACCCCGTCACAATACTTTCTTTATACATTATGTATATAAGGAAAGTAATATAGAATGTTCCAGCCATAACAAAGAAATGTGACCCATAAAATAAAATTACACGCAATCAGCGTTTCAACTCTATTATTAACAGGAAACTGTTCAATATTAGTTGAAGTTAACTCCACCTTTCACTGTAACATCTGGCACTGTTCATTCCTGTAATATTTCCAGAGGATATAGTCAATGGAGAAGTGCCTCAAAACAAAATATCTTTATCCTGTCAGAATGCATGACACTCAAATGCACATTCCTGTGGTGTATTTGTAAAATGTAACATGGTTATGTCTGCTTAAAAACTTTATTCACTTCTGCGTATCTTAAACACATGCGAAGATAAAATGTATAAATCTGTAATACCCTCTGCATTGTGCACTTTAATTTAATAATTAATACTTCCCATACATACATATAGTGTAATGTAGGGAAAGTATTGTGACCAAGTCAAAAATTCGAGATCGAGTTTCCGACAAAAAAGGGCGTTTCAAGCATCCACTCTCAAATCGAATGTTTTTGAGGGGATGTCTGTCTGTCTGTGGACGCGATATCTCACGAACGAATAAAGTGTTTCGAAAATAATTTAGTACAATTATTGCAAACAGTAAATACTGTAAAGCCCCCCCCCCCCCTTTTTTTCGAATGAATTTTTGAAAACATCAGGTCGTTCAATAATAATACATAAATAATCATGTTATGCGTATTTTTTCATTAAAAAACGAATGACAAACTTTAGAACCCTAACATGAGCTGTTCCCTTATTTGTTTGTTTTCAAACGAATATATTAAACAAAACAGATCAATCATGCATAAAGCATTGAGTATGAAACGCTTCCCAACTGAAATGTAAAATGCGATACATTTAGGGATGATATTTTTACTTTCCTTATATACATAATGTATAAGGAAAGTATTGTGACGGGGTCGAAAATTCGAATTCGAGTTTTCGACGGGAGAGCACGTTTCAAGCATCCCTGATCACGAATCAAACATTTTTGAAGTAATGTCTGTGTGTGTGTGTGTGTGAAAGTATGTGTGTGTGTGTGTCAGTGGGTCTGTGGAGACGATAACTGACGAACGAATGGACCGATTCGAACCAAATTTGGTACAAAAATCACAATCCGTAAACACTGGAAGCCTATTGTTTTTATACGCAATCGAATGTTCAGAACCCCCCTAAATTTTCGAATGAAAATTTGAAAAAATCGTCAAAAAATCAAAACCACTAATAAAGTTACGCAAATAGACATTTCTTATGTAATTTTTCATTAGAAAACGATTGACATAAATTTTAGAACGCTAACACGAATCGTTCTCGAGATATTGCACATTTTTAAAAAAAAATATCAAAAAGTCATATAAAATTGACAAAAAATCTTGTTGAGAAACATGTTCACTTTTCATATGTAATACCATGCGATAAATTGGGTGACATCATTCTCGTAGATCTAGCTTGTTCCATTCATGAAAAAAGATACTTTGAGTAATACTTTTGTATTTGAACGCCAATAATCATTTATCTGCTGTAAGAATAACTTATTTCTTCGTCCATAACGCTTGGCGAGATTTTGGCAACAAAATTGGCGGAATGTCGCCAACTTGGCGACTTTTTGAAATGTTGCCAAATTAACGAAAATCTCGCCAAAAGGATAAAAATGACGCTAAATCAATGAAAATGACCACTAATTGTCGAAACTTCAATATCTTGGAAAGAATATTAGTATCTATTATAAGAAAAACCTATTTTTTTTATTTTTACTGTAACAGTAGTAAATTCATTACATTATATAAGGAAAGTCATGTGTTGCCCACATCAGATTTTTTTAATTATTACAGAACTACGATAATTTATTTTACTTGAAAACTTCTTTGGAAAAAATGAACTGTATTCATATTACGTCATCGAAATATAAATCGTCTGGTTTTCTATGTAAAAGCAGTGACTATTTCATTCATACACTTTTATTCCAGACTCCAGAGTTAAATAATTTTGCATGAAAAAATTCAGCAATTCTTATACAATTCATCTTTGCAATCACTTGTTTACATTCTGCATCCATTAAAATTAAGCTTCGTTGTAGAAATAATCAAAGTTTGATAATCATTTAAACTCAAAAATATTGTAATTGCATTGGCACAGAATATAAATGCACAGAAAATACGCAAAAATATAGCGGTTTTAGGGCGGATGCAACACAAAATATAAATTTAAAAGAACTTTAAAAATCGCGATTTTTACTCTGGGAAAAAAGATGGATACCATATTTTATTTTGAAGTGGATCACGTGATCTCTTCATATTATATGGGTGTAATTATTATTTTAATTTTTATTTAAAAAACTACCGAACATATTTTGCTGAAATATTTTTATATATACTGTTACGAGGTGAATCACCTCACGTTCGATTTGAACGCTAAAATATTTAAATATTCATGTAACATGAATATAAAGGCCTATAAATGATCTCAAGTGGTTAAAGCTGGAAAAAAACGTAATTAATAAGAATTGAAATGAGGACACGGATTAGATTTAAAATAACCAAAAATAATAAATTTATTTACAAAATTAACATTTAAAATAAAAAGCATGAAATAGCTTTGCTCATAACACATGAGCTGCTCCCTTAAAGTATGTGTACATAGTAAAATATGAAGACACCACAAAACCTCTTAAAATAAATTCTACTCAAAAATATCCCAAATACATCATCCATCTTTATCGAAAAACTATTAATCCTCATAAGTCATTAATATATCAGCAATCCTCAAACAATATTTCTACTTGTAAAAAAAACATTGATATGTTGCAAAAACGTTATACCCTCCAGGTAGCAATAATTTAAAAGAGAGAAGAGACAATATTTCAAAAAGTGTTGTACGTATAGCAAGTAGGCCTCACCTTATCTCTTGGGCCAAACGGCCATACGTGCTCTTCTGTAAACGGGGACCGGAGAGCATTTTCGCTCCGTCAACTAAAACCCAACTTCACTTCACCAACTCGCAAGAGGCACTCACGATTCCTTTTTTTGCAAAAACCTCTCTCCAAAAACTTGTAATCTCAAGTCTCCTCCCTCTCAAATATTATTTGCTGACCGGATTTAAGCCCCCTAAATATTACTGGTGGACACTTGGCTTCCACTCTCAGTGGCCAGTCCGTGACAGCAGGGCTTGGTCAGTCGCCCCTGAATTATTGCTGGCTGGGATCCCACGCTCCTGCGTGAACCCCCGGGCTTAACTGCGCCCCCAACGACCGCTTACCCCCCGGATGCGTCTTCCTTCATCTTGTGCTGGACCACCCACATGCAATCCAAGCTCCACTGACCCTTCCCTTTGCGGGTGGCCAGGAGGGAACCTTATACCTATTGCGTGAAAAGCCAGGGGCCATCTTTTGTAGGTCGCCATCCTCTCCACTCTTTAGCAATGTTACATATTTTTGTAAAACACTATGTAACATTCACTCTCCTTTCCTAAGTTTTTTTTTTTTTTTTTTGGAAAAAAAAAAAACAACTGTATCAAAAGAAAAACTGTAACTATAAAAACAACATATACCATTGAAACATCCACTTCAAAAAAGCATACATATTAGCCATACAATAAAAACCAAAGTAATAATAATAATAATAATAATTTCTGAAATACAGATTGCAAAATCATGTAACAGTTTTTTTCTAAATGTTTTGTTGAACGTCAAAAGTTTTATTGTGTCCAGTTCATTCTGTTAACACCAAAACTCCAGCACATGTTTTCCAGCAAGTTCATAGTTCACGTTCCCACGTTTAAAGTCTGAGAAAATGTCATTGAACTTTACGTACACACTGTAGTTAGCAAAGTTTGTACTCCTCAAACAGGAAAAACCCGTTGTTGTAACACAGATGGAAAGTTAGTTGTACTTCACTATATTATACAGTGTAAATGGTCCCAAGTATGGCCTAACGCCACTGGATGAGCTCGGAGTACCGTGTGATGTCCAGTACTTCAAGTCTGGTGTATCTGGCACGCCCCTGCGTCGGTGGGTTGCAATCGCACCTCAGGATCTGGCATGGGGTGTCGCTTCTCGTAAGTCAGCTGTAGAGGTGTCACTGCTCCTTGTTGTCCGTATCTTTCCAGACGTACTGCTGGAGATAAGTTTGCACACAGGCCAAAGAACATACATACAGACACTCAAAAATTGAAATATCTCTCTCTCAGAAAAAATTACATTACCATTAAACGATTACAAAAATTCCTATCATAAAAAAAAATTTATTTACACCTCGTCATAACCTTATTAAAACATTGCTTACTTCTTTAACCATCCCCGAAATACTTTTTTTTTTAATATCTATATACATTCTCTACAAAATCATCCTAATCTTTATTTTCATTCAACCCAAACGTAAATTTCCTTTCCTTTCGTTTTAATATATGTATACCTTTTCTACCAATTTATCTTAATCTTTATTTTCTTAATCTTTATTCCAATCCACACGTAAAAGTTTCCTATCCTTAAAATTTAATCTTCCCTCCGAATTGCCATGCCATGTATTATCAAATATTCATTTTCTGTATCTTATTACACCTATACAAAAATTTTATCTAATATCCCCGTTAAAAACCCGAAAAGGAGAAAAAATTTTTTTTTTTTTTTTCGAATTCCTATACACCCAAAAATGAAATGTCATTCATCAAACCTTTTGCAGTATACCGAACGATTTATCAAAATTTCTTTAATCGGACACCTTTAATTTCTCTTTTAAATCCAAATTATGCCTTTCAAAACTCCCAATTCTGCGTATACCTTTTGAAGTTTCTCATTTGCGCCCCTGCACCGGTCAGATAAAGTGTTTCGAAATCCCCCGAATTATCACCGTCCCTCTGTAAAAGGAAAGAGGGAGGAAAGAAAAGAAAAAGCGTATGTCACGGAAAGAAAAAAAAAAACAAAGAAGTCTCTCCTTTCTCTATCTTACCAAAACCCGGGGTGGGAAACGAGGTACAACCTTCGACCAGTCGATGGGTACAACCCCTCAAACTTGCCCGAAGCAAGATGCACTTGTTAAGATTGCCACACCCCTACAAGTTATCAGACTGGCTGTCCCCATGAACTGTGGAACCATATACCTCCCATAACGAAAGAAAGAGACCGTACGTCAAAACTGACCCTTTCTTGACAAGCGAACAGTGCCCTGCAATAAAATAAAGTATTTTCTTTCTTTCCCTCTGTGAGTGTTGCTGCGTGGCCATAAAATTGTATGTGTTTGACACACACCCCTTTATTGGATTCCCCTTGTTTTACGTCCCTCTTGTCACTGGCTAACTGTGATGTAGTAAAGTTGTGTGTTGTGCAAGTTTTCCCCTTGTCTAAAAAAGAATTCACTGTATTATCCTTAGTCTGTCCGCTGCTTAAGCACCCAAAAGCCGGTTGATCAGGCCCACTTTTAGATTTTAAACTGGCGTGTCCCCTATAGTCAATTACACTAAATTTTATTTACTTATTTATTTTAAATTTACATTAGTTTCAAAAGAGAATTATCTTTTCTGTTTAGTAATTACCCAGTTTTTCAACATGTTACCCACTCTTATCTGCTGTACGATTTAAATTGGATTTTATATTATTATTTTTATTTTTTTCATTTCTATTTCTTAACCTTTCTATTACTACAAATATTATCTCATTATCATTCCACACAATCTTTTCCCCTGTATTAAATCTAAGTGTTTGTTAATGCTGTATTACCCATGTTCCCTGTTGCCTGGTTCAAATCAACGAAAAATGCTTATCTAAACATTTTTTTCTTTTCTTTTCTAAAACTTTTCTCCCTTCCAACAAAAGAAATTCTCTGTGTATTTCTAACCTGACTGTTACCTACTTTATAACTTCCCTATTAATTCGATTTCTCCACTATTCTCGAAAGATTAAATTCCATATTCCTTCTGCAAAACCCTTTTTTTTCTCCTTTTCCTCTTCTTTTCCGAATTTTACCAATATTAAAGTCGTTCTCTAAATTTTTTCTCAAATTTGCCTGTCAATCTCTTCTCCCTTTAAAACTTCCTCCTCATATTTCAACATACGTATATATTTTTAAGAAAACCTTTAAATTCAAATTCAATTTCTTCTCTAAATTGTTTTTCAGATTTGTATATCCATTTATCCTCAAGTATTTTCTACACATTATATACACTTACTCTCGTAAATTCACTAAATCTTTATCCACCAATTTTCACGTTTTCTCTAAGCATTATATACCCGTACTCTCGTAAATTCACAAAATTTCTATCCATTAAATTTCAAGCATTTTTAGTTACAATTCATATTAAATATCTCAATTTTCCGTTTAAACAATTTAAATATTCAATTATATTTACCCTCTTTTTCTAAATTCAATTCAAATACCAATTCATATTTATATTTACACTCTATTCAATTCAGATTTCAATTTCAAATTATATTTGCTCTCCCAAAATCTATATTCCCAGAAATAACGTTTTGCTTTTCAACAACTCAAATTTCAATTTATAATTATATTTACATTCTCCCAAATTCATCTCTTAACATATTTTCAAATATTATATACAATCCCATATTCTACACAATCCTTTCAATTAACTACCGATTTCATTGTAATTCAGATCCGATTGTTTCTGCTCCTAAGTGAATATTGGTGCGATCGGGTGACAGCTCCGTGTTGAGGTTCCTTTACAAAAGTATTCGGTTGCTCCTGCAATGTTGACTCCCCCATATTACTTTCGCCCTCTTGGCGTTCGGGGAGGGGAGCTTGTTGAATTTTGACACTGTTTGATGGATGTCTCTC
The DNA here is from genome assembly GCA_951213105.1 of Amaurobius ferox. Lineage (NCBI taxonomy): Eukaryota > Metazoa > Arthropoda > Arachnida > Araneae > Amaurobiidae > Amaurobius > Amaurobius ferox. Next base: position 148,264,827 of record OX578137.1, on the reverse strand, counting down.
TGGGAGGTCCGAAAGAGTAGGCGATTGCGTATCAATTTCTGTGCTATTAGCTGTGGACTGAAAACTTTCGGAAGAAGTTTTATTGTGTTGATTCCCTTGTGTCGTTTGAATAGCCCTGTTTACGTTGGAAAAAATAATTTGTTCCTCTTCCTGTGAAAAAGGAAAAGACTGCCCTGCCTCGTTTTGTTTTCTGTTTTCTCTGTTTACAACCGGTGTTGGAAGAAGTGGGGATGTGTATTTAATGTCTTTTTCTATGTCGCGCGTAAATTTTAGGTGTTCTTTCCTTTCCAATAATTGTCTCAATCTATTAATATGTACCCTCTGTGTTTTTTCGAAAGGTTTCCCAACTTTTTGAATATCGTATAAGAATCTGTTTATTTTCTTTACCACCCTGTACGGTCCTGAAAAGTTAGCGGTTCCAAATGCATTTTATCCCTCTAAAAATACCTTGTTTCCTATTTCTAAATTTTGCATTTTCGATTTTGAAAACTGTTGTTCTTCTTGTCTTAGTTTTGAGCGTTCTATATTTTGGTTTGCCGCCTTGAAAGCTTTTTGCATTGTGGTTATTTTATTAGCTATGTACCCCCCATATGATGTATCCTGTTGTTGCTCATTTTGTGTTTGTGTCTCAAAAAAAATTGGAATGTCCCGTCCGTAATAAAGAAAATTGGGTGTTTCGCCTGTCGATGAGTGAACGGTTGCGTTATATGTCATGACGTGTATTTGAACTGCAGTATCCCAAAAAGGTGAATTATCAGTGAGAGTATAAAGTGTATTTTTAAGAGCATGATGGCATTTTTCGATGGCCCCATTGCACCAAGGTGATCGAACAGGCGTTAATTTAGCTACTATTTGTAATTTCTCCGTCATACATTTGTAAACTTTTGAAGTAAATTGAGACCCCCTGTCACAAGTTATGGAAAAGGGTAATCCGCTGGAGACAAACGACTGTAATAACTTTTCCGCCACGGTTTCTGCACGTATGTCTGGTATAGGGAAAACTGTTAAATATTTAGTAAATTGGCAAATCATAGTTAGCACGTATCTGTTGTTATTGACACTAACTCTAAAAGGGCCACATAAATCTATTGAAATGCTATGTAAAGGGCCTTCAGGAATGGGGATTCTACCCATATTTGTTATCAGCAGCTTTCCTTTCCGACTTTTACACTTTTCACAAGAAAGGACATAATTGTGTGTGTCTGAATACATACCTCCCCAATAATATCTATCTTCTAATAATTTAAACGTCTTATCAACCCCTGCATGAGTGACATGAGCCATGGCTAAAATGTTTTTCTGTAAAATGCGTGGAATTACTATTGTCCTCTTAAAATTCTCCCGCCACGGTCGATCTTTCCATCTACCAATATGCATTATTAGTCCCGTCTCCTCATCTATATAAAATGTCTCATTGTTTCTACTGTGTTTGTGCTTTTCGTTTTCTAAATTTTTCTTTAGTTCTGTAATTTTTGGGTCTTTATTCTGCTCCTTCAATATTTCTTCTATCGTCGGTATTTCCGTTAACTCTTCTACATTTCTAATATAAATATTATCCACATTTACATACCCATTCGCGTCTTCCTGCTCTGCGTGAATTATATATTATACCATTCACTGAAAGCTCCCCCGTTTGTTTATTTTCATTTTGACCGTGGCCTTCTTCCTGCGATCGTTTGTCGACCGGTTCCCCTGAAGCTCCCTGATTCGTTTCTTTTCTGTCTTGCTCCGTATCTGGAGCGCTCTCTTGGAAAGTATGGAGAGGGGAGGGTGTTTTGTTTACTTCTTGTTCTGAGTGGTTCGCAAACTCTTCGCGACTTAAAAAATCTGCCAGTACGTTTTGTTTTCCCGGGATGTGAATGAATTTAAATTTATATTCTGATATGTCGATTAACCAACGCTGCATTAGTGTGGGTGGATTATTAATCTTTAAATTATCACCTAACGATTTGTGGTCTGAGAGCAAAAAAAATTCTCGTCCGTACAAAAAATTCCTAAAAAACTGTATTCCTTGATGTATTGCAAGTAACTCAATCTTTACTGCGGGGTATTTTTTCTCTTGTGGACTTAACTTGCGGCTAAAATATGCAATTGGCTTAAGAATGCCATCTCAAGTGGTTAAAGCTGGAAAAAAACGTAATTAATAAGAATTGAAATGAGGACACGGATTAGATTTAAAATAACCAAAAATAATAAATTTATTTACAAAATTAACATTTAAAATAAAAAGCATGAAATAGCTTTGCTCATAACACATGAGCTGCTCCCTTAAAGTATGTGTACATAGTAAAATATGAAGACACCACAAAACCTCTTAAAATAAATTCTACTCAAAAATATCCCAAATACATCATCCATCTTTATCGAAAAACTATTAATCCTCATAAGTCATTAATATATCAGCAATCCTCAAACAATATTTCTACTTGTAAAAAAAACATTGATATGTTGCAAAAACGTTATACCCTCCAGGTAGCAATAATTTAAAAGAGAGAAGAGAGAATATTTCAAAAAGTGTTGTACGTATAGCAAGTAGGCCTCACCTTATCTCTTGGGCCAAACGGCCATACGTGCTCTTCTGTAAACGGGGACCGGAGAGCATTTTCGCTCCGTCAACTAAAACCCAACTTCACTTCACCAGCTCGCAAGAGGCACTCACGATTCCTTTTTTTGCAAAAACCTCTCTCCAAAAACTTGTAATCTCAAGTCTCCTCCCTCTCAAATATTATTTGCTGACCGGATTTAAGCCCCCTAAATATTACTGGTGGACACTTGGCTTCCACTCTCAGTGGCCAGTCCGTGACAGCAGGGCTTGGTCAGTCGCCCCTGAATTATTGCTGGCTGGGATCCCACGCTCCTGCGTGAACCCCCGGGCTTAACTGCGCCCCCAACGACCGCTTACCCCCCGGATGCGTCTTCCTTCATCTTGTGCTGGACCACCCACATGCAGTCCAAGCTCCACTGACCCTTCCCTTTGCGGGTGGCCAGGAGGGAACCTTATACCTATTGCGTGAAAAGCCAGGGGCCATCTTTTGTAGGTCGCCATCCTCTCCACTCTTTAGCAATGTTACATATTTTTGTAAAACACTATGTAACATATACTTTATGGGATAATTCGAATATTTCCTAAAACTTTCGAAGCAATTTGCGAATTTTAAATTTGCTTAAAAAATGTTTAAAAAATTATGTTCCATAGAGTTCAGTGTATTTCATTTTTTCAACCCAAAACTAATTGGGCGATATTATTCCTTTACATATCGTCCCACAGACCGTCTCAACAACATACTAAAATTTTATTTTGATAAAGTCATTTTTATGGCAGTTATCTTGCGAACGGACAGACAGACAGAATGGACAAAGTCATAAATACTTTTCAACTATGTTGTAAAGTGGTAAAAAGTGTTTAAAATTAAAAAAATATCAAGTATCGTCCAATAGATTCACTTCGATACGCAATATTATGCGACAAACTTGTTATCATCAATTTCATGGATCTAGTTCATCCCATTCACCACAGAAGATACTTTTGTACTAGTTTTGTATTTTGACGCACAAAAAATCGCCCATAGACATTTATTTCACGGAATATTGATCCAATGTCAATTGAATTTTTAAGAGGATTTTGCGCGTGGGTATGATGAAGTCGCTGTGTTTGGGCCAATAAATAAGTTGCCAAAAGCGTCCTATTTGAAGTAATGTGGTGTTAAACCAAAGCCAAAAACATTTTGCTGTGGATCTTGTGTGCGTCATGTATTTGAAATGAAAGAAGTAAAGACTTTGCATCATGTAAGGAAAGTTATGTGTTGCTCTCATCAGATTTTTACTATAACTCTTCGTTCAAGTGTTGGCAACAGAACCCCATTCTGTCAGCCACCCTTCACGCTGCTTATCTAAAACATTTATTTAACTCCGAACAATCGTGTTAAATCCTTTTACTCTCCAAACATAAGGTTACCGATTAAGAAGGATAATCGCACTCTTAGATAATTTAATCCATTGCCAAACCTACCCGGCTGCCTTCAAAGATGCGACCCAGTTTGAAGCTGTCCCTGATCTGCGATAATAAAAATTACGGTTCGACCGTAAAAGATCTGTTTATAAAGCTCGTTATCTTCTTAATCTGTATATATATATGGCATCGTATATTTCCTCTCTGCATTATCAGCTGGGATTTGCGTTCTCTGAAAGCCGAGTAGAACGTCAAAGAGTGAGAACTATTACTTTCCCTACGATGCATGTGGAAGGGGAAAGTATTGGTTCAAAAATAATCTGACTTGGAGTTTGGAATTTTTATTAAATTTGGCAATTTGTTGGATTACGAGGTGGCGTGGAGCTGATTAGATTTTAGGGCAGAGCTTTACGCGGAAGTGGTTGCTTCGACATATGTGTTCGATTACCACTTGATTCGAATGGAAGTGAAAAATGGCGCATGCGTGTTCCTTTTTTTTACTTTCCCTGCAATACATGGTAATGTATAGGGAAAGTATTGGAATCATGTCGAAAATCACAACTCGAGTTTTCGACGGATCTACACGTTTCGAGACCTGTAGAATACGAAAAAACCATTCTTAACGTGACGTCTGTGTGTGTGTCTGTCTGTCTGTCTGTGCAATGTATGTATCCACTCTAACTCAAAAACTAATGGACCGAATTTCATAAAATTTGGTAGGTAAGTCACTTGGGTATGACCGTGGTGCTGATTAATTTTTGGTACGATTCGTAAAAACAGAACCCGCCTTTTTTTGCGAAATGGCCCGTAAAAATGTCCTGTATCCACTCTAGCTAAAATACTAATTGACCAAATTACACAAAATTTGGTAGATAAGTTACTTGTACGATACTCTGGTGCTGATTAGATTTTGGTATTAATCGGAAAAGAACAACCTGCCTTTTTTTACGAAATGGCCCGCAAAAATGTCATGTATCCACTCTAACTAAAATATTAATTGACCAAATTTCACAAAATTTGATAGATAAGTTACTTGGGGGATACTCTGGTGCTGATTAGATTTTGGTATTATTCGGAGAAGAACAACTTGCCTTTTTTTACGAAATGGCCCTCAAAAATCGCAAAATCTAAAAAAAGCTACGCATGTTCAAATATATCAATTAAATGCTTGTTTTATACGTAATTTTTGATGAGGAAAATAATAAGGACAACTCTATTACTCTAGGACTAACCGTTCTCGAGATATTTGAGATTTTTCGCATTTCTGTTACGCCGCCTTTGGAAAAATGTCTAATTAACAAATAAAAACAGAAATTGATTTAAAAAGCACAAATTTAGTTTCATTTTGTGCAATTAAACTCAATTTAATGAATTATTAAAGAAAAAAAATATGAATTTGAGTCTGCAGGGAAAGTCATGTGCTGCCCACATCAGATTTTTTACTTTCCCTGCAATACATGGTAATGTATAGGGAAAGTATTGGAATCATGCCGAAATTCGCAACTCGAGTTTTCGACGGATCTACACGTTGCGAGACCTCTAGAATACGAAAAAACCATTTTTAGCGTGACGTCTGTGTGTGTGTCTGTCTGTCTGTCTGTCTGTGCAGATTTTGTATCCACTCTAACTAAAAAACTAATGGACCGAATTTCACAAAATTTTGAAGGTAAGTCATTTGTGGCCGGGGCTGGTGATGATTAGTTTTGAGTACGATTCGGAATAAAAGAACCCGCCTTTTTTGTGAAATGACCCGCAAAAGCTTGTATTCACTGTAGCTGAAAAACTAATGGACCGAATTTCACAAAATTCGGTAGATGAGTCACGTATAGGTCACCCTAGTGCTGATTAGATTTTGGTACGATTCAGAAAAAAATAACCTGCCTTTTTTTGCAGAATGGCCTGCAAAAATTATCAAAATCTAAACTAAAAAGCTACGTATGCTCAAATATATCCATTAAATGCTTGTTTAATGCGTAATTTTTAACGAAGAAAAGAATAAGACCAACCCCATTACATTAGGACTAGCCGTTCTCGAGATATATTAGTTTTTTCCATATTTTTCCACGCCACCTTTGAAAATAAGTCCAGTTATCAAATGAGAACGAAAATTGAATTAAAAGTGAATTAAATTTAATTGAAATAAATGGAACGTGGATATAAGTTTGCAGGGAAAGTCATGTGCTACCCACATCAGATTTTTTACTTTCCCTGCAATACATGGTAATGTATAGGGAAGGTATTGGAATCATGCCAAAAATCGCAACTCGAGTTTTCGACGGATCTACACGTTTCGAGACCTCTAGAATACGAAAATACTATTTTCAGCGTGACGTCTGTGTGTGTGTCTGTCTGTCTGTCCGTCCGTCTGTCTGTCTGTGCAGATTTTGTATCCACTGTAACTAAAAAACTAATAGACCGAATTTCACAAAATTTTGTAGGTAAGTCACTTGTAGGCGAGTCTGGTGCTGATTAGATTTGGGTAAAATTTAGGATAAAAGAACCCGCCTATTTTTGCGAAATGGCCCGCAAAAGCTTGTATCCACTCTAACTGAAAAACTAATGGACTGAATTTCACAAAATTCGGTATATGAGTCAGTTCTGAGTTACTCTGGTGCTGATTAGATTTTGGTATGATTCGGAAAAAAATAACCTGCCTTTTATTGCAAAATGGCCCGCAAAAATCGTCAAAATCTAAATTAAAAAACTAGGTATACTCAAATATATCCAATGAATGCTCGTTTAATACGTATTTTTTAACGACGAAAAGAATAAGACCAACCCCATTACACAAGGACTAGCCGTTCTCGAGATATTTTAGTTTTTCGTATTTTCTCTACACCACCTTTGAAAATAAGTCCGGTTACTGAATGAGAACGAAAATTGAATTAAAAGTGAAATAAATTTAATTAAAATAAAGAGAACGTGGAAATAAATCTGCAGGGAAAGTCATGTGCTGCCCATATCAGATTTTTACTTTCCTTGCAATACATGGAAATGTATAGGGAAAGTATTGGAATCATGCCGAAAATCGCAACTCGAGTTTTCGACGGATCTACACGTTTCGAGACCTCTAGAATACGAAAATACTATTTTTAGCCTGACGTCTGTGTGTCTGTGCAATGTATGTATCCAGTCTAACTTAAAAACTTATGGACCGAATTTCATAAAATTTGGTAGGTAAGTCACTTGGGTATGACCCTGGTGCTGATTAGTTTTTGGTACGATTCATAAAAACAGAACCCGCCTTTTTTTGCGAAATGGCCCGTAAAAATTTCATGCATCCACTCTAGCTAAAATACTAATTGGCCAAATTTCACAAAATTTTGTAGTTAAGTTAATTGTACAATACTCTGGTGCTGATTAGATTTTGGTATTAATCGGAAAAGAACAGCCTGCCTTTTTTTACGAAATGGCCCGCAAAAATGGCATGTATCCACTCTAGCTAAAATACTAATTGACCAAATTTCACAATATTTGGTAGATAAGTTACTTGTGGGATACTCTGGTGCTGATTAGACTTTGGTATTATTCAAAGAAGAACAACCTGCTTTTTTTTACGAAATGGCCCTCAAAAATCGCCAAAATCTAAAAAAAACTACGTATGTTCAAATATATCAATTAAATGCTTGTTTTATACGTAATTTTTGATGAGGAAAAGAATAAGGACAACTCTATTAATCTAGGACTAACCGTTCTCGAGATATTTGAGATTTTTCGCATTTCTGCTACGCCGACTTTGGAAAAAAGTCCAATTACCAAATAAAGCATAAATTGAATAAAAATGCAAATAAAAAATGCAAATTTAGTGTTATTTTGTGCAATTAAACTCAATTTAATGAGTTCTTAAAGAAATAAAAAAACATGAATTTTAGTCTGCAGGGAAAGTCATGTGCTGCCCACATCAGATTTTTCTATTTCCTTCTTTGAGGCGCTTTAAGAGGCAATTTTATCTCCCATATTATTTCTATGGTAAAGTAAATTCACTGGAGTGTGGCTCCACTCGAATTTTGCATACCAGAATCAATTTTTAAGAAACTTTTGATTTTTTTTTATATTTTTTTTTCAAATTTTGCAATAAAAAATTTTAAAAAATCTTTATCGTCGCTTCAAATAATCACATGCTACCCTTCATTCAAAAGGGCTTGATAAAATCTTTCAATTAATATCAAACTCGGCAATGTACCTCCTCGTGGGATAACTTGCACCCCAAGGAGGAGTTCTAATGACGTCACGAACACGGAAATTGTGTCACGACTAATTTTCAGTACAATGATTGAAACTGTTAAATTTCGTTAACATTGAGCCATAAGCAACCCATGATTATGCCAACTTTTGTCCGTCGGTGCCGTATGTTAAGAAAAGTAAAATTTCGAATGCATTTCGAAGTTTTCGTTGGAATTTCAAAAAAATGTTATGTAGTTCTAGATTTTTCGACAACAAAGCCGCATATAAAGTTTCGTAAAAGTCCATTAATGTTTGTGTCAGCTATCATATACACAAGAAATCGACCGCACTAAAATTAGTCAAAACGTGTTCATAAGGTCCTAAAACATATATTGACCTCAAAATCGAAAATTGTCGTAAAAACAATATTTTTCTATACTGTATTCTATAGTGTGAGAAAGTAAAAATCTAATGGGTGCAGCATATGACTCATACTCAAATTCACATTTTTTATGTGGCACATCTTAGGCGAAAGGTTCGGAGTAAATCTTGAAAGAGGTGTGACTGGGTGAAACAAAAGTGTGTAACAAAACCGACATCACATTGCTACGAATAACTAACGGGAAATCATTGTTTAAAAGGTTCTAAAGGTCTGAATCACTTGACCATGGTTGTTGTTGTTGAGACCCAGACCGTCCGACCTACCAGAAAGGTGTAAGGTAACTGTTTGGACGGCCGGGAAGTGCCACCCAATTTGGACCGGAACCCAGTGGGGGAGGCATCCACAGGGACCGTACCCTCCTTCCCCTACCACCAACCTCTCGGAAGGACTTACGGACCCACATGTTTAACGTGATCGTACTCCGTGTGAACACGGCGGCAGTTTTGGCTGCGGCTGGAATCGAACCCGGGCCTACCGAGTGCAACTCCAGCGCGCTAACCAAAGGGCTACCGCGCCCCACTTGACCATGGTGAAGAATTTGACAAAATATCGCCAGCTTGGCGAGTTTTGCAAATTGGAATTTTGTAGATTGGCTAAGAAATTTACGAGTTGCGTGCTTTTACTAGAATTTATCATAAAGGGTTTTTATAAGCTCGTCATCATTGATTTGGGTTGTTGACGCGATACGAGTGAAAATATCTGAGGAACTCAATACAAAACCCAATACGAAAATTTTCTTCCGATTATATTTTCTCTTTATAGTAACTCATAAGCGACATATCTACTGTAAAATTTGTAAAATCATTTGTAAAATTTTGTTGAATAATTTTAGAGCTAAAGTGTATAGATATACTGCACGGACGCGCACACATATACTCCACGATAAAAATTGTAGATTCGCGTTCTAGAGGACCCGAAGGGTAAATCCACCGAAAAATCGAGTTCCTAGTTTCGACCCAATTCCAATAATTTCCCTTCGCATTACCATGCATTGTAAAGAATGTAAAATGACTGGCTCTTGCCCCGTTAGGACCGCCCATAAAAAGAGACAGACACCACTAGTGTGTAGGACACAAACTCCAGAGAGAACCCGAACAGCCAATATTTTCTTTTTGAGGGTGCAGAAGACACGAAAGATTCACTCAAAATGAGAAAATCGAATATAGAAAGGAGCCCATGGTGAATGTTTAAAGAGGGACCCACAATTTCTATGAGCGGTCCTGGCCGCGTTATCACAGAAATTTCAATATCTCGTATCTTAACTAATTTAATTATCGATGCTACAGAGAATGCAAAGAACATGTTGAAAATCGAAAGATACTTCAGGCAAAAAAATGGCAACTACTACATATTTCAATAAGTAACATAAAATGGCAACTACTATATATTTGTTGGCGTAATGAAAACTACGCAATATTGCAGTGGAGTTTGAGTTCAATCTTGGCCTGATTCTGGAGAAGGAGCTTTGGTTATCGTTGGCTAACGAAACGTTCGTTCAGGTGATTCGCTAAAGGAGATTCTTGAACGATGCGAAACTATCCTTGACTTATCACTTAAACTATCTTTTTTGCACAAGGATTCCGTGCGAAAACGATGACGAAAGAGAAGTTTCTAAAAACTATCGTGGATAACTGAAAATCGCAGCGATGTTTCTTTTTCCCAGAGCAGAACAATAAAAAAAAATCTAATGTGGGCAGTACATGACTTTTCCTACAGACTCAAATTCATTTTGTCTTTATTTCTTTCATAATTTATTAAATTGAGTTGAATGGTATAAAATATCACGGATAATTATTTGAAATTTCACTATATTTACAGTTGTAATTCAATTTCCGTCTTCATTTAGAGACTACGTATTTTCAAAGGCGGCGTTGCAAAAATGTGAAAAATTAACATATCTTGAGAACGGTTTGTCTTTGAGTTATGGGGTTGGTCTTATTCATTTCGTTATCAAACATTATGTATAAAGCAAGCATTTAATTGATATATTTGAGCCCATAGTCGTTTAGTTTAGATTTTGACAATCTTTGCTGGTCATTTCGTAAAAAAAGGAGGAAGTTCCTTTTTTTTTTTTTTTTTTTCCGAATCGTACCAAAATCTAATTAGCACCAGAACAATTCTGACGTATCTACCAAATTTTGTGAAATTTGGTCAATTAGTTTTTCAGCTAAAATGGATACAGACATTGCACAGACAGACACACACAGATGTCACTCTAAAATTAATTTTTTTCATGTTTTAGAGTACTCGAAACCAGTAGAATCCATCGAAAACTGGAGTTGCGATTTTCAACATGATTTTAACACTTTCCTTATACATTTCCATTTATTGTAGGGAACGTGTAATAAGAATAAAAGTGAATATACTACAAGAATTATGCATCTTTTATAAAGACAAAAGATGTCAAAACTTTATCTTTGTTTTTCGTATATAAATCGTAGATCCGTTGCTCGGTCTTCCAGCTAGTTATTTCTATACGCTCGAAAATTTACAGAAAATTTGTTTCAAAATTTTTCTACATAGATCATTTTCATTCAACTAATATTTCTATTTTCCAGATACTTTTATTTTGATGATTGTGTGCACAAGTATTATTTCATTTTATATCGGTAAAATATTGGAATGAGATCGAAAATGCGAATTAGATATTTCAATGGATTTACACATTGTGGACATAAGCCGAGCAAAAAAATCTAATGTGGGCTGCACATGACTTTCCTTATACAATGCAATGAATTTACTTTTTTTACAATAAAAAAATAATGTATAAGACCCACGGTACTGTGTTTTTTTCGTTGAATTGTACATTTGGCAATTTTCCGGATGACAATATGTAAAACGATTTTAAAATACCCAATTAACTTATATTTCGCGCCACTCTAAATAAGCAATTATCAATATTGATAGCATCCTCAAAAAGCGATATAGTTCATATATTACAATATTTTAATAATTAGTTCATCAATTAGGCGTCATTTTCAGTAATTTAGAGTCATTTTTGTAATTTTGACGATATGTTTGTCAATCTGGGGGAGAATTATCGCCAAGTTGGCGATGCTTTGCTAAATTATTCGCCAAGATCGCTAAATGTATCACCAAATGTTACAGATAAACTGAGAAAAGAACATTTCTTATATACTAGAAGGTATATGCGCGTCATATGACGGAATCAGAATTGGCGAAACATTACTTCCCATTTGGAGTCATTTTTATCAATTTGGCGACATATTTGTCACTTTGGCAACATTTAAAATAGTTGCCAAGTTGACGACGTCCCGCTAAATTTCTCGCCAAGCGTTTCGAATGAAGAAACGGGTTATTCTTTTAGTCTACTCTTATGTTCTTTCCAAGATTGAACTTTCATCAATTAGTCGTCATTTTCATTGATTTAGTATCATTTTTATCAATTTAGCGACATTTTCGTTAATTTGGCAACATTTAAAAAAGTTGGCAACATTCCGCGAAAATTTCGCCAAGCGTTATTGGACGTAGAAATAAGTCATTCGTAGCAGACTAGCAGCATACCCGTTCTTCGTACCGAGTATATAATAAACTCGTAATATAAATAAACTTAAAATTCACAATCATGTGCAAATTCCTATAGTATACTTAATGGCATTTTTAATCAAAATATTCTGTTAAAATATTTAACATAATGCTCCTAAAAAGAAGTTAAGGAATGGCTATTCTCGTTATTCAAAATTATCTTCACGGGTAGATCTGAAGAATAAAATATCCTCGCCTTTTTTGTAAGCAAATTTATAAAAAGTATGGAATTGAATCAATATATGCAAAATAATAGCGTTTTGTATGGGACCCGTACCACTTATATACGCGAATATTAGATGATATAACCTGTATTAGTAGATTACATATATAAATTGAAAATATCAATAAATCCGTAATCTTTAAACCAGTAGGCAGTAATTAATTCCAATATGTGCCCAAATGAAAGTGCTAAAATTATATGGGAAGATAAACCCGTACTATTTATAATGTCATAGATTAGAAGATATGTCCTAGTGTTAGTAAAAGATTAACCGTATTATAATATTTAGTTTGAAAATTTTTTGCCAAGATATAACAGATTACTTAATAAATTAAAAATATCAATAATCCCCGTAATCTTCATACCGGAAGGCTTGATTCCAATATATGCCAATATACATGTACTACTTATATTCTCTTACATTAGAAGATATAACCGTGCATTTGTAGAAGATTACTCGTACAACGTACAATATATGAGTTTCAACAATTTTTGCCGCAATAAAACAATGCCATAAGAAATTGAAAATATCAATAATCCCCGAAAACATCAATAATAATGTTTAAACATGAAGATCGTAATTGATATTATCCAGTCAAAAATACGATGGCAATGAAATTTATTTTATATACATATCTTCATCATTAAAATCGGAAAAGATTTAATAAAAATCTTCTTCCTCATAAACACATTAAATTTAAATCCGTTGTTAAGCGACATGTTATGATTTGCTTCAAATAAATTGGTGGTCAAAATATCGTCTGAATATCTCAAATGAAGGTTGGGCGACATTTTAAAAATCGCCAAATTTATCGCCAAGTGGGACTGTAGAACTGACAGTCCCACTTGGCGATAAATTGACGAACCATCATCAAAATATTATCCCCTAAAAAAAACACAATTTCGTTTATTTAAGGCAATTTATCAATTTCAAAATATGTTTATGGATTTATAAATATTTTTATCAATTTGGTGACATTTTAAAAATTCGCTAAATGGGTTACTAAGTAGGGCGGTTGGACTGACAGACAAATGCTAACGAAACACCATTTCAGTACTTTCTTTTAACAAAACAAAATAAAATTCATTGATTTACGTCATTTTTATCAATTTGGGGACATTTCTATCAATTTGGCAACTTTTAAGAAATTTGCCAAGTTAGCGATATCCAGCCAAATTCGTAGCTCTAAATTCGCAGATCTGAATAAAATATCGCGATCCAGTTTGTATATACTAAATGAAAACACTAAAATATTATTAGGAGATATACCCATTCTACTCTTTTTCTGTTTAAACAATTGGATAAATGAATTTAATGGGTAAACAGAATATGAGTTTATTAGCTAAACACAATATATAAGCTTAAAACCTCTTTGCTAAAATACATGAAAGTGATGTATGCAGTTCGCAATTAATATAATTAAAAAAAATCAAACCGTTCATTTATAAGATATACTAGCAGCATACCCGTCCTTCGTACGGAGTATATAATATGAAAAAACTTATAATTCGCAATCATGTGCAAATTCTGATAAAATATTAAATTTATTGCTCACTAGCAGCATACCCGTTCTTCGTACAGAGTATAATATATAAAGAAACTTATAATTCTGAATCATATGCAAATTATGTTAAAATATTAAATTTATTGCTCCTAAAGAGAAGTTTATGAATATCTGTTCTCATCATGCAAAATTATCGTCACGGGCAGATCTAAAGAATAAAACATCCTGGCCCCTTTCGAAAGCAAATTTACAAAAAAAAGGAATTGAATCAATATATGCAAAATGAAAGCATTAAAATTGTATAGTACCGGTACTACTTATATACGCGAATATTAGAAGATATAACCTGTATTAGTAGATTACATGTATAAATTGAAAATATCAATAAACCCGTAATTGATTCCAATATATGCCAGAATGAAAGCACTACAATTATATGGGAATATATATATATATATATATATATATATATATATACATATATATATACATATATATATACATATATATATATATATATACATATATATATATATACATATATATATATATATATATATATATATACATATATATATATATATACATATATATATATATATATACATATATATATATATATATATATATATACATATATATATATATATATATATATCCCCATACTACTTATATTGTCGCAGATTAGAAAATATGCCTGTATGTTAGTAGAAGATTACCCTTATTACAATATGAGTCTAAAAAATCTTTGCCGAAATAAAACAGATGACATTATAAATTGAAAATTTCAATTATCCCCGAAAATATCAATAATAATAATGTGTAACCTGAAGACCGTAATCAATATTATCCAGTCAAAAATGCAATGCCAATGAAATTTATTTTATATACATATCTTTATTATTCAAATCGGAAAAGATTTAATTAAAATCGTATGCCACATAACACATTGGATTTACATCCATTGCTAAACGACATGATATCAGTTGCTTCAAATAAATTGATGGAAATCATATCGTCTGAATAATGCTATCTCCATGAAAGGTTTGGCGATATTTTCTTCAATTTAGCGATAACTTAAAAAATCGCCAAATTTATCGCCAAGTGGGACTGAAAAACTGATAGTCCCATTTTGCGACAAATTGACGAAACATCATCATAATATTATCCCCTAACAAAACACAATTAATTTCATTTATTAAGCGCAATTTTATCAATTTCATGACATTTTTATAGTTTACAAATATTTTTATCAATTTGGTGATATTTTAAAAATTCGATAAATGTGTTACTAAGTAGGATAGATAGACTGAACCACAAATGCTACCGAAATATCATTTCAGTACTGTCTTCTAAAAAAACGAATTTAATTTCATTGATTTGCGTCGTTTTTAGCAATTTGGCGATATTTCCGTCAATTTGGCAAAGTTTAGGAAAAGTTGCCAAGTTAGCGATATTCCGCCAAATTCGTAGCTCTGAAATTGCAGATCTGAAGAATAAAACAACCTGATCCCGTTTCTATATACTAAATGCAAACACTAAAATTGTATTAGAAGATATACCCTTTCTACTCTTTTTCTTTTTCAAAATCGGATAAATGAATTTATTGGTAAACACAATATGAGTTTATTAGCTAAACACAATATAAAAGCTTAAAAACTCTTTGTCAAATGAAAGTGATGTACGCAGTCCGTAATTAATATAATTAAAAGAAAAATCAAACCGTTCATTTACAAAATATATTTTTACATCTATTTATTTATTATTCAAATAGAAAAAATAATAACAAATATTAAGAA
The DNA here is from genome assembly GCA_951213105.1 of Amaurobius ferox. Taxonomy (NCBI): domain Eukaryota; kingdom Metazoa; phylum Arthropoda; class Arachnida; order Araneae; family Amaurobiidae; genus Amaurobius; species Amaurobius ferox. The sequence continues at coordinate 148,249,199 of OX578137.1, read as the reverse complement.
ACACATTTAATTTAATTGCGTTGCTGAGCAACATAATATAATAAAGAATCTTCCTCATAAACTGCGAAATTAAATAACCATTTTGATCTCTTCCCCATAAAATGCAAAAATAATAACCATTTTGATTTCTTTATACTTTCCATTGTTTAGTAAATGCTTGACCATGGAGTTAGATTTTCCATTTAAATTCATGTTTCAAACAATTCATGCTTTCAGATAGTGACTAATTAATGCAAAAATCCTGCACTAAGCTCAGAAATAAAGTTTTAATTCACGTTGACGTTTTAAACAAACGATTTTCATCCTTTCCGTTTGGATAAACCACGGAGTTGGAGAGTAGATCTCCTAGGAAAAAGTTCCGTTTTTCATTAATATCTCGACAGCCCCAGGTCTTAGAAACTCGAAACTTGGACAAAAGTTATGGGGGGATATTTCAAGGCTATTCACCAAATTTCATTAAATTCGGTTCAGCCTTTCTCTCGTGATGATGAGACAAACGAAATATTTGTTTTTCACTAATATCTCGAGAACCACTGATCGTAGAAACTCAAAACACGGATATAATTTTAAGTGGGGCTATTTCTGGGCTACCCACAAAATTTCATCAAATTCGGTTCAGCCGTTCTCCCGTGATGGTGTGACAAACAGACAGACAGACAGACAGATTTTCATTTTTATTTATATAGATTTTAATATCCATTTATTTATTATTCAAATCGAAAAAATAATAATAATCATTAAAAAACACATTTAATTCCATTCCTTTGCCGAGCAACATGATATAAGATAGAATCTTCCTCATAAAATGCGAAATTAAATAACCATTTTAATTTCTTTATACTTCTAATCGTTGAGTAAAAGCTTGTGAAATATAAAACATGGAAGTAGATTTTTCCATTTAAATTCATGTTTCAAACAATTCATGCTTTCAGATAGTGACTATTTAATGCAAAAATCCTGCATCAAACTCAAAAATAAAGTTTTAATACCCTTTGACGCTTTAAACAAACGATTTTTATCCTTTCCGTTTGGATAAACCACGGAGTTGGAGAGTAGAACTCCTATAAAAAAAGTTCCGTTTTTTATTAATATCTCGACAACCCCTAGTCTTAGGAACTCGAAACTTGGGCAAAATTTATGGGGGGCTATTTCAAGGCCACCCACAAAATTTCATTAAATTCGGTTCAGCCGTTTTCTCGTGATGATGAGACAAACGAAAGTTTCGTTTTTTACTAATATCTCGAGAACCACTGGTCGTAGAAATTCCAACCATAGACTAAATTTTAAGTGAGGCTATTTCTAGACTACCCACAAAATTTCATCCAATTCGGTTCAGCCGTTCTCCCGTAATGATGGGACAAACAGACAGACAGACAGATTTTCAATTTTATTTATATAGATAAATGACTATTGGCATCCAAATACAAAAGTATTACCTAAAGTATCTTTACTCGTGAATGAATGAGTTAGATAAACGAGAATATAGGCACTAAACTTATATCATGATATTACTTATGAAAACTGAACATATTTCAAAATAGTTAATATTTTTTTTATAAGAGTTTTGATATTTTTTTTAATGTGCCATTTCTCGAGAACGGTCCATGCTAGCGTTCTAAAATTTATGTCAATCGTTTTCGGATGAAAAATTATATCAGAAATGACTATTAAAGGTTATGTAACTTTATGGTATGTAACTTTATTAAAGGTTTAGATTTGTTGATGAATTTTTCAAAAATTCACTCGAAAATTTAGGGGGATTCTGAAAATTTTATTGCGTATAAAAACACTAGGCTTTCAGTATTCACGGATTGCAAGTTTTGTACCAAATTTCGTTCGAATCGCTCCATTTGTTTGTGAGATATCGTCTCCACAGACTCACTGACACACACAGACATCATCTCAAAAACGTTTGATTCGTGTTCAGGGATGCTTGAGACGTGCTCTCCCGTCGAAAACTGGAATTCGAATTTTCGACCCCCCCCCCCCCCCCCGTCACAATACTTTCCTTATACATTGTAGTATATATAAGGAAAGTAAAAGTAGTTTCGGGAGTGCGTTGTTTAATGTGTAAATATATTATGCAGAACAAGTAAATATAAAAACTTGATCGTTTGAGTAAAATATTTTATTTATATTTCACCATGAGCAGTATCCCGCGTTGAAAATTTTCTCTTTATATATATATAAATGGTGGGGGGGGGGGGGTCTCTTTACTAACACTATCTCTCTTTACTAACCACACTCTTTACTAACACTAGCAACATCTAGATATAATTCTCAAAGCACTATGACATTATCAAGCGTTTCATCCATAGGAGTGTTATCTCCCTCTCTCTAACGTCATGGAATGCAGTCTGTGTGGAAACTGATAATTTGAACCACAGAGAGAGAGGGAGATAAAGCTGCAATGGATGAAAAGCTTAAAATATCATAATGCTTTGAGAATTATATCTATAAGTGTCACTAGTGGTAGTAAAGTCACATCTGTTTACATTTGACGCAACATAAAAGCGTAGTGTTTAGTATATGCATTTTTGATAATTTCATAATTAAAGTTCTCTAATTATAAGTAGAAGTAGTAAGTTCTTTGTTCCTGGTTGTAGAACCGGGTACGGAATATAGGAAGACAAAAATAAATTAAAAAGTAAAATAAATTTGTATACGTAGGAATATTCTTTATTGTTTGAGTTCTATTTTACATTGCACTTATAATTTATTTATGCGAAATTAGAATAATTATTATTTAATTCAATATAAATAATATAAAATTATATGACATAAATTCTATATAATTGAATAAATATTATTTAATTCCTTAGAAATACGTACAATGTTGTTGAACTTATTTTACCCCAGCATCACCTGAAATATATAGTCTCAAATGGAGTTTTTCCAGCATGAAATTTTAACTCTTTCCCTTTACATCCATGGTTCTATGAATGTAAAATGGTATTAAAATAATTTATATTAACAGAAGTCTGTCAAATGCATCCAATTCAGCATAGTCAGTGACTCGTTGCCAACTTGAAAAATTAAATTTTTAAAGAATTTTTGCAAAAAATTTCAAGACATTTTTTAAAGAATAACTTTCAAAAAGATGGCTCATAAAAAACAAGAAAGATCAATCATGCATAAGCATTGATTATGAAACACTTTCCAACAATTTCTAAAATGTGATACATTCAGTGGTGATATCTTTTACATTATCACAGTGCTACAGTAATTTATTATACTTAAATATTTAAAACTGTATCGAAATATAAATCATCTGATACATTCAGTGGTGATACATTCAGTGGTGATATCTTTTACATTATCACAGTGCTACAGTAATTTATTATACTTAAATATTTAAAACTGTATCGAAATATAAATCATCTGATTCTCTATGAAAATCAAGGAATATTTCATTCATATAACCTTTATTCCAGACTCCAGAGCTAAATAATTGTGTGTGAAAAAATTCTGCAATTTTTATGTAACTCACCTTACAATCGCTTGAGATATTTGCATTCTGCATAAGTTAAAATTAGTCTTCGTTGAAGAAATAATAAAAGTTTAGGAATCATTTAAAATCACAACTATTGTAATTGCATAGGCACGGAAATTAGATACACAGATACACAGAAAATATATGTGTGTGTGTGTGTATGTATTCAAAGTATTAGAATCGTGCCGAAGATCGGAACTCGAATTTTCGAAGGATCTACACGTTTTTGGAATTCTAGAACACGAAAAAACTATTTTTAGGACGACGTCTGTGTGTGTAAGGGTGTATCTGTGTATGTGTCTGTGTGTCTATGAGGATATTACATCCACTCTATTGAAAAACTAATAGACCGAATTTCATAAAATTTGGTAGGTATGTTTTTATGGGAAATCCTGATGTTCATTAGATTATAGTACGATTCGTAATAAAAGAATCGGCCTTCTTTGCGAAATGGTCGTCAGAAATTGCCTTTATCCACTCTAGCTAAAAACTAATGGAACAAATTTAACAAAATTTGGTGTATAATATTTCAATAACCTACAAGTGATTTATATACCAAATTTAACAAAATTTGGTATATAAATCATTTGTAGGTTATTCTAGTGCGATTCGGAAAAAAGGAACGGGCTATTTTTGCAAAATGGCCCGCAAAAATCGTAAGCTGTGTACCAAAGCTGTGTACCAAGCTGTGTACCAAATTTTAACTCTCTAGGACGTAGGAAAGTGCATTTAAAATGCCATCAATTAAATTTATCATGAAGAGTTATATAAAATTTAAAAAAAATGAAAAATTGTTATCTACCAAATTTATCTTAAAATATGAAGCCACTCCCATATCCAAAACGTTTAAACAAATGGAGAGATATTTATTATATAATATCTCTCTCTTTTCTTTCTGGAAGATATCCCAAAGTCAGAATTTAATTAAATTTGTTTTTTTCCCTATATTAAATAATTTTTTTAATTAAAAAACTACTTAACATATTTTACTGAATTTTTTTTTATATATTCTATGGGATAATGTGAATATTTCCTAAAAATTTCGAAGCAATTCGTGAATTTTAAATTTACTTAAAAAATGTTTGAAAAATTGGGTCCCATAGGGTTCAATGTATTTCATTTTTTCAACCCGGGTTCAATAAAAAACTAATTGGGTGATATTATTTATTTATATTCCCATAGGTCCTACAGACCGTCTGAACAACATACTAAAATTTCATTTTGATTAAGTCATTTTTACGGCAGTTATCGTGCTAACGGACAGACAGACAGACAGACAGACAGACAGAATGAACAAAGTCATAAACACTTTTCAACTTTGTTGTAAAGTGTTAAAAATGACGCTAAATCAATGAAAATGACGATTAATTGTCGAAAATTCAATATCTTGGAAAGAATATTAGTATCTACTATAAGAAAAACCTATTTTTTTACTGTAAAAGTAGCAAATTCATTACATTATATAAGGAAAGTCATGTGCTGTCCACATCAGATTTTTTTTAAATGTGAAGCCTCTCTCATATGCGAAATAATTAAACTCTTGGAAAGATATTTATTATATAATATATCTCTTTTTTCTTTCTGGAGGATATCCCAAAAGTCAGAATTTAATTGAATTTGCTTTTCTCCCTATATTAAATAATTTTTAATTAAAAAACTACCTAACATATTTTACTGAAATTTTTTTTATATATTTTATGGGATAATGTGAATATTTCCTAAAAATTTCGAAGCAATTTGTGAATTTTAAATTTGCCTAAAAAATGTTTGAAAAAATAGGTCCCTTAGGGTTCAATGTATTTCATTTTTTCAACCCGGGGTCAATAAAAAACTAATTGGGTGATATTATTTATTTATATTCCCATAGGTCCCACAGACCGTCTGAAAAACATACTAAAATTTCATTTTGATAAAGTCATTTTTACGGCAGTTATCGTGCTAACGGACAGACAGACAGACAGAATGAACAAAGTCATAAACACTTTTCAACTTTGTTGTAAAGTGTTAAAAATGTACACCTATTTTTTTTCTTCTTTTCCCATTTCGATATTGAATCTATCGGACCTAAACAATATATGGAATATGATAAATGCATTCAATAATTCAAGAAAGCGATTACATCTTTAAAGACGTCAATTTCGTCTTATGACCTTTTAATAGCCGAGAAGGAAAGATGTCACACTGCCACTTCCTGTTGCGTAAATGCTCCCGTTTTATATGGCTCATCATCGTTTTAATATCGATGCCTTCACGTCCGGTTTCCGTGCTAAAAGTATTGCGGCAATGCACTAGATATAATTTTGTGAAATTCGGGCCTAAAGCTACAGTGAATAATGCCAGGGTCAGAACATGAAAATGCCCAGTCCCCCATATACACAGTGTTTCTTCCAGGCACACCTCAGACATTTTATGTTAACCTAGTTTCTATTTATGTGATAAATTTATATAGGGAAAAATAGAAAACTCGCCCCCCTTAAAATTTCATTCGTGCCCTCCGGCCAAAAAGTCCCGAAAGAAACACTGCTCGTGAATGGAACTAACTAGATGCACGAGAATGATGGTAACATAGTTTTTGCATAATACTGCACATGGAAAATAAACATGTTGGGCGATACCAAATGATTTTTTTTTAAGAAACGTGCAATATCTCGAGAGCCATCCGTGTTGGTTCTCTAAATATAATTATTCGTTTTCTGATGTTAAAATTACATCTGAAATGATTATTTACTTATCATCAGTGAAGATCCTGGTATTTTTAAAAATTCATTCAAAAATTGAGGGGTCTTTCGAACAGTGTTTCTTTCAGGACTTTTTGTGGGGGGGGGGGGGGAGGGGCGAATGAAATTTTAAGGGAAGCAAGTTTCTATTTCCCCTATATAAATATATATAAATGCTGTGTCATATAAATAGAAACTAGGATAACATAAAATGTCTCGGGGAGAGGGGGGGGGGGAGCGAAGCCCGCATTGCGAGCGTAACCCCCGAGAAGGGCTGCTTTCGGAAGTGACGTTACGAGACCTCTAAAGCACGATAAACCTATTTTTAACCTGATGTCTATGTGTGTGTGTGTGCGTCTGTTTGTTTGTCTGTCTGTCTGTCTGTGCAATGTATGTATCCACTCTAACTCAAAAATTAATGGACCGAATTTCATAAAATTTAGTAGGTAAGTCTCTTGTGGGTGACCCTGGTGCGGATTAGATTTTAGTACAATTCGGGATAAAAGAACCTGCCTTTTTACTTTTCCTGCAATACATGGTGATGTATAGGGAAAGTATTGGAATCATGTCGAAAATCGCAACTCGAGTTTTCGACGGATCTACACGTTTCAAGACCTCTGGAATACGAAAAACCCATTTTTAGCGTGACGTTTGTGTGTGTGTCTGTGCGTCTGTCTGTCTATCTGTGCAGATTTTGTATCCACTCTAACTAAAAAACTAATTGACCGAATTTCCTAAAATTTGATAGGTAAGTAAGTCACTTGTGGATGAATTTGGTCCTGATTAGTTTTGGGTACGATTTGGGATAAAAGAACCCGTCTTCTTTGCGAAATTGCCCGCAAAGTCTGTATCCACTCTAGCTGAAAAACTAATGGACCGAATTTCACAAAATTCGATAGATAAGTCGCTTGTGGGTTACTCTGGTGCTGATTAGATTTTGGTACGCTTCGGAAAAAAACAACCTGTCTTTTTTTGCAAAATGACCCGCAAAAATCGTCAAAATCTAAAGTAAAAACTACGTATGCTTAGATATATCCATTAAATGCTTGTTTTATACTTACTTTTTAATGAAGAAAAGAATAATACCAACCCCATTACACTAGGACTAACCGTTCTCAAGATATTTTAGTTTTTTCGTATTTTCTCTACGCCACCTTTGCAAATAAGTCCAGTTACCAAATGAGAACGAAAATTGAATTAAAGTTAATTAAATTTAATTAAAATAAAGAGAACGTGGATATAAGTCTGCAGGGAAAGTCATGTGCTGCTCACATCAGATTTTAACATTTATACGAAATTTCCTTGCTATAATTCGCGTTTATATATTCGCCGTACTGAACATGCCAGACGTCCAACACTCCTTAATAAATAACGTGGCGTAGAGGTTGGGGAGAGCATTTTGCAAAACTTTTCTGATGCAGCTTTTGAATTGCTGTCATGTATATTGATCGGTAAAACCCAAAATAGACCGAGCAAGGATATTTCATAATCAATATATCATAAATATCTCGAAACACGAATTTAATATCAGAGACATACTTTATGAGTTCTCAGTTGCCGCTAATAATATTCCCTCGAAGGTCGGAAAACCGTGGTGATAGGCTCTCGTCTTGAATTCTAAAACTCCATGGGATGATGAATCATTTAGAACTGCAGTTGCAAAAGCCTGAAGCAAAAATAAACATGCAAAATAATAAACGGTTTATTCCCGGGAATAAAGTGGGTTTGGTTTATTAGGAAGGGAAATTTCGAAAACTTCCCAAGTGAGAAATACGACATCTGAAATTTTGCATTGGAAGTTTTACATTGTATGTGATTATGAAATTAATGTGAGTTTATAAACGGAAAAAATCATTATTATTTTACATTCAGAATTGTAAATAATAGAATCATGTAAAACATAAGGTTTGTCGCACACAAGGAGAATTATTTTTACATTATGATATTTTCTGAAAAAAAAAATTTTTACAAAAGGAAATGTAATTTTTACTTTCCCTGCAATACATGGTAATGTATAGGGAAAGTATTGGAATCATGCCGAAAATCACTGCCGATCTACACGTTTTGGGAACTCTAGAATACGAAAAAACTGTTTTTAGCGTGACGTCTGTGCAATGTATGCATCCACTCTAACTCAAAAAGTAATGGACCGAATTTCATAAAATTTGGCAAGTAAGTCACTTGGGTGACTAATCAGCACCCTGGTGCTGATTAGTTTTTGGTGCGATTCGGGAAAAAAGAACCCTCCTTTTTTTACGAAATGGCCCCTCAAAAATCTCATGTATCCACTCTAGCTGGAATACTTATTGGCCAAATTTCACAAAATTTGGTAGATAAGTCACTTGTAGGATACCCTGATGCTAATTAGATTTTGGTACGATTCGGAAAGGAAAAACCTGCCTTTTTTACGAAATAGCCCTCAAAAATCGCCAAAATAAAAATGGAAGACAGCGTATGCTCAAATGTATCAATTAAATGCTTGTTTTACACGTAATTTTTGACGAGAAAAATAATGAGACCAACTTCATAACTCTAGGGCTAACCGTTCTCGAGATATTTAAGATTTTTCGCATTTTTTCACACCGCCTTTGGAAAAATGCCAAATTACCAAACAGAAAAAAAAATTGAATTAAAAATGCAAATTCAGTATTATTTTGTGCTATTAAACTCAATTTAATGAATTATTAAAGGAATACAGAAAAATGAATTTGCATTTTTTCTTTATTTCTTTAATACTTTATTTCTTTTCTGCCCACATCAGATTTTTATATATTATAAATAAAAAGTACACCTATAAAATACTTGTTTGCAAGTTATCCACTTATTCATATTTATTTAATTTTAAAGATGAATAAAATACATATTAATCAATACTCTATATTAATTAAACTTAAAATAATTAATTTAAATTACTTTTTAATTAATCTTTAATACTAATATAATCATTTTTACTAATGGTGATTAATATTAATTATTAATATTGATGATAAATGTAATTTGACCAATTTCTTCAAAAAGTTTTATTAATATTAAATTTTAAAAATATATATTTCAACAACTTTTACCAACACATTAATATAAAGGACGCGCATAAAACTTGTAAATTAATTTCCTTTCACCAGAGTTCCCAATGCTTCTAAAGTTCCCGGTAAATTCCCAGGTTTTTTACATTTCTCATAATTTCCGGATATTTTGCTACTCTATTTATAACTAAGATTAAAATCTGAAGTAAAGCACAGTATTAGAATCATATCGAAAATCGCAACTCGAGTTTTCGACGGATCTACACGTTTCGAGACCTCTAGAATACGAAAAAACTATTTTTAGCGTGGCGTCTGTGTGTGTGTCTGTGATTTTCTGTCTATGAAGATTTTGTATCCACTCTAACTAAAAAACTAATGGACCGAATTTCATAAAATTTGGTAGATAAGTCACTTGTGGGCGAGTCTGGTGCTGATTAGTTTTGGGTACGATTCGGGATAAAAAAAAAAACCCGCCTTTTTTCCGAAATGGCCCGCAAAAGCCTGTATCCACTCTAGCTGAAAAACTAATAGACCGATTTTCACAAAATGCGGTAGGTAAGTCGCTTGTGGGTCACTCTGGTGCTGATTAGATTTTGTTACAATTCGAAAAAAAAATAACCTGCTTTTTTTTTGGAAAATGACCCACAAAAATCGTCAAAATCTAAAATAAAAAATTACGTATGCTCAAATATATCCATTAAATGTTTTTTTATACGTAATTTTCAACGAAGAAAAGAATAAGACCAACCCCATTACACACGGACTAGCCGTTCTCGAGATATTTTAGTTTTTTCGTATTTTCTCTACGCCACCTTTGAAAATAAGTCCAGTTACCAAATGCGAACGAAAATTAAATTAAAAGTGAATTAAATTTAATTAAAATAAAGAGAACGTAGATATAAGTCTGTAGGGAAAGTCATGTGCTGCCCATATCAGATTTTTTTTGCAATTATATTGCTATCCTTATTCCTAGAATTGCCATTATCTTCAATTTAATTATATTTACATTATTCATCTCAAAAACCAGGGCACAGCAACATCGGTCAACATCTCGAAGACGGTGTCGAACCTTCAACCTCTTAATCTCGAGATAAATGTATTTTCTTTCCAGCTATTTGCAATCGGAAAGAAACTTCAGCGACCTCAATATTGTATCTTTTATTTCAAAAATCGACCATTCTTGGAATAAGATCTTCTTAAACGTGGACGAGCAAAAACTGTGCAGACAAACGTAACAAAATGGCTATCTCCTGCTTTCTGTTGTCATTTGTGAAAGTGCACGCCTGACCTAGACAATGACGTCTGCATATAGAAGAATGGAATGAGAGTGAAAAAAAAATTAAATGAATAAAACAGACAACAGATTTCCTCTTCCACCTATTATTGTACAAGGAAGTGGCGTCGGCCTTTCTGCGATCCCAATTGCAGCTCGCCTTCCTAAAGCATGGACCCAGAAGATCGAAGGAAATAAAGGGTTATTGCGCTCCTATTGCAGATAAGTGCGTCCAGTGACCGGTTTTGCGCTTATTTTGCGCTCGTCAGCATTGAATAGCCCACTGGCAGAAAAAAAAATCTTGCTATCTGTCAAAAGTTTGCGAACCCCTACGAAGAGCAACAAAGTCAGCGCTACGACGCAGCTGGATTTCGCGCTAGGGTGTGCGCTTTTGCGTTAGTGTGTGTGTCTGGGTGTGTGTATACGTCAGCCTGTGGATGCAATATCTCCCAAACTAATGGAGCGTTTCGAACAAAATTTAGTACGACTTAACAACAATCAGTGTATACTAAAACCATATTGATTTGAAACGCGATGGATTGTTCGGAAGATCCCCCCCCCCTTCTTTGTTCAAATGAAAGATTTCCTGAAAAGAAATTGAGATTTTACTACTCGAGTCTGCAACAGTCAAGTATCTCTATGTAATTTGGTAGCTTTTTTAAGCTCTATAACATTCAAACCATTATTTGAATGTTACTCTATTTTCCAAGAAAAGTTTTTTAATAAGGTAAAAGGCTCTATAGCATTTTATATATGCTTTGATCTCTTCGAGCTTCGTCACTTTGTCATTTCAGGTGAACTTAATGAACCTCGGCCTAAAAACATTTACATAATCAGTATTCCTTATTTTTGCCTCAGCTATAAATTTGGACCTTTAGGTTTTATAGATAGAAAAACTATAGTTATACTAACCAGGGTCAGATTATCCATTGGGACAAAGAAATTTCGGGCCCTGAGATATTGTTATATCATAGACAAGGGCCCTCAAAATATTATTGGCTTGGGGGCCCAAAATTATATGCCAGAACCTAAAGTGAAAAAAAAAAATCTGATGTAGGAACACATGACTTTCCTTATATAATGCAATGAATTTACTACTTTTACAGTTAAAAAAAATGTTATTCTTATAGTAGATACATTATATTCTTTCAAAGATATTGAATTTTCTTGAATTAGTCGTCATTTTCATTGATTTAGCGTCATTTTTATCCATTTGGCTAGATTTTCGTTAATTTGGCAACATTCGGCTAAATTCGTCGCCAAAATCTCGCCAAGCGTTGTGGACGGAGAAATAAGTTATTCTTACAGCAGATAAATGACTATTGGGGTTCAAATACAAAAGTATTACTCAAAGTATCTTTTCTCGTGAATGGAGCGAGTTAGATCCACTAGAATGATGTCACCAAATTTATCGCATGATATTACATATGAAAAGTGAACATGTTTCTTAACAGTTAATATATATTTTTTTTAATTTATAGGACTTTTTGATAAATTTATTTGAAAAATGTGTAATATCTCGAGAACGGTTCTTGCTAGCGTTCTAAAATTTATGTCAATCGTTTTCTAAGGAAAATTACATAAGAAATGTCTATTTTCGTAACTTTATTAGACGTTTTGATTTTTTCACGCTTTTTTTAAAATTTCACTCGAAAATTTATGGAGGGGGGGGGGGGGGTTCTGAACATTCGATTGCGTATAAAAATTAGGCTTCCAGTGTTTACGGATTGTGATTTTTATACCAAATTCCGTTCGAATCGGTCCATTCGTTCGTCAGTTATCGTCTCCACAGACTCACTGACACACACACACACACACACACACACTTTCACACACACACACACACACAGACATCACTTCAAAAATGTTTGATTCGTGATCAGGGATGCTTGAAACGTGCTCACCCGTCGAAAACTCGAATTTGAATTTTCGACCCCGTCACAATACTTTCCTTATACATTATGTATATAAGAAAAGTAATAACTTAATGAATCCGTATTTATTTTTGAACTCTCGTAAAAACGACATAAATAAATTGTCGGATAACTGATTTTTCTGACTACGGATTTTCGGATTTGCGACGTTTCACTGCATTCATTGTTCAGATGGGGTCTTTTGTGAAAGTTCTCTTAGGGGGCTTCAGAAAACCCCGGGACGCTAATGCACAAGAGTACACATAACGATATGAAATCTAACAGAGGTGCCTCTTCCAAACAAAGATCACCATTCATACAGTTCATAAATAACAAGCAATCGCAAGTATAGAATTAATTAGCCAACGACAAACATTTTTTTAAACCGAGAAATTGACACGTTGAAAATATCGGGATTTCGTGCATTCAAATTAAATCAATCACAAAACTTTATAATACTACAGTACTTGCTTTATTACAGATCCGTCTAACTTGAAACAAATCATTACTTCTCATCTGTATGACTCAGATTTTAAAATTTACAGCCGATAACAGATCACTACAATCCACATCATTATTTAAAAGTGTCTTTTAAAAAATCACACATAAAGCTTTCTTTTTAGTTTCCAGAGAACAAATATCAAACACCTCTCCCTCTCAAGGAATTACATGAAACAAACCTTGGGAAGTCACCATATTTCTTAAAATAGATATAGCGAAGACATAAATCTGTTTTGAATCTTTTCAACTCGAATTTGCTTTATATAATTAATACATCCCAAATAATCAATCAAACCATCAAGAACAGATCTAACCAAACTATTATAATAATACAAGTTATATCCCCAAAATACCTAGTATCGGTACAAAATAAAACAAGAAAGATCAATCATGCATAAAGCATTGATTATGAAACACTTTCCAACTGAAATGCAATTTTATTTAAACATCTCTAAAATGCGATACATTCAGCGGTGATATTTTTAAAATTATCGCAATACGACAATAATTTATTATAATTGAAAACTTCATCGAAAACAAATGAACTTTGTTCAAATAACGTCATAAAAATAGAAATAGCCTGGCTATCTATATAAAAGCAGTGAATATTTCATTCATAAACATTTTTCCATTCCTTTCATTCAGCGGCGATATTTTTAAAATTATCACAATACTATAATAGTTTATTTTACTTAAAAACGTAAAACCATGGAGGTAAGATTCTTTTCTAACTCCATGCTTAAAACTTCTTCAAAAAAGCAAAAATATAGAATCGTCTGCTTCTTTATGTAAAATCGATGAATATTTCATTCATATCAGCTATATTGCAGACTCTAGAGCTAAATAATTTTGCGTTAAAGAAATTCAGGAATTCTTATACAACTCATCTTACAGCTTGATCTCTATAAGTGAAAATTAGGTTTTGTTTTATAAATAATAAAAGTTTGATGATCATTTAAATTCAAATATATTGTAATTGCGTTGTTTTAGAACATTGATGCACAGAAATTAAGCAAAAATGAAGCGGTTTTAGGACGGATACAACACTAAATATGAATTAAAAAGAACTTTAAAAATCAGGATTTTGACACAAGATGGATGCCATATTTTATTTTGAAGTGGGTCACGTGATCTCTTTCTACAATGGATGTAATTATTATTTTAAATTTTATTTAAAAAAATACGGAATATATTTTTCTGAATTTTTTTTTATATATTTTATGGGATAATTTAAATATTTCCTAAAACTTTCAAAGCAATTTGTGAATTTTAAATTGGCTTAAAAATGTTTGAAACATAAGTTCCCATAGAGTTCAATGTATTTCATTTTTCCAACCCGGGTTCAATCCAAAACTGATTGGATGATACTATTCATTTACATTCCCGTGGGTTCCACAGACCGTCTGAACAGCATACTAAAATTTCACTTTGTTAAAGTCATTTTTACGGCAGTTATCGTGCTAACGGACAGACAGACAGACAGAATGAACAAAGTCACAAACACTTTTCAAACAGACAGACTGAACAAAGACATAAACACTTTTCAACAACGTTGTAAAGTGTTAAAAACGAAACTCTGTAAATATCAAAATCCAAATATTGAATAATTTAAATACCAGAATTTTTTTAAATGTTCAGCAACAACTTATTTATACTAGAAGTGCATTTTATATATTGGATGCGGATGAATTCCAATTTCAAATCAGATGCTCTGGTTGAGACTCCTGGCATGCCGAAGCGAACCAATGGCAGGTGCCGCACGGAGTATTTAGATAGGTTGTAAGGACATCAAGAATTTGAAACACTTACGGGCGTCTATGTACGTGTTCTTTGTTTAAAGTTAGGTTCAGTACAGCTTATATATGTGCTAAAGATATTCTTTGTATGATATAAGCATTTCGCTTAACGTGCCACAAAGTTCACATCTGGCGGAGGTTAGAGAAATCATCGAAATTAGCTAATTCGATGACTAGGTTGGGGCTAGAAGGATCCCGGGTACTGTGACGATACTGGTTTATTCGAATCCCTGCAAGCCCGAATTAGTATGAACGAATATCGGACTAAGCTGATCGGGCTGAAGAGCCAATTATTTTGGTAAAATGTTTTCGTACAAATAAGAACTGGCGAAATCGGTTAATTTTTAGGATTTAATAAACAGAGCATCTCTACATACATTCACAGAAAAATATTCTGATGTGAGTAACATCCATGTTTAAAGTTTCTGTGATAATTTATTATATTTGAAAACTTCATCGAAAACAAATGAACTTTGTTCAAATAACGTCACAGAAATAGAAATAGCCTGGCTATCTATATAAAAGCAGTGAATATTTCATTCATAAACATTTTTCCATTCCTTTCATTCAGCGGCGATATTTTTAAAATTATCACAATACTATAATAGTTTATTTTACTTAAAAACTTAAAGCCATGGAGGTAAGATTACTTTCTAACTCTATGCTTAAAACTTCTTCAAAAAAGCAAAAATATAGAATCGTCTGCTTCTTTATGTAAAATCGATGAATATTTCATTCATATCAGCTCTATTGCAGACTCCAGAGCTAAATAATTTTGCGTTAAAGAAATTTAGCAATTCTTATACAACTCATCCTACAGCTTAATGTGTTTACATTCTCCGTAAGCGAAAATTAGGCTCCGTTGTAGAAGTAATCAAAGTTTGATGATCATTTAAACTCAAATATACTGTAAATGCGCTGTTTCAATATGTAGATGCACATAATTTAAACAAAAATAAAGCGGTTTTAGGATGGATTCAACACTAAATATAAATTAACAAGAACATTAAAATCACGATTTTGACACAAGATGGATGCCATATTTTATTTTGAAGTGGGTCACGTGATTTTTTCATATGATATGGGTGTAATTATCATTTTAATTTTTATTTAAAATCTACCAAATATATTTTACTGAATTTTTTTTTTATATTTTTATGGGATAATTTGAATATCTTCTAAAATAAAATTTTCGAAGCAATTTGTGAATTTTAAATTCACTTAAAAATTGTTTGAAAAATAAGGTTTCATAGGGTTTAATGTATTTTATTTTTTCAACCCGAGTTCAATCCAAAACTAACTGGCTGATATTATTCTTTTATATTCCCATAGGTCCACAGATCGTCTGAACAACATATTAATTGATAAAGTCATTTTTGAAGTCATTGATAAAGTCATTTTTACGGCCGTTATCGTGCGAACGGACAGACAGACAGAATGAACAAAGCCATGAACACTTTTCAACTATGTTGTAAAGTGTTAAAAGAGCGACAGATAATAATTTTATTTATGAATTTATCCGAAAATGTTTCGGTGTACAATCCCCTTTCGTGACGTATTCTTTCTCTACCGCCTTGCATTTTCAATTTTATAAATAAACAAGAAAGATCAATCATGTTTAAAGCATTAATTATGAAACACTTTCCAACTTCAATGCAATTTTATTTAAACATGTCTAAAATGCAATACATTCCTCGATAATATTTTGAAACTTATCACAATACTACATTAATTTATTATATTTGAAAACTTAAACCTTCATCGAAAAAAATGAACTTCATTCAAATGACGGCATTGAAATATAATTCGCCTGGTTTAAACATCTCTAAAATATGATACAGTCCTCGGTCATAACTTTAGAATTATTATATTTGGAAACTTCATCGAAAACAACTGAAATTAATTCAAATGACGTCATAGAAAAAATAACATGCCTGGCTCTCTCTATAAAAGCAGCATTTCATTTATAAATAATTTCCCATTCATGTCATTCATCACAATACTATAATAATTTATTTTATTTAAAAATTAAGACCATGGAGCTACAAGTAATTAAACTCTATGCGTAAAACTTCATCGAAAAAAATCGTCCTTCTCCTTGTAAAATCAATGAATATTTCATTCATATCAGCTATGCAGACTCCATGAACTAAATGATTTTGCGTTAAAGAAATACAGCAATTATAAAACAACTAATTCTACATATTTTGCTGTTTACATTTTACATAGATGAAAAATAGGCTTCGCTGTAGAAATAATCAAATTTGGATGAGCATTTAAACTCAAATATATTGTAATTGCGTTGTTTCAGTATGTAGATGCACAGAATTTAAGCAAGAATAAAGTGGTTTTAGGACGGATACAACACTCAATATGAATTAAAAAGAACTTTAAAAATCCCGATTTTGAGACAAGATGGATGCCATATATCATTTTGAAGTGGGTCACGTGATCTTTTCATATCATCGTCACGTGTTCGCTTGATATAAGATGTGTTGTTATTATTTTAATTTTTATTTAAAAACTACTGAATATATTTCGCTGAATTTTTTTTTTATATATTTTATGGAACAATTTGAATATTACCTAAAATTTTCGAAGCAATTTGTGAATTTTAAATCCGCTGAAAAAATGCTTGAAGAATTATGTTCCTCAGAGCTCAATGTGTTTCATTTTTTCAACCCGGGTTCAATCCAAAACTAATTGGGTGATATTATTCATTTATATTCCCATAAGTCCTACAGATCGTCTGAACAACATACTAAAATTTCATTTTGATTAAGTCATTTTTACGGCAGTTTTCGTGCTAACGTACAGAAGACAGACAGAATGAACAAAGTCATAAACACTTTTCAACTTTGTTGTAAAGTGTTAATTAATTTTAAATCATTAAATTGAAAAATCAAATGTGGGCAGTGTAACTTTCCCTACCAACGAAGAGTCAGTCGACGTAGTCCTGACGGAAAGTTCAAAATATTGCTGGGAAATTTTCAGAATTCCAGACAATACCAAACTTGTTGTACCTTACATATTTATCTAAACTAAATCTTCTTAATATGTGATCAAAAGAACGAAGGGATTAAATGGGTATTGTTGCAGTTCTTCCCTTCTAAGTTCAAGCCTTGTTTCTGAACAGTACAATTTACACTCAGTAAAAATAATTTGAAAATTCAAGTATATGTGTTATATACGTGCATTTTTTATGCATATATGTATGTATTCGTGCGTACCTACGTGTATGTATGATTCAGTATATGCGTGCGCACGAGCATGTTTTTTTTTTTTTTTTTTTTTTTGTATGTGCAACCTGGGAATCTCTAACTGACTCAAATGCGGCTAGTGATTAAAAAAAATCTGATGTGAACAGCACATGACTTTCCCTGCATATTCAAATTCATTTTATCATTTTTAACACTTTACAACAAAGTTGAAAAGTGTTTATCACTTTGTTCATTCTGTCCGTCTGTCCATTAGCACGATAACTGCCGTAAAAATGACTTAATCAAAATGAAATTTTAGTATGTTGTTCAGACGGTCTGTAGGACCTATGGGAATATAAATGAATAATATCACCCAATTAGTTTTGGATTGAACCCGGGTTGAAAAAATGAAATACATTGAGCTCTGAGGAACATAATTCTTCAAGCATTTTTTCAGCGGATTTAAAATTCACAAATTGCTTCGAAAATTTTAGGTAATATTCAAATTGTTCCATAAAATATATAAAAAAAAATTCAGCGAAATATATTCAGTAGTTTTTAAATAAAAATTAAAATAATAATAACACCTCTTATATCAAGCGATCACGTGATCATGATATGAAAAGATCACGTGACCCACTTCAAAATGATATATGGAATCCATCTTGTCTCAAAATCGTGATTTTTAAAGTTCTTTTTAATTCACATTGAGTGTTGTATCCGTCCTAAAACCACTTTATTTTTTCTTAAATTCTGTGCATCTACATACTGAAACAACGCAATTACAATATATTTGAGTTTAAATGCTCATCCAAATTTGATTATTTCTACAGCGAAGCCTATTTTTCATCTATATAAAATGTAAACAGCAAAATATGTAGAATCAGTTGTATTATAATTGCTGTATTTCTTTAACACAAAATCATTTAGTTCATGGAGTCTGCATAGCTGATATGAATGAAATATTCATTGATTTTACAAAGAGAAGGACGATTTTTTTCGATGAAGTTTTACGCATAGAGTTTAATTACTTGTAGCTCCATGGTCTTAATTTTTAAATAAAATAAATTATTATAGTATTGTGATGAATGACATGAATGGGAAATTATTTATAAATGAAATGCTGCTTTTATAGAGAGAGCCAGGCATGTTATTTTTTCTATGACGTCATTTGAATTAATTTCAGTTGTTTTCGATGAAGTTTTCAAATATAATAAATTATTGTAGTATAATGATAATTCTAAAAATATTACCGAGGAATGTATCACATTTTAGAGATGTTTAAACCAGGCAATTTATATTTCAATGCCATCATTTGAATGAAGTTCATTTTTGTCGAAGAAGGTTTTCAAATATAATAAATTAATGTAGTATTGTCATAAGTTTTAAAATATTACCGAGGAATGTATTGCATTTTAGACATGTTTAAATAAAATTGCATTGAAGTTGGAAAGTGTTTCATAATCAATGCCTTAGGCATGATTGATCTTTCTTGTTATTTCATGATGCATTAAATTGAGTTTAATTGCAGAAAATAACATGGATACTGTACTATATTTATCCAATTTGCGTTTTTAAGGCATCTTCGTTTCATTCGGCCCCTTAATTCACTTTAAATTATTCAGGTGCCTCCAAATTCTAAAAAACTAAAATGTCTCGAGGATGGTTTACCCTACAGTTATGCGATCAACCTTATTCGCTTAATTTTAAAAATCCTTATGAACATGCACTTCATTAATACATTTCAACAATTTTAGTTATTTATTTCAGATTTTCACTATCTTTGCGGGCCATTTTGCAAAAAAAAAAAAGTCAGTTATACTTTTCTGAATAATATCAAAATCTAATTAGCATCAGGATAATCATCGAGGGACTTAACTACTAAGTTTTAAGAAATTTCACTTAAGGGGACGGTGGACATTGAAATGAGCAAAAACCGACTAAAAAATGGGTTTTTTTTTCTAATATATAACATTATTTTACACATTTAACCTTTTGCTTATGGGCGGGACAGCGTTCATCCCAAACCAAGAACCTCCCAAAAAGACAGGTATTTGACATACCCTATCCCAAACAGTTCGACCCCCCCCCCCCTTTGCAGGCATTGGCGTGTGCAGATTCTTTTATTCTGAATAGTACCAAAATCTAATCAGCACCAGGGTTACCCACAAGAGACTTACAAATTTTATAAAATGTGATCCATTAGTTTATGAGTTAGAGTGGAAACATACATTGCACAGACAGCCCGGCACGCATACACACAGACGTTACGCTAAAAATAGTTGTTTCGTGTTCTAACGTGTAGATCCGTCGAAAAATCGAGTTTCAATTTTCGGCATGATTCCAATACTTCCCCTATACATTACAATGTGCAGGGAAAGTATAAAATTAAAGACCACTGTATTATGAGGAAAATAAAACACCCTTAGTTCGAATTCAAGAAAGCACAAAACATATAAATCCATTAAAATACAAAAGTCGGATTTTTCACTCCGTTACAGTACTTTTCCAAACCCTATACTGTGTGTTGATGATTAAGTAAAAATGGAATTTCTTAACTCTCTAAGATGAACTTCCGAAGTGTATACTGTCCGGATTCTTATCATCCCGGTGCTGTCTTGGGAAACTGATAGGAAACTGATAGCAAAAGTCGTAAACACGTCGTACGGTCGGACACTAGCTTAAGTCTGCGAGAATGTGCCCCACTTATTTCAAAAATGGCCCGAGGTGAAAAATGTGAAGAACAAAAACTCAACTTGACTTTCTCATATATTGATACTCTATTAAAAATCCCTCTCGCTCTGGTTCAAACTGACATACTCATACAGATATAGCTTCCGAATAATTTCGCTTCTTGTTCTGTGATGCTTAAAACATCATGCTCTTTTTTTTTAACTCTTTACAACATAGTTGGAAGTGTTTATGACTTTGTCCATTCTGTCTGTCTGTCTGTCTGTCCGTTAGCACGATAACTACCGTAAAAATGGCTTTATCAAAATGAAATTTTAGTATGTTTTTCAGACGGTCTGTGGGACCTATAGGAATATAAATGAATAATATCACTCAATTAGTTTTTTATTGAACCCAGATTGAAAAAATGAAATACATTGAATCCTATGGGATCTAATGTTTCAAACATTTTTTAAGCGTATTTAAAATTTTCAAATTGCTTCGAAAATTTTAGAAAGTATTCAAATTATTCCGTAAAATATATAAAAAAAATTTCAGTAAAATATGTTAGATAGTTTTTTAAATAAAAATTATGTAATATAGGGAGAAAAACAAATTCAATTAAATTCTAATTCTCGTTATATCGTCCAGAAAGAAAGAGATGTATTATATAATAAATATTTTTCTAAGAGTTTAATTATTTTATATATGAGAAAGGTTTCACATTTTAAAATAAATATGGTAGATAACAATTTTTCAAATTTTTAAATAAAATAAATTATTATAGTATTGTGATGAATTAAACGCTTGGAAAAATGATCATGAATGAAATGCTGCTTTTATATAGAGGCGATTTATATTTCGATGACGTCATTTGAATAAAGTTTATTTGTTTTCGATGAAGTTTTCAAATATAATAAATTATTGTAGTGTTATGATAATTTTAAAAATATTACCGTGGAATGTATCGCATTTTAGGGATGTTTAAACCAGGCAATTTATATTTCAATGCCGTCATTTGAATGAAGTTCATTTTCTTCGATGGAGTTTTCAAATATAATAAATTAATGTAGTATTGTGATAATTTTAAAAATATTACCGAGGAATGTATCGCATTTGAGAGATGGTTGTATAAAATTGCATTGAAGTTGGAAAGTGTTTCATAATCAATGCTTTATGCATGATTGATCTTTCTTGTTTAAGATATAAACTAGACTTGAACGAATACTTAAATACGTTAAAGACTACAAAGTGTTAAAGATCTTGACTATATGATGAAATATATAATTTTATGAAATTTGGTCCATTAGTATTTGAGTTAGAGTTGTTACACACATTGCACAGACAGACAAACACACACAGACGTCACGCTAAAAATAGTTTTTTCGTATTCTAGAGGTCCCAAAACGTGTAGATCCGTCGAAAACTAGAGTTGTGGTTTTCGGTATTGTCACATAGTGTTTTCCAAGAATATGTGACATTGCTAAATATTGGAGAGGAAGGCGACCTGCAAAGGACGGTCCCTAGCCCCGTTACAAATATGTGTAAGGTTCCCCCCTGGCCACCTGCAAAGGGAAGGGTCAGTGGAGCTTGGACTGCATGTGTGTGGTCCAGTACAAGATGGAGGAAGGCGCATCGGGAGGTAAGCGGTCGTTGGGGGCGCAGTTAAGCCCAGGGGTTCACGCAGGAGCGGTGGGACCCCAGCCACCTGCAAGTAATAATTCAGGGGCTACTGACCAAGCCCTTCTGTCACGGACTGGCCACTGAAAGTGATGATACAAGTGCTCTCCAATAATATTGAGGGGGGCTTAGGATCTGGCAGCGAATAAAATTTGAGAGGGAGGAGAGATCAAATTGAAAGTTTTGGAGAGAGTTTTTTTGGTAGAAAAAGTCGAGAGTGCCTTTTCAGATTTTGTGGAGTTAAGATATTGAAACCTCGTCGGAGCGAGATGCTTCTCGATCCCCTGCCTGATCAACCGAACACCCGGCCGATGTTCCAAGAAGCCGAGGTAAGGCCTTTGACTTCGCACAGCACTCAGTAATTTAATATCTCTCCTTTCCGCTCTTTAAATACCTCTATGTGAGGAATAATGTTATGAAAGTAACTAGCCTCTTTGAAGTGTAGAAGACCCAGACCGTCCGACTCATCCAGAGGACACGAGCAACCATTTGGACGGCCGATCCTTTTTGAAGTGTGTGACTATTTTAATATTTGAGAATTGTGAGTAAGATTATGGTAGAATTAATGATTAATAGATTACGAGGTAATAATGATTTACGAGATGTTAATATTTTAAGGGAGCAACTTGTAAGCTCAAATCTTATCTTTTCATATTTTAATGTTAAATAGTGTAAATAAAACCTTTTTGTTATTTTAAATCTAATTCGTGTCCTCATTTCCAATCCTTTTAATTACCTTTAAATTTTCAGCTTAAACCACTTACGATCACGACAGACTTTAACTTAATGTTCCATGAACATATTAAGTATTTATAGCGTTCTGAAAGAACGTGTGGTATTTACCACGCAGCAGGTATGATTCCAATACTTTCCCTGTACATTACCATGTATTGCAGGGAAGGTAAAACTACTCTCAGATAATTAAGATTTAAAGTAAAAAGTTTCATTTCTAAGTTTATGAGGTTTTATTACACTTTTTGCATTTTTTATTTTACTTTATTAATTTATTTACTAATTAATGATATTTAATAAATGTTTGAAATTACTTTTCGGATTATTCGGGTATTTGAGATCTGATTAATATTCGAATATTTGAGATCTGATTAATATTCGAATATTTGAGATGTAATTAATATTCGAATATTTGAGGTCTGCTTAATATTCGAATATTTGAAATCTGATTAATATTCGAATATTCGAAATCTGATTAATATTCGAATATTTGAAATCTGATTATTATTTGAATTCGATATTCGAATTTGAGTAGAGTGCTACTCCTATTAGATCATTTTTAACCCTATTTAAACATGTGCTCGGACTGCTATCTAAATGGATCTGAAAAATAAAAACTTCGTCGCAGCATACAAGATTGAGAAATGATATCAAGCGGTTTCAAACTCAAAAATGATTTTTCATCGTCAGAAGATGAAAAGAAAAAAAAATAAATAAAACCTCCACTACATTCTTGCCTTAGTTTCTGTCTTTTTTAACACTTTCCAACATAGTGTGTTCAAAGCAAGTGTTTATGACTTTCTTCATTCTGTATGTCTGTCTGTCCGTTCGCACGATAACTACCGTAAAAATGACTTTATCAAAATAAAATATTTGTATGTTGTTGAGGGTTGAAAAAGTCAAATACATTGAACCCTATGGGACCTAATTTTTCAAACATTTTTCTAAGTTAAAATTAGCAAATTGCTTCGAAAATTTTTAGAAAATATTCAAATTATCCCACAAAAAATATAAAAACATTTTTTGCAAAATATGTTTGGTAGAGTTTTAAATAAAATTTAAAATAATAATTACACTCATATTATAAAGAGATTACGTGACCCACTTCAAAATAAAATATGGCATCCATCTTTTTCCCCAGTGTAAAAAAAATGATTTTAAAGTTCTTTTAAATTTTCATTTAGTGTTGCATCCGTCATAAAACCGCTTTAATTTTACGCATTTTCTGCGCATCTACATTCTGCGCCAACGCAATTACAATATTTTTTAGTTTAAATGATCATCAAACTTTGATTATTTCTACAACGAAGCATCATTTTAACGGATGCAGGATGTAAACAATTGAGTAAGATGAGTTATATTAGAATTGCTGATTTTTTATTCATGCAAAATTATTTAGGTCTGGAGTCTGGAATAAAAGTGATATGAATGAATTATTCATTGCTTTTACATAGAGAGCCAGACGATTTATATTTCGATGACGTTATTTGAATAAAGTTCATTATTTTCGATGAAGTTTTAAGTTTTCAAATATAATAAATTATTGTAGTACTGTGATAATTTAAAATATATCAGCGCTGAGTGTATCGCATTTTAGAGATGTTTAAATAAAATTACATTTCAGTTGGGAAAGTGTTTCATAATCAATGCTTTATGTATAATTGCTCTTTCTTGTTTCCAGTGCTTTTCTCGCCCTGATAAAGAAGGATCTTTTATGTTTTTAAAACATATTGATACCTGTTTTCAACCTTGAATGCGCTGTGACTAATCTTTTATTTTTCAAATTTTTAAAAATACTTTTCTTGAACGTCACACCTAATGTAACCACTTCTAAAATCTGATGTGGGCAGCGCATGACTTTCCCTGCATAATTAAAATGGCTTTACTTTATTCCAAATGAAATATGGTATGCACGACACAATGCTTTTGGCATTGAGTTAACATCACGTAAATTGAAACTGGGCTCTCTTGCCAACTTATTAGTTAAAACGGAATAAATTATTCATACTCACGTGCAAAGCCTTGGACATGCAACTGATATTTTATAAATGTCCAATGAAATAAATGACTGTTTGCGAATTCTTCGGAGTCAAAACTATTAGAAAAAGTATTTTATTTTCTGAATGGAATAAACTAGATCCACGAGAATGATGTTAACAGATTTGTTGAATATTATTGCCTATGAAAAGAGAACGTTAGGTAATGCTTGCTACTTACGGTAGGCTTGCTACTTTTTGATTTCTTGCAATGTTTCCATACGTTTATTTGAAAAGTGTGCGGTATCTCGAGGCTTTCATGCAAGCGATCTAAAGTTTCTGTCATTCGTTTTCTAATGAAAAATTACCTAAAACATAAATATTTATTTAGCATTATTTAAAATCCTAAATTTTTTTTAAAAATCTTTTCAAAAAATTGGGGGGGGGGGTCTTCCAAACATTTGATTACGTTGTTGCACATCAATAGAGTTTCAATATTCACTGTTTGTAATAATCGTACCAAATTGTTTTCAAAACTCTTTATTCGTTTGTGATATATCGCGTACATAGGCTCAAGAATGCACACACTAACATACACACAACACAATAACAACACACACACACATATTCTAGCATTCATACACACAAACTTTCTACAGCCATGACCATGGCCCGTAGAACATTTCCTAAAGGCGGGGGTGGGGGTGGGGGGTGGGGAGGGGTGCAAACTACTAACATCATTGGGCAAGGTTACTAAATAAGGGGATGGACACGACCCAAGTAGAGGACCCCGAGCTGCAGAAGGGGTCCGGATACTTAATATATTTTGAGGGGGGAGAAGGCATTAAAAATTGGCAAAACGAGGAAAAGCAAATATGAAGAGAGGGGGTCATGATAAATGCGTAGTTATCCTATATAATTCTCTGTAGGATATCTACAGATCTATCCTATCCTCTTTAGGATAACTACGGATAAATGTTTGTAGGGGGGGGCATAATTTGTATGAGCGACCCTGCAGTAAGGCTAATTCAAGGATAAGGCGTAAGACATCGACTAAACTGATGCCCACCCTTGCGAGCTTGAACATCCGGAGGGCGGTCATTGCCTCCTCTTTTTCAAAAAAAAAGTTTCATAAAAGATCTATACTCCCCTATGGACGTCTATGGACATAGCCGCGAAAACGTTGGATTCGAGTTCAGTGATATTTGAAACATGTTTCTTCGTCGAAAACTCAAATTCGAATTTTCAGTCCCTTCACGATACTTTCCTTTTACATTATAATGTATATGTAGGGAAAGTAATAAATAGGAATACTTACATATTTTTTATACTTACATATATATATTATATTTTTAATATAGACGAAATCAAAAAATTGCATTCTTCAATATTTTTTTATTTATTTATTTTTAATGGGTTTTGCAACATCATTTGCGAAATACGTTCAGAAAAAAAATCTGATGTGGGCAGCACATGACTTTCCCTGCAGACTCAAATCCATATTTTCTTTATTTCTTTAATAATTCATTAAATTGAGCTCAATTGCACCAAATAACACTAAATTTGCATTTTTAATTCAATTTTTGTTTTTATTTGGTAATTGGAGATTTTTCCGAAATCGGCGTAACAAAAATGCAAGAAATCTCAAATATCTTGAGAACGGTTAGTCCTAAAGTATAATGGTGTGTGTTATGTTCTTTTCCTCATCAAAAATTGCGTATGAAACAAAAATTTAATTGATACATTTGAGCATACACTACTTGGCCTTTTCTTTTAGATTTTGGAGATTTTAGCGGGCCATTTCGTAAAAAAGGCAGGTTGTTCTTTTCCGAATCGTACCCAAATCGAATCAGCACCAGAGTATCCTATAAGTAACTTATCTACCAAAGTTTGTGAAATTTGGTCAATTAGTATTTTAACTAGAGTGGATACATAATAATTTGAAGGACCATTTCGCAAAAAAAGGCGGGTTCTGTTTTTACGAATCCTACCAATACCTAATCAGCACCAGGGTCTCACCTAAGTAACTTACCTACCAAATTTTATGAAATTTGGTCCATTAGTTTTTGAGTTAGAGTTGATACATACATTGCACAGACACACACACAGACGTCACGCTAAAAATAGTTTTTTCGTATTCTAGAGGTCTCGAAACGTGTAGATCCGTCGAAAACTCGAGTTGCGATTTTCGGCATGATTCCAATACTTTCCCTATACATTACCATGTATTGCAGGGAAAGTAAAAAGAACTCCATACTTTAATCCGCCTGTGACACGAACGATTTTCCACTCTTGCAAATACGGAAAACAGGGAAATGTTTATAAAATCCACACACAGTCTTTTAAATCACATAATAGATGATGGAAAATGGGATGTTTGATTGATGTAAAAATAAGACACTCAAAGACTCTTTATTTAATTTTTTTTTTTATTTTGCGCAGTCAATCAACAATAAGGAAAAACTGTTCGGTGAAAGCAATAACTAAAAGAAAACCTTGAAAGAACTGAAAGGTGATTTTATGCACTTGTCGAAAAAAACAGCAAAGCTGCTTTGTTTACTTTGATTGTTAAGGCAGCAATATTTTGTAAAGCATATTTCAAAATACAGCTGCACTAGGCGAGTTTTATAGTTGCCTTACGAAATCATGGTGTTGTAAGAAATACCATTATAAGCGAGTTTAATTATTATTTTTATTTATTTACTTTCCCTACATAAATTGTATAACGCATAAGGAAATTATTGTGATGGGATCGAAAAATTCAAATTCGAGATTTAAGAGTTTCAAGAGCACGTTCTAAGTATCTCCGAACTTAAATCGAACGGTTTTTTAGGTGATGTGTGTGTGTGTGTGTTCCTGAGCCTGTAAAGGCGATATCATACAAACGAATGGAGCGTTTCAAATGTAATTTTTATAATCAGGGAATATTATAACCATATAATTTTAAACGCAATCGAAAGACCCCAATTTTCAATGATTTTTAACACTTTACAACAAAGTTGAAAAGTGTATATGACTTTGTTCATTCTGTCTGTCTGTCTGTCTGTCTGTCTGTCTGTTCGTTAGCACGATAACTGCCGTAAAAATGACTTAATCAAAATGAAATTTTAGTATGTTGTTCAGACGGTCTATAGGACCTATGGGAATATAAATGAATAATATCACCCAATTAGTTTTGGATTGAACCCGGGTTGAAAAAATGGAATACATTGAGCCCTATGGGACCTAATTTTTCAAGCATTTTTTAAGCGGATTTAAAATTCACAAATTGCTTCGAAAATTTTAGGCAATATTCAAATTGTTCCATAAAATATATAAAAAAAAATTCAGCGAAATATATTCAGTAGTTTTTTAAATAAAAATTAAAATAATAATAACACCTCTTATATGAAGCGATCACGTGTCCATGATATGAAACAATCACATGACCCACTTCAAAATGATATATGGCATCCATCTTGTCTCAAAATCGTGATTTTTAAAGTTCTTTCTAATTCATATTGAGTGTTGTATCCATCCTAAAACTACTTTATTTTGGCCTAAATTCTGTGCATCTACATACTTTAACAACGCAATGACAATATATTTCAGTTTAAATGCTCATACAAATTTGATTATTTCTACTATTAAGCCTATTTTTCACCTATGTAAAATGTAAACAGCAAAATATGTAGAATGAGTTGTATTAGAATCGCTGTTTTAACACAAAATCATTTAGTCCATGGAGTCTGCATGGCTGATATGAATGAAATATTCATTGATTTTAGAAAGAGAAGGACGATAATTTTCGATGAAGTTTTACGCATAGAGTTTTACTTACTTGTAGCTCTATGGTCTTAATTTTTAAATAATATAAATTATTATAGTATTGTGATAAATGACATGAATGGGGGAATTATTTATGAATGAAATGTCGCGTTTATAGAGAGAGCCAGGCGTGTTATTTTTTCTATGACGTCATTTGAATGGATTTCAGTTGTTTTCGATGAAGTTTTCAAATATAATAAATTATCGTAGTATTATGATAATTCTAAAATTATTACCGAGGAATGTATCCCATTTTAGAGATGTTTAAACCAGGCAATTTATATTTTAATGCCGTCATTTGAATGAAGTTAATTTTTTTCGATGAAGGTTTAAGGTTTCAAATATAATAAATTAATGTAGTATTGTGATAAGTTTTAAAATATTACCGAGGAATGTATTGCATTTTAGACATGTTTAAATAAAATTGCATTGAAGTTGGAAAGTGTTTCATAATCAATGCTTTAAGCATGATTGATCTTTCTTGTTTTTTTTAATCAGAGCTCTTAATTATGATAAATAAATAATCATTTCTTGCGTTGTTTCTCGTTAGATAACGAATGACATAAAAATTATAGCGCTACTACGAACCTTTCTCAAGATATTGCGCGTTTTTAAATAAATTTCTAAAAAAAATTACATAAAATTAAAAAAATTGTAATGTATCGCCCAGTATGTTCATGGGATGTTAATTAAATGCCCATTGTATTTGGATGAATATTTTGCTCGTGAGTATGAATAAGTCATTCTGCTTGAACTAATAAATTGCCAAAAGCGCCCGAGTTCAATTTACGAGATATTAATTTATTCCCAAAAACATTATAGTGTGGATCTTATACACTATTATTTCGCTGTGAAAGAAGTAAAGCATTATATAGCTAAAGTCATGTGCTGCTTCCATCAGATTTTTACTTTCCTTATATACATAATGTATAAGGAAAGTATTGTGACGGGGTCGAAAATTCGAATTCGAGTTTTTGACGGGAGAGCACGTTTCAAGCATCCCTGATCACGAATCAAGCATTTTTGAAGTGATGCCTGTGTGTGTGTGTGTGTGTGTGTCAGTGAGCCTCTGGAGACGATAACTGACGAACGAATAGACCGATTCGAACAAAATTTGGTACAAAAACCACAATCCATACACACTGAAAGCCTATTATTTTTAAACGTAATCGAATGTTCAGAACCCCCCTAAATTTTCGAGTGAAATTTTGAAAAAATCGCCAAAAAATCAAAACCGTTAATAAAGTTACGAAAAAAGATAATTTTTATGTAATTTTTCATTAGAAAACGATTAACATAAATTTTAGAACGCTAACATGAACCGTTCTTGAGATATTACACATTTTTCAAAAAAATTATCAAAAAGTCATATAAAATAAAAAAATCTGATGTGGGCAGCACATGACTTTCCCTGCAGACTTATATTAACGTTCTCTTTATTTTAATTAAATTTATATCACATTTAATTCAATTTTCGTTCTCATTCGGTAACCGGACTTATTTTCAAATGTGGCGTAGAGAAAATACGGGAAACTAAAATATCTCGAGAACGGCTAGTCCTAGTGTAATGGGGTTGGTCTTATTATTTTCGTCGTTGAAAATTACGTATTAAACGAGCTATATGATGGATCAAAATGGATATATTTGAGTATACCTAGCTCTTCAGTTTAGATTTTGACGATTTTTGCGGGCCATTTTGCAAAAAAAGGCAGGTTATTTTTTTTTCGAATCGTACCAAAATCTAATCAGCACCAGAGTAACCCACAAGTGACTCATCTACCGAATTTTGTGAAATTCAGTCCAGTAGTTTTTCAGTTAGAGTGGATACAAGCTTTTGCGGGCCATTTCGCAAAACAAGGCGGGTTCTTTTATTCCAAATCATACCCAAAACTAATCAGCACCAGTCTCGCTCACAAGTGACTGACTTACCAAATTTTGCGAAATTCGGTCCATTAGTTTTTTAGTTAGAGTGGATACAATATCTGCACAGACAGACACTCACACAGACGTCACACTAAAAATGGTTTTTTCGTATTCTAGAGGTCTTGAAACGTGTAGATCCGTCGAAAACTCGAGTTGCGATTTTCGACATGATTCCAATACTTTCCCTATAAATTACCATGTATTGCAGGGAAAGTAAAAATACGTCTAGCGTTAAACATGTTTTATCGTCGTGCGAAATCATGCTGTCATAAGATTACCTTTAGAAGTGAATTTAATAGCTTAATTATTATTACTTTTCTTATATACATAATGTATAAGGAAGTATTGTGACGGGGTCGAAAATTCGATTTCGAGTTTTTGACGGGAGAGCACGTTTCAAGCATCCCTGATCACGAATCAAACATTTTTGAGGTTAAGTCTGTGTGTGTGTGTGTGTGTGTGTGTGTGTGTGT
Source organism: Amaurobius ferox (assembly GCA_951213105.1). Classification (NCBI taxonomy): domain Eukaryota; kingdom Metazoa; phylum Arthropoda; class Arachnida; order Araneae; family Amaurobiidae; genus Amaurobius; species Amaurobius ferox. Next base: position 148,218,022 of record OX578137.1, on the reverse strand, counting down.
ATCAGTGAGTCTCTGGAGACGATATCTCACGAACGAATGGAGCGATTCAAATGAAATTTGGTATAAAAATCACAATCCGTGAATACTGGAAGCCTATTGTTTTTATACGTAATCGAATGTTCAGAACCCCCCTAAATTTTCGAGTGAAATTTTGAAAAAATCATCAAAAAATCAATACCTTTAATAAAGTTACGCAAATAGACATGTCTTATGCAATTTTTCCATAGAAAACGATTGAAACTTTAGATCGCTAGCATGAACCGTTCTCGAGATATTGCACATTTTTAAAATAAATTTATCAAAAAATCCCGTAAATTATTTAAAATCTATTAACTGTTGAGAAACATGTTCACTTTTTATATATAATATCATGCGATAAGGTGCGTGACATCATTCTCGTGGATTTAGCTCGTTCCATTCATGAGAAAAGATACTTTGAGTAATACTTTTGCATTTGAACGCCAGTAACCATTTATATGCTATAAGAATAACTTATTTCTCCGACCATAACGCTTGGCGAGACTTTGGTAACGAATTTAGCGGAATATCGCCAACTTGACGACTTTTTAAAATGTTGCCAATGGATAAAAATGACGCTAAATCAAAGAAAATGACAACTGATTGACGAAAATTCAATATCTTGAAAAGAATATAAATATCTACTATAAGAAAAACCTATTTTCTTTACTGTAAAAGTAGTAAATTCATTTCATTATATAAGGAAAGTCATGTGTTGCCCGCATCAGATTTTTTTTATTTACATTTCTCGCGTCTCATTCATTTGGGTAATATTTAACTTTTAGTTTACGTGTACCACCTGTCTGCTTGTGTTATTTCTCTCTGGAAAAAGATGTTTCGAATTGGGTCATAAAGCATTGAATGACTTCGCAAAAATAATCTTGTAAAAATAAGGCAGAAAAAGTGTTTATGCCAATATATATCTCTGATAATGCCAATTTATATCTTTTTTTTTTTGCAGCTAATAGAATTTTGGCCACTGAGACTTTTCCATTGCAGTTTTTGTATATTTTATCTATTGTAAACATTTTCAAGCCTAAGATAAAAACTATCTAGCCTGTGCAATGCTCATTTATAAAATGTCTTCAGAAAAACCTCCTTAACGAACACTCCATTTAACCTTTTGCTGGTAATGTACAAGAAAAATATCGAAATCATGTTTTCGACGCCATGATTTCGATGGTCCAGTTTTTGCAACTTCCAGTTTTTACACTTTTTAAGACCTCTAGAACACAAAAAAACTATTTTTAACGTGACGCCTGTGTGTCTCTGCAACGCATGTATCCACTCTAACTCAGAAACAAATTCACCCAATTTCATAAAATTTTATAAGTTACTCGTGTATGACCCTGCTGATGATTAAATTTTGGTACGATTCGGCATAAAAAAACCTGCCCTTTTTACTTTCCTTCTATACATAATGTATAAAGAAAGTATTGTGACGGGGTCGAAAATTCGAATTCGAGTTTTCGACGGGAGAGCACGTTTCAAGCATCCCTGATCACGAATCAAACATTTTTGAAGTGATGTCTGTGTGTGTGTGAAAGTATGTGTGTGTGCGTGTGTGTCAGTGAGTCTGTGGAGACGATAACTGACGAACGAATGGACCGATTCGAACTAAATTTGATACAAAAATCACAGTCCGTAAACACTGGAAGCCTATTGTTTTTATACGCAATCGAATGTACAGAACCTCCCTAAATTTTCGAGTGAAATTTTGAAAAAATCGTCAAAAAATCAAAACCACTAATAAAGTTACGCAAATAGACATTTCTTATGTAATTTTTCATTAGAAAACGATTGATATGAATTTTTGAAAGCTAACATGAACCGTTCTCGAGATATTGTACATTTTTAAAAAAAAATATCAAAAAGTCATATAAAATAAAAAAAAAAATATTTCCTATTGAGAAACATGTTCACTTTTCTTATGTAATACCATGCGATTAATTGGGTGACATCATTCTCGTGGATCTAGCTCGTTCCATTCATGAAAAAAGGTACTTTAAGTAATACTTTTGTATTTGAACGCCAATAGTCATTTATCTGCTGTAAGAATAACTTATTTCTTCGTCCATAACGTTTGGCGAGATTTTGGCGACGAATGTGGTGGAATGTCGCCAACTTGGTGACTTTTTTCAATGTTGCTAAATTAGCGAAAAACTCGCCAAATGGATAAAAATGGCGCTAAATCGATGACGACTCTTTGATGATGACGACATGGAAAATGACGCCTCATTGACGAAAATTCAATATCTTGGAAAGAATATAAATAACTACTATAAAAATAATCTATTTTTTTTACTGTAAAAGTAATAAATTAATTCCATTATATAAGGAAAATCATGTGCTGCCCACATCAGATTTTTTTTTCTTTCAAAATGGTCCTCAAAAATCTAATGTATCTGCTCTAGCTTCAAAACTAATTGACCAAATTTCACAAAATTTGGTAGATAAGTCACTTGTGAGATACCCTGGTGCTGATTAGATTTTAGTACGATTCAGGATAAAAGAACCTACCTTTTTTGTAAACTGGGCCTCAGAAATCCTTAAAATCTAAAATAAAACACAATGCTTGCTCAAATGTATTAATTAAATGCTTGTTTCGTATGTCATTTTTGACGAGGTAAAAAATAAAGCCAACCTCATTACTGTAGGACTAACCGTTCTCGAGATATTTTTGTTTTTTCAAATTTTTGCAACACCGCCGTTGAAATTAGGGCCAGTTATCAAATAAAAACGAAAAGTGAATTGAAAGTGCAAATTCAGTGATATTTTGCGCAATTAAACTCAATTTCATGAATTAATAATGCAATAAAGAGAAAATGAATTTAAGCCTGTAGGGAAAGTCATGTGCTGCACACATCAGAATTTTTTTTTTATCTATTATTGTAAATATTTTCAAGCCTAGGTCACATTTGGCCTTATTGTCAGTGACGTCGCCAGGGAATGGGTTAGAAACCCATAACTTCTTCCATTCTATTCCAATATTAAAAGTGTACTTAGTATATTGTGCAGTGCTCATTTATAAAACATTTTCAGAAAACTCCAGAATAGAGAACACATCCATTTAATCGACATTGCTTTTTTTCGAATTTTTCAATCCCAAAAGTATATTTAGTTCTGTATATTTATCGATAGATAAATACACAGAATAGATAAATACATAGCCTTACGAGTAATGAACAATGGTTTAGTTTGTAAAGAATGCATTTGCCCAAACATGCATTTAAAGCGTAAAAATGCACATTAATCAGGCATTTAAAAAATGCAGTTCAATTACAATTTTATTGCTAATAAAACAGAACGAGAAATAGAACTAGTCATTTAGTGTTCATTTTTAGAATGACTACGAAAGTATTTTTAATTACTGTAAAATGATAGAGGTATACTAATATATAAAGGTTTAAAATGTTTTATGAACTATGAAGCACGATTGTCTACTAAAGTATTTTTAATTATTGCAAAATGATAGAGGTATACTAATATATAAAGGTTTAAAATGTTTTATGAACTATGAAGCACGATTGTCTACTAAAGTATTTTTAATTTCTGTAAAATGATAGAGGTATACTAATATATAAAGGTTTAAAATGTTTTATGAACTATGAAGCACGATTGCTTTCTAAAGTATTTTTAATTACTGTAAAATGATAGAGGTATACTAATATATAAAGGTTTAAAATGTTTTATGCACTATGAAGCACGATTGTCTACTAAAGTATTTTTAATTATTGCAAAATGATAGAGGTATACTAATATATAAAGGTTTAAAATGTTTTATGAACTATGAAGCACGATTGTCTACTAAAGTATTTTTAATTACTGTAAAATGATAGAGGTATACTAATATATAAAGGTTTAAAATGTTTTATGCACTATGAAGCACGATTGTCTAAATAAAGATCATAAATTACGTTTTTCCCCACATAGAAAGATAATCAACTCTCTGTAAGACGTAGAAGTATCCAAATTTTAGTCTTGCACTTTCTAGCTACAAGTTTAAAAATTTTATAATTAAAAAATATATATATTTAATTTTTTAATTAAATTTGAATGTTTATAAGGTCATTATAAGTGAACTAAAGTTCTACGAAATTGTATTTGGAAGCTAGAAAAATATACATTTTTCTGTTGCACAGTCCATCCCCCTCCTACCCCCTACCCCCCTTCACGAATGCTAATTTTTAACACTTTACAACAAAGTTGAAAAGTGGTTATGACTTTGTTCATTCTGTCTGTCTGTCTGTCTGTCTGTCTGTCTGTCTGTCTGTCCGTTAGCACGATAACTGCCGTAAAAATGACTTAATCAAAATGAAATTTTAGTATGTTGTTCAGACGGTCTATAGGACCTATGGGAATATAAATGAATAATATCACCCAATTAGTTTTGGATTGAACCCGGGTTGAAAAAATGGAATACATTGAGCCCTATGGGACCTAATTTTTCAAGCATTTTTTAAGCGGATTTAAAATTCACAAATTGCTTCGAAAATTTTAGGCAATATTCAAATTGTTCCATAAAATATATAAAAAAAAATTCAGTCAAATATATTCAGTTGTTTTTTAAATAAAAATTAAAATAATAATAACACCTCTTATATTAAGCGATCACGTGTCCATGATATGAAACGATCACATGACCCACTTCAAAATGATATATGGCATCCATCTTGTGTCAAAATCGTGATTTTTAAAGTTCTTTTTAATTCATATTGAGTGTTGTATCCGTCCTAAAATTACTTTATTTTTGCCTAAATTCTGTGCATCTACATACTGAAACAACGCAATGACAATATATTTCAGTTTAAATGCTCTTCCAAATTTGATTATTTCTACTATTAAGCCTATTTTTCACCTATGTAAAATGTAAACAGCAAAATATGTAGAATGAGTTGTATTAGAATCGCTGTAATTCTTTAACACAAAATCATTTAGTCCATGGAGTCTGCTTAGCTGATATGAATTCATTGATTTTAGAAAGAGAAGGACGATATTTTTCGATGAAGTTTTACGCATAGAGCTTACTTACTTGCAGCTCAATGGTCTTAATTTTTAAATAAAATAAATTATTATAGTATTGTGATGAATGACATGAATGGGGGAATTATTTATGAATGAAATGTTGCTTTTATAGAGAGAGCCAGGCGTGTTATTTTTTTATGACGTCATTTGAATGGATTTCAGTTGTTTTCGATGAAGTTTTCAAATATAATAAATTATCGTAGTATTATGATAATTCTAAAATTATTACCGAGGAATGTATAACATTTAAGAGATGTTTAAACCAGGCAATTTATACTTTAATGCCGTCATTTGAATGAAGTTAATTTTTTTCGATGAAGGTTTAAGGTTTCAAATATAATAAATTAATGTAGTATTGTGATAAGTTTTAAAATATTACCGAGGAATGTATTGCATTTTAGACATGTTTAAATAAAATTGCATTGAAGTTGGAAAGTGTTTCATAATCAATGCTTTAAGCATGATTGATCTTTCTTGTTATTTTCTCATACGTAGTATTAAGAAAGTATTGTTTTCAGGAACATTTTAGATTTCAAGACTTTGATGCCACTATATGTTTTAAGACCTCCTGAACATGTTTTGATTATATTTGGAGTGTCGTCTGTCTGTCTGTACATATGTCTGTGGTCGATTTCTTGTGTACACAATAGAAGCCACAAATATTAATGGATTTTCACGGGACTTAATATCCGACTTTGATATAAAAAAAAACCTAGAACTATATAGATAGAATTTTTTCTAAAAAAAACTTCTAAATTTATTCGAAATTTTATATTTTTACTTTCCCTGCAATACATGGTAATGTATAGGAAAAGTATTGGAATCATGTCGAAAATCGCAACTCGAGTTTTCGACGGATCCGCACGTTTCGAGACCTCTAAAATACGGAAAAACCATTTTTAGCGAGACGTCTGTGTGTGTGTCTGTCTGTCTGTCTATCTGTCCGTCCGTCTGTCTGTCTGTCTGTGTGTCTGTGCAATGTATGTATCCACTCTAACTCAAAAACTAATGAACCGAATTTCCTAAAATTTGGTAGGTAAGTCACTTTTGTGTGACCCTGGTGCTGATTAGTTTTTGGTACGATTTGGGATAAAACAAACTGCCTTTTTTGCGAAATGACCCGCAAAAATTGCCTGTATCCACTCCAGCTGAAAAACTAATGGATCAAATTTTACAAAATTTGGTATGTAGGTTACTTGAAAGTTACCCTAGTGCTGATTCGATTTTGGTATGATTCGGAAAAGAACAACCGGCCTGTTTTACGAAATGGCCCGCAAAAATGTGATGTATCCACCCTAGCTAAAATACTAATTGACCAAATTTCACAAAATTTGGTAGATAAGTTACTTGTGGAATACTCTAGTGTTGGCTATATTTTGGAATGATTCGGAAAAGAAGAACGCGCCTTTTTTAACGAAATGGCCCTCAGAAATTTCTTGTATCCACCCCAGCTAAAATACTAATTGACCAAATTTCACAAAATTTGGTAGATAAGTTGCTTGTGGGATACTCTGGTGCTGATTAGATTTTAGTAAAATTCGGAAAAGAACAACCTGCCTTTCTTTTCGAAATGGCCCGCAAAAACCTTAAAAATCACCAAAATCTAAAAAAGAAAAAAAGAAAAAAAAAAAGACAGCATATGCTCATATATATCAATTAAATTCTTGTTTTATACGCAATTTTTGACGAGGAAAAGAATATAACACACTCCACTATGCTTTCGGACTAACCGTTCTCAAGATATTTGAGATTTCTTGCATTTTTTGTTACGCCGATTTCAGAAAAATGTCCAATTACCAAATAAACACAAAAATTGAATTAAAAATGCAAATTTAGTGTTATTTGGTGCAAACTCAATCTAATGAATTATTAAAGAAATAAAGAAAATATGAATTTGGGTCTGCAGGGAAAGTCATGTGCTGCCCACATCAGATTTTTTTAACATGGTAGAATTGGGCAAAATTTGACATAATCATGCATAAAAGGGTTCATTTGTGGCTCAATGACCGCGAGACTTTATGGTTTCAATGATTGTTGTGAAAAATTCCTGCGACATAATGTTTTGTTCGTGACGTCATTAATCCCATCGGGGGAGGGGACAAGTTACCCGCTCCCCGGGGGGTACATTGCCAAGTATGCTACCATTCGAAATATTTTTTTCAAGCTCTTTTAAGTGAAGGGTAACACTCTGTAATTGTATGGTAGGTCGGACGGTTTGGGTCTCAACAACAACAACAACAACAACTCTGTAATTGTAATTATTTGAATTCATAATACCAATTTTTCAAAAAATTTCTTGTAAAATTTGGAAAAATAATAAAAAGTTACTAAAAATGGATTCTGGTATGAGAAAGTCGAGTGGAGCAACACTTCAGTTAATTGTACTTTCCCTGTAAATATGTGTTAATTTTACTTTCTATGGTAATGTATAGGGAAAGTATTGGAATCATGCCGAAAATCGCAACTCGAGTTTTCGACGGATCTACACGTTTCGAGACCTCTAGAATACGAAAAAACTATTTTTTACGTGACGTCTGTGTGTGTGTCTGTCTGTGTGTCTGTCTGTCTGTCTGTACAATGTATGTATCCACTCTAACTAAAAAACTAATGGACCGAATTTCATAAAACTTGGTAGGTGAGACCCTGATGCTGATTAGTTTTTGGTAGGATTCGTAAAAACAGAACCCGCCTTTTTTTGCGGAATGGTCCGTAAAAATTTCATGTATCCACTCTAGCTAAAATACTAATTGACCAAATTTCACAAAATTTAGTAGATAAGTTACTTGTAGGATACTCTGGTGCTGATTAGATTTTGGTACGATTCGGAAAAGAACAACTTGCCTTTTTTTGTAAAATGGTCCGCAAAAATCGTCAAAATCTGAAATAAAAAACTACGTATGCTTAAATATATCCATTAAATGCTTGTTTCATACGTAATTTTTAACGAAGAAAAGAATAAGATCAACCCCATTACACTAGGACTAGCCGTTCTCGAGATATTTTAGTTTTTTCATTTTTTCTCTACGCCACCTTTGAAAATGAGTCCAGTTACCAAATAAGAACGAAAATTGAATTAAATTTAATTAAAATAAAGAAAACGTGGATATAAGTCTGCAGGGAAAGTCATGTGCTGCTCACATTAGATTTTTTTATCTGGAGACATCACTGCTCCCACTATATCCCTCGTTTATAATGTAAAACACTAGAATTTTAAAAGCAATAGACTTGAATTTTAAAAGCAGTAGACTATAAGTTTGACCACTTTTGTCTAAGCTTTGTTAATGTGCTATGTAATAATTGCCATTTTTTACTTATCAAGATTCAATTTTTTTTTTGTTTTTTTTTTTTTATGAAACATGCCATAAATCAACAAATGTATTTCATATCGTGTCCTCAAAATAATATGTAATGTTACTACTTGCCAATTGTACCTTTGTTGCAATGATGATTTGGAGTGGAAAAACTGGAATAATAATCCGAGTTTATTTATTTTTAATATTTATTTTTTTTTTATAAGAAGTGGATCTAAACATTTTGAAATAATAATAAGAAAGTCAATGAAATAATATATATATATATATATATTTCATCGCCAAATTCTACCTGTCAATCAAGCAATTTAATACTCTGTTACATTTTTTTTTATTATTATTGATCCGTTCGACTGCGTGCCAATTTTTATTAGTCACTGTTTTATTTTATTTTTTTCTACGTGCTAGGTGTCTCGTGTCGAGCATAACTAGAACGCATTTTGGAATGCAATCACTGGAAAGGCGAAAGGACATGCATCCAGTGAAGTTTTTAAGCACAATTCTATTTTCACTTGCACTTTCTAACTCGATTTGCAATCGTCTGCGTTCGTTAGGTGGAACGAGTTCAGCAAGTGATTAGAGGGAAAATGCATGACGACACTACGCATGGCGAAACAGAGCTAAATGCTAAATGAATAATAACCTCAACTCCGACTTTGCGACCACAGAATTCGCTAAAGTGTAAAGGTATTAGAGAGAGATATCATGTTGACTAGCTGCAATCCGCAGCTAGTGGTCACTTTTTAACTGTCATTTTTTTTTTTTTTATCATTGACATTTGTAGGACATACTATAGCGGTAACTTTTTTAGCTGTGACTTTTTAGCTGCGGGATTTTGTTTTATCTATCACTCTTTTAGCAGTCACGGCAAACAACAGACACAGATTGAACCAAAAATACAACGCGTTCTGCTTTAGCATTAAAATGCATTAACTGTCTTAGAGCGCATCCTCAGCTAACTTACCTCAAAAGAAAATCGCTGTAAAAAAGTATATAACAGAAATAAACAGCAAAGATCAATCATGCTTAAAGCATTGATTATGAAACACTTTCCAACTTCAATGCAATTTTATATAAACATCTCTAAAATGCGATACATTCCTCGGTAATATTTTTAAAATTATCACAGTACTACATTCATTTAATATATTTGAAAACTTCATCGAAGAAAATAAACTTCATTCCAATGACGGCATTGAAATATAAATTGATTGGTTTAAATATCTCTAAAATGCAATACATTCCTCGGTAATATTTTTTAAATTATCATAATACTGCAATAATTTATTATATTTGAAATCTTCATCGAAAACAAATGAACTTTATTCAAATGACTTCATCGAAATATAAATCACCTCTATATAAAAGCAGCATTTCATTCATACACATTTTTCCTATCGTTTCATTCATCACAATACTATAATAATTTATTTTATTTAAAAATTTGAAAAATTGTTATCTACTATATTTATTTTAAAATATGAAACCTCTCTTATATATAAAATAATTAAACGCTTGGAAAGATATTTATTATATAATATATCTCTTTTTTCTTTCTGGAGGATATAGCAAGAGTCAGAATTTAATTGAATTTATTTTTCTCCCTATATTAAATAATTTTAATTTAAAAAACTACCTAACATATTTTACTGAAATTTTTTTATATATTTTATAGAATAATTTGAATATTTCCTAGAATTTTCGAACCAATTTGTGAATTTTAAATTCGCTTAAAAAATGTTTGAAAAATTAGGTCCCATAGGGTTCAATGTATTTCATTTTTTCAACCCGGATTCAATCCAAAACTAATTGGGTGATATTATTCATTTATATTCCCATAGGTCCCACAGACCGTCTGAAAAACATACTAAAATTTCATTTTGATAAAGTCATTTTTACGGCAGTTGTCGTACTAACGGACAGACAGACAGACAGACAGACAGACCGACAGAATGAGCAAAGTCATAAACACTTTTCAACTATGTTGTAAAGTTGTAAAGTGTCAACAAAGTCATAAACACTTTTCAACTATGTTGTAAAGTTGTAAAGTGTCAACAAAGTCATAAACACTTTTCAACTATGTTGTAAAGTTGTAAAGTGTCAACAAAGTCATAAACACTTTTCAACTATGTTGTAAAAGTTGTAAAGTGTCAACAAAGTCATAAACACTTTTCAACTATGTTGTAAAGTTGTAAAGTGTCAACAAAGTCATAAACACTTTTCAACTATGTTGTAAAGTTGTAAAGTGTCAACAAAGTCATAAACACTTTTCAACTATGTTGTAAAGTGTTAAAAACAATTCCCTCGCACTTGTAGAGCTGTTACAATAGACCTCTCTATTTGGCATTCAATTGCACCGTACACTAACTTGATCCACAAAAATTACTTAGTAAAATGACATATAAATCGAAAATCGCGACAATGGTCGGTTTTTTGTGAATAATTGAACATCTATTATTTTTTTTTTTAAATTATAGATTTAAATAATAATCGCATACCAAAAATTTTTCCCCTGTTTAATAAATCGCTATATTCAACGTTTTAAATTCGCATTTTAAATAGCTTTTTTTTTCTTTTTACAATCACGTATCTTAAATTTTGGGCTTTTGGGAGTGTTTTGTATGTATTTAAAAATATATTAATACTTTTGATTTTTTGTTTCTATTAATGTCTTGGGTACATGCCAGGTTCTACCTTCCATTAGAAGAACCTCGACTTTCTACGCCATGAATTTGCATTTTAAATCGATACAAACTAACATAGAAACTACACCTGGTCGGACGCATTTTAATAGAGTAGATCAGCGATAGATCATTTGATAGTATAGATACTGGAGAGCTCACTGGGATGTCACAGGTATTAATTAATTAATACCTCGTGAAATACATGACTGCTGGTGAATTCTTTGTCGTCAAGATGAAAAACTATTACAAAAGTACCTTTTCTGTGAATAAAATGAACTAGATACACGAGTGTAAACAAACTTGTTGCACAATATTGTATATGGAAATTGAACATATTGGATACTTACTACATTTTTTATTTATGTAATTTTTATTATAAAATTGTTTGAAAAACGTGAACTATCTCAAGAATGGATCGTGCTTGCTTTCTAATTTTTGTCTCATTCGTTTTCTAATGACACATTACGAAGGAGATAATTATTTATTGCTCATTAGTGAAAGGCTTGATTTTTAATGAATTTGTTTCAATTCATTCAAATACTTAATTCATGCGAAAACTTTCGAATATTTAATTACTTTAAAAATCAATAGGGTTTCAATACTCACTGATTGCAATAATCGTAACGAATTATTTTCAACCCACTTCATTTCGTTTGTGAGTTATCGCATACTTAGAGCCACAAACACACACGCACACACACACATATATGCATACTATAACATACACATACTAACATACACATACACATACACTAACACATACAAAAACACACATCACCTCATAAGCATTCGATTTCAATTCAACTCGAATTCGAATTTTCGAACAATAAACTTATTGTTCGAAATATACGTTATATATAATCCTATACGTTATATTATGTATGTAGGGAAAGCACAAAAATTTCCCCTTGTTACAACAGTTTTTTAGATCTAAAAATCTGCATACTGTATTTGAGCTGAGAACTTAAATCTGATTTTGTGGAGCACCTAAAACAGGCTTAATGACTGGCTTAAAAAAACACTCTCCAGAAGATATGAAGAAGCTGTCGTGGATGCAAGTCCCATTCAAAGCTAAAGCCCCATCTCAATTTCCCTGTGCAGATTAAGAAAAATCTTATTGAGCTGTCTTGTGCTAAGACTATAAAAACAAAATTTGGCAGCACGGAGCGAACTGAGTTTTGGACATCAATGGAAAATGAATGTGAGCTGCTAAGTGTTAAAACTAAGCGAACTTTAATTTTAAAAGTAGGTTTTCCAAAAATACCGCACGGAAATTAAAAGGAAACAGGAAATTAGAGCAGTGTGTATTTCAAAACTTTTTAGCCAGGGGGAGAAGAGGGGTTGCCAATGGAGCCATAGAGGCGACTATTACATAATTATATGTTATATATGTAATAATTACATTTGGATTACTAACATAATGTCTCCGACGGCCGAAGCTCCCCCCATCCGGTCCCCTCAAATCCGGATGTATACCTGACATAAACGCTGAATTAAAGTAGCTGTATCCAGTCTGTTTCTGAGATTTAAGACAATATGCGGTGTCCAGTAGACGCTTAGTAAGTAATTTTGCTTACTTAAGACAAAATGGAAGTATTTTGATGTGAACAACATCTATAGTTGAGGTTCCTCTGGCTGAATTGGAACATTATGAAAAATATAAACTCTATAAGGACGCTATATCTTTAAACCTAATAGATAAAAATATAAAAAATTTTTACTTTTTTTGTTGTTGTTCGTTCGGAAATAAGGCACCATTTATGAATATGCAAAAATAATTTTAATGTTTTAATATTTTTGAACATTATTTTTTTTTTTAACTCAAATGGTTTTGTTGGAGCAAGTTTTTGCTTCAGCTTGCTTCATTTTATACAAAATATCTTCCAAACTATGTAAAAGATGACTATAAGCAGTAAGGGATAAAAAAGTTTAGGAACATATCCAATTTCTAGATGTTGTTCTTAAACTTGCTTTTAAAAAGCTGCTTTGGTTTTCGAGCAATCGTCATGTCAAGTTGAAACAGATTGAAAATTTTTCATTCTTAAAGATTTTAATGCTTATATCTCGAAATCCAAAAGTGTTAGTTATGAACAGTAGTAATTTGTAGCCCCTTGAAATCCCTGATATAGAGTTGGATTTTGAATGAAGTTATTAGTTTTCGAAACAGAGTGGCTATAATTTTTATATTTTAATATTTTTAACTAATTTAAAAAGACGGTTCAATTTTGATATGATATTTTAATATTTTGAACTGATTTCGAAATGTTAAAAACGGACGAACCACCCACAAAGAAAGACGTCTGATGATGCTCCATCGGACTGGAACCTCTGCTAATTTTTTTTTCCATTAATGCTGCTCCTCACCCCCACCCCCCAAAAAATAACTAAATTGTTAGAAAATAAATATTCATTAAGCTGTTGGGAAATAAACATTTATTAAGTTACTTTAAGACAACCAAAAAATTGGCTATAATTAAAAGTCTTCTGTTAAAATATTTTATGACGTACTAAAGTTACCCAACTATAGCGCTTTCAGTGAAAATAAGTGAAAATAAGTGAAAATAAGCCGCGAACTTGTGTTTATATACAGACCATAACCGCCAGACAAAATTTACATATTAATAATTTTATATTATTAAATACGAAGCATTTGAAATATAATTTAATTATAAAATGCAATGTATTTCATGGTATTTAAATCCGTATTTTTTTAATGTATTTTTATTCCTGCACGCTGTAACTGGGACTACGTTCTGTAGCTTGCAGTCTTTTCCAAATAAATAAATAAATATTTTATTTTGAAGTGGGTCACGTGATTTCTCCATATAATGGTCACGTGATCTCTTCATGTAATGGGTGTGATTATTATTTTAATTTTTATTTAAAAATCTACTGAATATATTTTTCTGATTTTTTTTTACACATTTTATGTGATAATTTGAATATTTCCTAAAACTTTCGGAGCAATTTGTGAATTTTAAATTCGCTTACAAAATGTTTGAAAAATTAGGTCCCATAGGGTTCAATGTATTTCATTTTTTCAACCCGGGTTCAATCCAAAACTAAATGGGTGATATTATTCATTTATATTCTCATAGGTCCCACAGACCGCGTCTGAACAACATACTAAAATTTAATTTTGATAAAGTCATTTTTACGGCAGTTATCGTGCTAACAGACAGACAGACAGACAGTAAAGTGTTGTAAAGTGTTAAAAAGAGTATTTTATAATAAATATCTTTCCAAGAGTTTAAATATTTTCAGTTATCGTGTGAACGGACAGACAGACAGAAGGAACAAATTCATAAACTCTTTACTTTTCAACTATGTTGTAAAGTGTTAAAAATTCCTGTCCTATTTTTCGTGAATCCGCCAAATTTTAACACATTAAAATGTTCCCGGCCACTCAAACAGCTTCTACAAATCCTTTGGGTCAGTCGAGTGGTCTGGGTTTGCAACATTAAAATGTTTCACAGGAATAAGCTGTGTTGTTGTTGTTGTTAAGACCCAGACCGTCCGACCTACCAGAAAGGTGTAAGGTAACTGTTTGGACGGCCGGGAGGTGCCACCCAATTTAGACCGGAACCCAGTGGGGGAGGCATCCACAGGGACCGTACCCTCCTTCCCCTACCACCAACCTCTCGGAAGGACTTACGGACCCACATGTTTAACGTGATCATACTCCGCATGAACACGGCGGCAGTTGTAGCAGCCTGCAAATCCAGCGCGCAAACCACCGAGCTACCGTGCCTGAAATGTGCCAACAGCACGCGGTGTTCCCAGGTGGTCACCCACCCAAATACTAACCGCGCCCGATGCTGCCTGACTTCGGTGATCTAACGAGAACCGGTGTAACGAGATCTAACGAGGTAGGTGATCTAACGAGAACCGGTGTGGTAGGAATAAGCTGTGTAACAAATTTCAGATATTTAGGATGTAGGGCAGTATGTTAAACATGGCATAAAAGAAGTTGAAACAGACTTCTAGACACACAACCATCGGTCATTGACGAATTCAATAAAATATTTTTAAAAGATTTGATTGGATATCTGATTAAAAATTGATTACAAAATCACAAAATACTAAGAAGCATAAAATAAAATATTATAAAAACTTTTTTAAGTTGTACGGTGTTAGTAAAATGCACTAAAAAGTAGAACATAATTTTAAGTTATCACAACCGTGGGCATATGCGACTAAAAATTAAACTGTGTGGCTCCCATAACAGAATTGTATTTGGATATTAATAGAATTTTAAGGGTCTAAGAATTTTAATAGAAGGGGTAACACAGAAATGACAAATATAAGATTGTCGGATTGTTAAATCAAAATTGTCAAAGAGAAATTAAAATGAATTGAAATTAGTCTTTCTTAACTATATATCATTTCTATGTTATCACTTCTAGTCTTCCTTAATATTCTGTTAATATCCAAATGCAATTCTTTTGTGGGCGCCTCACGGTTTTATTTGTAGTTACATATGATCAAGAATGTTGTAATATCTAAACATTATTTTTTACTTTTCAGTGCATTATACTAAAACCGTGTAACTTAAAAAGATTTTTATACTATTTTATTTATTTTTTCATATAAAAAAAACTCGTATATGTAACTATTTGTAGTTAATCGACAAGCTTTCCTGTACTATTTTTTAGCGATATACTACTGTCTAAGTATTAAACAAATGATTCAATTATTAAAAGTTGCTGAAGTCTAAACGATCTTGGTGTATTGCTTTTTTTCACCATACCAAAACATGTACATCCCTAAATCTCTGTTGTCTTCCTATGTTTCAATCACTGCCGCCTCTTGGCATTTATCCTGAAATAAAGAATCCCGTTTCATTGTCCAGGCGGCCATTGTCAGCTCTCTGAATTCAAGTTTCCGGCCATTAATAAAGAAAACCTTCGGAGTAATGAGTCTCACTACCCAGAAGAGAACAATAAATATGCTTAGTATTATTTTCAGAGATTAAATATTTGGAGTATGAAGAAGCTCCACTCCACTTTCTCATACGTTCAATTCCATTTATTTGTCATTTAAGCGTGTATCATAATTAATATCAAACTACGAAAAAAGTTATATCTTATTTATAATCCTCTGTTCAAAAATAATTTATTTAAAAATTCTTTAAAACTACATTTTTTTCAAGTGTGTGTGTGTGGGGGGGGGGGGGGGGGCTAATAGTCTTTCTTCGGGAAATACACAGTTTTGTAAAAAGAAACGATGCGGTTTTAATATTGTTCGTGAAACTTAAAGCTCAGCATTTTATATATTTCCCAACCAGATATATCGAAAATTCATTGCCAGTAACTGAACAGAGCTGTACCAGAGTTTTGGGCACGAGCACCTTCTGAAATGCATATAAAGAGCATTGCTCATCTTCTGGAACTTATCGGGCCACTGTTGCCTTCAGTAGCCGGTATAGAAGGCTCTCTGATACACCTGACGTCAACACAATCAACTACGTGAGTTCTAGAGTAGACGCATCATAAGTAAAAGCTAAGGGTCAAACAGACCTATAGATCATTACCTTAGTACAGTAAGACGATGTTAGGTCCAGGATGGTATAAAAACGCAAAAGGGGTATTTTCGCTCTAGGGTAAATCCTACGGATTATCAGGAAAGCTCCCAGGTATTTAAGGAACTCGGTAATTAGGAATGACTTCAAAATAAAAACTGTTAGAGCCCAAATTAAAAAGCTAGCGCTTAAATTTTACAAAAATTTGCCATCCGTTCCAAATGAACTGTTATTCAATCTGCATGACTATGATCATCGCAAGGCCAAATCGCGTAAGAGACCCCGCGCTGTTCTAAACATCGATAATCGGAATTAAATATCCAACCTCAAACATCTGATATCAAATAAAACTCGCGACTAATGTTCAAAACTCTAAGCTGCTAAAATGCTAGGTAACCCTCAGATCTGCATCAACCCCCCAAACTGCTTAAACTCTAAATGTGCAACAAACTGCCACACTAAGAGCTAGGACAAATAATAAAAAGTAGTAAATAAAAACCTCGAACCTCCAATTAGGGTCACTGAATTAATGTCACAGTTTGACGATAAGAACCACATATTGAAACTGGAGATTAAAGGCGCTTCGCGCCTGGTGCTCTGTTCTGTACGACACTCGACTTTTCGCTCTAGGAAAGTAGTTGACTGTGATGATCGTGCGACAGTGAGATCAGCCAGATAGATACTGACAGCTATAGCCAGTTGACAATCCAAAGATATCTGCGTGTCATTCACTATCAATCGTATTATTGGAAGGCAACTGATTAAACAGGATGTCATTCTTGTCGCCCATTAAAATGTCTAAAACTGCTTATCTAATATAGGCAATACCGTTTTTAGTGGTGTTGAGCCCAAGAATAGCAAACAGCATCTAAATGGTGTGTAGTGTTTAGTGATAAATACAGCTTCTGTCTGGGGACGAATTATCACCTTATTTGAATATGGAAGAGATTAGGATGGCGTTCTTATCCGGCTTCAGCTGTAAAACAATACACGGACATTACATCTAGAGTAACAGTCTGGAGCGTCATTATCGTCTATTAATCGTCTGAAGCTCTTAGGACAGCCAGTTTTTCCCCAAATATTGTTGCGTAGTACTCTGATAGCTTACCTGTACATTTACGACAATCCCGAGAATAGTTCTGTTTTCTCTGCTGTCACGTTTTCCAGGAGCTATTTTCAGCACATAACTCTTTGTCAGACATAATACACGTCTTTCTTGAGTGTCTCAGAAGTATCGATACCCTTCCCGTGACCAGCTACAGTTCCAGAACTCTCGTCAATCCAACATGTCTAGGATTTGATGCGACGGCAGTTGCAGCCATCAAAAAATTTGCTTGATCTAGTCGAGCAATTACAGGACATCTGGTGGAATTTGATACACAACAACATTAGACTGTCTTTTGTCACCAAGGTATGAATCGACGCCACAGGAGGATTTACTACTTAACATTTAACCAATATGTTACCACTGCTCTGTAATAAAAATTCATTTTGCAGTGAAAATTTAATCATTTTTTCCCCTTACGTACTCATTGCATGTGCGAAGTTTCATAACAATAGCCCACTTTCTTCACTTTTAAACAGATTATATATAAATATTTTGGAAGTTGTAAGTGGTAAGAGGCCAATGTTTTAAAGTTCCACCACTGTGTAGCGTTATCTATAGAGTCTGGAACTTTCGGCACTAAAAATTAACAAGAAAGATCAATCATGCATAAGCATTGATTATGAAACACTTTCCAACTGAAATGTAATTTCATTTAAAAATTTCTAAAATGTGATTCATTCAGTGGTAATATCTTTTACATTATCACAGTACTACAGTAATTTATTATACTTAAATATTTAAAACTGTATCGAAATATAAATCATCTGATTCTTTATGCAAAATCAATGAATATTTCATTCATATAACTTGTATTCCAGACTCCAGAGCTAAATAATTTTGTGTGAAAAAAATTCAGCAATTCTTATGTAATTCATCTTACAATCGCTTGAGATATTTGCATTCTGCATATGTTAAAATTAGGCTTCCGTGAAGAAATAATAAAAGTTTAGGGATCATTTAAAATCACAACTATTGTAATTGCATAGGCACGGAATTTAGATACACAGATAATACACAGATAATATATATGTGTATGTGTATGTACTCAAAGTATTGGAATCGTGCCGAAGATCGGAACTCGAATTTTCAAAGGATCTACACGTTTTGGGAATTCTAGAACACGAAAAAACTACTTTTAGGAAGACGTCTGTGTGTGTAAGGGTGTATCTGTGTATGTTTCTGTGTGTCTGTGTGGATATTACATCCACTCTAATTGAAAAACTAATGGACCGAATTTCATACAATTTGATAGGTATGTTTTTTGTGGGAAATCCTGATGTTCATTAGATTATAGTACGATTCGTAATAAAAGAATCTGCCTTCTTTGCGAAATGGCCGCAGAAATTGCCTTTATCCACTCTAGCTAAAAACTAATGAACCAAATTAACAAAATTTGGAGTATAATATTTCAATAACCTACAAGTGATTTATACACCAAATTTAACAAAATTTTGTATATAAATCATTTGTAGGTTATTCTACTACGATTCGGGAAAAAGGAACGGGCTATTTTTGCGAAATGGCCAGCAAAAATCGTTATATATAAAAATAAAAGACTACGTGTGCTCAATTATATCAATTAAATTCCTATTTTATATGTGATTTTTGACAAAAAAAAGAATAAGACTAACCCCATTACTCTAGGACTAGCCGTTCTTGAGATATTCTAGTTTTTTCGCGTTTTCGCTACGCCACCTTTGACAATAAGTCCAGCTATCAAATGAGAACCAAATTTAAGTTTAACGTGTAAATTCAATGTCATTTAAAATACTTATGTTGTGCAGATAAACTCAAATTATCATTGAATAAATAAAGAGAACGAATATGAGTCTGCAGGGAAAGACATGTGCTGTCCACATCAGAATTTTTAACAATATTACACCAATGATTTATAGAAGTGAACGGGGATTATTTTCAGGCCATTTCGAAAAAAATGTATGATCTATATTTAAAGATCCATCAAATTTTTGTCGAATAAAATGTTCAACAAATTTAAGCTGTGTACCAAATTTTAACTCTCTAGGACGTAGGAAAGTGCATTTAAAATGCCATCAATTAAATTTATCATGAAGAGTTATATAAAATTTAAAAAAAATGAAATATTGTTATCTACCAAATTTATTTTAAAATATGAAGCCACTCCCATATGCAAAACGTTTAAACAAATGGAGAGATATTTATTATATAATATCTCTCTCTTTTCTTTCTGGAAGATATCCCAAAGTCAGAATTTAATTGAATTTGTTTTTTTCCCTATATTAAATAATTTTTTTAATTAAAAAACTACTTAACATATTTTACTGAATTTTTTTTTTATATATTCTATGGGATAATGTGAATATTTCCTAAAAATTTCGAAGCAATTCGTGAATTTTAAATTTACTTAAAAAATGTTTGAAAAATTAGGTCCCATAGGGTTCAATGTATTTCATTTTTTCAACCCGGGTTCAATAAAAAACTAATTGGGTGATATTATTTATTTATATTCCCATAGGTCCTACAGACCGTCTGAACAACATACTAAAATTGC
This sequence comes from Amaurobius ferox, assembly GCA_951213105.1. NCBI lineage: Eukaryota > Metazoa > Arthropoda > Arachnida > Araneae > Amaurobiidae > Amaurobius > Amaurobius ferox. Next base: position 148,197,825 of record OX578137.1, on the reverse strand, counting down.
ATTTTGATAAACTCATTTTTACGGCAGTTATCGTGCTAACGGACAGACAGACAGACAGACAGACAGACAGACAGACAGAATGAACAAAGTCATAAACACTTTTCAACTTTGTTGTAAAGTGTTAAAAAGATAGACGGGTAAAACGGCAATAAAAATGATTAAAATAGGCCCTTAACAAGGCACTAAACTCTGAAAAGTAGGATCTGAAAGTTTAATATACATACTAAATCTTCGAAAATATAATTCCAGTAATAACTCTATTACCGTATAAAATGATAAAAAAATTATTCCGTAGAAATTTCAGCTTTTGAGACCAGTATCAAGTTGTTTGTTCTCTTTATTGTTTGAAATGCAAAGTGATGCTTACAAGAATAGTAAGACAATTATTCTCATAACCAATTTCTATTACACATTACAACTACATGATTTTTTTTATTTTCCGATTTCAAACTCTGGCGTCTGTTTATATTCTTTTAAATAATTAAAAATAACATGTTTTGTTCACTTCAATTGGAATTATGTAGGACATGCCTAAATCAGTTCGTTAGGGCGAAAAATATTGAGAGTTCTGCAGGACCATCACCACCAAGAATTTTTCTTGTTCTTAGTATCCTCAAATCTTGATCTGGAAAATGAACTGTTTAGCATTTCTTCTTGATAACATCACCTGTTGTACCAAGAATATAATTGAAGTATTTCACAATATCTGCTACAATTCCCACTGATTCAAATAACTGAATATTTGCTTATCCTTTGCACAAAATATTTTTCACTACATGAAAAATATTTTGTGCAAAGGATAAGCAAAAGAATACACATCCCCAACCGAAGGTATACGGTAGTGATGATTCATTATTGCGATAACAAGATAGTATATCTGGAGCAAGCCCCCGACCCAAAAGGCAGCGGGCGAGCCTACTAACAGAAGGGGCCGGCACTCACAAGTCGAACCCCCACCCAGCCACCTCTACGACCCCAAAGCGCCCACAAGTCGCCAGACAGGCCAGACCAGAAAATATAACAACAATAAAGGGTCAAAAGACAACAGCCACCATAACGTCCGCCCAGACTCATCCTCTCTTAACAACTTAATCAGGAGAAAAAATAAACAACTCGTGTAGAAACAAAAGATAATCAGGAATTATCGCCGACCCACCCGAAACTATACGCTAATGTCGATTTGAAGTTGCAAAAAAACCCCAGGACAGCACCAGGCGCAGCGGCAGCAGCCAAAGTCATCCCCATTGAACCACGACCAACTCCCCCAAGTCGGCCACTTGGCCATGGCAACAATACCGTCAAGCCCGACTTGAAAGATAATTACACACCCGAAAGCCAGAACGAGAGCCGCAACCACACAATCGCTATCTGTTGAAAGTCATTCCTGACCAGAAGGAAAATTTATTCAACAAACAAACTACAGTGAAAGTAGAATTAAATTTTGTGCTAAATTGAGGCAATAGCAACAAATACATCATTGAGCAATTACAGACCTGTAAAGGGTAGTTGACAAAGCTTGCAACACCCCCTCAGTAAGTAAAACAAACTTTGATTTGCAAAACTCAAAATGAAAATCAGTTTTACAATATTTACAAAAAAAAATTCTTCAATTCAAGATCTATTAACAAACAAGTAGCTTAATATCATTTAAAAACAAGTTCAACCACATTTCCTACAAATGAGACAATTCAATGTTTTATATTTCAATTGATCTCTTTGTTAAATAAATTGCTCACAACAGGGATAATACCATTTCATCAGATATTACTATTTACTAGATTAATGAGAGAACTTTGTCTACAGATTTATGGGAAGGTCTTATCCCTGTTATCTTGCCAAAGTTTGCATTAAAAGATGCAGTGGTCCATGTCTCCTATGTTCCCATCACAAAAGCAGATATTGGATTTGTGGAAAAGCCTATGTTAGTAGTCTTTAAAGACGCAATGTCTGAATGATGAAGATGTTCATACCTATTCTTTGTGGTTACTAAAGGTAGGTGCTTGTAAAAGAATCGACCTTTTTCGTACTCACTACACCTTTCTTGTCATCTATCTGTTATTTGTTTGACAATAAGAATCTTTAGTTGGCGTTTGGTGAAGAAAAATTCTGCTTGATATCATCCATCTGTAACACTTCTTTTGCACTTTTATCTACTTCTTCGTTCCCCGGGTATCCAATATGGGCTTTAATCCAGTGGAGTTGCATTTTTCGTTATGCTCAAATATAAATTTTTTAATAATACCATCTCGCTTTCGCTGTTGTATTTTGATAAAGTCATCAGTACAGCTCTGCGATCTCTATAAATTGTTACTTTATCAATGTTATTTCTTTACTTTCCTTATATACATAATGTATAAGGAAAGTATTGTAAAATATGTATAAGGAATGTATATGTATAAGGAAAGTATTGAAAGGGTCGAAAATTCGAATTCGAGTTTTTGACGGGAGAACACGTTTCAAGCATCCCTGATCACGAATCAACTGTGTGTGTGTGTGTGTGTGTGTGTAGGCGATAACTGACGAATGAACGGACCGATTCGAACGAAATTTGGTACAAAAATCACAATCCGTAAACACTGGAAGCTTATTGTTTTTATATGCAATCGAATGTTTAGAACCCCCCCCCCCCCTAAATTTTCGAGTGAAATTTTGAAAAAATTGTCAAAAAATCAAAACCGCTAATAAAGTTACGCAAATAGACATTTCTTATGTAGTTTTTCATTAGAAAACTATTGACATAAATTTTAGAACGCTAACATGAACCATTCTCGAGATATTGCACATTTTTCAAAAGAATTATCAAAGAGTCATATAAAATAGAAAAAATATTTCCTATTAAGAAACATGTTCACTTTTCATATGTAATACCATGCGACATATTTGATGATATAATTCTCGTGGATCTAGCTCGTTCCATTCATGGAAAAAGATACTTTGAGTAATACTTTTGTATTTGAACGCCAATAGTCATTTATCTGCTATAAGAATAACTTATTTCTCCGTCCATAACGCTTAGCGAGATTTTGGCAACGAATTTGGAGGAATGTCGTTAACTTGGCGACTTTTTTAAATGTTGCCAAATTAACGAAAATCTCGCCAAATGGATAAAAATGAAGTTAAATCAATGAAAATGATGACTAATTGTTGAAAATTCAATATCGTGTAAAGAATATAAGTATGTACTATAAGAAAAACCTATTTTTTTTCTGTAAAAGTAGTAAATTCATTGCATTATATAAGGAAAGCCATGTGTTGCCCACATCAGATTTTTTTACATATTTTATGGCTTATTGTACAGCAAAGATCTCTGCAATAAATATAGTGCATTCATCGTTGAGTCTTAAAGTTTTGGTATGTAGTTGTTCTTTTTCTTCATATACCACATAAGTGCAACCAGTTCTGTTACTCACACTGGATTCATCCGTTGTTGATGTTGATTGTTGAAACCCAGACCGTCCGACCTACCAGAAAGGTGTAAGGTAACTGTTTGGACGGTCGGGAAGTGCCACCCAATTCAGACCGGAACCCAGTGGGGGAGGCATCCACAGGGACCGTACCCTCCTTCCCCTACCACCAACCTCTCGGAAGGACTTTCGGACCCACATGTTTAACGTGATCGTACTCCGCATGAACACGGCGGCAGTTTTGGCAGTGGCTGGAATCGAACCCGGGCCAACCGAGTGCAACTCCAGCGCGCTAACCAATGGGCTACCGCGCCCCACTGGATTCATCCGTGTAGATGTTGATACTTCTTTTTAGCATACTTTAAATCCCAAATAATTATTTTCCATTCTCTCTGTGGAAGTTCTACTTCTCGTGGAATAATTGTCTAGTTTTTAACACTTTCGAACATAGTTGTAAAGTGATTATAACTTTGTTCATTCTGTCTGTGTGTCTGTCTGTCCATCCGCACTATAACTGCTGTAAAAAAGGACTTTATCAAAATTAAATTTTAGTATGTTGTTGAGACTGTCTGTGAGACATGTGGGAATGAAAATGAATAATATCACCCAATTAGTTTCGGATTTAACTCCGGTTGAAAAAATGAAATACACTGAACTCTATGGAACATAATTTTTCAAACATTTTTTAAGCGGAATTAAAATTCACAAATTGCATCGAAAATTTTAGGAAATATTCAAATTATCACGTAATTTTGTGTAAAAAAAATTTCAGCAAAATATTTTAGGTAGTTTTTAAATAAAAATTAAAATAATAATAACATCCATATTATATGAAGAGATCACGTGACTCGTTTCAAAATAAAATATGGCATCCATGTTTTTCCCTGTGTAAAAATCGTGATGTTTATGATCGTTTAATTTTATATTTAGTGTTAGATCCGCCAAGAAACCGCTTTATTTTTTCATATTATCTGGGTCTCTAAATTCTGTGCCAGCTCAATTACAATATTTTTCATTTTAAATGATCACTAAACTTCGTTTATTCCTACAACGAAGCCTAATTTCTATAGTATGCTGAATGTAAACAAATCAAACGATTGTAAGATGAGTTGTATAAGAATTGCTGATTTTTTTTCACGCAAAATTATTTAGCTCTGGAGCCTGGAATATAAGTGATATGAATGAAATATTCATTGATTTTACATGGAGAAGCAGACGATTTATAGCATTGCTTTTTTGATGAAGTTTTAAGTTTCCAAGTATAATAAATTACTGTAGTACTGTGATAAAGAGCCGTAACCAAAGACGAAATTCAAGGAGGGCTCAACAGTCTTGAAGGAGGTGCTCACCAAAAACACAGTTAATCATTGGCATTTATTAATCATAATAGTTATTATTATATATTTCAATCTTTATAAATTATTAACAAATAATTGCATATTTATATTGGTAAGCTAAAAGTTGATTAGAAAAATCCATATAGCTACTATACATCAATAATAATATATAATAATTACAATTATTTTAATATAAGCATTAATTAGTAGCAAAGCTGTTAATTAATCGAAGAAAATTTCTTCAAGTTAATACAAGTTAGCACTTAATATTAACTCTTAACTACTTATCGGTTAATTTTGACTCTGTAATGTCAGTCCATAACAGTGAACCCCGCAGTAATACAAAAGTGTCCAAATACTATTGTCTTAATTTTTACATATTTTTAAATTAAATATGTGAATAAATTGATCATCAGTATAACCACAAATTCAGATAAATTAAAAAATTCTTTAAAACAGAGTAATTTATCAGAAAAAGATCATTAAGAAATTTTTATGCAACATTTGAATCACATATTGGATGAAATTTCATATCACTACTAAATATTTAATAATTTTATCAGGGTGGGGGCTGAGTATACCCCTTGGAGGACTCAGCCCCCGTCTGACTATGGCCCTGCAAATGAAATATGAGTGGCGAATGTATCGCATTTTAGAGATGTTTAAGTAAAATTGCATTTCAGTTGGAAAGTATTTCATAATCAATACTTTATGCATGATTGATCTATCTTGTTTAATATTGCATTTGTATGCCCTTTTAGCATTCTATAGATCAACACTTCATATTTTGCCTTGATGTCGAATGCACTGGCATCCGGCAAGTACTTCTACTGATTCATATGATATAGTTCAGTAGCATTTGTTTAGAGCAAAAAGCATTAGTCTCTGTACCTTAGTGAGTCTGGAATTTATCCTTTCATAAACTTTGTACCATAATTCTGCTCCTTATAGTATTGCTTTTTCCAAAAGTGTAAAATAGGTCTCTTTTAGTAATTCGAATTTTAGCCCCCAAGCGGCTTTGGTCACCCTTATAAGTTTTGGGAAATTTACAACTTTTTTTAACACCATTTAAGTGTGAAACCCATGAAAGTTTATAATCAATAAGCACTCCCAAGTGCTTTAGCTGTCTTACATATTTAATGTTTTTACCATGTAATTTGATGACAGGGATGAATTTGATCAGTTTCTTCCAATGAAAGATAGAAAATCTAGTCTTATCCAGGCTGAACTGTATGTTGTTCATGCTCACCCAATCTATCAATTTTTTATTGCATTTGTAGCATAGATATATGATGCTGCTGATTCAATGAGTAAAATGATGCCATCTGTGAATGCGTGAATTTTGACTAGTTTGTAATCCTTGAATAGATCTAATGCTTCGTTTATGACCAATAACCACAGCATGGGTCCGGAGCTTGACTCTTGTGGAATACCAACGTTGTATCCTATTTCGTAGCATTTTTCTTCCATATGTACATGACTATCGTTTAGGAAACTATCGTATAATTTTCCAATTGTGTACTGGGACTTATCAAGACTTATTTCATGACTTATTTCATCTATTCAAGTGCTTTCCTAGCATTTTTTCATTGGACACAGTTAAACGCCTTAATTATGTTCATGGAAATAGCACAAGTTATTTTCCAGTTTTTCTTGTTGCTTTCGATGTCTTGGATCATCGCTTTCAAGGCCATAATAGTACTTCTTTCTTATCTAGAGTCATATTGTCTATCGTTTAAAAGTGTCTTATTTTCCAAATGGTATACCAGCCTCTATTTGTCATGAGCTTGTCTTGTTGAGGATTTCCTCCTATACAGGTAATAGTGCAAACGGGCCTATATGGTTCTGCCATTTTATAATCTTTTCCTTCTTTTGGAATAAGGACTATTTTTGCTGTTTTCCAGTGTCTTTGAAATATACGATGTTTGTAGCAATTACTAAAGATGTTTAAAAACCAATGTTTGTTTTCATAGTGAAGTTCCATAATGATTTCCAATGCAAGTCCATTCAATCCAGGTGCTTTACTAGCATCCATTTCATAAAATACTTTGTGTAGTTCAAACATAGTAATAGGCGGCACCACGGGGGGGGGGGGTGCTAGGGGTGCTTCAGCACCCATATTACAAATTGCCTAAACATTCATTTTTACTTAGCCTTTTGCTTACGGGTGGGACAGCGTCCATCCCAAACGAAGAACCTCTCAAAAGGACAGACATTTGATATACCCTATCCCAAACAGTTCGATTCCTCCTTTGCAGACATTGGCGTCCAAAACAAGGTTAACAAAGAAAAGGTTAACAGCTGCCCCTTATTCTAACAATTTTCCGTTTCTCCCTCTCTTTTTTTTTTTAAAGTCGTTATTTAATCTTTTTTTTACGGTTTTATAAATCTGTGATCCGATATTTTTAGGGTTTCTGGCTAGACCCAGTTCCAAATGACTGCACATGCGCAAGGTTTCAATAAAGAAATCTGTCGTGAACTCGAGACGGTTAGTTTCGTGTCGAGTTTGGCATAAAATTGTCAATGTTCCATTGGCGTCTGTGCTAGCGTATTCATAGTTTTCAAATTTATTTTTATTTAGTATTTCTTACGAATGAAGACCACGGCTATATCATGCAGAAATCGGTGAACAAAATATAATAAATTAAAGTTCTACAAGTTAACTATTTTTTATTTTTAAATTATAGATGCTTCTCATGAAATAACTCATTTTTTCACTAATTTCTATGCATAGCATCCCCAATTTTTTCAAATGTTCTATACATAGCAGCCCCAATTTTTTCAAATGTTCTATACATAGTACCCCAATTTTTTCAAATGTTCTATACATAGCATCCCCAATTGTGAAAGCCTGACGCCGTGAACACAGTGAAGGGATTGTAACCTCCTTCTTCATAGGTTACATTCTCTTCATTTTCTACCATTGTTTGAAAGTTATGTTTCAGAATTCCTGCTTTTGAATCTGCTACATTTTAAGTAGCTGTTCCACCTATTCTTACTACATATTCTTTTACTTTATTCATTTTTTTTTAACTTTTGAGTACATCATAATGCGCTCCAGAAGAATTCGTTACTACGGAATTATCAAGGTATTTTTAAAAACAATTTATTTTAGCCTATATTATCTTATTTTAGTATTTAGTAAAGCTATACTACATTTAACTATTTTTATCTTTCTAATTTCGGGTTCTTTTTCCAGTTGGTATTAGCTTCTTAATGCTTTTACCTTGCTTCTAACGATTGTTAGTTCTTCATTCTATATCATACTACATTTTTCTTTTGTTTTCCAGTTCTACTTTTATCATTCTTTTTACACATGTCAACTACTTTATTTTCAATATCTTCAGTTGCTACGTTCAAATTTTCAGTATTAATTTCCATATTTACAATACTATCACTTTTAAAATTCATCCTATTTAAACATTTAAAATTCCCCCTTTTCCTGCATTTCCTCATATTCTTCTTGTATCCAACTTCAAAATATCTATAGTTATGATCACTAAGTGTGATACAATCAATAATTTCCCACTCGTTTATATTCTTTTCTAAGTTTTTAGTCAGGAGCAGGTCAATCCGACTCTTTCCTTTCAAGCTAGAGTAAATAGGAATACTATATCCTTTGTTTCTAATTTCCAACTCATATATTTAAATATAAATTCAAGTAACTCAAATGCCCTGTTATCCGTAGGTTTTGAGCTCCATACTAAAGATTTTGCATTAAAATCTCCATAAACAATCATCTTGGAATTCAAATGGTTAGCAATCTGATTTTCTAGCATCGTTAGTTTCTGTTGCATTTCTTCAAAGTTCAAAGGGATGACAGTGCGCCGCCCTTATTATATAACTATTGTTATCTAGCCTGATTTGGATATTAACAATATCCCTGTCCACATAATACAGGGTTGATAAAATAAAACTGGCCGGAAAAGTCTTCTAATGATCTATCTCCTTGCTGTTTAGATTACGTTTTCACGAAATTCTGAAAAAACTTTTCCGGGCCAGTTTTATTTTGTTAACCCTGTATTTATATATACAGGGCTGCCAAAATAAAACTTGCCCTGAAAAGTTTTTTCGGAGTTTCGTGAAAACGTAATCTAAACAGCAAGGAGATCATTGGAAGATTTTTCCGGGCCAATTTTATTTTATCGACCCTGTATAATATTACACTGAGTGGCCAAAAAAAAAAAAACGTCGCGGTGTAGATTGAAATATGCAAATAATGAGGAGGAAAGGAGTGATGATGCATTTGGAAATCTTGAGGGCAATACAACCTTTAAATGTAATGGAATCATTATGCAACTGATTAGTTTACAGCGATCATGGTTGAAGACGTTATAAGCAATTGCGGAAAAGATGTTACAGAGTTCAAAAAGGACCACATTCTTAGTCTGTGTCAAGGGCAGAAGACGTACAAGAAGATTAATGAATCACTGACACCGGATGACGAACTGTCTGTCCAGCGCATTATTAAATCTTGAGAAGATGGCGGTGAATCATTCGCAGAAAATGTGTAGTCGGAAAACAATCCTGAATAATAGTGACCAAAGATGATTAAAACGCTTAGTGAAACAGAATCTAAAAAAAACTGACCCTCTGGAACTCACAACCATCTTCTTTAGTGAAAGCAAGACCATTTCTACTAGCATGATGAGACGAGAACTGAAAGGACTGAGATCAAACTGCTGTGTTGCAGAAAGGGAAGCACTGGTTACCGAGAGTAATCGGAAAAAATACTTCAATTCGCCAAGAAACATAAAAGATTGGATTGCTAAGCAATGGGGGAAAATCATATGGTCTGATGAGTCAAGATAAACTCTATTTCAACATGATGGACGCATCAGAGTTAGAAGGGAATCGCATGAAGCATTGGACCCGTCCTGTACTGTATCCACTGTACAGGCCCCAGGAGGAAGTGTTATGATCTGGGGTTGCTTCTGTTCAGTTAGTCTAGTCACAGCAACACTATGCAACGATAGCGAGCTGAGGGTATGTAAGCCGAGTGGGATGAAAGAGCTGGCAAAGCGATTTTAGGGTATTGGTGAGTATCAGCGAAATAGGGGAGAAGCTCCGACATCTGCGTAGCAGGCATAACGAAAGAGCTGGCGACGCGAGTTCCTGCGATTAATGGACGGCATAGAACATAGGGCGGAACTCCCGAATCATGGGTCTTAGCGTGCAATGGATACAAAGAGAATCCTGTGCACCGGCCGGGGTGAAATAGCTCAGGGTGAATAGGATTGATGAGTGCTTGCGAAAAGGGGGAAGCCCCAACGGACGTACTATGCCTGTGTAGCAGGCGGAACGAAATAGCTCGCGAATGAAATGGCTCAGCCAGCGCTAGCGAGTTGAAAGCAAAGCCACCCGACTCGCGAAGTGAGTTACTAGGTTTGGCTGAGTCAGCGAATAGCGGGCGGAGCCCCTAAGCCATTACGCCTGCGTAGCAGCCGTGAAGAAAGAACTCGTTAAGCGAGTTCCAGCGGTGAGTGAGTGGTAGTGAACAGAGGGCGGAATCCTCGAGTACCAAGAGTTTGCGAGCGTCAGACTTGGGAGCCGAGTGGGATAAAAGAGTTCGAAAATAGAATTCCGGGGGTTGACAAGCATTAGAGAACACTGGGCGAAGCCCCTCTGGGCGTAATACGCCTGTGTGCTGCATAAGGAAAAATAACAAAGCATACAGTTCTAAAATTGTACATATGAGCCTTTAAATATGCAAGACGGCGAATTTTGTTTCAGGCTAATTAAATACTAATTAATAAAATTTTGCATCCCTATTATTGAAGATTTATTTCATTGGTCGATCTAATTCTCAATTTCTTTGTGATTGGTTTATGGCTAAAACCTGACGTCTACTTCCAAAAAAGGTAGACTACACAGTTAATTAGTGCACTTGGAGCAATGTTTTTCAATGACCTTATTGACCTTACTAATACTTATACTTTGTTAGCGGGTTGAAAGAGTTCGCGAAGCGGAATCCGGGGATTGCAGAGCTTCAGCGAACAAGGAGAGGCGTCAAATAAGCGATTTACACCTTCATAGTAAGCGGGAGAAAGAGCTCGCAAAGCGAGTTTCGGCGGTTATTGAGCGGCAGCAAACAGGGTGCCGAAGTCCTGAACGCCGGGTGTTCGAGGAGTTTTAACGATTTTAAGGAGCTCGCAAAGCGAGATCCGGGATTGCGGAGTTTCAGAGAACAACAGGTGGAGTCCAGCAGACGTAATATATCTGCGTAGCAAGTGTAACGAAAGAGCTGACGAAGCGATCTTCTGCGATTAATGGACATCATAGAACATAGGGCAGAGCCCCTGAATCCCGTGAATTAGCGAGCAAGGAGCACGAAGGAAGTCCTGCGCAGCCGCTGGGGTGAATAAGATTGGTGAGTGCTAGCGAATAAGGAAAGGCCTCGACGAACGTATTACTCCTGCATAACAGGCGGAACAAAATAGCTTTGTTTGCTAGACTTTGTTCATTCATTCTGTCTGTCTGTCCGTTAGCACGATAACTGCCGTAAAAATGACTTAATCAAAATGAAATTTTAGTATGTTGTTCAGACTGTTTGTGGGACCTATGGGAATATAAATGAATAATATCACCCAATTAGTTTTGGATTGAACCCGGGTTGAAAAAATGAAATGCATTGAATCCTATGGGACCTAATTTTTTAAACATTTTTTAAGCAGATTTAAGTTTCACATATTGCTTCGAAAATTTTAGGTAATATTCAAAATATCCCATAAAATATATAAAAAAATTTTCAGCAAAATATATGCAGCAGTTTTTTAAATAAAAATTAAAATAATAATTACACCTCTTATATGAAACGATCACGTGACTATTCTATGAAGAGATCACGTGACCCACTTCAAAATGATATGTGGCATCCATCTTGTTTCAAAATCGTGATTTTTTAAGTTCTTTTTAATTCATATTGAGTGTTGTATCTGTCCTAAAACCGCTTTATTTTAACTTAAATTCTCTGCATCTACGAGTACATACTGAAAAAAAGCAATTACAATATATTTCAGCTTAAATGATCATCCAATTTTGATTAATTCTACAACGAAGCCTATTTTTCACCTATGTAAAATGTAAACAGCAAAATATGTAGAATGAGTTGTATAAGAATTACTGCATTTCTTTACCGCAGAATTATTTAGCTCATGGAGTCTGAATAGCTGATATCAATGAAATATTCATTGATTTTACAGAGAGAAGGGCGATTTTTTTCGATGAAGTTTTAAGCATAGAGTTTAATAACTTGTTCCTCCATGGTCTTAAGTTTCTAAATAAAATAAATTATTATAGTATTGTGATGAATGAAATGAATGGGAAAATGTTATGAATGAAATGCTGTTTTTATAGAGAGAGCCAGGCGTGTTATATTTCGATGGCGTCATTTGAATAAATTTCAGTTGTTTTTGATGAAGATTTCAAATATAATAAATTATTGTAGTATTATGATAATGTTAAAAACATTACAGAGGAGCCAGGCAATTTATTTTTAATTGACGTCATTTGAATGAAGTTCATTTTTTTCGATAAACTTTTAAGTTTTCAAATATAATAAATTAATGTAGTATTGTGATAATTTTTAAAATATTACCGAGGAATGTATCGCATTTCAAAGATGTTTAAATGAAATTGCATTGAAGTTGGAAAGTGTTTCATAATCAATGCTTTATGCATGATTGATCTTTCGTGTTCAACTTCTAGAGGAAGAGGGGGAACGGGAAGTTGTTATACGTGTTATACGTTATAGGATTTTAAAGAATATGAAGAAAAATACGAAATAGGATTAGAATATTTTATTACCAAAAATTTTTATTACTAAAGAATAATTTTGTTAATGAAGTCAATTCCGTAAAACAAATTGAACCACAAAGCAATTGCAAATAAAATATGATATGAAATAGATTACAAGTATACAAATTGAAGAATATGCATAATATATTCAAAAATAATAAAAAGTATATGGAAAATGTGTATGCATGCTTACGTAAAATGTAGAATTCTCCACTTTTATCTTTGAAAGTTGTTAACAGTATCCATACATGCTTTGAAGTAATACGACTGAGCTCATAATACGACTGAGTAATTTTTACATTTAATTTATTTTAATATATTGTATGCGTACTGTCAAATATAAAACAATGTAATATTTGCAATAATAAAATATTTGGCTTTATTCTTTTTGTTTATAAAATGCCATTTCAGATTAAAATACAAAATTATGTCTAAATTCATAAATAGGGGCTCTATTGAAATAGCCATGATTTTTAAATTGTCAAAACGTGTTCGGAAGGATTTTGCATGTTTAATCGCTATAGAATTTGGAAATTTTTTAAAAATGTTTTTCTATAAAGTATATGAAATAAATAAGATTATAAAATATTATGGCACAAAATACAAAAATTGCATTTCATTATAATAGTTTCACAGATTTGGTTGCTAATAATTCGTTTGAAAAATGCTTTAAATACATATTGTGAAATTTGCATCCAGAATTAAATAGATCGTAAGCACAATTACAGTGGGCTAATTCAATGTGGCATAAAAATATCAAATGTTGTACATATTAAATATTAAAAACTTGATATAATATATAAAAATTGCAGATCAATCTATCCCAAATGATTTCTAAAAATTTTAAAAACAACTAAAACATTAGGACAAAATTATAATTAAAGCTCTGTGCAGAATTAAGTTTTATTGACTTTTAAATAGAGTTAATTTTTTATAAAATGCTTCTGCATTTGTAATGTAAAGTATGTAAGTAAAAATATTTATATTGGTAGAGCTGTTTCTAGATCAAGAAGCCTATTACTTAAATTATAATGAGGAGAATGTGAGGTTCTTTTAGAGTTAAGATTGCTCATTTAATAGATTGCTAACGCATGATCAAGAAGTCGGTGATTCAAATACTTCTTTGGGCAAGGTATTTTTCTTTCTCGAGAACTAAACAAGAGTTGTTGTTGTTGAGACCCAGACCGCCCGACCTACCAGAAAGGTGTAAGGTAACTGTTTGGACGGCCGGGAAGAGCCACTCAATATAGACCGGAACCCAGTGGGGGAGGCATCCACAGGGACCGTACCCTCCTTCCCCTACCACCAACCTCTCGGAAGGACCTACGGACCCACATGTTTAACGTGATCGTACTCTGCGTGAACACGGCGGCAGTTTTAGCAAAGGAGGGAATCGAACCCGGGCCTACCGAATGCAATTCCCGCGTGCTAACCACTGGGCTACCGTGCCAAACTAAACAAGAGTGCAATACCAATATACTTCTTGAAAACACTGGGAGTTTGGATGATACATTCTTTGATTTTTAATTTGTGAAAGGGCAAAATATATCTTTTTAATCGAGATGTTTATATGAAATTAATTCTAATCAGCATCGGCACCTATAGAATTTATCCGGAGGGATTCAAGGATAAGATTAACAACATCGACTAGTTTGATGTCCTCCTTTGTGATTTTGAAGTGCCCCCTTGTCTTCCACTATGGGCGTCCATGCTAACTAGTAATACTTATTAAGTACGGTTTACTCTGAACTAGAAATGAGATTATGCTCATATATCTTTATATAAAATGCACTCAAAAGTTATGATGTAAAATCTAGCTGACATTTTCAATGAATGTAAGCTATTATTACATTTTATTATGAACGTAAAATTTTATCATACGACACGTCTTTACTCTCATTATCTAAACTCCTATTTTACTTCCCTAGCCACCCAATCTTGCGAGTCGCCAACCGTCGCCAAGTTGTACCTCGAAGGGAAAACATACGAGGATACCGAAAATAACTCTATAACTATCAGCAAAGTACTCCAAATGTTTTTTTAAAGTATTAGAATGACATTATAAGTATTTTGCAATATCACAAACACCAAAAATAAAGCAAAACTTCTAATTATATAGCATTAAAAGCAATGAAATTAATAGCCAAATGAAGTGCACCACGCTAAAATCTAGCAAAATTACTTTTTAACTATATTTGTAAGATACATAATGATGAGAAAAAATCTTATCCATGAAAAGAGTAAAGCCCTCCTTTTACATGCAGCTGTAAGTACAACAGTACATAACCATTATTTTACCATTTATATTTCTCAAGTACGCTCTCGGTCTGAAATCGCCATTGAAATGTATAGGGTCACAGTCGGGAGAAAACGCGTTCTCGGGAAATTAGTCCTCACAACACCTGCCTTTATCTTTGACGCTGATTGCAACCCTAAGCTCTCTTCATATATACTACCTCGATGGCTGCCACCGCCGCATTTAGAAGACGAACTCTGGCAAATGGTTGACAGGGAGTGATGAACAGGCAGCCATCCCTCAGGATATCATCCGTACGCTCATTGACTTTATACTTAGACGTGTTGCTCTGCTTGTATCGCCGCCCGCGGTGATTCTACAACCTACTGAACAAACGGTGTTATCGCTCAGTGTATCATGTTGCAATAAACATCACTTATTGTTCGCTGCTGTCTCTCTCTGTTTACCGATTTTCATCACTTTCTGCCCATTCCTTGGTGTAGAAGACCCAGACCGTCCGACTCGTCCAGAGGACTAAGAGCAACTATTTGGATGGCCGGGAAGCCATTCCTTGGTGTGTCTTATTTTCACTGTCACGTAGTGTATATATGTGCAATTGATTGAATTGTGCTACGATTGTTAAATTTGTGATTACATTTGTATCCGTCGTAGGAGCATAATTAGAGTTGCAAAGACGTGAAAAACCCGGTTTATTCCCGGAAATAAACTGGGTTTTTTGGGAAGGGAATTTTGAAGGTTTCCAAAGACTGGGAATTTTTAGTCATTGCATTTTGCATTGTAAAAGGAATGTGTATGACTAATATTTATTTTTTGCATTCGGAATTGTAACTAGCTGAAGCCATGAAAATTCAGATATTTGTTAGATCCAAGAAAAGTATTGTGACATTTCTATTATTTATAAGTGAAAATGAAAATTAATTCCACAAATAAATTGTGATTTAAATTGTAAATATTTAAAAAATAAAACACTCCGATCGATAAAATACTAATTACAAAGAGAGAGAGAGAGAGTACATACTTATTACATATTCATTTAATATTGAACCAGTCTCAACAACATATAAGTCTCAAAAACATTTTAATAATTTTGTGACTAATATAATTTGCATATTTTCAACGAAATTTTTGTAACTTTAAATTTTCAAAAATGTTATTTCAGTAGAAATTAATACAAAGATTTAGTGAAATTATCTAAATGGCGATCCACCATTAAGGTTTAAACTGCGTAATATACCGGATTAGCCCGAGTATATAAGAAACGTGTAAATTAGTTTCTTCCCATCAAATTTTCCAATACTTCCAAAATTCCCGAGTTTATTCCCGCTTCTCAAAACTGCTGGGTTTTTTGCAACTCTAGGCACAATTCCGATCACAACTCTACCATATTTTTCATTAGCATTTTGATCTATTTTAGCCTTTGTAGCCCCGAATAATACAGAATTTTAACTTATTTAAAAGGTATCACGCCCACTATGCGAGTGTACACGGATTGCGTGAAATTTTTATTCTTCTTTAGGGGTAGCACGCATGCCATCTGGGCTTACACCTCAGGTCAGACAACTGTTAAAACGTAAATGTTAGAACCCGTTACACACAGAGTCTCATCAAACGACCGGTTTCGATTTTAATTGTATTCGTCACAATTTGTGTATCAGTTTGGCGATCTGTTTGTTCTGAAGAGTATTGGAAAGGTAAAAAAACTATATTGTTTGTGAAAAGTAGTGCAATTTGTCTAATTGTGTTACGATTGTTGAAATTGCGATTGAATTTGCATCCAATGGATTCCCTCGACCTGATTACTCTAAATTTTGACCCCCTTTTGCTGCTTTGTGTTTTTTCGTCATTGCAAGAAGGGGGTGTGGATGTGGGGGGTAGGCTTTTAAAGATCTTCGTTTTCATGTACTTTAGAGATACTCTGATTTTGATGCAATTTTCATGTTGTATTTTATACCCTCACTTGGCTTGCTCACTCTAAACTTTGACCCACTTTTGTTGCTTTTAGGCTTTTGTGCTCGCAGAGCATTACAAAAAAATAGTTACTACAAAAACTGGTTGCTATGTTTAGTGACCGCTATCGGTCAAAGTCCGCTAGTATACTGAATATTTCCTAAAGTCACTATAGAGCGTGGTCACCACAGTAACTAAACAACTTGCGTAGTAGAATGCGCAGAAATGTAAGAGCTTTTAGGCTTTTGTGCCCGCAGAACATTCTAAAAAAAGAGTTACTACAAAAACTGGTTGCTATGTTTAGGGACCGCTGTCGGTCAAAGTCCGCTAGTATACTGAATATTTCCTAAAGTCCCACTGAATATTTCCTAAAGTTTCCTAAAGAAATATATACCACACAGCCGCTTTCAAATTTAAAGTTGATTGACTCCAGGCGATCTATCTCTCCGTTCTTATCCAGCCACATTGTAAGCGGTAAGTATATTACTCCGCACTCCTAACGATATCCAAAGAGCCTATTATTTTCCATTTACGAATGATTGTTTCATTTTCAATTTATATTAGTCTCGTCCGTACTGAATCAAAAATCGAGACGAAAGAATTCAAGTAATTTAGCTTTTGCACACCAGATAGCGTTCTTGTTGCGGTTGCGCAAGCGCAGTAAGCTCTACTTTTCGGTTCACCTTCGGAATTCTAGCAAGGGTGTTTGCGGGGTTGAGCAGGGTTCCGCAAAAAGTGAAAGGAATTATTTAATTTTTACACATCAGAATGGCTGATAAAGGTAATTACAAAGCAGATGAAGAAGAAACGAAATGGCAGAGTTTCCGGAAAACGCTTTGGAATTCTGAAACTAAAGAATGTTTAGGAAGAACAGGATTAAGTTGGTGTAAGTATTTATTGTATCTGATTAATGTTACCTATTTATGATAATATCTTATGCATTATTTGCAAATTTGCATTGATTATATGATTCTAAAACATATTAGGATATGATCACTTAAGAACTCGATTATTACTAGCGTAACAGAACTTTTTCTAGAAAATGGATCTCTGCCCCAGATTTAAATGGACTCATTAAGTGCGATTTCATGTTCATGGTATTAGTAAATCAATCTGTTATAGAGTGCAAAAAATTTTACTATTATATATTTATGAGATTATGCGTTACATCTTGCAGTGGTATTTTGATTGTGTTATTTTGTATCGTTATATATATATATATATATATATATATATATTTTTTACTTTTGCAGTTAGGATAACAATATTCTACATAATATTCTATGCTTGTCTGGCAGCATTTTGGACATGCATGTTAGTTGTATTTTATCAAACTTTAGCAAATGATCACCCAAAGTGGACCCTGGATAGTAGTCGTATCGGCTCAAGTCCGGGTAAGTCAAATTTTTTATTGTTGTAATGTTGCTAAATTTTATAAAATGTTTATTAGGACTTTATCCACAACCTATATATTTCCGGCTGTCCAATTAGTTGCTCGAGTCCTCAGGATGAGTTGGACGGTCTGGGTCTTCAACAACCTATATATTTGAAACTAATGTTAGCTTCTGTTATATGTGTGTGTTGGGGGAGGGGGGGATAAAAATTTAGGTAGAACTGTCGTATTTTATATTGAAATTTTATTTTTCTGTTGTTCAATTGGTTTTGGATTCTGTTGGGGTGTGTTTAAAGTAATTTTGATTGGAGCTGTGTACTTGTTTTGTAAAATTGAGTATATTTGTATTATTTAATTTGAGTCGTAATAGTACTTGACATATAACATGTTTTAGGTTTATTTTTTTGCTTCATATTCTTGAGCTTAGTTTAGTCTAAATGTTTAGAATACGGACTTAAGGATTCATAAATGGTGAGGTTGTATTTGTGCATTTTGACTGTTTATAATGCTGTAAAAATCAAACTGCTGATTTTGTGTTGTAGGCTTCAAATGTAAGTCTGCAATCTATAACCCCACTTTCAGCTTTTTAAACTATCTGTGTACTTTGTGCATAGATAGTTTATAAATTATGGTTGATCTTTGAGTAGTAGTAGTAGTATAGAAAATATGAATAACAATTTTGTTTAAATATGTTTCTTGAATCAAACCTACATTTTAACATTTCACAATAAGGTTATTTATTTTCACACCTACATTTTAACATTTCACAATAAAGTTATTTATTTTCACACCTACATTTTAACATTTCACATTTAAAATAAAAATTTGTCAATTATATTTGATTTAATTACTGTGTAACCATGCTTCAATCATCAGTTGAAATGTTTTTTACTTTTAATGTCTTTATTTTCAATCAATACCTCAATCACCAATTTAAATGTTTCTCACAGGTTTTGTATGTAGATGTCTTTTGAATAAACCTATATAAATTGAAAATGTTGAATAGTAATTTTAAAACCTGTTTTTACATTTGGAAATTTTCTTTAACATGTTATGCTAGTGCTTTGAAACTTTTATTAGCTGGTGAACCAATTTTATCAAGCAGCAAGTTTTTTGTGCTTTAAAAATGTCATTTTTTTTTTGTGTATTAAATACTTCATTAATGGGCAACATAAAAGGAATTATGTTAAAAGGTTATGGAACTAAAACAAGATTTATTCATCAGAACCAACCGGCAGTTGAAGACCCAGACCACACGACCAACCCTAGGGTTTACGATAGCAATATGTGTGGCCGGACCAACCGGCAGTTGTAAAAGCATCACCCTTATGTAATGATTTCTGCTTTTATTATTGTCCTGAAGAACATGGCTTGTTTTGCATCTGAAGCTGGTTGATATTATAATTTTTTCTCTCTCCAAACTAGTTTTCTGTAGTTTAGAAATAATATAATTTGAAGTCATTTTATGTGTATATAAAATATTTCATTAGTAATTAGCAGTAAAGAAATTGATATAAACAGCAGGCAAAACAGAATTTCTTAATTAGAACAAAATGTAGTTTTAGTAATAAGTTTCTGCTTTTATTGTATTTAAGAATCAAACTTGTTTTGCTTCTGAAACTGGTTGATATCATTATTTTTTTTTTTATTGCTGCTATTATCCATTTTTTTCCAGCAGTATGAGTGAATTATTTATATTTTTATTATTGTTATATATATTAAAGTGTCTCTGTAATTGGTCACGAGTAGAGCTTGGATTTGTAGGCACTAAAAAGATAACTTAGGTGCTGCTTTGTGCAAGCGGCCGTACGATATGCTGGCCAATGAACTATACGATACTCAGCCTTTGTTAAGAAGTGGGTGCATTGACGACATAGTCCGCTTGTGTAATCTGTATATACCTATGCAGTGTGTGTGTGTGTAATACATTCTAAATGAGTGTAAAAATTGTATGTTACTTGGAGCATTAGCGACTTAGATAGATAAAAAAGCAGATGAAAAAATGAGTCCCCTCAATTAGAATAATCAGGGAAAATAAAATATAAGTTGCACCTTTAAAATATGCATATATATAGACACTAACCCTTAAAATAGGTATTTATAGCTGTGAATCCTTAAAATAGGCATTTATAGGCACTAAATTTGGATAGTGAACCCCTTAGAGCTTGAAATGAATATATGTCTTACAATATTATGATTCTATAATCAGAAGAAAAATAAGCAGAATCTGGCCTGTAGTCATGAGTTTGCAGTTGGCTGTACCATTACATTCTACAGAATTTCAACAAATGGTGGTTGCTCGACTTTTTTTTTTATATTTTTAGCCTACTTCGTATATTGAAACCTATACCATACATAAGTTAAAAACATTTTTAAGATTTTTTTTATCCCTAAGGTTTTTTGAACTACCATGTGTTAAGAATAGTTTTATGTTGCAAAAAGCAGGGTTTACGAAATTGCTATCCATTAAAAATATTTGAAATATATAAAAAGATTTAAAGTCTGCACATTTTTAGAATTGGATAAAATAAGTTTTATAGCTTTATGTGTATGACAAAAGCTTTCAGAGTTATGTAAAAATAATTCAAATATTAGAATTATCAGTTTAGAAAAATAAAATTTCCATGAAGGAAAAAATATCAATGCAATTTTTTTGTCATTTTATGGTTTTTAAAAGCTGTTGCTAAAATTTCATTCAAGTTGATATCTCATTTTCTTTCTAATTATACATGAGCTTAAATATTGAAAATTTTCAAAAACAAGTTTTTTTGGTTCTCCATAGCTGGAAAGGGGGAGGAGCTGTATATAGAAAAAAATTGACAGGGCAACAGTTCTGTGTATGTTGTTGATAATCTGAAAATTTTGTTCTGTTATTGCAATCCCTTGATGAGATACAGTGTCTTAAATCTATGAAGAATCAGTAGGTACTGTTATCAAATTTGTTTCTTATACTGGACAATAGATGGCAGTAATTGGGATATAGCACACATGGCTGAAGGTAGGAGAAATGTGTTATCATCTTGGTGGTGGTGGGGGGACCAATGAGGCAGGAAAGCGAAAGAGGATACTGTGAATGAAAGGTAAATACCATGGAGGAAAGGATGATCATTATCAATGGTTTGATAGCCCACTGTGAGCCTATGCCATCCTCAGAAGATTGTTCCAAACTGTTCCCTTCAGAGAAATGCTTCTCCAAGGAAGACAGTATATATAACATCTCAAAAGTCCTTGTCTACATGATCGATCCATCTTAACTTCAGTTGTCCTCTCTGTCTTTTTCCGATCAGTGTAGACATAAAAATGTTGTTAGTGATTCTATTGTTAGGAAAGAAAAATAGCATAAAATAAAGAATGACCGGAAAGCAGACATGGTACAATGAGGAATTTTCACGTTTTTTTTTTCTTATTTTTATCATGTAGTAGAGAAAAAATCATAAATGATAGTATATATTTTTTTTAATTTTTGAACTTAGATAGTTAATATAAAAATGTTTAAACTCGCACTTAGCAATCCGGCGTGAAAACGCTGTTTCTGTAATGGCCGCTCTTGTGACGTCACTATGCATATAAACAAAGACCGCAATACACTGTTTACTGTGGATTCCGGGAGGTGCTCACTTGATTTTGCGACAAAATATTTTATTTATCATATTTTTATAATGAGTGAGATTCTAAAATCGACCTACAAGTACTGTTTAGTGCCTTGCTGCACAAATACAACGGTTAATTCAGTTGATAAACTGTTTTTTAATGTTCCAAAAGATCTAATTAAACGAATAGCATGGACTAAACTAAAGCAATAAAAAGGGACGAGCAGAAAAATCCAAAATTATCGAATAAAACATCTCTTTGGTGTTGTGAAGATCATTTTTCGGTAAGTAAACATTTGCTTCAGTTTAAATATTATTTACTTGGATTTATGGTCGTAACCAAGGTTTTTTTTCGGGGATTCAAACCCCCCAAAATGAAAAAGTTAACATTAAAAAAGTAAAGATCCATCAAGATATGAAATGTGAGTTTACCCCCCCCCCCCCCCCCCCCCCAAATCAAATCCTGGATACGATCTTGCTTGGATCAATAATAAACTATATATAATCATGTGTGTGTGTGTGTAAATGGTAATTTAAAATTAAAGAAATTTGTGGTCAAGTTAGGGATTGAATAATAAAACATACTCTAGCATGTATCTCAAAATAATAAGTTTTAAAAACATAGAATCAAACCTTAAAAATATCTCACAATTTAATTAAACAGGGATGGCGCTAGAATGTGCCCGAGGGGGGGGGGGGGAAGAGGTGGCAGTAATAAATATTTTAAAATGACGTCTGCGTTTTTGGCGCCACCCGTTATTAAGCCAAACAATTTATTGAAATAAAGAATGGCATATTAATTTATAATTATTTCTTTTTGATGATATCTATTGTATAAATAGAAATGTTAGCATTATATAGTAATTTATAATAATAAATGGCTGTCAATCCTTGTGTAACAAATAAGTTGTGATCATAAGTTGTGCAACCCTCATTTGTGAAATAAAGATATATCTTATCAATATTTATCTGATATATATATATACTACTGATATATATACACTACTTTAACTATTATTTATCAATATAAATGCATTATATCATCAACTTATGCAGTATTTATGCAGTAATGGTTCTATCAACTTTTGTCCCCATATACAGAACACAAAATCTCAGTGTCTCCCCCCCCCCCCTTCATCTGCTAAATAAAATATTCCTTTTTTATGGAAGGGGGGGGGGGAGACAAAAAATTAAATAAATTATCTCTTATAATGCTTTTATTCTTCCAATTATATCAAAATAATATAATTTGACATATTACAGAATATTCTATGAAATTTCTTTAAGTTTCGATAAATCCTTTTAACTTTGTAATGGGAGACATTAAATCAAACTATAAATGTAACTGTTTTTTTAGAACGGTTTTTTGATTCCTCTCTATATTTCAGTTAAAGGAAGATATGGAGAATTATTGGCAATGGAACCTCACAAATCAGACTATGTCATTCAAATTTGGTTTTTTGTAGTTTGTATTGTATTTACATTTCTTAAGTATTTCAGGCACGCTTTATTTGTCTTTACATAATTTCAAATTATAATATAAACTACTATAAAAAGTCAATTATCAGCTTAAAAGCAGAATAGGACATTGTAGTGTGCGACTATTTCCACGTGCAATCAAAATTAAAGTTTTAAATGTAAAGGAATTATTCATGCATTTGAATTAGTTTTAGATTTATTTGTCAATATTAATGAAGATCATACATACCTCTTAGTTTTAACTCCTCGCATTTCTGCTCCAATAAAATTGTGATTCGTTCTCGGAAACGAAAACATACATATAGCGTCAATTTTAGGAAGATTATCGAATTGTCCTTTGACAAATCCCGGAAAAATCGACATCTTAAACAAAAATGAAATGGATGGTTTATACAAATAAAATATACGGTAAAATTACACAAGATTATAGGCTCAAAAATGATTTCTAAACTATGAATGCGAAGAAGCGAATTGATCTACCGTTGTTTTTAAAACGTAAACACTGATACTTCATGCACAGTGACGTCAGAGCCAATCACGTAGCGTTTCAAGATCACATGACATCGCGTCATTTTTCGCTTATTTAAACTTTAATTTTTAATGTATTCAAACTCATTTTGACATTTAATGTGACATATTTGAAAATAGTAAGCCTAAAATTACCAGGAAAATATAAAATTGAGCATTTTCCCCACGTGTGCAAATTCCTCATTCCATGCAATTTCTGCTTTTATGGCACTGATTTCTACCATTAATGGGATCGATCCAATTATCCAAATCTATAATAAAATTTTGTTGGGGTAGTGTGTGTGCAGGGGTGGGGGTGGGGATTTTTTGTTAGCAACAAAGTCAAGCCGGAACCAGTAAAGTGACGAGCTTAATCATTATTGATGGCAATACTTTACCACCCCAGGCAGCAGCGCCATAGACTATCACCACGGGAGAATTTCTTAAGAAAAGAGGGGGGGGGGGGGTAGAGGTAGAGAGGTGTTTGCACCTTGATGGTATCATATTGAAAGAAATATGGGAGTTCAGTTTCCTTATTTTTTAAGGTAATGAATGAATGAGTCCATAATTTGTTATATTTGTACTAAATGTTCCCGAATTTTAATTCTTAAATTAATTTCTATTAAATGTCCCACAATTTGAATTCTTAAATTAATTTCCATCTATGCCTAAATTTCCTGCTGCAGACCACACAGACACACACTCAAACTTCTTCTTTTATTATGTAAGAAGTTGCTGTATCTCAGCACGGGATTGCAATAATAGAATAAAATTTTCGAGTTATCAACTGTATATATGGAGTTTTTTCTTTTATTGCTTGCCTGCCAAATTTTGTCTGTACAGCTCCTCTCCCTTTTCAATTGTGAATGACCAAAAAAGCTTATTTTTAAAAATTTTCAATATTTATATATTAAGGAAGGAAATGCATATTAAAGTAGGAAATTAAATAATGACTTGAAAAAATTTTTAGTAGTACCTTAGAAGTCATAAATGTGTTATCAAAGCGAAAGAGGATACTGTGAATGAAAGGTAAATATCATGGAGGAAAGGATGATCATTATCAATGGTTTGATAGCCCACTGTGAGCCTATGCCATCCTCAGAAGATTGTTCCAAACTGTTCCCTTCAGAGAAATGCTTCTCCAAGGAAGACAGTATATATAACATCTCAAAAGTCCTTGTCTACATGATCGATCCATCTTAACTTCAGTTGTCCTCTCTGTCTTTTTCCGATCAGTGTAGACATAAAATTGTTGTTAGTGATTCTATTGTTAGGAAAGAAAAATAGCATAAAATAAAGAATGACCGGAAAGCAGACATGGTACAATTCCATGCAATTTCTGCTTTTTTGGCACTGATTTCTACCATTAATGGGATCGATCCAATTATCCAAATCTATAATAAAATTTTGTTGGGGTAGTGTGTGTGCAGGGGTGGGGGTGGGGATTTTTTGTTAGCAACAAAGTCAAGCCGGAACCAGTAAAGTGACGAGCTTAATCATTATTGATGGCAATACTTTACCACCCCAGGCAGCAGCGCCATAGACTATCACCACGGGAGAATTTCTTAAGAAAAGAGGGGGGGGGGGGGTAGAGGTAGAGAGGTGTTTGCACCTTGAAAGAAATATGTGAGTTCAGTTTCCTTATTTTTTAAGGTAATGAATGAATGAGTCCATAATTTGTTATATTTGTACTAAATGTTCCCGAATTTTAATTCTTAAATTAATTTCTATTAAATGTCCCACAATTTGAATTCTTAAATTAATTTCCATCTATGCCTAAATTTCCTGCTGCAGACCACACAGACACACACTCAAACTTCTTCTTTTATTATGTAAGAAGTTGCTGTATCTCAGCACGGGATTGCAATAATAGAATAAAATTTTCGAGTTATCAACTGTATATATAGAGTTTTTTCTTTTATTGCTTGCCTGCCAAATTTTGTCTGTACAGCTCCTCTCCCTTTTCAATTGTGAATGACCAAAAAAGCTTATTTTTAAAAATTTTCAATATTTATATATTAAGGAAGGAAATGCATATTAAAGTAGGAAATTAAATAATGACTTGAAAAAATTTTTAGTAGTACCTTAGAAGTCATAAATGTGTTATCAAAGCGAAAGAGGATACTGTGAATGAAAGGTAAATACCATGGAGGAAAGGATGATCATTATCAATGGTTTGATAGCCCACTGTGAGCCTATGCCATCCTCAGAAGATTGTTCCAAACTGTTCCCTTCAGAGAAATGCTTCTCCAAGGAAGACAGTATATATAACATCTCAAAAGTCCTTGTCTACATGATCGATCCATCTTAACTTCAGTTGTCCTCTCTGTCTTTTTCCGATCAGTGTAGACATAAAAATGTTGTTAGTGATTCTATTGTTAGGAAAGAAAAATAGCATAAAATAAAGAATGACCGGAAAGCAGACATGGAACAATTCCATGCAATTTCTGCTTTTTTGGCACTGATTTCTACCATTAATGGGATCGATCCAATTATCCAAATCTATAATAAAATTTTTTTGGGGTAGTGTGTGTGCAGGGGTGGGGGTGGGGATTTTTTGTTAGCAACAAAGTCAAGCCGGAACCAGTAAAGTGACGAGCTTAATCATTATTGATGGCAATACTTTACCACCCCAGGCAGCAGCGCCATAGACTATCACCACGGGAGAATTTCTTAAGAAAAGAGGGGGGGGGGTAGAGGTAGAGAGGTGTTTGCACCTTGAAAGAAATATGTGAGTTCAGTTTCCTTATTTTTTAAGGTAATGAATGAATGAGTCCATAATTTGTTATATTTGTACTAAATGTTCCCGAATTTTAATTCTTAAATTAATTTCTATTAAATGTCCCACAATTTGAATTCTTAAATTAATTTCCATCTATGCCTAAATTTCCTGCTGCAGACCACACAGACACACACTCAAACTTCTTCTTTTATTATGTAAGAAGTTGCTGTATCTCAGCACGGGATTGCAATAATAGAATAAAATTTTCGAGTTATCAACTGTATATATAGAGTTTTTTCTTTTATTGCTTGTCTGCCAAATTTTGTCTGTACAGCTCCTCTCCCTTTTCAATTGTGAATGACCAAAAAAGCTTATTTTTAAAAATTTTCATTATTTATATATTAAGGAAGGAAATGCATATTAAAGTAGGAAATTAAATAATGACTTGAAAAAATTTTTAATAGTACCTTAGAAGTCATAAAATGACATAACAAAAAACTGCATTGTTATTTATTTTCATTCATAGGGAAAAAATTTCAAAAATTGGTAATTTTAGCAATATTTAATTATTTTTACTTGACTCTAAAATTTTTTGTTGTAAGCCTAAGTCTATAAAACTTACTTTATCTGATTCTATAAGATGTGCAGATTTTTTGTCTTTTTACATATTTCAAATAGATTGGTAAATAAAATACAAGCAAATTTGTAAACCCTGTTTTTTGCAAAATTTCACATTTTAACACCCAGTAACTTAAGAAAAATTAAAATGATATATTTTTGAAAATGGTTTTCAACATTTCATGTGCAGAGGTTTCAATATATAAAGTATAAAATCAATCAAATAAAACCAAGCAACTAAAAAAAAAATTGTTGAAATTCTGTGGAATAACTCAAACATCTTAAGCCAATTGCTGATAATTTCAAATCCAGATATTTAAACAATGTTACCACCTTACCTGAAATACAGAAGGAACGTGAAATTGTCAGGGAATTTAAAAAAAAAAAAAAGTAAAAGTGTTAAAGAATTTAGTGAAAATTTCAAATTTGACCAATAACTTAAAAAGTATGGAAATTGTAAAATCTTAGTATCATTAACTCATTTTATAAGACTCTCCTGCTAAAAAAATAAGCATAAACTCACAATATAAAAACAGTGGCGACTCCATCCAGTTCAATGGAGCCAAAATATTTTTGCCTGAATAACATTTTATATAAAAAAAAAACTTCAGTAAAGTTCTAATAAGTTTATTCTATTTTTTTTCAGACTCTTTTATTTCGCTTACATGCCACAAATTACTTGCTAATTGTTCATAGTTAGCTAGTACGTTTAGTTTTCGCCCCGATTTCATTGGGATACTCAGTCTATAGACTTCACATCAAAATATTAAATTATTTTACTAACTTGCTTGTTGATATATAAATTAAAGTTATATAATATATCTGATGAGATTTTACATTCAAGTTAATCTATAAACTTTTCTAGTGGCATATAAATATATATATTTTCATCTATTCTGTTCAAACTTCACTAATCATTAAACATACTTAATATTGCATAGTGCAATTGACATCTCTATTTATTTTAACAAAACAAAATAAAATATCTTATGTTTATGAACCAATATTTCACCAAGGAGTAAGTAAACAGATTGAACTACTCCGTCCATCAAAATATTAAATTATTTTACTAACTTGCTTATTGATATATAAATTAAAGTTATACAATATATCTGACAAGATTTTACATTCAAGTTAATCTATAAACTTTTCTGAAGGCATATAAATATATATATTTTCATTTATTCTGTTCAAACCTCACCAATCATTAAACATACTTAATATTGTATAGTGTAGTTGACACCTCCTAGTTTTTTTAAACAAAACAAGAAAGATCAATCATGCATAAAGCATTGATTATGAAACACTTTCCAACTTCAATGCAATTTTATATAAACATCTCTAAAATGCGATACATTTCTCAGTAATATTTTTAAAATTATCACAATACTACATTAATTTATTATATTTGAAAACTTAAAACTTCATCCAAAAAAGTGAACTTCGTTCAAATGACGGCATTGAAATATAAATTGCCTGGTTTAAACATCTCTAAAATGCGATACATTCCTCGGTAATATCATAATATTACAATAATTTATTATATTTGAAAACTTCATTGAAAACAAATGAACTTTATCCAAATGATATCATCGAAATATAAATCGCTTCTATATAAAAGCAACATTTCATTCATAAACATTTTTCCAATCCTTTCATTCATCACAATACTTCTTCTTCTTCTTCTTCAGTGGCTTGACAGCCCAGGATGGGCCCTTGCCTTCCGCAGTATAGAACTCCAGGCACCCCTATCCCTGGCCAAAGACCTCCAGTTCAAAACTTTTAAAATTTTAAAGTCCTTTTCCACACAGTCGAGCCAACTGAGTTTAGGTCTTCCTCTTTTACGGGTGCCGAATAGTCTGGCCAAGAAGATCTTTTTAGTTGTATGGCTTTCGGCCATCCTGCACAGGTGACCCACCCATTTAATTCTCTGAATCGTGATGTAATTGACTATATCTGGTTCTTTAAAAGACTTATAAAGTTCAGAGTTAGTTCTTCTTCTCCAGATGTTGTTACAATTTAAGCCACCAAAAATACCTCTCAAGATTTTTCTCTCAAAAACAGAAATGATATCCTTAACTTTTTCTGTCATTGCCCAAGTCTCAGCAGAGTAGGTAAGAATGGGTCTGATTAAATTTTTGTAGATTATAATCTTCGTTTTTCTGCTGATGAAGTCAGACTTTAAGTACCTTTTAAGGCCGAAAAAACATCGGTTAGCAGCTGTAACTCTACCACGAATTTCGGGCATAATGTCATTGAGAGTATTAACTTCAGATCCTAAATATCTGAAGTTGCTTACAGTTTCAAACTTGTAAACCCCAATTTCGAAATAAGGACAGTCATAATTACCACAGGGCATATACTTTGTTTTATTTTGATTAATAGTTAGATGCAATTTACTGGCTGCGGCCTCTAAAGATGTGAAGGCTTCCCTAAGTAACTCGGGAGTGCGTGCTACAATGTCAATGTCGTCAGCAAACGCAAAAATCTGGACAGACTTGTTAAAGATTGTTCCACGGGTATTGATGTTAGTCTTTCACAATTTTTTGGAGTGCAATATTGAAAAGCAAGCAGGCCAGTGCATCGCCTTGTCTGAGCCCATTTGAAACAGTAATAGGCTCGGAGAGATTATTCTGAATTCTTACCCTAAGCTTTGTTTCGGTAAGAGTAATAATAGCCAAATTTATAAGTTTATTGGGTATAAAAATTCTCTCATAGCTTCAATTAATAGTTTTCTGTTTACTGAATCATAGGCAGTCTTGAAATCAACGGTGAGTTGCTATGCCATATTCATTAGCTTTTTCCAACACTTGCCTAATATTAAAAATCTGTTCGGTAGTAGATCTATCTCTGCGGAAACCACATTGGTAGTTTCCCACAATGTCTTCTGCAAAGTTACTAGTCTACTAAAGAGTATATTGGAAAACAATTTATAAAAAACGCAAAGAAGACTGATTCCCCTGTAGTTGGCACATTACAAAACGTCTCCCTTTTTGTGGATAGGACAAATGATACTCAATTTCCAATCTTCGGGCAAGACTTCTTGGTTCCAGACTGATTCAATGAGGTGATGGATTTCCTCAATGTTTTGACTTGCTGCACTTTTAATAAGTTCAGAAGGAATCAAATCTGGGCCTGGAGCCTTGCAATTTTTGAGCCTCTTAATTCCTTCTCTGATTTCTGCTAAAGACGGCGGTGAAATATTGTCAGCGTCTGCAGAAGTATTCGGGATGGTGAAAACCTCATCCCGAGTATGGTCATTCAGCAAATCACTAAAATGCTCATTCCATCTATGAAGTACCTCTTTTCTATCATTCAAGATGATGTTGTTTTTGTCTCTACAAGCAGTAGTTCTGGGCTTAAAGTCTTTGCGGCCAAGATTAATTTCACGGTAGAAAGCACGGCTTTCAT
This sequence comes from Amaurobius ferox, assembly GCA_951213105.1. Lineage (NCBI taxonomy): Eukaryota > Metazoa > Arthropoda > Arachnida > Araneae > Amaurobiidae > Amaurobius > Amaurobius ferox. The sequence continues at coordinate 148,167,363 of OX578137.1, read as the reverse complement.
TGGATCCTCTGAGATGTTCAACTTCCCTAAACAGATCCTCGTGAAAGAGTCTTTTTTTTTAGCCTATGGATCTTCTTCTCCTGTTTTCTAGATATCTTATATTCTTCAACGGAGCTTCTTGAATGTCGCCTCTGGATCATACTTTTATAGGCAGCCCTTTTTGCCTGCGTTACAAGAGCGCATTCTTTATCAAACCAATCCTTTGGTTTTAATTTTTCCAAATTTCCCAGTGAGGCTGTCAGCTGAGTGGATAATCGAATTCTTGAGCCGGCCCCACTTATTTTTCACACTCTCCAAATCAGCATAGTTTTTAGATCTTAGTTCTTCCCTAAGTGTGGACTGGAATTCTCGCTCACTTGTTTCGTTTTTCAGTTTTTCACAATCAAATCTTTTTTGCTTCTCTCCCTGTATCTTTCGGGCATTTGAAATTTTGGCAATTAGTTTAACGATGACCAAAAAATGGTCAGAATCACAGGTTGCGCCTCGGTAAGTTCTTACATCCTGGATATCCGAGGCATGTCTAGAATCAATGAGTATATGATCAATTTGGTTAAAGGTCTCACTATCGGGTGAGCGCCAGGTCATCTTATGGATTCTCCTGTGTCCAAACACAGTGCTTGAAATAATCACGCTGTGCTCAGCAGCGAAAAACACCAGTCGCTGTCCATTGTCATTGGTATTATCATGTAAGCTGTGCCTTCCGATAGTTGGTCTAAACTCAACCTCCTTACCTAATTTCGCATTCATATCCCCCAAAACAATTTTAATGTCATGTTTGGGACAAGATCTGTATAGCATAGAAAGATCGTCATAAAAAATTTTCTTCTCCTCCTCTTCCTTGTCCTCTGTAGGTGCGTGACCGTTGATAATACTATAATTAAAAAACCTTCCCCTCAGACGAATTTTGCAAAGTCGGGGAGACTTAGGAACGAAATCAATTACTAAGTGTTTTAAACCTTTGTTCAATAGGAATCCAGTTCCAAAAGCATGTTTTTTCGCATCACAGCTGTAATAAATCGTGTGATTTCTTTTCTCAATGGTACCCTCACCAAGCCACCGCATTTCCTGAATGGCAAGTAGGTCCATATTATACCTGTCAAATTCTTCTATAAGAAACTGCAACCCTCTACTAAAATACAGAGTTCGTACATTCCATGTTCCAAAACGCATAGTCCCTAGCATCACAATACTATAATAATTTATTTTATTAGTTTATTTTATTAAAAACTTAAAACCATGGAGTTGCAAGTAATTTAACTCTATGCTTAAAACTTCATCGACAAAATCGTCCTCTGTGTAAAATTAATGAATGTTTCATTCATATCAGCTATATTGCAGACTCCATGAGCTAAATAATTTTGCGTTAAAGAAATGTTGCAATTCTTATTCAACTCATTCTACATCTTTTGGTGTTTACATTTTCCATAAGTGAAAATTAGGCTTCATTGTAGAAATAATCAAAGTTTGATATCATTTAAACTCAAATATATTGGAATTGCATTGTTTCAGTATACAGATGCACAGAATTTAAGCAAAAATGAAGCGGTTTTAGGATGGATACAACACTATATATGAATTAAAAAGAACTTTAAAAATCACGATTTGGAAGATTTTTCCAATCTAATTTAAGTTTACAGAAATTTTAAAATGTAAACTAATCATTTTATATAAAGATACGTGTGCAGGGAAGTCAATCTGTACTGCAGTTTGTTGCAGGTACTATCGGGTGAAGTCTACACGGAGAAGATAATCCTCCAGTTTCAATGCCTGCACTATCTGTAAATGGAATGGATGCATTTATTCATTATGTAAAATCTTCCATATGATTGAATGGCTCAGATTCAGGCTGCGTCCAGCACCTCTTGTACTTGTGTCAGAATTTAACTGAACTGCACTTAAGATAGCTTCTAGAACTTCTTGTGTGGCCTACATCATGCCTGCTAGTACTGAAAGATCCACTATTGCAAAGTTGCTGGTATACATGCTGAAAGCTAAAACGTTTGACAATTCAGCAGTTGTCTGATCGGGAATCTTGCACTGTACAACCTTTGATCAGTACTTCTGTTTCTATTCACAGCCCCATACATCTGTGAGCTCCTAATTCATGTCATGATTCATGTCATTGAAAATCTGAGTGAGGAATGATGCCTTACATGACAGAAACTATGTTATTGACTGACTTAAACAGCACTCTCTGCCATCTAAACGCTGCATTTCTGGACACATTCCTTGACAAGTTTTTTTAATTTTATTTTGGATCCCTCTACCACCCTTAGAAATATAGCCAGATATTTTCGAAACACTTTATATTCATGAATACTGTGAGTTACCTATGTGTGAGTTCTTATGTTTCTGCTGTCAAGTTTTTTTTTATTTGTACTGCATTGGATTTGTTAGACTAAATTTTAACTCATATACTCAGTTATTTGATTTAAAGTTATATAAAATAAAATAACACACATTTTATTCTGGAAGGATTCAGTATTTCATTATGTTTTTATATTGCAGGTCTTGGTTTTCGCCCTGCTCCACCTGAAGCGAACATTGATAGCACACTCATTTGGTTCAATGCATCCCGCCCTGAAACTGTTAATCACTGGGTTGAAAACCTAAATGATTATCTGAAGCGTATGTATTCTTTATAAATATTTATCAATTAAATTAATTGCCAATATTTTCAACCTTTTGTTTTAGTCTAATAGTTTTCCCATTTTTCTTGTTTTTGTTTTTATTTGATCTTTATTACTGTATTTTATACCATATTTGCAATGACAATATGTTTTCATTTCACCAAAAGTGTAAATGTATTGAGAGTTCTGCAATTGCAGTTGATCAACTAAAAGTGGAATGCAAGCAAAGTGGAAATATTTTCATTAGTAAATGAAAAGTGGACAGTGTCAAACTAACTAACTTTTAAACCTCATAATGTGTCAAATTTACACTCAACCCATAGAGAAAAATATAGTTTTTAAGAGGTATCAGCCATTCTCAATTGTGGATGATGTCTAAAACTAAGTAAATACATTTTTTAGGTATAGGTATGAAAATATTTAAATTGCTGCTGGACAAATTCTATTTGTGTAGAAGCCAGTCCTAAAATTTAAGAGTTAGTTGAGAGATGAATATGGATCCATTTTTGACTAAAATAGTAGAAAATTCTCGTTGGTTGTAATAACCAGATTTCTAGATGACCTGACATGGAAGATTTTTCCAATCTAATTTAAGTTTACTGAAATTTCAAAATGTAAACTAATAATTTTATATAAAGATATATTTATAGGACAAAATGATTTTAATGATATTTTTAATTTGTCAAATTAAAGTGGTACCTTAATGTTTCAAGGATTATACTATTGCTGCAGCAAAGACATCTATCAAAGATGCCACACGAGCCAGTAACCGAATTATAAGAACAGAGGAGGAGCTAGCTTTTGCTCAGTGATTATAATGTCGGTCTACGAAGCATCAGGTCCCAGGTTCGGGGCCCGGCGACGCACAATCGCCACAATGATGACTGGACGTTTGAAAGACGCAACCTTCTCCAACGACTTCGCCTCTCAGCACGAGATGGCAGCACCACAAGGAGTCAGAAGCCTTGACACTCCCTTCCTGGTTGACCACAACTGTCCGTCACGCCGAGGCAACACGCCTCCCGGCCCTGACGTCACGCCGAGGCGACACGCCTCTCGGCCTCCTCATCAGCGAGGGGAGTGTGCGGCAGCAAAGACATCTATCAAAGATGCCACATGAGCCAATACCCGAATTATAAGAACAGAGGAGGAGCTAGCTTTTGCTCAGTGATTATAATGTCGGTCTACGAATCATCAGGTCCCTGGTTCGGGACCCCGGCGATGCACAATCGCCACACTATATTCTTTGCAGTGGTTTCATTGGTTTTTAATGAATATTGATATACAGGGTTTCTAAGATAACAGATTTTAAAATTTAAAACATTTGCAATTGAAAGTATATCTCTGTGAGTAACGGTTGAGGAAATAGCCATTGAGCACCGATAGCACTGGACACCCTGTATATAATAATATATGTAAAATCCAGTTCTTGTCTTAATTGTAATGTGTATACTTTCCTTTCTTTGTATAATATTGGGTTAGTGCAATGGGAAAATTTGGCATTCAATAACAATTTGTGTAATGTATATTTTAAAAAAATTGTACTTCTGAATTAAATATTGCAGAAGTAAAAAGCTTGTTTAGTTTGAGTTATTAAAGCCAACAAGTGTTTCAGATAGGAAGTTGCAAGCAAAATATATGTGATGCACAGTTATGTGTTAGCAACTACTGGTATAGATGGCATATTACATACTAATAAATAATTTGGCATCACGTCTGATGTTATAATAGCAAAAATTAAGCACACATCCACAACAGAAGGTCTTTATTTTACTTCCTATAAGACGTACAAAATTTTTTTAAAAAAGGGCCAGAGCACTTTCGAGCATAAGTACGCTCTTCATCAGTGGCTACATGGAAATAAAATTTGAATCGTTCATATATAGACCAGATATAGCGACAAAATTTGCATAAATACAATTTACAAAAGAATCTACATTTAGGCAAGGATAAACCGAAAACTATAAAACAATTTTTTTAGAGTTTCAAAAATTCCAACAACAAAAGAACAGAATAGTAAATTACAATTTAATTACAAAAATCGAAAAAAGGGGAGGGGTGGCAACCAAGCATAATCCTAAAGATGAAGACGTCAAAGATAACTTTGCAGAGACTTGAATTGCATGGAGTCCAGAATGAGTCGCCAAGCGTAACTCAAAAGTTACAAACGGACTCGCGGTAGATATAAATAAAAAGGGATTCAAAAAGGAGAATATCACGAGGGTTATTACAAAGCATCAAAAAGAAAGTCTTTTCAAAAAGAGGCTGAAAATTATCTTTAACAACAAATTGAGCAAGAGCCGTAGAAAGTTTACTATCCCTGACATCCCGAGCAACACCCTTTCTCTGCCTTTACCATGTTTGCTGTTCCTGAATCTTTCTCTGTAGGTTTTGCCTTTGAAATCGGTTGATACTTTTAATTTTTAAAACTTTACAACTTAGTTGAAAATTGTTTATGACTTTGTTCATTCTGTCTGTCTGTCCGTTAGCATAATAACTGCTGTAAAAATGACTGTATCAAAATGAAATTTTAGTATGTTGTTCAGACGGTATGTGGGACCTATGGGAATATAAATGAGTAATATCACCCAATTAGTTTTGGATTGAACCCAGGTTGAAAAAATTGAATACATTGAACCCTATGGGACCTAATCTTTCAAACATTTTTTAAGCGAATTTAAAATTCACAAATTGCTTCGAAAGCTTTAGGAAATATTCAAATTATCTCATAAAATATTTTAAAAAAATTTCAGCAAAATATATTCAGTAGTTTTTTAAATGAAAATTAAAATAATTACATCCTTTATATGAAGAGATCACATGACCATTATATGAAGAGATCATGTGACCCACTTCAAAATAAAATATAGCATCCATTTTGTGTCAAAATCGTGATTTTTAAAGTTCTTTTTAATTCATATTCAGCATTGTATCCGTCCTAAAGCCGCTTTATTTTTGCTTAAATTCTGTGCATCTACATACTGAAACAACGCAATCACAATATATTTGAGTTTAAATGATTATCAAACTTTGATTATTGCTACAACGAAGCCTAATTTTCACTTACGGAAAATGTAAGCACCGAAAGATGTAGAATGAGTTGCATAAGAATTGCTGCATTTCTTTAACGCAAAATTATTTAGCTCATGGAGTCTGCAATATAGTTTATTAGAATGAGTGAAACATTCATTGATTTTACTCAGAGAAACATACGTTTTTTCGATGAAGTTTTAAGCATAGAGTTAAATTACTTGTACCTCCATGGTTTTAAGTTTTTAAATAAAATAAATCATTATAGTATTGTGATGAATGAAAGGATTGGAAAAATATTTATGAATGAAATGTTACTTTTATATAGAGACTATTTATATTTTGATGACGTCATTTGAATAAAGTTCATTTATTTTCGATGAAGTTTTCAAATATAATAAATTAATGTAGTAGTATGATAATTTTAAAAATAATTCCGAGGAATGTTTCGCATTTTAGAGATGTTTAAATAAAATTGTACTGAAGTTGGAAAGTGTTTCATAATCAATGCTGTATGTATGATTGATCTTTCTTGTTTATTATATGCTGGTTTTAACGAAGTTATTTGAATTTTATATATAAATAGACAATGAAAATTTTCAGGATTGCTTATCATAAATAATTGTTATTTTTCTCAATTTAGATCACAAAGCACTAAGTATTGGTGGCAACATAATTCACTGCACAAGTGAGCAGACTGCAACTCCAGATAAAGTTTGCCACTTCCCGCTTATCTCTGGCATAGATAAAATATGTTCTCCTGAACGCCAATATGGTTATCCTGAAGGCAAACCTTGTGTTCTTATTAAGCTCAATAGGGTAAGATATTGAAAATATTCTAATGTTTTATGAGGGGTAATTAGACATATTTTTTTAATTTGATAATTATACATTTCATTCAGAGTGATTTTAATTCCTGCTAATACTATAAAAGTAAATGGGTTAATTTGTGTGGTCGAATTTGCAAATTTTGATAAGGGAAAGTAAGTTATTTTTGATTAAATAACTGCAGATTTACAGAAGAATTAGTGGCAAGGTCATTTACTGTCCTTATGGATACAGGTGTAATACTGATGTTACAGATCCAATACATTATTCTTAATGCTAATGTGTTATAGATTTGATCAACTATTGTTACGAATTCGAAAAACTGTGTACACTTATCCCCCGATTTACACGGCACTTGTTTTACACGATTTCGCTTTTACACGGTTTATAAATTAACAGTTTTCAAAAAATTGATAAAAATGTATATTCCGCTCCATATACGCCTATACAAAGATTTGATGACATTTTTGAATTTTATTCCTTTGGTAACACTGATGAAAACAACAGGGGATTCCCGGTGTTGTAAAATATATACATTTAGGGGAATCCCCGTATGTATTTCATAATAATAAAGCTATCTGGTTCATGCAAGTACATAGTGCAGAAACATTTTAGCTGCAAAGCTTATATTATTGTGCGTTTATCTTTTGAACTGGTAAGTTTTCAACATTTATAGTTTTTCTTGCATTTTTGTAGTTTGCATAAATTTGTTAAGGTTCTATAATGTCAAAGGATTTGAAGAAAATTCAAATAAAAAGAAAGTTATTTCTTTAGAAACTAAAATTCAAATATTAGACCGTCTACGTAATAGAGAAAGAGTAACGGATGTTACTAAATTTTACTCTATGAATGAAGCCACAATAAGGATAATAAGAAAAAATGAAGACTCCATTAGAAAAAGTGTAGCAGCTGGAACCTGCAGCAGTATGAGTACGACTTCATATGTTAGAGATGTTACAATGGAAAATATGGAAAAACCCTTAGTGATATGGATAGAAGACCGAACTCAAAAGCGAATCCCTATCGATACCTATGCTGTTACAAATAAAGCTTTGAAGATTTATCAATCACTTAAGAATCAGTCAACTTCGTCCGATGAAAAGAAGCCGCAAGCCATGGGTGGTTCAAGAGATTCAAACAAAGACATTCATTACATAATCTGAGAGTGAAAGGTGAAAGTGCATCTGCTGATTCAGATACGGCACAACAATATCCGGCAAAACTTGCTGAAATCATTGCCGCTAACTCCTACACTTCTGATCAGGTTTTCAATGCTGACGATTCCGGATTATTCTGGAAAAAAATGCCGGAAAGAACCTTTATAGCCAAAGCTCACAAATCAGCTAGTAGTCATAAAGTAGTGAAAAGTCGTATAACAGTCATATAACAGTTGCAATGCTTCTGGTGATTATATGATGAAACCATTGGTGATTAACAAATCAAAATCACCACGATCATTCAAAGGAATAAATATCAAAAACCTTCCCGTCTATTGGATGGCTAATAGAAAAGCTTGGTTCACTGCCATAGCTTTCAATGAATGGTTCCATAACTTCTTTGTTCCAGATGTCAAAAATTATTTAACTAAAAAGGGATTGCCTTTTAAGGCTCTTCTGTTAATTGATAATGCACCAGGTCATCCTCCAGATTTACAACACAAAAATGTAAAAGTTGTTTTTTTACCGAAGAATACAACTTCCTTATTACAGCCATTAGATCAAGGGATAATTTCGACTTTTAAAGCACTGTACATCAAGCAAACTTTCAGGTATATCTTAGAACAAATGGAGAATGATGAATCTCTTACTCTGATGGATGCTTGGAAGAAATTTACAATTTTAGATTGTGTTAAGCATGTTGGACTGTCATACACTCAGATCAAACAATCAATGATTAACGCCTGCTGGAAAGCAATATGGCCGGATGTTGTTGAAAGTATAAAGCATGAATATTCTCAGATCACTGAGTTGGCCCATACTGTAGGAGGAGAAGGTTTTGAAGATTTAGCTCAGACATATATTGAAGAAATAATGGCTGATGAAGAATTGAATGATGATTTAATTAACATGATTCGTGAAACAAACAAACATGATGACGACAATGATTCTGATGAAGAGCAATCTGAACCAGCTGCGTTCACAGCAAGAATCATAAGCGTAGGACTTGATTTGGGAAGGAAATTTGACAATCATTTCTTACAATATGACACAAATGTTGATCAAGCTCTCTGATTCCAGCGAGACCTTCGTAAATGCTTAAATCAATATGAAGAGGTCTATAAAGATTTAGCAAAAAAACCTATGCAATTGTTAATTACCAATTTCATGACAAAGTCTTGTCAACCCGAGATCTTGCCTAATTCATCAACCATTGAGCCAGAATCGCATCAAGAAAGCTCAAGTGATGAAAGTGACATCATACCTATCAGAAAGAAAAGACTGATAGTACATGAAAGTGATGACAGTGATTAAACTTATAATTAATTTTTAAGGGTCTTTTTGTTTTTTTGTTCTTTGTTCCTAATGTAAAATAAATTAAATATGTTATATTACTACATTCATATGTTTGTTGTTTTATAAACTAAGTATAATTTTAAGTTTTCTAAGATGTCTTACTTTTGTTTTACTTAAATAAATGACTGAGAGAGAGAGAGAATGATGCACATTTTGGGATTATTTTCGTTTTGCACGATTTTACTTAGCAAAATCCAAGATTTCAATTTACACAGTTTTGTGCAGAACCTATCTTGCGGGTAAATCGGGGGACAGGTGTATACTGAATTTGACTCATTTTGTATTTAGAAAAACGTAGCTCGATATTGTTGAATTATTATTTTACTCTGACTATTTATTATGATCTATGCATCATTAATATTTTTTTTATTCATCCTGATGTCAAAACAATTAACATTCCCTGCTTTAAGCAAAACTGAAAAATGCATATAATTCATATTTTGTGTTGTTTATTTATTTTTATTTTTTTAAACAATTGTGATGCCTGAGATATACTCCTGCAAAAGTGTTTGAAGTACTTTTACTGCTATAAAACTACTAAAAATGAAAAATGTAGTGTAAGATGGGATAAAGCTTTATCACTCAAGTTTATTTTTACCCGAAAAACTTAAAAAAAAAATTATATTAATATTTGATAAAACCTCTTTTTTTAGGGAATAAAATACTTTAAATAATGGTGGATAAAAACTTAAATTAGCAATAAAAAGTTCAATTTTTAAAGATAAAAATCACTGTTGGAGAATGTGAGAAAAGAGCTCAAAGGAAAAAAAAATTATTAACATGTAACACCAAAATCTTTCTATTAAAATGTTATCATGTACATCAATTTGCAAAGCCCCCTATTTGACTTAGAAGTATGCAGTTGTTTTTTACCATAGGTATTGAATCTTAAAAGCGGACTAAGTGAATAGTCAAACAATTTGATAGATTTTTAAATATTTGTAAAAAAAAAAATACTTTAGGGGGTAAAATCAAGGGTATGCAGACAATGTATCTTATTCAAAAATGAAGTGAGTGTTAGACACTATAAAGTAAATAAATTACATATCACGATAGTATTATGGTTAAAACTTAAGTAATGGATTTTTCCTGGTTAACTGTTTTGGTTACGGATCATTTGTCAAGTGTCCGAGTTGAATCTCATTTAAGTTTCTGCAGATTGAGTCTTAGCTAACTGGAATATGCTAATTATCCGTTACTTTGGAAATTACATACTTCGAAAGAGCGTTATAACAAATACAAGTATAAATACCCAATGCCAGTAAAGGCTCTTTGCTTTTGGTTTATAGCTTGTGGCTGGTATCAAGCTTATTGCTGATAGATGACTTACAGGTTGAGCTTAGTTTTAGCTTTGTAATTTCTGCAGTATGCAGATGTATGTAACTGATAGCTGATATGTCCTATGTTTCTACGGCTATGTCTGTGTTCAGTGTGAAGCAATGATTTGATGTATAACCTTTTTCCTGTGAGAAACATTTCAGTTAAAGATGTCTGCTGTTATAATTTTTGTCTCTTGCTTTCATGAGTAATAAATTAATTTTTATTTTAACTCACTCTGAGAACTTTTTCCCATCACTTCTACGTATCACTTGAATGAATGACTCACCTATTGTAACTCTGTAGTCAGAAACTTTAAATCTATATCTCGACTAACATTTACTGACAGTTGGAACCTCTTTTTTTAATGATAAACAGATAAACATCAGAGGTCCTCTACAGCTTTTATTTTCGATAAATTTGAGTTGTTTGTAATATAGATCTTTAAAAATCCCGAAAAAGATGTGCAATGTATTGAGAACAAACAACACAGCTCAACTAAAAACTGCTAATTGAACAATTTTATGCTTGGAATTCATTTTTTACAATTTTTTTATTAGTGGAATTTCATTAAAAATCATGCCAACTAGTGATTTATTGCTAAATTTATATTCTTTGAATTCCAACTACCTACAAAGAAATACATTTTACCGGCTCACATATCTTGTATTTTTGGGTGTTTATTTTTCATATGTTTTTCTGAATTTTATCTAAAATGTTCTGAGTTTTCATCTCAAAAGATTGGTAGGTATGTCTTCAGCTGTCTTCAGGTATAAAAATCTGATGTGAACAGCACATGACTTTCCTTACATAATGCAATGAATTTACTTCTTTATCAGTGAAAAAAGAATGCACAAGATCCACTGCACAGTTTTTTTATTGAATTGTACATTTGCCACTTTTCTGGATGACAATATATTAAACAATTTTGATGACCCAATTAATTCATATTTTGTGCAACTTTAACTTAACAATTATCAGTAGCAATAGCATTAACTTAACAATTATCAGTAGCAATAGCATTAACTTAACATCCTCAATAAGCAATATAGTCCATTCCATATATTAAAATAACAACAGTAATTTTTAACACTTTACTGCATAGTTGAAAAGTGTTTATGACTGTTCATTCTGTCTGTCCATTCGCACGATAACCGCCATAAAAATGACTATCAAAATGAAATTTTGAGATCGAAGTTTTCCCGTTCTTTCATCTAAAAATCCATTTCCCAGCTATCACGTAATCGGCGCTTGCAAACAGCGATTATTTAATAGCGATTAATTAATGTGGGAGAAACACATTTGCATCGACTAAAATTTTATTAAATTATTTTTTTTATATACAAAACTAATTTTCAAACATATTAATGAAGTGAAAGGCTTTTTTGCAGCAGTTTAGTTAAAAACGCCATTTCTGTGCGATCCTCCTTATATTTCGTTTTATTGTGAAACAATTTTTCCACTTTTGCAATCTATTTGCATCGTCAAAATTTTTTATAATTATTTCGTATTTTAGACAGAGAAACTATTGTTCAAACGTATTATTAACGAAATGGAAGGCTATTTTTCAGTAGTATCGCGAAAAACGACATTTGCATGCCATCCTCCTTATATTTCGTTTAATTGTGAAAATAATTTCCACTTTTGCAATCTGTCTGCATCGTCTAAAATTTTCGTAATTATTTCATGTTTTATACAGAAAAACTATTTTTCAAACTTATTATTAATGAAATGAAGAACTATTTTCTTAATAACAATATTAAAATAATAATTTGGGTACTTACGAAATACAATCATTTCAAAAGCATAAATTAGAATTTGATGCATTTGTATTTAAATTTACATATTTTTAGAATTTTAATTAAACATTAACATTTGTTTCATCCTTTAGTTTAAATGAAAATAGCATAATAATGTTAGTTTAAATGATTTCTGAGAATAATAAACGTTAAGAAATATAGGTTTAGAATTATTAGAGCATGGTGAGAAAATCTAAATCAGCTGCAATGAATTTTAGCACTTAATAAAAATAATTTGATAAAATTATTCCATTTCATTGTTGAGTATGTGTTAAATAAGCTCAATATATGTGAATATCAGTTTCTGTACAATTTAAAGTTTAATTGCATTAATGAACCCGTTTAGTTCAGCCAAAAATCTTAATTTTTTTCCCCTTACGAAATGTGTACCTATTTTCCCTTCTTGTAGGTTGGCAGATATGTTATTTTGAAATTATTTAAAGGTAGTAAATTTGAATATGCATTTTGCTCAATCTGTGCAATGGACTTCAAAATTTCACAGTGGAGGAGGGGATATTATTGCTCAAGCCAGAAACAAATGGCATGTGGACAAAAATATTTCAATTGAAGGAAATGCAGGCATCATATACAGTTTCTTTGTTATTGGAAATGAAAGTGTGATACCTGCTGAATGTTATAATCATTACATATTTCAGTTTTATTTATTGAAAAGTTGTCTTTTTTATGTTTAGATTAGGTATAACAGTAAGAAGTATAGATTGCATTGTAGTGCAAAATCTCCCAGTTTTTTCATATTTTCACACAAAAATCTCCCGTTTTTCATATTTGGAGGTTGACAGCTATGGGTTGTGTAAGTGGAAAATATTTTCATAATTAAACAAAATATACAGAGGTTCACATACATATACTGTATTTTCTGTGATACTATGGCAAAATAGTCTTTTATTTCATTAATAATATGTTTGAAAAATAGTTTTCTGTATAAAACACAAAATAATTACAAAAATTGTAGTCGATGCAGATTACAAAAGTGGAAAATTTTTCCCAATGTAAATGAAATATACTGAGGATTGTGTACAAATACAGTTTTTCATGATGCTGCTGCAAAACAGTCCTTCATTTACTAAATAATATGCTTGGAAAATAGTTTTTCTGTATAAAACATGAAATAATTACAAAATTTGTAGTCCATGTAAACAGATTGCAAAAGTGGAAATTATTTCTTTAATTAATCATAATATACCAAGAATTGTACACAAATGCTGTTTTAAGTGATATTACTGTAAAATAGTCCTTCATTAATAATATGTTTGGAAAATAGTTTTTCTGCATGGAACACAAAGTAATTACAAAAAGTGTAACCTATGCAAACAGATTACAAAAGTGGAAAATATTTTTGCAATTAAATGAGATATGCCAAGAATTACATGCAAATGTAGCTTTACGTGATACTGCTGCTGTAGAATGATCCTTTGTTTTATTAACAAGTTTGAAAATAGTTTCTTTGTATATAACGCAAAATAATTATAAAAATTTTAGTCGATGCAAATAGATTGTAAGTGGCAGAAAGATAATCATTAAATGATCATCTCTCTATAATATTATAAGCTAATATAAGCTATAATATTATAAGCTCTATATTAAAAGCTTTTTTGTTTTTAATAAAAACACGAAACAAAATTATAAACATCCATAATACCAATAGTCCACTGTTAAAATAAACTCTAAACTGAATAGAATGTTTACAAATTAAACAAAAATCTAAATACAATTCTAGAATAGAAGTTGAAAATAGCCCCTGTTTAAATAAGAACAATACACGATAAGCACAATAAATGATAAAACGTTATAAACACGTAAATACACTTAATACGTAATGTTATAAAAAGAGAAAGAGAAGTTTATGTTCTTTAAAGAACAATAATGAAGTAAAGTATCTTGAATAAGCCGCTTCAATCAAAATCCAACTGCTAACACAACAAAGTGAAAGGTTTGGGTTGAGTTTTAAAAAAAAAATGTTTTTAAAAAATTAATAAATGCATTTCAAGTAAATTTAAATTTAAATTTAAAAATAATTTATTTCGAAAGTAATTTTTTATTGCAATAAAATGGATGAATAATTTATTCCAATAAAATGGATGGTTTGTTTTAGTTTAATGACGTTAACACTAATAATTAAATTTTAAGATGAAAAATAATGTATTCCAAAAAAAAAAACATTCATTATTTAAGTTTGTATATATTAAAAGCTTTTTTGTTTTTAATAAAAACACGAAACAAAATTATAAACACTCATAATACCAATAGTCCACTGTTAAAATAAACTCTAAACTAAATAGAATGTTTACAAATTAAATAAAAATCTCAATACAATTCTAGAATAGAAGTTGAAAATTTGTTAAATCAGAATGATATATTGCCCTTGTTTAAATTAGAACAATTTTAAAACAATATAAATAAAATACACTATAAACATGTAAATACACTTAATACGTAATGTTATAAAAAGAGAGAGAAATTTATGTTCTTAAAAGAACAATAATGAAGTAAAATAAATTCTTATCTTGATACGGATAAACTACTCCAAAGGAACTGCTAACACAACAAAGTGAAAGGTTTGAGTTGAGTTGTAAGAGAAAATGACATTTTTAAAAAATTAATAAATGCATTTCAAGCAAATTGAAATTTAAAATAAAAAGTAATTTATTTTGAAAATAATAATTTGTTCCAATAAAATGGATGAATAATTTATTCAAATAAAATGGATGATTTGTTTCAGTTTAATGATATACATTCATTATTTGACAGGCACAAATATCGAATGTTCCATTCGATTTCGCTATGCATATCTGACACAACTGATGACGTGACACGTGAAAACTGATTTTTAAAATTAGAATTATTTTTTTTTTTGTTATTTAATATTTTATGCAATTTCGACCGTTTTTTCTCATTTTTCCTCTATTTTCTCTACCATACAGACGTCATAAAAAAAAACAAATCACATGACCAGAAAGAGCAGACAATTGCGAGTAAAAGTATATCAATTTCAAATCTCAGGGACAAATTCTAATATTTTTTAAAGATTTTAAACCAAAAATCACTTTCGGCTCAAAAAAAAACTTTCGTTTTTAAATCCTCGCGTCGGGAAAAGTACCAACAATTTCGACTAATAATTTACATTTTTACAGGCATTTTTACAAGCCCAATTTGGTCAAGAAATAATAAAAAATAGCCGCAGGATCCAGATTTTAAGGAAGTCATGATTTTCAATTTCTCGGCGGAACAGCAAAAGAAATTCAATTTTTTACCCACTTGCACGCTCAGATGCACGGTGTTGCTATTGCGACGGTTTTTGGTCTGGAGACAATTAAAAACCAAATTAATGTTTGGTGGTATCTGGCTGATATATTTGGGCCATGCTCTTGATACCCATGTGAATATCCTGATCAGCATATTCGCATGGGTATTAAATTACATTTGCAAATGTCATCAGTAATTGCTTTTTATACGGTTTTTGGGCTAGGACAATTAAAAACCGAATAAGTGTTTGGTTTTTTTATGGATTTTGGCCTAGAGACAATTAAAAATTGAATTAGTGTTTGCTTTTTGTAAGGTTTTTGGCTCAGTTTGCTGGATTGAATTGTGGCGATGTATTGTTTACATCGGGTGGTGGTTGGGACCACAATGAAAAAACTTGAACACTGAATAAAAAAATAAATCAGAAAGTTATGGAGATCGTCGCGGTGCATTTATGCATCGGGTGGTGGTGAGGACAATCTTTGAAAAAAAAACTTTTTTTCACTGAGCAGCATCTTTATTTCTTAAATACTGAATTCAGATTCAACATCATCAGTCTCAGAAATACTTTCATGTCATTTGCGATGCAATAACGGATACAATTTAATTTATGTAAAACAAAAAATACAGGAGCATACCTCTATAAAAAACATAGGAGCAGCTGATCCCGGCTGTGAGTACACTTCAAAGCGATCCCTTTCCTAGGGTTTCAGGTACCACAGTTCACAAACATTAGAATAAATTCACTTTACAAATCTACAAATCAATTTTCAAGAACCCCCACTAGAACATTATTTTTCATCTTAAAATTTCATTATTAGTTTTAACGTCATTAAACTAAACCAAACTTTGTTAACTCCACGGGTTAAGGGTGCAGTAGCCCAATGGTTAGCTTGCGGGAATTGCACTCGGTAGGCCCGGGTTCGATTCCTGCAGCTTCCAAAACTGCTGCCGTGTTCATGCAGAGTACGGTAATGTTAAACATGTGGGTCCGTAAGTCCTTCCAAGAGGTTGGTGGTAGGGGAAGGAGGGTATGGTCCCTGTGGATGCCTCCTCCACTGGATTCCAGTTTAAATTGGGTGGCACTTCCTGACCGTCCAAATAGTTACCTTACACTTTTCTTGTAGCCCAAGGTTATGGTGCCAGCAAGTTTGCCACTGTCAGAATTTTCAAGCGTAGCGAACAGGCTGGTAGCCGAAGGTGGCTAGTGTCAAATAAGATTTTGAGTAGGATTACCATATTTCTCAATAAGCTATAACCAAATAAATTATTTAATATGTTAATCTGAAATATTGTGCACTTTTATTCCATTTTTAGATTTGTCAATTTGAAACTTGTAAAATTTAAATTTTGTAACAATAGCATACCTGCCAACTTTTACGCATTATGCGTAAAATTTACGCATTTTAACTGCTCTTTACGCTTTTACGCATATATTGCTATATTTTACGCACTTCCGCATTTATTTGAATTTTTTAACATTACTAGGAAATCAATCTCCGGCTTTTTTTTTTTAAATTTATCAATTCACCAGACATGGTATAATTCCTCCTGAAACACCGATTTACCGCTTTTTTAGCACTGATATCTACCATTCCCTGGATCGCAGCAAATCCATAATAAAATCCAGGGTAATGTCAATCAAATTAACGGAGATTTACGGCCGCGTGTAATGTAAATTAAGATCTCGATCGCTTATTTTATGAAAGTAATAAATATACTTCTTTAAAGGTTGTCTAATTCAGCATAAATCGCTAAAATGTTATTTTGTTCATTAATTTCGCATAAACACTGCGATTGCGCAATTCAGTTTGTTCTCATGAATCGCCGAGAGTACAATAGTATCTTTTTCTATCCATCTCAATCTTCTAAATATTGCATTTTTGATTGACTAAACTAGCTTATTTTCATATTCTAATTAATTATTACAGTTAATTTCTTAATTATTTTCGCATAAACAGTGCGATTACGCAATTCAGTTACATTGTGTGAATTGCCGAGTGTACATTACTATCTTTTTCCCTCCATCTCCATCATTTAAATGTTGCATCTTAGATCGACTAAACTAGCTTATTTTCATATTCTGATTAATTACTACGGTTAATTTCTTAATTATTTTCGCATAAACAGCGTGATTGTGTAATTCAGTTCCTTCTCGTAAAATGCCTAGTGTACGTTATTATCATTTTCCATCCATCTCCATCATTTGAATGTTGCATATTAGATCGACTAAACTAGCGTATTTTCATATTATGGCTAATTATTAAGATTAATTTTTTAATTATATTTGCATAATACAAATTTTTCTATTTTGAAAAATAGGTATGAACTCTGTGAAGGGATATTTTCCAAAAAGTGGTATTAAAGCAATGATTTAGGCAAATAAAAAGGAAATCATTTTGGCTGGAATATAATTCAGTGCTATATTTTGTTTTTGTTTTTTACTTTCCCTGCAATACATGGTAATGTATAGGGAAAGTATTGGAATCATGCCGAAAATCGCAACTCGAGTTTTCGACGGATCTACGCGTTTCGAGACCTCTAGAATATGAAAAAACGATTTTTAGCGTGACGTCTGTGTGTGTGTCTGTCTGTCTGTGCAGATTTTTTATCCACTCTAACTAAAAAACTAATGGACCGAATTTCACTAAATTTTGTAAGTAAGTCACTTGTGGGCGGGGCTGGTGCTTATTAGTTTTGGGTACGATTCGGAATAAAAGAACCCGCCTTTTTTTGCGAAATGGCCCGCAAAAGCTTGTATCCACTCTAGCTGAAAAACTAATGGACCGAATTTCACAAAATTCGGTAGATGAGTCACGTATAGATCACCCTGGTGCTGATTAGATTTTGGAACGATTCAGAAGAAAATAACCTGCCTTGTTTTGCAGAATGGCCCGCAAAAATTGTCAAAATCTAAACTAAAAAGCTACGTATGCTCAAATATATCCATTAAATGCGTGCTGAATGCGTAATTTTTAACGAAGAAAGGAATAAAACCAACCCCATTACACTAGGACTAGCCGTTCTCGAGATATTTTAGTTTTTCGTACTTTCCCTACACCACCTTTGAAAATAAGCCCGATTACCGAATGAGAACGAAAATTGAATAAAAGTGAAATAAATTTAATTAAAATAAAGAGAACGTTAATATAAGTTTGCAGGGAAAGTCATGTGCTGCTCACATCAGATTTTTTTAATTAGAGATCAATATTAGTTACTCTCTTTAGTGAAAACCTGTGTTTTGCCAAACATAAATATTTGTTTTCATTATAAAGTAATTCTCACCGGATAAAACCTTTATATATTTTTTGTTTTGTAATTTATTGTCATGAAATTTTATAAAATTGGTGTCCTAAATTTTCATATTCTACCAGTACTATACCTGATATTTAATGCAGTATTTTTTTAATGCAGGTACTTGTACATAGTTAAATTCATTAGAAATGTCGTTTGCGCGTGTAGTTTAAAAAAAATCATTATAAATGTTATTGACGCAAAATTTTACACATTCCTATTTTCCCAGGTTGGCAGGTATGCAATAGTAATAAATGCTGTTTTTGATTCCCTGCCAGATTTGTTAATTTGAAAAAATTATTCAAGAAGATTTCTGCATTAATCAATTATCCATATAATAGTTAAATATCAGATTTGTATGTGATGTAAAAGCTGAATTTTGTTAACTATTTTCAGAAGTTGTTTTCTTTTATGGGCTGTTACGGTATCATTGTATTTAAATAGTTTCATTTTCTGATAAGTATACATATGAAAAAATAAAATTAATAATTTCATGGTACTTTAAACTAGTTTTTTGAGGGGAAATGTATATTAGTTAATTTCCTTTTTTAGATTTTTGATTGGGAACCAGTCAGTTATACTGAAGTTCCTGAAAAGTTGACTGAAAAATTGAAAGATCCATATCAAGAAAAAATGGTGTATATTACATGCTCCGGTGAGGTATGTATAAAAAAATTAATTATATATTAAACTCTCTAAGCAACTGGGCTATCTAGATTATGAAAGAAAATTTTTGTTCAAAATAGACATTTTAGGCATTGATTTGTAGAAAACCCAGGCCACTCGACTACCCAGGGGTATGAGCAGGTGGTTGAGTGGTCGGGAGACATTGATTTGTGTTATTTACTAGAAAATGTACTCTGCCTTGTCCAGGATTTAAAATGCAAATGAAACAAAGGCAAACTCTTGGGTGCAAGCTTTCTGTCCACAGGTTTCTGTTTTTGAAAATTTTTTTAAAACGGAGGCTGACAGAAACACTTGGGTTTCGTTCTGATTATTTTTTCCATCAAATGAAAATCTGATGATGCCCATGAAAATCTGTTTGTTCCTACCAATATGAAAATTATTCTATTACATCACCATGTACATACATTTTCATCAAGGATCACATGGTTATTGGAGTAGACACCATAGATGCCAGTTAATGGATTCTCCGTAAAAACATCGCAAAAAATATCATTATACAACAGATTAAGGAATGTGCATAGTTTTCTATGGAACATTCCCTTTTGTCCAAGCCAATGTATATTTATGGCCATGTGCACAGTAAAGCTGATCAGCATAACAATGGGAATTTATTGCTGTGTGTAATGTAAATTAAAATCGTTTTTTTTTTTTGTAGAAATAATAAATATGCTTCTTTAAAAGTTGTTAAATTCAGCATAAATTGCTAAACAGTTAATTAAAAAGAATATTTTGCATAAAAACCGTGCAATTGCACAATTCAGTTTATGTTCTCATGTTTTAAATATTGCATATTAGACTGACTAAGCTAGCTTATTTTTATATTTTGGCTAATTATTTTAATTATATTTGCATAAAGAGTAAGATTGCAAAATTCAGTTTATGTTTTCGTGAATTGCTGAGAGTCCATTAGTATATTTTTCCATCCATCTCCATCTTCAAAATGTTGCATATCAGAGTGACTAATCTAGCTTATTTTCATATTCTGGTTATTTATTTATTTTTATTTTTGTAATTATTACATATATACAGTATGGGGTGCGGTAGCCCAGTGGTTAGCATGCTAGAATTGCACTCGGTAGGCCCGGGTTTGATTTCCTCCGCTGCTAAAACTGCTGCCATGTTCACACAGAGTACGATCACGTTAAACGTGTGGGTCCGTAAGTCCTTCCGAGAGGTTGATGGTAGGGAAAGGAGGGTACGGTCCCTGTGGATGCCTCTCCCACTGGGTTCCGATCTAAATTGGGTGGCTCTTCCCAGCTGTCCAAACAGTTACCTTACACCTTTCTGGTAGGTTGGTGCTGCGTGGTAAATACCACACGTTCTTTCAGAACGCTATAAATACTTAATATGTTAATGGAACATTAAGTTAAAGGCTGTCGTGATCGTAAGTGGTTTAAGCTGAAAATTAAAAGGTAATTAAAAGGTTTGGAAATGAGGACACGAATTAGATTTAAAATAACAAAAAGGTTTTATTTACACTATTTAACATTAAAATATGAAAAGATAAGATTTGAGCTTACAAGTTGCTCCCTTAGAATATTAACACCTTGTAAATCCTTATTACCTCGTAATTCATTAATCATTAATTCTACCATAATCTTACTCACAATTCTCAAATATTAAAATAGTCACACACTTCAAAAAGGCTAGTTACTTTCATAACATTATTCCTCACATAGAGGTATTTAAAAGAGCGGAGAGGAGAGATACTAAATTACTGAGTGCTGTGCGAAGTCAAAGGCCTTACCTCGGCTTCTTGGGACATCGGCCGGGTGTTCGGTTGATCGGGAAGCATCTCGCTCCGACGAGGTTTTTAATCTCTTAACTTCACAAAATCTAAAAGGCACTCTCGACTTTTTCTGCCAAAAAAACTCTCTTCAAAACTTTCAATTTGATCTCTCCTCCCTCTCAAATTGTATTCGCTGCCAGGTCCTAAGCCCCCCTCAATATTATTGGAGAACACTTGTATCATCACTTTCAGTGGCCAGTCCATGACAGAAGGGCTTGTCCGAATTGCCATGCCATGTATTACCAATTATTCGTTTTCTGTATCTCATTACATCTATACAAAAGATTTTTCTAATATCACCGTTAAAAAAAAAAAAAGTTTCTCTCCGAATTCCTATATGCCCAAAAATGAAATGTCATTCATCAACCCTTTTGCAGTTATCGAACGATTTATCCTAATTTCTTTAATAGGACACCCTTTATTTTCTCCTTTTAATCCAAATTTTGCTTTCCAAAACTCCCAATTCTGTAAATTCTCCCTTTTGTTAGAGCATACTCAAGCCTTCAGCTATCCTAATTCTGTATACCTTTTTTAAACTTCCCATTTGCAAATCTATGTACAAGAAATTTCCTGTGAATTTGTTTTTCTTATCTTCAATCCCAAATCCATGTACGCCCCTGTACCGGTCAGATAAATTTGCTTCGAGATCCACCGAATTATCGCTGCTCCTCCGCAGATGGGGAGAGGAAGAAAAAAGAAAAAAAAATTTTCAAAGCCTGTGTTGAACAAAGAGGATTCTTCCCTTCTCTCTTTTCCTGAAAAAACAAACTGGTATGGAAACAGAAGATCTACCCTTCGACCTTGCCCGAAGCGTGGAGTGTGTCCACGTGTTGAAACTGTCACACTCCTACAAACTATTAGACTCGCCTTTCCTGTTAAGGGAACACATGCCTCCCACATCGAAAGAAACGACAGTCCGTCAAACTGGCCATTCCTTGTCAAAACAACAGTTCACGCCTGGTGTAGTAAAAGAATTTTATGTGTTTGACACACCCCTTTTAAATGGATTACAAGGATATCTATGACCTAGTAAAAGTATGTATTCTAAAATTTCCCCATTACTTAAAAAGTTCATTGTATTAGCTTTAGGCTGTTCCCCAGTATCGTGTACAGGTTCTGCGCCATTTTTTCTTAGGTTCCTCGCTATTTAAGCACGTAAAAGCAGGTTGATCAGGCCCCCTTTTAGTTTTTAAACTCGCGTGTTCCCTATACCTAATTTAAATTAAATTTTTAAAATTCCATTAGTTTCCCAAAAAAATTATTTTTCCAGTTTAGTCATTACTCTTGTTTCCCCAAATGTTACCCCCTCTTATCTGTTGTACTATTTAATTTGCATTTTATATTATTTTAATTTTATTTCTATTTCTTATCTTTTCTATTACTAAAAATATTATCTTATTATCATTCCACACAGCCTTTTTCTGTGTATTATTTTCTCTGTGTTTGTTAATGTTGTTTCACCCATGTTCCCTGTTGCCTTGCTCAAATCAACAAAAATGTTTATCTAAAACTCTTTTTTTTTTTCTTTTCTTTTCTAAACTTTCCACCCTCACAAAAAAAATTTCTCTGTGTATTTCTAACCTGACTGTTACCTACTTTATAACTTTCATACCAATTAGATTTCTCAACCACTCTCGAAAATTTAAATTCCTATTCCTTCTGTAACCCCCCCCCCCCCTTTTTTTTTTTCTTTCTTTTTTTCTCTTCTTTTTCGAATTTACCGTACCAAAGTCGTTCTCTAAATCTTTTTTCTCAAATTTGCATGTCTATCTCTTCTCCCTTTAAACTACCTCCTCATATTTCAAGCATACTTATATATTCTTTTATTAAACACTTTAAATTCAAATTCAATTTCTTCTCTAAATTTGTTTCTCAGATTTGTATATCCATCTATTCTCAAGTATTTTCTAAACATTATAAACCCGTATTCTCGTAAATTCACTAAATCTTTATCCACCAATTCTCAAGTATTTTCTAAACATTATAAACCCGTATTCTCGTAAATTCACTAAATCTTTATCCACCAATTCTCAAGTATTTTCTAAACATTATAATTCTTTTTAAATACACCAATTCTCCATTTAATCAATTCAAATATCCAATTTTATAATTTGGAAGTCAGGCACAGACGTAACTAACATCGAAACGCCCCTCAATTCCACTTTGGCTGCACTCTCTGAGTTTGCAACGGAACACAAATTGACTTTCAACCCGGTTAAATCCATAGTGACTTTTTTTACCACTAATAAACACCTATATAACTATAAACCAAAGCTGTATTTTGATGCCCAGCCTCTCACCTACGAAAAACATCCCAAATATCTAGGATTCATCCTCGATCCTGAATTCAACAGCAACAAACATATTAGCCACCTAGTTTCAAAGGCTCGTAAGCGCCTTAACATTCTTAAATATCTAGCTGGCAGGGATTGGGGAGCTGATGCAAACACTCTTAGAACCACATATATTTCACTTATAAGACCTATTCTGGAATATGGCTACCCAATTTACTCTTGCGCGTCTGAAACCAACCTCCAGAAATTAGAACGTGTACATCTGAGTGCCGCTCGAATCATTCTCGGACTCAAAAATAGCTGTCCTTCTGATATAGCCCTCTTCGAGGCAAACTTAGAACCACTGCATATTAGAAGAAGAGCCAACTTAGAAAAATACTTTAATAAAATCTACAGCTATGGCCCCCAACATCGTACTTCCTTGTATCTGCACACCTGGCACAACAATCAAAGACTAAAGAAATCCAACCCGTTTAGCTTGGCGGAAACTCAAAACCTGATCTATCGTGAGGTTGAATCTCAATCTTTAAGATCTTGTATTGATCCCTCAGAAAGGATACCAAGAGTTTTCTTCCACTTTGATTTGAATCCCACTGCAAACAAGCAAACGCATCTTGACGAGTATCTTAGGCAGCTGGCCCTAGAAGTTATTAATTGCATTCCTAAAGATGCAGTGCAGGTCTATACTGATGGTAGTTGTACAGAAAACCGTACTGGCAGCGGTATCTATATTAGAACCCCTCATCTTGAGACTTCACTAAAACAGCGTAACCCGGACACTTGTTCTGTCTTCAGGAGCGAGTTAATTGCGATCAATGTAGGGCTTGACGCCATCATATCTCTTGATTATAATTTTGGTGAACTTTGGATATTGTCGGACAGCCGCAGTGCACTTCAACATCTTAGTGGCTGGTCCTCTGCAGGTGATGAAACCAGTATATCTATTCTGCTCAAGCTAAAGAAGATTTCTCAAAACCACAATGTCCATCTCCAATGGATTCCTTCACATGTAAACATTAGTGGTAATGAGGTTGCGGATAGATTGGCCAAAGAGGGCAGTGAGGACGAAACGGCCACTGGTTCTTCGCTTACTTATCACGAACTGTACTCAAATGCAAGATCTAAATTAAAATTAATTTGGCGTACTCCACCTGCGCACCAATGGTACACCGGAACATCCCCTGGCGCTCTTCTGGAAATTAAATATGATCGTGGCTCCCAGACTGCACTTGCTAGACTTAAAAGTGGCCACCTTAAGTGTCTTTCTTTTGAACGCGGTGGAAAAATCCATCCCACTTGTAATAAATGCTGTGACCATCCGGCCTCCCTGGAGCACATATTGAGTTGCGTCGGACTTTCCAAGGAGGACTTGACATCTGCCCCCCTTTTAGTTATTGATTTTATGGTGGTCAACAACCTTCTGGAGTTGATCTGACTTATGTCAGATCTATTAAAGAGGATAAGCAACAACAACAAATATCCAATTATATTTACCTCCTTTCCCTATTCAAACGATTCCAAAATCAAATTATATTTACATTCTTTCTCTAAATTCAATTCAAATTTCAATTCATATTTACACTTTTTCTAAATTCAATTCAAATTTCAATTCATATGTACACTCTTTTCTAAATTCAATTCAAATACAAATTCATATTTATATTTTTGCTCTATTCAATTCAGATTTCAATTTCAAATTATATTCACATTCTTTCTCTAAATTCAATTCAAATTTCAATTCAAGTTATATTTACATTCTTTCTCTAAATTCAATTCAAATTTCAATTCATATGTACACTCTTTTTCTAAATTCAATTCACATTTCAATTCATACTTGCATTCCTTCTCTATTCAATTCAAATTTCAATTTATATTTGCATTCTTTCTCTAAATTCAATTCAAATTATATTTACATTCTTTTTCTATTCAAACCCTTTCAAATTTTAAAATATATTAGCTGTCCCAAATCTCTTTTTCCAAAATAAAATTTTTTCTTTTAAACCAAAAAAAATCCATCTTTTTATCTCCTTCTCAAGTTCATATACAACAAAATTCTCCAAGACGTTTTAAAATTGACCTTCTCCCAAATTCATCTCTTAACACATTTTCAAATATTATATACAATCTCATATTCTATTCACAACCCTTTCAATTAACTACCGATTTCACTGTGATTCAAAGTCGATTGTTTCTGTTTCTGAGCGAATACGAGTGTGTTCGAGTGACAGCTCCGTGCTGTGGATTCGGTGGCTCCTGTAAAGTCGCTTTTTCCTGGCGATCGCGGGATGCAAGATTTACTTCTGAGGTAGCAAAAGTTTCGGTTTGCGTTCAAGGGGGGGGGGGGAGTTGATTTTCGACGCTGTTTGATTGCTGTCTCTGCGGAAGAACCGAAAGATTAGGAGGTTGCGTTTCGATTTCGGTGACGTTCGCTGTGGACTGAAAACTTTCGGAAGGAGTGTCGTTGTGTTGCTTTTCCGGGGTTGCCGGAATGGCATTCTTGTTTACGTTGGATATAATAATTTGCTCCTCTTCGTGGAAAAAAGGAAAAGACTGTCCTGTTTTGTTTTGTGGTCTAACTTTATTTACATTCGGTGTTGGAAGAAGGGGAGATGTGTATTTAATGTCTTTTTCTATGTCGCGCGGATGTTTTAGGTGTTCTTTACGTTCCAATAATTCCCTCAATCTATTAATATGTACCCTCTGTGTTTTTTCGAAAGATTTCCTAATTTTTTGAATGTCGTATAAGAATCTATTTATTTTCTTTACCACCCGGTATGGTCCCGAAAACTTAGCGGTTCCAAATGCATTTTGTCCTTCTAAAAATACCTTGTTTCCAATTTCTAAATTTTGCATTTTTGATTTTGAAAATTGCTGATCTTCTTGTCTTTGTTTTGAGCGTTCTAAATTCTGGTTTGCCGCCTTGAAAGCTTTTTGCATTGTGGTTATTTTATTTGCTATGTACCCCTCATACGATGTATCCTGTTGTTCATTTTGTGGTTGTGTCTCAAAAAAATTGGAATGTCACATCTGTAATAAAGAAAATTGGGTGTTTCGCCTGTCGATGAGTGGACGGTTGCATTATACGTCATAACGTGTATCTGGACTGCAGTATCCCAAAAAGGTGAATTTTCAGTGAGAGTGTAAAGTGTATTTTTAAGAGCATGATGACATTTTTCAATAGCCCCATTGCACCAAGGTGATCGAACAGGCGTTAATTTAGCTACTATTTGTAATTTTTCCGTCATACATTTATAAACTTTTGAAGTAAATTGAGTGCCTCTGTTGCTTGTAATGGAAAAAGGTAATCCGCTCGAGACAAACGACTGTAATAACTTTTCCGCCACTGTCTCTGCACGTATGTCTGGTATAGGGAAAACTGTTAAATATTTAGTAAATTGGCAAATCATAGTTAGTACGTATCTGTTGTTGTTGACACTTACTCTAAAAGGGCCACATAAATCAATTGACACATTATGTAAAGGACCTTCCGGAATGGGGATTCTACCCATATTTGTTATAAGTTGCTTTCCTTTTCGACTTTTGCATTTTTCACAAGAAAGGACATAATTATGTGTGTCTGAATACATCCCGCCCCAATAATATTGGTCTTCTATTAATTTGAAAGTCTTATCTACCCCTGCATGAGTGACATGTGCCATGGCTAAAATGTTCTGTAAAATGCGTGGTATTACTATGGTCCTCTTAAAATTCTCCCGCCAGTGTCGATCTTTCCATCTACCAATATGCATTACCAGCCCCGTCTCCTCATCTATATAAAATGTCTCATTGTTTTTACTATGTTTGTGCTTTTCGCTTTTTAAATTTTTCTTTAGCTCTGTAATTTTTGGATCTTTATTCTGCTCTTTCAATATTTCTTCTATCGTCGGTATTTCCGCTAACTCTTCTACATTTCTAATATAAATATTATCCACATTTACATACCCATTCTCGTCTTCCCGCTCTGCATGAAGTATACTGGATTTACTGTAAGCTCCTCCGTTTGTTTGTTTACATTTTCGACATGCTCTTCTTCCTGCGTTTGTCTGACAACTGGTTCCCCTGAAATATTATCCATTTCTTTCCTGCCTTGCTCCGCATCTGAAGCGCGCTCTTGGAAGGAGGAAGAGGGAAAGGGTGGATTGTGTACGTCTTGTTCTGGGTGGCTCGCAAAATCTTCGCGACTTAAAAAATCTACCAGTACGTTTTGTTTTCCCGGAATGTGAATGAATTTAAATTTATATTCGGAGATGTCCAAAATCCAACATTGCATTTGGGTGGGTGGATTAGGAATCTTTAAATTATCCCCTAACGACTTGTGATCTGAGAGTAAAAAAAATTCTCGTCCGTACAAAAAATTCCTGAAAAACTGTATCCCTTGGTGTATTGCAAGTAGCTCAATCTTTACTGCAGGGTATTTTTTCTCTTGCGGACTTAACTTGCGGCTGAAATATGCAATTGGCTTAAGAATGCCATCTCTTAATTGTAAAAGGCACGCAGATAAAGATAATAAAGATGCGTCGGTGTTAAGGTAGAATTTATCCTCAAAGTTTGGTTGAATCAGTATAGGTTTTTCAAAAAAACAATTTTGTAATGTCTGGAAAGCCTTCTCGCACTCTGGAGTCCATTTAAATTTTGTGTCCTTCTGCGTTAGGTCTGAAAGTACTGCCGTGATCTGCGCGTAATCTTTTATTGAATTACGATAAAAATTGCACACTCCTAAAAATCTTTTAAGTTTTCTCAACGTCTTTGGCACCGGAAAAGATGTAATTTTGTTTATATTGTTGTCCATTGGACTTATTCCTTTATCGGTAATCTCGAATCCTAAATAATTTATTTTTGGTAAGAAAAAATCGCATTTGCTCGGGCTTAGCGTTAAATTATTCTCCCTAAATTTGTTAAAAACTAATTGTAATTTATATTTCATTTCCTCATAAGAGTCTGCTGGGACAATCACATCGTCAATGTAAGCTAAGATGTTTTGTTCTTGTAAATCCGCTAAAATAGTATCAATAATATTTTGGAAAATGGGCGCTGAGCTAACGTGTCCAAAAACCATCCTATTGTATTTGAAATTGCCGAAAGGTGTTACAAAAGAAAAGTATTCTGTGCTTCTGGGCTTAAAACAACTTGGTTGAATGCGCTGTTAATGTCTAATTTTGAAAAAAATTTAAATACTGCTGATTTGGTGATAATATCGTTAATTCTAGGAATATGATAAGGGAAGATGGTGGAGATGTTATTTATCAGTCTTAAATCTAAACAAAGTCTGTGTCCTCCATCCTTCTTGCGTACTAAAATCATTGGACACGCATAATTTGAGTTGGTTTTAGAAATGATTCCTGCTTGCTCCAAGTCTTTTAATTGCGCTTTCGCCGTGTTTTGTAGTGAGTACGGTATATCATATGGCCTAGATTTGATTGCGTGATTGTGAGCTAATTCAATTTTGGGTTGGATTAAGTCCATAGCCCCTATGGTCGAAATGTTTTTTGAAAAAATGTCCGCGTATTGTAATGCAAATTGTTCAAAATCTTTCCTCCTCTCTGCGCTCATATGTTCTAGATTAAAATCTGTCGGTTCCAAATCCCTTTTTCTCTGTTCTATCACTTCGGGTGTCGCCTGAATCAAATTTATCATTTCTTTACAAATATAGTTTTCCTCCGGCTTATTTTTCTCTGGCTGAATTTCAAAATTGTCTGATACTTGTCCCAAAATCATATGTTTATTCAAAGTAAATTCCGATTGTGTGTTATTTTCCACCCTTATCCAAATTCCCTTCTCTGACATTTTATATATCCCACAATCCATGTTTATATAGTTTTTCTGTACCGGTTCAAATAAAATATCCGTGCCTTCCTGTACTTTATTCTCGGGTATGATCAAAATCTGTTTAGCTTCATTCGGCACAAATCTGATTTTCCTGTTAATTCTGGAAACATTGGGTTTTTCTATTAAACTGTGTATTTGTGTATCTCGCGGTGTTTGATTTTGGTTCCTAAGCTGTATTTCTAAGTTTCCAATTTTTAAAATGCTATTTTGCGTGTCAATTACGCCTTTAAATCTTCTAATGAAATCGTAACCAAAGATGCCCTGGTATGATTGTGGGAAATGTGCTCTCGTTATGAAAAAAATATGTTTGAATTTTTGGTTGTCAATTTTAAAATTTAATTCTACCGTTTTCGAGTAATTTATGTTGTGTCCCGTTAACGTGGTAATAGTCACCGATCTTGATATATGCTTAACTGCAATGTTCTCTTTAATTTTTTGGAAAACCTCGTCTGCTAACACTGAAATTGAAGCGCCTGTGTCTAATAAAATGTCCGTTTCGTTCTCGTGGAATTTTGCTCGCACCTTCGGTAATTTAGTCATGTTCTCCTCTGTGACAGAAGCTATTAATTCAGCCTTATCTCTGTTTTTCTCTCTATCCATTGCTATATTTGTTTCAGGTCTTCTCCTTACTTCGTTTTGTGTTCGACTTCGCGTACCCCTCCGTGTATTCATTTGTCTATCACACTCTCCGGTATTATCCCTAAAATCATTTCCCGAATTATTTTCTTTAGGATTCCTTCTTTCTCTTTCTAAATTATTTTCTTTAAAATTCCTCTCCTCCAACCTATTGTATTTTTTTCCAAAATTTTGTCTACCTCTCTGCGTACCAATTTCATCTCTAAATTCATTCCTAAAATCTCTTTCCTCCGGTTTATTGTAATTTTTGTCAACATTTTGTCTATTTCTCTGTGTATTGATTTCTTCTCTAAATCTATTACTGAAATTCCTTTCCTCCGATTTATTATGTCTTTCCCCAAAATCTCGTCTATTTCTCTGCGTATAAATTCCTTCTTTAAATTTATTCCTAACATTTCCTTCCTTCGATTTATTGTAATTTTTGTCAAAATTTAGCGCATCCCTCTGTGTATTATTTTGCCTTCTAAATTCATTTCTAAAATTTCTTTCCTTCGATTTATTATAATTTCCTCCAAAATTTAGCGCATCTCTCTGTATATTATTTTCTCTTCTCAAATCATACCTCACAGGACTTTTTTCATATCTATATAAGGGAGACCGATCCCTGTGTCGTTGTGAATTTTGAATAAATTCTCCTTCAGTCCCCCAAACTAGTTTAAAGGCCTAAACTTTTTATTTTCATCTCTCCTCCGAACGTATCTGCGCTCCCCTCTAGAGTCTGCATAATTTCTCTCATCAACATAAGATGCAGGATTTCTGTCCCAATTCTGAAAATTTCAACGATCTCTTATGTTAATTTCGTCTCTGGGTCGCCCGTCGAAATTTCTACGTCTGTCGTTGGCCGGGTCCCACCTATTAGACACGAATTAGATTTAAAATAACAAAAAGGTTTTATTTACACTATTTAACATTAAAATATGAAAAGATAAGATTTGAGCTTACAAGTTGCTCCCTTAAAATATTAACACCTCGTAAATCCTTATTACCTCGTAATTCATTAATCATTAATTCTACCATAATCTTACTCACAATTCTCAAATATTAAAATAGTCACACACTTCAAAAAGGCTAGTACTTTTATAACATTATTTCTCACATAGAGGTATTTAAAAGAGCGGAGAGGAGAGATACTAAATTACTGAGTGCTGTGCAAAGTCAAAGGCCTTACCTCGGCTTCTTGGGACATCGGCCGGGTGTTCGGTTGATCAGGCAGGGGATCGGGAAGCATCTTGCTCCGACGAGGTTTTTAATCTCTTAACTTCACAAAATCTAAAAAGGCACTCTCGACTTTTTCTGCCAAAAAACTCTCTTCAAAACTTTCAATTTGATCTCTCCTCCCTCTCAAATTTTATTCGCTGCCAGGTCCTAAGCCCCCCTCAATATTATTGGAGAACACTTGTATCATCACTTTCAGTGGCCAGTCCGTGACAGAAGGGCTTTGCCAGTAGCCCCTGAATTATTACTTGCAGGTGGCTGGGATCCCATGCTCCTGCGTGAACCCCTGGGCTTAACTGCGCCCCCAATGACCGCTTACCCCCCGATGCGTCTTTCTCCATCATGTACTGGACCACACACATGCAGTCCAAGCTCCACTGACCCTACCCTTTGCAGGTGGCCAGTGAGGAACCTTATACATATTTGTAACGGGGCTAGGGACCATCCTTTGCAGGTCGCCTTCCTCTCCAATATTTAGCAATGTCACATATTTTTGGAAAACACTATGTGACAGTCGGACAATCTGGGTCTCGACAACAACAACATATACAGTACGATTGCTCCAATGCAGTGTATGTGCTCTTGAATTGCTGATTAGTATTTTTTTCTATCCATCTCCATCTTCTAAATATTACATATTTGATTGACTAAACTAACTTATTTTCATATTCTAGTTAATTATTTTTGCATAAACAGTATGATTGCATTTGTGTAATTCAGTTTATGTTCTAGTGAATCACTGGTTGTCCATTAGTATCTTTTTCCATCTATCTCCATCTTCTATTTTTTGAATCATAAGTTCCAATTTTCTTTTATGTTTGAGCCTGAAGTTCTTAGCAAATTTCACATCAACTATTTTGTTTTTCATTATTAGTAATTCTGTTATAGGAATTTTGTTTTCTGTTTCTTCAATTTTCTTCTTTTTTTCTAACTCGGGCCAGAAGATTCTTTCACTCAACTTGCATTTGACTATTTCATTGCTGAAAAAATATCTATTTGCATCCTTCCTAACATCTTATCAATAATGCTGTTTATTATTTAAAAGGATCTTTCTCTACATGTGGGCCATGAAAACAGCTCAAGATAGCTTGTAACATCTTGCTCAAACTTATATACTTAGGCATGATGAAACTTTTGGCCCACCAAATATCAACTGAAATTAATTTGTATTTATAATGTACCAGAGATAACATATTCATAGCAATTTGGATATTAAAATAATCTTCAGACCATGTTTCTCTACCTTCGAACACTGAAGATCAAATTGGGTAATTTTTGTAACCTTTATAAAATCATCTAGTGGCCTTTACCAGTAGGATCAATCGATGAAATATATCTTAAAAAGGAACTGTCTAATAGTAACTTCTTTTGTAAATGTGTTGCACAATTTACATAAGGTCTTTGAACATGATTGAGGAACTCTTTTGTGACTTATCAGTAGTGACATTCTTAGGACCATTTGAAATTATGTTTTGGGTTCTTAAACCAATGAATATTTTACTAAAAGAGAAGCAGTTAGTCTCCTCAGATAAATTAACTTTTTTGAGTTCTCAAAAAGTTTTTCCTGCAAAAGTTTAGGACGAATGAAAGAAGCTAAAAGTCTATAAAAAAATAAAATAAATAATAATAATAATAATAAAAATCTGATGTGGGCAGCACATGACTTTCCCTGCAGACTTATATCCACGTTCTCTTTATTTTAATTAAATTTATTTCACTTTTAATTCAATTTTAGTTTTCATTCGGTAACCGGACTTATTTTCAAAGGTGGCGTAGAGAAAATACGAAAAACTAAAATATCTCGAGAACGGCTAGTCCTAATGTAATGGGGTTGGTCTTATTCTTTTCTTCGCTAAAAATTACGTATTAAATAAGCATTTAATGGATATATTTGAGCATACGTAGTTCTTTAGTTTAGATTTGGACGATTTTTGCTGGCCATTTTGCAAAAAAAGGCAGGTTATTTTTTTCAGAATCATGCCAAAATCTAATCAGCACCAGGGTGACCCACAAATGACTCATCTGCCGAATTTTGTGAAATTTGGTCCATTAGTATTTTAGTTAGAGTGGATACAAGCTTTTGCGGGTCATTTCGCAAAAATAGGCGGGTTCTTTTATCCCGAATCGTACCCAAAACTAATCAGCACCAGACTCGCCCACAAGTGACTTACGTACCAAATTTTGTGAAATTCGGTCCATTAGTTTTTTAGTTATAGTGGATGCAAAATCTGCACAGACAGACAGACACACAGACACACACACAGACGTCATGCTAAAAATAGTTTTTTCGTATTCTAGAGGTCTTGAAACATGTAGATCCGTCGAAAACTCGAGTTGCGATTTTCGACATGATTCCAATACTTTCCCTATACATTACCATGTTTTGCAGGGAAAGTAAAAACTGCTTTTCTTCATCAAAAAGTTTATGTACCAATAGTTTTTTGGTTTGGAACAAGAGAGAGAGAGAGAGAGAGAGCATATATTTCTTAGGAATGATAGAGTGGCTGTATAAAATTGAATGATCATAGTTCTTTCCTTTTGCTCACTTCTAATTTTCCTTTTCATCTTTAGTCATTACTTTTGATGATAGTTTATTTTGTAACATTTTAATTTCTGATCTCTTATCAAGTAACACATTTCTGCTCATGTATATGCTACAAAAGAAAAGTTTTGTTATTTTGTCTGAGAAATGAAAAATACCTGATTACTAATTCATCTAATAAAGGAAGTTTATAACAAACAAACTTAGATTACGTGATTATTGATTAATCATACAGGGTGTTCTAAAAAGATTGAAACACGCTTTAATTCTTTACCTGTTGGAGATATGGACAGTGTAAATTGCAAAAATGTTGAAAGTAAGGGAGGAAATAAGACTACGTTAATGAAATAGTCCTCCCATTAATTTTCAAAAAGTTACACTTTTTAATTTTTTATACGACCTCCTTAGACAAATTTGGTTAATCAGAAAATTTTTATTTTTAATGCAACAAGATCATTAAGAAAACCTGCATATCTGTATCTTTAAAATTGAGCAAGTTATATTTAATTGAAAATTGAATATTGTGAATGGGGACCATATATCAAATTAGAAATGTAAATTTGTGACATCACAAAAAAGATAAAACTGGATGATAATACATAGGAGACATTTTTGCGAATTCCCCTTAGGCTCACAATGCAATCACAGATTCTTAAGTACTTTTCAGTAATTAAGTACTTTTTCAATAATTAAATACTAAAAAAGTATTTTTTTGATATAAACAGTTTTCATCGTCAATTTGTTTATGATCCCAATTTTCACTGATGAAACAGCCTTTCACATAGTATGGAAAAGTGGCATAAGTCAGATTTTTTCCTTTATCATAATTTAGTTGATTTTAAAGATACAGATATGCAGTTTTTCTTGAATGAATGAATGAAGGTGTGTGGCTCCAGAAGAGCCCAGCACATAGACCAGAGGTCTATTGCACTACCCCAAAAGAGAAAGATCTCTTAAGAAAAGAGACCAGTAGCCGATGCAAAAATAAGCAGGCACTTGACAGGTATGTCGTTCAGTTCCTAGGTTTCAATCACATAACGATCAATGTGTTCGAATCTGTGAGCAGAGTAAGCCTCACATTCACAGAGAATGTGAGCAGCAGTTTCTTTACTGTAATTGCAGCCTCTGCAAAGCGAATCATTAGTGATACCCATAATGTTAAGGTGTCTCTTGAGGGTGAATTGCCCAGTAAGGAGCCCAACAGCCCTCCTGATGCCAGTTCTGCT
This sequence comes from Amaurobius ferox, assembly GCA_951213105.1. NCBI lineage: Eukaryota > Metazoa > Arthropoda > Arachnida > Araneae > Amaurobiidae > Amaurobius > Amaurobius ferox. Next base: position 148,132,476 of record OX578137.1, on the reverse strand, counting down.
GAACTTGAAAAGCTCTTTTTGACGTGTACTAGGGCAATTGCAGTTAAGAATTTTCGCTTGCCTTTGTCCCTTAGTATTACGCCAGTTCTTACATTGAAGCTTCTTGAAGATGTCATAGACAGTTCTTCTAACAAGGTCATTGGGGATTCCCAAGGCCGGCTCAGGGCCCACAATAGGAGTACTTGAGCCTTTCCTAGAAAGTTCATCTGCCAACTCATTACCAGGAACCCAGTAAAGAATGACATTGTTATTGCTAGCAATTTCACAGAGTGCATTATAGCATTCCCAAACAAGGGAAGACATCATAGTGAACTTCCCAAGAGCCATAAGAGCAGCCTGACTGTCAGAACAAATGAAAATCTGGCTATTCTTATACTTCCTGTCATAGCAGATTCTACAACACATAAGGATGGCAAAGACTTCGGCCTGAAAGAGAGCAAAATTGCCAAGCGGATAAAACAGCTCAGTACCATCATCAGGGCAGCAAACACCAGCACCAGTGCTTGTGCCAATCTTCGAGCCATCCGTGTACCATACAAAACAGTTCCATTTATTGTAGGTGGGAGTCCTCTTCCAGTCATCCCACGAGGGGACCTGAATTTCATAAGGCTTATCAAACGTGTATTTGACATGAATGCCATCAGGTGGCATACAGAAATAAGGATGACTAGCAACATTACTGTTAAGTTCACCCCAAGATAGATACCTTGAGTAATCTTTCCAGTATTTCAGATATTTAAGTCTGTTCATGCAGATAAGTGCTTCTGCTTCAATACACATGTAGAGCGGATGCAAACCTAGTAAAAGTTCAAGAGTTGCAGTAGGAGTAGTTTTCATGCATCCAGAGATTGCAATGCACACCATCCTTTGAAGCTTAACTAGTTCTCGTTTAGCTGTTTCACATCCAATTCTGGACCACCAAACAATGGATCCATAGGAAAAGATAGGACAGATTACCATCAAGTAAATCCAATGGATAGCCTTAGGATTTAAGCCCCAGGTTTTCCCAATGGCATTCCTACAAGACCAGAAGATTCTTCTGGCTTTAGTCGTGCAATAATCCAAGTGTCTCTTCCAGTTAAGTCCCTTGTCAAAGTAAATTCCCAAGAATTTAACCTTCTTGGAGCAAATAAGCTTCTGCCCAAAGAAGCGAATGTCCCCAAGATTAAGTATGCGTTTCCTAGTAAACACAACCAAAGCAGTCTTATGCGGATTAACAGTAAGACCTGCATTTTTGCACCATGTCTCAACCCTCCTAAGAGCAGTAGACATCATGTCAGAGACAGTGTTGCCAAATTTGCCCCTGGCAATGATGACAACATCATCTGTATAACCAACGCAGGAAACGCCAGAAACATTGATACTCTCCAAAAGAGAGTCCACAACTATACACCAAAGAATTGGTGAAAGCACACCTCCTTGTGGACAGCCCGCAGGTGCATGCACAGTCATACTATCACCAAGTAAAGATGCACATATATACCTGTTAGATAACAGGTTCTTGATCCAATAAGAGATCTTGATATCAACACCTTTTCTATCAAGAGCATCAAGGATGGTGTCGATGAGTACCTTATCAAAGGCACCTTCAATGTCGAGAAAGATGGCAAGAGCAACTTCCCTGGCATTGAAGTTTCTCTCCAAAATAAAGGAGAGACTGTAAAGGGCAGTGTCCGTAGATTTGCCCGGTTGATAGGCATGCTAAGAACTTGACAAGGGCTTAGAAGCCAGGATCACTTCTCTTAAGTACCTATCAATAAGCTTCTCAATGGTCTTTAAAAGAAAAGACGTAATGCTAATAGGCCTAAAGGATTTGGCCTCGTAATAATTATCCTTTCCAATCTTTGGAATGAAGATTACTTTAGTATGCCTCCATGCATTTGGTACATGACCTAAGGCAATACAGGTTCTGTAGATACTGCAGAGAATGGGAGCTAGCACCTCAATTCCCTCCTGGAGAAGAATTGGAATGATGCCATCAGTCTCCGGAGTTTTATAGGATTTATGGGAATTAATTGCCCATTTAACCCTATCAAGAGTAACCATGCTCTTGGCAATGGCTCCAACTTTTGTCATCAGAAGAAGACGTGGAGCAGGCATTAACATTGTCACAATGATCATAAGGATAAGAAACTGGAAAGTGGACCCTGAATAGCTCAGTCAGGGTCTCTTCACCAGTAACAGTAAAGTCACCATTTGACTTCTTGACAGTGTTCAAATTACAATTTATGTCCCTTGCCATCAGCTTAACAAGTTTTGCCGTGGCAGGGGCATCTTTAATACCTTCGCAGTACATGCTCCAAGAATTTCTCTTGGAGTCCCTGACTGCCTTATTATAGGAGGTAAGAGCAAATTTATAAACCTGCCATTCACCATTCTTTTTAGCTCTGTTAAAGAGCTTCCTGCATTTCCCACGCAACCGGCTGAGCTCATTTGACCACCAAGGAACAATCCTTGGGGAGTCAGCATTTGTGGTTCTGCAGTTACTATGGAAGGTTTGGATAATGGCCTGTTGCACGGAGTCAACAGCCAAATCCAGGTTTTCAATAGAGGAATACTCACCATTGTGGCTAGCCAACCTGGCCCTGAGATCATCTTTGTAGGAACCCCAATTAGTTCTTCTAGGGTTCCTACCCTTATCAGTTGCAGGTTTTACAGGACCTTTAACAGAAAAAGAGATTAATTGATGGTCAGAAAGAGATATATCATTTAAGACCTTCCAATTTATCACATAGTCATAAGCATTACTATTGCTTAAGCTGATCTGATATCTATCACTTTGCGACGCTTTGCAGTCACGAAGGTAGGAGAATTACCCTTATTAAGTATAAAGAGATTGAAGAGAAGGATCTGTTCTAAAAGATCATCACCCCTACGGTTGCAATCACTACTGCCCCAAACAGTATTATGGGCATTCGCATCACAACCAATAATCATTTTTTTGCCATTACAATACTCAATAAGATTGATAATGACATTAGAAAGGGTTTCCTTATCTTCATAAGGAAGATAGGCCGAAGCAAAGATGTATTCTATCTTATGCTCATTAGTTTTAAGATTCACACTGATGGCAACATTGTCACCATTGAGGAATTTAACAAGATGAACAGCATTGAGCTTGTTGCTAACAGCAATACAGGCTCTAGGTCTGATACAGGATGTATCATAAAAGACATTGAATCCCTTGATCCCCAGACCCAAAATTTTTACATTGCAGGTCCAGGGTTCCTGGATGAGAGCAATATCAGCTCTGCGATTTAACAGCCTTTTGCTAAGAATAGCAGAAGCAGAACGACTGTGATGCAAATTTATTTGCACGACATTAAAACAGCCCATAAACAGGGACAAAAAATGGGCAGAGAAAACCAAGGAGAGAGAGGCTCTCCTAGTAACATGACAATGATCAGCGTCAAGCACATTTTCATTGTCAAAATCCTGCATGCGTTTTTCCAGCTCATCATCAGAAATCAGAGGGTTAGCATGTAGTGTAACATCAGAGCCAGAAGCAATTTCTAGATCATTAAGTTTAGGTATCATAGTCTCAAGACTACTGATACTTACCTGAGAGGAGGTCGCCTGATCTTCTGACTGTTCCTCCATCTCCAACTTCCCTTTGGGCTTCTTGTTTGGGTCCCGAAGAATCTTAAAGACTCCGCAGTCCAAACTGGTGAAAGCACCAAGGTCAGCTTTGTGAATCGCATCCGCAGCCTCCGAATCCACCTCGAAGATCCATCTTACGGAGAGGGGTTCCACAAAATTTTGCAGAACACGCCACTCCTCAGACTTCAACTCCGGGTTGAAACGGTTCAGCCGTTTCAGCAAAACGCTCGGTTCCTTAGTGTAAACATCTCTGGTCTTTAAGGCCACCTTGACAGGTTTGGGAAGGTTATTGGCACTCAAGACTTTAAGTGCCTCCCCCAGAACCTGACTGTTATTATGGAAGGTTTTCTTAACCCATTCCACAGTATTTGCATCATTGCACTGAAGAACCAAGGCTCCAGCGTTTAAACTGCAGTCATGAATCTTCGGAAGTTGCTCACCAGTGGGGGTCTCATCTATCTTATCGAGAGTCACCACCTGGATGATGTCAACCTCTTCCTTGCTACGCTTACTTGAAGGGAAGGAATTCTTGACAATTGCCATCTTGATAACCTGGACTGCCTGAGCATATGTTCCAGGTTGGATGTCTGTCCTTGATCTTTTCTTAATGATCAGATCTCTTGGAGAAGGTGTGGCTCCTTCCGACCTAAGTCGTTTGGTGCCTCCAACCTTCTTTTTGACAGCGCAAGCTTTTGCAAGCCTCTGATCCAGCTGCCTAGGCATGCGCCTCCTCCTGTGCCTCTGTGCTTTAGTGAGTATATCCTGCATCACAGCCATGGTTTCAGTGTGTCGGTCACCAAGGCTCGCGACTCCACTTCCTTCCACAGCCGGACTGCAGGTTTCCTCCTTTTTGGCAAGATCCAACCCCAGAGGGGTTGTTTCAATGGCTGATTGGGAATCACCCGAAGATGAATCCAATCCTTTAATACTTTCTTTATGACAGCATGGAGAACTAGGGAATGGTACATCTAATTGCTCCATGCTGTAACCACTAAAGAGAAAAGCCACGGATTACTTCCAGTTCAATCGGAGCCCCCGCTAGACTCCGTCTCCCCATACTTTTCTGACGTGAATAGTTTACTGGGGACTTAGCATTGATGCAATCTGCAGCTAGAAGAAAAAGTTTGCACGGGTACCTCGGGATAGCAACACCCATATCCACAAAAGAAATGGATCCCTGATTTTACAGAGTGGGACTGTTGTCTCACTTCCAACCCCCAACCTGGAGGACCAGGATGTCTTGTTTAGTCTGGAGCCTCACCTTTGACCTGTCCGGCATGGGAGACCCTACCAGTAGCAAAAAGCTACTGCCGGCATAGCTCTCAAGATCATTGGAACACACAAGCCCCACCACCAGAACAAAGCATAGACATCATTCAGTGGGGTGCAGTTTTTCTTAATGATCTTGTTGCATTAAAAATAAAAATTTTCTGATTGCCCAAATATGTCGAAGGGGGTCGTATAAAAATTTAAAAAGTGTAACTTTTTGAAAATTATTGGGAATACTATTTCATTAATGTAGTCTTATTTCCTACCTTACTTTCAACATTTTTGCAATTTATATTGCTCACTTTTCTCTTACAGGTAAAGAATTAAAGTGTGTTGGGTCATTCCATGTTAGTTCAACCAGTGATGTTCACCACACCATCTCAGATTTTAATATTTTTTTTTATATAAGTAGACCATCATGTTAGAAGTTATTTCCTAAAATATTAGATTTTTCCCACTTTTATCTTCTGAGTAAAAAATAATTTTTCAAATATGCAAATTAGGTGTTATGCATGTTCAGTTTTTCACTTTTATTGCATTAATTCAGGAATTAGCTATAATATCGCTACGAAATTTGGTGTCTAGGGGTACTTTTTGGTGCTGAATTCAATAAAATAAATGAGAAGTTTCTATCTCCAATAGATTTTTAGATATAACATATTTCAATTGATAACTCTGGTAGGCTGTTCCACAAAAGTGACAGGTCCTAGATTTTTTTCCTTTGGAACTTATCATTATTAAGGTCTAATAAACTAATGGTTAAAAAAATTATGATGGTGTCTAGCCTCAGAAAATTATTTTGAAAAAAGTTATTTTTCATTATATGACTTGCACCATGTTCAGTGAACTTACAATGGGCCTACACTATAAAATTGGCACAATTTAAATGTAATCTTTCCCTCTGCTAACATAGTTATTAATTTAATGTATTTACACTAGGTGGCGCTATAATTTTATAGTATATTTATATGTTGTGTTTGGCAACAACCCTCCTTTGTTTACATGACAGATACTGCATGTTGTTTAATCTTCTGTCTTTGAAGACATCTTAAATCAAACTAAAATAAGCAACGTAGCTGGTCTTTATACAAGAAAATATTAAATAAAACATTAATTAGATCATTAGATCTAATGCAGTAAAAAAAAAAAGACTGTTTAAGTAGGCTTTTGATCCACAGAAGATTAAACAACATGCAGTATCTCGCATGTAAACAAAGGATGGTTGTTGCCAAACACAACATATAAATATACTATAAAATTATAGCGCCACCTAGTGTAAATATATTAAATTAATAACTATGTTAGCAGAGGGAAAGATTACATTTTAAATTGTGCCAATTTTATAGTGTAGGCCCATTGTAATTCATATAATTCACTGAACATGGTGCAAGCCATAATCAAAAAAAAAAAATTTCAAAATAATTTTCTGAGGCTAAACACCATCACAATTTTTTAACTATTAATTTATTAGACCTTAAAAATGCTAAGTTCCAAAGGAAAAAAAATCTGGGACCTGTCCCTTTTGTGGAACAGCCTACCAGAGATATCAATTGAAATATGTTATATCTAAAAATCTGTTGGAGATAGAAGCTTCTCGTTTATTTTATGGAATTCGGCATCAAAAAGTACCCCTAGACACCAAATTTGGTAGAGATATTACAGCTAATTCCAGAATTAATGCAATAAAAGTGAAAAATTGGACTCGTGTAACACCTAATTTGCATATTTGAAAATTATTTTTTACTCAGAAGATATAAGTGGGAAAAATCTAATATTTTGGGAAATAACTTCTAACATGATGGTCTACTTATATAAAAAAAAAATTATTAAAATTTGAGATGGTGTGGTGAACAATTATTTAAATATTGGTTGTTTTGACATGGATTTGATCCTGTTTCAATCTTTTTGGGACACCCTGTATATATATATATATATATATATATATATATATATATATTATATATATATATATATATAAGCAAAATTAATTAACAACACTGATTTTTGTATCTTACGATTAGCAACAGTGATTCATAACTTTGTGCTTTGTTGCACGTGGATTCTTTTCTGGTAATTACTATATTTCTTTATTATTTATCAATTTTTTTATGCTTGTTTGCCAAGTTTACAAAGTTCATAGTTATTAACTATCTTTGCAATTAGAAACAAGCATTTTCTTGGTTAATTTAGATGTATACTTGACCTTGATGATGAATCTGTTCTAAATTAACCTCTATTAAGCCTAGCACTGATCCACAATATGGGCATAGTTACTTTATCTCATTTTTTATTTATCTATTTTCGAATTCTCATCATTATTATCTGTTGTTTATTCAGTGATTTCTATGTACTTAACATTGTTTCATTTATTCTCTCTTTATTGTTGCATATTTTATTATTTACGAATTAGAAAATTTTGGTGTTTACTACGCATATTTTTCTTTTATGTAGTTATAGCCATGTAGTAAGTATTCCATTCATATTTTGTTGCTATATTCTTAACTGATTAATTTTTGGCTTTATCTAGGTGATATAATTTATCTCATTTCTTTGGAACTCATAAACTATATATGTATATCAAATTGAAAATTATCAATATGTATAGTGATTTGAATATTAAATATAAATTTCTTAAATATCCTTATATAGTGCTTATTCCAAATTATTTACGCCAGTCTAGCAATAATTACCTTATTCTAAATATTAGTAAAGAATTAAATAATAAATTAACATCTCTTAGAAAAATAATAGGATTTCAAACTTTTGATTTTAAAGATCTTTTAATAATATTAAGATCTCTGATCTATATGATGTAATTTTAGCTCTATATATAATGCTTATATTACTAATCTATCAACTCAAACAAATTTTATAAATTTTCCTAAACTTCTTCACTTTGTTATTTTCATTAATTATATTTTTCAAGGAAATAAATTATACTTACAAGTCTTAGGAGTTCCACAGAGTGACTGCAGTAGCAGTATGTTAGCTAATTTATACCTTTATCATTATGAAAAGTCTTTTACTTCAATAGATTATACATTTTACAGATATGTTGATGATCTGATTTGCTTAGTACATACTGAAAATTATCTCATAGATATATATTTCTATCAAGACAAGTTGGAATTAATTCCTAATGAAGCTACTATTAGTAATAATATTAATTTTCTAGATTTAAATCTTTTTATTGATCCATCTAATAGAATTGTTACTAATTTATATGATAAAAAAGACTTTTTTAATTTTAACATTAATAAAATCTTACCATTTAATTCCTGCAACTCGATTCATTTGTTTAGAAATATTATACTTAATCAGCTTTTTAGAATATATACATTATCTGATAAAAAATTTCATGCTATGCATATAAATAATCTCAGAATTACCAGCAATTTATATAAATATCCCTCCTATTTAGTAAATGGTATAGTTAAAAAGTTTAGATTAGCTGGATTTTCATGAATTCTATTCATAGTATCTTATATTAGTCAGACATCACCTTTCTTTTGTATTAATAATACTTTTATTTTTACATCCTCTTTAATATAAGCCTTACTATTATTTGCCCCATTTTTTTGTAGCTCTTTTTGTATATTATTACTTTTTCTTGCCTTTTCGCATTACTGTTTTTCATTTCTTACAAATGGCAACAGTAGATTAAGCAGAGTAGTAGAAGAAATTTAAAGATGACTGGCATTGGAAATACCCAAACTGGCTGTATATGCAGAGGTGATAAAATGTTCGTAGAAAAAAGCAATTCAAATTTAAAGATAAATCACTTTATTGTGATATGAATCACTTTGCTCTATAAGTTACACAATCTTCAGAAACTATATGACAAAGTCAACAATATTTAGATGTTGAGCTCTCAAGGAAAAGGTTTTCTGTATAGTTCCCAACTAGGCACTTTTTTGGTACAGCAAGGCGTTGAAAACACACAGGTAAGTAAAAAAAACATTTTAACTTACGAAAACTTTGCATTTCATAATGCCACCATATACTGGTCACACGCTACAGCGAATTCTTTAAACCTTCATATTTGCGTTTTTCAGACTCCACTAATCGGAAAACATGGCCTCTCAAACAGAGAACCATAAAAGCACAAGATCCACAATACAAAAGATCAAACTTCCGCATTCACAATCTACTGATCCGTACTGATCGATGCATTCGAACTAAACAGTCGAACAGACTCCAACGTAAATTTCAACAGGTCTCTCGAGACCTCCACAGGCTAGCGGTAGCCCATTGGTTAGCGCGCTGGAGTTTCACTCTGTAGGCCCGGGTTCGATTCCAGCCGCTGCCAAAACTGCCGCCGTGTTCATGCGGAGTACGATCACGTTAAACATGTGGGTCCGAAATTCCTTCCGAGAGGTTGGTGGTAGGGGAAGGAGGGTACGGTCCCTGTGGATGCTTCCCCCACTGGGTTCCGGTCTAAATTGGGTGGCACGTCCCGATCGTCCAAACAGTTACCTTACACCTTTCTGGTAGGTCGGACGGTCTGGGTTTCAACAACAACAACAGGCTACAACCTTTACAAGATCTGACGGTCAAGTCCATCTCAGATCTAGGTAGAATTCGTAGTCTGCCTCAGATATAGGTAGATCTAGATAGAAAATTTAAGTGTAAACATCAAATTCAAGATAGAAAATTTAAGTTTTTATTATCTCAGCTCAAGACTAGTATACACAATTAATACCAATAACAATGCCAAAGGTAATAAAAGAAAATACAAAAGGAAGGAAAACATTCATATGAAATAAGCACAGATTAAAGATTTTATGATTCATGTGGTTTTATATTAATGATGTATAACCTAGTGTATAACTACAAAGAGCCGCCCATGCGGTGAAATGGATAGCATCGTCGGCTGCTGTCAGGTGGGCTCGGGTTCGAATCCCGAGTAAGGCATGGTTGTATATCGAGGTAAAGTCAGTCTTCCGCCTACTGGGTCTTCATCTACAATGTTAAGCTGCACCCCCTTTGACCTTCCCGACCGTCCAAACAGTTACTTTACACCTTTCTGGTAGGTCGGACGGTCTGGGTTTCAACAATAACCCCCTTTGACCTTCGTCAGTGATGCTTGTCCGTAATAAACTTTGTTCTCTTGTATTGTCTTGTTTGTTCTTTCCTGTGTCGGCTATGATTCGATTACAGGAGGTCATCAGAAACAACAATAACATAACTACAAAGATCAAACACACATTTTTATTCACATAAACAAAGTCGCATTAAAGAAAAGTTCATTGCCATATCAATATATATACTCAAGATACATTCATTTGTATCAATGAGGGAGGAGTAAATAAGATACCCTAACCATATTTTGAAAAATGTGTAAAAAGAAATTTCTTTTACTTTTTTTAAATTTCATTACAAATTTTAAGACCCTATCTTTAGTCATTGGTTTTGTGAAATAATCTGCTACATTATCTTTAGTATTAACAGGGATCGCATTCGTCCTAAAATTCCTAAAAGTTTGAAGCTTCCCTTGAATTCCTAAAATTAACCTAAAATTTTTAAATCATCCTAAAATTTTGTAATGTTTTTGCTGCGGCGTCAAATTTACTCTACTATCGCCCGAATACATTCCATTCATACGGCAATCGATGTTAAAAAAGACTTCAGAAATTAAAACGTTGTTCAAAATAGTACTCATCTTTTACGACGACGACAAAAGTGTCAATCACGCCAAATCGCCGATTCTCAATCCTCTCCGTCCGCGGGCGGTTTTAGTGAAATACGATCACAAGACGAATGGCGACCCACGTGATCATTTACAGACGGGAGTTTGGGGGAGATTCTTTTGTTTGTGCGAGTGGGAATCTCCCAAGGTACGGGAATCTCCAGTGCAAGCTAACAAACCTAGAAGCCTTTAACCATCGAGGTAGTATATAATGGAGAGAGCTTAAGGGTTGCAATCGGGGCCAAAGATAAAGGGAGTTGTAGTCAGGACGAATTTCCTGAGAACCCGTTTTCTTCCGACTGTGACCCTGTACATTTCAATGGCGATTTCTGACCGAGAGCGTGTTTGAGAAATATAAATAGTAAAATAATGGCTATGTACTGTTGTGCTTACGGCTGCAAGGAAAAGCATGTAAAAGGAGGACTTTACTCTTTCCATGGGAAAGTTTTTTTTTTCATTATATATCTTACAAATATAGTTAAGAAGTAATTTTGCTAGATTTTAGCGTGGTGCATTTCATTTGGCTATTAATTTTATTGCTTTTAATGCTATATTATTAGAAGTTTTGCTCTATTTTTGGTGTTTGTGATATTGCAGAAGACTTATAATATCATTCTAATACTTTAAAAAAACATTCGGAGTACTTTTGTGATAGTTATAGAGCTATTTTCGGTATCCTCATATGTTTTCCCTTCGAGGTAGAACTTGGCGACGTTTGGCAAGATTGGGTGGCTAGGGAAGAAACATAGGGTGTTTAGATAATGAGCGTAAAGACGTGTCGGATGATAAAATTTTACTTTCAAAATAAAATATAATAGTTTACATTCATTGAAAATGTCACTTAGATTTTACATCACAATTTTTCAGTGCATTTTATATAAAGATATATGATCTGAAATATGAGCATGATCTCATTTCTAGTTCAAAGTAAATTGTACTTAATAAGTCGATGTTATTAATCTTATCCATGAGATTGCCCCCCCCCCCCCCCTTCACTCTCTCTGCATAAATTTTATACATGCCGATGTTGGTTAGAATTAATTTCATATAAACATCTCGATTGTTCACAAATTAAATATAAAAGGATATATCATCAAACTCCCAGTGTAGTAAAAGTATTTTGGTATTACACTCTTGTTTAGTTTTCGAGAAAGAAATATGCCTTGCCCAAAGAAATATTTGAATCACCGACTTCTTGATCACGCATTAGCAATCTATTAAATGAGAAATATTAACTCTAAAAGAACCTTACATTCTCCTCATCATAATTTAAGTAATAGGCTTTTTGATCTAGAAACAGCTCTACCAATATAAATATTTTTACTTACATCATGTTTTATGTACCAAAGTCGTGTTTCAGAGTCTTTCAAGTGCGACTAATATAAATTGAAGTCCAAATTATTATAATTACAGAAATTTGACGAAAATAAAGCTATAGGGACACCTAGCTTAGGTGATTCAAAAGTAATAATTTTATATTGAAATAATTTTATATTGAAATAGGACTACATATATCATCTTCATCAACTAGTTACAACATGATTTAAATGAAATAATATCACACTAAAAACTCAAAAAAAGGAAGGAGGGGGGGGGGGGTAATGGGAATTAAATAAAGATGTAGTCAGGAGGAAGAGATGAAAAGGCAATAATTGTTACACATATTTTAATATTTTTTAGTTCGTATGAGATAAAATACCGAATATATATATATATATTTCCCTATATAAGAAATATTATAAAGTTTTATATTTTTCAGTTTTCCTCGGGAAAGTTAAATATTTTATTATTGCAAATATTACATTGTTTTATATTTGACGGTACACATACAATATATTAAAATAAATTAGATGTAAAAATGACTCAGTCGTATTACGCCTCAAAGTAGATATGGATAATGCTAACATAACTTTCAGAGATAAAGTTTATCTGGATAAAAGTGAAGAATTCTACATTTTAAGCAAGCATGCACACAATTTTTTCATATACTTTATAATTGCTTTTAAATATATTATACATATTCTTCAATTTGTATACTTGTAATCTATTTCATATCATATTTTATTTGTAATTGCTTTGTAGTTCAAGTTGTTTTACAAAAATGACTTCATTAACAAAATTATTCTTTAGTAATAAAATTTTTTGGTAATAAAAATATTCTAATCCTATTTCGTATTTTTCTTCATACATATTTTTTAAAATCTTATAACGTATAACACGTGTAATAACTTCCCATTCATCCTCGACTTTAATAGAAGTTAAAAAAAAAACAGAAGGTACACTACACAGTTTAGGCGATAAATCGCCAAATCATGAAAGTCCTTCTCCTCCTCGTCCTTACTACACCTTCTCAGTGTTTGTCCATGCTACTAGCATGGGGAAGATAGGACCGCACTCCCTCCATATATACTAACTCGTTGCCTTTAACCTCTCAAGGAAATAAAATAGAAAAAGACGGGTTCGATTGTTGAATAGTTTGCTTCCTCATATTTACTAGATACATCACTAAGTTTCTCTTTCTTTGCAAAGTTAAAATTTTGCTCAACTATTCTTTGTTGGGAATCAATTGTGTGCAAAAATTTTGAAGAATTTTAGGTCTAAATTCAATAATATAAATATAGTTTGTCAGATTATGATTCTCTTACGCCCCTCATTACGTAATATTTGATCAACATCATGTCAAAACAGGAGGGTAGAGAAGGAATTTTTATCCGCTGTTAGCAACCTCTCTAGGTATTGATGATATTAAAGGATATCTCTTCAAAAGGATGCATTGCGTAGGGGCCCGGACCACATAGCAGTTTATGACGAAAAGCAATAGATAAAATAAAATACGGCATAGTAGGGAGGTCCCGCAATTGGATCGCCACGCTCCCCATAAAAAATAAATTAAAAATAATGAAAGAGCAGAAATGTGAAGAATGTTAAATAAACACATTCCCGCTTCCAACAGATAAAACTTTTAAACAATTTTCATTTCTTTTTAAACTTAAAATTTTGTCAAAGTATTCCATGTTTAGTATGCATCTGGGATGAAAAGTACCAAAGATTTGAACTTTGTAAGAATTTTTGTTCAAAAACCAATATTTAAAAATATAGTTTTCTGGACTAGAGTTTTTTTGAGCCGCAGGAACCTGTGCGTGTGTTTTTGTTGATTCTATCAAAACAGAGGATGATTGAAGGGAAATAGCTGTGTCTAGATTAACGCGTCGCAGTAGCTTTGATGAAATATAGGATAACTTATTTCCCTCATATTATTTAATTACTGCCTTCGGCGACCAGCCCTATTGTTTTTCAAAAAAGTTTTTAAACTTGCAATACCTTTCTTGCAGTAACTGTCGATCGCACACCTACGTTACGTGCGCAAGTCACGGCTAAGTGTGCAGTTTATGAAGTGTTGATCTTGTACCTCAGCTACGCGCGCAAGTTACGGCTAACGGTGTAGTTCATGAAGTAGCTGTCGATCGCACGTCTCCGTTACGCGCTCAAGTCATGACTAATGGTTCAGTTCATGAAGTAGCTGTCTATCGCACACTTCAGCTACACGCATAAATCGTGGCTAGCGGTGCATTTCATGGAATAGATGTCGATCGCACGCCTTCGTTACTCGCGCAAGTCATGTCTAACGGTGCAGTTGATGAAGTAGCTGTCATTTGCACACCTCAGCTACGCGGGCAAGTCACGGCTAACGGTACATTTAATGAAGTAGCTGTCTATCTCAGCTACGCGCGCAAATTACGGCTAACGATGTAATTCATGAAGTAGCTGTCGATCGCACGTCTCCGTTATGCGCTCAACTCATAACTAATGGTTCAGTTCATTAAGTAGCTGTCTATCGCATACCTCAGCTACATGCATAAATCGTGTTTACCGGTGCAGTTCATGAAGTAGATGTCGATCGCACGCCTTCGTTACGCGCGCAAGTCATGGCTAACGGTGCAGTTGATATAGCAGTTGTCAATTGCACACCTCAGCTACGCGGCCAAGTCACGGCTAACGGTACAGTTGATGAAGTAGCTATCTGTCTCAGCTACGCGCGCAAGTTACGGCTAACGATATAGTTCATCAAGTGGCTGTAGATCGCACGTTTCCGTTACGCGCGCAAGTTATGACTAACGGTGCAGTTCATGAAGTAGCTGTCAATCGCACACCTCAGCTACACGCGCAAGTTATGGCTAACTCATTAAGTAGCTGTCAATCGCGTTTCCGTCCGCAATACGGGCACACGGGTACAGCTGCTGTGTATAAAAGGAATCGTCTTTTATTAGCGGGTGCATGCAATCCACGTACGATATATGCAATAACGGCAATTCTACTGCATGTAATAACGATATACACGCTGCGCGGGCACATGCAATCTGCATAGATTTGAAATAGCTGTCAATCGCGTTCCAGCCCACTACGAGGGTTCAAGGCTAACAGATAAACACTTTTCCCAAAATAAATTGGCTTTTATTAGCATTATTTACTTTAAGCCCGCCCGCTGCGCGGGTGCATGCAATCCTTGTACATTACATGCAATAACTACTAACTTACCAGCTAGATTTTTGCTCTTATGGCCGTATTTTATTTTACAATTCTTCAAAAAATTTTAATGTGATTTTGAGCTTTTCGGATTCTTTTTTTTTTTTTTTGTTAATTATATTAAGATTTTCTTTTTTTGTTTATATAAAGTTGTTTGAAAACTAAACTAACATTTTTCTAACATACATATATATAGTGTGTATGTATGTATATATTTACACAAAAAATACCTGTGATAAAGTGGCCACTGGATACTAAGTGATAATTTGAATTTTTAAGTCTACAGAGCATTAAAATGAAATAGGAAAAATATTCAAAAGATTACCTTTTTCTTTCAATGATGTTTGTTTTTTGTATCAATTCTTCTTTAATTAATGAAAAGAACGGCAATTAAACAGTACTAATAATAGAAATAATAAAAATTAGCTCCTAAAATTTACCTAAAATTTTGAAAAAAAATCCTTAAATTCCTACCTAAAATTTTTAGAAAATAATAAAAATTAGCTCCTAAAATTTACCTAAAATTTTGAAAAAAAATCCTTAAATTCCTACCTAAAATTTTTAGAAAATCTGCTATGATCCCTGTATTAACAAAGTTAATTTTAAAAGACTCATTTACAACTAAGTTTCTTAAAAAGTGATACTTTATGTCTATATGCTTAGTTCGATTATTCTCAATTGGAGAATTTAAAAAATTTATTGCAGCTTGGTTATCACAAAAAATTATATTATTATTTTTGTTAAGTTTTAACCTTAGCTTTTCACATTCCTCAACAATATTTTGCATCCATATCATTTCTTTAGCGGCCTCTGCCAATGAAACATATTTAGCTTCCATAGTTGACAGACTAACAGACTTGTGCATGTATGCCAAGAAATTGATACTTTGTCTATCAGAAACAACATACCCCCAAGTGACACTCTGTCATCTCTATTAGCTGCAAAATCTGAGTCTGAGTAGCAATTTAAACTTAAATCACAAATATTTGACAAATTTAATATATACTCCTTCATTTTTTCAACATATTCCAATAATTTTAGCAATGCAATTAAGCTTCTGTATGGGAAACCTTGCATTTGAACTAACTCATCTTCATTCATTGGACAGTCTATCTTGTTCAAAATGCCCCTCTTTGCAATAGGAAGTGAGGAAATGGGGTATTTGAATTCCTTGAACATTTGACAAACTTTGTCAATGTAATGACCTTGATGTATATGAAATTTGTTTTCAATTTCTTTAAATTCCACACCTAAAAGTCTTTTAACGTTTCCTAGTACCTTGATATCAAACTCTTTACTCAATAAAACAGCATGATCAATATCCTTTTGATGTTCCGAAAACAAAACTCTATGTCATCCACATAAACCAGCATTAATACTTTATTCTGGTATACATAGGCACAATTGCACCATTTAAATTAAAAAAAAGTTTAACTTTTTCAAAATGGTGTCAAACTCAGTATACCACTCCCTTCCGCTTTGATAAAGGCCATAAATTGCAAAAAGACATATTGTTTCTGGTTTGGATCGACATATCCAATTGGCTGTTTCATAAAAATTTTTGCATTTAGTTTCGCATAAAGGTATGCGGACTTAATGTGTCTAGTTGAAAATGTTTCCAGTTAAGAATGCAAACTAAGATGGAGAATAAAGCTCTGACCAAACTAAAATTAATAACAGAGCTAAAAACTTCATCATATGAGTCCCCCTTTTCTTGGGTATATCCTTGTGCTACTAAGCGAGCTTTGAATCTTTTAACTTCCCCTTTTCATCCTTCTTAATAGTGTAGACCAGAGGTCGCCAAAGTGGTCTATATAGACCCCCAGGGGTCTATTTAACAAAAGCGGGGGTCGATCTGAGCCAGGGGGTCGATTGGGGGTCGAAGAAAAAACAGTTCTTAATACGAAAATCACACATACGTAATCGCGATGATCGTAAAATTTGTGAATTTTTTTATAATTGACTTAATATCAGTTTCTTTATAGAACATAAATTAATAAATATTAAGGTTTTTTAAATTATATAGGGGTCGATGATCAAAAAAGTTTGGTTTTTTAAATTATATAGGGGTCGATGATCAAAAAAGTTTGGCGACCCCTGGTGTAGACCCATCTACATCCAATTATCTTTTGTGAGGTGGGTGCAGGCACTAAGTCCCGGACACCCCTTTCTTGCATTATAGCTATTTCATCATTCATGGCTTCGTGCCATTTTTCGAACTGGGGAGATTAAATTGCCGATTTATAGCTCTTGGGTATAAAGATCTCTACATTGCTTGCTTCTGGTTTTCCTTTGATATCTCTTACCCTATTTTTCTCTCTAAAGTTAAAAAGTCTCTGGTCATAATGAATATTAGCTTTTGCACAATATTTTTTGACATCATTATGAGATCTCAGCCTTCTATTATCACCTTTCACCGAGTAGTATACAGTAGCAGGCTTCCTACCATAATATAACTCGTATGGAGTTTTCGTCTTGAATTTATGACATATCCTGTTTTTCGTGTAAGTGAAACATAGAAGTGAAACATCTGTTCAATATAAATTCATTTTTAAGCCTAGTGCTTTTCCACATGTTTGGCTTTAATGTTTGGTCATTTTCTGTTTTTCAATATTGAAATCTCACCATTGATAATTGTAGATTATATATAACTTGATGATTGGATATTTGCATTTTATTCTCCCCTTGATTGATGAATCTCTATTTTTTACATCTTTATACATAGCTATCTTATATTTTAAGTTATGGTTATATGAGTTGCAACTTATCTCTAACATATATATATATTTGAATCCATCTTTTATAATTCCTTTTCTGTGTCGGGCCATCTGCATAATTTCTGTAATAATATATACAGTAGGTTGTCAGAAATGTAGCTCCAATTAGTATTTCTGAGCCAGGGTTGGCCCCCTGAAAACTTCCATGGTCTCAAAATACATTTTTGGGGGGGGGGGTTTCACATCTCATTTTCTAACTTTCATATTTCAGTATGTTTCTCTCTTAAGTTTCCATTTTTTATCTGGATAATGCTAAAGATATCACATCAATATTTTCAATTTCTACTAGTTGTTATTCCACTTTTTGCATTCTGCCAGGTGAAGGGGCTTTGGATATGTAATTTGTCGATTAAAATTTTATTATAAATCACTTATTATTATACCTTTTTCGTATCGTACTGTTTAGTATGTTAGTCTGAAAAGTCAGGTCAGTGCATTAAAATATATGTGACAATTGACATTTAAAGTTAATAAATTAATCAGACTTTTAACCATTTTATCAATCATCACACTACCTTTGAATTTGATAGGGGATAAGTCATAAGTATTTGGTAATATAACAAGCAAATAGATTTATTATAATATATATATGTGTGTGTGTACACACAGTACAGAGTTCTGCCAGCGAAATGGATACTCTATGTCATTGGATGAGTCAGACAGTCTGGGTCTTCAACACAGTATAGGGTTGCTTATCAGGCATCCTAGTATCCGTAACGCTCAAAAAACCAGAATTGGGCAACATTATGCCAAATTTGGTGCCAATAAAAAATTTTTCACCAATAATTGTCAAAATAGCATTTTTTAATCTCACCAAACGATTAGAAGTGGCAATTATAGTTTCTATGGAAATGCCCTCATAATACAAATTATGAAAAATTGCCATTGGCTGCCTAAAATTTACAGTCACGTGTGATGTCAATCCATGCAACAGCAATTTATATCCGTGTAATTCATTAATATCTCCATTTTTTTTTTGACATAATATGCTTCTTGAAAAGTTTCTAAATTTAGCATAAATTGTTAAACGGCTCATAGAGATTGTTACTTCTGTATAGTACCTACTTAATTGCATAGGGCTTGCTTTTTTCTGATTAGATCTGAGAGCCATATCCAATGTTTTGTTCGCCAAAAGAAAATCTAAAAAATTAATTTTTTTCCAAAAATTTCTTACAACAAGCATCACATTACAGCACACGATTCATGCAGATTTCTAAGTGCGTCATTCCTTCATTTGTGCTATGCAATTTGGTCTGATATATATTTTTTCTTTTTATTGGACGGTTTTAAAATCCCAATTTACGAAATTAATTTGAGTTATCCTTGTCCAAAATGATGAAAAAAAAATTTAAACAGTAATTTAAAACCGATCTTCTTTTAACTTCTTCAAACAGTGCATTTTGTCATACGACCCGATATTTACATTTTCTGCTGAATTTTAGACATTTGTGCATACCTTTTGGTGTTTGAGAAATTCTCTTTTTTTAATGAAAAGAGAATTTCTCACTTGCCTAAAAACCATTGCTTATATTTGACCTTTTGTATGTTGTACATTTTTTATACATTGTGTTTTATTTATTTGTTGGTAATTTTGAAAAGACTCTGGCAATGTCACAAAAATCGGCATTTGTATAGGATTCTTGTGATATTTCATTTTACTGTACAATTTTTGTAATTTGCTGACATTGACGTAAGAGTTAATAATTTTATGTTTTATATGAAAAAATTACTTTTCAAGCATATAATTAAAGAAACGAAGGGATATTTTGTAGAAAGATGTATTAAACCAATGATTTAAGCACATCAAATACAGCCATTCTGACACGATGTATTAAAATTTGATGTATTTCTATATAAATATGGCATTATAATTTTAATTAAAATTATTAATTACCTTTAGTGTAAACTTATGTTCTATTCTATCAAGCCTCGATAATCAACTTTCACGTTTTGGCCCTATTTCATAATTTTTTTTTTAACAACTAGATCTGATTCTAATTTAATTACATATATTTTTAATAATACATAACTTTATTTAATTACATATACTTTTTTAAAAATTGGATTATAATGTTCTACAACAGAATTGTAGAACATTCCACTACATTTTAGAAAAAGTCTTCCAAATTACGGAAAAACCCCTTAACCAGAAGGTCCACAGTTCCAAGCATTCAGGATAATAGATCATGTACCATTTATATATATATATATATATATTTAATGTACAGTTATATTAAGGATACTAAAGTAGTGTTAATTTTACTAGCAATACTGGCTTAGAATTTTTCATTTAATTTGTTTTCTCTCTCATTGAAATTATTTTAATTTTGTTTTTGAAAATCTGTGTCTTAACAGCATATAGTGCAAGAAATGAATAAGAAGTTATAAAATAAAGATAAAAATAAAATTAAATAATTATTTATTGAATTCACTTCCCTTGCATTATGGCAAGTGTAGTGGTGCACATGCTAATTTTGGGAAATTGCCACTACTTATTCTCATTGTTTTCTTTTTATTACCCAGGCCGTCCAGCTCACCCGAAGGGTGCAGAACAGTAACAAGGGACGGCTGGGAAAATGATGACATTTTTTATTGTTCTATATTTATAA
The DNA here is from genome assembly GCA_951213105.1 of Amaurobius ferox. NCBI lineage: Eukaryota > Metazoa > Arthropoda > Arachnida > Araneae > Amaurobiidae > Amaurobius > Amaurobius ferox. The sequence goes on along the minus strand of OX578137.1, from coordinate 148,112,008 downwards.
CCATGTTTTTCGTACTTTTAGAATTCAGCTGACCGAGACAACATAGGTGATGTTCAGTATTACCCCAGTCAAGGTATTCCTTTCAACTATTTCCCATTCACCAACCAGAAGGGATATGTGTCACCATTTGTGTTTGCTCAGTTCAATGAGATCAATCGAGGTGTCCTTGTTAATGTCGAATGTCGTGCATGGGCCAAAAATATTCATTTTGACAGAGGAGATAGACTAGGAAGTGTTCACTTTGAGCTATTAGTCGATTAAGGAACACATCCAAGTGTTAAGCGCTAAAATTCATCACTATTTTCTTTTGCATTTTATTACAGATTTTTGTTTGTAGATTGTTACACGTGAAATTTGTTCAGCTACTTTTTACATGTGTGCCATCATTCAAAAAGCACAGATAAAAAATGCACAATGTTATCTATGTTCACAGAGTCTTGCTGGAGTGTGAAGATGTCAAGTAAATATTAAAGGGCTCTCAGCACACTGATCTAAAACTTGAGAACCCTTCTTCCAAGTCCTTTCCTGAAGCTTTTTTTCTTGTGTGTGTATTAAGTATTGCTTTTTGTACCTTAAAAATTATTTTTTCAAACATAAAACTCTGTTGCACACTAGCATTTATATTGTACAATTTGAAAATGAGTTGAAAAATGAAATTATACATTGTTGGTCCAAATATTCCAATCCATGGGGTAGATTTTCCTATCCAGTGTGACTCTGGCTATGCTATCATATAGTATGCATATGCGTGAAATACTTTAATCAGAATTGTTAATCTTTTTAGATAAATTCTAATGTTTATGAACTCATAACCATGATGCCAAATGTTTCTGCTGCCCCCACAATGTATGGTAAAACTCTTTCAGACTCTAATGTGATCATCAGTTTGACAGTAAATTTTGTAGAATGTGAAAAATCTTGAATTATATTTGGTATCTGTGTTAGTGTAGTTGTGTAATTAGTGCAATAGTTCCTGTTCCTTAATCAGTTTTATAAATACATATATTGATAGTTGTAAATTTAAAATTGTTTTGTATATGGTAGTCTTTATTATTATTTTTTTGTTATAAAAGCTGCATTTTTTTTTTAAGGTTTCTCTCACAAACCTTGTTTTTGTTCTGTGTATTCTCAAAATCATTTTTTATACAAGAAAAGGCATTAAAGTTTTTCTCAATTAGTTTGGTAATATATTTATGTGTTTTAGAATGGTATGTGAAAATGTCCCCTCAGTTAGTGATTTTAGAATTCAAATGTTTGTAAAATACATAATGTTTAATAGATGCTCCTTTTTCGGCACTGATCAGTAATAGAATTTGATGTGTTGATTTAAAATATTAAATAATTGACATTTTAAAATGTTTCATTTATATTTTTATCTAAATAGAAAATATGGATAAAGTGCAAGTAGCATTTTAACAAATTTTTGTCAATTGAAAATCATGTTTTAAACTAAAAATCTGTTAAAATTTCCAAAGTTGCTTGATATGTATATATCTCCACAGAACAAAAACAGAATATACATTAATATATTTATATAATCTCATCATTCTTGGCAGCTCAGTTTTTCATGTACATTATCAGAAATTATCACCAAAATTTTTAAATGAAATTAAAAATATATTATAGTGTTTGCATTGAAAAGTAAAGATTGGATGTACTAGAAGACAGTTTAACTGTTCTGTGTTAATAGCAAAATATATAGCATTGTACAATGTTCTTATGTACTACTCATCAAGGAAATTCTTTTTTATTCTACAAACCTTTGAAATTTTTTCAAAAATTGATGCATGTCATTATGGATGGAGCAATGGAGTATGTTTAAATTTAAAACTGCTTTTATTTTCTTGAAACAAATTTGTTAACGGTTGTTAATGGAAAGTTCTTGAATGCATTTATTATTTTTTTGTGGATTAAATTGTGTAATTCTGGAAAACAAATTGTGAATTCTGTTTTATCTTTACGTATTGTTAATCTATTGCAAACATGTATTATATATATAGGGAGAAATAAAACTAAATTTATGTCACCGAAATTCATTTTTTTTTCTTTATAATATTTTCATCTTTGTCAAAATCTGTTTGTTACCATTAACTACCATTGTATGAGTCATTCAGTAAATTTTCAGATGTGATCAAATAAAAATTCATAGTCCAAATTTATTTGATTTTCATTATTCAGGGCTTTTGTTTTATATCAAACATTAAGTTTGAAAATTCATATCTATACAAAAGATTTTATTTTTTTAAATGCAGTTAAAATTTTCCAGAGCAAAATAGTATTTTATTAGTCTTTTGTGCACTAAGGCTAAATTAATAGAGACATATAGTTTAAGGATTGGGTTATATGTAGGCTATTATTTCCAAAAATTCAACAAATGTATTGATGCATATTTTGATAAAGTAATTTATAGTTTTTTTTAAAATCTGTGTACCAATTTATACATATATTTCATGACAATATATTTTTAAATATTTTTGCAATTACTAATTAAAATTTATCAAACAGACATTTTATTAAACACATTTAGCACCAATACATTTTTTCATTTGAATAAACCAATTTTCAAAACAGTTATGCCATTAAGACGTTAGTATAGCAGAAACGTGATTTATAAGCATCAATTGCTTCCGAGTTGTTAAATTGTTGACCACACATTTTATTTTTGATTGTTGGGAACAAGAAAAAATCATTGGGTGCTAAATCAGGGGAATAAGGATAATAACTCATGAAATCAATGTTTTTCATGCTTCAAATAATTGACAGTTTGAAATGCAGTGTGTGAGCTGGTATTGTCATGAAGAATGTTGTAACATTTTGCATTATTTTCTGTGATTTGAGCAACTATTTCTGACAAACAAATTGTCGTATATCAATCAGCATTTACTGTTTTACAATCCACTAAAACAACGGTTGCAACAAGGCTAGATTTACCACAAAAAGAAGCAATCATTTTCTTTGAAACACATCATGCACAAACAACTTTAGTAGGATATGGTTCATTTTAAAACACCCAAACAGTAGATTGTTTAGTTCATAAAAATAAATCATTATTCATCACTTGTTATAATGTCAGACATGTTTTGAGGCACCAGAGTTGAATTTTTTAGAGATTTTTGTTGCACCATTTGACTTATCTTTTTGAGCTATAGTTAAATTGTGTGGAAATCAATGTGCACATACCTTTGACTTTTAAATAATCATGTAAAAATAAAAGCGCTCGGGTCCTTGAAATGTTCAAAGATGCCTCTGTTTCGACATATGTGACATAACAATCTAAAGTGATGATTTGTTGTACAGCATCAATGTTTTCTGGCATCACAGCACTTCTTGGTTCACCTTCATGAAATTCATCACTGAGACTTCTATGTCCACAATGAAATTCTTTAAACCAGTTGTAAATTATTGCTTTGTATTGTGCTTCATCACTAAAGTCGAATTCATTTGATCGACACAATGTTGCTGTGTCTATCCACCCTTGTTGAAAGTTTTAATAAATCTTAGATTTAAGTCAAAGGGATTTTTAAGCTATGTTTTGTCACTACCCTATTAACTTGAAAACACCATAAAAAGAATTTTGAACTCGAAACCTGGCAATCGAGCGAGCATGAGGAAACACTTGCCTTTGACCGCTTAGCCACTGCATCGGTTGTTCATGTGAAAGTTTAAATTTTAAAAATTTGTCTACACTGAAAGCTATATTTGGTATTGCTAAATTCTAAAAACTTAAGTACTGGCCCTCGTAAATGTCAAACAATTACCAAAATTTTGTACTTTACATCTTCTCCCACACAAAGAAATTTTATGATTCCCAAATCAGAGTAACAATTACTCAGTAATAGAATAGCAATTTTAAATAATTTCATTTATTTGAAACACATCAGAACTGAGGATATTTTTATAATTACCAAGTAGCACAGAAAATAAATACTATAGTTTTCACTTTGAAAAGTACTTAAATTTAAATTTGCTGACTTAAGAGTCTCCTGAAATTATGTGAAAATATTTTCAAGAAATCATGAATTTTATGATTTATTTTAAAAAATAACTACACTTTTAAAAGGTATGGATCTTTCACTTAAAAAATATTAAAGTACTTTTTGAGAATCAAAAATACATTTCATGAACTGAATCAGACATAATATATTTAACTTCATACTAGAAATACCATTTTTAATTTTCAATTAGAAATGAAATGCTCTTTTTACCATCGAAATCTTGTTTTTTACCCCCACCCCTTAAATCTTTTCTGTCATTTTTTATCAGACAATAAAAAGTCTCTATATTAATAAAAGAAAGAATCTGTCTACACACAATATCTACAGCACTGAGGTTTTGCACACAGTAGCAGCTATATCTGAACTGATGCACCTTGAAGCCCTTTTACCACAGAGAGGTACAGATATTGTCCCCATAGAAATAGACACTCTTATTGTACGAATTTTGATCCATGTTTGGGATGTGGGCTTTAGAAGGTGGAATGGATTATATCACACAAAAGACAAGTTACTTACAGGAAGGGTGGAATCACCAACAATGGACATTGTTTTCTTTCCATGGCATACATCCTTTTAATATGTGACAATGCAAAAGTATGATACTAAAATATGACCATTGCAAGATATTTAAAAATGAGTAAATAAAATAACCAGCTTCAGTTCTATATATATATTGAACATGTAATGCAAACCGAGATATTTTGGGGTATTTGCATGACTGCCATGCTTTCAACCTTATTTTTGTTGTACTGTTGTAGTTTACTGTAATGAACGTAGAAGGGCATGAAGTGCCAATGAAACTATGAAAAATGAAGTTGATAGATTTCAATAGGCTGAAGGAAATATTGAAATATGTCTCAGCAAAGAAGAAATGCAAAACTTGAAGCCAATTAAATTGTTATTTTCAGAGTCTTATCGTTAAAATTTTTAGATACCTTAAGTGCAGATGCTTTGTGTCAGTACAGCTATACACATAATAACAAATGTGTGTATGTGTAGTTTGTAGTGGGAAAGCTAAATATAGTATATCCAAGAAATTTGGTACATAGGTACTTCAATACCTGGGATGTTGAATCTTGGCGAAATTTTTTTTTATTTGTGGTTGTTATAAGCGGGAGTATTATTAAACTATATTTTAAATTTTGTTCACCGAAACTTACAGCAAACTCCTAAAAATCAAAGAAAGTTTTATTAATATGCCGTTTATAACAAAAAATAAACAAACAGGGGTCAAAGTCGTCCTATATATCTTAAAATCGAGAAAAACATTCTATATTGCCCTATATTTTACATGTGTCCTGTATTTCTGTGTGGTTTTTACTTAAATTTTTTTCTATATTCGCAGAGATGCTAATTACTATGGATTCTTCTTAGTTTCTACAGGAAATATTTTCATACTGTGGATTACGGAATTTGCATAGTTCTCTGTGGAAAATTGTCTTTTGTTTAGGCCACATACACAGTACTTACTGCCAATCAAGTAAACGTGACACCAGGGGTTTATGGTCATGTGTAATGTAAATTAAGATCGCAATTGCTTTTTTTTTATGGAAGTAATAAATATGCTTCTTTAAAAGTTGTCTAATTCTGTATAAATCGTTAAATGGTTATTTTTGCATAAATAATGTGATTAAGCAATTCAGTTTATGTTCTTATGAATCACCAAGAGTCCATTAGTATCTTTTCCATCCATCTCAATCTTTTAAATATTGCATATTAAATTGACTTAACTAGATTATTTTCATATCCTAATTAATTATTAAGGTTAATTTTTTAAATCATTTTTGCAAAAACAGTACGATTGCGCAATTCAGTTTGTTTTTGAGAGTTGCCGAGAGTACCTCAATACCTTTTTTCCATCTACCTCCATCTTTTAAATGTTGCATATTAGATTAACTAAACTAGCTTCTTTTCATATTCTGGTTAATTTTTTAATTATTTTTGCATAATACATATTTTCCTCTTTTGAAAAATGGCTATGGACCCCATGAAGAGATATTTTCCAAAATGTATTAAATCAAGATTTAGGCAAATAAAAAAGTAATATCAAGGAGCATACTCAAGTGCTCAGTCAATGATTGATGAGATAAACAAAAGACTATACAGGATTAAAACAGAAATGCATGAAAAAAATTGAGGCAGCTCAAGCTCTCATAGATGCTGGTAACAAAAGACTCAAAATTACTAATGATCTTAATAAAAAAGGATATACATAAATAATTTGTGAGTTATTAGAGCAATTAAAAAGTATGCTTATAATAAAAGATTGAAATAAACAATTAATTATTGATATCCCCCTCTTAAAATTTATGAAAATTTATTTATGCTAAATCATATTGTGTGAAACTAATATATATTTGAGGCAAGTTTGTTTTATATATTTTGGTACAGTATTACTTTGTTTCTCATAATTAAAAAATATGAGATAATTTTAAAATATAGTAGCTACAGTATACAGTTACTTGATATTTTCTTATTGTCCTCTAAAAATCCTATACATCTTCACTTTTTCACTTTACCAGGTAATTTTCTAGTAATATAATATAATTTTTAAATTTCAACTGATCCATTTTTTAAGTGCTGATAATCATATCTAGAGGTGTATTTAGCCCATGGGTCATTAAATAAATAGTAAATTACCACTAATTAGAAATTAAGCAGTTCATAGTTATTGAGAAAGGCAGAGCTGCACAACTATGGAAATTCCTAAAACATGTAAAGGAAAAGTCAAATAAGATCTTTGCACTGTTTCAATTTATTTCTAGTTTTTAAGGTTTGTGGGAAATTGCTAATACTTTTTATTCCCCAACACTGTTGCAACCATGGTGCTCATGTTTTCAGAGTTAAATAATAAAGGACAGTTTTTTTTTATGAAGTGAGCTTTAATTATTATAAAACATGTAACAGTGCACTGTACAAAAAATACAGATTTGGGTTTCCTAAAGAAATCGATTGTGCTTGAATTTCTTAATGAAAGAAGCAAATTAGAGCTATCTTTTAATAAAGCAATTAATCTGTACAAGAAGCACACTAAAAGCTCCTATGTACAATCAATGTAACAACAATGGACTACAAATATAAAACATTACAATCAACTTTCAAGTCATTCATTCCTAATGTGGCTGGTTAATTGGTCTTGTAGTATCCTGTTTTATAGACCTTGTAATTCCTTCGAGTAATTATGCAATTACTTGCATTTTTGTAGGTAGGTAAGTGTATTTAATAAGTTTCAGGATGACACTATACACTATAAATTTATGTGGAACACATTCAAAATATTTCTTTAATATCTGAAAAAAAATCTAATAAACTATAATGATTATAATTTAAATTAAATAGAACCTGCAATGGTATTTGATCATGTTCCGCAAATGGAAGTTAGTCATACAACCTATAAGGGCAGTTTTTCCCATGTTAACTTATGGAGGAAAAAGTGTTGAGGCTAAACACATAAATTTTTTAATTCCATAAACTAAGTATTTTTTTTATATTTATATAAAATATATTTACATTTCATTGAATAAATATTAAAAATACTTAGTTTATTCATAAAAGGTACAAACATCAGCATCTGTACCCTTGGCAAAAAAAAAAAAACTCTACACTTTTCCCCCATAAGCGATTATGGGAAGTTTGAAAAACAAGGCATGCGGACAATTCTTAAGACATTTAATACAGTTAAGCAACTATTTTCCCTATTAGTACAGAATATACTTGAGTGAAACTCATGTTGGTAAGCATGCAGCTTCCTTTGTAAGGAATGGGCTTTCTGAAATGAACATAAGATTTATTTTTGTAGAAGCTGTATATTAAATTCAATTGTTTTCATCAAAAATATAATGGAAACACTTGAGATTAATTTTTAGCATAAAAACTACAAAAACAGAACTTGATAATTTTCACCCAAGATGTTTTCAAACCATTGCACAAACTAATGTATTTCAACAAACTTAAGTTTTATAAATGTGAAAAAGTGTGGAATTTTGCCCGAAAATGATAAATATTTCACATGAAAGATAGAAAATTGAACTTAACAAAATATAGGTTGATTTTGAACAAATGTAATACTTAAAGGAGTTTGCAATTTATTAACTTTAATGCTGATTGAGATTCTTATAATATTTTAGAATTTTAACAAAAATAATATTGAATTTGAATTAAAAGGGCAAAATATTGCTAGAATATATCATCACAGTTTGAAAACTGGCTTGATATGTTCATTGGATTTTTCATTCAACACCACATAGGAACACAAATATCACAAAGTTAAAAAGAAAAAAAAAATCATGAATTCACACAGCAGCATCATATATTAAACTAAATAGAAAGGATCCAATACTCATAAAAATAAATATTGAAATCATTTTATATTTCATCTTACAAAGGAGGATGATCTGCATATACAGTATATGCATTTTCATTTGGCAGTTAAGATTTTTCAAAAATAAGCACTCATATTTTTGGACCATCAAAGTTTGCATCTCTGCCAGTGGTAAATAAAAGTACTCAAAAATTAAAAGGATATCACTAGGAAGTAGTAAAGTACACAAAGCTCTCAGTTTATGAGAAATTTGGTTGATTAAATGCTTTTGATGTATCAAATATATACAGCAATTTGTCATTCTTTAATAGACTTTTAGGCATGTAATAGAAAAATATTTCCCAGTTACATATGACATTAGTTAATAAATGCGACAGCATTGAGATAATTTTTTTTAAAGTTAATAGTCCTTGTGGTTTTTATACATCTAAAGTTCCATACATAATATAGTACCAAAAATCTTTTAGATTCTAATTGTGCCAAATTTCTTTTTACTATATTTCTATTCATTTGAAATGTATAAATTATCTTACTTTTTTATAAAATTGTGTAAAACATTTATTACTTCAATGGAAAATAGGATGAAAAAATTAAATTTTACTTGTAAAACATTTTATTCTTTTTATACATTGCTATTTAGTATTTAAATAAGTGAATCCCCTTTCATTTTTTAAATAGAAAATATCTTGTGCTTACTGAACACTGCCTGTTTTTATCAATAAACCAGGTTAATTTGCTATAATTATATTTTAATGCTATTTCATATATTAATTTGTAAATAACACGATAAAATAAGTATTTTGGGAATAAAATTAATAAAACACATTTGTATATACAATAATCATTCAGTAGCTAACAAATATTAATAACATTTCTCTCATGACATACATAAACCATAAATTACAAATTTCAGTCTTTGTCATAAATTTGAGAAGAATGCAAATTTATAATTCTTAAACTATTAAAATGAAATAGTAAACACATCTTATTAAACATCTTTGTATAAAAAAAAGAATAAATTTTATAATCGTATAACTGAGAATCAGAATTTACAAGGAATTCAGTCAGTATTCAGAAACTATAGGTTACATTTAAATTTTATTCGCAAATTGAAATTACGAGTTTAGTTTTAAAAAGTTCAACACTTTTTGATAATATTTTTTAATAATTTGGATAAAATTTATATCAATTTCAGAAATAAAATATAAAATTATTTAAAAGAATAATTATGGACTGAAAATCTAATAATTAATAGTGTGTGTGTGTATATATATATATATATATATTTAAAGACATTCTTTCAGTATTTATCAAATTTCAAGCATAAACAGAGAGAATGTACACAATACATTACACAGAAAAAATAAAACAAATATTAACACTGATATATGTATATATATATATATATTTAGATAGAATATAAAGTTGGAATGAAACTGTTTAGTAGACATTCAACAACAAAACAGTACACAACAGAGAAGTCCACTGAAGCACAGCCAGTAACGCAAATTGGTTAGAAGCCAGGTTAGGGGTTGTTTCCTCGCCTACCGTCAGAGGAATCTTAGGTCTGGCACTACATGGTGATGCTATCCAATGTTGGAGAAGGCATCCAGACTTGGTCAAGAAACAACATCAATGTCATGCCTGATCAGCGGCAGGTTGCAATAGACTACTAACATCCCACAACTAGAAATGAAATAAATTTGGTAAAGGTATTAGAAAATAAAATATGAATTAATAAATATGCGGGCAAATTTTAATAGAAATTAAATGAAAAAATGACACAATGTTAATTAGATTTACCTTATTGTTTTGAGATCATAATTTTATATACTGATATGGCTGGGATAATTTTAATTATCGCTACCTAATTTTAATTATCACTATTTTTCACTACAACTTTTACTGATTAGCCTTTATGTTTCCTACTGGCACCTTTATGTTTCCTCTAAGCATCAGACGGGATTTTCAGGAGAGATGAATCTCTCTCCGTCTACCCACGTCAAAAGATATTCTATTGGAAATGGAACTGAAAGAATATGCATGCACAACTACTAAATGGACAATGGCAGGTCTTTAATAGACATGTCTAAGATACAAGGAAAGGGCTTTTTTTTAATTTATTTATTTATATTTCCTTTTGCAAACTTAATGTTTATTGTCTGAGTCATATGGAGAGCCATTTTAAAAGTTAATAGGAAATTTTATTTAGAAAATTGCATTGAGTATATAGTATATATGAGTGCATATAGCATTGAGTTAAAAAATCGATATATGGAATTGATATTTTTCAAAAATATGAGATATTCTTAAATATACGAATGTTTTAATTTAGCAGATTTCCCCTTACATTTTTTGATTTTCATATACTATTTATTTCAAAATTTTTTTATATATAAATTAAAAGTGGCATAGCTATAGCACAGAAATTTCTGAGTCTATATATTAGGTGCAAGGAAATACTTCTCATTGAAACAAAATCAATCACAAATGAATATGCAAATACACATTTTTAATACATTTGGAATTTTTCAATGTGAATCAAAAATTAAATTTTTAACAAGTGATAAAGTAAAGCTTGGTGAGTGGTTTATTTATTTTTTGACATTTTTATATTCTAATTAAAATGGAGTTCCGCGTGTATCATGTTTTCCTGCATATGACATTTTTTAATTGGTTCCTCAGAAATATGCAAAACTGGAGTTCCACTGTAATAATTGCAAAATGTCAATTTATTTTCATTGTAATTCAGTTATTACAGTAAACTTTTGGATCATAGGTGTAAGTTAGGACACCTGCCAAGACTGAAAATAATATAACTTCATTCCCCCCCCCCCCCTCAGAAAATTCTGAAAATAAAACATGAGAAAACTTTCAACTTACTAATTGGAACTGAACTAAGTTATTTCTTAAAAGAAAAAGAAAAACATAAAAACTAGTGATTTTTTGACACCACAAACCAAATTTTACTTTATGAGAATTGGTTTCTTACAGCCACTCCCATATCCATTTATTTTCTACACTATGATTGTTTACAGTAGACTTGTGAATCTATAAATGTAATAGCCGACTACATTTTACATTCAACAAATATTCTTTAAAATGTATATTGATGTGCACATATTTTAGTACATAAAAACACTTGACTCAAAATTCTATCAAATATATTGATTTTTAATAAAAAAATAAAATATAGCAATATATTTATAGATGTGAATATATCAAATTTTAATATATATCTGCCAAAATTGTTGATGGGCACTGTTTATGCAAGAATAATAAAAAAATAATTAACCAAAATATGAAAATACGCTACTTTAGTCAATCTAATATGTAACATTTTTAGATAGATATAGATGAATGGGAAAAGACAGTAATGGACTCTTGGTGATTCACGAGAATATAAATTGAATTGCACAATCACACTGTTTATGTGAAAATAATTAAAAACTTATCCGTAATAATTAACCAGAATATGAAAACAAGCTAGTTTGGTCAATCTAATATGCAACATTTAGAAGATGAAGGTGGATGGGAAAAAGATACTAATGGACTCTCATTCTCGGTTATTAACGAGAACATAAAAAGTGCAACCGTATTGTTTGTGCAAAAATAATTAAAATATTAATCTTAATAACTAACCAGAACATGAAAGTAAGCTAGTTTAGTCAAACTAATACACCCATACCTTACTTTACAGCTAATTATACAGCTTTTCTCTACAATGGTCTTTTCTAATTATGGACAAGTTTCGATTTATGGCTTCAATTTTTTCGATATACGACCAAAAAAGCATATGAAATTTGTATGGCTTTATAAAAAAATAAATGATTCATTATACAGTACAGGACCAATTTATCTGGAATCCAGTAAACCAGAAAAAAATGTAAATGAACTTTTGTCATGTCTTCAATGGAATATAAACAAAATACTTCTTTTCTTTCAAATGTATATACAGGGTTCGTACTCAATTTTGAAAACAAAAATTAAGAAGTTTTTAATGGCATATCAAAAATTTTTAAGGAGTTTACAGATTACATGCTCAAACCCTCTATATCAGCATATTTTACAAAGAAAAATATGCTCCAAAAAATTAATTAACACCTCTGCAGCTAGCTGCTTAAATTACAAATTTCTTTAAATAATTCTAATATACAATCAAGTGCTATACAGGGTGTCCCATAGAAAATGAACAGAGAAAGATTCTTTGAACCATTGGTTGTAGACCCATAGTTCCAGTTGCAGAAATGCTTTAAATAAAGTAGGAAATTATGAAAATGCTGTACCATCTTTTTGTAAAAAGTTAAGAAAATTAGTTTTTCACACAGCTCCTCTATTGAAAAAAGTAAAATTACAAAAATGTTGTCAATACTTCATTTAGTCAAACTAAAGAAAAATTTGGTTTTTAAAAGTTCAAATTTGGGATGAAATAAATTGCTAAATTTCCTGACTTACACCACTTTCTCGTGACTCTTTTGGTATTCCAAAAGAGTCACTCAACAAAATTCGTGAATTCAGGGACGTCCCCCAAATACAAACAAACGGCACAAATTGAATTAATGTATAGAAATCCTTTAGTGGGGCTAGAAATTTTTTTTACATGGTTTGTTTCTGAAACTATAAATAACAGGCAGACAATACTGGTTAAAAGTTATTTTAACACTTAAATAAGGTAAATGAAACAGGTTACTGTGACTTTGCCGGCCTGTCAGATATTTTACTGGCAAAATCTATGGAAAATAAGTTTTGAAATCAACTACGATCATTTAAAACCACTGTTTTCAGAAAACTTGATAAGTTTCTAACACATTTTTGTCATTGCCCTTTTTCCACCAGAATGAAAGCCTTTATAGATGAATAAATAAGAATGCTTGCATGCAGTACAGTAGGTGGTGTGTTCTGTTTGTGTAGACTAGGAAAGATGTTCTTCCTTACTTACAGCCTAAAAACTCACATATGAATGAGAAATAGGGTATATCTATTATATCATTTTTAGTTAGCACTTGTCTTCCTGAGCCATATTGTAAATAAAGCAAACCTGTTGATTTCAATCGACATATTAGCCACAGTGTAAAAACTCCAGAAGGATGCCAACTTTACGAAAAAGGCGATAGTATTCCCTCACTGTATCTCTAGAAGATCACTTGCATTTGCCGTAAACCAAAATCATCTGACAGAGTTCGGCATTACTGAACAATCATTAAATCTAGTTAGGTAGCAGAGTTACTTGAATGCCTAAATACAAATTATGAATCAACATAATAGCTTCATCTACATAAAATAAATACGAAGAAGTGGTAAAAGTTTTAGTAGCTATTTGCAACTGAAGTTGATTTGTGTATGTTCCCTTATTTCTCAATGATAATTTTAATTAATGATAACTATGTCAAATTGGATCATACTACAGCCAAATTTTTTTCAGTTAGACTAAATACGGTATTGGTAACAATATTGTAATTTGACTTTCTTCGATAGAGGGGCTGTATAAAAAGTTAATTTTCTTAACTTTCTACGAAAATATGGTACAGCAAAAATTAAGCACACATCCACAACAGAAGGTCTTTATTTTACTTCCTATAAGACGCACAAAAGTTTAAAAAAAGGCCAGAGCGCTTTCGAGCATAAGTACGCTCTTCATCAGTGGCTACACAGAAATAAAATTGAATCGTTCATATATAGACCAGATATAGCTACAAAATTTGCATAAATACAATTTACAAAAGAATCTACGTTTAGACAAGGATAAACAGTAAACTATTTTTTTAGAGTTTCAAAAGTTTCAACAACAAAAGAACAGCATATTAAATTACAATTTAATTACAGAAATCGAAAAAAGGGGGGGGGGGGCAATCAAGCATAATCCCAAAGATGAAGACGTCAAAGATAACTTTGCAGACTTGAATTGCATGGAGTCGAGAATGAGTCACCAAGCGTAACTCAAATTCATAACAGGGTCAAAATTACAAACGGACTCACAGTAAATATAAATAAAAAGGGATTCAAAAAGGAGAATATCACGAGGGTTATTACAATGCATCAAAAGGAAAGTCTTTTCAAAAAGAGGCTGAAAATTATCTTTAACAACAAATTGAGCAAGAGCCGTAGAAAGTTTACTATCCCTGACATCCCGAGCATGTTCTGCTAAACGGATGCCAACAGTGCGTTTAGTACTTCCAATATAAAATTTAAAATTACCATCGGTGGACAACAGGGGAACAACGTACACCCTAGCAAAGCTTTTAAAGTCATCCTTATCACCCAGTTTATCAGACCGAATACGGTTAAATAAAGAAGAAATATTAGAATGTGCAGAAGAAGGTAATTTTAAATTTTATATTGGAAGTACTAAACGCACTGTTCGCATCCGTTTAGCAGAACATGCTCGGGATGTCAGGGATAATAAACTTTCTGTGGCTCTTGCTCAATTTGTTGTTAAAGAAAATTTTCAGCCTCTTTTTGAAAAGACTTTACTTTTGATGCGTTGTAATAACCCTCGTGATATTCTCCTTTTTGAATCCCTTTTTATTTATATTTACCGTGAGACTGTTTGTAATTTTGACCCTGTTATGAATTTTGAGTTACGCTTGGCGACTCATTCTCGACTCCATGCAATTCAAGTCTCTGCAAAGTAATTCTTTGACGTCTTCATCTTTGGGATTATGCTTGATTGCTACCCCTCCCCCTTTTTTCGATTTCTGTAATTAAATTGTAATTTAATATGCTGTTCTTTTGTTGTTGAAATTTTTGAAACTCTAAAAAAATAGTTTACGGTTTATCCTTGTCTAAATGTAGATTCTTTTGTAAATTGTATTTATGCAAATTTTGTCGTTATATCTGGTCTATATATGACCGATTCAATTTTGTTTCCGTGTAGCCACTGATGAAGAGCGTACTTATGCTCGAAAGCACTCTGGACTTTTTTTAAACTTTTGTACATCTTATAGGAAGTAAAATAAAGACCTTCTGTTGTGGATGTGTGCTTAATTTTTGCTATTATAACATCAGACGTCATGCCAAATTATTTATATGGTACAGCATTTAAAATACCATTTCATAACTTCCTATCTTATTTCAAGCATTTTTGCAACTGGAACTATGGGTCTACAACCAATGGTTTAAAAAATTTTCTATCGTTCACTTTCTATGGGACACCCTGTATATTAATAACATAAATAAATATCGGGTAAAACAAAAATTTGCATCCATTTTGTAGCAGGTAAATCTAAGTTTAGTGTCAGTTTGATAGCAGACCAATGCACAATTCGAATGATTTGTAGCAGTGGAAATTCATTCAAAGTCTTTTTTAACACAAATTTACATATACGAGGCATGTTTTTTAAGTAAGTACCGTTTTGGAATTAAAAAAAGACGTGCAAAGATATCGCAATAATTTTATTTCTACATGAAAGCCTGTACCTTAATCTACTTTTCTACATAATTTCCGTGAATATTGAGGCACTTGTCATAACGTGGCACCAGTTTTTGAATACCCTCCTCATAAAATTCTGCCGCCTGACTTGTTAACCACTGTATCACAACTGTTTTGACTTCGTTATCGTCTTGAAGACGCTGACCACCCAGGTGTTTCTTCAAGTGCAGGAACAAATGGTAGTCGCTGGGCGCCAGATCAGGGCTGTATGGAGGATGATCTAGAGTTTCCCATTTAAAAGATTTGATGAGATCTTTGGTCCGATTAGCCACATGTGGACGGGCATTGTCATGCAGCAAAACGATACCCTTACTCAACTTGCCACGTCTTTTGTTCTGGATTGCACGACGCAGATTGTTCAATGTCTCACAATAAGACGCTGCATTGATTGTCTCATTACGAGGCAGAAACTCCACTAGCAATACTCCTTTTTTGTCCCAAAAAACTGTGCACATGATTTTCCGGGCAGAAATTGTTTGCTTAAACTTCACTCTTTTGGGTGATGATGAATGTCGCCATTCCATGGATTGTTGTTTTGATTCTGGTGTGACGTAGACCACCCATGTTTCGTCACCAGTAACAGTTTGGTCTAAAAAATCTTCACCTTCATTGTGGTACCGCTCAAGGAAAGTCAATGCACTGCCTAAACGTTGGGTTTTGTGCAAATCCGTCAACATTTTTGGAACCCAACGTGAACACAATTTCCGGTAATTCAAGTTCTCGGTCACAATGCGATACAAAACACTACGAGAATATTGAGGAAACCAGTCGCACATTGATGAAATTGTAAAGCGTCTGTTTTCTCTCACCTTTTCTTCCACTTTCTGCACCAAATCTTCATTAAAGACCGAAGGACGCCCACTCCGTTCTTCATCATGCACATTTGTGCGGCCATCTTTAAATGCTCTCACCCATTTCCTTACCATTCCATCACTCATAATGTTTTGTCCGTAAACTTCACAGATCTCACGATGAATATCGATCGGTTTTACGCCTTTAGCACTAAGAAATCGTATAACAGCCCGTACTTCACAATCGGCGGGACTCACGATTGTCGGAGGCATCTTAAACACTCAGTAAACAACGTATACAATGAAGAATCAGACTAATGGCGTCAGTGCGTAGACAAGAGATGTAGGTAACCAGCGCGCATGCGCGGAACGCCGACCGTAGCGCTGCGGTGGCGGAATCGCAAAACGGTACTTACATAAAAAACATGCCTCGTATAACAATTCTGAACAAAAATACACAACTGCTCACAAAATTTTTATCAATTTATTTTTAGTTTTTTATTTACTGTTTAACATGTTATCAATTAAAAAAAATATATATAATATGCACTGAACTGCCTGACTTTAGCTACCATTTTAGCTAGAAAATTGGTTTTGATGACATTCAAATCCGTCTCAGCTTTAGGACTAAGGGATAAATCTAAAATTTTGAATTAGGGGTAGTGGTGCAAAGGAATAACAGAAAAACTCAAAACCTCTTTGTCTAATTATCGAGCACTTTCACTCTTATTAGAATCATAGTTTTTGTCCCATCTTCTAGGTCAACGGAAAAATATAATGTTTCAAAATATTTGAATTAGGAGTTATGGTGCAGAGGAATAATTAAATAATTCAAAACAACTTTTCCAAATGATCAAGTACTTTCACTCGAGTAAGAATCTTGATTTGGGTCTTATTTGATCCGTCTCAGCTTCCAGATCATTTAAAGAATCAAAAATTCCAATTAGGTGTGACAATGTAATAGGATTTTTTAAAAATTTGCATCATTTTATCATTTTGGCTTTCAAAATGTGACAAGATTCACTTTTTTTTGTTTAAAATTGAAACAGTTTTTGATATTCTGAACTTCTATTGTGTAGATGTCACATATAGTGGCCCCTAGCTATTAAGGATGAGCAAAGGAAGTGTGGGTGAAATGGCTAGTTTTAAAATATATTTAGCATAATAATCATTTAAAACCCTGAAATATTAAAAAAGAAAGATTTAAAGCATGGCATGAGAATGCTAACTATAAGAATCATCTTACTTTCAACATTGTAAACTCTCATAATATTTGGTTAACAATGCACAATGTTTCTCTAAAATTAAATAAAATATAAAAATAAGCAAGCTTAGTTTGCCTATTGTACAAAAATTAAAGGATGGAGCTGGATGGAAAAAGATGCTTTTAGACTCTCAGTAATGCATCATGATACAAAATAAATTACGCAATCTCACTATTTAGAGGAAGAAACAAGAAAGATCAATCATGCATAAAATAAATCTATCTAACACCCCAATTTTAGAGTTGTAATCTCAGTTTGTTTAAACTAAAGCTAAAAGCTCCTGGTGTGTTGTTCAAGTGTCGAAAATTAAAAAAAAAAAGCAATCATGCATAAAGTATTGATTCTGAAACACTTTCCAACTTCAATGCAATTTTATACAAACATCTCAACAATGCAATACATTCCTCGGTAATACTTTTAAAATTATCACAATACTACATTAATTTATTATATTTGAAAACTTAAATTCCATCGAAAAAAATGAACTTCATTCAAATGACGGCATTGAAATATAAATTGCCTGGTTTAAACATCTTTAAAATGTGATACATTCTTCGGTAATATTTTAAAAATTATCATACTATAATAATTTATTATATTTGAAAACTTCATCGAAAACAAATGAACTTTATTCAAATGACATCATCGAAATATAAATCGCCTGGCTCTCTATAAAAGCAGCATTTCATTCATAAACTTTTGTCCATTCATCACAATACTATAATAATTTATTTTATTTAAAAACTTAAAATAATGGAGGTACAAGTAATTTAACTCTATGCTTAAAACTTCATTGAAAAAATCGTCTGGTTCTCTGTTGAAGTGTTGAAAACCCAGACCACACAACAGACCCGAAATCTGGTTATCTGTGTAAAATCAATGAATGTTTTGTTTATATCAGCTATATTGAAGATTTCATGAGCTCAATAATTTTGTGTTAAAAAGATGCAGCAATTCTTATATAACTTATTCTACATCTTTTGGTGTTTACAGTATCCAGGAGTGAAAATTAGGCTTCATTGTAGAAGAAATAATCAAAGTTGGTTATTCATTTAAACTCAAATATATTGTAATTGAGTTGCTTCAGAATGTAGATGCACAGAATATAAGCAAAAACAAAGCGGTTTCAGGACGGATACAACACTAAATATGAATTTAAAAGGAACCTTAAAAATTACGATTTTGACACAAGATGGATGCCATATTTTATTTTGAAGTGGGTCACGTGATCTCTTCATATAACGGTCATGTTATATCTTCATATAAAGGGTGTAATTATTATTTTAATTTTTATTTAAAAAACTACTGAATATATTTTACAGATTTTTTTTTACATATTTTATGGGATAATTTGAATATTTCCTAAAACATTCGAAACAGTTTGTGAATTTTAAATCCGCTTAAAAAATGTTTGAAAAATTAGGTCCCGTAGGGTTCAATGTATTTCATTTTTTCAACACGGGTTCAATCCAAAACTAATTGGGTGATATTATTCATTTATATTCCCATAGGTCCCTTAGACCGTCTCAACAACATACTAAAATTTCATTTTGATTAAGTCATTTTTACGGCAGTTATCGTGCTAACGGACAGACAAACAGACAGAATGAACAAAGTCAAACACTTTTCAACTATGTTGTAAAGTGTTAAAAATTATTTCGTGTAGTAAAATATTTATTTGTTTATACTGGTGCATCTGATAATATTTAAAATGAGTCACTTTAAAAATATTGGGGTAATTTATGCATATAGTGCACATATGCAAGAACACTAAAGGCTTAAATATTTGTGTTTGGAGAGAAAATCATGAGCTGCCCACATCAGATTTTTTGTGAAATTTTGTGTGTGTTTAATGAGGAACGTTATGGAATCCTAGTCCCAATAATTATATTTGGAAATACTAGCTTTAGAACAAAAATTCTTAAATAGTTCAAAGTTTCAGAACTTTTTACCCCAAATTCACACCAAAGAATAATTGAGCAAAATTTTAACTTTGTAAAGAAAGCAAAACTTCATTTATCAGGTAAAAAGGGACGTGCACCACACTAATCAACAATCTTCCAGTCTTTTTTTATTTTATTTTTATCAGGAGAGGTGAAAGGGGTGTTTTGCTTTTTTTTACTACTGTTGATTCCGCTAATGAAGTTTGGATTTGGGGCAAAAGAAATTAAAAAACAAACAAAAACAACCGTAATTTCTATTTTGATAATATTCCTCACAGTGCTGATATTTAACCATCAGTTATTTGTCCTGTTTCCTTTTCCATTTCAGAATTGGAATGACAAAATTTTTAAGGAGTTTTTAAGGAGAATTTGGAAAAATTAAAGAGTTTTAAGGGCCTTTTAAAAACGAAATGTGAATTTAAGGAGTTTTTAGAACCATGCAAACCCTGATATACAGTACAACCGGATATCCAAAATCTGAAAGTTTTTTTTCATTTTGCAGGTTTTCTTTTTAACTTTTTGACTGCCAAAGTCACAGATTTAAAACAGGTCAAGATTATTTATATTGAATTAAATTTTAAAAAGAAATATCATATTTTCTGGTGTATAAGTCGATTTTTTGAAACCCAAAAATGAGTCGAAAGTTTAGGGGTCAACTATATAAAGGATATAAAAATAGACACCCATCATCTAGTGGGTGGAGTGCAAATCATGTTATTGACTTTAACCTCTCCATCCTAAATGCAAGTGATGATTCTCAAATTATTTCGTGCAAAATGTACATCATAGTTATTTAAAAACTAATTTTTTCTTTTCAAAATTTCCTTTTCTTATTGAAAAAGAAGACATCATAAAATAATATAATATTTAATGTTAAGCACTTTAAAACATTATCATAATATTTTATCACAGACTGTTCAATTTAATCTGAAAATCTCAAGAATTCTTATTCGCTGTCTAATGCATAGTGCTCATGGAAATTTATTTCATTCATGGATTTCAATGGATTCTGTTTTGTCTCCAGTATCGTTCCCTATTCTACTGCTGTTTTTGGATAGAAAGACAGAATATCAAGAAATAAAGACTCATATTTTAGAAAAATCATTAAGAGGAGTGGTATTTTTCTTTATAAAAAAGATTATTTTAATCTATTGCAGTATTTTTCACACATTTGACTATTCCTAATAAAGATTTCTCTTTTTTCAAAGGCATCAGCTTTTTTAAATATAAAAATTTATAGCTGCTAGAAAATAAATATAACTTTTGAGATTTTATTTTTTGTTTTTCATTTCAGAAAAGAGGGGAAGTGCCATAGTAAAGAAAAAATAGAGAGAAATAGATTTCGTTTGCAAATTGGATAGAGGGAGGGGAGGTCGACTTAAAAAAATATATATACCCATGGATAATCTTGTACAAACACTGGAACATGCAATTAAAGGTCTTGAATAAAAAGTCCATAACCAACAGTAAATATCTATTTACAATGTAGACAGGTACACTATTGGCACCAAGTCTTAGGACGAGTCGGACGGTCTGGGTCTTCCACCATTGGCACCAAATCAACAGACTATCCAGTTTTGAAGCCGTTTTGGTGAAGGATCAGAAATTCAAAAAGTTATCGATCTGGAGGATTCTGGATAATTGGGTCTATTACTTACAATATTTCGCTTTATGGTCAACTTCCCAAGAATACATCTCAGCCGTATACCAAGTTATGGATGTATGCAACATATAGAAGATAGAAATGGATACAAAAGATACTAATGGACTCTCAGTGATTCACAAGAACATAAAACGGAATTATGTGTGTGTGTGTGTGCAATCCATAGTTTATACAAAAGTAAGTAAAGAATTTAACAGTTTAGCAATTTATGTTGAATTTGACAACTTATAAGAAGCATGTTCATTAGTTTTATGAAAATAGTAATCTTAATTTACATTATATGCAGCTGAAACTCCTTGTTTCCATTGTCACGTTGATTGGTATTACCATCCACATGGCCATAAATTTAGATTGGCCTCGATAAGATGCAAGTTTTTGTAGAAAACTAGTATATAAATTTCGTAATCCATAGCATGAGAATGTTTCCTGTAGAAACTATGGAGAATCCATAGCAATAAGCATCCTATGTCGCAAAATATCATAATGTTAGAATCTATCAGAAAAATAATGCAAAGACAAGATAGAATTGAAGAAATGGACATCACTCGATCAAGAGGAGGTTGCCCAGAAGCACTAGCTGGAGCAAAACCTGATGCACGTACACAGTATCATAGTAATCCGTCTGTCCAAATAGTTGCGCAAGTCCTCAGGATGAGTCGGACAGTCTGGGTCTTCAACAGTGCCGTAGTAAAATCATTATTGCATTGGTAGAAACAAACAGGTTTTTATGGCAACATAGATTACAGCATAAAAAAATAATCGAAAAGAAATCCAAATGTCTCTGTCCACCTTTGCACCACTGTTTACAGTGATGCCGTCCCTGGAACTACTTTAATTACATTTTCAGGTTCTTTATTGAAATGAGAAGTTTCCACACTGGCATGCAACTGGATACATCAATTTGCTGCAATTTCTTGAGCATTGTTCAGGTCGAGATCAGTTGGGAAAAGATTTCATTGAAAATTTCTGTCAGTTGCTGCACAGTAGATCTCCTTTTCTGGCATACAAGCTGTTTGAGATGCCACCGATTGTGGGTTGATAGTTTTCGATCCACAGTTCCACCTTTTAGACAATGCCTGGGGGTTCTGTTTCCAAGTGTTATACACTTTGAATATCTCACCTTTTGAGAAGCTAGTGAGTTGTTCTGTTCTGGTAATCATCGCTCCTGCCAAACGGGTGCTCATAAGAAGACCTTTTTCAAATGGAAACAAATTTGTTATTTTCCTCCACTTCTTTCGGAACACACACAGGCAGCATTCTTATAGTGGTGTTGCAATTACATATACCTTCAATGACTAACGTAAATTGCATACATCAGCTAGTGGCCTACATTTGCATACATGTGCCTAGGTTTCTAATTCACTACCTGGTGTGTGCATCTGCGTATTCTGTATGTATGTACATATACATTTTATTTTAATTATGTCAAGGCTGGACAAATCTTAAAAATGTTAGGAACCAGTAAACAAAATGTTAGAAATAATTGCAAGTTGTACTGAAATTATATTTTGTTTGAAGGTTGTATATTAATGATTGTGTTTTATTAGGTGATTATCTATATAAATAAAATTGAAAATCTGTCTGTCACATCATCACGGGAGAACAGCTGAACCAAATTTGATGAAATTTTGTGGGTAGCCTTGAAATAGCCCCACTTAATATTTAGTCTATGTTTCGAGTTTCTACGACCAGTGGTTCTCGAGATATTAGTATAAAACAAAACTTTTGTTTATCTCATCATCATGGGAGAACAGCTAAACCGAATTTAATGAAATATTGTGGGTAGCCTTGAAATACCCCCCCCCCCCTAAATTTAGTCCAAGTTTCGAGTTTCTAAGACCAGGGGTTGTCGAGATATTAATGAAAAATGAAACTTCTTCCTAGGAGTTCTACTCTCTAATTCCCTGGTTCCTCCAAACGAAAAGGTTGGAAATCATTTATGTAAAACATGAAAGTAAATTAAAACTTTTTCTATGAGTTTGATGGCAGATTTTTGCGCTAAATAATCACTTTCTAAAATATGAATTGCTTGAAAACATGAATTTAAATGGAAAATCTATCACCATAGTTTATTTTTCACAAGCTTTTACTCAACGATGAAAATTATTAAGATATCAAAATAGTTAATTTTTAGCATTTAATGAGGATATATCATGTTACTTGGCAACGCAATTAAGTTAAATGTGTTTGTTAATGTTTAATATTACTTTTTCAATTTGAATAATACATAAATGGACATAAAAATATATCTTATAAATGAAGGATTTGATTTTTCTTCTAATAATATTAATTGCGGACTGCGTACATCACTTTCATTTATTTTGGCAACAAGTTTTCAAGCTTATATATTGCGTTTAGATGATAAACTCATATATTGTGTTTAGCCAATAAATTCATTTAGCCAATTGTTGAAACAGAAAACGGGTAGAATGGGTACATCTTCTAATACAATTTTAATGTTTTCATTTAGTATATATAAACAGGATCAGGATGTTTTATACCAATCTGCAAATTGAGAGCTACGAATTTGGCAGGATATTGCTAACTTGGCAACTTTTCTTAAACGTTGCCAAATTGATGGAAATGTCGCCAAATTGTTAAAAATGGCGCAAATCAATGAAATTTATTTTGTTTTGTTAGAAGAGAATACTGAAATGATGTTTTGTTAGCACTTGTCAGTTAGTCCAACGGTCCTACTTAGAAACATTTAGAGTATTTTTAAAATGTCACCAAATTGATAAAAATGTTTTCAAATCCATAAAAATATCTTGAAATTGATAAAATTGCGCTAAATAAATAATGTTTTATTAGGGGATAGTATTGTGATGATGTTTCGTCAATTTGTTGCCAAGTTGGACTGTCAGTTTCACAGTCCCACTTGACGATAATTTTAGTGATTTTTTAAAATGTCGCTAAATTGACAAAAATGTCACCAAGCCTTCCAAAGAGATAGCATTATTTAAATATTTTTTCCACCAATTTATTTGCAGGAAATAATATGTCGCTGAGCAATGGATTTAAATCTAATGTGTTTATGCAGCAGACGATTTTTATCAAATCTTTTCTAATTTGAATAATGAAGATTTGCATATAAAATAAATTTCATTGCCATTGCATTTTTGTCTAGCTAATATCAATTACGGTCTTCATGCTTAAACATTATTATTACTGATATTTTCGGGGATTACTGGATTCAGAGATTATCGATATTTTTAAGTTATTATGCCGTTGTTCTATTGCAGCAAAAATTGTTGAAACTCATATATTATATGTTGTAAGAGTAATCTGCTACAAATACACGGGTATATCTTCTAATCTACGAGAATATAAGTAAAACAGATATATTGGCATATATTGGAATCAAGTACAGCCTTCTGGTATGAAGATTATGAGGATTATAGATATTTTCAATTTATTACGTCATCTGTTTTATTTTGGCAAAGATTTCTGGGACTCATATTGTAATACAGGTAATCTTCTACTAACACTTGGATATGTCTTCTAATCTATGACATTATAAGTAGTACGGGTATATCTTCCCATATAATTTTAGCACTTTCATTTTGGCATATACTGGATCAATTACTGCCTTCAGGTTTAAAGATTACGGGTTTATTGATATTTTCAATTTATACAGGTAATCTACTAATACAGGTTTTATATCTTCTAATATCGCCTATATAAGTAGTACGGGTCCCATACAATTTTAACGCTTTTATTTTGCATATATTGATTCAATTCCATACAATTTTATAAAATTGCTTACAAAAGGGGCTAAGATGTTTTATTCTTTAGATCTGACGGTGAAGATAACTTTGTATAGTGAGAACAGATATTCTTAAACTTCTTTTTAAGAGCATTAAGTTAAATATTTTAACAGAATATTTTGATTAAAAATGTCATTTAATATACTATAGGAATTCGCACATGATTGTGAATTTTAAGTTTCTTTATATTATATACTCTGTATGAAGAACGGGCATGCTGCTAGTCAATATACATAAAATTGAAAATCAGTCTGTCTGTCTGTCTTATCATCACGGAAGAACGCCTGAACCGAATTTGATGAAATTTTATGGGTATTCTTGAAATAGTCGCACTTAAAATTTAGTCCATGTTTTGAGTTTCAACGACCAGTGGTTCTCAAGATATTAGTGAAAAACAAAACTTTTATTTATATCAACACCACACGAGAATGAATAAACCGAATTTAATGAAATTTTGTAGGTAGCCTTGAAATAGACCCCCTAAAATGTTATCCATGTTTCGAGTTTCTAAGATCAGGGATTGTCGAGATACAGTAGAGGATCTATTATCCGGAATGCTTGGGATTTCAGGCATTCTGGATAAGGAGTTTTTCCGTAATTCGGAACACTTTTCTAAAACTTACTGGAATGCTCTCAAATGTCGTTATAGAAAATTATAATTCATTTTAAAAACATAAATGTATTAAATAAAGCTTTTTTACAATCTATATGAAAAATATACTTGGTTAACTAAAATGCAAACAGTTGAAGTGAGAAAAATGTAGATTTCAACGCATTATTTTATAATACAGTACAACCTCTAAAATCCAGAAATGTTTTTTTTTCCCAGACTGACGAAGTCGCAGATTTAAAACAACAGGGTAAGATTATTTATATGGAATCATATTTTATAAACAAATACCGTATTTTCAGGTCGATTTTCTGAACCCTGAAATGAAACAAAAGTTTAGATGGACGGCTGTAGATTGGCTCGTGGTTAGAGCGTGAATTACGTTGTTAGCGTTAATCCCTCCTCCCCCTTATTCAAGTCACAACTCCCAATGAATTATCTCGCGTAAAATATACATCGTTATTTAAATACTGAATTTTTATTATCAAAATTTCCTTTTCTTATTATTAGAAAAGACATTTTTCTGAAACAATGTAATGTTTAATATTAAACACTTTAAAACGTTATCGTAACATTTTATCACTGATTGTTCAATTAAATCTAAAAATTCCGAGAATTCATATTAACACTCACAGAAATTTCTTTTGTTCACTTTGTAGTAAGAATCCCATTCTTCAATGTATTCTGTTTTGTCTCTAGAATCTCCCCCCCCCCCCTCTCTCGATATCTGACAAGTTTTTCGTTCTCGTCAGACGTGTCAGCTTGAAATCGACTGTATAATGTGTCTTTTTTGTTTTGAAAGCCATATTTACATTCTATAAATAGCAAATAAATAACTAAATAATATCGTATCGCACAGAACCGAGCAACAAGATCATTAACATACAGACCTCTCAAAGGGGTCGGCAACGTTTACAATTACAAAATAAGCAAATTCCAATTCCTTTCTTCGCTTTCCCTGCTACACCATGTCCGGGTGCAGCTGCAGCCTAGTAATGACTCATCGTGATTTAGAAAAATCATTGAGAGGAGAGATATTTTTTTTTTTTGAAAAGATATTTATTTTATCTACTACGATATTTTTTACATATCTGACTGTTAATAATAAAGTTTTACTTTTTCAGATCATCAGTCTTTTTAAACATAACATTATATCTAGAAAATAAATAAAACTCCAGCTCTTATTTTTTGTTCTTCGTTCGTTATTAGCGAAAACGGCTTAAACACATTTACACCTTTAAATATATTGTCAAAAGTGCTAATCCTCGATCTTTATTAAATCTAGGCACTTCATTAAATCTCGACAAAGCCAATATAACGGAAGTTCTGCACTGTGATGATGATGCGCCAATCGTAAAGAAATTGAGTGATGGTGAAATTCGTGATATGATATTAAATAAAAAAAGATCAAAGTAGCGACGATAAATGTAGAGAAGAAAAAATACCCATTGATAATCTTATGCAAACAATCAATCATGCAATTAAAGGCCTTGAACAAGCTTTATAACTGAGCAGAAATAATGTCCATCTACAGGATAAAGAAAACTGCTTTCCCATAAACCAAAATTAATAACATAACAAATGTTAATTCAAATATTTAAACGAAATGATAAAATATAATTTTATCATTTTGTTTCGTTCACATATTCTAAATTATTAATGTGTATATTTTTTCTTAGAAATTTCTTTTGCCCTATTTTTTAGATTAAATAATATGTTTTAATTGATTAACTTAACTTTTGTCATTATTTTTACTAAAAATAGTGCTTTATAGTGTATTTAGTTAATATTAAATCTGAATTTTATTCAAATTCTATAATTCGGAAAAATCTAAAATCCAGAATAGGCAAAGTCCGGATTTTCGATGTTGTATTATTAATATTGCTAATTAAGGGAAAAAATCATTTGGCGGGATTTTAAACAAAAAACGGCTATTTGGCACAATTTTTGACAAATAATTGAGTGTTGGCGCAGAATTTGGCATTGTTTTGCCGCATTCCGGTTTTGGGAGAGTCTGGATATTAGAACGTCGGATAAGAGGTCGTGTACTGTATTAATGAAAAGTGAAACTTTTTCCTAAGAGTTATACTCTCTAAGTCCTTAGTTCCTCCAAACTAAAAGATTGGAAATTGTTTGTTTAAAACGTGATAGTGAATTAAAACTTTATCTCTGAGTTTGGTGGAAGATTTTTGCACTAATTAGTCATTGTCTGAAAACATGAATTGTTTGAAACTATGAATGTTTGAAACATGAATTTAAATGGAAAATCTATCACCATGGTTTATTTTTCAGAAACTTTTAATCAACAATGGAAAGTATTAAGAAATCAAAATGGTTATTTAATTATTAGAATTTTATGAGGAAGATTGTAATATCATGTTGCTCTGCAACATAATTAAATTAAATGCGTTTGTTAATGATTATTATTTTTTTTTCGATTTGAATAATAAATAAATGAATATAAAAATATATCTTATAAATGAACGGCTTGATTTTCTATTAATTATATTAATTAAGGACTGTGTACATCACTTTCATTTAATTTGGCAAAGAGTTTTCAAACTTATATATTGTGATCTAATAAATCTAATAAACTCATATATTGTGTTTAGCCAATAAATTCATTTAGCCGATTGTTGAAACAGAAAAAGAGTAGAACGGGTATATCTTCTATACAATTTTAGTGTTTTTATTTAGTATATACAAACAGGATCAGGATGTTTTATTCAGATCTGCAAATTCAGAACTACGAATTTGGCAGGATATCGCTAACTTGGCAACTTTTCTTAAACATTGCCAAATTGATAAAAACAACACAAATCAATGAAATTTATTTTGTTTTGTTAGAAGAGAGTACTGAAATGATGTTTCACTAGCTTTTATTGCCTGTTTTTACTTATACTTTTCATTGTCCATCTGCCAATCCAACCTTCCTACTTAGAAACACATTTAGCGAATTTTTAAAATGTCACCAAATTGATAAAAATGTTTGTAAATCCATAAAAAATATCTTGAAATTGATAAAATTGAGCTAAATAAATGAAATTAATTGTGTTTTGTTAGGGGATAGTATTGTGATGATGCTTCGTCAATTTGTTGCCAAGTGGGACTCACCAAATCTTCCATAGAGATAGCATTATTCAGATGATATTTTGTCCACCAATTTATTGAAGCAAATGATAGCATGACGCTTAGCAATGGATTTAAATCCAATGTGTTTATGCGGCAAATGATTTATTTTTATTAAATCTTTTCCGATTTGAATAATGAAGATATGTATATAAAATAAATTTCATTGCCATTGCATTTTTGACTGGATAATATCAATTACGGTCTGCAGGTTTAAACATTATTATTATTATTGATATTTTCAGGGATTATTGATATTTTCAAGTTATTATGCCATTGTTTTATTGCGGCAAAAATTGTTGAAACTCATATATTGTACGTTGTATAAGTAATCTTCTACAAATGCACTGGTATATCATTTAATCTAGGAGAATATATGTAGTACAGGTATATTGGCATATATTTTGACATATATTGGCATGTATTGGAATCAAGTATGAACTTTCTGGTATAAAGATTATGGGGATTATTGATATTTTCAATATATTACGTCATGTGTTTTATTTTGGCAAAGATTTTTGAGACTCATATTGTAATACGGGTAATTTTCTACTAACACTCGGACATATCTTCTAATCTACAACATTATAAGTAGTACGGGTATATCTTGCCATATAATTTTAGCACTTTCATTTTTGCATATATTGGAATCAATTACTGCCTTCAAGTTTAAAAATTAGAAGTTTATTGATATTTTTAATTTATACATGTAATCTACTAATACAAGTTATATCTTCTAATATTCATGTATGTAAGTAGTTCGGGTCCCATACAATTTTAACGCTTTTATTATATTTCATATATTAATTCAATTTTATATTTTTTGTAAATTTTCCTACAAAAGGGGGCAGGATGCTTTATTCTTCAGATCTGCCCATGAAGATAATTTTGTGTAGCGAGAACAGAGATTCTTAAGCTTAACATTCTTAAGATTCTTCTTTTTAGGAGCATTATATTAAATATTTTTAACAGAATATTTTGATTAAAAATGCCATTTAGCATACTATAGGAATTTGCACATGATTGTGAATTTTAAGTTTCTTTATATTATATACTCCGTACGAAGAATGGGTATGCTGCTAGTATATTAATAAATTTTCTAGGGAAGGTGGTGTCATATAGTGATCAATATTGATAAGGAGGGATGCATGGTCTCTCTCTTTGTGTGTGTGTGTGTATATATATATATATATATACATATTAATTCATAAAAATATTCTATTAAATAGTACCTTAAAAATTATCAGCAGCTTAAGCGCGTTATTTTTACAAAGGGAATAATTTATAACCTCCAGTCTTGACAATTGAAAATATAATATTTAAACAACTTATTTATTAATAATAATCACTTCACAATATTACAAACTTAGCAGCAAATATAGCGCAAATTGTAATATATGGAATGTGTATATACATAATATATTTAATATATTTAATACTACTTGTTTTTTATAGACCTGAGATTAATACTTTATTCTTTCAGGCATTTACTTAACATATAGTGCTGCCATCTGGTGCACTTTTCTTCTAGTTTTATCTGAAATTTGTAGGATATTTGCATTTTGTTTTTTCACACTGTTTGAAATCCTTTCTTGATGTTCATGAGTTTAAGGGATCTTTATCCTCTTCCACAGTCCCATAGGAAAGTTTTTTATGGATTGGTAATCATTTTGTATCTTGATTATAAAATTCGTAAAGTTATCGTCTGCAGCTGCAGAACTGCTTAAGGAGTTAATATACAGATGGCTACATGTTGTCTATATTTTAGTAATTTATATAATCAAGACATATTCCAGACACTATTTTTAGGTATAATACAGATATTCACTTTTTTATATGTACCTTCACATTGTTTTTATATGTACTTTCAAATTGTTTTTTCCATGCATTTCTCATAAGCAATATTGCTTATACTTTTTTACTAAAATGAATACACAACATGATAATTTAGCGACTGGCAAAATAGAACATAAAAATTCTTGTGCCCGGTATTTGGGTATGAATAGGGCATTCCAAAGATTGACATCCTGTTACCCTAATCTGTCTGAAGATGTGAAAGACACAATGCGCCCCAGGGATTTTAAATTTCAAACGTGTGGAAACAAAAACTGCAAAACTTGCCCAAATGCGGAACCTTCTCAAATCAACAGTGATAAGAATTCACCTATTTTTTGTAAAGTATACAGATGCATATACATGCTTCGCTGTTCAGTATGTCAGATGGCATATGTGGGACAGACTAGTACACCTATACATCTAAGAATAAATGTACATCGCAATAACATCAAACATTATGATAAAGATCGAAATTCAGAAAATCAATTTGAGTATGAACACTTCTACAAACATGGATTTGATTCAGTAATTATTTCAATTTTGGATATAATTCCTAATTCCTCAAACAGAATTTACTATGAAAACAAACTAATTTTAAAACACAATAAAGCATTTCATTATGGACTAAATCAAATAGTTAATGGTCACAATATAGTAAAAAATGATTTATTCAATGCTTCTATTCTAACTCCAACAGTATATTCTTTGATGCAAACTCATTCACACAAAACTACACGCACACAGAGGGGTATACACAAAAACAAACACTCCCTCAACTTAGACTTCACATCTCAAATAAATCTTCAATGCACACTTTTTGAATCAAACTATAATTGGAAACATATTAGAAACTGGGTTTTTTCCATCAAAAAACCACATTTAAATAAACTTTTTAATTCACTCATAGATCTCAATAATAAAAAGCAATTCGGACACCTAGTTTTTGACCTTTTACTAACAAGAGCAAGACTTATAGGAGTACAACTCACACATTCACACAAAAAAGAAAAAACAAACCAATCTTATTGTGTTATTAATTACACAAATCCTATATTTAATTATTTCAACTTCACACAAATTTTTAAAAATTTCCAATCCTTTTTTCCTATTAAAAATGTTAACATAGTAAAAGCATATAAATATCCAGTACCTTTAGGACGTAAAATATATAACTATAATCGTTTATCAAAACAATTGAATAATTCTGTATCTTGTTCGTGCAATGCAACCTGCAATCTTCCCTTTATCGACCCACAACATGGACACATAATCACCGGAAATCTAGATTTAATAAAGGAACCTCATCTCAAAAAATTTCTAAGCTATGGATCCAAATACAGATTACCTCTTCTTTATAATAAAAAGAAAATAATACAAGCTTTTGACATAGATCTAGACAAATATATATTTAAAATGTCAGGTAAATCCCACTGCCCATTTGAAGCCTTCAAGAGCTGGAAAGTACAAATAACTAGGCATGTAAAACTTTTGATCCAACACTTTCCCATTCCAATATATAAGCATAATTACCAAGAAATCGTTAAAGAAATCAAGTCACTACAAGATAAATATGTAATCACATATGTAGACAAGGCATCCAGTAATTATGCATTTATCTGCAAAAAATTTTATTTGGACGAGCTTAAATTGCAACTCAGTACCTCTCTTTCTTTAACTCCTTTATACACTCATATCAATGTTATAAATAAACAAATAATAGCTTACTACAAACTTCTTAAACAAAAATACAATCTCAATTTTCCTTACTTGGTACTCATACCTAAATTCCATAAAACACCTATTTCATTTAGAACAGTTACTATAGGTTTTAATTCATATACCAATGCAGCTGACAAACAACTTCTAATCATACTCAATCAAATTTATGATTATTCTACTGCACAAAAAACACATATAATCAAAAATAGTATAGAACTTATTAATAAAATAAAACTAATCCCTTACATACATGATGTAAAAACTTTTGATTTCAAAGACCTATTTAATAATATAGACATTAATGATTTATATAAAGTCATACTTCTTTTATATGAACAATTCACTCAAGCCAAAAACATATCATTTCCAAAATTCAAAACTTTATTAAAATTCATTCTGTTCAAACAGTATATAGTTCAAGGGAAAAGCTTATACAAATTAAATAAAGGAATACCACAGGGAGGTAAATCATCCACCATACTGGCCAACCTTTATCTACATTTTTACGAAAATCAGTACCCATTCAACAGTCATATCATGTACAGATATATTGATGATCTTATTATTATTGGAATTACTAATGAGGCTAATGAATTAAATTTTGATTTCTATCCACCTAATCTACAACTCATTGAAAATGTATATACATCCAACTGGATCAGTTTTCTAGACGTTAGTTTAACAATTAAAAATGCAAATACAATAAAATTTAAAATCTATGACAAAACAGAAACTTATAACTTCAAAGTAAATAAACTTCAACATTTCTCTTCCAATCTTTCCAAATCTGTATATAGAAATATTATTAATAACCAGTTATTAAGAATCAAAATGTTAAGCACACCTTGTTACTACAAAGAACATCTTCATAAATTCATCAACACCGTTATCACAAATAACTATCCGCCCAATCTTATTTTTTCTTTTATTAAAACACATTTTAAATTTAAATTCAAAAACTTGCAACAATTACAGCAACATATTGACAGATCATACTCTAACATTTCTAAATAATTCATAATCTCCATGTCTTCTTCTAACAGTTAAACATTTTGTATAATTCACTGTAACCTGCTTTGAGAAAACTGCTTAGTCAGTAACAAAAATTCACTGTAACCAGTTCAGAGATGGTTGGTAATACACATGCTTTTCCAGAAGTACCACAGTACTAGGGGTAGATATATTATTCATTCTATTTTCATTATATTCTTTTGATATTACTTTATAATACTTTGCATCCTCATTTAAATAATTAGCCACAAGCTAGTGTTACAGAATATTTTATATTCATGTTTGATTTTTTTGTGTATTTGATCCACTTTGTTTTTTCTTCTACGTCGGGCCATTTACATTATTTCTGTAATACATTTTACAGTAGTGTTAACAGAAACGTAGAATCAGCATTAATGAAACATGTATGGCCCTTGATAACGTACATGGTTTCAGAAATGCTTTTCATATTCATTTTATTCCTTTTATTTTCACTAGATTCCATTTATTCAATTTCCAAATTTCTTGCATAACTCATCGTGCTACACTAGGCTTCTGTTTTGCAATTTATTTACCTTTACCTTCAGTTTACAAGCAATTTTCTTTGGTATTTCTCGGGTATATATATATTACAAGTAATCATAAAAATCTTCTATTATATATATATATATATATATATATATATATAATAAAAGTTTGAAAATCCAATGAAAGAATAGAGAGAAGTTTCAACTCAAAAAACCCCAACATTATAAAATGCCTTACAATACAATTTTATATATATACTAGCCGAATACCAGTTGAAAATCAACGATCTCACAATAAGCAACCCCTGAATAATGTAAATTTTTTAATAATTTGTTTTTCACATTTATTCGATTCGGCAAATAGAATATTTTAGTGTTCAGAACCCC
This sequence comes from Amaurobius ferox, assembly GCA_951213105.1. NCBI lineage: Eukaryota > Metazoa > Arthropoda > Arachnida > Araneae > Amaurobiidae > Amaurobius > Amaurobius ferox. Next base: position 148,077,636 of record OX578137.1, on the reverse strand, counting down.
CAAAAGAAGAAAATATTAGAAAACTTAAATTACGCACTTCTTCCTCTCAAACTATCTAAACCTACACCAAGTCTCTATCTCATTCCAAAGCATATTATTTTATAATTTCCCCTTTAGAATGTTTTTCTGTGGAGCACACTCATAAATGAACATTTTTGTAAAATCCTGTATGTCTTGGGTTTATTATCAGATGATTGGCCTATATACCAAATATTAAGCTTTTATCACATGTAAAAGGGAGCGTATCTTATTTATTCAAAAAATCGAACATATTGGTGTGCGGCACCCCCTAAAGTAGTAAATATTGAAAATCTGAAATTGCATATGCTTTTTTCCTTTGAAACTGTCTACCCGTACACCAAATTTGAAGCCTCTATCCTATCGTGAAGCATGTTTTTTTCTATCACTTTACCTTTCGAACGTTTTTCTGTGTAGCACCCCCTTAAATGAACATTTTTGAGAAACCATATTAATCTTGGTTTTATTTTATCAAATTATTAACCCATATACTAAATTTCAAGCTTTTACCACATTATGAAGGAGAAAATTTTCATGAGTTTGCCAAATCAAATATTTTAGTGAGCCCCCCCCCCCCCCCCCCACAATAGCAAATGTTGGAAAACTGAAATTGTACACTTTCCTCCTTTCCAACGTTTTACCCGTACACCAAATTTGAAGTCTCCATCTCATTGCAAAGCATGCTTTTTCTATCGTTTCACCTTTCGAATGTTTTTGTGTAGAGTACCTACACCCTCAGGGTGTGTACACTTTTTTGAAAGTGAAATTCAAGGACTTTTGAGGACTTTTTCAAGGACATTACAGAAAAATCAAGGACCTATTTTACCGTTGCACAAAATCGAGTCAGTACAAAAATTATATTTTTAAGTTTTTTTTTTTTTTTTAAATTAATGAATTTGTAAGAAGTTTTAAATATAAAAATATATTGTTAAACAGAAAAGATGTAACCATATGTAATTATTGACATAATGCATGAATTATCTGTTATCACCGAAATTCTTGAAAAAATCTGAATGTATTAACGATCCAAAAAAATCATCCTTATAATACCTCTTACAGTTTAAAAATATGTATATATATTATATTAATGGGGTAATAAATATAAAAAATTATCTTAAGTTTGTATTTATAGTACAATTTAAAAACCTTAATTTTGGAATTCTTTGAAACTATTATTTTAACACAAAATATTTGAAAAAAATTTCAAAACACAAGCAAAATAGATTCTAATGTAATATATTTTTAACCTATAGTTAGAAATTATTGTAAAAGTTGAAATTCAAATCAAAGATATAATTATCAAATTTTATTATTGAACACAAAACATATATTGAACAGCTGCAACAAAATTCGATATCAGCATTTTCAAAAATTTATGAAAACAAAACACATTAAATTAAATATTTATGTCACACTTATCCCATACCTCACCACTGAATTAGATAGAAAAATGAATCAATAATAAACCATAACAAATGTTATTATATTACTTAGTATTGTTAGCTACAGCTAATTCTTTATTCAATTATTTTTCTAAATTATGTAATGTGGAATTAATGTGCAACAATATGGAGATGGAGATCAATGGAAAAGGATAATTGTGTACTCTCGGAAAGGGCCACAGAAAAAAAAACTGAATTTCACGATCGTACTATTTATGTGAAAATAATTAAAAAATTAACCTTTATCATCAACCAAAATATGAAAATAACCTTGTTCAGTCAAGTTAATGTGCAACAATAGGGAGATGGAGATGGATGGAAAAGGATAATTATGTACTCTCGGCAATGCCTGCGAAAAAAAAAAACTGAATTTCATGATCGTACTATTTATGTGAAAATTAAAAAAATTAACATTTATAATCCAACCAAAATATGAAAATAAGCTAGTTTAGTCAAGTTAATGTGCAACAATAGGGGGATGGAGATTAATGAAAAAGGATAATTGAGTACTCTCGGAAACACCAGCGAAAAAAAAAAACGAATTTCAATTTTAACGATCGTACTATTTATGTGAAAATAATTTTAAAATTAGCCTTTATAATCAAACAAAATATGAAACTAAGTTAGTTTAATTTGTTAATATGCAACAATAGGGAGATGGAGATCGCTGGAAAAGGATTGTGTAATCTTGGCAATGGCCACAAAGAAAACAAAAAACTAAATTTCACGATTGTACTATTTATATGAAAATAATTAAAAAGTTAACCTTTATAATCAACCAAAATATGAAAACAAGCTAGTTTAGTCAAGTAAATGTGCAACAATAAGGGGACAGAGATAGATGGAAAAAGTATGCGTGAAAAGTATGTGATAGAAAAAGGCAATTGTGTACTTTCAGAACCGCCCCTCCTAAAAAAAAGACTGAATTGTGCAATCTTATAATTTAAGTGAAATATAATTTGTTTAGTAAAATATTTCTTTATTTTTACTCACACTATAAAAATAAATTAAGTCTATTGTTCTGATATGAAATCATTAGAAGAAGAAAATGGATGCAAACTGATAATTTTGGACTCTCAGCAAAGCAGAGAATATGAATTGAATGGTGGGATGCATGGATTTCACGGGATTTTCCGTAGTTTTGGGAGTAATGTCCGTAAAACCATAAGATGGAAGTAAAAATCCATACAAACTATGGAAAATCCAAAAAAGTTGACATCTCTGAGAATGGCGAGAGCTGTATAGCAAACGTAAAACAAAACAAGACATCGGAAACGCAACACACCGGTGTCGTTCAAAATGCAAACCACGTGGTAATGATGAAACAAACAGCCACCATTTACCGAAAACAAGTAATGGGAGGAACCAATTCAACTGTGATTGACAGCGCCAGGGAAAAGAAAACTGGTTTGAGAATGTGACGTAATGCATGACGTAGGAATTCTAGTAAGACCGGAATTGTGTGGTTTTTGAATTGGAAATGAGAAATTCAAGGATTTTCCAGATCTTTTCGGAAATAATCTTAATTTTCCAGGCTATTCAAGGCCTTTGAAAAAAATAATGAAATTCAAGGACTTTCCAGGTTTTTCAGGCCGCGTACGCACCCTGCACCCTTAAATATACATTTTTGAAAAACTCTACTTTTCTTGCATTTTCTATCAGATGATTCGCCGATATGCCAATACCAAACCTATCATGTTTTAAAAGGGGCGTGTCTCCTTTATTCCGAAAATTGAACATTTTGGTGTGCGGCACCCCCTAAAGTAGAAAATACTGGTAAACTGAAATTGTACACTTTCTTCCTTCCAAACAATCTACCAAATATTACACCAAATATACACCAAATTTGATATCTCTATCTCATCTCAAAGCATGTTTTTTTATCAATACACCTTTCAAACATTTTTTCTTTGGAGCACCCCTTTAAACGAACATTTTTGAAAAACTATATTCGTCTTGGGTGTTTTCGTCAAATGATTAGCCCATATACCAAATTCCAAGCCTCTATCAAATTTTGCAGGAGCCGTTTCTCATTTATTAGGTAAATTGAACATTTTGGTGTGTGGCACCCCCTCAAGTAGAAAATATTGGAAATCTGAAATTGCACACTTTGTTCCTTTTGAATGATTTATCCATACACCAACTTTGAAGTCTCTATCTTATCGCAAAGCATACTTTCCTATCATTTCACTTTTCGAATGTTTTGGTGTGGAGCACCTCCCTCTAGAGAACGTTTTCGGAACATTCGATTTTTCCAGGGGATTTTATCGAATGACTGAGCCGTGTACCAAATTGTAAGTCTCTATCTATTCGGGATGTGCCTAAAAAAAGAGTGACAAACAGACAGACACTTGGCAATTATTATATATAGATATGTATATATATATATATATATATATATATATATATATATATATATATATATGTGTGTGTATATATATATATATATATATATATATTTTAAAACAAATTGAGCCACGATTTTCCATCGCATTTGAGAGGACAGATCAATGAAATTTGACATTCTACTTGTTCCCTTTAGCAGAAAATTCCTAGCACTCCCTTACAGTTTTCATAATTTTTAGTCATATTTGAGGTAGCAGATTGAGTGAATTTTACAGTAGGTAAAATACAAACAGCTGCTTTGGTGATAAAGTCATAAGTAACAGTATTTATTTTGTGGATCAGCATCTAATATATTTTTGTCTATTAGTGTTGCACAAAGGATGTTCAGTTTTAAAATATATTTCAACTAATGACACTGAAAATTTTTTTATCAATAAAGATAATAAAAATATTTTTACCTTAATTATTTTATCAACTCCAACAGTGAGTAAATGAGAACGTGTTTCATCCAGATTCATATGAATAATACTGTGACGAGCATCATGAAAGGAAGCTAAAGACACCCGACTGCAAAGATAGATAAATTATGTTACTGCAATTGATTGAATTTTATACCTCATTTGCATTTTATTTTTTGGTATTGCTATGCTATAATTGAATCACTTTTGCACAATGCAAAACAATAGTTCTAACAATAGTTCTAATAGAACTATAGAATTCTAACTGAATTTACTTACTCTGCATCTGTGATAACAGTGTGGCATTCATCACATACTCTGACATCAAACTCATAACCCATAATAGGGATTTTGCTTTGATTACTACTGCATTTGTCACAAACAGCCTTTCCACATTTTCGACAATGGTGCTGTATAAGAACATAAAATAATAAAACATTAGAAACTGAAACGTAAATGACAACAAAATTAGAACTTTTTACAAAATTTAAATTACAGTTTATAATATGTGTAATTAAAAATATATTACAGTCAACTCCCGATAACTAAAAAAAAAAAAAAAAAAAAAAACTATCCCTGCAAGTACTCAATACAGGGTGCCTAAGAAAGTCCGAATTAGGGGAAATTTCTCAATGGAGAGAATTATCCTTATGTTTTTAATGCAGCTGCATAGGACACAACAACTTTGGATGGATGGCTTGCTCCGTTTTAGAGATAACTCTGAAGACTAGGGAATTAGCTCTAACTCCATTAATGTATTCTGACAATTGGGATGCACTGCATTGGGAAATGCTATGCATATAATCGATATAATGGAACTAAACATTAGCATTCAAATAAACATTAGAAAATAACTAAACTCATAACACTAAAGATAACTGACCAACTGCATATGCAGGATTTCAGCATTTTTGTTAAAAAGTCATATATCAGAATGTGGCGAGTTTTGTAGTATTATCACGTTACCACAGAGAATTTTACATACAATTTACAGCTCTAAAAATGTTGCCAATATAATTTTGAATCATTTTAAAAGAAAATTCTTCCAGTATATGCATTTCCATCAGTAGAAAAATTTGTTAAAAGAAACATCTGAAATCACAGAATTTTATGCGTTCAAAAACCATTGCTCAGTTTGTCACTTGAATAGTTTATTACTTGTTTAGATATGTACCAAACTGGCCAATTAATTGTTTAGATATGTACAAGTAACAAACTGGTCAATTAATTTGAAATCGAATTACTACAATCATTAAGCAATTATATTGGAATTGATAATTCTTCAATACAAACTAAAAATTTCTCACCTGTCGAATTCCAATGGTCTTTTGGTCTACCATGGCTTTTATATTCCAAAAGAAAGGTTTTGAACAGCGTTGGCAATAATCACTATCTGCCCATTCAGGAGTCTAAAAAGAGAAATATTTTTTAATCTCTACTGCATCTTATTAAATTTAACTACAAGGATGGAACATTATAAAAATATTTATGAGAACTCAAATAAAAAAACATTAAATATTTTTGAAAAATCATATGTGTATGGCTTTCTCTACAAAAATTATAAATTTTGAGTTAAAACAAGTCAGTCAAATTGATAAATTTGATGCATTATGCCAGCGGTCTTCAACCTTTTTTGAATCACAGGCCATATCTAAGTCAGTCAGAGGCTTGCAGGCCGCAGATAGAAAAACAAGCTCACATGCACACATATACTCAATCACAAGTATGCACGCATGTATATACACACATGTATGCACGAGCATGTGCGCATGCACAAATATGCCCACATACGTACACATGCATGCACAAATATACCAGTATATAAGCAAGCGGACACACACACAATTATGCACAGATGCACAAACACATACATATAACATATATATTTTATTATATAACATATATTTCATTTTATGGAACTCTCAACTTATTTTTAGCGAGTACAAATTATACTGTTCACAATGTTTCAACCTAGACGGAAAAACTGCAATAATAACTATCATATTCCTTTGACCTTTTGATTACTTAATAAGAAGGGAAGGACATGACATATATAAGGTATGCCAAATTTCGTGTCGTCTGGAATTCTGAAAATTTCCCAGTAATATTTTTGATTCTTCAAGAGATATATAACCAAAATATAAAATTTCGAGTGAAAAAGATAACAAAGCTATTTTGGTCCAAAATAGATGTTACAGAGAATTTCAACCACTAGAAAGGTTATGGAATATGGCAAATCAGGAGCAAATACTCACTATAGTTAGGTAATCTGGAGTTTTATGGGCCTAGCTGGAAAAGCACATATATAAAAACAAAAATATTTTAAAATAAAAATAATGAAATACACTTTTAGCCTAAAGTGGGAGTTTTCATATGCAAATAAACTGCAGCCCTTACATCAATAACTTTCGACAGTCTTTGTCATTATTGCTATTCATCGGAAATGATAATGCTGAAAGTTTTGCTGTATAGAATTTTAGGCTCTCTTTCCATGTAAGTTATCATGTATTTTGTCATGCTTTTTCTGTGAAACAGAACTTGAGATATTAAAGTGAGTGAAAGAGTAATTGTATCCTAAAAATATGCATTATAAAATGATGTACAGAACATCAGATGAATACCTTCTACAGTTTTAAATATTCTTACAAAGGAAATGCCTAAACACGAAGTTAAATCTTCCATAATAACTGAATATGTTGAATCTTAGCTACCCCAATTAATTATTATTATTAACCATTATCCTCCAAGGGAATTATAATGTGTACAGTGTTGTTGTTGAGACCCAGATCGTCCGGCCTACCAGAAAGGTGTAAGGTAACAGTTTTAAATATTCTTACAAATGAAATGCCTAAACACGAAGTTAAATCTTCCATAATAACTGAATATGTTGAATCTTAACTACCCCAATTAATTATTACCCACACAACCACAGACTTCCAGTGGACAGCCAATAAAGCTCCTGTAAATCCTACAACTGTCATATCCTAAGCACGACGTCCACAGATGTCTTACTCAAGACCATCTTGCAATGTCAATCGTACTCCATTTGAAGTGTTTTATGACGTCTTCTGGAACTTCCGTTAACCTAGGGGGCGCACCATGCGTCTTTCGTCAGTCAACCGCTCTGTGCAGAACGACTTCCGGCGTCCATCTTGATTTTTCGATAAACCGAGAAACGAACTACTTTCATGTGCAACGGCAAGAAATTTTGTTTGTCTTTTAATATGTGAACTGCTGATATAAAATTTTTATAGTTAATCAAAACCTAGTCCGACATCAATATATTGATGTCCGCCTAGGCAAAACTTAAAGATTTCCGACAGAAATCGGTGATTATTCAGTTTTTACGAAATTTCACTTGTATAGCAAAATATTTGGGTGATTCTTAGAATAGGCCCCCACTCATTTTTCAAAGTACGATCCAGCGCCAAGTTGGCGCGATTCTGTGGATTACAATTCTATTCCGGCTACTTCGCGAATCTGGTAGCCTTCGAACGGACATCCAATCAGCGCTCTTTGGGATGCTGCGCGCACGCCTTTTTATTCTTTGGATTCTGCATTTTAATAGGCAGTAATAGTCTTCTGTGTATGTCATCAGACCTTTTTCGATCGAATTCGTTGACTCTTGCTTTTACAGATCTTTTTCGATCGATTTACAAAGATGTAAACACGTACAAACTTTTTGGAATAAATATTTAAAACATTCCTCGTAATTCATGGATATTAATATTTTACGCAAATTTTCAATAGATATGCAGGCTCCGGTGTTAAATGTATGTGTATGTTCAAGAAAACGTGTTGCAGTGTTGAATGTACGTGTAAGAAAACGTGTTCCGATGTGGATGTAATTAAAAATATGGATATCCGTTACATAAAGGTTAGTTTTTTCTTTGTTCATCCCGTGTTTTGAAATTGTCTTTTGTATTTTTCCGTGTTTTCAAAATGGGTTTCTTAATTTTAAAGTATCATTTTTTTCTTGATTTTTGTTAAAGTACAAACTTTTTTCTAAGTATCGTTTTCTCTTGAATTTAGTTAAAGTACAAACTTTTTTCTAAGTTTCGTTTTTTAAAGTACAAACTTTTTTCTAAGTTCCGTTTTTTCTTAAATTTAGTTAAAGTACAATCTTTTTTCTAAGTTCCGTTTTTTCTTAAATTTAGTTAAAGTACAAACTTTTTTCTAAGTTCCGTTTTTTCTTAAATTTAGTTAAAGTACAAACTTTTTCTAAGTTCCGTTTTTTCTTAAATTTTGTTAAAGTGCAATCCGTTTACTAAGTATCGTTTTTTAATTTTCGATTTATAAATTTTTGATATTGATTTAAATTCAAAAAATATTTTAAGTATCCAGCGTTTTTAAAATTTTATTATTCTGCCATTATGCAATATTTTTTAAATGCACAAAAATAGTATTTTGTAATCTTTTTATGAGTATTATTAACTTTTATTTATATTCAATTGCAATATCATTTAACAAAATTACAGTTCATAAAACTCCAGAATAAGACGTCACTATTGTAGGAGGAGCCTATTTTAAAACACGGGAATATACGTCACTTCAATTGGGAGGAGTCAATTTCAAAACACGGCGCAATGCGCCAACTTGGCGCAATTTTGTACTTAGAAAAAAAACGAGTGGGGGCCTATTCTGAGAATTTACCAAATATTTCAATTTTTCTGAAGTGTAATTGAATAGGTTTGAATCTTTTTAATACTCGGAACACAAAAATAAAGTTTAGAATGTTATAAATTTCTTAATTTGCTTTAATTTTAATTATGTAAACATCTCTATAAGCATGTGATTTATTACCATGTTTCAAGTTTTCTAATCATGCATGGACGAAATGTTTCAAATCTTTCTGTTTTATAATTTTGTTTTTACCATTGGGGGGGGGGGGGGAGGGGGGTAAGTTTTTTTTAACCTTGTACAAGGGTACAATATGGGAAAAAAATTTCATTTCATCTAGTGCAGAATATTTAATTTTGGGGGCTTTAGCCCTCCAACCCCCCCCTCCTGATTCTGTTAGTGTTGCCGTGCATTAATCGTCTTGGATGATGACTATTAACAAACTCACGAATACTTTATCCAATTCTAATAAGTGATACCTGTCAAGAATTGTTAGCTCTCAAGAAGTGTACTTATCTAAATTTTATTATCCTTGTTTCGGCAAACAGTATTCAAAATTTTCCACTAGATTGTACTAATAAACATACCATTCATAACCTCTAATTAATTCACCTAATAAAAAAAATATTTGAAGCAGAAATGCTGATTGTATTGTAAAAAGAGCTTGTTTAAAAAACAAACGGGAAAAGTACATCTATGAAACTTTGCTTGTGTTTAAAGTTTAAGGATATAAACTCACAAGTTATGACAATATTATATAATATATTTGCTGTCATTGTTACCTCAATCACTTCTTTCATATAAAATGAATCTCGAAGATACATGTTAGGATGACACATACTATATTTCAAAATTTAATATTACCTTAATCAGCTTATATTTTAATAATACTATAAATAAAGATAAACACAAAAGTGTCATATCTGTATATTTCCTGTTTGGTTTTATAAGAAAATATAAATCTGTTTTTTATAATACAATCAGCAGTTTTGTTTATAATTTTTCTTTTATTACTTAAAGTAATTAAAGATTTTAAAAGGTTTACTTGTGTAGTAAAATGCGGTATTGATATTTATTATTTACTTGGTTATTGGTTAAATTTAGCTGATCATCAGAAAATAATGAACGGTTATATTTGAATTTTTGTGTGTAATCATCAAATATGACATAAATATTTCAAGTTTTCTGCTATAATATTGAATGGAGCGGTTGGAAATGCCAATGTAACAAGTTTTAATATGTTAAGTCTATCTTAATATGTTGTTATGCAAGTCAGAGGTATGAAACGTAGATGTACATGCATAGTCTGTATGTGAAAATTTCCAAAATTGTAACTAATTTTGCAGACAAAATAAAATTATCTTTTCAGTTTAACATATGCAACAATCACATGCTTATTTTGTCATATTTGGAACCTATTTGCAATTAATTACATATTTAAACATTTTTATTTTATAAGTTACCTAATAGTCTTATGCACTTCAAAAGTTTGTGATATATTTTTTGTCATTTATCATTTTGTTTTGGTGGTTCTGTAAACAGATACGATTTTATTTACAGTTAGATATTATTTTATATTACTCTGTATGTTATAGTTTTCATAAAAAGCTTTTTATTTTAATTTTTAATTTGATTCTTATGTTTCCATTCTCAAAGTTATACTTTGCATTTTTTGTGCTTGGTATCGCAATTTCATCATTTATTTTCAAAATGACATTTTTTGAAAACAAGTAGCAGTTATACAGGAAAGTCATAAGTAGTTTATGTTTCTCCGGGATTTACTTAAATTTATAATTTCTTATTACAAAGTTAAGTTTAATTGTACAGTTAAAATTGTATTTTATACTTATTCTGCACACTTATAATAATGTAACATTTCCAATATATTTCAGAAATTTTAGCTCCCAGTTATTTGTAATTTCATTTTTGTTTACTAGTAAGGTTTTTTATACAACATAAATAGCTTGGGTGGTATAAATTCATTCTACATGGAACAAAACTGAAACCTGAAGAACCCTTTTAGTTTCGAGTTTTGTTCCGCATCTAGCTGCATTTATACATTTTAAACATACGTGAATGAAATCTCCTTCCATATGTGATGGAAAATCTTGTGGACATGTGCCTATAAACACTTTATTTAAAAAAAAAACTGATTTTTATATTTGGTAGGATTATTTACAACATATTATATGTTAAATATTGATAGTTTTCTAATTTCTTAACTGAACAGGTCAGAACTCTGTCACCTTCTAATCCTGACCTCAATTACTAGATTCCCAAGCTCTAATAAAATACAGGTAAGCTAATGTATACAATTTTTTTCTTTTTCTATAGGGAACCTTTCTGTTGAAAGGTCCACTATACTGCTTTTTTCTGTTAAGAAAATACACTGTTGCAAAAAAGATTCAGCTACAGTCGTTAATAAAACAACATGCATGCCAAGTTTAAGTTTTGCAAATGATCAAACTGTCAGTGCCAATGATATTATAGGGCTCATTAAAAGGACGCAAAGTGCAGCATTTTAAACGACCAGTGTTCTCACTCACAGGCAAATGAAACTTTATTTCCTGCTTTGATACTGCAAATTGTGTACAAAGATGCTATTGACACATAATCTATGGCTCTAGAAACAGTTGTTAGGTTTTGAGAGGAATCGCATCATAGGCCTAAGGAAAACTGTTTGAACTAACAGACGTATTAGTCACAAAACTATAACTGGCATTTTGGTAAACTGACGAATTAAAAATCATCAGCAACAATTTTAATTTAGCTGTTTAACCCTTTGCGGACGGTAGGCGCATCCATGCGTCAACTGTGAAACTGTATTCAAGGACGACAGTCATGCATTCACGTCCAGGAGAAATTTACCCTAAAGGGCGACTGATACCAATGTGCGCTTTCATGTGGAAAATATTCGTTTGAATTTATTTGAATACTAGATGGTGCTAAATATCCATTCTAACATTTACAACATATTTTGCAAATATTTAACCTTGGTATAGGGGCTCCATATGAATCATCACTTCATCTAAAGCGGTAAAATATGGTTTTTGTAATATAAACAAACAAATCATTTCTGCCAAACTCTTGCTATGCTGTAATTGAGTATATGTTCTCATTTCGATTTTAGTTTAATGATTGCATTGGTGAATTATTAGAATGTAAGAGAGTATTTTCTTTCAAGTTTGGGTTTTAGTGAAATGTTCGGTAGTGAATTTATTAGGTTATTTCGGATGGCTATGTCAAGACATTTTTATGTATAGAAGAATATACTAGCATGGTAATCGAACAGAATAGTCATAAAAGTAATGCAGATAGTGAAGATTCGTGGATATTTGGTATTTCTGATGAGTACACAGACAGTTTTTATAAATGCAAATTTTGCAATGTTTGTCTGTGTGTGAATCCATGTTTGAAATACATTATGCGTAAAAGGCGTATTAATTAGTAACAAAGCTATTTTCTTCCTAAAAATTGTACATAATCTCTATTAGCTGTGTAAAGTATTAAGTACAATCATTTTAATATTTTTCCTGCGTAACAAGTAACAATTTTAATCAAGTTAATTAATCATTTTTAATCATATGAAATTTTAATATTTAAATAAAAGATAATTTGCGTGTAACATATGCATCTAATGGAAAATAAGTATTTCTTTTATTCCTGAAAAAAGAAGAATGCTGTAACGGATGACTTTTTTTTTTTTTAGTTAGGCTAAGTGCAAAAAATATGCCGTCCTTTGGAACAGTTCGGAAGTGAAATGCTCCATCCTTTGGGCCACATCAGTTCTGAAAAGCCGCCATCCGCAAAGGGTTAAAAGTAATATAGTGGTGCTAGGGTTAGAAATTAGGAGCGGGGTATCAATAGTACCTAATTATTTTTACTCAGGTACCAAAATGTTCTACTTGAATGCAATTTTGAAGTTACTTATTATGCGGCCAATAAAATAAATTACTTTTTATTAGCAGCACTCACTGCGCAGACACATGTAATCCATGACGTGCATTGGTTAGGTTGTTAGAAAGAAGGTATGTCAGAATTTCTGCTGTACATATATGCATACTGAACATATGCAAATACATATGCAAGTACATATGCTTACTGATACATGGGGGAAAAAGCAGAAAAGTTAGACAGAGAAAATGATGATTGGGTCTAAAATCTTGATTGTCAAAATAAAATTTGTAGATCCAAAATACTCATTTCAACCTAGAGTGGAGCTTGCTAGCTCGGATGTTGTAGCAAACTATTGGTTATTGCGAATTTTTTTTTCTGTCACCTTGAATCTTCTATACTTTTATAATATTAAACAAAACATATTGCTTATAGCGAACAATTAAATACATGTATGTTGGATATTGTGAAGTTTTTAGTTTGGGAAAGGTAAAAAATGTTTTTTTTTTTTTTTTTTCAGATTACTTTAAGTAAAAGCAAAATCTCAAGAGCAACAATAAGTTTGGTGACAAAGATTCATCCCGAGAGACATTAAGCCCAAACATGTAAAGATTGCCTGTGGATGTTTAAATTATAACAGACGTGATGCTCATCTGAAAACAGTAAAGAGAACCATTAATCCATTTCTGATTCTGCTTATGAAGATACTTCAATGTAAAATAGGTTACACGAACAAGGAGTTTTGCTAGGTCTTATTTTTGACAATTATGCTGCAAGTGATGATTGTGTTGAAATAGAATCATAAGAGGTCAGTATTGCTAGCTACAGTTGCAGAAAATACGTTTAATGAATTAAAAAATAAATTGATTTAAAAAGAGATAGGTCAACCTTACTACATTCTATATTGATTTTTTGTTTTACAATACGCAGTCGGATAAGTCATTCTTATAATATTGCTTATCACCTAATTTTTTTTATCATTTATTACAGTCTTTGAATTGATTGACAGCCATTTGGGCTATTCTGACTTGACTATGAGGATGTATTGGGAGCAGTGTAAAAATGTTTATCTATGAGTGTAATTAAGGAAATTAATTGTTTTGTATATTATGTCATATAAATTTTTGTCTAGCTAAGAAACCTTAGCTTTATAACATTAACGTTCTGGTGGTAATACAGTTAGCCCCACTTATGTAGGTATTGAATAATAGCATAAAATTATGTGCAAAGAATATTGCAAAATAAAAAGAAATCCCATTGTAGTAGTAATACTAAATATGCTGCTTTATTGCTAGGCAGCCCTTCATTAATTGCATAAAAAGTGACTCTGTCTTCGCTAATTCCTGATACTGAATCCTATTTGCCTCAATTTATCAAATGAACTGTGAGGAGTTATGATTTTAGTCTGCAATTTACTGCATATGTAAATTTTTAGATTTCATAGTATGCAATTAAAATGAATTAACAGTAAGTGATTGATTGCAGTGATGGGGAAATTCCTGTATATTGTCAAAACGAATCTATTCCCAATAACAAAAGCTATATTAAAAATTGGAATCCTTATCTATCTATATTAAATGTAAAATAAATGCTTAACTGTTATTTGTCGTAACTTTGAGAGAAGTGGGGGTGAGTATAATCTATTTTATGCCTTGCAAAAATTTTTTTAAATGTAATATTAAAACTTACAAAGTAAACAACATAAGATTACTTATAGGTACACCATGAGTGATGTAAATAAATTAATATATAGTATTATGTAATATTTCTAATATTATAGTAACTTTTAATTTGTAAAAGAAAATATTTCTTTACATGAGCATTTAAATGCCTGTGGTATATGTTAAGTATTTTTGTTGTTTTTACTTAATTCACATTTTTTCTGGGAAAAAAAATAGAGAGGGGGGGGGGGGGGGTATATTATTGTACAGTAAGAAGTTATCGTAATTTACTTCATCGCATATTCTAAAAGAGTGTATGTGTTTAAGCAGAGCGGACTCAGCCCGTCATCGTAAAGTTTATCATGATTGTTTTTCATACTGATGGTGTACTCCGTATAAATAACATCTACAAAAACTACTAGCTTGTTTATAGTTCAACTTCTGGAATTTATCTGTCAAATTGTAATATAAATTCCATGGGCATCATTTTGCTTTGGGCGAATGTCAGGTTTGGAAACTGGCATCAACACATTTACTTGTTTATTTTTGCACACGGAATCATAACATGTGAAAAAGATAATATAGTAGTGAAATAAATTAAAGATATAGAATGTCAATATAACTTTAATTTATAACTGATTTAAGTCAAATATGTTTTGGATCAAAGATAGAGTTGTGATTTCATTGTGTTTTAAATTGGAATTGTCATTTAAAATGAACTCGCCTTTCATTGGGTATCCCTATTGGAATGAACTCAAATGTAGAAACCCTATACTCTTTTTTGAAGTGTGGAACATAATCGTTACGCTTACTTGTATATACACTTATCGTTATTACCTGTATCGTTACCTGTATGTAAATTGTATGGACATAATTTTGCTTTGAGGGAAATTATGAAGACGTCATTGAAACCTATATTATTTCTTTAATTTATATTTATAATGCAAATATTTTTGGAAAACCAATTATGCTAAGTACTTTTCTGATTTTATCTAATATATATGATTATTGTTTTTCTAGATATATTGCCATGAAGACAATGGATAAACGGAATATTCATGTACCGCTGAAGATTGGAAATTTTGTAGAACTATAATAATATAAATTAAATTGTGTATATTAGGTTTTTATTTATTCTATAATAAAAAAAATGTTTTTATGTATGTATGTATGTCTTAATGTATCATACCAAAAATTGATCCATCTAATAAAGTAAGTATAAAATAATTTAAATAAATTCCTTAAAATGTGGGACATTTTGCATGTCTCTCTAGGGCAGTATTTCATAAATTGTGGTCCATAACTTATACAGATGGACTGTGAATAAATCAAATTATTAGAAATCTCTATAGTATATCACTTGAATTTTGCATATTTGTTTTCAGATAACCAGATTATATCACTAATGAAATATCACGGTAGTGGAGGTGATATTAATTTGACCAATAAATAACATTCTTTTATGATCTAAATTACTTTTACATTTATTGAAATACACAGAATGTGATTGAGTTTTTTTTTATTTGTAAATGACAAAATTTTATATTCAACTGTAAAAATATTTTACCACTAAAGGAAATTGATAATAGCTGATAGATGGGTCAGAATTTTTGTGTAATAAAGTGGGAAGATTTCATAATTTTCTCAGTAAATAGTTATTTATTATTCGTGGCAAATTAATTTTTGCCAGTAAATCTTATGAAAAAAGATATATAAATCAATGATTTAGAGAAGTAAATACACTCAATGTTATAGATTCAGTGCACACTTTATAAATAAATGAATACCATTGTTTTCATGAGTTATTCATCAGATATTAAAAAACATTACTTTTCAACATGTAGCTATATTTTAAATATGAATAAATCAAAATAATTTATAGAAAGTATATGAAAGTTTTACTTTCTATGCACATGTTCTTATTTAAAATTGAATGGCATCATTTATGACACTTAAGATATTGATATATTGCATTTTTTTTAAATTTAAAACTGAAAAAAGTCAGAAAATGTAATCCCATGAGAGATTCATTCACGTGACACACATTTGGATCAAAATGGACTAAAATATGAGGAAATAGCAGTATATCTGTATTCCAAGGTTTAACTGAAAAAATATTAGTAGACAGAAGGCGACAAATGTCTTCCCTACTAACAAGAACACATTGACTATTAACACTACAAATAAGTTGATTACTTTTAAATAAATACTAGTTTTTGTCATCAAACAAATGAAATTTGGATGTCATAAATATAAACTATATTGACTACTGGATTTCTTTTATGATAATTCGAATGTTGTAATCTTAAATGATCTATTAAGATGATATTCTTTTTCTAACTGTTTGTTTCTTTTTTTTTTTATTTCCCATGTTAACCTATGGGAAATAGTCTCTAGCTTGCCTGTTATCTACCAATTGTAGATTTAGAAAAGAGAAAGGTTTATGCTTTTCTTAAAAAATCTGCAAAATTAAAGTATTCTCTAGTATGTTTATAAAAGTAATGTGCATTCATTTTACAAAAATATTAGAAATACTTCTATTTTAACAATTTTTTAAAAACACATTTCTATTCTCAGAATCTGTTTAATAAAAACATGGAAAAAGATTTAAAAAAAATAAAGTAATTAGTGATTTTGGAACTGTTTAACATGGGGAAAATAAAACAAGCAGCTAGAGGAAAAGCATCCTGAAAAATCCTAAATCCTCCTGTAATGTGCTAGAACACGTCCCATAATATCCCTGCAGAAACCTATAGAAAGCCTAGAACCATTGTCAATCCTCCTAAAAATAGCTCCAAAAGCCTCCAATGATATGCATAAGACATCCCATAAGTCCCGAAAGCCTTCAATGGTATTCCACAAAGCATCCCGAAAGTCTCCTGTGATATGCTGCAATACGTCCCACAAGTTCCTGAATATTCCACTAAAAGCCTAAACACATACTGAATAGGATCTCCATAGGCTCCAGTTACATGCCGTAAGACATCCCGTACGTTCCAAAAGCCTCCTGTGGTATGTCACAAGACATCCTACAGGTTCCTAAAGAATCCACTAAAAACCTAAACACATCCTGAAAAGTCATTAAATCATCCTAAAATGGATCTCCACAGGACGTAAAAAAAAGAGACATTTGTATCTCCTATGGACCTCCTTAAGACGTCTTTAGGAAAATATAGGACTTCCTTTGGAAGTCCTGAAATCCTGCATAGGACTTCCTCTGGACTTATTGTGGACGTACTTGTGTTGTGTGGGTATTAACTATTATCCTCCAAGGGAATTATAATGTTCACAGTGTTGTTGTTGAGACCCAGACCGTCCGACCTACCAGAAAGGTGTAAGGTAACTGTTTGGACGGCCGGGAAGTGCCACCCAATTTAGACTGGAACCCAGAGGGGGAGGCATCCACAGGGACCGTGGGCACAGTGGATGTGTGCACAAATGTGCACAGTGTGCAGCATTTGATGGAAAATGGTTCATAGTGATATCTATTGATGATAATTGAAAAGTTAAGATGAAATGCCAATTATGAAAATGAAAATGTGAGGTTATAAATGGGACTTTCGAAGCCAATTTTAAAAAACACATCTAAACGTAAGATTTCAGTTTTATGAAGCATTACCTTGATTTAAAGATTATTTTTACTAATCCTCTGACATTCGTTCCATTGAGGTTGTGCTATATTATGTAATAAGTTTTACTGGTAGCAAAAATTTTGCCATACTATTGCTTTTCGAAAAAAATCTTTCCTACAAATTTATATTGTTCGGGATCTGCTATGAATAAAGGTCAAATGATGACTAATTTGAAGTTATCATATTCTGGAGGAGGTAAGAGTCCACTAAGGATTTCTACTTCCAATTTTTTTTTTCCTGTTTAAGATTTTTTATTTTACTAGAAGCAATTATATCTAAAAATTGGCTATAAATAGAGCTTAGAAGATAACTAATATGGATTTTGCATCAAATTTTGGAGGAGGTAGGGTGGTGGTTCTCTAAGTATTTTCCCTTGTTTCTTTTCCACTTCTAATTAAAAAATTTTCATTAAAACATTTATTTTTTAGAATTGGCTATAAATGGAGATAATGGCTGATACAGATACAGCATTAAATTGTGGAGGGAGTTAAGAAACTCGTTGAGAATTTCCATTTTCAGTTCTATGTTATATCACTTCGGATTCAAAAATCTACATTTTACTTGAAATATCTTATTTCTCAGATCTTTTTCACAAATTGCACATTTTCAATGTTTTTCTAACATATTATATAAGTATGATGCAGTTTCCTTTATAAATTTCTCCATAAAAGGCATCCCACTCTAATAAAAATTTACACATAGAGTGGAATTTCATTAAAAATATATTTTTGCAAAATAATTACCTAATATTTCTACAGTATACATTATGATGATATGTTTGCACTGTTTACTTGAATGGTTAAAAAGCATTACCAAAAACTTATTCCAAGTAAAAGTTTTTAGAAACTATGAAGCTAAAAAAAAAAAATTTTTTTTTGGTACCTATAAATTGACAGTTATCAGAAATGTGATTGTATGTCATTGTGATGTATGTTTATCCATTAATTTATTGAATGAATAATATTATACTTTTAATGTTTTAATATCTCATAGTTCTATCTAAACTGAATTTTCATTCGTCTCCCAGGTATCTTGATTTATCAATACTGCAGTTCAAAAAATGAAGATTGTATATGAAATTTACCTCTAATCTTCTGATTTTCATGTTCCAAAAAACCATAGTACTATCCTCTGAGCCTGATATTAGCTGCTTTGAAGCATTAGCAAAACAAAGGGATGTAACTTTGTTGCTAGAATATAATGTTAAATATAGATTAAAAATTATAGCGTCTATGTACATAAAGCATATTGAAATACTATACATAAAAAGACAGAGCAATGAGTATAAAAATTGTACAATAAATAGGAAACATCTAATGTTTACAGTTAAATTTTTTTTTCTCCCCTCAATGGCCAGGCATTGACTCCTTCATTTTCGCCTATACATCGGCCAGAACAGTGAACCTCTTAGCTGTCAAAGACGTTGCCCCAGCGAACCAGTGGGAGTGGGAACACATTGCGCCCAACAACACAAACATCCATATCTTACGTGGGACTCAAACCCACAATGTGGCGGCCGATCAATCGCTGGAAACGCTCGCCTTGACCATTCGGCCACCACGTCGACTGAAATGAGCCAACAGTACGCGGTGTTCACAGGTGGTCACCCACCCAAGTACTAACCGCACCCGATGCTGCTTAACTTCGGTGATCTAACGGGAACCGGTGTTTTCAGCACAGTACAGCCGTTGGCTTCAGTTACATGTATTTTATTTTCTTTGCGATTTTTTAAATTATGAATTGAAGTTAAATATAGCCATTTTATTACACAAAAACTGTGTAAAATTGAAAGTCTTTGTTTGTTTTTATTTATAAATTCATATTTTTTGCACAATAAATAAAGTTGCTGTTTGTGAGAATACAACTTTTAATATTTTCTTGAAGAAAGCATGCCTAAAAAAATTAGGTGAATACAATTGTATCAAAGGCATCATGAGCTCTCTTCATTAGGTCAAGAACAGTGTGCTCTTAACAAATGTTGAGATAAAACTACAGTTGGTTGCTCAGGGCAGTTGCATTTTGATTGTTAAGAGCACACTGTTCTTCAAATTCCTGAAAACCAAAGAACATTTTAACAATATACTTGCTTATAACAAAATAAAACAAAACAACAACAAAATAATAATAATGTTGTGTAAATGTATGCATGGCTATGCAACGACAGCTTATCTTAAATCCCAGGCTTTCTAGAAAATGTATCCGAGGTTGCCCGGAATATAAAATTCAAACCTTTGATTAAAATCACACCATAACTCGTATTGAATTTTTGAAAATCAAAGAATGCTTTAATAATATGTCCACTTATAACATCACGAACAAAAAAAAAATGTTGCACAGATGGTATTAAAAAAACTCGAATAAAAAGAATCTTGCAGGTGCGTCATATTTCTTCAACACACGAAAAGTATATATTTTTTAATTTCATGAAAATTCGTCTATTAATTGTATGGATTCCATTCAAGTTTACTTAAAAGATAATTTTTTTAACTTTCCGTTAGTGTCAAAATGGAAATTTTGAGACCATATTTTCGATCACTAAGGAACACATTTGTGTGAAAATCATACTAAAACATAAAATGAGTAAAAAACTTATTCGATTTTTTAAAAAAGTAACACCAAGGTGCACCTTTCTGGTTCTTACAGTACTGACTAGTTTTTCCACTATATACGACACAGACAAATAAACACACAGACATCTTTCTTTATTATATAAACTAGTGAGGCCCATGGGCATCCTGACCATAAGTAATTTAAAAACAGGTTTTCATGGAATATCTTACTATAATAAAATACATAAAATACAACACTTAATCACTCTCTGTGTAAACACAATACAAAAGGAAGTATTTTAATATCCATAGTGTAAATAAACTAAAAATGGGTCCAATGTCTGGCTTCGTTTTTAGTATGTGATGTCATATACAATGTAAAGCTCCAGAATTCTCCATTATTGTATTTAAAAATGAATCTATCTGGCTTTGTTTTCAATATCTGAGGTCACTCAATGTAGAACTCCAGAATACTGCTTTTATACAGGGTGTCCAGTGCTATCGGTGTCTAATGGCTATTTCCTCAACAGTTAGTCACAGAGATATACTTCCAATTGCAAAAATGTTTTAAATGTTAAAATCTATTATCTTAGAAACAGTTTAAATCAATAAATGCATTTCTGAAAGAAATATGAAATTTTATATGGTACCTCGGTCCTACCAATTATATTTAGGAAGAGCATCCTCATGAAATTTCATGCAAAATAAAAAAAAATCTTCCTTTTACGACCAAAATTCACCGGGTTATGAAGAATAAACTTTATGACTTAAGTCACTTTTCCATCCATAAAAATGACCCGTTTCAGGCAACCAACCAATCAGGGACCATATTGACCATTTCTCAGCACAAAAAGTGCTCCAACTTCAAACAGCTATAAATCTGTCAATTTTGGTCGTAGAAGGATGATTTTTTTTTATTTTGCATAAAATTGTATGAGGATGATTTTCCTAAACATAACTGGTAGGACCGGGGCAGTGTTAGAAATTAAAATTTTGAACTAGGCGTCATTTGACGCCTATAGGTTCTGATTCTAGGTGCCAAATAGACACGGCTAGTTGTCATTTTTACATCTCTAACAATAACAACTATTTTTTAAATGCCCATTTTTGTTAAAGATATAAAAAAAGAATAATTTAGATTTTTGTATTAAAAAGTGTTTTAAATTTTCTTAAAATTTAAAATAAACTGAAAAAGAAACTCAAGAAAAAATAAATAGAAAAATTTGCTAATTTGTTTTTACTTGGCAAAAAGGGCATAAAAAAACAACAAATTAAAAAAAAAACTTCTATTTAACAATTTTCAACTATGGTCATCTTATCTTGTACACAGTCATTGCCCCAATACCCCTTCATTTCATGCTTGAAAATTAATTTTCCCCAGTTAAAACAGCAATTAATATAAAAGTTTTAGTTGATGAAAACAAATTGCGAGAATGGAAAATACATGACAATAAAACGGGATAAACCGACAATCACGTATAAATGCACATTTTAGTGACATTTCCATATAATCTTTCTTATATTACTTACAAATATAAGAATGAAACACATTTAAAATTAAAATATTATAAGGTAATCTTGAGCGAAATTTAGTCACTTTTTGTGGCCAATCTTGCCAAAGTATGGAATTTCATTTTAAAATCTGTTTACTATGTTCATTTTAAAAGTTTAAAAAAAAGGGGGGGGGGGGTCGGAATTTGCATATTTCTCCAGAAATCGGCAGTCAGTGCAAATATCGGAGCTTCACGAAGAAATGTAGAATTGACAGCTAAGGTTCAGTATTTGCAAGTCAATAATAAGTTTTTGTTTTACAGTTGCTACTCTTTTTCTTGTCACTTTGACAAAATATAAATCATACCCTTGAAACTCATCTACACCCTTTGGGTGTTTTCCCGTCCGTCCAAATGGTTGCTCGAGTCCTTGTTGACGAGCCGGACGGTCTGGGTCTTCAACACCCTTTGGGTGAGCTAAACAGCTTGGAAAATAATAATAAAAAGTATGAATCACATTAATTTTAGGGATTGATATAAAAAATGCATAGATGCCAACCTACCAGAAAAAAAGATGGGAACACATTGCATGAGGAAAAATCGCGCACTAATACCGTTTTTTCCTATACTGCTGCAAAATAGCCTTTTATTTCATTAATAATACGTTTGAAAAATAGTTTTTCTATAAGAATACTAACATAATACAAACATATTACAAACATAAATATAGAAAAACTATTTTTATGTTTGTAATTATTTTGTATATTATATATACAAAATAATTACAAACATTTTAAACGATGCAAACAAATTGTAACAGTGGAAAAATACTTTCAAAATAAAACGAAATATAGAGGATCGTGCACAAATGCCGTTTTATCGCGATACTGCTGCAAAATAGCCTTTCATGTCCTTAAAAATATGCTTGAAAAATAGGTTATCTGTATAATATAGTATATACGAAATAATTACAAACGTTTTAGATGATGCAAACAGATTGTAGAAGCGGAAAAGTATTTCCACAATAAAACGAAATATAAAGAAGATCGCGGACAAATGACGTTTATCGCGGTACCCGGTACTCATGCAATATAACTCCTCATTTCTTTAATAATACGTCTGAAAAATAGTTTTCTTGTATATAACAAGAAATAATCATAATTTTAGTCGATGCAAATGTGTTTCTCCCACATTAATTAGAAACAGACACAATTACGTGGAAACAGATTTTTAGATGAAAAAACGGGAAAACCTCCATCTTAAAATTCCAGGCTTTGTTTCTCATTTCGTGGCCTACTTCCGATTTCATGACTTGTAGATACTCTTATGCAGATCTGCATACAATAAAATATAAATGTTATGGAAAAGAAAAATCGGACTACTGTGGATCCAAATCGGATTCCCGGAACAAGACTGAAAAAACGGAACAAGTACATAAAAATCTGAACACTTGGCAGCTATAAAAACATCATTTTCAATGTCTGATAACAAAATATTAGCTAACCAAATTTACAAGAAGCTGGAACGATTCAATCTGGAATGCAATGTGTTCTATAATAGTAAGCAATTAGAATGTAAAGATTGCAGGATCACCCCCTTTTCTTTCAAGTGCGATACGTAGATCTACGAAGGAATAAAGGGGAGGGGAGCAATAGAAACTCGTTAAATACCCGGAGTCTCGGGCATCCGAATGTCTGAGGATAAAGCAAACAAATAAATTCTTCACAAGTGCAATTTCCGGTCTTGAAGAGTGGGGGTGAGTTCAAGTATAATAAAGATCCCAATGTTTCCTTCCCTGAATAGACAGAGGGGGATTTTACTGTCTGTGTACCACCTGCAGATTTATCACTGTGGGAGTGTATAAAATGCCGCTTTTTTCTCGACCGCTGTCCAGTCTTCTACTAGGGATCGTAATTTAGTCAAAGGGAAAGGGATGACTGATATTTAACAATAGCATTGTTAGGCGTCAAATTTGACGACCAGATTGAAGAATCTAGTCGTCAAATTGAAATTTCTAGTCGCAAATTACGACTAACGACCGCTAATTTCGAACACTGGACCGGGGGACTGTATAAAAATTTATATTTCATATTTCTTTCAGAAAAGCATTTATTGATTTAATCTGTTTCTAAGATAATAGATTTTAAAATTTAAAACATTTTTGCAATTGGAAATGTATCTCTCTGACTAACTGTTGAGAAAATAGCCTTTGGGCACCGATAGCACTGGACACCCTGTATATATGTATATATATATATAATTAAACTAATAGAATAACAATTGAATCCGAAAAGATACTACATAGCACATAAGACTAATCATACAAAATCATTAATACATAATAATTAAAACATAAGAATAAAATTGATGGGGGGAAAATATACATAAAACATGGGAAATAAAACATAGGAAATAAATACAATTAAAAGAACAATGGAAGGGATTACAATGGACAGGAATGGAGATATGGCAAAGAAATTGTAAAATCAAAAGGGGGTGCATACAATATGTATATAAATATATATATGGCTGAAATGAATCAACAAATCCATTTATTTCTGCACTTTAATAATAAAGAATTAAGCTTACTGGTGGCCTTGGAGTTCATAAGCAGTCCCCTGTTGACCTCCTATGTCCCACACTATAATAGACTGGTCAAAACTTCCAGAAAATAAAAGTTGTCTTTCAGGATCCCAAGACAGGCAACGTATACTGCCTGCACAAGAATGAGTACTTCAAACGATTACAACAAATGTATACATTTAAATAAGTTATTATAATTATAATACATTTATAGCCTTTACAAAACAACGCTACAAGTTACTTAATCAATGGTGATTGGCAGGGAATCGAACTCCAGTGCAATTAACAGTATTGGAGGATCAGTTTCATTTTTACATGAGTTCATCAGCCTCTAAAGCGTGTTGACTGCTGGTGAAATTACATCACTTGTTATGTGATGTAATTTTACAAGTATCTATAGTGACCAACAGTCAGATGTATCATGCAGTTGACACAAAAGATTGACTAAAAAGAGTACAAGAATAGATTATCATATAATATTGCCATATGGAAAATGTGCAATATCTTGAGAAGGGTTCACACTAATGTTCTGAAATTAGTTTAATTTATTTTCTAATGATAAATTATTTATAAAATGATTGTTTACTTAATACAGTACAACCTCGAAAATCCGGACATCCAAAATCCGGACGTTTTCCAAATTTTCGGGTTTTCTTTTTTTTTTTTCCCTCCCCCGGACTGACGAAGTCGCGGATTTAAAGCAACAGGCTAAAATTATTTATATGGAATTATATTTTATAAGCAAATATCGTATTTTTTCCAGTCGACTTTCTGAACCCGGAAATGAAACGAAAGTTTAGATGGACGGCCGTAGATCGGCTCGTGGTTGGAGCGTGAATTAAGTTGTTATCGTTAATCCCTCCTCCCCCTTATTCAAGTCACAACTCTCGATGAATTATTTCGCATAAAATATACATTGTTACTTAAATACGGAATTTTTATTATCAAAATTTCCTTTTCTCATTATTGAAAAAGACATTTTTCTGAAACAATGGAATTTTCAATATTAAACACTTTAAAACGTTATCGTAACATTTTATCACAGATTGTTCAATTAAATCTAAAAATCCTGAGAATTCATATTAATGCTCACGGAAATTTATTTTGTTCACTTCGTAGTACGAATTCAATTCTTCAATGTATTCTGTTCTGTCTTCAGAATCTCCTCCCCCTCCCGATATACAAAGTCAATATAACGGAAGTTCTGCACTGTGATGATGATGTGCCAATCGTAAATAAATTGAGTGATGGCGTAAATCGCGATATGATATTAAATAAAAAAAGATCAAAGTAGCGATGATAAATGTGGAGAAGAAAAAATACCCATTGATATTCTTATGCAAACAATCGATCATGCTATTAAAGGTCTTGAACAAAGAAGCTTTATAAAACCGAGCAAAAATAATGTCCATCTACAGGATAAAGAAAACTGCTTTCCCATAAACCAAAATTAATGAAATAACAAATGTAAATTCAAATATTTAAACGAAATGATAAAATGTGATTTTATCATTTCGTTTCGTTCACACATTCTAAATTATTGTGTATTTTTTTTCTTAGAAATTTCTTTTGCCCTATTTTTTAAATTAAATAATATGTTTTAATTGATAACTTAACTTTAGCCATTATTTTTACTAAAAATAGTGCTTTATAACGTATTTAGTTAATATTAAATCGGAATTTCATTCAAATTCTATAATCCGGAAAAATCGATAATCTGGAATTGGCTAAGTCCGGATTTTCGAGGTTGTACTGTATAATAGAATTTCCAGATTTTTTTTTTTTCGATTTTTTTTTAAAATTCATTAAAAGAAGTCTTTGTATTTCATGATTGCTTTGCCAGTCTCATAGATGACCTATTGCATGCAAAAGTTATTTATATGTGATCCCATTTTGGTCTGTGATGATATAATTTTATAAAATATATAAATGATTACTGCATCTTGAATATATATTATTTTTAATTTCAATTTTTAAAATATTCAAGGTCAAAGCAGATTTTAAATGAACTTGAAATGCTAAATTAACATTATTTCAACATGTTACATATCATATGAAAGCCTGCTAAATAACATTTCAGCACAGATATATTCTTTATATCATTTTAATTAAAAATCAACTTATGCGCAATCCAGTACTAAGCAAGGTGAGTATTTCCAGTTGTTTAAAGCACCATAGTTTAAAAAGTATGATTCAAAATGCTCTTGAAAATCATAAAAAAAAAAGTCTATAATTAGAAACATCTTCAAAATAGGACAATTTTTAGATTTTTTATAAATTAGGGAAGATGTTATTCTTAATAGATAAATTATACAGAAACAATAATGGATAAATAAAAGTATCACATTAATCCTTAACAATAAATGCAGGAATCCAATCAAAACTATTTGATCTAATTCATTTCAAACTTCTGTTTTCATTTCCAATAGCAACTTAAGCTATGGAATCGATACCAAAATTTCCACAATTGTAATTAACATAAGAATTAATCACACCATTGATGTCAAAAGGGAACTTTCCACATGGACAGATTTAAAATAACTAGAAAAAAATCAGTGATAAAAGCATTCATAAGATTAACAACACCATGACAATAAATAGATGTAATTATGATAATCAATAGATTAATTTAAGGTAGAAAATACTTTCAATTACCTGAATGTCCTTTTAATGTGGTAATTGGTTTATAGCCAGATGATTCTATTTTTAGCATGGTCACTTGACCAGAATAATCACCAATGAAGACAAGTTTGGACTGTGAATCAAATCTTTTGCAGTTAAAGTCAATATATTACAAAGCAATCAAAAATGAACATGTGACAAAAGACAAAAAATTGCACGATGCTTGAAGATTAAGTTTATTTTTTTTAAAGGAAAATTTAAATAGAAACCAATTTAAAATAGTACAGGTATAATCAGAAGAAATTTTCAAAATATTAGGTTCAACACTAAAGAATCTAAACATACATCATCAAACATCAGTAAAATATAAAAGGAATGTTAAAAAAATATAATCTACTAGAGGACTTCACCCCATACTCTATGTGCTCATGAACCTTTTCCTTTAAGTTTTCAGCATTAAAAACTTATCAAGAAAGCAGCTACAATCTTCAAATTAGCTTCATTAGCTTTCCAAATTTATATACAGAAAAAAAAAATCTTTATTTATAATATTTATAGTATTTGATCAGTCTGGTAAGAAAATAGGAAAGGAATGCTTCTAATGTTTATTGCAGAATAAAATCTATTGGGAAACAAACCAGGTTAGAAGCATTAGGAATAGAATGATGCAAGAAAAATACTATATAAGGAAAAAATATGCTATGCAATTGGCCACAAATTAAAATAATATGTGTATATAGCTGTTTCAAGGATATGTTTGATTTTCTTTATCTGTACTTTTTAACACTAATGAACCCAAAGTCAAAAAGATAAAATGGGCTCAAATCTTTGAACCAAAGAGAAGAGCAATATATGTCTTAAAATACAGTAAAAAGTTGCCCTAAATAATAAAAAAAAGGTTATGAGGGAAGTTGTTTGTTAAAAGTCATGGATAAGGAAAGTTATATATGTTTGAATAAAGATATATATATATATATATAATAAAATATATGTCATCATATCTAAATATAAAATTTTAAAGAATAAACACAATCTTTATTTGATCACACTAAATGAGGTTAAAATCACATTAAAAGCCCAATGTGATTTTAACCTCAATGAGAATTTGTAAAAGGGGAAATTTAGAAAGGGGGCAATTTTAAAAATTTTAAATAACATACCTTGCAACAATTACATGGATGAACAGGCAAATCTGAATTCACACATTAAGAATATCACATATCAAATTTTTAGTAACATTTCAGATCTCAAACATTCATCATCAGAGGTAACTGGGGAGGGGGGGGGGGGGAGGGGAATACATTGGATTTTATACCCAGTCAAAAACTGTGAAAAAAATTAGTGTATAAACTGTCTGATTACACAAGGGAAATATTGGAATGAAAAATATTTAATTATAAAATTGATGCAGCAAAAATAAAATACTAAAATAACAAATTTAGAGGTCTAAAAATTCAGGCAAAGATCTAACTGTCAAGGAGTCGAGAATGAGAAGCTAAGCAAAACTGATGTGTCCTAAATCTTAAAAGTTAAATCTTTGCCTGAATTTTTAGACATCTAAATTTGTTATTTTTATATTTTACTTCTGCTGTATCAATTTTATAATTAAATGTTTTTCATTCCAAATATTTTTCTTGTGTAATCTGGCAATTCATACGGAAATTTTGTTTGCGGTTTTTGACTGGGTATAAAAGCCAATATATATTCTTTATTTCACAATTGCTTTTGATGATCGACGTTTAATGTCTGAAAGCAATTTTCACATCTTTTAGGGGTGATCAAATAAATACTTTTATTAAAAAGTGTTTATTGTTTAAGATATATATATATTAAATCAATTATATCTCAATGGTAATATTGTTAAAAATAATTCTGTAGATAATAAATATTCTATTTTTAATCACCTTTTTTTTAATCCTCTTTTACATAATAGTAAATTGGCTAAACTCAAAAGATTTAAACGCGGTAAAGGAAGCTCCTCCCAACATGATTTTAAAGCGGAGATTAAAAGTATGCATCAACAATTCAACAACACATTTCAATGGAAATTTATTAAATCATGGGTATTTGCAGTTAAGAAAAAACAATTAAACACAGTTTATGCTATTTTCTTAAAGTTAAATCTTACTAATGAACATTTTAATCATATTTTCTATGATTTGCTCATTACTAGATCAAAATATTTAAAAATAAAACTTAATCAATTTCATAATAATAGCTGTTCTAATTCTTATTGTGTAATATCTTTTAAGCATCCTATTTATAATTCTATAAACTTTATGTAACATATATATATATAATATATATATACATATATATATATTATATATATATATATATATATATTACAAAGAATTTATTTAATCATTTTCATCATTTATTGCCTGTAAAGGATTTGAATGTTACTAAAACTTTTAAATATAACAAGCCTATTGGAAGAACCATTATTAATTACAATGCAATTTCAAAATCTCTCTCAGTCGACAAAGATTCCTCAACAAATGTAGATGGTGAATATATTTGTAGTGATGATAATTATGCTAATTTTATAAATCCACACTTGGGGCATATAGTTACTGGAGACTTAGCCCTTATTAAAGATAAATCTTTAAGAACTATAATGTCATTTGGTACTAAATTCAGGTTACCTTCATGTAATAATTCTAAACATGTCTTAAAGTCAATCAATCTGGACCTTGATAAATTTATTTATGGATTAGCTTCTAAATATGCTCAGCCTTTAGAGGCATTTAATATGTGGAAATTTACTATTTTAAGATCTATTAAAAATGCCAATTGTAGTATTAATTTATCTAGATCTATATATAATATGGATAATATAAAACACTCTGTTAATGATTTACATAGATCTTTTGTTATTACTTATGTTGATAAAGCCTCTAATAATTATGCTATTATTTGTAAAAAATTCTATATTCAATATCTGTTAGATTATTTAAAAAATAATAGTCTATTTAAAATTGATTCACACTCTGTTAATGGTATCAAATTGAAAATTATCAATATGTATAGTGATTTAGATATTAATAATAAATTTTTGAAATTTCCATATATTGTGCTTATACCTAAATTTCATAAAAATCCTATTAAATTTAGAACTGTAACTAGTGGTCATAATTCATACTCTACTACTGCTAGTAAATTATTACTAAATTATTTAAACGTACTAAATGTTAATTTACGAGATTCTAGTGATAACTACATTATTCTAAATAACAGTAAAGAATTAAAAAATAAATTAAAAACACTTGGTAAAATAATAGGATTTCAAACTTTTGATTTTAAAGATCTTTTTAATAATATTAAGATCACTGATCTATATGATGTCATTTTAGCTTTATATAATGCTTATATTACTAATCAATCTCATCTTACTAAATTTACCAATTTTCCTAAGCTTCTCCATTTTTGTTCTTTTCAATAATTATATCTTTCAAGGTAATAAATTATACTTACAAGTCTCAGATGTTCCACAAGGTGGCTGTAGTAGCAGTATGTTAGCTAATTTATACCTATATCAATAAGAAAAATTCTTTACTTCAACAGATTATAAAATTTACAGATATGTAGATGATCTGATTTGTCTTGTATTTACTGATAACTATGTCATAGATATAGATTTCTATCCAGATAATTTGGAATTAATACCTAATGAAACTACTATTAGTAATAACATTTATTATTTGGATTTAAATCTAATTATAGAACCTACTAATGGGATAGTTACTAATTTATATGATAAAATTTTTTTTTTTAAATTTAATATTAATAAATTATTAGCTTTTAATTCCTGCAACTCGATTCAATTGTTTAGAAATATTATACTTAATCAACTTTTTAGAATTTATAGATTATCAGATAAAAACTTCATGCTTCGCACATTAATAACCTCAAAATTACCAGTAAATTTTATAAACATCCAGCATATTTAGTAAATGGTATAGTTAATAAGTTTCGATTAGCCTAAAATTCTCATAATCTCTCCTTAGTATCTTATTTTAGCCGTACATCTACATTCTCTTGAATTTATTATATTTTCATCTTTTTATCTTGAAGCTTTAACTGTAGAATATCTCATTTTATTGCTTTTACGCAGTACTGTTTTTATTACTCTCTTTGGCAACAGCAAATCACATCTTTTCATTTCTGCATATGGCAACATTGGTTTAGACATATTTTGCTCGTCATGGTTGTACTTATGAAGTGTATTTTAAGGTATTTATGTTTCCTTTATTTTTCCAATCTATATGCTTGTCGTCCATATAACACAAGTTTATAGATAAAATCTATCTTGTGTTTCAGAAACAAGCATTTTTGTGTTCATTTCGAAGGGATATATGGACTTGACAAGAATTTTTTCGAAATGAACTTATCTTAAGCCTAAAGCTCTTCCACGTGCAAGCTTTTTTGCTTGATTTTTTTGTTTTTCTATTTTCATTCCTCACCTTTGATATTTGTTGATTGTCTTTGTCTTTATGACCTGCATTACGCTTTATAATTTCCTCTTTATGTTTGAATTTCTTTTATTTCTTTGTATTTTGTAGAAAAATTTTGGAATAGTATATTATGAGTTACTACTTATTCTAACATTGGATTTACAATTTTATATATATATATATATATATATATGTGTGTGTGTGTGCCAGAATATGAGTACCATGAATTTGAGACATCATAATTTCTTGATTAAACAGAAGACAATACTTATTAAATGCAATCATGATTTATTCTAGAAGAGTTGACCAGTCAAACACTCCAATATTATCCTCCTTTCGTCTTCTCGGAACGGAAAGTTGAAAATTACAAGTTATACATAATTTTATGTTAATAGAAGATGTTGCATTAATTAAGGCTAGACCCACACATCAAACGATTTGGGAACACGCTAGTGGTTTGTAGATCAGAATCAAAGTAGCTAAAACAGGGTTTATTGGAAAATTTTCGAGAGTAGACACTGTATAATAAGAATGTTCTACGTGATTTAAAGTGGCAATATCATATAATATGAAATAATGAGATTTTAAATCATCATTATACGAAACGTCAAAACGTCGTTTAAATCATCATAAACGAATCCGAAAAATTACCTTTTATGAACATGATATTTGGTTTTGCGGAGATTTCAATGTGTTACTGACTATAATTGAATGATACAATTATCTCTATGAGTAGCGGAAGTGATGGATAAGGGATATGAAGTAGTGAAAGAATAAATACCATTCATTGATTAGCTTGGTATTAGCATGTGACATATCCAAAGCATGTGGCTTTAAAAAGTATGAGTTCCAAATTCTCATACGAAAGTAAAGTATGAGAATTTGGAAAAGGGGCAATTTAGAAAGGGAGCAATTCTAAAATTTTTAAATACCATTCCTTGCAACAATTACATGCATGAGTAGGCAAATCTGAATTCATACATTAAAAATATCACATATCAAATTTTTAGTAACATTACAAAACAAATATCAAAGGATACTGAACAGCTGTGCACCAAGCATTGCACTGGAAGCCTCCTAGTCGCTGCCCAGATTCAGAGCAGTGCCACTGAAAGTACTTGTCTCTGCCAACACTCAGTACCCATTCAGAAAATAGAGAAAATACTAGGTCAACTACTCGACCTTGGTGAGCTACAAGAAAAATAAAGGAAATATGTTTCATTGTGGTTGGAAACAAAATGTTTCTAATAGTTGCAGAGTAATAGCAGTATTTAATATTTCACAGAATGGTAAAATACAAATCTAAGAGTTAATATTTACAATAAACTTTAGTTCGTCAGATGGAGCTTGTGTAACACAATGAACCATAGAATGGTCACGGTATGCCTGTTAATAGTAAAATTCAGTTTGTAATAACTTGCATTTGCTTCACAAACAGCTAATAACATGATTGCGCATACTGGAGAGAAGTGCAATGTGCAATTAGTGTCAGAAAATGAACTTGAAAGCAGTAATGTTAAAGTATGATGTGAATGCAAACAAAAACAAACACATTGCTTTCTACTGGTTGGACATTTATTTCTATGCAAAAGAAAATTTCACTTAAAACTCATGCTGAAAAGTATAAACTGATTCTATTATACTGGTGATAAAAAAAAAACCTAGAAAATAATTGTGTGAATATAAATAAATGAAATGGTTTCAAAAATGGAAATAATAATAGATATTAAAATTAGGCGTAAAATAGATTTTGAATTTTAGAAACATGAAGAACTTATGAGTAAAGATATGTGCAGTTTTCAAAAAATGAGAAACCATTTTTTTTAAATAAAACATTTTTTTTTATGTATTAAGAATTGTACTTGATCATAACATTAGTTTTAAGTTCATTGAAACTATTCTATGCTATGTGTATAGCTTAAACTGCTGTTAAACTGCTAAAATAAAAATAACTTCTTTAAAGGCAGCATACAATAAAAAAAAATAATAGTATCGACTGGTTTCGAAGGCAAAAAACAGCCTCCTTCATCAGGACACACAAAAAGCACAACCTTCTCCTGTGAGAGAAAAATCAGCATCTTATACAAGCACAGTAAACATGACTGAAGCAGGGAAAGAGTTCTGCCAATGACGAAATGTGGTAAAAAACCCAGGAAGAAGAAATAAGAGGTGGAGCATAATGAATTGAAGGTTTTATATTATTCTACCATAAACTTACATAAAAGCCATTCTATCTGAGCTGACTTTACAAACAAACTGTATTAGACTGACCAAATGCATAGTAAAAACAAAACATTGGGACTTATGTGTACTACAGTCTTCAAAATGATAAAATAAATATGTTTTTTCAGTGTTTCTTATCCTATGCTCATTAGTGTTCTTTGGCTATACAATGTCAAGTTACCAGTACAGAAGTGTTTTCATGAGTCAATGTTCCTCTAATTGATGTCATGAAGACTGAAACACAGTAAAAGATAATCCCCAGTCATACCATCATACTCATAGAGTGAACAGGGTGTAGCAAACAAAATTTGTGTCAATACTTCTAGAGATAATCATGGCCTGTAAGTATCTTAAAATAAGCTATACTCAAACTTCACAGTAGGTGAAAGAAAACTATCTTATTCTTATCTATCAAGAACTCACAGCATTTCCCCAATGCTTTTCCTTTAATATTTATTTTTTGACGTATTTAAATTTAATGGTTTTTCTGGCAATGCATATTGGAATTTGAGAATTTGTTTTGGAAAGTTTGAGGAGCAACCTTGGCCAGACTATCTGACTTTATTTTGCTTGGTATCCTACATTAGCTGGATTATTCAATTGTTTTTGCCTATACAGATAAAATTTTCACTGTATTAAAGAAGCATGGATAGTATGCATTGACTGCATTGTGAATCAAGAATAAAAAATTATGAAATATTTTTTCAGCTCCATAATCACTAAACTTTAGCAGATTAATTTACTTTTTGAATGGAATCTTGACTATGAAATAACAATGCAAATTCTAAAATGTGCACATAAAAAACTTTTCTTAGTTAATGATTAGCAATCGCATTAAATTTCAAACAAGATATATCTAGTAACACTCATACAAATAAGCAAACTAACTAATACACAGTAGAAATATGATGAAAAATTATTATATTATAGAAAATTACAGAAATCAATGAATTTTTTACCTAAATAGTTTCTTTGATGGTTCATCCTATTATAATCTTCTGATAATATAAACTCCTAAAAAGAAGCATTGTAATTATCATCAATAAAATATTACCGAATATGAAAATTCATTTAAAACATCAACAAAGCATTGCAAAAAGTATAACAATGATCACTTTTGATATAACTTGATTGATATAACCTTATGACAAAATGCCATATTTTAGAATTAAATAAGACAATGCATAGTATATTCAAGATTTTTTCACAGGATTTATTTTTGTTAAATAAATTTTATACTGCAAGAAAGCTAAAAGACCATAGTAGAAACTTTTGATGAAGTGCTTACTCATTCTACAAGCTGGTATATAACAAGTTCTGTATATGGTTAAAAATTTTGTAAACAATGTCCCACTAATCCACTTTTATTTAATGGAAAAACATGTTGGAATTTTATGAAGAATATATTTTTGAAATTTAGAATTTTGTTAAGGCTCCAATTTTTCAATATTTAAAATATTAGAAAAATTCAATTTTTAAATGTGGTATTTTGTAAAAGCTTTTAAAAATGCCATTACATTTTTTAAACCTTTGAAATAGTTTTATAAATTAATTATAACTAAAACCCCATTTTCTATGGCTTAAAATTTCTTCATAATATTTTTAAAAATAGAGAAAAATTATGTTAAGAAATTGAGTAAAATTAATTTTCTTTATAAAATAAAAGAAAAGTGGAATCTTAAACTAGTCTCAAACAGTATTGCATAAATTTCTATCAAATATTCTTTGATTATCCTTAGCAAGTGTATAAAATTATCAGGGATGTTGAGTATCTGATAAAATTTTTGCTCATATTCGCAGTAAATTTATTGATGTCAGTATTACTTGTTCTCGACTCTATGCATATCAAACCTCTACATAGTTATCCTTGACATTTCCTTTTGATATAATATATGTTTTGCTGAATTTTGGGCATGTTTCATTTTTTTTTTTTTGTATTTGTATTTAATACTTGTTTAATCTTACATTTCCTGTTTATAATACAATTTAATGTATTTTTGTAATCGTTTAATCTTAAATATCCTGTTTATAATACAATTTAATTATCATAATTCCATAGTTGATTTATGCAAATTTTGTATGTGGATTTGGCATGTAAGCTTGTTCGCACGGTAAATTTTATATAGCCACTGATGAAGGGTATGGTGTTACCCGAAAGTGCTCTGGTCCTTTTTTAATATTTGTACATCATAAAGGATGGTTTTTATTAAATGACCTTTCAATCTACGATTTGCTATCTTTGATTTAATGCATATCAGTTAAGGATTTGAAGTACTTTTAGAAACAGATAAAGTTGACAGCAGTTCCACAAAGTGTGAAAGCCATTGTTCTGAAATTTAACAAATTCTTATATAAAATACTACGTAATATGACTAAATATGAAGAGGATATTTCAATTTTATAAAATATAAAAGTATTTCAGATGGAATTAAAATAAATAATTCTGCAATTCAAAATTTTCTCAGTGGAATTTGAATTTATTGTAGAAAAAGTATAACAGTTATTGAGTCATTTGCCTTTCGAAAATTTCATCAAAATCAATTGGATTTTAGACCAGTTTATTGTTGCTAAATATACAACAGTAGCAGTATAATATATAGCAATTTTTTACCAATGATGTTCAGCAACAAACATTTATCCTCACCACATGTCGAAATTTAAGAGCAAATCAGCAAACAAGATATATGAGTAAAAGGGGCACAGCACGTGCAATTTTTATCTGACATTGTTCAGAAACAAACATATCCTATGAAACATTAACTTACACCACATAACCAAAATTTAAAAAAATCTGTTAAATTTCAGATGATTTATTATTGCAAAAGGTAATATTAATAAAGCGAGCACAACATATGCAATTTTTACCCAGCCACGTTAGCAATGACAGTTACCTATAAAACATTACTTTACACCACATATCCAAATTTTAAAACATTCAGTTAAGTTTTAGAGAAATTATACTCCATGTACATCAGTAAAGCACATGCAATTTTTATTAAATCACATTCAGCAATGATCTCTGCCTATAAAACATTAATTTACACCATATATCAAAATTTCAAATAATTTGGTTAAATGTTAGAGGGCTTATCATCGCACAATGTATAGCAGTAAAGGGGGGGGGGGGGTGCAGTACACACAATTTGTATCTGATAACATTCAACAATGCCTTCTTGTAAAACAATAATTCATACCATGTACTTAAATTTCTAAAGAGGAGTTATTGTTAGACCATGTATTTGGAGCAGTCTAGAGCAATGGGACTAACATAACTGAATTATATTTCTAGTATTAAAATCAAATGCTAAATACCAAATATTATGTTTCACATGAACTTAATTGCACTTGCACACTAATAATCACATTTCATTCTCAAATTTACCGTATGCAATTTAAAAAGATATTAGAAACAATGCTCCAAATACGGAAAACAAAAATATTGCTAATTTACTATATTTATTGAAGTTGAAACTTGTATTATACATAGGGCTAAAAATTTTAAATTGCTAGCTCCACTGGGTGATGAAAACTTGTGGCTGATTACAAATTGGAAACTGGAATATTTTTAACAGCAAGTAGTTATGTAAGATGATCATATGACTGTTAGAATTAAAGTTTAGGATATAATCCATCCTAACATTCATATGCATTGCATAATAGCCAGGGTTATATTTCCTTAGAAACCAAAGCATAATTAGGGTGGTAAAAAGCACTCATAAATGATTCAGACTTTATAGATTCAATGCATTAAAGGCTCCATGTACACCTTAAAGTGGATATTTACCAAAATCTTACTAATGTAAATAACACAAGTACTAGAGTTCTTCTAGTAGAACAATTTTGTGAAATTATTAAACACATTTTTTACATCTTATACGTTAACCTGGGTTATGTTATATGTTAACCGCTGTTCCCGAGTCGTGGCAATTGAAGTTTTCCAAGAACTTGTAGCAATCTTGTACTACTTTTTGTCTGTGTGTGTGTATAGCTGAGTT
Organism: Amaurobius ferox; assembly: GCA_951213105.1. Classification (NCBI taxonomy): domain Eukaryota; kingdom Metazoa; phylum Arthropoda; class Arachnida; order Araneae; family Amaurobiidae; genus Amaurobius; species Amaurobius ferox. Next base: position 148,039,646 of record OX578137.1, on the reverse strand, counting down.
TATTGTTCTCTGTCAGATGAGGCATGAATGAAATTTCCCTATTATTTCATTCTGAGTTATGGAAGGCTTTATAAGACTTGGGGAACCATGTAAACGCACCATTTTTGATGCCCCACTGCTGTGAAAAAAACTTGTTTAGCTGCAAACAGTTGAGAAACAGATGTTTTTATTGGATTTTCAGTGCTAAATTTCATGGTAAATTTGTTTGTAGCATTTTGGTACAAAAGTTGCTGCATTTTTACAAATTTTAGTATATTTTTACACATTTTTGTAATTACTACAAAAATAGAAAATGCAGACTCTTTATAAATATTATGTTTACATACTAAAAAGATTCAATATATTGCATTAATATTTTACTAATTAATGCTTTTCAGTGAAAAACAGTACACTTTTTGGTTGGGGTCCTGTATACCCCACGCGATCATTTACTTGAGTGAAGTAGGCACACATCCTTCCAGGGTAAAAAGAATAGAAAATAGAAATATAAATTACAACAAAATTTAGATATATTATAAAAATATGAGTTACACGTTGAAATTATATTTCCCAATAGCAGAATGTTTTTAGTTGATCTGCAACAAAGATTGCGGGTTTGAAAATTTATCTGCAGCTTGCACGTTGCTTTAGCTTCTGGGTTCCTCATTGGCGGTTTCCAAAATTGGTCATTTTTTATGTATTTTTTAAAAATATTTCAAGTTTTACACACTTTTGTTTATTATTTTAATAACTATTTAAATTATATGTATTAAAATAAAAATAATTTAACATTTAATGAAAGTTATGAACATGTAAGTACAGATGCACATATATTGAATTTTAATTTATGCTTCTGAAACGACTATTTATAAGTACTTCTCGTTGTTTTAATTATGTTAATAAAAGAATAACCCTTTATTTAATTAATTCTATATTTGAGAAATAGCTTGAAACACCAGAAGAGATTCAAAATATTTGCAACTAAATATAAAACATATTTCTTTTCTTAAAATAATGCAAGCAAAAATTCACAGAAATATTTTTGTTTTTAGAGCAATATTAATTATAACATGCATTTATAATTGCTATCTTCTCATTTTTGGTATTTATTAAATTTTAAAAACTTATTTCTGATGTTTTTCTTAATTTTTTTTTCTAATTTAAAATTTATCTTTAAGTCATTGTTAGTTTCCATTTCTTAAAAGTTACTTAAATTTTCAGATTTTAAACATTTATGATCATGAATTATTTTCTAACCTTGTTTACAATTGTACCAATTTTTTTCATTATAGAACTTTCAGGTGTTTAACACAATTTTATTTGCCATGTAGCATTTAAATGCTTCTGGGACAATTTTAAAATCCATTTCTTTGCAACAAGTTAATCATTCAAGATTTTTCAGATTTTATTTTTAGCAATATTACCGATTATTTCCGATATTGCTTGCCCCCCCCCCCTGATTTCAAGTTTTCTTTGAACTTTTCATTCTCTAGTGTACCAACTGAAAGACCGTTTGCAATAATTTATTGCTTTTCAATAATTAATTGCGTTTGCAATAATTTATTTCATAGTAAAGGAGGCCAGACATATATTTCTGTTTAAATGCCCCCCCCCCCCCCCCAAAAGGACAGGCCTAATTTAGCTAATGTCATCCTATTTTACATATGATCATGCATTTTCTGTATGATTGTTTATAGACCGTACATATGTAAGTCAAAGTGAAATAATAATACATAATGTGACGATATTAGAACTTCTGTTCGGAAAAGTTTGGTTTTCATATCTTCTATCCGCTTTTTGCAGCGAGCATGGCACCACTCAAATATGCTGCGGTCTCACTCCAATCTACCGCAATGTATTTGAGAAACTATTTCTTGCATACGAATTATTATTGGTTTTTTAAAATTTATTACAACACAAAATCAGCTGTTATGAATAACTAACCAATTAAAAACTAATTTGGCAAACCAAAAATGTTCATATATCATATAAATTCTGTTTACGCCAAATGCTCATGCAATCGGGAACCCTGGTCCAATATTAAACAAAACAGCTGTAACAAAATTATAATCCTATTGTTTTGCATGTAAAGCAACAAGATATTTGTTTTGTGTTTGTGTGGCTACTTCGTTGGCAATCAGTGCACATCTGCGCGTTTATCAATCTGCGAACTTGTACAGCTTCTCATGAAATTTTAATTGAAAATCACGAATTTTTTGATGAAATCAAAATTTGTAGGTGCTAAAGAAATTTTGCGGAGAAGCAGAGAACATTGAGAAGCAATTAATTGCTGATAAGAACTCTTTGGTTTTGGGACAGAACCTATTTCGCGAAGTAGGGGGGGGGGGGGGGTTGCATCGTAAACATAAACAAGGGACAAAGGAATTAAAGTTGGGGAAGGGATATAAAGGAATCCATGACAAAGGGTACAATACTTTGGTGTTTGTTTTGCAGATGATATGGGGATGAGATAGGTGATAGGCATTTGTTCTGCAGATATAGTTTTGTAACATTTTTCTTTTTTTTTTATTCTCAACTGAAAATTTGTCTGCAGAGGTTACAAATCGATCTGCGACGTACATCATGCTTAACTTAAAGCATACATCCTTAACTTAAAGCATGCATATCACAAAATGATAAGTGTCTCAAAGTTATTAATCATTCTTCAGTAAAAAAAGGAATATAAATGGGTAATTATTTAACTAGGATAAATAATAGCATTTGGAGTATTGAAATATTTAAAACATTAAAAGACTGATATGAAGAGTTTCCTGGGCTTGGTGAGCATAGCGTACAAGGGTTTTGAAATATTAGGCAGGATCTATTAATTAGCATTTACACAACTACTGGGTGACTCCATAACTAATACACACTTAAGGAATTGACAGATGTAGAGTTGATATTTTAGAATTTCTTTTTAAATAACAACATTACTTGTTAAGCCAAACAAATACAGTCACATAAAAAAGAAATAGGTCTCTAAACTAAACAAAATTCACATACATAATTTCATAATATATTTCAGTATCATTAGCAAATACTATATACCATGAATAGAGTTGACATGGAATTGGCATATGACACTTAGCTTTAAACAATAATTTTTATTCCATCACATTTTCCAAAAAAGACTAAATGCCATCTTCAGAGGAAAGAAAGGGCATCAACAAAAAATATTGTTAAACAACGTGTTGCGAGTAGCTCTTATTTAAATTGTACACAACTACAGGTTGCAGAGTTGACACAAAAATCAAGCTATGTGTATTTATTTAGAATTAAAAATAGTTCTTAAACATTTGTGTCCAAATATGTTTCATAAACAAAGCAAAACGATGAAGATTTGCTGTCAGGATATTTTTTATAAGTGAAATCCACCGATAAAGCAATTTAATTGACCTACAAAACTTAATAAGTTGACTTGGCTATGGGAGATTTTGCCCTATTTTTAAAAACAGTTTTAAATATATATATTTTTTCTTTAGGATAAAAACAAGTGTTTTAATATAATTTATTATTAAACAATAATTTGAATGATTAGAGGGATAACTTATAGAATTATAGCTATGATAGTGAAAAGATCCGAAAGTTAAATATTTACCTATATGCAAACAGTTTCTGTACAACTGTTGAGGAAGGTTATCAAGGATACTATACTTGTAAGCACCAATTACTAACAAGTAAAGTCATTTTCGCTGAATGAATCTGTACTTTAATATTTTTCAATGCGTTACTTTCGTTAAACATCTTGATAATAGATATTAAATTACTCCAATTAAAATAAAAAACAGAATTTTAACTTACTGCTATAGTACCATTGTCCATTCCCACAAATAAACGTTTTGTTTCTTCACTATATACAACACATGTAGCAGGAGCTGCACACAAAAAATATGTATATGATTAAACTATGATTTACTAAAAAAATTTTTATCATGAAAATAAAATTTAATAGGTATATAATTATAACAATTTAATTAGTCAAATATCTATTTAACAATGCTGTAAAACTTCATTAATTAGGAAATTCACTAAGCATACATATATATATAAATTGTTTGTATCAATATTTTATCACCTAAGTTTCAACAAGTTATTATATCATTCACATATAGAGCAATAATTCCAGCTATGTTATGCCCTATTGCAGGTTTTGTTGCACCAAAAATATATTTTTTTAGCCCTTTGGAACACTAGAATTATGATTTTTGTAGCACTTCCGAGCACTAAAAATTGATTTTCATTGCACTTGAGAGCATTAGAATTGAGGATTTTGTAGAAAAAAAATATTTTCATACCACTTAGAAAAGTAGTAGAATAAAAGTTCTAGAAACATGTTTTACAGTAAACAATGAAAAATTGTACACAAAAGTTTTGTGTGTGGAAAACATGCAAAAATGTTTCTTTTTTTAAAATGTCTGAATGCCTAGCAAAAAGAAAAAAATATATACACTAAGAAGTTTATTCCTTGAATAAGCAACAAATCAATAAATGTAATAAAAAAAATTATACAGCAAAGTCACAGACATCAGCCATCTTAGTTAATTTAACCAAATTGCATTTTATTCATTGTTTTTTTATTCATATTTTAAAACCATGGTAATATAACAATTAAATTATTTCTATTATTTAGTTCCACTCATTGCAATATGCAAAATGCTAGGGAACTAAAACAACATAAGATTAGTTTACTGCTTGGGAGAACAAGTATATATTAATTGAATTAGTCGATACATCATTTCAAGGTGCATTTTCATCAAGTGTAGGGCGAGCTCCCTGTGTACCTTTATCAGCAGATACTCAATGCGAGCTTACTGTTTTAGAACATCTATACAGATTATATGGGGTAATGCTTTTTTAACTTTGGTGGAACATAAGTAAAAAAATTGTATAATACATTGCTCTTTGTCTGCGGGAAAATGACTATTGGGACACCTACGATGACTTTGAGGATAATAAAAGGCCATGGTTCGAAATAATTCCTCTTCATGACAGATGTTAATATACACAATGTAAATGACAAAATGCAAATATCGATTGTTTAAGTATTATACAGTAGAAATGTGAGTGTTTTTGTAAATGAGAAATAAGTTTCTAGTGCCATATTGATCTTTATCATCTTTCAAAACATGACCGACTCATTTGAAATAATAAACATTCTCAGATAGATAATCTGTAAATAAAATCATTGAAATTTGGAGAAGGTGAGGATGGCAAAATGAACTCTCCCACATTGAAATGGGAATAATTCTACACTAAAAGCAGTAAAAATTAAACATTTTGGTAGTACATTCTAGGACAAATGAATGTCATTGAAATTTGGAAATTCGGAGGTAGGGGGCTGGCGAAATGGGACCTCCTACTTTGAAATAGGAATAACTTTTGAAGCAGTAAACAAAAATTATTGCAGTGCAATCCGATACAAACTAAGTACAAATGAATGGCATCAGTGAAATTTAAAAATTCCAAAGTGAAGTCTACTGTTTCTCAAGCCCCTCATCCAATTCAGAATTTTAAAATTTTATTTAAGTCCTTCATTTGTACTTAGTTTGTATGATATTGTTCCACAAAAATCCCCCCCCCCACCACCACTTTCATAAGAGAATAACTCTGTACTGGAAATGGCACAAACAAATTTTCTTGTAATGCAATTCAGTACAAATGAATGACAACAGAAAATTTTTAAAAAAATTAGGTGGGGAGGAGGTTCTAATTTTTCAATCCTGCAATTTGAAATGGAAATAACTCTGTACTGGAAGTGGTACAACATAAGTACAAATGCAATTGAACCATTCCACTTTGAAATGAGGATAATTATGTATCAGAAATGGTACAAACAAATTTTTTCTGGAATGTTCTGGTATAAATGAAGTACAACTGAATGATATCATTGAAATTGGGAAATTCAGAGGTGGAGGCTGGCAAAATGCTATTTCCCACATTTGAATGGAAATCATTATGCACCAGAAGTGGTACAAAAGAAATTTTTTGTGAGACAATCTGGTACAAAAAAAGAACAAATGAAAGACATTGCCAAAATTTTGAAATTCTGAGCTGGGGGCTGTCATTTCTCCAGCCTTGCACTTTGAAATAAGAATAACGTTGTAAAGGAAGTAGCACAAATGAAAACTCTTACAGTATAATCTGGTACAAACGTAGAACGAACGAATGGAATCAGCGAAATTTTGAAATTCTGAGGTAGGGCTGCCTTTTCCTTAGTCCCCACTTTGAAATGAAAATAACTCTATACCAGAAGTGGTACAAACTAAAATTTTTATGGTACAATCCAGTACAAATGTAGTACAAATGAATGGCATCGGCAAAATTTTGAAATTCCGAGGTGTAGGCTGCCATTTCCCCAGCACCCTCCACTTTGAAATGAAATAACTCTGTACTAGAAATGGTTCAAATAAAATTTTTATGGTACAATTTGGTAAAAACACAGTACAAAAGAAAAGCATCACAAAAATTTGGAAATTTGGAAGTGGGGATGCCATTTTCTCAGCTCCCCACTTTGAAATGAGAATAACTCTGTACCAGAAGTGGTATAAATGAAAAATTTTATGGTACCATCAGGTATAAATGAATGTCATTGGCAAAATTTTGAAATTTCAAGATGGCAGACTGCCATTTTTCCAACCCCCCCTACTTTGAGATGAAAATAACACTATACTGGAAGCGGTACAAACAAAGAATTTTATGGTACAATCCATACAAATGAAAGGCATTATTGAAATTTGGAAATCTGGAGGTGGGGGGTGGCAAATTGGAGATTACACATTCTGTAAGGGATCAGAGCCACAGTGTAGGAGCTTCTTGCTGCTAATGAGGAGAAACAATAACTTCTGATTATTGCCCTCCACAGAAAGAAAACAGTGACAATCTGTCTCACAATTTCTCAGAATTTATAAACACTGAAAAAAAAATATAATTATATATATATATATATATATATATATATTAAAAAAAAAAAAAAAAAAAAAAAAGGATGAATATTCAATTGATGAGTGCTTTTCTCTTAAGGTGGGGGATGAATTAATTTTTGGTGCAGGTTTGACACAGAATAGCAAAAAAACAGCTGTTTTGTAGCAGCTGGGTGCATGAGGGTCTGCTTTATAGAAGTTTGGTGCAGGGGCAACTTTGTAATTCTATTAAATTGGTTAGATTAAAGTGATTGAATAATTTTATTTTAAATAAATTGAGGTTCACTTTAAGTACAGATACTGGCATTCAAAATAGAAAACAAATAAGTATTTACAGTTAAAAATTCCGAAATGCACAGCCATTGCTTGATGTCTTAACAAAAACTAGTAAAAAGCATCAACTCAACACATAGTATAATGGCATTTGCATGATAATAATGGTTTCAATAATGAGTGCTTTTGTTGACTTTATTGCATGGACAATGAAATGGTGCATTTTTCAAACTTTGGATATTTTTGTTGATGTTATTACATGGTTCCTATATGAAAAATGAATGTCATTTTCTTTTCTTTTATACATCAATAGACGGTGTTGCCTCTCTGTGGACATTATTCTTTATATTGATGCTTCAATGATACTGATATAGCAATGACTTCCCTTATTCAAACAATAAATAATGTTTATTCAATTGTAATTGATTTTTTGAAATGTTTTATTTATTTTTTGCATATGACAACATGTGTAATGATTGTTGGTTGAAATTCCTATATAAATAATACAATTTGTAGCCTGATTTATAAAACTAAACGTACAACATACATCTAACGGTTGCACACTTTTATTAAATAAGTGGTTTGTATTTTTAATTCATGAATTATGAAAACATATAGAACAATAATAAGGTCCATGGAAAGCAATAGCAGGTTCTAGGGCTATGGCCTCTAAAGGCCCTTCTCCCCCTCCTGGTTGTGCCTAATTTTCCCTCTCGTTGCCGGGTCGGTCGTGGCACCCCAGCCCCAGCTTCCCTTCCCTCTCGTTGACCTTGACAGTAATATGAATGAACAGAATAGTCGGATGAAGTGTAAAAAAGTCTAGAAATATAGATTTGGTTTACTGATTATGAATGACCGAATGAATCTAGTCACATTGATAGTAGTATTAACTTTACTTTGTCCTGAGTTGGAAACACATTTAGAAACTGAAGTACTGGCTGGCCAATATAACTGGTTACAAGTAATTATGCTGAGAACAACTTTGAGAAGAAACATTTGAAAAAATTTAACATAAAAATGTGAATAAAGTTATGGTAAGACTGTTCTGATTCAAAAGAAAATCTTAGTAAAGCTGAGAACTAAATTTTGCTAATTGACAATTGAAGAAATTTTGTAAAAATCATTACTACAAAATGATATTACTAAACATACATTAGTTCAATAGAGGTCTGATTATATTAGTCTTTAAAAAACGAATCTTTAAATTACAGTAAATTTAGAATTTAATTAAGTTTATGGAAGAAAAGTTGAAAGAAGCTTTGAAAATAACTTACATGGCATATAATGACAAATACTAGGCCAGTATTGTCCTGTATCCCGTTTTAACCACACTCTGACAGTCCTAAACAAGTTAAATATAAAAATATATTTAGAAAACAAAGCATACTTAATTTGAAATTGCAATTTAAAATAAACAGTTAATAATATTTACAGTGGTTAGAAGCAATATAAACCTTTTGCAGGTTTTATAAATTGTACAGTACTGGGCCTTTTATCCAGAAAGTTCAAGACTAGCAATCTGAAGAAAACCTATTCTCCCCACTTATGACAGCTAGCAGCATCTATTAGCTTTTGACAAAATCAGTCTTCTCTTCTCTTCATGCTCACTACATGAATAGATACATGTTCGTAAAGTTTGAAACATATATTTCCTCAAAGAAAAGCATGACCATTGATGTCATAAAACCGAATTAACATATTGGTGATATGATATTGTCTCCAATGGTAAATAAAAGGGAGAAATATGCACAAACATTGCAGTTCTCAGAAATGACCTTGGTCACTTCTATGGTCTGGAACACTTACACTGAATTTGCACTTCTCTTGAATTAGTGATTGCCTTGTTCACTTTGGGCCATCCAGAATCTTGTTGATAGCCCATTCACTAATTTTGCAAGCTCCCCTTCCATGCTTTAATTAAAGACAAGATGTATTTATCTTCTCTGTGTTAAAGTAGACAGGTGGAAAGTAAAAATTATTCAAGTGAATTGCTCTTGTTCTTTAATAGAACCCCCTCCTCCAGTGTTTCTATGTCTGTGTTTCCTGCTCCAGCTACTTTGGGTTTCAGATCTATGTTTTATATCCTTCCCTGTTTCTGAAACATTATTCCTGAAACATTAGAAGTGACCCAGCCTTCAACTGAATGCTTAGTCATAATGAAAAGTATGATTAGAAAGGGGGTGAAATGAACAAAGCAATGATCCCCTCTGATAGGATGAAGCTAACTCCTGAATGAAATGTCAGAATACCTACAACAAAAATTCCTTCCAAAATGTTTTTGAGTACTGGATTTTGGATCCCTCCAGATTTCAGGATTCCAGATAAAGTATCTGGTACTATACTGGTTAAAAATAAGTAATTTTAGAGTAGCAAGATACATAAAGTATGTAGTTTATTGCAAAATCTGATGCTACTTTTGATTATAAATAATGATTCTTCTGCATAACCCAATTTCACTTTCGCTTTTTGCATTTACAGAATGTCTAGCAATTCATAACTTTATTTCAGTTTTCAGAACAAAGAGAACCTTCTGTTGATAATAGATTTTATTCCAGTTTTCAAAGCAATGGTGTAACTTTTTTTCCAGCTTTTCATGAAAATAAAATAAGAGAAATTCGCTGGAAATTTTTACATGCTCACAACTTACTTTTAGAGCATAGAGAATCTTCTGCAAATTACAAAATTTTTCATGCTTATCATATTCACAACTCTTCCTGCTTGAAAAATTTTCTGCACATCTACCAATACATTTCTGTTTTGTATGTTCAAATAATTTTTTGATTAACAACTTTCCAATTTTAAACACTTATTCATATACTAATTGCTGATTTTATTCCCACTTCTTACATTTTAGAACATTGAGATAACTAGACTTTTGTCATCTTGGAGCAAATTATTTCAAGGCACCCTTTCTCATAATATGCAGTCCCTAACAAAAATATTTTTATCGCAATGGGGCTGCCCTAATAATACTGTTTAGCACCCTGAAGCGATTGCTCCATCCTGCTCCATGGCAGTACACAACTGTTAAGAAAATAATCTATCATTTTCTATACTTATTCTCAATTTTAACCTTAGAGAATCTTCTATAAACTCCCTATTTTATTCATATTTTTTGTGGTTAGAGAATCATCCACATGTTCTTGATGTTACAACTTATTTTGCATTTAGAGAATAATTTACAGATCTGAAATTCTGGTTCAGTATTTAGAAAAACCTACACTTTTTAAATAAATGCTTAAAGAATGTTTTGCAGATGCTCTCTTTTTATGCTTGGAAAATTACTAGATCCACAAGTTTATTATTTTCTGCATTTTTGCAAATATTGCATAAACATTAGTTTCGGAGAATTATCCTCAGATTCGTGATTCTATTTTTGCTTGAAGATACCTTTTTACAGATTAATGATTTTATTTACTCATTTAGTGCACGTTATTTTATGTTTTAGCATGATTTTAAGTGATTTTCGCACATATCGGTCTCTTAGCGATCGAAATATCATGATGTTTCCATCTTGACACTATGTATTTAATTTTCTTTTAAAATTATTAATAGATTTTATTATCTGTAATTTAAGCAAAGACATAAAAATTGAGATTTTTTATTCTGCTCATGGAGGGGCTTCATTCTCCTTTGTCGACGATGCATGCCCAACTCATGGTAGCACTCTCCTAGAAAAAGGATGGTTTCCTTTACTTTTCTTTGCTCTCTATGTTTGCAGAATGCATGTGTGGAGAGAGTAGGCCCTTCAGCTGCAGTTTTATTGGAATTGACAAAAATAGTCTACGCTTGAAGAGACAATTCTGTAAATGCATTATTTAAGTAGAGGGTGCTTATTTAGGACCTGGGAAATGCTGAGTAATTCATTCTAGTCTTGTTACAAATGTTTGCATTCATAAAAGGTTTCTAATCTCTTACATTGAAAGTACTTATTTGAATATAGTCAAACCATGAAATAAGTATTTTATTTATGTGTTTGGTTAATTGGAGGAGATGGTTTTTAGATTTGGAGAACAGCAGACTAATTAGAAATGAATGGGAATCTTGACACTGCAATTCTGTGTGGAGCAGTAGAAATCCATAGTTTAAATAAAATGCTTTCTCTCATCAGCTTTTTTCCCCCTAAATAAATAGTTGAAACAAGTTTCATAAAACAGTTTTTGCAGCTGGCCAGTCAGTATGCTACCCAAGATGTGGCCTTGGTGTTATAGACTTCTGTTGCATTAAAACAATTAACTGTTACTTGCATAGCCACTGGGACAATATATTGGAAATCGTCACATTTCATCCCTTTGGTCCTCTCTCCCTAGATACGGGAAATGGAAAATAATAAATTTTTACTCTCATAAGGGGGTAAATTTTCAATATTCAGGTAATGTTTTTTTACCACTTTTTAATACATTTAACTGGTTTTGAAAATGCAAATGCTCGATACAGAAAGCTTATTTAAGACCTTTTTGATATAAATGCTGACCCAAACAAGTGCTTGATTTGTTGGTGCTTTCAGCTAGCCCTTGTTGATATGATGAGACAAGATATAAAAAAAATTATAATCTCAATGTACTTTTTTAAATGTAGATAAAATTACAAACCTGTCATCACTGACACTTATGACTCCTTCAGCATTTGGAACAATTACAGCCATGTTAATCACATCTTGATGACCTTCTAATTTGCTAATTAGTTGTGGTTTGCGAGAATTAACAAACTGTGTGCTTGTACCAGCAATGGGTTTAATTTCTGCAGCCATGACTAGTTACTAAAAAAAAACAAAAAATCAATCAAATAATTCAGTAGAAAATATATGGTATAGCTTTAGATGCTATCATATGTAGCACTGAATATCTACAATACACTTTTAAATTCAATATAGATATACATGAAACGCTGTAATTAAAGATCATAACTTATTTTTCTAAAGCAAGACAATTGCACAAATTGAGACTTTTAATATTTTAATTTTATTTATTAGTGAAAGGTTTAATGTTTGCACTAGGAATTTTTTGAAGGGTACTGAATAGAGTTGCTGTTTGTCCCTATTTTTAGAACTATTCGGATTTCCAATTCTTTTTTCAAATCCTGACATGTCATTAATAAAATAAAATGACCCATCTTTGCTTTATTGACACTGACAGATTCTTCAAAATATAAAGAAAAAAAATTATTAAAACTGGTAAAAAATTGGTTAAATTTTCCAACAATGTAATGTCTCTTAAAAATAACACAGTAAACTTTTGATTTCCAGTATGTTTAGGACTTCATCGATGCTGGATTATTGAATGCCAAAGTAAAATGGAGTAAAACAGAAAAAATAATTTTAAAAAATGGACAATAACTGTGATTATATAACTTTTTAATACTTGATTAAAGAAAGCTGGTATAAAAAAATTATTAACACATTAATTATTAAACATTAGACAAACTGGATTACACTGTACAGTATGTGATAAAACATTTAAAAAATTATGAGTTAAACTTCCATGAACATAAATCTGCACATAAAATGATAGTCCATTATAGTAAATGTACCCAGTACTGTCAAACGAATCCAAATGGCATCCAAGAGGCATGCTGAACCACTATATGCTGGAGTCAGGCCCTCACAAAGGGAGGGGTATCAGTTAGGACTACAGTCCTAGGGTCCAGCGACTGTTAGAGGGCCCGTACACATTGCTAAGGATAAAATATTTATTATAGAACATCTGTGTATGAATTTATAATTTTTTTCCCTAAATTACTCGATCGTCTGATTTCCGAAATAACCCAAAAAGGCTGATAGATGGTTTTCTTGAGTTCAATACAAGTCGTCTGGGTAGAGATAGCTTCACAGTGCCATTGTGTTTAATGGCAGAATCTATCCCATTATTTGCAGTTAAAAAAGATTATGTCAACAAGACAATTAAAAAAACGATCACTACAGGAAAAGCAGTGAGCAATTTTCTAGAATTGCACTGATAAAATATGTTTATAACACTAGCGGTAAGTTTGTTCTCGCTCATTCATTCAAGTTTACAGCTCAAGCTCATATCAACCACATCCAGCTGACTGAGACGATCCTTATTTATACGTTTCTTTTGTGAAATTATAAGTTTGGGAAGGGGCGATCTTATCTTCCCTCCTCATAAACAACTTAACGTGAAGGGTATTTATGGTGTCCAACTGAATGCAGGGGCTGTAGAAAGGAAAATGCTAGTTTCTGTCAACAGCTTTGGCATGACATGAACCAAAGAGCTACTATCAGATTAAATTGCTCTTCGAAGGCATGAACTTGCTTCCCTGATTTCAGTGATGTAATAGCCGATATTGCTTTAAAGAAAGTGCAAAAACCAAGTTTATTTTAATTTCTCTTGCAATAATGTATTAATCTCTTGTGTTATCAATGCTAGTGCATCTCCCAACAGGTAATTAACTTTTATAAAATAATTATTCACTGAAACAATAGATAAAAAGACAGTATTTATCCCAATGCTACCATCTAAAATTTAAGACATGTTCAAAATATTTTTCTTATATTTTTCAAATATTATTTTAGATATCTTAATCTTAAAACAAAGTTAATCTTAGAATAAATTAAATTTATTTTATCACATTTCTATACTGCTTTGTAAATTTGTTCTTTTAAAATACCTATATGTACAAAACTTCAGGCAAAATATTGCATTATTAAAGGAATATGAATGCTTTAGTGTTTATAATGAGGTTTTTAATTTTCACTTTATATTGTATGATTTTATGAACTCGGTAATTAGTAGGAACTGTGCTCATTGAAAAAGAAAATTCACACATTCTCTGTTATATATTGCATTTCGCCAAGGTATATCCAGGGAAGGAAGAGGGAGATTTGGGGGTCTGTTCCTGCTCCCGAAATCCTAATTAGAAAAGAATTTTTTTATTATATGGGATCTTTTGTACATACAAACAGTGCTGTTTGGCCTTAACAGCTTGTGTGATCCCACTCCTTCAAAAGAAATTCTGGATACGCATTTGACATTTTATCTCATAAATATCAGAAATTCACCATATAAAAGATGAAATTCAATAAAAAACTGCAAAATCAACATAATTTAGAAAATATAATTTTGTAAAAAACTGATATAATGTATTAAATTAAAAATAATTTCAATCGGTAAAGTTTTCAAAAATATGTAGATTAAAACCTCTTAGGATAATTTTAGTAAAGCATTTGGAGGATACAAACTTTTGTTGCTAACTATTAAAAAACATTTTTTGTCAAAAGCAGAGAACTTTAAATCTTGGGATTTTTCAGTTAGCCAAAACAATTGATGCACAAAAACAGCATGTATATGTGCATGTGCTATTTCCATCTAAAAAGTTACGAAACAAATAAAAGTTGATTGTTTGATAAGATCCCGAGATATTTCAAACATTTTATTTTATTTATATGCTGCATATTCACACTGATTGAGGGTAATTAGCTGTAACATTGATTACTTTTTCTTCTGAGTGATTGTTGGCATCAAAAATGTTTGCAATATCGTTTTTACCAAGAAAATTTCTTGAAGCATCAATTTCTCAGAATCTATTATAGATGGAGCTCATATATGGACTGATATGGATCTATCATCAAATTCTGGAGGAGGCAGGGAGGTTCACCCTTTAATTTCCATCGGTTATAAATAGAGCTTTGGAGATGGAAAGTAGAGGGGTTCAGGAATAATTTTTAATTCGGATTTTTTTACACTTCCAGTTCAAAATATTTCCCTTGCAGCATCTATTTCTTGAAATTGGATAAGGATAAAGCATTGATGATGATTAATGCAGTATCCAATTCGAAGGGGTTAAAAGAAATCACTAAACATTTCAATTTCCGATTGTGGAGATGTCACTTCCATTTAAAAACATTTACATTTTCCTTGCAACATTTATTTTTTATTTTTTTGGATGAGCTTAGATGATGACTGATATGGATTCAGCATAAAATTTCAGAGGATGTAGAGAACCTCCTCTGGAATTTGGTTTTCAAAGGATTTCTACATGCGTCTTTCATCTTATCATTCAAAACATTTCCCTGAAACATATATTTCAATTGACTAGGTATAGGTAGAGCTTAAGGGATAACTGATATGAATTTAGCATCAAATTTTAAGGAGATTGAGGAATCACTAAGGAATTCTACTTCCAGTTCTTCTCCCAATTTTGGATAAAAAAAAAATTTAATTTTCCTTCAAACATTTATTTTTCAGAATCAGTTATGAATAGAACTTAGACAACGACTCATAAGGATTTAGTATCAATTTTTTTAGGGGTTAGGAAAATTCATTAAGGATTCCCACTAATGGTTCTACAGATGTCACTTCCCATTAAAAAAAATTACAATTTTTGTTTTTACAAAACCTATTTTTCAGGATTGGCTATAGGAATAGCTTATATTAATGACTGATTTAGCATTGAATTTTGGAGGGGTCACTAATGATTTACACGTCTAGTTCTGATGATGTTACTTCCGATTATTCATCATATTTGTATGATTATGCGGGTAAACGAGTATAAAAATATTTCTTTTAAAATGAAATGTACACACCACTTGCCATCATATGAAAGATGTTTCATACATTTCTTATTTTTTTTGTGTTATATTGCATTAAACTTTAAATTCAACTCTACCCCTAAATAATACAAAAAAAATAGGGGTACCCAATCCTTTTTATTTTTTAACTAGAGAGCCCATGGCTCAACTTGGTACCCGGATCCAAAATTGGATGTGTGTGTGTGTAGGAGGAGGGGGGGGGGGGGCTGGCTGGATTAATGGAAGTTTATTGTTTCTGGGTTTGTATTTTCTACACCCGTCAGTAGCGATAAAAATAATGTTTTCAATGAAAAAGTTTGTTATTAGATCAACATAACAAATAGTGCATTCATATCAAACACTTTGAAAATTAAATTGTTGGTTAAAATAAAATGATTTGCTTAGAATTCTGATATTATATTCAAGGCCAACAATTTGAAGTCCTCAATGGGGAACAAATACAATGCTCATGTATGTGAGTAGGAATAAGGGATATAGCATCATAAGTTTTGGACCGAAGCAATTTAATTTTTTTGTAATTTTATATAATGAACTTCATCTTATTAACAATTTACAACATAGTTAAAAAGTGTTTATGACTTTGTTCATTCTGTCTGTTTGTCTGTCAGTCCGTACGAACAATAACTGTCGTAAAAATGACTTTATCAAAATGAATTTTAGTATGTTGTTCAGACGGTCTGTGGGACCTATGGTAATATAAATGAATAATATCACTTAATTAGTTTTGAACTGAACCCGGGTTGAAAAAATGAAATACATTTAACCCTATGGGACCTAATTTTTCAAACATTTTTTAAGCGAATTTAAAATTCACAAATTGCATTGAAAGTTTTAGGAAATATTCAAATTATCCCATAAAATATATAAAAAATTTCAGCAAAATATATTTGGTAGTTTTTTAAATAAAAATTAAAATAATAATTACACCCATATTATATGAAGAGATCGCGTGATCCACTTCAAAATAAAATATGGCATCCATCTTGCGACAAAATCGTTATTTTTAAAGTTCTTTTTAATTTATATTTAGTGTTGTATCCGTCCTAAAATCACTTTATTTTAGCTTAATTTCTGTGCAATCATATTCTGAAACGACGCAATTACAATATATTTAAGTTTAAATGATCAATGCCATCCATCTTGTGTCAAAATCGTGATTTTTAATGTTCTTTTTAATTTATATTTAGTGTTGTATCCATTTTAAAACCACTGTATTTTTGATTAATTTCTGTGCATCTACATTCTGAAACAGCGCAATTACAATATATTTGAGTTTAAATGATCAATGCCATCATTCTTGTATCAAAATCATGATTTTTAAAGTTCTTTTTAATTTATATTTAGTGTTGTATCCATCCCAAAACCACTGTATTTTTGATTAATTTCTGTGCATTTACATTCTGAAACAATGCAATTACAATAATATTTGAGTTTAAATGATCATCAAACTTTGATTATTTCTACAATGAAGCTTCATTTTCACCAATAGAGAATGTAAACACAAAGATATAGGATGAGTTATATAATAATTGCTGAATTTCTTTAACACAAAATTATTTAGCTCTGGAGTCTGCAATATAGCTGATATGAATGAAACATTCATTGATTTTACATAGAGAAGCAGACGGTTTTAAAGCAGACTTTTTCGATGAAGTTTTAAGCAGAGTTAAATTACTTTTACCTCCATAGCTTTACGTTTTTAAGTAAAATGAATTATTGTAGTATTGTGATGAATGAAAGTGTATGAATGAAATATTTACAGCTTTTACATAGAGAGGCAGGAGATTTATATTTCAATGACGTCATCTGAATAAAGTTTATTTTTTTTTATGAAGTTTTAAGTTTTCAAATGTAAATTATTGTATTATTGTGATAATTTTAAAAATATTACCACTGAATGTATCACATTTTAGAGATGCTTAAACCAGGTAACTTATATTTCAATGGGTTTTTTTCGATGAAGTTTTACGTTTTCAAATACAATAAATTAATGTAGTATTGTGATAATTTTAAAAATATTGCCGCTGAATGCATCGCATTTTAAAGATATTTAAATAAAATTGCATTGCAGTTGGAAAGTGTTTCATAATCTATGCTTTATGCATGATTGATCTTTCTTGTTAAATTATAAAAAAGTTCCACTCATTAAAAATAGGTAGGTTCTTAGGGAAGCGATTGTTTTTCATGTGGCCAAAATGAATTTAATAATTTAAATTGTAATTAAACTATATAATCTTGCATAATAAAAGAAGTTTGTCTTTCTGCATGTGTTGTTAAGACCCAGACCGTCCGACCTACCAGAAAGGTGTTGTCTGTAGCTGTAACGATTCGAACGAAATTTGATACAAAAATCACAATCCGTAAACACTGGAAGCCTATTGTTTTAAAACACAATTGAATGTTCAGAACCCCCCTAAATTTTCGAGTGAAATTTTGAAAAATCATCAAAAAATCAAAACCTTTAATAAAGTTACGCAAATAGACATTTCTTATGTAATTTTTCATTATAAAACTATTGACATAAATCTTAGAACGCTAACATGTACCGTTCTCGAGATATTGCGCATTTTTCAAAAAAATTATCAAAAAGTCATATAAAATAAAAAAAAATATTTCCTATTGAGAAACATGTTCACTTTTCATATGTAATACCATGCGATAATTTGGGTGACATTCTCGTGGATCTAGCTCGTTCCATTCATGAAAAAATATACTTTGAGTGATACTTTTGTATTTGAACGCCAATAGTGATTTATCTGCTGTAAGAATAACTTATTTCTTAGTCCATAACGCTTGGCGAGATTTTGGCGACGAATTTGGCGGTATGTCGCCAACTTGGCGACTTTTTGAAATGTTGCCAAATTAAAAAAAATCTCGCGAAATGAATAAAAATGACGCTAAATCAATGAAAATGACGATTAATTGTCGAAAATTCAATATCTTGGAAAGAATATAAGTATCTACTGTAAAAAAAACCTTTTTTTTTTTTATTGTAAAAGTAGTAAATTCATTACATTATATAAAGAAAGTCATGTGTTGCCCACATCAGATTTTTTTTAAATGCATAAAAATTTGCACTTTTATGTTATCTGATACTTTTCACCAAATACGAAAAAGGAAGATTAACACAATTCTTTAATTTGGCAAACAATTGTGTCTGTCTTTTCATTTTACCAAAAGACATTTTTTTAATTAATGTACTATTTTATTCTTTTTGTGATATTTCAAGTAAACACAAAAATTTAAATTGTAGATTCCCTTAATGAAGTGGAGTCTAGTTTTCTTCTCGGCGGACTGAACATGCTCATCAGAACATGTCTTGAAACTCACAGCATGGTTTAAGCCATTCATTCTCTCCTGCAGAAAGTATTGTTTCATTTCTTTTATATTTATTTATTTATATTACATTCCACAGTTATGAAGCTCTTGTGCAAGTATTTGATTTGAAATGGAAGAATATGATTTTGAAATTAAAACAGTTTGAAGGGGGCGATTCTATAAATGTATTTAGAGCTATTTAAAACTACAAGTCAATACGATTTGAAAAATTTACTTATGTTATTTATTTTTTTCTTCTCTTCCACATGAGTTCTTGATGTCTGGCTATTTTATACTCATTTTAAAAGAACAATAGTTATAGTAGAATAGTTTAATAGAAGTTAAAATTCTTTTTTAGTTCATTTAAATTTATTACACTCTTGGTTTCAGTATAAATGTTTGTCATATACAGAGTATGACATTGGCTTTTTTTTTACTATTTTAAAATTAAAACTACAAATGTTAAAAATTGCACAAAATGACTTGTAAATTTGAAAGTTTGACTCATACTTTTGAGTGCAAGAGTCGATTTGACTTGCAATTTTACAAGGTGAGATCAAGTTCTGGTATTATTTAAGCGGCAGGTGCTTATTTAGGTCAATGCAAGATAATTTGTTCTAGTTAAATATATAAAAATAGCTATATTATGGAGTTGGCAGAGAAAGCAATTTTAGAAATCGGTATTTTATAAGTCAGATTTATAAATCCAAGTGCTAAAATTAAATTGCTTATTCATTATCTAACAGATAGAATGTTAACTACAAATAAGAAAATATGTTTTTATTGCACAAGAATTTGGGGGTGCACCTGCGTATGATCATACAATATGGTAAAAAATCTTTACAAGCTGTAACAGGGCAGCTTTACAAGCTGTAAATTCATATATACTAATTTCCATAGGATAGAGATTTCAAATTTTATGTACGGGTAGATAGTTTGAAAGGAATAAGGTGTACAATTTCAGATTTCCAATATTTGCTACTTTAAGGGGTGATGCACACCAAAATATTCGATTTTCCAGATAAATGAATCACGCTTCCTTTTAAATGTAATAGAAGCTAGATATCTGGTACATGGGCCAATCATCTGATGAAAAAAGCAGAGACGAACAGAGTTTTAAAAAAAATGTTCATTTACAGGTGTGTTTCACAGAAAAAAGTTCGAAAGGGGAAATGATAAAATAGCATGCTTCTACATGCGCAGACTTTAATTTGGTGTACGGATAGATAGTTCGAAAGGAAGAATTGCGTAATTTAAGTTTTCCAATATTTCCTTCTTTTTAGGGGGTTCTGCCCACCAAAATATTCGATTTGCTGAATAAATGTGAAATGAGAATTATTCAAAAATTTGTATTATTCAAGTGTTGCTTATTGTGAGACCACTGATTTTCAACGGGTATTCGGCTAGTTCATTTAAAAAGCTACAGTAAAATATAATCTAACTTACGTGTTTGAATGCTATAAACTTTACTTCTCCAAAAGTACTTATCCAAAACGTCTACTAAATAAATGTGTTTTAATTTTAATATAAAGATCTTTTCATATTTTGGATTGTTGAGGAAAATGTAAGATGCTAGAAAATTGATGTTCTTACTTTTTAAAGGTGGCAATTCCTGACCTGAATACAGATGCTTATTACTTGTAAATTGATCTTTGTTCGAAAATAAAGTTAAAATACAACAAATGTGATACTATTATCTAGAGCTATAAATTGTAAATGTAATCTTTATGTCAGAATAGTGTTATTAGTAATACTATTTATAGGCACTGCTACTCTAAAACACAAAAGTCTTTATATGCACAAAATTTAATAAATCAGCACTTAAAAGAAAATTAATACATCACACATAAAAAAAATCCAACAACATTTATGTAATATTACATCAAATATTAGTAAGATGCATAAGTGGTGAATTAATTACATTTGATATCACTGAATCATGATGTGCATTGTATATTCTATATGAAAAGAATGTTTTACATAATTTTTATTACAATGATCAATGTATCAATGAACTAGATAATAGTTTGCTGTCAATAATACTACTAATCAGACATAATTTTGCATAGTATTGTGAAAAACAAAACAGCAAATAAATCCAAAAATCTTGGAAACAAATACCCTTATTTTAAAGTATAAAAGTTCAGAAAAATTAAAAATTGCTTTATTATTTAAATGGCACTACAATTTTATGTACTTACCAATATCATTGATGTTTAAAAGTTGGGAGTTTAAGTACCTTTCTAAACGAATATCTATTTCAGAAAAACAAAATGTTTCAGACACAAGAAAATGTTAAGACTACTTAATATCAAGAGCTACTGATAAGAAAATGGCCTTTAAAATTCCGTCAATTTATAGGTATAAAAAATTAATGCTTTCTGAAAAGATATATGAATATTTATTTAGTGTGTAAGTAAATTTTAGCAGACGTGGTAATGTTAATTTAACAAATTGTATGTTTTTTAAAAGATAGTATATAAAAAATATTTTCTTATATTATACATAAATATTTTATATATATAATTTTATATGTAACATAATAATTCAATAAGTAAGAATTTTTTACATGAGGCGTTGACCGATACCGATCATTACATTATGAAATGTCATGAAGAGGGGGATCTTGAACACAACAATATCTCAAAAAGTAATTGAACGAAATGTTGCCATACATACTAATGTCAACATAATCAAAATATGTTGTGTGTCAAGTAGAAATCTTAAAAAATAAAATAATTTCATCTGGGTGTAATTTACTTCAAGATAGGTTTTTCTAAGGATAAATTCTCCGTCAGATTTACAGAAAAAATACTCATTATCACGAGACCTCAACATCCACTTCTAAAAAAAAAAGTTAATGGACTTAGAAATTTCAAAATTCGTCTACAAAATACCTTTTACATTTTCTTACCGTTATTAAATCTGAATAATGGCAAATATAGCATATTACCTGATAACTTTTATTAAATTTGTTGGCGAATGGCACATAAGAACAATCGAGGTGAAAAAGAACAGCAACATTATCATAACCTCCTTGGTTTCAAGTTTAAAAAGACTTTTTGAATTCAAGCAAATATATGGATTTTAATATAATAAATAACCTTGCTTTTATAGAAGGTTAGTTATTAATTTAAGATAACGTAACATTATAACTTTGACAAGATAAAAATTAACTGGATGTTAGAAACAGAAGAAAAAAAAAATGGATCAGTGGTTTCGGTTTCGAATTGAAGCATCTCCTAATTCAATTTATATAAAATCTTCTTTGATTGAGTATTTCATGGCAACAAGGCAATTTTTGTATTGGTAATTTGGAGTAATTTACAATTAATTGCTATTTTGTTTAGAAAACTTATTTGCCAATTAAATAAAATGATAAAATTCCTTATTAGATTTATTTTTATAAATTAATCAAATATCGACGAAGTCTTAAAAGTATATAGTTCTTAGATCATTTGGTATTTATTTTTTAGATTTTAGGATACTTACTAATCATGTCAACCGGAACAACTTCAAAAGTAACATTTCCAATATGTCAAAATGTTAGTTGCATGAAAAATGTTATTTCAGATAAGGTATTTTGGAAAAGAGAACTAGATCATCAGTATCAATTCTACTTAGCATCACTGGTAAATAATTTCGTGCTTCTTCTTCTTTTTTCTTTTTTTTTTTTTTTTGTACTACACAAGCTGAGAAATATATAGATGCTATCAACCATGATGACCTTCATATTCCTGTTTTTTTCTTACTTTGTTGATAGCTGACACTGGGCTGCCTATTAAAATTGTGGGTCCCCTTACAAACAAATATTACATCCCTCCCCTTTGTATTTGATTTTCCCTTTTTGTGAATTTTCATGTCTTTTCCAGCCTCAAAAAAAAAAATATTGGTGGTCCGATCTCCCTCTGGAGCTTAGGCCTCCAACTCTAGTGTTTATTCCCCCTTATAGGCGGTCTTGGGCAGGCTCGTCTTTTACCATAGGAAAGTAGACAAATGCGATGGGTGAGACCTATTTCTCTTATCACGCGAATATCCACCATCGGCACTCTTCGACCTGAGAAATCACACCTTTTCCTTATTTGCACTAAACAAGCAAGTATAATTTTGAATGAAATTTGAATAATTTTTTTACTTGTGGAAAAGTTAACTTGAGATGCATAGAAATAAAATATACAACAGAAGTCGTTAAGTTACACAGTTTTACTAAAATGCACTAAAAGGTAAAATATAATTTTTAGCTATCATAACATTTTTGGTCATTACTAAAAGAAACTCATTGGGCTCCCATAAAAAATTGTATTTGGACATTAATAGAATTTTAAGGGTGAATAGAAGTAATAAAATACAAATGCCATCTAATAATATATATTCAATTAATTTTAATTTCTTTTTGACAATTTTGATTTAAAAATCCTTCCTTCTTATATGTCATGTTGCGCCAAAATGTTAGTGCCGGTGATGAAGAAAAAAAAAATCTATTTAAAATTAACTACAGCGTGGTTCAACTCGACTTTCTCCAATGAGAATATATTTTTAAACAGCTTGTAATTTATTATTTTCATCATTGTTATTATTATTATTTTTGTAAATTTTATAAGAAAAACTTTGAAAAACCTGTAAAACCTGTATTGTTGTTCCAAATGATCACAATTATAGCATGGTACCCTTCATTTTAAAGGGCTTGAAAAAATCTTTCAATTGAAATCAAGTTTGATAGTATACTTCCCCTGGAGACTAATAACATCATGAGCAAAAAAATTGTATCTTGGCTATTTTTCACTACAATTATTGAAATTGTTAAGTTTGATGATCACTGAGCCATAAATAAACCCTTTTATGCATAATTATATAAAGTTTTCTTCTATGCTGCCATGGTAAGAATGTATAAAATTCCGAAGTTTTCCCTCGAATTTCAAAAATCTCTATCTAGGCCTAGATGTTTCGATAACAAAGCCGGATATAACGTTACGTAAAAATCCATTAATGTTTGTGGCAGTTATCGCATACTCAAGAAACCGACCATAGAAAGAAAGGCAGAGAGACGAACATTACTCTAAAAATAGTTTGTGGTCAGGAGGTCTTAAAACATGCATTGGCGTCAAAATCTCGAAAGCGAAAATTTTCGTGAAAACAATACTTTCTCTGTACTATATTCTATAGTATGAGAAAGAAAAAATATTGTTACGAACCATGTCCTCAAGAATCGTGGATGTACACACAGGATACAAGCCGTCAAATAGTTGCTCAAGTCCACTGGATGAGTCGGACGGTCTGGGTTTTCAACACAGGACATAGGCGCCGACTACGGGGGGGCAGAGGGGCACGAGCCCCCGCTGAACTTTTCCAGAGGGGGCTTTGCCCCCTCTGAGAAATTTCAAGATTTTTTTTTCTAACTTCATATTTTACTAAATACCAAAAAATAAAATGTTTTTAACATAAAAATAATTGAAAGAAAATCCTATCAACGTAAATGTCACATTTCAGTTCAGTCTTGTTCCCATCTTCCTTACCATAGCTCCCTAAACTATCTCGCACGTAAACCAAGCTCATCTTTACTCCCAGGAAACATGTTTACGCTCATGACAAAAACACCTGGTTACCAGAACTTTTTCGACTGACCACCTAATGCAAAGAAAAATGGAATATTTACAGCCATGTTAATGGCATTTTCAAAAAATAGCTGTTTCCCTCCAGTAATAACTATAAATGATTAATTACCACGAAGTAGAGATAACTTATTTTATCTTCTTAAAATTATCTTATCTGGATTATCCTGGATTCTATATACCAGTGCTGTCTTTACAGGTGACATCCATTCCGTTTGCAGTTGCAAACCCCGCGGGTAACTTCATTCCAGGTGAGCACCCGGTCGTTTGGCACAGCACCGTAGTCAGGCAAGAGCCAGAGGGAGCTAAGCCCCCCCCCCCTACACATACACTAGGTATACTCAGCCCACCCCCCCTGATAAAAATATTGAAGTTTTAGTTGTGATAAGAAATTTCAACCAACATGTCATTCAAATTTTGCATAAAAATATTATTTATGAGATTTTTTTATAAATTGCTTTGTTTCAAAGATTTTTTTTATTTTAGCTGAATGTGTAGTTATAGTGATGATTAATTTATTTACATATTTAATTTAAAACTATTTAAATAGAGACAATAGTATTTAGATACTTTTGTATTATTGCTGGGTTCATTGTTTTAATTTATTGTGTCAAAATCAACGGATAGGTAGTTAAGAGTTGATATTAAGCGTTTACCTATATTAACTTTCAGATTTTTTTTTATTAATTAGCAGCTTTGCTACTAGTTAATTCTTATATTAAAATCCATTGTAATTATTATATATTATAATATTGATGCATAGTAACTATATGGATTTTCTAATCAATTCTTAGCTTATAAATATAAATAGACCTAAAAAGACTGAAAATATTTATCGTACAATAAATAAAACTGCTGATATCTTTCTTTCGACCCAGCCCGTCCGACCTACCCGAAGGTGTAAGATATCTGTTTAGACCGCCCAGACAATGCCATCTAATTTAGACTGGAACCCAGTGGAGGCGACATCCACAGGGACCGACCCTCCTTCCTTTGCTACCCACCGCTCGGAAGGACTTTCAAACTCACAAATGTAACGTGCTCGTACACGGGAGCATTTTAAGCAAAGTCAGAAATCGAACTCGGGTCCTCCGAGTACAATCCCCGTGACTTAAACCACTCGGTTATCTCACTCCAAAACTGCTGCTTGTAAGACAATAACTTACAAAACTTCCTTGAGGAAAACATATATATGTCAGTTAGGTGACTACAGTTGCTTCGATGGCATTATAACCCCCCATTTTTAGGCCAAAATAACAGCATGCGGTCTTAACAACCACTACTGCCGTTCTTTGGGCAGTTCATTCTTGGCGTTGTTAAGGGCGCATACTTTTCTTTTGGCCTGAAGAAGGGGCTCAAAACGACCTCGAACCAATTGTAGTCACCTGACTGACATATATTTGCTTTCTGCAAGGCGGCCTTATAAGTTGTTATACCTTTATCGACTTTGAATCTTTTATATAACTTTATCGGATTGTGCCCCCCCTGAGATTTTGAAAACTCGGCGCCTATGACACAGGATACAAGAATGAGAACAAGTTTCTGGATAACTTGCGTTTATTCACAAGCACAATGTAAACAGGAACAGTACACAGAAAAATAACATTTAAATGCTCCACTAATTGCACAAAATAAGCGATATTATTCACAGAATTTTGACAAAAGCAATTTTACAAAACAGCTGCTGCCAACGGCCGTACCGTGCTGAAAACACCGGTTCTCGTTAGATCACCAAAGTCAAGCAGTATGGGGCGCGGTTAGTACTTGAGTGGGTGACCACCTGGGAACACCGCGTGCTGTTGGCACATTTCGGGCGCGGTAGCTCGGTGGTTTGCGCGCTGGATTTGCACGCTGCCACAACTGCCGCCGTGTTCATGCGGAGTACGATCACGTTAAACATGTGGGCCCGTAAGTCCTTCCGAGAGGTTGGTGGTAGGGGAAGGAGGATACGGTCCCTGTAGATGCCTCCCCCACTGGGTTCCGGTCTAAATTGGGTGGCACTTCCCGGCCGTCCAAACAGTTACCTTACACCTTTCTGGTTGGTCGGACGGTCTGGGTCTCAACGACAACAAAAAAACAGCCGCTACTATTCTTAAAACATTGACAGAAATCGAAGTTCAATGTAGCTCGTGTTACGTCAATTCGTCAACTCCACTGCAACGGAGCGGTGAATCCTTTTTATAGTCTCTCCATAGAAATTTCTGGAAATTTCTATATCTCAAAGAATAATTGTTCTATCGAGAAGTTCTGGAGCGTTCCGGAAGTCGCTAAAATGGCGATAAATCACCACATCTGGAAACCCTCCTTCTAGCTGGGAAATCCTGGGAACCCTGGGCTCACGTCATCCTTACGTCATGCTGACGTCGTGGATTGTGTTTTCTTCGCCTGGCCTTCGAGACGGACGAAAAAGGAGGCGTCAATGAGAGAATATTGCGCGTTCGCAACAATATAGAGATTTAAAAACTAAATTTCCTAATATTTATTTTTATCGCTTACTTTTTATATGTTTCTTTCACAGTTTAGAAGGTATTTCGAGTAAAAGTAAGAAAAATGAAGAATAAAGTTCAAAATATTAAAATATTGAAATTATTTTTATATGAAATTGAAAGGAAAACACGTTAAATAAGCAAAACTTTAAAAAATAATGCTTATAACACCATGCCCAAATTCCCGAATACGCTCTCGTTATGTAATTTTAATGTACTTCATGGATAGAGATTTTATTAAAGACATTTAATAATAGCCAATTTTGGTTGTCTTTATTTTTTAAAGTTTATTTTTATATATTAATAGTTTTAACCATATTTCCGACAACACAAGAAAAATTATTTACATTTTTAACACTTTACAAAATAGTTGAAAAGTGTTTATGACTTTGTTCATTCCATCTGTCTGTCCGTTCGCACGTTAACTGCCGTAAAAATGACTTTATCAAAAGAAAATTTTAGTATGCTGTTGAGACTGTTTGTGGGACCTATGGGAATGTAAATGAATAATATCACCCAATTAGTTTTGAATTGAACTCGGGTCGAAAAAATGAAATACATTGAACCCTATGGGACCTGATTTTTCAAACATTTTTTAAGCGAATTTAAATTTCACAATTTGTTTCGAAAGTTTTTGGAAATATTCAAATTATCCCATAAAATATATAAAAAAAAAATTAGAAAAATATGTTCGGTAGCTTTTTAAATAGAAATTAAATTAATAATTACATACATATAACATGAAGCTATCACGTGATCCATTTCAAAATAAAATATGGCATCCATCTTTTTTCCCAGAGTAAAAATCGCGATTTTTAAAGTTCTTTTAAATTAATATGTTGTGTTGCATTCATCCTAAAACCTCTTTATTTTTGCGTAATTTTTGTGCATCTATATTCTGCGCCAACGCAATTACAATATTTTTTAGTTTAAATGATGATCAAACTTTGATTATTGCTGCAACGAAGCCTAATTTTGATGAATGCAGAATGTAAACAAGTGATTGTAAAAATGAGTTGTATAATAATTGCTGAATTTTTTTCAAGCAAAATTAGTTAACTCTGGAGTCTGGAAGAAAAGTGTATGAATGAAATATTCACTGCTTTTACATCGAAAACCAGACGATTTATATTCCGATGACCTCACTTGAATACAGTTCATTTTTTTTTTCAATGAAGTTTTAAGTTTTCAAGTAAAATGAATTATCGTAGTTCTGTGATAATTAAAATATCACCGCTGAATGTATCGCATTTTGCATTTCAGTTGGAAAGTGTTTCATAATCAATGCTTTATGCATGATTGATCTTTCTTGTTATTTATTAGGTTCGGAGATATAAGAGGTCAAAGTGTTTACATTTTTGTAATGCTTCGATTTCTGCCACAGATCCCTATCTCCCCCAACCCCGCCCCTAAACATAGATGTTCATCAAAATGTCATCAAGATGTCACATCAAATCTTGACTTTGATTATGAATACTTGTAGGGAATAATAAATATGGTAGTGATAGAGGAGCGCATCAGACAGTTCAGAATTTACACACAACCAAAGTTCCCGACAGATTTTTTCGAGCCCCAATCTAGCAAATTTGTGGGTCCCCTACCAGCCTTATTTTATGACATTTTTTTCACAAATGGCCCCCAGGCCTCCAAGACAACTGTAGAATTGTAAACGAAGATATTGGATAAATAGAATTTATGTGAAGGTTTTCAGGAAAGAAAATGGGAACCCTGATTATACAGAAAGAAATATACTTCAACCAAAGTAAAAGGTAAGATAAATGCAGTATTTGAACCATTATAGGCCAAAGCGAAATTTTTTGGGAATATGTAAATAGGTTTCCAGTTCTTTGGCAATTAGTAAATATAGATCAGTGTATACTGTATTCTTTCACATCACTTTTGTTGTTCTCTGTCTTATTCACACCCTTACTAACCAATCCTTAAACCAGTGTTTACCAAACTGGGGTACATGAAAAAATTCAAGGAGCACATGGTACTTGTTGACAATTTGTTTAATTTATTATATTATGACAAAAGTATTTAACTTTTGATGAATTTAATAATTTTGTTTCTAATTTAATAAATATGAGTCAACTGTCATAAATATCAGGTGTTGCCCGGATGCTAAATGTCTGAATAAGCGCCCTCTGCGTATATAATAAATAATACTTATAATGCCACATTCAATAAAATAATAAAAAAAATCTGATGTGGGCAACACATGACTTTCCTTATATAATGTAATGAATTCATTACTTTTACAGTAAAAAAAAAAAATCTGATGTGGGCAACACATGACTTTCCTTATATAATGTAATGAATTTACTACTTTTACAGTAAAAAAATAGGTTTTTCTTATAGTAGATACTAATATTCTTTCCAAGATATTGAATTTTCGACAATTAGTCATCATTTTCATTGATTTAGCATCATTTTTATCCATTTGGAGAGATTTTCATTAATTTGGCAACATTTAAAAAAAGTCACCAAGTTGGCGACATTCCGCCAAATTCGTCGCCAAAATCTCGCCAAGCGTTATGCACTAAGAAAAAAGTTATTCTTACAGCAGATAAATGACTATTGGCGTTCAAATACAAAAATATTATTCAAAGTATATTTTTTCATGAATGGAACGAGCTAGATCCACAAGAATGATGTCACTCAATTTATCGCATGGTATTACATATGAAAAGTGAATATGTTTCTCAATAGGAATTTTTTTTTTTTTTTTATGTGACTTTTACATAATTTTTTTGAAAAATGTGCAATATCTCGAGAACGGTTCATGTTAGCGATCTAAAATTTATGCCAATCGTTTTCTAATGAAAAATTACATAAGAAATGTCTACTTGTATAACGTTATTAACGGTTTTGATTTTTTAACGATTTTTTCAAAATTTCATTCGAAAATTTAGGGGTGTTCTGAACATTCGATTACGTATAGAAGCAATAGGCTTCCAGTGTTTACGGATTGTGATTTTTGTACCAAATTTATATCGAATCGGTCCATTCGTTCTTCAGTTATCGTCTCCACAGACTCACTGACACACACACACACACACACACACACATGCTTTCACACACACACAGACACACACACACACACACACAGACATCACTTCAAAAATGTTTGATTCGTGATCAGGGATGCTTGAAACGTGCTCTCCCGTCGAAAACTCGAATTCGAATTTTCGACCCCGTCACAATACTTTCCTTATACATGTATATAAGGAAAGTAATAGGTTTTTCTTATAGTAGATACTAATATTCATTCCAAGATATTGAATTTTCGACAATTAGTCGCCATTTTCATTGATTTAGCGTCATTTTTATCCATTTGGCGAGATTTTCGTTAATTTGGCAGCATTTCAAATAGTCGCCAAGTTGGCGACATTCCGCCAAATTCGTCGCCAAAATCTCGCCAATCGTTATGTACGAAGAAATAAGTTGTTCTTACAGCAGATAAATGACTATTGGCGTTCAAATACAAAAGTATTACTCAAAGTATTTTTTTCATGAATGGAACAAACTAGATCCACGAGAATGATGTCACCCAATTTAACGCATGGCATTACATATGAAAAGTGAACATGTTTCTCAATAGAAAATATTTTTTTTTCATTTTATGTGACTTTTTAATAATTTTTTAGAAAAATGTACAATATCTCGAGAACGGTTCATGTTAGCGTTCTAAAATTTATGTCAATCGTTTTCTAATGAAAAATTACATAAGAAATGTCTATTTGCGTAACTTTATTAGAGGTTTTGATTTTTTGACGATTTTTTCAAAATTTTATTTGAAAATTTAGGGGGGTTCTGAACATTCGATAACGTATAAAAGCAATAGGCTTCCAGTGTTTACGGATTGTGATTTTTGTACAAAATTTGGTTCGAATCGGTCCATTCGTTCTTCAGTTATCGTCTCCACAGACTCACTGACACACACACACACACACACACACATGCTTTCACACACACACACACACAGACACACACACACACACAGACATCACTTCAAAAATGTTTGATTTGTGATCAGGGATGCTTGAAACGTGCTCTCCCGTCGAAAACTCGAATTCGAATTTTCGACCCCGTCACAATACTTTCCTTATACATTATGTATATAAGGAAAGTAATAGGTTTTTCTTATAGTAGATACTAATATTCTTTCCAAGATATTGAATTTTTGACAATTAGTCGCCATTTTCAATGATTTAGCGTCATTTTTATCCATTTGGCGAGATTTTCGTTAATTTGGCAGCATTTCAAACAGTCGCCAAGTTGGCGACATTCCGCCAAATTCGTCGCCAAAATCTCGCCAATCGTTATGGACGAAGAAATAAGTTGTTCTTACAGCAGATAAATGACTATTGGCGTTCAAATACAAAAGTATTACTCAAAGTATTTTTTTCATGAATGGAACGAACTAGATCCACGAGAATGATGTCACCCAATTTATCGCATTTTATTACATATGAAAAGTGAACATGTTTCTCAGTAGAAAATATTTTTTTTTCATTTTATGTGACTTTTTAATAATTTTTTAGAAAAATGTACAATATCTCGAGAACGGTTCATGTTAGCGTTCTAAAATTTATGTCAATCGTTTTCTAATGAAAAATTACATAAGAAATGTCTATTTGCGTAACTTTATTAGAGGTTTTGATTTCTTGACGATTTTTTCAAAATTTTATTTGAAAATTTAGGGGGGTTCTGAACATTCGATAACGTATAAAAGCAATAGGCTTCCAGTGTTTACGGATTGTGATTTTTGTACAAAATTTGGTTCGAATCGGTCCATTCGTTCGTCAGTTATCGTCTCCACAGACTCACTAACACACACACACACATACTTTCACACACACACACACATACTTTCACACACACACACACATACTTTCACACACACACACACACACACACAGACATCACTTCAAAAATGTTTGATTCGTGATCAGGGATGCTTGAAACGTGCTCTCCCGTCGAAAACTCGATTTCGAATTTTCGACCCCGTCATAATACTTTCCTTATACATTATGTATATAAGGAAAGTAAAAAAAACTACATTTGCAAGCATAACAACCACATTTTGCAACATCTTCAACCCTAATTTGTCCTTCAAAATGTTGCATGAAAAGAATTTACTGATTTTTACTTTCCTTGTTACTTTCCTTATATACATAATGTATAAGGAAAGTATTGTGACGGGGTCGAAAATTCGAATTCGAGTTTTCGACGGGAGAGCACGTTTTAAGCAGCCCTGATCACGAATCAAACACTTTTGAAGTGATGTCTGTGTGTGTGTGTGTGTGTGTGTGTGTGTGTGTGTGTGTTTGTGTGTGTGTGTGTGTGTGTCAGTGAGTCTGTGGAGACGATAACTGACGAACGAATGGACCGATTCGAACCAAATTTGGTACAAAAATCACAATCCGTAAACACTGGAAGCCTATTGTTTTATACGTAATCGAATGTTCAGAACCCCCCTAAATTTTCGAATGAAATTTTTAAAAAATCGTCAAAAAATCAAAACCGCTAATAAAGTTACGCAAATAGACATTTCTTATGTAATTTTTCATTAGAAAACGATTGGCATAAATTTTAGAACGCTAATACGAACCGTTCTCGAGATATTGTACATTTTTTAAAAAAATTATGAAAAAGTCACATAAAAAAAAAAAAATCCCTATTGAGAAACATGTTCACTTTTCAAATGTAATACCATGCGATAAATTGAGTGACGTATAAAAGCAATAGGCTTCCAGTGTTTACGGATTGTGATTTTTGTACAAAATTTGGTTCGAATCGGTCCATTCGTTCGTCAGTTATCGTCTCCACAGACTCACTAACACACACACACACATACTTTCACACACACACACACACAGACATCACTTCAAAAATGTTTGATTCGTGATCAGGGATGCTTGAAACGTGCTCTCCCGTCGAAAACTCGATTTCGAATTTTCGACCCCGTCATAATACTTTCCTTATACATTATGTATATAAGGAAAGTAAAAAAAACTACATTTGCAAGCATAACAACCACATTTTGCAACATCTGCAACCCTAATTTGTCCTTCAAAATGTTGCATGAAAAGAATTTACTGATTTTTACTTTCCTTGTTACTTTCCTTATATACATAATGTATAAGGAAAGTATTGTGACGGGGTCGAAAATTCGAATTCGAGTTTTCGACGGGAGAGCACGTTTTAAGCATCCCTGATCACGAATCAAACACTTTTGAAGTGATGTCTGTGTGTGTGTGTGTGTGTGTGTGTGTGTGTGAAAGTATGTGTGTGTGTGTGTGTGTCAGTGAGTCTGTGGAGACGATAACTGACGAACGAATGGACCGATTCGAACCAAATTTGGTACAAAAATCACAATCCGTAAACACTGGAAGCCTATTGTTTTTATACGTAATCGAATGTCCAGAACCCCCCTAATTTTCGAATGAAATTTTGAAAAAATCGTCAAAAAATCAAAACCGCTAATAAAGTTACGCAAATAGACATTTCTTATGTAATTTTTCATTAGAAAATGATTGGCATAAATTTTAGAACGCTAATACGAACCGTTCTCGAGATATTGTACATTTTTTAAAAAAATTATGAAAAAGTCACATAAAAAAAAAAAATCCCTATTGAGAAACATGTTCACTTTTCATATGTAATACCATGCGATAAATTGAGTGACATCATTCTCGTGGATCTAGCTCGTTCCATTCATGAAAAAATATACTTTGAATAATACTTTTGTATTTGAACGCCAATTGTCATTTATCTGCTGTAAGAATAACTTTTTTCTTAGTGCATAACGCTTGGCGAGATTTTGGCAACGCATTTGGCGGAATGTCGCCAACTTGGCGACTTTTTTGAAATGTTTCTAAATTAATGAAAATCTCGACAACTGGATAAAAATGATGCTAAATCAATGAAAATGATGACTAATTGTCGAAAATTCAATATCTTGGAAAGAATATTAGTATCTACTAGCAGCATACCCGTTCTTCGTACGGAGTATATAATATAAAGAAACTTGAAATTCATAATCATGCCCAAATTCTTATAGTATACTAAATGACATGTTTAATCAAAATATTCTGTTAAAATATTTAATATAATGCTCCTAAAAAGAAGTTTAAGAATCTCTGTTCTCGCTATATAAAATTATCTTCATGGACATATCTGAAGAATAAAACATCTTGGACCCCTTATGTAAGCAAATATAAAAAAAAATATGGAATTGAATCAATATATGCAAAATAAAAGCGTTAAAATTGTATGGGACCCGTACTGATTATATACGCGAATATTAGAAAATATAACCTGTATTAGTAGATTACATGTATAAATTGAAAATACCAATAAACCCATAATCTTTAAATCTGAAGACAGTCATTTATTCCAATATATGTCAAAATTAAAGTGCTAAAATTATATGGGAAGATATACACGTACTACTTATAATGTCCGATTATTAGTAGAAGATTACCCGTTTTGCAATATGAGTCACAAATGTTTTTTGGTAAAATACAACAGACGACGTAATAAATTGAATATATAATTAATCCCCTTAATCTTCATACCAGAAGACTGTACTTGATTCCAATATATATGCCAATATATGTCAAAATATATGCCAATATACCTGTACTACTTATATTCTCGTAGGTTAGAAGATATAGCCGTGCATTCCTAGAAGATTACTCGTACAACGTACAATATGCGTGTGTCAGCAATTTTTGCCGCAATAAAACAATGGCGTAATAACTTAAAAATATCAATAGTCCCTGAATCAATAATTCCGGAAAATATCAATAATAATAATGTTTAAACCTGAAGAGTATAATTGATATTATCCAGTCCAAAATGAAATGGCAATGAAATTTATTTTATATACATATCTTCATTATTCAAATCGGAAAGGATTTAATAAAAATCGTCTGCCGCATAAAAACATTGGATTTAAATCCGTTGCTAAGCGACATGATATCATTTGCTTCAAATAAATTGGTAGAAAAAATATCGTCTAAATAGTTATATTTCTATGGAACATTTGGCGACAGTTTCGTCAAATTAGCGACATTTTAAAAAATCGCCAAATTTATCGCCAAGTGGGACTGTAGAACTGACAGTTCCACTTTGCGACAAATTGACGAAATATCATCACAATACTATCCCCTAACAAAAAACAATTAATATCATTTATGTAGCGCAATTTTATCAATTTCAAGATATTTTTATAGATTTGAAAACATTTTTATCAATTTGGTGACATTTTAAAAATTCGCTAAATGTATTACTAAGTAGGATGGTTGGTCTGACAGATAAATGCTAACCAAACATCATTTCAGTACTCTCTTCTAACAAAACAAAAAAAAATTTCATTGATATGTAGAAGACCCAAGCCACACGACCAACCCGAAGGTTTATGGCAGCTGTTTGTGTGTCGTTTATATCAATTTGGCGACATTTCCGTCAATTTGGCAAAGTTTAAGAAAAGTTGTCAAATTAGCGATATCCCTCCAAATTCGTAGCTTTGAATTTGCAGATCTGAATGAAACATTCTTATCCCGTTTCAATATACTAAATGAAAACACTACAATTGTATTAGAAGATATACCCGCTCTACTCTTTTTCTGTTTCAACAATCGGCTATATGAATTTATTGGCAAAACACAATATATGAGTTTAGTAGCTAAATACGATATAAGCTTGAAAACTCTTTGCCAAAATAAATGAAATTGATGTACGCAGTCAGCAATTAATATAATTAAAAGAAAAATCAAACCGTCCATTCATAAGATATACTTTTATATCCATTTATCCATTTATTTATTATTTAAATCGAAAAAAAATAATAAAAACATTAACAAACACATTTAATTTAATTGCGATGCCGAGCAACATGATATATCCTCCTAAAATGTTAAAATTTATTAACCACTAACAGCACACCCGTTATTCGTACGGAGTGTATAATTTAAAGAAACTTAAAGTTCGCAATCATGTGCAAATTCCGTTAAAATATTAAATTTATTGCTCCTAAAGAGAAGTTTAAGAATATATGTTCTCACTATGAAAAATTATCTTCACGATCAGATCTGAAGAATAAAACATCCTGCCCCCTTTTGTAAGCAAATTTACAGAAGAAAAAATAGGAATTGAATGAATATATGCAACCCCGTACTAATTATATTGTCGCAGATCAGAAAATATGCCAATGTGTTAGTAGAAGATTACCCGTATTACAATATGCGTCTCAAAAATATTTGCCAAAATAAAAGAGATGACGTAATAAATTGAAAACATCAATAATATCCGTACTCTTTATACCAGAAGGTCGTAATTGATTCCAATATATGCCAATATATATCAAAACATATGTCAATATACCTGTACTACTTATATTCTCGCAGATTAAAAGATATACACGTGTATTTGTAGAAGATTCGTACAACATACAATATATGAGTTTAAACAATTTTTGTCATAATAAAATAATTGCATAATAACTTGAAAATATCAATAATCCTTGAATCAATAATCCCCGAAAATATAAATAATAATAATTTTTAAACCTGAAGACCGTAATTGATATTATCCAGTCAAAAATGCTATAAGAAAAATCAAATCGTTCTTTTCTAAAATATATTTTTATATCCATTTATTTATTATTCAAATCGAAAAAATAATTATTAAAATTAACAGACAGATTTAATTTAATTGCGTTTCTGAGTAACATGATATAAGATAGAATCTTATAACATGTTAAATATGTCATGTCTTATAACATAAACTGCGAAATTAAATAACGATTTTGATTTCTCTATACTTCTCATTGTTCCGTAAAAGCTTGTTTTAAATAAACCATGAACCATGGAGATAGATTTCCCCTTTAAATCATGTTTCAAACAATTCATGTTTTCAGAAAGTGACTAATTAACGCAAAAAATCTCCCATCAAACTCAGAGATTAAATTTTAATTCACTTTCAAACGATTTTCAAGCTTTTCGTTTGGATAAACCACGGAGTTAGGGAGTAGAACTCCTAGGAAAAAGTCCCGTTTTTCATTAATATCTCGACAACCCCAGGTCTTAGAAACTCGAAACTTGGACAGAATTTATGGGGGGATATTTCAAGGCTATTCACCA
This sequence comes from Amaurobius ferox, assembly GCA_951213105.1. Lineage (NCBI taxonomy): Eukaryota > Metazoa > Arthropoda > Arachnida > Araneae > Amaurobiidae > Amaurobius > Amaurobius ferox. The sequence goes on along the minus strand of OX578137.1, from coordinate 148,002,359 downwards.
AATTTCATTAAATTCGGTTCAGCCGTTTTTCCGTGATGATGAGAAAAACGAAAATTTCGTTTTTTACTAATATCTCAAGAACCACTGGTCGTAGAAACTCAAAACACGGATATAATTTTAAGTGGGGCTATTTCTGGGCTACCCACAAAATTTCATCAAATTCAGTTCAGCCGTTCTCCCGTGATGGTGTGACAAACAGACAGACAGACAGATTCTCATTTTTATTTATATAGACTACTAGCAGCATACCCGTTCTTCGTACGGAGTATATAATATAAAGAAACTTGAAATTCATAATCATGCCCAAATTCTTATAGTATACTAAATGACATGTTTAATCAAAATATTCTGTTAAAATATTTAATATAATGCTCCTAAAAAGAAGTTTAAGAATCTCTGTTCTCGCTATATAAAATTATCTTTATGGACATATCTGAAGAATAAAACATCTTGGACCCCTTATGTAAGCAAATATAAAAAAAAATATGGAATTGAATCAATATATGCAAAATAAAAGCGTTAAAATTGTATGGGACCCGTACTAATTATATACGCGAATATTAGAAAATATAACCTGTATTAGTAGATTACATGTATAAATTGAAAATACCAATAAACCCGTAATCTTTAAATCTGAAGACAGTCATTTATTCCAATATATGTCAAAATTAAAGTGCTAAAATTATATGGGAATATATACACGTACTACTTATAATGTCCGATTATTAGTAGAAGATTACCCGTTTTGCAATATGAGTCTCAAATGTTTTTTGGTAAAATACAACAGACGACGTAATAAATTGAATATATAATTAATCCCCTTAATCTTCATACCAGAAGACTGTACTTGATTCCAATATATATGCCAATATATGTCAAAATATATGCCAATATACCTGTACTACTTATATTCTCGTAGGTTAGAAGATATAGCCGTGCATTCCTAGAAGATTACTCGTACAACGTACAATATGCGTGTGTCAGCAATTTTTGCCGCAATAAAACAATGGCGTAATAACTTAAAAATATCAATAGTCCCTGAATCAATAATTCCGGAAAATATCAATAATAATAATGTTTAAACCTGAAGAGTATAATTGATATTATCCAGTCCAAAATGAAATGGCAATGAAATTTATTTTATATACATATCTTCATTATTCAAATCGGAAAGGATTTAATAAAAATCGTCTGCCGCATAAAAACATTGGATTTAAATCCGTTGCTAAGCGACATGATATCATTTGCTTCAAATAAATTGGTAGAAAAAATATCGTCTAAATAGTTATATTTCTATGGAACATTTGGCGACAGTTTCGTCAAATTAGCGACATTTTAAAAAATCGCCAAATTTATCGCCAAGTGGGACTGTAGAACTGACAGTTCCACTTTGCGACAAATTGACGAAATATCATCACAATACTATCCCCTAACAAAAAACAATTAATATCATTTATGTAGCGCAATTTTATCAATTTCAAGATATTTTTATAGATTTGAAAACATTTTTATCAATTTGGTGACATTTTAAAAATTCGCTAAATGTATTACTAAGTAGGATGGTTGGTCTGACAGATAAATGCTAACCAAACATCATTTCAGTACTCTCTTCTAACAAAACAAAAAAAAATTTCATTGATATGTAGAAGACCCAAGCCACACGACCAACCCGAAGGCTTATGGCAGCTGTTTGTGTGTCGTTTATATCAATTTGGCGACATTTCCGTCAATTTGGTAAAAGTTTAAGAAAAGTTGTCACATTAGCGATATCCCTCCAAATTCGTAGCTTTGAATTTGCAGATCTGAATGAAACATTCTTATCCCGTTTCAATATACTAAATGAAAACACTACAATTGTATTAGAAGATATACCCGCTCTACTCTTTTTCTGTTTCAACAATCGGCTATATGAATTTATTGGCTAAACACAATATATGAGTTTAGTAGCTAAATACGATATAAGCTTGAAAACTCTTTGCCAAAATAAATGCAATTGATGTACGCAGTCAGCAATTAATATAATTAAAAGAAAAATCAAACCGTCCATTCATAAGATATACTTTTATATCCATTTATCCATTTATTTATTATTTAAATCGAAAAAAAATAATAAAAACATTAACAAACACATTTAATTTAATTGCGATGCCGAGCAACATGATATATCCTCCTAAAATGTTAAAATTTATTAACCACTAACAGCACACCCGTTATTCGTACGGAGTGTATAATTTAAAGAAACTTAAAGTTCGCAATCATGTGCAAATTCTGTTGAAATATTAAATTTATTGCTCCTAAAGAGAAGTTTAAGAATATATGTTCTCACTATGCAAAATTATCTTCACGATCAGATCTGAAGAATAAAACATCCTGCCCCCTTTTGTAAGCAAATTTACAGAAGAAAAAATAGGAATTGAATGAATATATGCAACCCCGTACTAATTATATTGTCGCAGATCAGAAAATATGCCAATGTGTTAGTAGAAGATTACCCGTATTACAATATGCGTCTCAAAAATATTTGCCAAAATAAAAGAGATGACGTAATAAATTGAAAACATCAATAATATCCGTACTCTTTATACCAGAAGGTCGTAATTGATTCCAATATATGCCAATATATATCAAAACATATGTCAATATACCTGTACTACTTATATTCTCGTAGATTAAAAGATATACACGTGTATTTGTAGAAGATTCGTACAACATACAATATATGAGTTTAAACAATTTTTGTCATAATAAAATAATTGCATAATAACTTGAAAATATCAATAATCCTTGAATCAATAATCCCCGAAAATATAAATAATAATAAATTTTAAACCTGAAGACCGTAATTGATATTATCCAGTCAAAAATGCTATAAGAAAAATCAAATCGTTCTTTTCTAAAATATATTTTTATATCCATTTATTTATTATTCAAATCGAAAAAATAATTATTAAAATTAACAGACAGATTTAATTTAATTGCCTTTCTGAGTAACATGATATAAGATAGAATCTTATAACATGTTAAATATGTCATGTCTTATAACATAAACTGCGAAATTAAATAACGATTTTTATTTCTCTATACTACTCATTGTTCCGTAAAAGCTTGTTTTAAATAAACCATGAACCATGGAGATAGATTTCCCCTTTAAATCATGTTTCAAACAATTCATGTTTTCAGAAAGTGACTAATTAACGCAAAAAATCTCCCATCAAACTCAGAGATTAAATTTTAATTCACTTTCAAACGATTTTCAAGCTTTTCGTTTGGATAAACCACGGAGTTAGGGAGTAGAACTCCTAGGAAAAAGTTCCGTTTTTCATTAATATCTCGACAACCCCAGGTCTTAGAAACTCGAAACTTGGACAAAATTTATGGGGGGATATTTCAAGGCTATTCACCAAATTTCATTAAATTCGGTTCAGCCGTTTTTCCGTGATGATGAGACAAACGAAAATTTCGTTTTTTACTAATATCTCGAGAACCACTGGTCGTAGAAACTGAAAACACGGATATAATTTTAAGTGGGGCTATTTCTGGGCTACCCACAAAATTTCATCAAATTCGGTTCAGCCGTTCTCCCGTGATGGTGTGACAAACAGACAGACAGACAGACAGACAGACAGACAGACAGACAGACAGACAGACAGACAGATTTTCATTTTTATTTATATAGATAAGAAAAACCTATTGTTTTACTGTAAAAGTAGTAAATTCATTACATTATATAAGGAAAGTCATGTGTTGCCCACATCAGATTTTATACATAATGTATAAGGAAAGTATTGTGACGGGGTCGAAAATTCGAATTCGAGTTTTCGACGGGAGAGCACGTTTCAAGCATCCCTGATCACGAATCAAACATTTTTGAAGTGATGTCTGTGTGTGTGTGTGTGTAAGTATGTGTGTGTGTGTGTGTGTGTGTCAGTGAGTCTCTGGGGACGATAACTGAAGAACGAATGGACCGATTCGAACCAAATTTGGTACAAAAATCACAATCCATAAACACTGGAAGCCTATTGTTTTTATACGCAATCGAATGTTCAGAACCCCCTAAATTTTCGAATGAAATTTTGAAAAAATCGTCAAAAAATCAAAACCACTAATAAAGTTACGCAAATAGACATTTCTTATGTAATTTTTCATTAGAAAACGATTGACATAAATTTTTGAACGCTAACATGAACAGTTCTTGAGATATTGTACATTTTTCAAAAAAATTATCAAAAAGTCATATAAAATAAAAAAAAAATATTTCCTATTGAGAAACATGTTCACTTTTCATACGTAATACCATGCGATAAATTGAGTGACATCATTCTCGTGGATCTAGCTCGTTCCATTCATGAAAAAATATACTCATGAATAATACTTTTGTATTTGAACGCCAATAGTCATTTATCTGCTGTAAGAATAACTTATTTCTTAGTGCATAACGCTTGGCGAGATTTTGGCGACAAATTTGGCGGAATGCCGCCAACTTGGCGACTTTTTGAAATGTTGCCAAATTAACGAAAATCTCGCCAAATGGATAAAAATGACGTTAAATGAATGAAAATGACGACTAATTGTTGAAAATTCAACATCTTGGAAGGAATATTAGTATCTACTATAAGAAAAACCTATTTTTTTTACTGTAAAAGTAGTAAATTCATCACATTGTATAAGGAAAGTCATGTGTTGCCCACATCAGATTTTTTTTCTATTGCAACCTATAACTTTCCAGAAGTTTAGCGTTCGTTAAAAAAATAAAAAGCAAAAGCAAGATTCTAGGTTGAAAAATAACTGAGGTGATAGTGTTTTGAGGATGTGCAGTTTTGTCGATTTGGAGGCATTTTACAGGATTTTTTAGATTTCTTTCTTTGAAATATTTAAAAATCTACTTAATTTTTAGAATTTTCGAAAGAAAAAAAAAAAAAAACGCGAGGTTCTACGCCTAGTATTAGTTTTGGAATTGACGGCACACATACAAACATGGTTTGGCAGAAATTAATATATAAGATTCATATAAACAATCCATAATGTATTAAAAAACAATGTCCTAGTCTACAATCTACAGATAATAATGTATTGCACTATTAAAACTTTCTTCGAACTATTCGACGGGGTACGCCGATGATATTAAGTCTCAAAAGGGATTACGAAACCGTTGTAAGTTTGAATTTATAGTTTTGCTGAAAAATATTTACTGCAACATGGTTCAACTCGACTTTCTCATACTAGAATCCAATTTCAAGCAGCTTTTATGTTAATTATTATTTATTTATTTATTTGATTATGTCAAATTTTGACCTAATTTAATAAATATGGGTATCATGTTAAGATAATATAAAATTTCGAATACATTTCGAACTTTTCTCTCGAATTTCAATTAATTTTATCTAGGTCTAGATTTTCCGTTAGCAAAGTCGACTATAAAGTTTCATGAAAATCCATTAATATTTGTGGCAACTATGGTGTACACAAGAAATCAACCAAAGACAGACAGATGGACATCACTCCAAAAATAGTTAAAACGTGTTCTGCAGGTCCTTTGCTATATTTTGTCATCAAAATCTCGGAAGTCGAAAATTTTCGTGAAAACAATATTTTCTCACTACTAATAATGAGAAAGTAGAAATGGATTCAGCGAGCGTTTGAATTTAATGGGTCCAGAGATGTTCGTTGTAATTGGGTTCTATCAGATACATTTTTTTTATTATTCTGCATTAATAAAAAACAAGCTTTATCCCCTTTTATCGCAGAGAGCTGAACGTGATACAAGATATTTGATTCAAGAGAATTCCACTGTTCTTGGCCAGATAAGGACAGCTGAGACGGATAATGTGGAGCTTAGAAAGCAGATCCGAATGCTGGAAATGGAACTGTTTCTGATGTATCAGAGGAATGCTCACGATTCATGTGTTATTGATGGCCTTCATGTAAGTACTGTATTTATTTTCTATAAAATGATCCCAACAAAGAAAGCATTCGTCTCTAACGATGGTTAAGCAGAAATCAATCGTATAATCTCAGGGTTGGGAGTCAATTTTTTTACCATCCTGCAAAAGGTACTTTCAGCTGGTATGATAATTCTTCCTAGAAAATAATGGAGCGATATTTTCGTAGGAGTTTAAATGAAAGTCAGACAGCAACCGGAATTCGCAGTTGGAAGTTTTCCGTATTCAAGTCAATTCTAATAAGTATACAGGGATTACAACCAAGAATAGCCCTGCGTTTGACGCACAATGAAAGTCCTTCCAAGAGGTGATGGACAGGGGAGGAGAGTACGGTCCCTGTGGGTGCCACCCCACTGGGTTCCGGTCTAAATTAGGCGGTATTTAGCAAAGTCAGACTTCTACCATAGCATACCTGAGGTATTTGAATAAACAGAAGCGGCATTCTCGCCCTCCCCCACCCTTTGCCAAGGGCTTCTGCCATATGATCTTGTTCTGGCCTTGTTCTAGCTAGACAAATGGGATAAGTAACAACAACGAGTTCAAGCACCACAATAACTCTGTAAGGAAAGGTCAGTGAGTAGATAAGTTAGGTAAAAATACAGGTATAGTAAAACAGCGCCCCTAGTGGATTGTTTAAGAAGTTGGGATAAAGAATTCGGCAACAAAGCGAGATAGACGAATACAGTGTTGTAGAGCATTGTCTAATTAGTAGGAATCGACACCATAAAATACAAGTCCTACTTAATTGGTTGTTAAATGCACAGCCACGCCACAATACTGTTAAACGTTGTCGAACGATTCACAGGCAGTGTTTTTTTCAGGCATAAATTCGACATTTTATATTAACTTAGTTTCAATTTATGTGACAGCATTTAGATATATTTATACAGGGCAAATAGAAAACTTGCCTAAATAAAGTTTAATCCGCCCCCCCCCCTCCGGCCAAAAAGTAAGCAAATAATGCCAGTGAGTAAAGATGCAGTATCCATCTGTGAAATAAAAGACAGTCTCTATAGCAGATTCTAGTTCAGGTAAATGTTGTTTATTGTATCATTTCTGAATAAGACATTCATTCGCCTATAGCCCCTATTGTGTCCAATAAATATCTTCTGGAACAGTTTTACTCTCGATTCCTATTCATTAGACGATGCTCTATAACTTTGTAATTGTATTTTTTCTTCTATCTCGCTTTATTGCCGAGTACGTTATTGTAATTTTATTAATTTTCCAATAGGGGCGCTGCATTCACTTTTATTCCATTGGGCATGGCCAGTTTATTACAGACACCTAACGTGTGCGTTATACAAAATTATTGTGCTGCTTAAGGTATTTTCTAGGAATCCTATATAAATAGCATAATTCAAGTCTTCGTATTCACTGCCCACTGATGAGTTGCAAGGACTGAAAAGCAAAATCATATTCTGCAAATGTTTCACATTAAAATGTTATGTAGTAGCTTATATAATATGTGTTTTTAGCTTTAAAATAGGCCATATCTTCACTTGAATATTAAGGCATTGGGTTCTTTTTTCATATTCATTTGATCAATGTGTAATCTACATAAATAAAATTAAAAATCTGTCTGTCTCTTTGTATCTCTGTTTGTCTGTCTGTTTGTCTCATCACGGGAAAACGGCTGAGCAGAATTTGATGAAATTTTGTGGGTAGTCTTGAAATAGCCCTCACCCCCTTAAAATTTAGTCCATGTTTCCAGTTTCTAAGATCAGGGGTTGTCGAGATATTTATGGAAAGCGAAACTTTTTCTTATGAGTTCTACTTTCTAATTCCCTCGTTCCTCCAAACGAAAATGATTGGAAATCGCTGGTTTAAAACGTGAAAGTAAATTAAAACTCTATCTCTGAGTTTGGTGGGAGTTTGTTGCGCTAATTAGTCACTTTTGAATTGCGGGTATGAAACATGAATTTAAATGGAAACTCTATCACTATGGTTTATTTTTTATAGGCTCTTACTCAACAATGAAAAGTGTTAAAAAATCAAAATGATTATTTAATTATCAACATTTCATGAGGAAAATTCTTTCTTATATCATGTTGCTCAGCAACGCAATTAAATCAAATGTGTTTGTTAATTTTTATTATTATATTTTCGATTTGAATAATAAATAAATGGATATAAAAATATATCTTATAAATGAACGGTTTGATTTTTCTTTTAATTATATTAATTGCGGACTGAGTGCATTTATTTTGGCAAAAAGTTTTCAATCTTATATACTGTGTTTAGCCAATAAATTCATATATTGTGTTCAGCCAATAAACTCATTTAGCCGATTGTTGAAACAGAATAACAGTAGAAAGGGTATATCTTTCAATACAATTTTGGTGTTTTCATTTAGTATATACAAACGGAATCAGGATGTTTTATTCTTCAAATCTGCAAATTCATATCTACGAATTTGGCAGGATATCGCTAACTTGACAACTTTTCTTAAACGTTGCCAAATTGACGGAAATGTCACCAAATTGATAAAAACGAAGCTAAATCAATGATATTAATTTTGTTTTGTTAGAAGAGAGTACTGAAAATATGTTTCTGTAGCATTTGTCTGTCAGTCCAACCGTCCTACTTAGTAACACATTTAGCAAATTTTTAAAATGTCGCCAAATTGATAAAAATATTTGTAAATCCATAAAAGTATCTTGAAATTTATATAATTGCGCTAAATAAATGAAATTAATTGTGTTTTGTTAAGGGGTAGTATTGTGATGATGTTTCGTTAATTTGTCGCCAAGTGGGACTGTCAGTTCTACAGTCCCACTTGGCGATAAATTTGGCGATTTTTTAAAATGTCGTTAAATTAACGAAAATGTTGCCAAATTGATGAAACGACTCTAAATTCATCAACATGACACCGAATCGACGAAAATTCAATATTTTGCATAATTGAGTACGATTTTCTAGATAATCTCTGTCGTTTTGCGAGAATTAAAAAATATTTCTCTAAATTTGTTTACAAACTGGACCAGGATACTTTATTCTTTAGATCTGCCTGTGTAGATAATTTTGTGTATTGAGCCCAGAGATTCTTATATATTTTTAAGAAGAATTACATTAAATATTCAATAGAATATTTTGAATAACAAAGTCATTTGAAATACTATAGGAGTTTACACATAATTGCGCATGTTAAGTTTCTTTATATTATATTAGCCGTACGAAGAATGGATATACTGATAGTTATTTAATATAATCAAAGGAAAATAATTGAATTTAACCGATGGGAAATAACACTTTTATATTTATGCAAAAAGTGGGTTATTTATTTATTTATTTATTTTGTAGTCTAAGTTATAAAATTAATCAAAATAGAGAATGTAGTTTCGATTTTTCCTTCTTTTTGTAACTGATAAAAATTTATATTTTACTATAAGAATATTTTATCACTGATGTATTATTGTAAAATAAATGGTAACAGTTGAAGTAAGTATGTACAAAAAAATTTTGTGTTAGCAGGGTGGACCGCAAAAATTTTTTATATTATAAGACTTAGCCATGCAGATATAACTTTTATACTGTCACTGTGGGCCGCGGTTAGAAAAGTTTCAAAACCATTGACTTTAGTAAGGCCAGATATGTTTAGCTCACCATAAGGTCAGTGTGGTTCGTGTAAAATTTCGTACTCCGGGCACGTTTGTTGCTTGTCTATTTCCAACTGAACAAAAATTACTGATTTTATTTGATTATGGATACTGCTCTGTATCTTAATTACCTTGACTTTATAGAATTCGCAAAGTTCTTAAAATTAATTTTTATGCGTTCTCAGCATCTTTAAAAATCCCCTGCTTGATAATTAGAGTCGCTGAGTTTGGTGCCAAAAACCAGAAAATAGTCGCAAAATTACGTGCTACTAGAAGCATCACTATTGTGAATTAAAACTGAAATTATTTATTAAAAACTACTACTACTATTATATTACTTATTTATTATTATTATTATTATTAAGAACTAAAAAAAAAAATATTACATAATAAAATACACTTGTGCGATGTGTTGTGATGTCATCTATGTTTCTGTAATATTTTTCCTGTGCATTCGAGATATCTGATTCGTAACGCAAAAATATAAATAACGTCAAATTAAAGGGTGCGACTAATGCATTTGCATCGTCATATATTTTGCAAATTCTACCATAGTCTTTTTTATAAAGTTTTAATGACTTTTTGCTGCATTTTGTCTCTGAATTGCAACATTTTTATTTAAACCAATATTCATTATTACTTTCCTTATATACATAATGTATAAGGAAAGTATTGTGACGGGGTCGAAAATTCGAATTCGAGTTTTCGACGGGAGAGCACGTTTCAAGCATCCCTGATCACGAATCAAACATTTTTGAAGTGATGTCTGTGTGTGTGTGTGACAGTATGTGTGTGTGTGTGTGTGTGTCAGTGGGTCTGTGGAGACGATAACTGACGAACGAATGGACCGATTCGAACCAAATTTGGTACAAAAATCACAATCCGTAAACACTGGAAGCCTATTGTTTTTATACGCAATCGAATGTTCAGAACCCCCCTAAATTTTCGAATGAAAATTTGAAAAAATCGTCAAAAAATCAAAACCACTAATAAAGTTACGCAAATAGACATTTCTTATGTAATTTTTTATTAGAAAACGATTGACATACATTTTAGAACGCTAACATGAACCGTTCTTGAGATATTGCACATTTTTCAAAAAAAATATCAAAAAGTCATATAAAATTGAAAAAAAATCTTGTTGAGAAACATGTTCACTTTTCATATGTAATACCATGCGACAAATTGGGTGACATCATTCTCGTAGATCTAGCTTGTTCCATTCATGAAAAAAGATACTTTGAGTAATATTTTTGTATTTGAACGCCAATAATCATTTATCTGCTGTAAGAATAATTTATTTCTTCGTCCATAACGCTTGGCGAGATTTTGGCGACAAAATTGGCGGAATGTCGCCAACTTGGCGACTTTTTGAAATGCTGCCAAATTAACGAAAATCTCGCCAAATGGATAAAAACGACGCTAAATCAATGAAAATGACGACTAATTGTCGGAAATTCAATATCTTGGAAAGAATATTAGTATCTACTATTAGAAAAACCTATTTTTTTTTTACTGTAAAATTAGTAAATTCATTACATTATATAAGGAAAGTCATGTGTTGCCCACATCAGATTTTTTTATTCGTTGCTATGTGAAAAACTAACTTTAATGTTGTTTAAGAAATAACTGCGGGCGAATAACATCGGTCGTTGGTAAAGCAGATCATTGCTCCACATCAATACCACTGAAGCATCAAGATCGAGATAGAAACACCTGCAGTGAGGTATCATCCTCTATTGACGTCAGTAGGACAATGGATTTCATTTCTCAAAATATTGGCTGTAATGGCATTTCAAACTGAGCAAAAGTACCTAGTTTTGATTATGTTATTATTATGTATATGGCATTACACTTGGCGAATTTAACGGCTTTAAACTAGATATTATAAATATTAAAGTAGTTCAAGTAGTGCTGCCGACAGAAATTTTCGGTCCCCTGTGTATTTTTTCGACCCCCTGTTACCCCTATTTTAGAAGTTACTGATATTTTTTTATAAAATGTTTATGCGGCTCAAACTTTTCAAGCCTCCCGAGCCTCTGAATTCAAGTAATATTAAAGAAATGGTAATTTCGAGTTCACGTACGTGCCTTATAACGCTGTATCAAAGAACTTTGATTACGTTCGACATGCATTAATCGAATATTCAACTGGCTTCGACTTCTCTGAAAATGCGCATCTGGTTCCATTTCTGACCAGTTTCCCTCTATGCAAAATTGCAAGTCACAAGTAAAGATGAAAATGGTAACTAATTAAAAATATAATTTTTGAATCTTCGTTGAAATATGGACGAGTTCAGTTAAATGTCAAGGAATCTACTTAGTTCATTCACTTTTCAACAAGAGCCAAATAACCTCCGTAAAATATTCAAATGAACCCTACACACAATACAGCGACAAACGCTAGCGCAGCCTAGATACCTATTGATTTTATATGGCAGTTAGAAAAGGGGATGGATAATAAAACCATGTTTTTATACTAAAAATGTCCGAAGTGTCATCTCCACTCGACTTTCTCATACATTTATATTCCATTTTATACAGCTTTTATTTTTGCAACAATTATTATCAAAATGAAAAAGAAGAAAACATTATTTTTGTCAGATTTAGAAGACCCAAGTTATTCTTTTAAGATGTTTCATATAAATTCTTTAAAAATTTTTCCTAAATTGGCAAAAGCTTAGCGAAGCCTTATCAGTGTTACTAAAAATCAATTTTAAACATCTCTAAAATGTGATACATTCCTCGGTAATATTTTTAAAATCATCATAATACTACAATAATTTATTATATTTGAAAACTTCATCGAAAACAACTGATATTCATTCAAATGCCGTCATAGAAAAAATAACAAGCCTGGCTCTTTCTATAAAAGCAGCATTTCATTCATAACATTTTCACATTCATTTCATTCATCACAGTACTAAAAAAATCTGATGTGGGCAACACATGACTTTCCTTATATAATGTAATGAATTTACTACTTTTACAGTAAAAAAAAATAGGTTTTTCTTATAGTAGATATTTATAGTGTTTCCAAGATGTTGAATTTTTGTCAATTAGTCGTCATTTTCATTGATTTAGCGTCATTTTTATCCATTTGGCGAGATTTTCGTTAATTTAGCAACATTTAAAAAAAGTTGCTAAATTGGCGACATTTTACCAAATTTCACGCCAAAATCTCGCCAAGCGTTATGGACGGAGAAATAAGTTATTTTTACAGCAGACAAATAACTATTGGCTTTCAAATACAAACATATTACTCAAAGTATCTTTTTTCATGAATGGAACGAGCTAGATCCACGAGAATAATGTCACCCAATTTATCGTATGGTATTACATATGAAAAGTGAACAAGTTTCTCAATAGGAAATATTTTTCTTTTATTTTATATGACTTTTTGATAATTTTTTTTGAAAAATGTGCAATATCTTGAGAACGGTTCATGTTAACGTTCTAAAATTTATGCCAATCGTTTTCTAATGAAAAATTACATAAGAATTGTCTATTTACGTAACTTTATTAGTGGTTTTGATTTTTGACGATTTTTTCAAAATTTCATTCGAAAATTTAGGGGGGGGTCTGAACATTCGATTTCATACAAAAACAATAGGCATCCAGTGTTTACGGATTGTGATTTTTGTACCAGATTTGGTTCGAATCGGTCCATTCGTTCGCCAGTTATCGTCTCCACAGACTCACTGACACACACACACACACACACATACACACACACACACACACACACACGCACATACACACACACACACGCACATACACACACACACACACATACTTTCACGCACACACACACACACGCACACACACACACGCACACACACACACAGACATCACTTCAAAAATGTTTGATTCGGGATCAGGGATGCTTGAAACGGTTTCTCCCGTCGAAAACTCGAATTCGAATTTTCGACCCCGTCACAATACTTTCCTTATACATTATGTATATAAGGAAATTAATAATTTATTTTATTTAAAAACTTAAGACCATGGAGCTACAAGTAATTAAACTCTATGCTTAAAACTTCATCGGAAAAAATCGTCCTTCTCTCTGTAAAATCAATGAATATTTCATTCATATCAGCTATGCAGACTCAATGAGCTAAACACTTTTGCGTTAAAGAAATACAACAATTCTTATTCATCCTACATATTTTGCTGTTTACATTTTACATAAGTGAAAAATGGGCTTCGTTGTAGAAATAATCAAATTTGGATGATCATTTAAACTCATATATATTGTCATTGCGTTGTTTCAGTATGTAGATGCACAGAATTTAAGCAAAAATAAAGTGGTTTTAGGACGGATACAACACTCAATATGAATTAAAAAGAACTTTAAAAATCACGATTTTGAGACACGATGGATGCCATATTTTATTTTGAAGTGGGTCACGTGATCTTTTCATATCATGGTCACGTGATCTTTTCATATCATGGTCACGTGATCGCTTCATATAAGAGGTGTAATTATTATTTTAATTTTTATTTAAAAAACTACTGAATATATTTTGCTGAATTTTTTTTTATATATTTTATGCAATAATTTGAATATTACCTAAAATTTTCGAAGCAATTTGTGAATTTTAAATCCGCTTAAAAAATGTTTGAAAAATTAGGTCCCATAGAGTTCAATGTATTTCAATTTTTAAACCCGGGTTCAATCTAAAAGTAATTGGGTGATATTATTCATTTATATTCTCATAGGTCCTACAGACTATCTAAACAACATACTAAAATTTCATTTTGATTAAGTCATTTTTACGGTTGTTATCGTGCTAACGGACAGACTGACAGACAGACAGAATGAACAAAGTCATAAACACTTTTCGACTTTGTTGCAAAGTGTTAAAAAATAATGAATATCTCATAATGTTTAAACTGTGAAATGATTCAATTTTAACTATATTTCGAATCATTTTACTCTGAAGGAAGCTGATTATGAAGTTGAAGAAACTGAGTTGCTGGAATCGCAAGCACGCCGCAGATTGAATTTCGCAGCAGTAGATGGTGACCATGAGGAGTGTTTGATCGGTATATTGACGGAGGAGATTGCCTTGCTCAGAAGGAAGGATGGAGAAGATGAAAAACTTATTGTGTCAGTCAATGTGAGTATACACACGGATCGTATACAAGTATTTAGGCCGAAATACAAGTTATGCCGAAATACAAGTTATGCCGAAATACAAGTTATGCCCGAAATACAAGTATTTAGGTTTTGTCATGGTATTACTTTCCTTATATACATAATGTGGAAGGAAAGTATTGTGACTTGGTCGAAAATTCGAATTCAAGTTTTCGACGGGAGAGCACGTTTCAAGCATCCCTGATCACGAATCAAACATTTTTGAGGTGATGTCTGTCTGTGTTTGTGTGTGTGTGTGTGTGTGTTTGTGTGTGTGTGTGTGTGTGTGTGTGAGCCTGTGGAAACGATATCTCACAAACCAATGGAGCGATTGGAATGAAATTTGGTACAAAAATCACAATCCGTGAATACTGGGAGTCTGTTGTTTTCAAACACAATCGAATGTTCAGAACCCCCTAAATTTTCGAGTGAAATTTTGAAAAAATCATCAAAAAAATCAAAACCTTTAATAAAGTTACGCAAATAGACATTTCTTATGTAATTTTTTCTTAAAAAACGATTGACATAAACTTTAGAACGCTAGCATGAACTGTTCTTGAGATATTGCACAATTTTAAAATAAATTTATCAAAAAATTCCATAAATTAAAAAAAAAGTATTAACTGTTGAGAAACGTGTTCACTTTTCATATGTAATATCATGCGATAAATTTAGTGACATCATTCTTGTGGATCTAGCTGGTTCCATTCATGAGAAAAGGTACTTTGAGTAATACTTTTGTATTTGAACGCCAATAGTCATTTATTTGCTATAAGACTAACTTATTTCTCCGTCCATAACGCTTGGCGAGATTTTGACGACGAATTTGGCGGAAAGTCGCCAACTTCGCGACTTTCTGAAATGTTGCCAAATTAACGAAAATATCGCCAAATGGATAAAAATGACGCTAAATCAATAAAAATGACGACTAATTGTCGAAAATTCAATATCGTGGAAAGAATATAAGTATCTACTATAAGAAAAACCTTTATTTTTTTTACTGTAAAAGTAGTAAATTCATTGCATTATATAAGGAAAGTCATGGGTTGCCTACATCAGATTTTTTTAAATTGCAGTGATTACCATTTCTCCGGTTCAAATATGAATTTAGAAGAATGGGGATTGTTACATCACAACGTTGAAAAGATGACCGCGCTATCAAGGCGAATTTCATGTGTTCTGAACTGCAAATTCCCCATTCAGATAAATCGGGGTCGGGTTTTACTTTATTTTCTTTCTTTTTCAGTAGAGAAAAGTAATCCAATGAAACAACGGCATTCAAATGTTAGTAGATATACGGTATCATGTAGCTTCAAAATTACCACTAAAATAATATTGCGACGTTACTGTGCAAGTCAGTTATACCGCTCTGTGCGGATATTTTGTCTGCTTCTGCATGCTATACGACTTTGAATGGATCTTGGCACTGCTCGTCTTCCATTCATTTTCTTTACTAAATCCATGGGTTGAACCGAGACGAAGATGATGTGATGAGCGAAAATCCACAATATTCGAAAATACAACTAGTAGTGAAATTGATATTGGACCATAATTCAAAGATTTTATTGGAAGAATATCTAATTCACAAAACTCACAAATTTATCAGTAATTGGATAAGTTAAAACACTTTCTTTCAAATAAATTTATTGTATAAGTCTTGTTCTTTTCCTTATATTTTCTACAATTTTTCGGATGAACATAGTCTTAAAATTTAAAAATCCCCGAATACCGGTTTTAATATCGGCATACAGGTTTCGAAAATTAAAAATACCGAAATATAAGTATTTAGGTTTTGTAATGGTATTTAAATTTTAAATTGGGTCACTGGATGCTATTTTATAAAGTTATTGAGGATGAACAAACATTACTTATTGTTTGTCTATAGATAAAATTGTTGCCTCGTTAATACCACTGAGGCATCAATGCAAATATTTAATTATGTAAAGTAAAGTAACGCCATTTATTGACATCGTAAGGAATATAAAGTTCGTTAAAAACACCAAATTTCGATTCTCTTATTATGTATATTATAGTGAGGCTCATGTGCATTTTGTTCATAAGTAATTTAAACAAGAAAGATCGATCATGCATAAAGCATTGATTATGAAACACTTTCCAACTGCAATGCAATTTTATTTTAACATCTCTAAAATGCGATACATTCAGCAGTGGTATTTTTTAAATTATCACAGTACTACAATAATTTATTTTACTTGAAAACTTAAAACCATGGAGGTAAAATTATTTTTAACTCCATGCTTAAAACTTCATCGAAAAAGGTAATGCTATAAAATCCTTTGCTTCTCTATGTAAAATCAATGAATATTTCATTCATATCACCTATATTCCAGACTCTAGAGCTAAATACTTTTGCGTTAAAAATTTTAGCAATTCACGTTAAAATCACGTTAAATTCACACTGCATACGTTAAAATTAGGCTTCGTTGTAGAAATTAATGATGTTTAATGATCATTTAAACTAAAAAATATTGTAATTGCGTTGGCGCAGAATATAGATGCACAGAAAATACGCAAAAATAAAGCCGTCTTAGGACGGATGCAACACTAAATATAAATTTAAAAGAACTTTAATAATCACGATTTTTACACTGGAAAAAAATATGGATGCCATATTTTATTTTGAAGTGGGTCACGTGATCGCTTCATATACTATGGGTGTAATTATTATTTTAGTTTTTATTTAAAAAACTACCGAACATATTTTGCTCAAATTTTTTTTATGTATTTTATGGGATAATTTGAGTATTTCCTAGCATTTTCAAAGCAATTTGTGAATTTTAACAATTTAACAATGTGAATTTTAACAATTTGTTAGCTTAAAAAATGCTTGAAAAATTAGGTCCCTTAGGGTTCAATATATTTCACTTTTTCAACCCGGGTTCAATCCAAAACTAATTGAGTGATATTATTCATTTATATTCTCATAGTTACCGCAGACCGTCTCAACAACATACTACAATTTCATTTTGATAAATTCATTTTTACGACAGTTATCGTGAGAACGGACGGAGAGACAGAATGGCCAACGTCATAAGCACTTTTCATCTATGTCGGAAAGTGTTAAAACGGGTTTTATTATGAGGTATGTTACTATAATAAAAGACAACACTCAATCACTGCCTGTGTAGCCACAACGCAAAAGGAGGTATTATAATATCCATTGTTGTAAATAAATTAAAAATGAGTCGAATATTCGGCTTCGTTTTCAGTATGTAATGTCGTATGCAACGTAAACCCCTAGAATTCTCCATTGTTGTAATAAGTTAAAAACGAATCCAATATCTGGCTTCGTTTTCTGTATGTGACAACGTTTTTTTACTAGTATAAAACTTTTTGAATTGCTATTTTCTTCCTGAATGGTCCATCCAGGGACAAAGGATGCCATCACAAATATATCATGTATTTTATTTCATTTTATTACTTTCCCTTGCATAGTATAATGTATAAGAAAAGTATTGTAACAGGGTCGATAATTCGAATTTGAGTTTTCGACGGAAAAACACGTTTCAGGCATCCTTGATGTCGAATTAAACTTTTCTGAGGTGATGTCTGTGTGTGCGTGTGTGCCTGTGAATACGATATCTGACGAACGAACGGAGCATTTAGAATGAAATTTGGTACAAATATTACAATCGATGTATACTGAAATCTTATTGATTTAAAATGCCATCGAATGTTCGAAAGAAGCCAAATTTTCGAATTAAATTTTGAAAAAGTCGTTAAAAAAGTTTGAACCTTCAATAATGTTGGGTAAAGGATCATTACTTTGTAATTTTTCATTAGAAAACGAATGACACGAACTTTAGAATGCTAGCATAAACCGTTCTCGAGATATTGCATATTTTAAAAATAAATTTATCAACAAATCACATAAACATAAATATATTAAAAAATATTAACGTGGTAATAACGTGGTAATAAATATATTAAAAAAATAATAACGTGAAATATGTTCACTTTTCATATGTAACATTATGCGATAAATTTGTTAACATAATTCTCATGGATCTATGTTCATTCCATTTACGAAAGAAGATACTTTGAGCAATAGTTTTGTACTTTGACTCCTAACAATTGGCCAATAGGCATTTATATATTACAAAAAGCTATTCTCTGCACTTGTCTATAACGCTTGGCAATATATTTCGCAAACTTGGCAACTAATGTAGCGAGATTTTGCCCATATGGCGATATTTCACCTTAGAGGAACGAAAATAGCGTCAAAGTTAGGAAAATGACACTAAATTAATGAAAATGACGCCAAACTCTAGCATATCTGTTACAAATGAGTAACTATAAGCCAAGTCTAAGGATAAAGATAGAAGGTTACATATCACTACATTGGAAAGGGGGATGAGAAGAATATTAGGATTCAAAAATCACAATTAAAAGTATATAAAAGTAAATAAAAATAAAACTCTGCAAAAATGAGAATTGGCAATAATAATCAGCTCAAGACAAGAGATCAAGAATAGAGAACAATCAATCGAAACCACACACACACAAAAAAAAAAAAAAAAAAAAAAAAGGCGGTCAGTTCGAAATTGCATTCTCATCAGGACAGCCATACAATTCGAATTAAAACCGATAGAATAGCCAGTTTCTGACAATGGCGATAGTATTTAACTATAGACACCATTGGAACTGTCTACTGGCTAGTGGAAGGAGAAAAATAAATCAATTGAATTATACAAAGCTGAAAAACAATACCTCCACGAACTGTAATGTGAAATCAAAAGCATAGCACCACGTGTAAGATAAACTAGTGACTGAGCATTTCACCTCACTTCGTCAATGCGAGTGGGAATGAATACAATTGAACGATACATAATAAGTATGGAGACTTTCGAAAATAGTAAACAGTATAGGACTCAGGACAAGTGGAAAATAGACATTCGAAAATAGTAAACAGTATTAGACTCAGGCCAAGTGGTAAGTGAGGTGATAAGAATGGGTGAATTTTCAAAAATGAGTTAACCAATCAAAGATAAATAATGCATGTGTAAAATTATTACGTGGTATATTTGAAATTATTAATAATATTATTTACAAATACTTCCGGATATAGGTAGTTTTGACAAATGCGTTTAAGTTTATTGATGTGGAGAAAGTGAAACTGAGGATCAGAAAGTCGATGTATTCGAAATAGCTGGTTTAAAATGATGTTTCTAAACAATTGAATAGAATTACAAGATTGATATGATAGCAGCTTTATGATAGTGAAGTTGTAAGAATCTTTTTTATCATATAGATTGGTGATTACATGATTATTGAGGGTATCTAAATTTAGGTCTAAAAAATTAACAGTTTGACTAACGCAAGGCTCATTAGGAATTAATTCTAGGTTAGACGGGTAAAAATCAATATTAATGGGATAGGAATCATCAATGATAATACAAATTAAGTCGTCAACATATCTATATATAATATATGAATTAGAGTTAAAATGACATTCATAATAATAAAGATATAAGTTAGCGAGTATACTACTACTACAGCCACCTTGTGGTACACCAGATGTTTGTAAATAAATGTTATCACCTTGGATAATATAATTGTTGTATAACACAAAGTGCAAGAGCATAGGAAAATTTTTGACATTAAAAGCATCATGATTGGAAGATATATAGTCATGATAAAGAGAGATAATAACTTTATGTAAATCTTTAATGACAATATTATTAAATAGGTCTTTAAAATCAAAGGTTTGGAAACCAAGAATTTGTGGTAACTTGCTAAGGTGATTAACTAAATCAAAACTATTGTTCAAAATGAAATATCCTGAATTCCTGAATTTAAGAGATTCATTAATTCGATTTAAACAGTTAAGCAAGTACTTACTAGCTGTAGTGGTAAAGGTATTATGTCCACAAGTGACTGTTCTAAAACTGAGAGGTGATTTGTGGAATTTAGGAACCAAAGTAACATAAGGAAATTTAAAAAACTTACAATTAATATTTAATTGTGTATATAATTTTAGCATTTTAGTTTTGATTTGAATAGACTGATTATTAATGGGTTTAAAAATTTGATTATCTTTTAAGTAATTCTGTAACAGAGAAACATAATATTTTTTACAAATGATGGCATAATTATTAGAAGCTTTATCTACATAAGTTATGACAAAATGTTGTTGTAGTTCTTTGATAGCAGATAGGAGTTGTTTATAAGGATACCTAGGCTTCGTTAATTTAGTGTTTATAATAACATTTTTAAGTAGATGTAAGGTCGTATACTTCCATAGATTGAATGCTTCAATAGGAATAGAATGTGAACAAGCAAGTTGATATATGAATTTATCAAAATCAAATGATAGAGACTGAAGAAGTTGTTTAGGGTGATGGCAGAATGGAATGCGAAATTTAGACCCTTTATTCATAATATCCCTAAGTATATCATCCTGAACTATACTGAGATCCCCAGTAATAATGTGACCATGAGTGGAGTTGACAAAAGGGGCAAGATTTTGATTGCTGCATACACATGATGTAAGATCATCGGAGTTTAATGTCCTAGAAACTTCATTGTAATTGTAAATAGTTCTACCAATTGGTAAATTATATTTGAATGATTTTTGTATTTTGATATCATTTACTGGTAACAAGTGCTGATGTTTTGCAAATAAATTATTGAAGTTAAGAGAATTAAGAATAGGGTGTTTAAAAGAAATTACACAGTAAGCTATTTTAGTATGTGGATTTGGTGAATGGAGTAGGTGGTAATTTAAGAAATGTGTACGTGAATAAGAATTAAGAAATGTGTACGTGTTACATATATATATATATATATATATATATATATATATATATATATGCACCCATAAGAAATTGAACTATAACTGCGAAACTCGGCATGTACGTATCGTTTGAGGAGGTATACAAATGATTAGAATTTGGAAGAAAAAAAAACGTTTTATTAAGAAATAGTGGCAACAAGAAGACGACATTTTAGTAAGTGGTAAATCCTCCTCTGACATCTACACATGCCTATATGTGGTGTGGCATAGAGTCAATTAAGTAGCTTATATCCATCTGTAGAAGATTCTGCCACAAATTTTGCAACCGGTCTGCTAATTCCGTGGTACTCTGAGAAGGCTACAATTGCCATCTCAGCATGTCCCAGAAGTGTTCTGAGGACTTGGATGACCATGGGAGGGTATAAAATCCTCGAAGACATTGTTGAAATAGTAGTATGTGTTCGAGCGTTGTCTTGTTGGTAAATGGAACCTGAGCGGCTTGACAGCATAGGCAAAACAATCGTCTGCAGAATATCGTCGACGTACAAGCGAGTCGTGAAATTGGCTTGTAGCACAACCAGAGGAGATCGGCTGTCCCACAAGGTGGCTTCTGTCACATCACGTTTGATGGCAGTATGTCGCTCGATAACAATTGAGAGATCGGAACGCTGGCCAGTCCTCCTCCACATATGTATGCGGCGGTCATCAGTAATGAGGGAGAAGCTAATTTCGTCGCCAAAGGCAACATCCTTCCATTTGGACACTGTCCAGGCTGACCGAGCTCGGTACCAATCCTGACGACTCTGCCTATGCTGAGGGTTCAATTGTATGTCGAAAGCCCAGACCGTCCGGCTCATCCGAAGACATAGAGCAGCAAGGTGGGCGGCCGGGAAAAGGGTTCCATTGTGTTGTCTAAATTGATATATACAATTGAATGAGTTCAATTGTATGTGTCTAAATGGATGTTTACACCTAGTCCCATATTCTGCCAGTTGTCTACGAATAGTACCCTTTGATACAGGATGCAGGGAGGATGGCAAATGCCTTCGAATCGCTAATAGCGCCGTCTGGTGGATACGTGGCTCCTCTTTTGACTGCACAATCCTTTCGAGCAATTGTCTGTCTGGGGTGTCCTGAACCTCTGCGACGGTTACATGTGCCTTCTCTGATCCACCGAGTAACTACCATATCGCTCCAACTAAGATGACGACTGATATGTCTGTTGAACCAATCAGCTTTTCTTAGGCCTATGATGCCAGCTCTCTCTAAATCCGGCAATTGTTCATAGCGCCGTTGAGTACGTCTCAAAGGCATCCTATACTTATCTCGTAGTATTAAAGCAGAAAATCCAGTTCCAATTGCTCATGAGTGAGACACCGATCGTTTTAAATGCTGCGCGATGCGTCGTTCTCATGCGTGTTACACGAACCCTATAACACCATTGACGCTGACAGTTTGGTCATTTGCTTAATTCTTAAAACGACATTTGCATGTCGAGTTTCGAGGCTGTAGCTCAATATTTTATGGGTGCATGTGTTTTATTTGCAATAGAGTGTATTTTAATATAGGGATTATATTGCTTATTGTGGATGATATCAATTTTGATTGTCAATTTAGAGTTGCGCGAAATATAAGTTAATTGGCTACTTCGAACTAGTTTTATATGCTGTCGTTCGAAAAAGCTTCAAATGCACAGTTCAACTTCAAAAAACATTGTGTCGTTCATTATTTTTTCACCGTGAAGGAAGTACATTCATTGCATTCCATAAAAGTAGTGTGCTGCCCACGTGAAATTTTTTTTCACAAGAGACATGATGCTTAACTGCTTTCCATTGGCCGCCATTCGCCCCAAACTACAAAAAGCAGTGCCGTCTAAAGTGTTTACTTTGCTTTAAATTTACGAAAGTAAAAACGAGTGTATCCTGTAAGAATGTGCTGAATAATGATACATATTGTTATTTCATAATTTTCCATAGCCTCTGGAAGAACAATTGAAACGCATCCTCGAAGAAGAGAAAATAAAAAATCATCAACAGGCGATGAAATTTAAAAGGGAGCTGGAAGAGCTATTCAATGCATTCCAGGAAAAGAATATTCAACTGGAATTGATAAAATCCGAGACGAGTTCAGAAATACTGTGGACAGAAGAAATATTTACTTCAGTGTACGGTATAAAAATGGTAATTTACTCTTACTTGCATTATACGTTGTCTCAGTTTTATAAGTTGGTGAAAGTATTGGATGGTTCAATAATCCTTCACTGTTAAAAATTAATTTAAGCTGAAGACTTTATTGGAATGGAGTCGAAAATGAAAATTCGAGTTTTTGATAGATTTACATGTTTTGACTCGTAGTTTTGTGTAACGTATTTCTCTATGTCCTATGTGCTTGTGCAATGTATGCTACTGACCTGTATGCTGATTAGATTTTGGTACAAATTGAAAAACAGAATAAAACTCATTACAGAACCCAATATGTAATTTTTCTTCTGAGTATATGCACACTTACTCTGTCAACTTTCTTTATATACCCAGACCGATGGTGTAAGGTGTATTTAAGCTGTATTTTCAAACAATTCCAGTGGAATAATGTAAAAATAATTCAAATTTTAGATATGCAACATTTGCGCTATACACCAGTATACTCTGATCGCTTGCGCTAAATGCACGCTTGCTTGTGGAGAGACTCCATAAGCTATATCCAAACGTTTCATTGTAGATAAATCCGCTGTTTGTGGTCCGAATCGGACGACATGAAATTAATTCAATTAAGGTAACAAAAATTTAAATTTATAAATTTCTAAAACCCCAAAAAAGGTTGAAACTCTAGGTACCTCGTACTATCCTCACACATAATACACATCAGCCTTTTCTCATTTAAAATATACGAAAGGAGTGATGTTTCACATCAATCTATAACAAGTAGCAGATTTACTCAGTATTTTTACTTTCCCTGCAATACATGGTAATGTATAGGGAAAGTATTGGAATCATGCCGAAAATCACAACACGAGTTTTCGACGGATCTACACGTTTCAAGACCTCTAGAATACGAAAAAACCATTTTTAGCGTGACGTCTGTGTGTGTGTCTGTGTGTGTGTCTGTCTGTGTGTCTGTGTGTCTGTGTGTCTGTCTGTGCAGATATTGTATCCACTCTAACTAAAAAACTAATGGACCGAATTTCACAAAATTTCGTAGATAAGTCACTTGTGGGCGGGGCTAGTGCTGATTAGTTTTGGGTACGATTCGGAATAACAGAACCCGCCTTTTTTGTGAAATGGCCCGCAAAAGATTGTATCCACTGTAGCTGAAAAACTAATGGACCGAATTTCACAAAATTCGGTAGATGAGTCACTTATCGATTACTCCTCTGGTGCTGATTAGATTTTGGTACGATTCGGAAAAAAATGACCTGCCTTTTTTTGCAAAACGGCCCATCAAAAATCATCCAAATCTAAACTAAAGAACTAGGTATACTCAAATATATCCATTAAATGCTCGTTTAATACGTAATTTTTAACAACGAAAATAATAAGACCAACCCCATTACACTAGGACTAGCCGTTCTCGAGATATTTTAGTTTTTCGTACTTTCCCTACGCCACCTTTGAAAATAAGCCAGGTTACCGAATGAGAACGAAAATTGAATTAAAAGTGAAATAAATTTAATTAAAATAAAGAGAACGTGAATTAAAATAAAGAGAACGTAAAATAAAGAGAACGTCAGTGAGTCTCCACAGACTCACTGACACACACACACACAACCACACACACACACACACACACATCGCCAAGTTAGCGATACTTCGCAAAATTACTCACCAAGTTCGCCAAATGCATCACAAAGTGTTACAGACAAACGGAGAGAAAAGTATTTCTTATGTACTAGAAGGTATGTTTATCATATGACGAAAATCAGAATTTGCGAAACATTACTTTCCATTTGGCGTCATTTTTATCAGTTTGGCGACATTTCTGTCACTTTGACAACATTTAAAATAGTTGTCAAGTTGGCGACGTCCCGCTAAATTTCTCGCCAAGTGTTACGGGTGGAGGAATGGATTATTCTTATAGTCTACTCTCATGTTCTTTCCAAGATATTGAACTTTCATCATCTAGTTGTTATTTTCATTGATTTAGCGTCATTTTTATCAATTTAGCGACATTTTCCTTAATTTGGCAACATTTAAAAAAATCGTCAAGTTGGCGACATTCCGCTAAACTCTCGCCAAGCGTTATGGACTGAGAAATAAGTTATTCTTATAGCAGATAAATGACTATTGGCGTCCAAATACAAAAGTATTACCCAAAGTATGCTTTTTCATGAATGGAACGAGCTAGATCCCCAAGAATGATGTCACCAAATTTATCGCATGATGTTACTTATGAAAAGTGAACATATTTCACAATAGTTTATATTTTTTTTTACTTTATATGATTTTTTGTTATTTTTTTTTAAATGAGCAATATCTGGAGAACAGTTCATGCTAGCTTTCTAAAATTTGTGTCAATCGTATTCTAATGAAATATTACTTAAGAAATGCCTATTTACGTAACTGTATGGAAGGTTTTGGTCTTTTGATGATTTTTTTTTCAAAATTTCACTCGAGAATTTAGGGAGGTTCTGAATATTCGATTGCGTATAAAAACAATAGGCTTCCAGTATTTACGGATTATAATTTTTGTACCAAATTTCGTTCGCATTGCTTCATTCGTTCGTGAAATATCGTCTCCACAGACTCACTGACACACACACACACAACCACACACACACACACACACACACACACACACACACACAGAGAGAGACACACACACACACACACACACACAGACAGACAGACAGACATCATCTCAGAAACGTTTGATTCGTGTTCAGGGATGCTTGAAACGTGCTCTTTGTCGAAAACTTGAATTCGAATTTCTGACCCAGTCATAATACTTTCCATATACATTATGTATATAAGGAAAGTAATATCTAAATGTCTTATATTTTCTATTTCATTAATTTTAATTCTATATATGCTGTATCAGTTGTATATTTTAAGATTTTTCCTTTCATTTGTATTACTTTCTTTAAATACACAGTATGATGTATAAGGAAAGTATTGTGACTGGGGTCGAAAATTCGAATTCGAGTTTTCGATGGCAGAGCACGTTTCATGAATCCCTGAACACAACATTGAGGTGTGTGTGTGTGTCAGTGAGTCTGTGGAGATGATATCTCACGAACGAATGGAGCGATTCGGACGAAATTCGGTACAAAAATTACAATCTGTGAATACAGGAAGCCTATTGTTTTTAAACGCAATCGAATGTTCGAAAGACTCCCAAATTTTCGAATGAAATTTTGAAAAAAATCATCAAAAAATCAAAACCTTTAAAATTATGTAAATAATCATTGCGTATGTATTTTTTCATTAGAAAACGATTGACATAAACAATAGAACGCTAGTAGGAATCGTTCTCGAGATATTGCACATTTTTCAAATTAATTTATCACAAAATTAAAAAAATATATAAAGTTATTAACTATTGTGAAATATGTTCATTTTCATATTAAGCGATAAATTTGTTAACATTATTCTCGTGGATTTAACCCATTTCATTCACGAAAGAAAATACTTTGGGTAATAGTTTTGTATTTGGACTCCATTAGGCATTTATCTACTATAAGAATAACCTATTTTTCCGTCTATGACGCTTGGCGAAATTTTGGCAACGAATTTTTCGGAATATCGCCATCTTGGCGACTTTTTAAATGTTGCCAAATTGACGAAAATATTGCCAAATTAATAAAAATGTCGTCAAATTGATAAAAATGACTCTAAATCAATGAAAATGAAGAATAATTGATGAAAATTCAATTTCTTGGAAAAAACATAAGAATCGACTGTAAGAATAACCCATTTCTCCGTCCATAACACTTGTCAAAAAATTTGGCGGAATGTCCTAAATTTGGCAACTTTTTTTAAATGTTACCAAAGTGACGAAAATGTCATCAAATTGATAGAAATGTAGTTAAATTGGTAAAAGTAATGTAAATTGGGAGATAATGTTTTGCAAATTTTGAATTCCGTCTTATGAAGGGCATACCGTCTAGTATATAAAAGACGCTCTTCTCTTCGTATGTCTGTAACACTTGGCGATACATTTTGCGAACTTGGCGAGTAATCTAGCGAAATATCGCCAACTTGGGGATATTTCGTTCCAGATTGACGAAAATATTGTCGCAATTGCAAATATGACGACAATTTAATGAAAATGACACCTAATTGATGAACTGATTATTTATTTGACTGAATTATTTACTTATTAAAATATTCTAATATATGGATTTTGTACTTACTGAAGATGCTATTAAAATTAATAATTGTCAATTTAGAGTTGCGTGAAATATTTAGTACTTCGAAATAGTTTTGCACATGTTGTCATTCGGAAAAGAGATAAATGTACCATTCAACGTTAAAAGCATAGTGCCGTGGATCTTATACATCCTTTTTTCACTGTGAATGAAGTAAATTCATTCCATTACATGAGGAAAGTCATGTGCTGCTCACATCAAATTTTTTACTTGTATAGCCGGTCAAAGAGAATCCGAACACCGCTCATTATTCCGGGTCTTGGGGTCTAACAATCAAATCAAAAATATCACTAGACTCAGAATAATGTCTGCTATAAATAAATGAGTAACTAATTTACATAAGGGGATATCTTCATATTAAAGTTCGTACTAACTTGATTTTTTCCCCAAAGAGCAACACCACCTTTTAATAACAGTTTCTGATTTCCAGATCAAAGCACCCTGAAGTCATATAAAATTTATATATTTGACTCAAGCTATTGAGGAGTTATGACTGCTTGAAATATCAAGCTCCTAATGTTAAATTGATGCTACAGTTTTTCTTTTATATTTTCTGAAATAATTAGTTTATTAAACTATTTTTTATTACTTTCCTTATATACATAATGTATAAGGAAAGTATTGTGACGGGGTTGAAAATTAGAGTTTTCGACGGGAGAGCACGTTTCAAGCATCCCTGAACACGAATTGGACGTTTTTGAGGTTATGTCTGTGTGTGTGTGTGTGTGTGAAAGTATGTGTGGTGTGTGTGAAAGTATGTGTGGTGTGTGTGTGTGTGTGTGTGTGTCAGTGAGTCTGTGGAGACGATATATCACGAATGAATGCAGTGATTCAAATGAAAATTGGTACAAAACTCACAATCCATAAATACTGGAATCCTATTGTTTTAAAACACAATTGAATGTTCAGAACCCCCCTAAATTTTCGAGTGAAATTTTGAAAAATCATCAAAAAATCAAAACCTTTAATAAAGTTACGCAAATAGACATTTCTTATGTAATTTTCCCTTAGAAAACGATTGACATAAACTTTAGAACGCTAGCATAAACCGTTTTCGAAATATTGCACATTTTTCAAATAAATTTTTCCAAAAAATCCCATAAATTATAAAAAAAATATTAACTCTTCAGAAACATGTTTAGTTTTCATATGTAATATCATGCGATAAATTATCATTCTCATGCGATCATTCTCATGGATCTAACTCGTTCCATTCACGAGAAAAGATACTTTGAGTAATACTTTTGTATTTGAATGCCAATAGTCATTTATCTGCTGTAAGAATAACTTATTTATCCGTTCATAACGCTTGGCGAGATTTTGACGACAAATTTAGCGGAATATCGCCAAATTAGCGACATTTTTAAATGTTGCCAAATTAACGAAAATCTCGCCAAATGGATAAAAATGACACTAAATCAATGAAAATGACGACTAATTGAAGAAAATTCAATATCTTGAAAAGAATATATCTACTATAAGAATAACATTTCTTTTTAACTGTAAAAGTATTAAATTCATTGCATTATATAAGGAAAGTCGTATGTGTTGCCCATATCAGATTTTTTTATATTATGATACTAAATAGCCCAAATAAACTGTATACCATTTTTCATCTCCAAACAAATTTCTAATATTAATTATTAATTATGAAAATCATATTTGAAACAAGGAAGATCAATCATGCATAAAGTATTGATTATTTTCCAACTGAAATGCAATGTTATTTAAACATCTCTAAAATGTAATGAATTCAGCGCTGACATTTTTTAAATTATCACAATACTACAGTAATTTATTATACTTGAAAACTTAAAACTTCATCGAAAAAGATAATGCTAGTTACGCAAAATGAACTTTATTCAAATGTATCGAAAGCATAATCTGTGTATTTACGATGCTTTTGCAGTTAGTGTTACGTCATAATTATAATATTTCATTTTTATATAAACTATATCGTTTGCTTATCTCATGTTAAATTAGTTCTTCGAAATTGTTACAACTATAACAAACCATTTCATTTTTTAAATCGTCTGCCTCTCTATGTAAAATCGATGAATATTTCAGGCTCCAGAGCTAAATAATTTTTGCTTGAGAAAAATTCAGCAATTCTCATACAACTCACCTTACAATCATGACATAACACAAGTGACGTAACACACATTTGTAAAACGAAACGAACGCAGCAATTTGAATGAAATTTCTTTCTGCGTGAAAGAGGAAATGATACAAGTATAAAATGAATCAAACAATGCCAATGAAATTTAATTCATTGTATGTTGTAGAGATCATATGATACCTTTCAAACAAATTAAGTAATTCAAACAAAAATTTGTTCTCTGTTTCTTTGTGTATGTGAGAGAGAAGACATGGTATCTTTGAAACATATTAAGCAATTCGAACGAAATTGATCTCCCTGTATGTATGAAAGATACTTCTAAAATGAGTCAAGTAATTTGAACAAACTTTCTCTCTCTCTTTCTCTGTGTTTTCTCTCTCTCTTTCTCTGTGTTTTCTCTCTCTCTTTCTCTGTGTTTTCTCTCTCTTTGTCTGTGAGAGATGAGAATACTGAATAGTTGTAGGTACTTTAAATAATTGTACCGTATATATTTGTAAGTCAGACTGACCGGTTTTTCTTGCTTTGATGAGCGGTAAATACAGCAAGACCGACCGAAGAGACACGATGTGTTGGTTATCTATTACAAATCTCTATAAATATTTTTAGCATTAATAGCTCATTGTGCTGTAAAGGTAATTATGAAAAGGGAAAATTAATTTAAATGTCATTTTTTTTTCTATAGATTCAACAGCCTTCTGATTCAGATGCAAGTTCAGTCGAGTAATTGTCTTTTGAAAAATTTCATTTTATTATTGTGCTTTTGTAATAACAAGGATTTTATATTAACATAAGTTGAATGTGCTGTTCTTTTAGCTCCAGCCAAGAAACTGAGCGTTTTGATGTTTCAGCTGAAGACGATATTCCGACAGATTTAGGGAAGGAATTTCAGACTATGAAGCGAGAGTGCTGTGAATATATAGCAAAGAAGGAACTGTTGGATTCGAAAAAGGTCGTGAGCCTTCATTTAATACATGATAACTTACAAAGGTGAGGAAATAATGCTGTGCTAACTTTCCAGTATACTTTATAGAAAACAAAATTGTAATTACAAGGGTTTGTTTTGGTCTGTCTTCATGGTAAATTTTGCTCATGGGGTCAGGATCACCTATAGAAATTTTGGGCCTCCGCGGCACCATTCTTTACCCGAAACAATTATACTTACTGAGCTTCATCGATCACCGGGTTCCTGACATTTGTTGTACCTGTCGCTTCCCCCCCCCCCCCCTCCCTCTATGAGCCGTCTAGTTGAGAGTAATTTTGAGCACTAAATAATTTAATGCGGATTTCGAACCGCTCTGAACAAATCAATCAATTATCAGAGTCATATCCTGGATTAAAATTTAGTACAAATGAAATCGAAGACTATTAGTCGTTCAGCTAAAAAGAGACTGTGCACTGAAAATGAGAATTACTTATGTGTTTGTCTATATTTTGACAAATACTGAATTAAAATAATCAAACTGATGAGAACAAACACTAGCGTGGTTTATGACAGTGGCTGCTCTGCGTATGTACAGATACAGTTTTGCATTCTAATACTTACTGATTGGCCTAAGGATTCTAGAAATATTATAGAAATATGTGAGACGGGGGAGAGGGGGAGTTACACTCCTGATGAAAATTTGCTTTGCTTTTAACAAATTGTTTTTCATTCACTTGCAGGCTCACTAAATGCATGGAAAACTGGGCCGACGAATACGTGTTTCTGTATGAAGTAATAGCTGATATTGCTTTCATAAATGAATATCTGATTCGGTTAGATGAGGTGAGAAAAAAGAAAGATGTCACAAATGCTGATGAAAATACTGCCAGAATAGCACACCGATTGGACCAAATGAACTTAATGTAAGTATATCCTGGTTTTCAATATCATAACTAGCATTTAATTTTTTACTTTATACATATATTTAATTTAAAACAAATCCCTTGTCATGATGTTTATCGGAAGTAAGTTCTCTTTTGTATAAAATACAGGATATAATCATGATTAAAGTTTCCTTCGTAGTTACAGAAGCCGCCTAAAGCGGACGATTTTAAAGTTACGATCGTATTTCCATTCAATATAACAGAATATATGTACTGATTTAGCGCTTATGCGTTCGTCAGTGTGGAATAGCCTATACTTGCAATGGTGGCAAAGAAACTTGCCATGTGTCCCAATTTCGCAAATCTGTATGGAGACGACATATTTTGTTCTACCGCGCAGTCGGTTTCAAATTTCTTCAAAAAGAATTAAGGCTGAATTTGTCCATTGCAGCCTCATCCATAAGAGTAAAATAGGTCCATGGTTGCTGTTATCTGCAATGGGGGCATGTTCCTAACTGTGGGAACGATCTCTATAGGCGGCTTCTGTAAGTAGGAACTTGGCCAAATTTACTCTATTAAAAGTCAAAAGCAACAGTTGCATCCCGCAGCTAACGGTAAACGCGCTGTAACACGTACCGAAGCCCCCACTTGACTACACCACCTCGGTGTCTTTAAATTTTTATTTCTCAACGTGTAGAACAACGCAGCAGCGTGCATTTCAAAATTTCGAATTTTTAAATAGATTTTGCAATTTATTGAAACTTCTATAATGAGGATAAAAACAAAGGGTACGAAAAAAATGTATTTCCTCTTACTAAAAAACGTTATGCTCTGCATTTTTTCTTTGAACGGGATACAGATAAATTTCCGAAACACTCTAAAAGTCAGAATTTTCAAAAAGTCGATAGCTTTACTATACAAATTTTTAAAAACGAGTATTTCAAGTACTTTTGAATATTCTCCGTATTAGTCATTTTAAAACTGTCGCGACGAACACCTTGAGTCGAAGGTATTGCTCCTATGCAATGACCAGCGTATTCTTCAAACCTCAATCCCATCGAAAAACTTCTGCTTCTGCCCGTCTACCCCCTCCAACTACTCTCAAAGACCTGAAAATGACCCTTCTACAGGAACGGCAGTTATTGCTCTGCTGAATTGTATCAACTGATTGAAGGGAATAGGCGTCGATACCGGCTGCTGTCTAGTGGGCTTGGGTTCGAATCCCGAGTAAGGCATGGTTGTTTTCCTGAGGATGAAGTCAGTCTTCCGCCTTCTGGGTCCTCGTTAAATGAGAAGCTGCACCCTTCTACTCTTACTTAAAGAGTAAAAAATATACCTAATATATATTTTCTTTAATTTTATTATTACTCAATTGAATCTTGATCTGATATATTATTCAATTGAATCGCTTGTGAAATTTGGAGTCAATGAAAGCAGAACTATTTGAGTTGTGTCTGATTTACTGCTTTACTTTTTCTTACGTGCTTTACATTTGGAAGGTAATGTAATTTAAGGAAACCCCCATAAGGAGTCAATTTAGCACTGCAAGTGGTAAAAAAAGAAAATGTGCATATGGCATAATTTCTAGAGGGAGAATAGAGAGAAATAAGGCAAGGCAACACATTTTGTGCATTCTAGCATGTGGAAAAAGAATGACGTGATGACTGTAACTTTGAGGAAAATGATTTGGTCGATGAAGTATCCCAGAAAAGCAATATCATTTATTGATCACACCTCGTAGTTAAATTTATTTTTATAATTTATTTCAAAATTGTGTCTCTTGGACATTACACATTTTTTATACGTTTTTCCACCTTAAGGGCCAAATTCTACCTGGGGGTATTTGTTATAAAATTATATTTTTGTGAAATCGTTTTTACATACACTCACGAACAATGAAAGTTGCGCACTAAGAAGGAAACATAGGATGGACCTGAAATTTTATTGATGGAAGGATACAGATATGATATACATGAATGATATACATGATCACAAAAACAGCAAAACAGAACACGTACAAAGGGAGCTGTGGTACACAGTCCGGTCATCCTCAATAGCGCGTCGCACCGCCTATTGCTGCGATACAAGCAGCAATGCGGTCCGGCATGGTGTCGAACAGACGCCTGATGTTGTCCTGCGGCAGATGAGTCCACACCTGTTGGACGTCACGTTTCAAATCCCGAAGATTGCGGCAACAAGGCAGCTGGCGTTTCAATTGGTCCCACACATGCTCGATAGGGGACAGGTCTGGGAAGTGAGCAGGTTGTGGAAGTGTCTGCACATGATTCAGGCAGGCCTGGACGACCCAAGCCGTGTGCGGCCGGGCATTATCCTGCTGGAATAGTGCACCTGGAATCCCAGAAACCACTGGGAGCACATTGTGCCGTAGAATCTCATCCACGTACCGCTAGCCCGTCAATGTTCCAGGTACCACTACTAGAGCGTATCGGCTGCCGTAGGCTATGGTTTCCCACCCATGATGACCGCAGTAGATCTGGTGTGGCGTTCGATAGCGAGATTGGGATTGTGGCGTTGTGCAAGGGACCTCCACAACCGGACACGCTGATAATCGGTCCCCAAAACGAAGCGGCACTCATCGCTAAACACCACACATCGCCAATCAGTAGCGTTCCATGTTGCTCTGGCCCGGTACCATTGCAACCGGAGCCGCCGATGTTCCCGTGCTAACGGCAGCACACTTAAGGGACGCTGGGGTCGCAGATTAGCTTTCTTCAGGCTTCTAGATATAGTCCGTGGACACACAGGAATCGCTACGTGTGTCTGTATCGCGGATTGGGTCGCCGTGGGCTCTATACGTACCTGGCGCACGATCATCCGATCCTCTCTTCTCGTGGTACGCCTGGCCCGTCCAGAGTCGGTCCTCCGTGTCTGGGTGGCGTCCCATGACCAGTGCTCCCAACACCGTCTGACGATATAGTCCGAACGATCCGCGTGACGGGCTATCCGAAGCGCTGACCACCCTGCAGTTTTCTGCCCAATGATCAGGCCTCTCTCGAAATCCGTCAGTTGCGTATATCGACGTTTCTGAAATCTACCCACCATTCTTTTTACTCCGTACTCGTGCTTACGTAGCCGAAGCTTTCGCATTGATGGGGCGTTGACTACACGCAGGTTTATAAGGTCTCTGGCTCATGCTTGTAACGCCACTTACGAGTGTACTGTCATGCGCAATCAGTCCAGACTGTGATCATTTGCATACCAGCCCACCCTCTAGCTATTTACGTCATTTCGAAGTTGTACCGTGTTTTCTTCTTGGTGCGTAACTTTCATTGTCCGTGAGTGTATTTCGGGGGCTACTAAGTTTGATAAGACTTACTAGGTTTGATATTTGCTAACTAGATAATTTTCTAGAAGGCTTTGAATAGAGATATTATAATAATTAGCCGTTCCATGTCAAGTGGTTTAGCAAAAAATCTTGATCTCTTCAAATTTTAAAATGTTTGTACATTTGCAATTACTAATAAAAATAGTAAAAGATGATGTTTTTTTAAGTATATGTAGAGTTTTTGCTGTAAACGAACTTGAAGAGAAATTTGTCTTTAAATCTCCACTAATGATCTTACTATCGCTTGTTACTTAAGTTACAAATATATTAAAGCAATAAAAAAGAAAGCATTTTCTTTGATTATTAATGGCCTATAATCCGATGTATCACGTGACTTATTTTTTTGCTATGGCTGAATCTCAAGATCGCAAAGTGAAGAATTTACTGAATACCTTCAATTTCTCAAAAGTGAATATTTTTAAATTTTGATATTTTTATGATATTTTTGCCCTGTACAAAACACTTTGTACAGAGAACATAACCCTTCCAGGAAGGAACCCATTAGAATCCGTTGAAGTTCTTAGAAATGATATTTGGAGGAAAAGGAAACAAGATATTTTGTTATTACCCCCTCCCCCTAAAAAGAAATGTGGCGACACTACTGACCCAAACTGATATATTATTTATATCGTTAGGCTATGGGGCAAAGAAAAGTCTTTTCCGAGATTGGGCCTTGTTAGTTGAAAGCCGCATGTTCAGCTACGTAGGGGCAATCGAGTGCATAAACCTCTCCTTATAATAACATATTTTGTAAGTACCTTTTTGAAGCATTATCTTACCTTTATCTTTATGTTCCAGTTTCAGCTCGTTATTAAGCGAAAATGCACTTATCAGAAGCACCCTGCGTTATTTTACATCTACTTTGAGAGAAGATTTCGAAGCTCATTGTGCTATGTTTCAGAAAACAGAGGAACTCTTCGCCGAGGCTGCTGTGGAATACAAAAGATCTAAAAAGGAATAGAGAGCAGAGAATAACAACATAACGTATGCAAAAGAACAGAGAAAAAACTAAATCAAACTGTTTCACAAAGTATTTTTAAAAGAGTTTATATTTAGAAAATTAAAATAAAACAATAAATTTATGAAGGAGCCTTCATAGGCTGGTCAGTGGTGTGTACACTTCATTTTTGGCGAAACTATTAACCTTTTGCTTACGTGTGGGACAGACATACCCTATCCCAAACAGTTCGATACCCCTTTGCAGACACTGGCGTCCATGGACGCCTCATCCTTCCTAATCTCCATATCTCATTCTTCCTAAATTCGATACTGAATTCATAACAGTTCTCACCTAAGCCCTATCTGTATCCAATTCTGAGAAATATATGCTGCAAGGAAAATGTAACTTTTTAATTCGGAATAAGTGACACCTCTATAATCGTAAGGGGAAATCTTTAGTGAAACCCTTTCCTTAACCATAATTTGATGTTGAATTTATATCAGTCATCATCTAAGCTCTGTCTATAGCCAATTCTGAGAAATAGATGTTAAAAAAATGTTTTAAACAGTAAGTGCAAAATAAAAAATATAAAATAAAAACAAATATATATATATAAATCCTCCGAAATGGAATTTTTTTGTGAACCACTCTACTCCCTCGGAATTTGATATTGGATCCATATCAGTCATCAACTAAACTTTATTTGTAAGCTATTTTGAAAAAAAAATATTGCAAGAAAAATGTTAACTTTTGAATCGGAAGGGCATATGACACACATCCCTAGAATCGGAAGCAAAAATTTTTAGTGAGTCCCCCAACTCCTCCGAAATTTGATGCTATCATTCACCATCTAATCTATAGATAATCCTGAACAATAGTTTTTTCAAGGAAAAATGTTGAACCGGAAATAGAAAAAGATCCAAACTGAAAAAAATGAAAATTCTTAATGAACCGTCCTACCTTATCCTGAAAACACCTGAAGGCCCAGGCCACTCGACTGGCCCTAAGGCTTGCAGCAGTTTTATGAGTGGCCGGGAGAGAGATCAGCCTAAGCCGACCTCTACGACAGGGTCACAACTCCGACATCTTTTATTAAAAACTAATAATTATACATTGGAGAGATATTGTTGTAAAAGCAGTTTACAGTTAGTTTTACAAGCACATTGCGATGAAGATGAACAGGAAAAGCTGAATGGCAGATATAAGTGAAAATATATACATATATACATGGAATAAAATACTGCGTCAGGATGTATAAACAGAGAATATTGTACAAAATATACACCTGGAACAGCCGAAAAGTCATTGACCGAGGGAGGAAATAGGTAATGGGCACAAACTTGTCACTCAGCTTGATCAGAAATTTCACTCGCGATGAGAACACAATTTTTTAGCATATTTGTCAAGATCTTATTTTTCCTAACACCCGAGAACCAAGTCGCGCGGAGGTGGTCGGGGGGGCGAGTTAAATGAAATTTTGAGGTAAATGGGCAGGAGAAGACGTAATGATCAACATCCCCGTAAGAGTTACAGGGGCAGTTAGGAGATTTTTTGCGTTTGAAATAGTATAGGTAGTCTAAAAAGGGGCCGTGACCCGTTAAAAAGTATATAAGATATTTATTATAAATTTGGAAGTTGGGATTAACTTTAGGGAGGTAATTTAAAATCCTGGCGGGGTCATGGGTACGGGGAGAGATATAATTATTAAGGAAAGTTTGCCAGTTATTTAAGAGGAAGGATTTACAGTGGTTAATTAGGTAAGAGTAAGGGAAAGGAATTAGAAGAGGGGTGCCAGAAACGGTTGCCTGTTTGGTCTGCGACTTCGTTACCTTGGATGTTAGCGTGGGCTTTGACCCAAGAGAGGTTGATTAGCGGTTTTGAAGCGAGGGCTGAGGATTTAATTTTGGATAGGAGTTTAGTTTTATTATTGGGAGATTTTAAGGCCGAAATAGATGATAGGCTGTCCGAAAAAATATTGACTTTGGATTTGTTTTTAGCAGCCCAGAGAATGGCTTGATTGATGGCTTCAAGTTCTGCTTGAAAAACTGTGTTCCCCGTTCTCAGTTTGTAAGTGAATGACTCAATGAGCCGTTCACGCTCGAAGACGCAAACGGAGAGACCGACATTCTCGTCAAGTTTGGAGCCGTCAGTATAAATGTTTATGTGCGAGAACGAAGAGGGGTATGAGGAGGGAAGGTTAATAATCCGAAGGGGAGGAGGCATGGCGGAAGTAGCGCAAAGCGTGTCAAACTGGTCAGCAGAAGGGAGGGAGGGATCTGGGAAGAAATTTATTTTTTGTTTCCAAAATTGGTATTTGTTGAAAAGGGTTTTGATAACTAGATGAATTGGTGGGATGCCAGTAAGTGAGTAAAGAGAGACGTTTGAAATTGTCCGGTAGCCCGCAGAGATTTTGAGTAGAAAGATTCTCTGGAGTGAAAGAAGTTTTGAGATTTGGACCTGAGTTAGATTTTTGCCCCAGACCCCCGAACCGTAGACAATGATCTTTTCTATGACCACAAGGTACCAAATTTTAAGTAGAGATTTATTGACTCCCCAGTTGTTACCTGCGATTTGTGCAAAGGTTGAGGACAACTTAAAACATTTCTCTTTGAGGTAAAAAATGTGAGGGCTCCAATTTAATTTATCATCGATGATGATGCCTAGGTATTTTAAATTTTTTGCGATTTTGATTCGTTTATTATTAATTTTTATGGTGGGATTGCGAGCGCGTTTAGTTTTAGATTTGTTTATGACGATGCAACTTGTTTTATCGTGGGAGATCGAAAGTTTAAGAGAATTTAGTGATTCGGAAAGGAGGGCGAGAATTTGATTGGTATTTTGTGCAGTTTTATCGATGTCATTGCCAGAAGTGACCACGGCCAGATCGTCTGCGAAGGCCTGCAGGTAGAAAAGTTCATTGTTAAGTTTTAGAATACTGTTGAAATAGATACTCCACAGGACCGGAGAGATAACCGAACCCTGGGGAGCGCCCATGGAGATTGATTTGGAGATGGATATATTGTTACCGGTAAAATAAACCGAACGGGCCGAAAGGTAGGAGAAGATAAAGGAACGGAAGGGAAGGGGAAGACCGATATTTTCAAGAACGGAGGGAAGGATGTTCCAATTTAGATTATCGAAGGCCCCGCATATGTCCACCGTGGTAAGGGTGACGTGCTGACCAGACGAACGAAGAGATTCGATGCGAGTGACAAGTCTGTGCGCAGCGTCCTCACAGCTGTGTAGCTCCCGAAATCCGAATTGAAGGGGATGGAGAGCATCTTCGGTGTTCAACCAAAAATTAAGTTTAATTGTGAAAAGTTTTTCGATGATTTTGCCAAACGTGGGGAGAAGACTAATTGGGCGATAGGAGTTACAGAGGGCTGGGTCTTTACCAGGTTTGCTGATGAAGAGGATTTTTGAGTTTTTTAAAGGGGTGGGGAAGTGGCATAGTTTGAAGATTTTGTTGGTAATTTTGAAGATAAGGGAAGGGAAAGATTTAAAAACGTTTTTCCATAAGTTATAGTCCAGATTATCCATGCCTGGTGCTTTGCCATTAGGGAGGTGGTTGAACACAAGAAGAAGCTCCTCATCCGAGACAGGCCCCAGCCCGTCGGGAGAGATATTTAGCAGCGGGAAAGAAGTATAGTCATTGTCGTCGTGGAAGCAGTGGTCCAACAAGCGTTTCACCTTTTCATGGTAATTCAGATTGATGTTACCGTTGAATTGGAGTTGGATGTTATTAAATTTTTTGTTCTTTTGGAAGGTGTATTTGAAGATAGAGCCGAATTTAGAGGAGCAGTTAGAGCAATAACTTTTCCAAGATTTGGTCTTAGCTTTATTAATCATTATTTTATATTTTGCTCTATTGAGCTTATATTTGATTCGAGCTTCAGCTATAGTTTCAGGGGACGCTGAGGCCCTCTCGAACGATTTGACTCTTTTATATAGGGCGTTAACGAAGTTGCGGAATTTTGCTAATTCAGGGTTCCACCACCTGAAGTTAAAGTTTTTCGTTAACTTCTTTTTTCTTATGAATTTGTAGGCACATTCCTGGGTTTTATTAATGAAAAGTTCAATAAAAGAGTCTAGGGAGGATGAATCGTTAATGGAGTTGATTGCAGATGTGAAATTTGGAATAAGGGATTTAAAATTGAAGAGAAATTTCCCTAAACTGTAGTTTGTTTTAAGAAAGAATGTGTTATCAAAGGAAGTATCTAAATTGAGGGAAAAGGATATATATTTGTGGTCACTTAGAGTGTCGTCCGAGAGGACCTCCCAGTTTTGGATTTTATCAAAGAGGCCGAAAGAAACGAGGGTTAAGTCGGGGAAGCCCTTGCCAGAGTGTGAAACGAATGTGGGACCACGCTTGGGATCATTTACAACAATGAGGTTGTTTTCGAGGCAGAAGTCTATCATACAGTACCCCCGACGGTCAATGAGGCCATAGCCCCACATCTGAGCCCTGGAGTTAAAGTCACCGAGAACTATGTAGTCAGATGAGAGAAGTTGTAGTTCTGAGAATTCTGAAAGTTGGGCTGCAATGTCGTCGCGAGGCGGGAAGTACGTTGAAGCCAGATTTAAAGATATACCCCCAGGGAGCACCAATTCGATCAGAACAAAGGATTCGGATTGAAATTTGAGATGAGCCGTGAGGGCGGTGTTGAGTATAACAATTGCAGCTTTTTGGGATTTGGAGGGGAATTGTTGAAGTCCAAAAGGGGGGCAGAGAATATTATTTTTAAGGCGGTAGGGTTCCTGAATACAGGCAATGTCATATTTTTGGTCCAAAGCAAATTGGAAGAGGTTATTGTGGGCTGGTAAGGAGTGGTTTACATTAACCTGGATGACTTTCAGAACCATTGCAGAGAGAGTAAGTCCAGGGCACAGAGAAGGGCAAACACAATATTAAGACAATTGAATAAACAGAGAACAGACGGTGCACAGTAAGATATTGGGTAATAGCAAAATATACAGGGTAAAGAGTCAGCGGGAATGGGTTGTTGAGCAATAACATCATCATTGTTCATTCTGCAGTTCCTTGATCTTTGCAATTGCACGCTTATAAGAATTGCAAGAAGCATGGTCGCGTGCACTATGATTAAAGTTCCAATTAAGGGATTTGTCGGCGTGAATGGCAGTGCAGCAATTAACGCATTTGGGCAATAAAGCTTTGCAGTCTCTGTGGGTGTGGTCACTGTCGGTGCAGCGGCTACAGTTTCCAGACGGGTAAACACAGTAATTTGCCGTATGCCCATAATCTTGGCACTTGTAGCAGATCTTGAGGCTTATGTACCTTTTGATCTGGTAGTGCGAAAAGTTGTGGAAGAGTTTTTTGGCGCCCAGCAACTGTTTGGCTGTGGCAGCGTT
The DNA here is from genome assembly GCA_951213105.1 of Amaurobius ferox. Taxonomy (NCBI): domain Eukaryota; kingdom Metazoa; phylum Arthropoda; class Arachnida; order Araneae; family Amaurobiidae; genus Amaurobius; species Amaurobius ferox. Next base: position 147,960,977 of record OX578137.1, on the reverse strand, counting down.
CAGCAGGATGACCCAGTTGAGGTTTCCCCTCCGGTTCGCAAAGTTGCGGGCGATGCTTATTTCGTCAGGTTTAATGGTGGGGAAGTTGTTGGTGATGAGCAACTTCACGTCGTCCTCCTGGAAGGCGGGAGGAACGTTGAAGAGAATGAGAAATTGCTTCCGAGGGGGTTCCTTCTGGATTGTGAACTTTTCGCTGATAGCAGAGTTAGTGAACAGTGGAAGCAGGTTTTCGTTTTTCTCATTGAGGCAGGTTAATTTTAGGGTTCCATTGGGTAGAGCTGAAATGTTTTTGAGATTAACTTCCTTCGGACATGGAAAGGAGATGAGATCTTGTTTTAGCTGGAAGTTGTTTTTCGTTCTGTCCTTACCCTGGAGGAGAATGCTGGAGTAGCTAGGCTTAGATGTGGTGGGGGAAGAAGCAGCAGCTTGTGTCTGAGGAAGGAGAGGAGGAAGCGCTATTGCCAGCTGGTCTTTAACAGTCTTGTTGATCAGTTCAGGGAGACTGTCGCTTAGACATTTTGTAAAAGATTCCAGATTGCCGGATATAGAGTTTTTTAAATTGGAAAGTTCCTCGTTCATTGTGGTTTTGAGTTCGTCTAAGGAGGCATCCGAGGCTGGCAGCACGGGCGGAGAGGCGACTTTAGCATGGCAAACGAAGTTAGATGTAGCGTCTTTGATTTCTGAGAACTTTTGTTCGAGGTATGCTTTCTGGGTAACGTTAGGTTTCATGTGTCGATTTATGTAGTTATGGATCAGGCCTATCCGCCTTTGTAGTGATAATATGAACTCGGTGCAGTGTTCGTTCTCCTCGAGGGTTTCGACGCGAATGGTGGAAATGTAATTATTCTCAGAGCCAGCTGTAGAGTGAACAGGGGAGGAGACAGGAGACATTCTGTTAAATGGAGCAGAGGTGCTAGCAGAAATCGGGCTGAAGTTGCCAGCGGTGTCGAAAAAGGTGTCTTGAGAAATGGAACCGGAGAGCAAACCGTAGGCAGCTCTAGAGCGTGCAAATCTGTTGGCGGTGGCGTTAGAGTATGTAGGTCGGAGAGAAGCTGTAATTTTACTGTCTTTTATGTCGATGAGTTTTAGCTGAGGTTGGCAAATGGCAGAGGGGCTAGAGTCACCAGAAGGAATCACACCAGAAGCTTCAGAAGAAGGAGAGGGGGAAAGAACAGACAGACGGGAAGGGGAGGGGGGGAGGGGGGGGGAAATTTGAGTCTGACAGAGTTACAATATCGTTTGCAGACATAATTAAAAGGACAGAAGATATATAGAAAATCACAAATAAACACTTTAAAAACACATAAAATATATCATATTACACGAAAAAGGGGGGGGGGGGAGCCTGACAAAATTACAGCGCCAAAATAAGACATAAAAGAAGGACAGTAAAAAGATAGTAAAACAAAATAGAACACCAATAGGATACAAATAATATAAGTAATAAACAAGGCAAAACACTAAAGACACAAGAAAGGGCAAAAAGAAAAAAAAAAAAAAGAACAGCCAAAGCAAGGCAACGCACAAGTGCAGGCGCTTTAAAAAAAACCAGTAATCGCAGAGCACTGCGAAACAAAAACACGGGAAGGCACGAGCGGGGAGGGAGAGGGGAGAAGTCCAAAATAAAAAGAGGGGTGGCTCGCACGTCCGAGGAGAGGAAAACAGAAAACAAGCATTATAAAAACGAGAAATACACAGATAAAGGCTGCTCCAGGACAAAAATTAAATATCATTTAGTAATGAGTACACAATAAAGCAGTATATATCACAAAAAAAGAATCAAAATCAGCAAGGATTAGACTAATTCACAGACGAACAAAAGGGCCAAATTGGACACTTTTGCAGGACATTTCCCATTAAAATGGCGATACAATGCAGCGTGGCATGATAATACATAATTATAAGAAACATAAAAGTCGATATCTCACCAGCCGAAGGTCGCAGGACGAAAATACAGATACCAATGTGAAGCTAAAGAAACGGTGCATACAACAACACAAAACACAAATATGAACATAGAGTAATCACGCGCCCATTGCGCAAGAAACAGGAGCATGACGACCGAACATCAACCGACCACCTCTTTCCTGTTCGTCCTACCTTATCCAGCATTTCATGCTGAATCCATATCAATTATCTAAGCTCTATTTATAGCCATTCTTAAAAAAATAAATGCTTCAAAGAAAATGAAATTTTTTATTCGGGGAAAAAAAAAAAAAAAATGCTGAATCCATATCAATTATCTAAGCTCTATTTATAGCCATTCTTAAAAAATAAATGCTTCAAAGAAAATGAAATTTTTTATTCGAAAATGGATGAAAAAAGAGCCGGAAGAGAAAATCCTTGGTGAACCCCCAATCACCTTCCGAATATGATGCTGAATCCATATCAGTCATCATTTAAGATCTATCTTTAGTACATCTGAAAAAATAGATGCTTAAATAAAAGAAATAGATCCGCATCAATAAAAACGTAATAGAAATATGCTTTTAATTTTCTAATAGAACACGCAATTAAAAACTTACAGTCGCCTTCATGTTTCTATGTCAGCTTTAAATTAATACTTATTTACGATTAATATTTACTTCTCACAAAATTATTGCTTTCAAAAAATTTCCTAAGTATTTGTGATTTCAACTATAAAAGCACATTTCCTCTTCCAAGGCCTTTTAAACACATTTAGAAAACTTCAGTAGAATGTATCTCACTTATCGACGTGATAGATCTGATTCTAACATGAAAAATAAATTTTTAAGGAATTTTTAAAAGTACCTTTCCTCACATAAATATACATTTACTTCATATAATTATGTAACGTGTTATTCTCCAAAATTTTTCGACTTCGAGAATTTGACAGATAAACACGTTTTAAAACTTTCTGAATCCATTTCAAACACTTTGGGGTGTCCGTTTCGCTCTCTCTCTCCCTCTCTCTCTCTCTGTGTGTGTGTGTGCAAGTGCTTGTGTAAGTTGTGGACACGATAACTCTGGAATGAATGCATCTACCGCTACTAAATTTGATGTCTACATACATTGTGTTGTTGTTGAGACCCAGACCGTCCGACCTACCATACATACATTATGTATAAAAGTAGAACGTTTAGTAATTATCATGATTAAAACTCGAATAGTTCAAATTTTAATATATTCATAGCATTATTACCAATGAAAAACAAGTATAATTTCTAGAACAATAATGGTTGCATATTTGTAAATGGATAATTTGAACTACGTTCTAGACGTTAATAGTATCAACATTGCTTATAGTAACACATATAAATCAGCCAAATGTATACAATTAATCGGCGTTACTGAGCTGTTGTCAACTTAAAAAAGAAACTTTTAAGAACTTTTATAAAATATTTCAAAATAATAACTTGGATACGAAATTTTAAAAACTAATCCCCCCCTTTTTACTTTATCTATATACATAGTATGGGGAAAGTATTATGACGGGGTCGAAAATTCAAATTCAAGTTTTCGAAGGAAGAACACGTTTCAAACACGCCTGAACTCGAATCGATCGCTTTTGAGGTGATGTCTGTGTGTGTATTCGTGAGTCTGGGGAGACGATATCTCAAGAACAAATGGGACGTTTTGAACGAAATTTGATATCAAAAATTACATTCCATGAATACTGGAAGCCTACTGATTTTAAGCGCAATCAAATCCTTGGAAGACGCTCAAATTTTCGAATGAAGTTTTGAAAAAAATCATTAAAAAATCAGAACCTTCAATAAGATTACTTAAATAAACATTTCGTAGATAACTTTTTATTAGAAAACGATTGACACAAATTTTAGAACGCTAGCATGAACACGTTTTTGAGATATTTTACTTTCTTACATAAATTTATAAAGGGGAAAAAATCACATAAAATTAGCTATTGTGAAATATGTTCACATTTCATATGTAATATTAAGCGATAAATTTGTTAACATCATTCTCATTCTCGTGAATCTAGTTCGTTCTATTAACGAGAGTAGATAGTTTGTGTAATAGTTTTGTATTTTAACGCCTAACAATTCGCCAACAGTCATTTATATGTAAGTAAGGCTCTTCTCTCGGTTTGTGTGTAACGCTTGGCGATCAATTTGACGAACTTGACAAGTCATTTAGCAAAATATCGCCGATTTGCTGATTGATACTTCGCAGATTAACAAAAATATCGTTAAAATTGCAAAAATGACGAAAATGTTAACGAAAATAACGCCAAATCCATGAATTAATTATTAAAATATTTTTGATATGGGACTGTATTGCTTATTGCGGGTGATATCAATATTGATAATTGTTAATTTAGAGTTGCGTGAAATATAAGTTAATTGGGTACTTCGAAATAATTTTACACCTTGTCATCCGGAAAAGCTCCAAATGTATAATTCAGCATTACAAACTTCGTGCCGTAGATCTTATACATCATTTTTTCACTGTGAAGGATGTAAATTCATTGCATTATATAGGAAAAGTCGTGTGCTGCCCACATCATAATTATGAATCATTGTGATACAAGGGATACTAAATGGAATATTGAGAAACTTCGACTGAAGACTCACATTCCAAAGACTTTCTGTTGTGATATTGATCACCGTGCAAATTGATTTAAATAATATTGTTACGAATGTGCAAAATACGCCTCTTTTACTCTTTACAAGGATAAACCACTTTTACAGGTAAACATCGCTATAACGTGAAAGCAAGGTTGCTTGAATTTGGTGACATTTTCGTGACATGTGTGCTTGATTTGGCAAAATATCGCCAACTTGGCGAGTTTCCGAACTGCCGAAACTTTCAAGAATCATCTACTAGTTTCCAGCTAGTAGATGAGAGTATGGAAATTGATACCTCTGTGGAGAGTATATAAGGATGTCATAGCTCATTTGGAGAGTGTGGATGTGATACTAGTCAAAGTTAATTGTGAAGTACGTCAGTATTTTGAGAACAGAATCCGCTGTTTTGTGAATCTGTAAAGCATATAATTGTAGTTTTATTGTATCTGATAGTTGTTTAGCAATCTAGTAAGATAGTTACCAAGCTATTAATTTTATATTGTTTTTTGATTACGCTTATTGGTGTTTTTAAATAAAAGCGTTAGTTATCCAGAAAATCGGACACATTTTAGTATCCTGAGAGTACACCCACGTTTTGAGAGGATATGTCATGACAATATAAATTGCATGCAAAAATCCAGGGAGTCTCACACAGGGCCGTAGCCGGGCGGCCTGGGTCTTCCACAGGGCCGTAGCCAGGTAGGGATCAGAGGAGGCTAAGACCCCCCCCCCCTCCAAAAAAAAAGGTATACTCCACCTCCCTGATAAAAAAATATTAAATTTTTAGTAACTATATGAAATTTATATAAACTGTCATTCAAATTTGGCATACAAAATTTGAGAATTTTTTTATACATTACTTCGTTTAAAATATTTTTTTAATTTAGCTGAATTTATGATTATACTAATGATCCATTTATTTACATATTTAATTTAAAAATATTTAAAAATTATGGCAATAGTATTTACGATACTTTTATATTATTGTAGGGTTCACTGTTATACAGTTGAGTCAAAATCAACTGATAAGTAGGTAAGAGTTAATATTAAGCATTAACTTGTAATAACTTTCAGAATCTTTCTACAAATTATTAACAGCTTTATTACTAGTTAATGCTTACATTAAAATCAATTGTAATTATTATATATTAATATTGATGTATAGTAGCTATATATATGGATATTAATAATCAGCTCTTAGATTGCAAATATAAATATGCAATTATTTGTTAATAATTTATGTGAATTGAAATATATAATAGGAACTATTATGGTTTATAAATGCTAATTATTAATTCTGTTTTTGGTGAGCTCCTCCTTTAAAACTGTTGAGTCCCCCTTGAATTTCCCGCCAGCCCCTCTTCAATTTCGTCTCTGCAAACATTCCATTTTTAGTACTTTGCTACGGCATCTTATGCATAGGTGAGGAAATCTTCCTTAAATCCACGAGACAGCCGAGTGTATAAAGATATTCAAAAATGTGGTAAGTGTCAAGTGACACCCACACTCAAATTTGAACGATTTGTTCGCATTTCGTAACTCGCTTTCCTTACATGCGGAAGTATTTATTTTTCGTATGGTGAAGGACAAATCAAAATTTTCATCGCCCGTCAATCTATGGCAAGTCCTTGCTCCCGGCTACTGTGCTCCGCAAAGAAAAACATCTTACCTCTTATGAGAAAAAAAATAGGATTAAATATAAGGAATGGGGAAGAAATTGGAATTACATACGATAAAAATTGATCCCTACTCTTACTTTTGACAGACAGTTTCAAAACGATTATTAAGAACGGTGTGGTAAGAAAGGCTCGAAGTCAAAAAGAGAGCCCAATAACCTCCACTTTTTTAAAGCTTTTTTTTTTCCCATGGGGAGGGGGGCACCCTTACCTGTCTTCTCCCCTTCGACGAGTGTTGTAATCACAAAGGGAGACACGCGCCCATTGGCCATTTAAATTCCAGAATGGGACGGAAGATTGCTTCCTTGGCGCTGTATCACCCTGATTGGCAACTTTGTAACATGGATTATATGAAAAAAAAATTGCGTAACGGAGTTTTTTTCTCCTGCATGTCGGACTGAGATCAGACTGAGATACTTTTAGGAAAGATCGGAGAACGGAAGAATAATTTTAACTGGGAAGCATTTATAAATTCGTTGCTTTAGTATTGAGAAGTATATCATCATATTTTTTATTAATAAAAGGTGTAAGATGTTTTATTTTTCTACTTTTTATTACTTTCCCTAGAATATATGGTAATGTATAAGGAAAGAATTTGAATTGTGCCGAAATTCGGACGTCAAGTTTTTGATGAATCTACACGCTTCAGGACCTCTAGAACACGAAAATACTATATTTAGCGTGACGTCTGTCTGTCTGTCTGTGCAATATTTGTATCCACTCTAGCTCAAAATATATTCAACGAAATTTTACAAAATTTGGCACATAATTCACCTGTGAATTTCCCTGGTGGTGATTGGATTTTGGTACAATTCAGGAAAATCGAATCTGTCTTTTTTGTAAAATTGTCAAAATTTGAAATATAAGTCTAACTGTGCTGAAATATATTAATTAAATGCTTATTTTAAACGCAAATTTTTGCGATAAAACGAATAAGACCTACCTCATTACTCTAGGGTGGATCATTCTCGAGATATTAAGGTTTTTGGAACTTTGAGCATGTTTCTCACAGTAGTTAAGAAATTATTCCACAAAACTTCTTAAAATTTGATAGGTAAGTTACTTGATAGGTAAGATTTGGTAGGTAAGATTATCCTAGTGCTGATTAGACCTTGATCTGATTTAGAAAACTCAAACTAGTCTTTTTTGCGAACTGGCCAGTAAAACCGTCGAAGCCTGAAATAAAGGACTAATTATGCTTTAGTTCATGGGGTAAGTCATATACTGCCTACATCAGATTTTCTTAATATTCTATAATAGGAAAAATACTCGACGTTGCTTGAAATACGTAATTTTATGCAATAAAACAGTTTCCTATTTCTTCCACAATTTTGTAACTTTCTATATTGCAAAATATTTCACATAGAAGCTATTTTTTATTTTAGTAAATTATATTTAAGGAAAGGAATCGCGCTTCCCCCTTTGTAAATATTAGCATGCGTTGGACTAATTTCTTTCTTTTAAACGTTATTCAACACCAAATAACCGATGACCAATAGCAGCAAAAAACTTGCTATGTGCAGCAATTTTGTGAACTTCTGCGGTGACCTACATAGCCAGTCATATGACGTAGTCGGCTTTAAATTTGTAATATCTTGAAATTCATTTCGTTAGGGAATTATTTTGAATTTTTGTAAAAATTCATTAAAAATCTCAATTTAAGTTAGCAACAGATCAGCCATGTTTATTAACTTAATGGAATTGATACTTGTGACTGATTTATATTATTGCACTAGCAGTATACCCGTTTGCTGTACCGATTATATAATACTAAAGAAACTTAATATTCACAATTTGAGGTAAAATTTTAATATTTTGAGTCTTTTCGAAATTTTAAACAAAATATGAAAGTTGATCAATATATGCCAAAATAAAAGCACTAAAATGGTATATATACCCGTACCATTTTTATTCTGTTTGAACAAATGACAAAACACGAGACATGAGCTATTAAATTAAAGACAACCCATCATAGGTTTAAAAAGTCATTTAATAAAACCACCTTTCTTGACGTGCATTTATTAAATGACTTTTTAAACCTATGATGGGTTGTCTTTAATTTAATAGTTTATTAAAATTGACGTGTATCCATTCTAATTATACAAGATATGAGTTTGAAAAATCTTTTCAAAATAAAGCACATGACGTAAGAAATTGAAATTACCAATAATTCTTGCAATCTTTAAACCAGGTTCGATATTTATTATTATCTCGACAGCCCTTGGTCCTAGGAACTCGAAATATATCTTCACTTTTAAGTGGGACTATTCTAAGGCTACCCACATTTCATGATATTCGGTGCAACCTCGTCTTTTCTCGTCATCACTCTTGTGATGACGAGAAAAACAAATCACAAACAAACACATACACACGCAGCCATATTTATATTTTTGCTGTCTCATACTATACAATATAGTATGGAGAAAGTATTGTTTTCACGAAAGTTTTCGATTTCGAGATTTTGATGCCAATATATGTTTTAAGATCTCCTGAAGAGGTTTTGAATATTTTTGGAGTCATGTTCGCTTATCTGTGTGATGTCTGTGGTCGATTTTTTTGCGTACGGAAACTGCCTCAAATATTAGCGGATTATCACGAAAATTTATATCCGGCTTTGTTATCGAAAATCTAGAACTAGATGTAATTTTTTTAAATTCGAGCGAAAACTTTTGGCGAAATTTAGCTTATTCAAGCGAAATTTTATATTCTTTTAGCATCGCAATATAGGACAAAATTTGATATAATATGCATACAAGAGAGGTTATTTATGGTTCAATGATCATGAGACTTAAATAAGTCCGTCAATAGTTTCAATCATGTTGTTGTTGTTGAGACCCAGACCGTCCGACCTACCAGAAAGGTGTAAGGTAACTGTATGGACGGCCGGGAATTGCCACCTAATTTAGACCGGAACCCAGTGGGGGAGGCATCCACAGGGACCGTACCCTCCTTCCCCTACCACCAACCTCTCGGAAGGACTTACGGACCCACATGTTTAACGTGATCGTACTCCGCATGAACACGGCGGCATTTGTGGTAGCGTGCAAATCTAGCGCGCAAACCACGGGGATACCGCACCCGAGATGGCCAACAGCACGCGGTGTTCCGAGGTGGTCACCCACCAAGTACTAACCGCGCCCGATGCTGCTTGACTTCGGTGATCTAACGAGAACCGGTGTTTTCAGCACGGTACGGCCGTTGGCCCAGTTTCAATCATGTGAAAAAATTGATTGTAAAAAATTAATCACAATACAATCTTTGTGCTCGTGCTTTCATTAGCTTTCTCGGGGGGTAAGTTACCATTGCCAACAAGTATGGTATCAATCGAAAGATATTTTTCCATTAAAATTCTTTAAAACGAAGGGTAACATGTTATAACTGTGATCATTTGAGCCAACGATACAGATTTTTCAATTTATTTCTTGCAAAATTTGCCAAAAAATAAAAAAAGATCGCAAACTACTTAAAATTCACTATAAGAATGATCCGTATTATCTCACGCTTGGCGAAAAATTTGGCGGCGAATTTCCCGGGACATAGTCAACTTGCCGACTTTTTAAAATATTGCGAAATTGATGAAAAGGTTGCCAAATCGATAAAAATGCAGCCAAATCAATTAACATAACTGTGTTTCGTTTGGAGATGGTATTGCAATGATATCTCGGTAGCGTTTGTCAGTCCACTACTTGACGATAAATTTGGCGATTTTTTTAAATGCCCAAACTCGATTAAAATATCACCAAATAAACGAAAATGTCATTAAATTGATAAAAATAGCGCCTAATTGATGAAAATTTAATATTTTGCAAAATTAAGTTCAATTATCTTGATAATTTCTGTTGCTTTGTGGGAATTATGAATTTAATATCTTATAATAACCCATTTCTCAATCCGTCCATCTATAACGCTTGGCGTCAAATTTGGTGGGATACCGCCAACTTAGTGATTTTTTAAAATGTTGCCAAATTGACGAAAATGTCGCCAAATTGATATAAATATCAAATTGATAATAACATGATGCTAAATCAATGAAATGAATTGTGCTTTGTTAAGATATAGTATTGTAATGATATTTCGGCAGGGTTTGTGGTTTGTCTGTCAATCCAATCGCAGCAAGAAAAATCGTTGTTCCAAATGATCATAATTACGACATGTTACTTGGTACGGTTGTAAAATTTGAGGGGGGGGGGGGGGATCATAAGCTGCTTCAAAATGGATTCTGGTATGAAGAAATCGAGTTAATCCACATTCCAGTTAATTTTATATAGATATTATTTTATTAATGTATATATTATTTTTTATTTTATTATTATACTAGCAGTATACCCGTTCTTCGTACGGAAAATATAATAGAAAGAAATTTAACATTCACAATTATATGTAAATTCCTATAGTATTCTAAATGACTTTGTTATTCAAAATATTCTATTAAAATATTTAATTTAATTCTTGTAAAAAATATATAAGAATCTGTGGGCTCGATACGCAATGGACAATTCCGATTTTTTTTTTTAAAAGCTCTCAAAACCAATTGATATTTATAGAGATTTTTTTTCTGGTTTCAAATATCCAAGTGAAAATCTTTTAAAATAATTATTTATTTAAATATCAAGAAATGAAAAACCGCAAAATCTTCTCAAAGACAAAACGGCCCGTGATTGGCTGTGACGTCACGCGGCCCGAACGACATGTGATGCAACATTCTACTATGTGCTGTTTCTATTGAGATATTTGCAAGTAGTTGGCGTTTAATTTTGTTTACAATTTGTTTATAATTATTTTACCCATTTGTTCTTGGTCTGTTTGAGTTTAAATTATTTGTTCCTTATTTTATTTTATTATAAACATGGATTCAGGTTTTGTTAAAGGTCAATCAGACAATTTGCCCAAGATTGATTCTATCATGATGGCTCTGTATTTTAAAAACAATATGGATTTTGTGACGGCTGTATCTCGTGGTGTAAAAGTTGATAGGTAAGATTTACCCCTTTTCTTAAGTTTTTTCTGGAAATTAAAGAAAAACATTTGAATTTATATGCTTAATTTTTTATTGAATAAATGTTTTATGTGCAAAAGCACTTTAGCTATATATGTTTCATGAAGATTCTAAATATAATATTTTATTTACAAATTAAGCAGTTTTTTACATTTAATTACATTAAAAGCAGTTTTACATTTAATTATATTAAAAGCAGTTTTACATTTAATTACATTAAAATCAGTTTTACATTTTTTTTCTTTGTGACTAAAACAGTTTGCTCCCCCCCCCCCCCCCCAGAAAAATCAGTAAAAGTAGTCATTATTAGTGTCTTTCCTTGTCTTGATATTGTTTACATTTGGGCGAATGTCATGTTATTCGTGGAAAATGATTCATATTTTTTAGTATTATATATGACTTTTTTCTGTAAAGATTAATTAATAGAACCATGTTTGACACAAAATGGTAGATCCATTCGCCTTGCACAAGAAATTTTCATTCATGAAAAGTCACGTCCCATATCCAATCATTGTCTGTCATTACGTTGTTTATAAAGGATTGAACATAGGGGAAGAAATAGCCACGCCTTCCTGTAAGCTAACTTATAGTTCAAGCTTATCAGTGAGGGCGTAATTTAACAGGTGTTTAGTGTGTACATGTAAATTGTGTTTATTTGCTTAAAAAAATTATTGCTGAAAAGTGGGCAGAGCACGACTATACCTTTTGAAAAATTGAATAGAATGAAATCAATTTTTCAAACCCTACTTAAAAAATAATCCTTGGCAACACTGGGTACATTTTTTACTCGTACAGTAAACTGTTCAGTAAAACTGTTCAGTATAAAAGGTGCTCACATCGAATCTCTATTATTATATGAAAACGTTACATGCTCAAAATTCATATTTATATCAAGTAAAAAAAAATTCACCTTTAAAAAATGTAGTCAAAATTTCTTAAATTAACAGTTGAAAAATAATGCCCTAATTTAATTTTTAAATGCCTAAGACATATTGGTCATTAGAAATATGGTAACCAACTAAGCTTTACTTATTTATACATTCAGTTTTGATGAAGGCAGTGCAAGACATTGTTTACTATTCAGTAAGTGTGAAAATGGGTTCATAAACAAGTTGTTCCAAAGCATGAAACATCTTTTCAGAACAAAATGTTTTGTGCATGGAGTTTTTAAAAGGAGGCGATAAAACTCCTATGGATGAAATGCTTGAAAATGTCACAATGCTTTGAGAATTATATCTAGGTGTCATTAGTGTTAAGAAAGTAGCCTCTATTGCTATATGGCACAAAAGAAAGGCGTAGTATTTAGTATATTTATTTCTAATTATTTTTAAATTAAGGGTTCTCTAATTATGAGTATAATTAACCAGTATTTTTTCATAGTTATAGGATATAGTACAGACTATTTGAAGATAAAAATAAATTGAAAGGTTAAATAATTTTGAATGCGTAGAAATATTCTTTATTATTTCAGTTTTACTTTGTATTGAGCCAATAATTTATTTTTACAAAATTGGCAGTTTAAATAAATATTTCAGATATTTCGCCATTGAAATGCATACAATGCAGGACTACTTAACATACCCCAGCGCTACAAGAATTATTGATTGAAACGATATTGGCATTTTCTTAATATGAAGTTTTAACTCTTTACCTTTATCTCCATCGTTTTATATTTACCTGAATTTAAGAAAATCCAAATATTCAGTGTGAACATCACAAACTAAACATAGGATGATGTCAATAATCCACTTTGAATCTGGGTTTAAGTTCATTTGTAATACCAAAACAAAACATTGAGTGTCGAGCCAGTAGTGCACACTCTTAAGAATTTTCTAAGTTTAATAAATCATAGTAAAAACTTCTCATACAAAAACTTTAAAAATTTGATTATACAGACACTGATTTATTATCTATACACTCCTTAATTTTTCTTTTCTATTTCATTACTCTAACATTAAAAACAAAAATCAACATCAAATGCAAGTCAGGGATTATTATGTACCATTAGTAGTCAACCCTCTAAAATTTAATCTGTGTTGCATATTTTCTATTAAGCTATAAAAATAATTTTATTACCTATGAAATTGCACCAATAAATATATAATATATGAATATCAGTAGATAAAACAAAATATGATGTTTCTTAGTGACACATGAATTAATTTGCATAATTTTGAATCAAGGGGACATTGAATTTCTAATTATAACATCTTATTGGCATTGATCATCACCTAATGGCATCCTGTCTTAAAAAAAAGACAATGATGGAATGTTAAATTGTAAAATTAAGAAGCTATGTGATTTATATTAAGTTGTAAAGTAGATATAGGGAATGATGTCCATTATTGGTTTGATACCGTAAATATAATTAACATTTTCGTTTAAAAGAGCTTAATTTTCAAATATGAAATACTAATATAAAAAGTAACATAAATGTAACTTACTTCAAAATGATCTTCACATACAAAACGAGTTGTCTTTAATGACAGTGGTGGATTTTGTTTAGTATTTCACTTCATTGCTTGACACCATTTTTTTACGAACTACATCATTTTTAGGCACAGATAAAGATTTTATTTGGTGATGTGATACTAGTAGAAGTGCACATTGGAACTATGCAATACTTATTAGACATAATAAACAGAACTTTTCGAATGTAAACACACATTCACAGATTCGCGCGATGAGAACGACTAGAACCTTGTGACGTCACATCCCGTTCGCGCCATATTGGATCGTTTTCCCGCAAAAATCAGAAAGGCGAACTTTGATTGTAAATAAAAAGATAAATACGGCTCGGAGAATAAAAATTTTTATGTTTTTCTTCATTTTGAAACATTTCGAATCGAACAAAGAAATAAAAAAATAGACCGGAATTGTCCATTATCTTCACAGGCAGATCTGAAGAATAAAGCATCCTGGTCCAGTTTGTAAACACATTTTTAGTAAACAATATTTTTAATTATCACAAAACGACAGAGATTATCTAGAAAATCGTACTTAATTATGCAAAATATTGAATTTTCATCAATTCGGTGTCATTTTGATAAATTTAGCGTCATTTTATCAATTTGGTGACATTTTCGTCAATTTAGCGAAAATTTAAAAAAATGCCAAATTTATCAAGTGGAACTGTAGAACTGGCAGCCCCACTTGGCGACACATTGACGAAACATCATCACAATACTATCCCCTAACAAAACACAATTTTATTTATTTAACTCAATTTTATCAATTTGAAGATATTTTTATGGATTTACAAACATTTTTATCAATTTAGAGACATTTTAAAAATTTGCTAAATGTGTTACTAAGTAGGATGGTTGGACTGACAGGCAAATGCTACTGAAACATCATTTCAATACCCTCTTCTAAGAAAAAAAAAATTAAATTCTTTGATTTAGCATAGTTTTTATTAATTTGGCGACATTTCAGTCAATTTGGCAAGGTTTAAGAAAAGTTGTCAAATTAGATATATTCCTTCAAATTCGTTGATCTGAAGTTGCAGATCTGAAGAAACCTGATCCCGTTTGTATATACTAAATGAAAACGCTAAAATGTTATTAGAAGATATATATACCCGTTCTACTCTTATTTTGATTCAACAATCGTCTAAATGAGTATATTGGCTAAACACAGTATATGATTTTATTAGCTAAACACAATATATAAGTTTGAAAACTCTTTGCCAAAATAAATGAAAGAGATGTACGCAGTCCGCAATTAATATAATTAAAAGCAAAATCAAACCGTTCGTTTATAAGATATATTTTTATGTCCATTTATTTATTATTCAAATCGAAAATATAATAATAATAATAATTAAGAAACACATATGATATAATTGCGTTGCTGGAAACCATGGTATAAGAAAGTATCTTCCTCATAAAATGCTGATAATTAAATAACCATTTTGATTTCTTAATACTTTTCATTGTTGAGTGAGAGCTTGTGAAAAAAAACCATGGTGATAGAGTTTCCATTTAAATTCATGTTTCACACCTGCGATTTTCAAAAGTGACTAATAAGCGTAATAAACACCAACCAAACTCAAAGATAGAGTTTTTATTCACTTTCACGTCTTAAACCAGCGATTTCCAAACTTTTTCGTTTGGAGAAACCAGGGAGTTAGAGAGTAGAACTGCTAGGAAAAAGTTTCTTTATCCATTAATATCTCGACAACCCCTGCTCACGAAACATGGACTAAATTTTAAGTGGGGGTTACTTCAAGGCTACCCATAAAATTTCATTAAATTCGGTTCAGCCGTTCTCTCATGATGATGAGACAAATAAAAGTTTCGTTTTTCATTAATATCTCGACAACCCCTTGTCTTAGAAACTCGAAACATTCACTAACTTAATTGAGGCTATATCAAGGCTACTTACAAAATTTCATCAAATTCGTTTTAGCCGTTTTCCCGTGATGATGAGATAAATATACAGACAGATCTTCAATTTTATTAATATAGATATACTAGCAGCATACCCGTTCTTCGTACGGAGTATATAATATAAAGAAACTTATAATTCGCAATCATGTGCAAATTCTGTTAAAATATTAAATTTATTGCTCCTAAAGAGAAGTTTAAGAATATCTGTTCTCACTATGCAAAATTATCTTCACGGGCAGATCTGAAGAATAATACATCCTGGTTTCTTTTATAAGCAAATTTACAAAAAAAAAAAAGGAATTGAATCAATATATGCAATCCCGTACTACTTGTATTGTTGCAGAATAGAAAATATGCCAATGTGTTAATAGAAGATTACCAGTATTACAATATGAGTCTCAAAAATATTTGCCAAAATAAAAGAGATGGAGTAATAAATTGAAAATATCAATAATCTCCGTACTCTTTATACCAGAAGGTCGTAATTGATGACTTAGCTCTAGCAGGATCAGGGACGTGGGTCGAAATCGGGACTGACGATCAAAAAACCTCCTGAAATGCAACGTATATTCACACTAAGTAAAGATGAATGGCAACTGTCCGAGAAAAGCGTCCATTGGTCAAACTCTCTCTCTCCACATGAAATAGCGTAACCCTAATTGGGCACCACGCTTCAAGTTGCAGATGTTCAACATCTTCATTTCTGCAATTCCTTTTTCATCCTCAAAAAGGAATAAAGGGGTAGTTTATAAGCAAAACCATAGGACAACTTGAGTCCGAGTCAGAAGTCTAAACTAGTCTATAATCTCCAAAAAATTCCTATTCATGAAAATCTAAATTGAGAAGTGTCTTCGCTAAACCTTAGAAAGTGTCTACATGATACTTATACGTAGGGCCCTAGTTACAGATAATGATCCCAGTAGAGCTTAGTAGTCATATGGTGCTCCTTAAAGCATGCTACTTTCTGTTTTCCAAGAGAGAGTGTTGTTCTCTGAGGAAGGCACAAAATAAAAATATACAAATTGTTCAGTTCTTTCAGTGTTTTTAAAATGTTGATAAGAAGGGTTAGGTATTTAAAGTAAGCTCAAATATAAATCACACCATGCTTATACGAAGGGACACGAAATACGTAGATCTGGTCATTTAAACATAATAAACAAGTATTGTTAAACAAATCTATACTGGTAAGGTCATTATTATTGCAATAAAATGACATAGAGTCATTTTCTGTAAACGGGAGTTTTACATGTCCCAGGTGTTTTAATAAAAGTTTGCATGACTCGGGATTGATTTTGGACAATGATCAGTTTTATTATATTATAGTTCATATTCGTCATCCATTAGCTAAGAAAAAAAAATCACTATGCATTAGAGCAATATTTTGAATTAATTTTTTACAACTGTTCCCTATCTTTCATGTCATTCACCTGCCTTTAAATTTTAACACATCATTCTACACATAGATGACAACACGTTATAATTAAAGTATTATTCTTTTTTACTAAAATCCATATTCACCATTTCAAGAGTTCGACTATGTTCTAGCTATCATTCTGTGCAGGCAAATATTATAAAGCTGAACAATTTTGGGTAAGTATTTTTATTCCTTGCCATTCACCTGTATTTAATTATTGTCAGAATAAAAAAGTAAATAATTTTTTAAACATATATGTGTGCTTAGTTAGTGTAGCAAACTGAATATCAAAATAGGCTTAAATGCAAATAAAACTCATATACTCAGAAAGTAAAATCACATGATTTGTCATTCTCCTGTCTTCTTGGTAGACAAGGGGATGACATTAGAACAGGTGAATAATAAACAATTACATTTAAACTAGATTTTCTTTTTAGAAGATAAAACAAATAAGAAGTTAGTTCTAAATATAAGATTGCAGTTAAAGCAAATTTTTTTTTTATTTTCTAATGATATATATATACTATACATACTAACAAAGCAGTTGCCTATATAAAGTGTCATTCCCCTGCCATGCTCTCATTTACTTGTGTTGAAAATAAAAATTTGCATTTTCTATTTAATTTCCCTTAAATGATCGCTGTTACTGTTTTTTTTTTTCTTTTTAGTTTAAACCACCCATGTTAATATATAATGCAGACAACAATTTGCAAAATAGAAAAAAATATATTGTAACAAGAAAGATGAAAAATCTCGTTTAGAGAAAGTGACCCATAAACATTTTGCAATTATAGAAGTTTTTATAACGAGTACGAGAAGATGCTTCTGTAGCATGGTACAATGTCAATCACTTTCTAACGTCTCAAAAAACTTGAGAAGCGTATTGTATTCTCATGAGAAATATTCTGATGGAGGGCGACACATTATCAGCATGTATGTGCAAATTTCAAGATTGTGTTATTGGAAATTCGATGCAAGGGATTCGTTACGGTTGTTGCACTATCGAAGCTATGTTTTGTAGTCTGCGTGAGTCTCGCTGGGTAGGTGTAAAAGGATACTGGAATGACATGAAGTGTTCCCTGAAAAATTTTATAGTATTGGCTGCTTGGTGAATTTTGGGAAGAAGGGGATTAATACAGATTATTTTAGAGGAGGGAGATCTTTTATGGGATGAGTGAAGGTGAAAAAGTTGAAAACCCCTGATCCAAATCTTGCTTATACTCATCTAAGATATACTACGTGACAGTGAAAATGAGATACCAAGAAGGAGTGGGCAAAAAGTGATGAAAATCGGCAAACAGGGAGAGACAGCAACGAACAATAAGTGATTTTTATTGCAACATGATACACATATACACTGAGCAATAACACGGTCTGATCAGTAGGTTGTAGGGCCACCGGCGATACAGGCGGCAACACGTCTAGGTACAGAGTCAATGAGCATGCGGGTGGTGTCCTGAGGGATGGCTGCCCATTCTCTGTCAACCGTTTGCCAGAGTTCGCCTTCTAAACGCAGCGGTGGCAGCGCACGCAACCGACGTCCAATCACGTTCTAGACGTGTTCGATTGATGAGAGATCAAGGGGAGACTGGTGGCCAGGCAATTACCTGGGTACCTTTCAGAGCATGTTGGCTGATGCGTGCGGTATGTGGTTGGGCGTTATCTTGCTGGTAAATAGCATTGGGCACCCCCTGAAGGAAGGGTAGTGTCACCGGCCGCAGCACGTGATTCACGTATAGTTGGACCGTCATAGTGTCCTCAATATGGACCCGAGGTGATCCGCTATTGTAGCCGATGGCGTCTCAAACCATGTTGTCGCGTGGTGTGGCCTCTTACCGGGCGCCATAAGTGCAGATCGCCGGCGACCAATCGGTGGATAATGGTCCTGGTCGACATGGGAGCATCAAGGGTATCCTGCATATGCTGCAAAAGAGCGACGGAAGTGGCCTGCGGGCCTGCCAACGCTTGTCGGCGGATGCGTCGGTCCACGCGTGCTGACGTCGCTCTGGCCGTACCGGCACCCCTCAAACGTGCCATATTCCCTTGTTCCAACAATCTTCGCTACAGCAGGTGCACCGTGGACGCATATAGGTCGCTGTCTTCTGAGATTTGACGTATGGACCAACCTGCCCTTCTAAGTTCAATCACCACACCCCTCGTGAAATCGTCTGTCTGCTGAAACTGCCTCGGTTGGCGGCAGCGCAGCATTCTCTGCTATTACACGTTTCCTCTGAGACAAAAAAAATTGCAAAATGATTTTCCTAGCAGACAGAGCTTCGCGACTATAGCTGATTCTATAGGTTCCTTCCCTTATATCTTACTCAACGTGCGCAGGACAACTGCGTATTTCGCATCATGTACATAACTCGGTGAGCTGCGTCTACCCTTCAACTTGCATACTTTTCTGCCCACTCCTTCTTGGTGTCTCATGTTCACTGTCACGTAGCGTAATTGCACCATGTGTATGTAATATGTCCTAGCTTCGAAGTAAGCATTGGATTTATGTCGCATGAGCCCTTTCCCCAGACAAACGCTGTATTGTTTTTCCGATTACCGCTTGAATGGGGAGATGACATTGACTCCAACATTATTTAAACATAACATTTAGTAAAACTTAATGAAACGTAAAAAAACATAAATTTAAATTAAAAATTATACACTAAGCGCATGGGTTCAGAAACAAATAAATAAATAGGTTAACGGCGTTCGCGCCCATCAGCTGGTAATTGCCAGACAGAGTACAGAGAAAGGGAATAAACATCCGTACAGTTTCTTCGTGCAGGCTTCATGTACAGTGCCTAGACATATTATACTTCCACTATACTCCAGTCACTACATTTCAGGTGCATGGCTTAATATGAAAAATAGTTGTCTTATGTAAAAGCGTTCCACAATGCCACGATTTACAAACGAATCAGACGTAAGAGGAATTTTGTTTAACTTTTGCGATATATCTAACAGGTTTTCTGGCAGCTTGCAAAGTGCGGTAATTATGATCACCGAATCAAAGGATATTGCACTGACATAAGCTATCAAGTCGAGCATCCTCCCAACGGGAATTAATAGGAGATAACAGGAGGCAATTTCGGTATGGCAAAATAGTGAGATATAGTTATGAAATTGATTTTCTTGAAATGATTCAGTGGTATAGAATGAGGAATTGTGAGGAGCTACCATTGATTACCATTCTGGCAACCATTTTGTTAACGCCCATCTTAGAAATTGTGCTTTTCTTTGCCTTTTCCCTCTTCAAATCCCCCTCAAAAGAAATTTAGTCATCAATGCATTTGCATAACTACAGTGAGATTTCGAAATGCAAGTCCTTTCGCGTGTTCTTTATTCTCTGACTTGTTTCAAATTATAAGGATAAATGATGAGGTACGATGTCCTCTCCGTGAGAAATGCCAGGTGTTCTGTCGAACATCCTCAAACGCACGTCGTGCTTGCCTCCTCCCTACCAAAGAACTGGTAAGAGATGCTTAGCTATTTGCATGCTAGTCTGCATTTTACATTGAATACGGAATTAAAAAGAGTTTCAAAGCATTCTCTCGGGTATCGTACAAACAGCTTGTATTCTACATCGAGCGACAGTTTGCCACTTTTTGATTTATGGATTGGTCTTATTACTCTGTCAGGTATTAGAAATAAAATTAATTCATGACTGATTATTAATTATTAATGCATGGATGATGATTATTGCCAGCAGGGGAGATTCGTAGTTGACTCAAAGGAAAACAGAAAAAGGATAATCAGAGAGCACAAAAATTTAAAGCAGGGATTTTAGAATTTTTAGGTGGAAGTTATCTCGTAGAGATATTTCTTTTTCAAACAACGATAAAGTGGAATATCAGTTTAGCCCCTTCACCGTCGGCAAAACTGTAAAAATTCAGTATCACAGAGAAGAGACTTCCAACTGTCGCTACGTGTGGATGTAAATTTTTAAAAGAATCGCCAGGAAAATTCTAAGAGCTTTGCTTTAACACTAGAACGACTTAAGCGATCATTTTGACCGCATAATTACTTTAAGAAACGATTCCTCCAAAACGGTTCCTCCAATTCCTCCGTCGTTCTAGTGTTAATCTGTTTGATGTTAAGACTAAACAGACCGATATTTCACACTAGAACGACGGAAAAATTGGAGGAATTGTTTTTCAAAGTAGTTATGCGGTCAAAATGACAGCTTCCGTCGTTCTAGTATAAAGATGTTTTGTGCTTTTTGGTTATCTTATTTACTATCCCTTGCTGACGATCAGCAAAAACCGCGAGAAGATGGAGCAGGGATGATGAAAAGATGGCCCGACCATCATTTTCTTCCTTGTGTGTTATAGGGCAAAAGTCAATTTACTGTTAAGAGTGTTACCTGTTTTATTATTGAAATTAACAGAAAATTTGAAAGAACAAGTTCCGCATGATTTATGTAATGTTTCTTTCGGTCGTCCATCTTGCGAAAGAATTATAGTTTATCCCGTATAAAAATTTAGCAGCCCGCGCATAAAGAGATGCGTCACATCAATAATTCTAAATTTACTTTTCCAAATATTTTTACTTTCTTATACGTAGTATTAAAGAAAGTATTGCTTACACGAAAATTTTCGATTCCGGTATTTTGATACCAATACATGTTTTAAGACCTGAATACGTTTTGAATATTTTTGGAGTAATGTCCGTCTGTCTGTCTGATGTCTGTAGTCGATTTTTTGTGTGCACGAACGCAGCCACATTTATTAATGGATTTTCGCAATACTTCATATTCGGCTTTGTTGTCAAAATATCTAGAACTACATAGAATTTTTTTTTTAATTTGTGTGAAAACTTTGAATGTTATTCGAAATTTAATATTTTAACATGCCAGCATAGGACAAAATTTGACATAATCATACATAAAAGGGTTTATTTATGGCTCATATGATCATGACGCTTAATAGTTTCTATCATTGTTGTGAAAAATAGCTGTGATACAAATTTTTTTGTTCGTGACGTCATTATCCCTCCCCCTTGGGGGGGGGGGGGCAAGTTCTTTCCTACCCCGAGGATGCATTGCCAAGTATGAAATCAATGAAAAGATTTTTTTCAAGCCCTTTAAAGTGGAAGGTAATTAATTGAACCCACGATACCGATTTTTTAAATTTTTTCTTGTTAAATTTGAAAAAAAAAATGAATTCTGGCATGAGAAAGTCGAGTTGAGCTACACTCCAGTCAATTTTAAATGAAGCTGTGTGATTACTAAATATTGAATTCACGGAACAAAATTTATTTTCAAATGGAAAGGGAAATCAAAATTTTAAATTGCAGATTTCATTTGATTAATAAAAGTGAAGTTGATGGTTGAGTTGGCGAGAAGGGAAAATCCAGACCAACGCTTTTTTTTTACCAATTTAGATAATGGATATAATTTAATAATTATTTAACGTATTTGTACCTTTGCAGAACTTACCAGATGCTCCCTGTGACCTAGAAGGCTCAAACCATGTACACTTATTGTATCTAACACGGGACAGAACTTAACAGAGTCAAATTTTCATTTCCCTCTCGGGAACGGAAATAAGAGGAAGGGATCAGAAAGTATTTCCAGAATCTACCCCCTCCCCCCTCCGAGGTGACCTAGAAGGCTGAATCTTTGTACAGATATGGTATCGATCAATGGTCAGAACCAAAAGGAGCCGGATTTTCAATTTATCTTCGGGAAAAATATATGGAGGTCAAAAAGTCCCAAAAACCTCTTTGGTAACCAGAAGGCTGAAAATTTGTACGCTTATAGTATCTATAACGGACAGGATTTAACGGAGTGGGATTTTCGATTTTTTCTTGGGGCGGAGAAAATTTGAGAAGGGGGGAGGGGTCAAAAAGTATTTCCCGAATCTATAGAAACCCAGCCGGTAACTTGGAAGAATGAAAATGATCATACACATATGCAGTATTGACTACGGTAAAGAACCTAACGCAGCCGGATGTTTAATCAAATCGACTATTTTTGACGCTAATCTCCATACATTGTTAAACAGAATAAAACTTATTTAAAAAGTTGCAACTGATTTTAGTTCGTTTTCCTGTCTTTAACAGGGTTTAATAATAGTAATTGATGATTCAGAAGTGTCTGATATTTAAACTTTATGAAAAGAAATTGTAAAAATAATATACTAAATAGCACATTTTGCAGAGTTCCAGTTCGACGATAAGTGCTTGCAATTTCGTCCCAGTGGCTCAACGGTAGAGCGTCGACAGGCCAGTTCAAAGATCGAGGGTTCGATTCCCGGTTAGGATAGCAAGGTTCTTTACAAATTGCAACAAAAATACATAAATATTTTACAACTTATAGCATGTTTTACTGTCCGAATGGTCCATTTTGATTCAAGTAGTATTTGAAAAATTTGGAATATTTAGGTATGAAAAGTTATGCACTGCAGATATTTCCTTCCTTTTTGTCTCGAGCAGATAAATGACGCAATCTTGAAAGACAAGTTATTTAGATTTGCAAAGAAATGTCCTTCTCCGATCGTCCTGCAGTTGAAGATTTCGCTAACACACAATGGGACACCGAAGAGGAAGAAGAGAACACGGATTTTGAAAGGTTCAGAAAGGGACCCCACTGAGCGAGATTGTCGAAAATTGCAGGACGCAGCAGGAAACAAAAGCTGTCTAAAAGCATGAAAAGGAGATGTTATGGTTTTGACGAAAGATTTAAAAATAAAGCCTAAAATATTTGCAGGCCAAATGTGTGAACTCCGCTTTTGAAAGTTATGCACCTATTCTGTGGTTGTGTATATCTCTTTTTGAAACTAAAGATAGAAGGGCTACGCATTCAAACTGTCTCCACTCTCTATTGTTTGGTCATATTTAATATAGCTCACGCTAACTACTGTATTAATATTATTAATCTTGCATTCTTTGTATTCAAGGCTGGAAAACTCAAATACTTTTCAAATAGGAAAAAGAAATGCGAAATATGTATTTTGTAGTTTTCATTTTACGTGTCTCATCAGAGTTTTAAATAAATTAGATTTTGTTTTAATTTTCAGTCATATGACATGATATACACATTTAAAAGCAAAACATATGTATTCAACAAAGTCATTAAATTAAACATAAATAACACTAGCCGAATACCCGTTGAATATCAACGGTCTCGCAATAAGTAACCCCAAATAACGTAAATTCTGAATAATTCGATTTTTTCAGTAGTCCTTTTCAAACTCTTCACTCGTGCACCAAATTTCTAATATGTGTCTTAGTTCAAACTGAGCATTTCTCATTTATTCAGCCAATCAAACATTTAAGTATGTGGCATCATATACTTTTCCTCTATCTAACGATCTATCCTTGCATCAATTTTAATGTTTCTATCTGATTGAAAAATCCGTTTTATACTATCATTTCACATTTCGAACGTTTTTATGTGATTAAATGAACGTTTTTGAAATATACGGTTTTATCCTGAAGTTTTGTGGACAGATTGACCTGTATATCAAATTTCAAATTTTTATCTTTCATTTCACCTTTCGAACGTTTTTGTGTGGAGCCCCCTTCCCCTCTTCTACAGAACATTTATAAAAAAACTCGATTTTTCTTTAATCTTGCGATTGACCCGTGTATCAGATTTCAAGTTTATATATCATTTAAAATAAAGCTTTTCTTATTTATTCCGCAAACAGAACATTTTGGTGTGCGGCACTCATAAAGAAGTAAATATTGGAAAACTTAAATTACAGATTTCCTTCCTTTCCAATTATCTACTTGTACACCAAATTTAATGTCTCTCTCATCGGGAAGCATGTTTTTTCTATCATATCACCTTTCGAACGTTTCTGTGTGGAATATCCACCCCTTAAATGAACATTTTTGGAAAACTCTATTCTCCTTGGGTTCTTTTATCAGATGATTGGCCCATATACCAAATATCAAGCCTCTATTACATTTCAAAGGAGGCGTTTATCATTTATTCTGAAGATAGAATATTTTGGTGTGTGGAACACTCTAAAGAAAAAATATTGGAAAACTGAAATTGCCCACATTCTTCCTTTCATGTTATTTACCAGTACAACAAATTTGAAGTCTATTTCATATCAAAGCATGCTATATTATCATTTCACCTTTCGAACGTTTTTCTGTTATGCAGTCTCTTAAATGAACATTCTTTTAAAACTTTATTCGTCTTAGGTTTTTTTATCAAATGATTAGCCCATATACAAAATTTCAAGCAATTATCAAATATCAAATAAGGCGTTTCCCATTTGTTCGACAAATCGAACATTTTAGTGTGCGACATCCCTTAATGTAGCAAATATTGGAAACCTGAAATTGCACACTTTCTTTTTTTCAAACGATCATACACCAAATTGTAAGTCTCTATCTCATTACAAATCCTGTTTTTCTATCATTTCACTTTTCGAACATTTTGGCGTGGAGCAACCCCTCTACAGAACATTTTTGGAAAATTCGATTTTCCCAGGGAGGTTTATCGAACGATCGACCTGTGTACCAAATTACAAATCTCTATCTATTCGAGAAATGCTTAAAAAGCGTGACAGATAGACAGATAAACGGACCCTTGGCAATTAGTACATATATATTTTTCTGGTGTACTTAATCTAGACTTATTAAAATAATTCAATACTTAATGACAATACCGTAATTCCTCGAAATGCAGATGAAAACTAATTCCTTTTTAACACTTTACAACATAGAGTTGAAAAGTGTTTATGACTTTGTTCATTCTGTCTGTCTGTCTGTCCGTTAGCACGATAACTGCCTTAAAAAGGACTTTATCAAAATGAAATTTTAGTATATTTTTCAGACGGTCTGTGGGACCTATGGGAATATAAATAAATCATATTACCCAATTAGTTTTTTATTGAACCCGGGTTGAAAAAAATGAAATACATTGAACCCTATGGGACCTAATTTTTCAAACATTTTTTAAGTAAATTTAAAATTCCCAAATTGCGTCGAAATTTTTAGGAAATATTCACATTATCCCATAAAATATATAAAAAGTTTTCAGTAAAATATGTTAAGTAGTTTTTTAATTAAAAATTATTTAATATAGGGAAAAAAACAAATTCAATTAAATTCTGACTTTTGGGATATCCTCCAGAAAGAAAAAAGAGATATATTATATAATAAATATCTTTCCAAGAGTTTGATCATTTTGTATATAAGAGAGGCTTCACATTTTAAAATAAATTTGGTAGATAAATTTTTTTTTATTTTTTTTAAAATTTTATGTAACTCTTCGTGATATACTTATTTGATGGCATTTTTAATGCACTTTCATACGTCCTAGAGAGTTAAAATTTGGTACACAGCTTAAATTTGTTGAACATTTTATTCGACAAAAATTTGGTGGATCTTTAAATATAGATCCTACATTTTTTTCGAAATGGCCTGCAAATAATCCCCGTTCACTTCTACAAATCATTGTTGTAATATTGTTAAAAATTCTGATGTGGGCAGCACATGTCTTTCCCTGCAGACTCATATTCACGTTCTCTTTATTTTTTCAATAATAATTTGAGTTTATCTGCACAAAATAACATCCATAAGTATTTTAAATGATAGTGAGTTTGCACGTTAAACTTAAATTTGGTTCTCATTTGATAGCTGGACTTATTGTCAAAGGTGGCGTAGCGAAAACGCGAAAAAACTAGAATATCTCAAGAACGGCTAGTCTTAGAGTAATGGGGTTAGTCTTATTCTTTTTGTTGTCAAAAATCACGTATAAAATAGGAATTTAATTGATATAATTGAACACACGTAGTCTTTTATTTTTATATTTAACGATTTTTGCGGGCTATTTCGCAAAAATAGCCCGTTCCTTTTTCCTGAATCGTACTAGAATAACCTACAAATGATTTATATACCAAATTTTGTTAAATTAAGCCTAATTTGTTAAGACCTAATTTTAACATATGCAGAATGCAAATATCTCAAGCGATTGTAAGGTGGGTTACATAAGAATTGTTGAATTTTTTTCACACAAAATTATTTAGCTCTGGAGTCTGGAATACAAGTTATATGAATGAAATATTCATTGATTTTGCATAGAGAATCAGATGATTTATATTTCGATAGAGTTTTAAATATTTATGTATAATAAATTACTGTAGTACTGTGATAATGTAAAAGATATCACCACTGAGTGTATCACATTTTAGAAATTTTGAAATGAAATTGTATTTCAGTTGGAAAGTGTTTCATAATCAATGCTTATGCATGATTGATCTTTCTTGTTTAACTTAATGCAACAATTAAATATATAAATATTGATCATTAAAATTATGAATAACGGAAGTTTCGATCTCTAACTACAAAAAATGTTGTTATTAGCTACGAATCTCAATAATTAAATTTCGTAGCAGAATTGGAGCAATATCTGCAGAAACACTTGTTCCAAAGTAACATTATATAGTAACATTACTAATTTGCAATCTAAAGGGCGTGACACATGAATGTGCATACATGAATTTGTGTTAGTACGTAATAATTTAATGCCTTTTATATACATAGCACAGCGCAAACTATCATTTTTTGGTACTGATCACACTACTATTGTTGTTTCGGTAATTATTAGTATTTCTTAACAGAGAATAATACT
The DNA here is from genome assembly GCA_951213105.1 of Amaurobius ferox. Classification (NCBI taxonomy): domain Eukaryota; kingdom Metazoa; phylum Arthropoda; class Arachnida; order Araneae; family Amaurobiidae; genus Amaurobius; species Amaurobius ferox. The sequence goes on along the minus strand of OX578137.1, from coordinate 147,933,359 downwards.
ATGAAAATTTTCAATTTAATAGCGTGCATTGAGAACTAACTAATGACCCAACTGGTATTCAAACTAGGTATCACCGCCTCGTCAGCCGACGATTTATCCATATTAGACACGATTGTATTTTCTTCTAGTTGAAGTGAACCAACCCTTACACACGTATTTCATTTATGAAAATTACAAAATAAATTTCTATTTTGTTGCAGTTTTTTACTTAAAATTTATGGTAATACGTGATTTACTCTGAAGTCTGCTGCACACCTCAACAGGTACTCGCAGTCACACACCCGCGGACACGTCTTTCCAAAAGCGTTCGGAAGGCCTCATAGCATGTATCCAAACCAAATCTCGAAACTATTAACCAAATCTCGAAACTATTAACCATATCTCGAAACTATTAACTAAATCTCGAAACTATTAACCAAATCTCGAAACTATTAACCAAATCTCGAAACTATTAACCAAATCTCGAAACTATTAACCAAATCTCGAATTCAAAAACTTGAGATAGCAATGTTAAACAACGAGAAAATTCGAACTTCCGCTATAGCTCATATTAGTAGAATTTTACACGCGGATCTCATTGAAGGGAAGTTTTTGTGTCAAAAAACTGGCCTTAATCTATATTTTACCATTCTAAGAATATATGACAAAATCTAATTTACGCATCAAATCCAGTTTGCGCGTGATTACGACAGATTTGAGTTAACAGCTAACCATCCTTTTTCATTTTAATTTGAAAAATATCCACGTAATAATTTTCGAAAGAAATAGATGTGATATGCATTTAATTCCTAAAATATTCACAGATTCGAAAACTACCTTCTTTTGAACTTCCGTATCATTTTCCAAATTGCCAAGAAATAGGTTTGTCGCAATGCTTCCAATTGGAAATACTATTTTAAATTTCCATAACTATTTTGCTCGACGGGGTAGTTCTTTGTGCATATTGCAAAAGAAATATCTCGAGGTTTGTTCCTACGAATGCTTTGAGTGAGGTCGCGGCTGTAATAATTGGACATTGAAGAAGAAAAAAAAAATCATGAAGTGCAGACAGCTGAAAGGGGCCCTGGGGAGAGAGAAATTCTCGAGAATTACCGTATCCTGCAGGAAACGAAGCTCATCAAGAAAAAAGATATGTTATGGTTTTGATGAAATGTTTAAAAATATCCCCAGCACAAAAATTCATATATAAAAAAAAGAATTGTGCAAGATCTGTGATGGCTAAAGTCAATGATTGGACACGTTCTTTTTATTTTCTTTTTGAAAGATGGATGAAACTAGCGCTTTATATATGACTAGCAGCACACCCGTTCTTCGTACGGAGTATATAATATAAAGAAATTTATAATTCGCAATCATGTGCAAATTCTGTTAAAATATTAAATTTGTTGCTCATAAAGAGAAGTTTAAGAATATCTGTTCTCACTATGCAAAATTATCTTCACGGGCAGATCTGAAGAATAAAACATCCTGGCCCCTTTTGTAAGCAAATTTACAAAAAAAAAAGGGAATTGAATCAATATACGCAACCCCGTACTACTTATATTGTCGCAGATTAGAAAATATGCCAGTGTGTTAGTAGAAGCTTACCCGTATTGCAATATGTGTCTCAAAAATATTTGCCAAAATAAAAGAGATGACATAAAAAATTGAAAGTATCAAAAATCCCCGTAATCTTAATACCAGAAGGTCGTAATTGATTCGAATATATGCCAATATATATCAAAATATATGCCAATTTACCTGAACTACTTATATTCTCGTAGATTGGAAAATATACCCATGCATTTATAGAGGATTACTCGTACAACGTACTATATATGAGTTTCAACAATTTTCGTCATAATAAAACAATTCCATAATAATTTGAAAATATCAGTAATCCCTGAATCAACAGTCCCCGAAAATATCAATAATAATGATGTTTAAACCTGAAGACCGTAATTGATATTATCCAGTCAAAAATTCAATGTTAATGAAATTTATTTTATATACATATTTTACTATTCAAATCGGAAAAGATTTAATAAAAATCATATGCCGCATAACACATTGGATCCGTTGCTAAGCGACATAATATCAATTGCTTTAAATAAATTGATGGAAATCATATCATCTGAATAATGCAATCTCCATGGAAGGTTTGGTGACATTTTCGTCAATTTAGCTATAACTTAAAAAATCGCCAAATTTATCGTCAAGTGGGACTGCAGAACTTATAATCCCATTATGCGACAAATTGACGAAACATCATCACAATACTATTCCCTAACAAAACACAATTAATTTCATTTATTAAGCGCGATTTTATCAATTTCATGATATTTTTATGGATTTAGAAATATTTTTACCAATTTGGTGATATTAAAAAAATTCCTTCAATGTGTTACTCAGTAGGATGGATGAACTGACCGACAAATGCTACAGAAACATCATTTCAGTACTCTATTCTAAAAAAACAAATTTAATTTCATTGATTGATTTGGGCCATTTTTATCAATTTGGAGACATTTCCACTAATTTGATAAAGTTTAAGAAAAGTTACCGAGTTATTTAGAGATATTCCGCTAAATTCGTAGCTCTGAATTTGCAGATCTGAAGAATAAAATATCCTGATCCCTTTTGTATATACTAAATGAAAACACTAAAATTGTATTAGAAGATACATACACCCGTTCTACTCTTTTTCTGCTTCAACAATCGGCTAAATGAATTTATTGGGTAAGCACAATATATGAGTTTATTAGCTAAACACAATATATGAGCTTGAAACCTCTTTGCTTAAATAAATGAAAGTTATGTACGCAGTCCGCAATATATATAATTAAAATAACAATCAAACCATTCATTTATAAAATATATTTTTACATCCATTTATTTATTATACAAATAGAAAAAATAATAATAAATATTACCAACACATTTAGTTTCATTCCATTGCCGAACAACATGATATAAGATAGAATCTTCCTCATAAAATGTGAAATTAAATAGCCATTTTGATTTCTTTATACTCTTCATCGTTGAGTAAAAATTTGTGAAAGATGAACCATGGAGGTAGATTTTTCCATTTAAATTCATGTTTCAAACAATTCATGCTTTCTTATAGTGACTAATTAATGCAAAAATCCTGTACTAATCTCGGAAATAAAGTTTTATTTCATTTCGGCGTTTTAAACAAACGATTTTCATCCTTTCCGTTTGGATAAACCACGGAGTTGGAGAGTAGATCTCCTAAGAAAAAGTTCCGTTTTTCATTAATATCTCGACAACCCCTGGTCTTAGAAACTCGAAACTTGGACAAAATTTGTGGGGGACTATTTCAAGGTTATCCACAAAATTTCATTATATTCGGTTCAGCCGTTTTTCCGTGATGATGAGACAAACGAAAATTTCGTTTTTTACTAATATCTCGAGAACCACTGGTCGTAAAAACTCAAAACACAGACTAAATTTTAAGTGAGGCTATTTCTAGGCTACCCACAAAATTTCATCAAATTCGGTTCAGCCGTTCTCCCGTGATGATGGGACAAACAGACAGACAGACAGACAGACAGACAGATTTTCATTTTTATTTATATAGATTTTATTCCCTTCTCTTTTTCTGTTTAATATCCAGCCAGAGGAAACATGTACAAATAAGAGCTTTTCGGTGAGCTACATATTAAAGTAAAGATTATTAGAAGAAAATGCTGTTAAGGATGTGTGCTTCTGGGAGGGTTTTAAATATAAAATAATATAAAATGATATTTTATTCATAGAGGTAATTTTCCGTTGGCAACCGTTGTATTCTCACGGTTGTTCAGTGTTTATGATCAAATTCGCGACAATCTAATGCTAAAACTTCCTTTGCTATTCAAATAAGCTTACAGTTACAACTGAAATGACCTTAACGAAAATTGAATTCAACAAAAGGGCTCTGTTACCCTGAATATTACATAGCAGCAAGTGATGGTGGAAAATAGTGGAAGGATCAGACTTGGTAACAAGTTTATTATATAAACTCCTCTTATATAAACTCTGGTAAGTAACATATCTGGAATACAAGGAGAGCTGTGTACATTCTTTTTATTTCTTTACTTTTAACCGCGTCGTCTACGTGTTACTTCAAAAACAGTTTATTCACGAGTTTTTTAATTTTCCCAAACTAATAATGCGACTTCGAGAGATTCCATTATAGCTCAGTCAGAAAAGAGGTAGTCTTAATATCGATTGCTCGGAAATTCCAAATATTTTCCCGATAACACACACTATTGAAGCTCCGGTCGTCCATTTTGTTGCTCCAAGTCCTCTGGACGAGCCGGACGGCCTGGGGCTTTCACACACTATTGAAGCTGGAATTGAAGCTGGAAGTACTGTTGACCCCGAGATGCTCAGAATATGAAATGCAATTAGATTAAAAAGCTAGCGTGGATGCGTTAAGGCGCAGGAGACTTAGCCTCAAATTAAGGTACAAAGAATATGAGTTTCTCTTCAATTGGCTCAGTGTTGAGCTCAGTAAACTCAATAAGCTCAGTATGCTTATATCGAGAAGAAGTTGAAAGCTATAAGATTTTCGTCATCATGAAAGCAAATTCGAAGGTTTTTCGATATGAACTAAGAAATATTTAAGTAGCATAATTACGCCAAAATCTAGATACAGCGCAACATATATAGCTGTTTCAAGATCACGTTGAATCCTCTTCATCAGTGCTGAAAGGACCCGAAGTCAGAAAGACGAAATAAAATCGACTTTTTATTCAAGAAGAAAAGCTGGAAATTAAAAATAAATAACAATTTGATGTGTTAGTCATCAGGATCATTTTACAAGTTTATTTCAAGAATTCTGTAATTCTTTTTAATCTTGAGCACCTGAAATTCTCTAAACCTGGGAATCTAAAAGAAAAGACGAAGTGCTGTCATTAGCGTATATCAGATAGCCATCGAGCGGTTTCACTGCTGACTTGTGAAGTCTGCTTTAACTGTTCCCATTCATTGTGTTGATTTCGGACAGTATGCTAATCGTTTTCGTCATGACTGATTTCGTGAGATAAGTATTGCGTTTGACTATTTGAATTCGTTTGTTTTGGAAAGTGTTTTAACCCATTGTTACTTTAGAACAGGTCACTTGACAGGCGACCACTTCCACAAGTGAAGCATTTGGGACGCGATTTTCACTATTCACAGTTCGTACACCTATTGAAAAAATTCAAATCTTTGGAATCTAATTTAGAGGATTTTCTTTTTTTTTTTTATAAGGGCCCTTAAAAACTCCTTATGTTATTCGTTAAAGCCTAAGACTCCTGGAAATCGAAAAATATTTCTGGAATATCGCTAGTAATTACGACGCGATCTTTTCTTTTTAATTTCGATACAAGAATCGGGAATTTTAATATTCTTTCGTAAAATCGCAAATTTTAAAGTTATTTGGTAAATATCCAGAATTTTAGTGCTCCTTCGTAAAAATCGAGAATTTTAGCGTTTTTTCATAAAAATGGTGAATATTAGCGCTTTTTCGTAAAATTGCGAATTAAAATTGATATAATGTTTTTTTCATAAATTCGTCATTGCGAATTCTTAACGCTTTGTCGTAAAAATCAGATAATATAGTGTTTTTCCATAAAAGTCTCGAATTTTAATATATAATTGTAAAAATCACCAATTTTTAGCACCTTTCGTAAAAATTACAACATTTATTGAACTTTTGTAAACATTGCAAATTTAGGCGATATTTTCAAGATTGCACAATTTTTTCGTAAAAAACCCCCCAAAAAAAACCGCTACTTTTAAATTTACGGAAAAGGGTTCAAATTAACACTGTTTAGGAAGATCGTGAAATTACCGCTTTTTCGTAAAAATTGCAAATATTGATGCTTTTTCATGGAAATTGCGAATTTTAACGGTTTCTTAAAAAATTGGAATTTTAGCGTTTTTTTCACAAAAATCGCTACTTGATTTAAGCATTTTTTCATAAAAATCGAGAATTTTAATCTATTTTGGTAAAATCGCTCATTTTAACCTTTTTTTTATATAAAAATCGCAAATTTTAGCGTTCTTTCAGACAAAAAGATTTATAATTTAACCATTTTTTCATAAAAAACACATTTTAACAGTTTTTTAGGTACTTGGAAAAAATTGTTTAGTTTTTTCAAATGTGCAAAATAATTGAATTTTTATTATAATTTTTATTGTTAAGTTTTAATGTTAATGTCGATATATTTCATATTGCTTAGAAACGTGCAAGCAATAATTAATTCAAATATGGATTGCTCTTTCAAAAGGAACACAGACCAAACGGCAAAATGTATAAGGGTCAGATGCAATTGAAAGGAAAAAATTCCTTTTTATGAATTAGAACACAAAGCATAAACAAAAAATATTAATCATATATATTAGAAGCGGATATATTTATTACTTATTTTTCCAATTTATAATTGCAGATTAAGGTTCAATTGAATTTAACAACTCCCATGCGTGAATTCTTATGTAAAATGTGATTCAGATGCTCCCGTGTTTCCATTTCTTTATTTCTTTTTACTTTCCCTGCAATACATAGTAATGTATAGGGAAAGTATTGGAATCATGTCGAAAATCGCAACTCGAGTTTTCGACGGATCTACACGTTTCGAGACCTCTAGAATACGAAAAAACCATTTTTAGCGTGACGTCTGTGTGTGTGTGTCTGCCTGTCTGTCTGGGCAGATTTTGTATTCACTCTAACTAAAAAACTAATGGACCGAATTTCACAAAATTTGGTAGGTAAATCACTTGTGAGCGAGTTTGGTGCTGATTAGTTTTGGGTACGATTCGGGATAAAAGAACCCGCCTATTTTCACTAAATGGCCTTCAAAAGCTTGTATCCTAATTGAAAAACTAATGGACCGAATTTCACAAAATTCGGCAGATGAGTCATTTGTGGGTGACCCTGGTGCTGATTAGATTTTGATATCCTTCGGAAAAAAATAACCTGCCTTTTTTTGCAAAATGGCCCGCAAAAATCGCTAAAATCTAAACTAAAGAACTAGGTATACTCAAATATATCCATTAAATGCTCGTTTAATACGCAATTTTTAACGACGAAAAGAATAAGACCAACCCCATTACACTAGGACTAGCCGTTCTCGAGATATTTTAGGTTTTCGTATTTTCTCTACGCCACCATTGAAAATAAGTCCTGTTACCGACTGAGAACGAAAATTGAATTAAAAGTGAGACAAATTTAATTTAAATAAAGTGAACGTGGATATAAGTCTGCAGGGAAAGTCATGTGCTGCCCACATCAGATTTTTTATTTTAATTCCTAATTTTTACACAGTCTATAAAACAGCTTAATTTCGTTAAAATCTAACAGATATATATTTTTAATTGAGTGGGAACACACACATAGTCATCGTGCTAAAAGTAGTTTGAGTATTCTGAAGGGCTCAAAACGTGTAAGTCCATCAAAAACTTTAATTTTTATATTCCACCTCATTCAATATTTCCCCCTATACGTACCATATATATTATAGAAAGAATGAAAATGTCAGGAAATATTGTATTGATTTTTAAGAATTATCTTTTCTTTTCAAATATTCAAAATAAATAGCGTGATATTTAAAACGGCTCTCAAAGTATTTTTTGGATATTTTCCCCCCACAGAAGTAACCACACCCTATAATGAAAACCACCCACGTGGCTCACACAATAAATAAAATTTATTTTAGATTTCAATAAGAACTGATTCAGGTATTTTGGTTCCCGATTTCAGGCCTAGGCTGGTGTACATTTGAAAGGATGCCCAACAATGTTGGTGGTCTTAGAAATGGCGCAAAATAAAGTCTTAAACCTGTGTAATTCACAAAATAAAAATAATCTCTCTGAAAATAAAACTATTACTTTCCTTATATACATAATGTATGAGGAAAGTATTGTGACAGGGTCGAGAATTCGAATTCGAGTTTTCGACGGGAGAGCACGTTTCAAGCATCGCTGATCACAAATCAAACATTTTTGAGGTGATATGTGTGTGTGTGTGTGTGTGTGTGTGTGTCAGTGAGTCTGTGGAGATGATATCTCACGAACGAATGGAGCGATTCAAATGAAATTTGGTACAAAAATCACAATCCGTGAATACTGGAAGCTTATTGTTTGTTTTTAAACGTAATCGAATGTTCAGCACCCCCCTAAATTTTCGAGTGAAATTTTTAAAAAATCATCAAAAAATCAAAACCTTTATTAAAGTTACGCAAATAGACATTTCTTATGTAATGTTTCCTTAGAAAACGATTGACATGAATTTTAGAACGCTAGCATGAACCGTTCTCGAGATATTGCACATTTTTCAAATAAATTTATCAAAAAGTCCCATAAATTAAAAGAAAAATTAACTGTTGAGAAATATGTTCACTTTTCATATGTAACACCATGCGATAAATTGGGTGACATCATTCTCGTGGATCTAGCTCGTTCCATTCATGAGAAAAGATACTTTGGATAATATTTTTGTATTTGAACGCCAATAGTCATTTATCTGCTATAAGAATAACTTATTTCTCCCTCCATAACGCTTGGCGAGATTTTGGCGACGAATTTGGCGGAATGTCGCTAACTTGGTGACTTTTTTTTATATTGCCAAATTAACGAAAATTTCGCCAAATGGATAAAAATGACGCTAAATCAATGAAAATGACGACTAATTGTCGAAAATTTAATATTTTGGAGAGAATAAGTATCTACTATAAGAAAGACCTATTTTTTTTTACTGTAATAGTAGTAAATTCATTGCATTATATAAAGAAAGTCATGTGTTGCTCACATCAGACTTTTTAAATTTTAAGTTTATGTTTGAAACGAAATGTGAGGTGTATAATTAAAAACTTATTTTTTACATATTTGTTATTGATGTTGAGGCAGTGGCAAAGAAACCAGTGGCGTCGCTTTGGGGATGGGTGGTATGTGTGTGGGGGGGAGAGGTGTCAACTTCCAATTCTCCGAGTGTCATTCGGCTTCCTAAAACCATTTAATTGGCAACGCTACTGAAATATAGCATGCATGGCACCATCAACTGTTTCATGTGAACTTGGAAATTGTTTCGTATGTTGTAGCCTTATATCTTTGTAAGAATTTTTAAATAATTTTTTTTAGATAATTTGTTGTCATAACCGATAACAAGAAAGATCAATCATGCTTAAAGCATTGATTATGAAACACATTCCAATTTCAATGCAATTTTATTTAAACATGTCTAAAATGCAATACATTCCTCGGTAATATTTTAAAACTTATCACAATACTACATTAATTTATTATATTTGAAAACTTAAACCTTCATCGAAAAAAATGAACTTCATTCAAATGACGGCATTGAAATATAAATTACCTGGTTTAAACATTTCTAAAATGCGATACATTCCTCGGTAATTATTTTAGAATTATCATAATACTACGATAATTTATTATATTTGAAAACTTCATCGAAAACAACTGAAATTCATTCAAATGACGTCATAGAAAAAATAACAGGCCTGGCTCTCTCTATAAAAGCATCATTTCATTCATAAATAATTTCCCATTCATGTCATTCACCACAATACTATAATAATTTTTTTTATTTAAAAATTAAGACCATGGAGCTACAAGTAATTAAACTCTATGCTTAAAACTTCATCGAAAAAATCGTCCTTCTCTCTGTAAAATCAATTACTATTTCATTCATATCAGCTATACAGACTTCATGAACTAAATGATTTTGTGTTAAAGAAATGCAGCACTTCTAATACAACTCATTCTACATATTTTGCTGTTTACATTTTACATAGGTCAAAAATAGGCTTCGTTGTAGAAATAATCAAATTTGGATGAGCTTTAAACTCAAATGTATTGTAATTGCGTTGTTTCAGTATGTAGATGCACAGAATTTAAGCAAAAATAAAGTGGTTTTAGGAAGGATACAACACTCAATATGAATTAAAAAGAACAACTTCAGAAATCACGATTTTGAGACAAGATGGATGTCATATATCATTTTGAAGTGGGTCACGTGATCTTTTCATATCATGGTCACGTGATTGCTTCATATAAGAGGTGTTATTATTATTTTAATTTTTATTTACAAAACTACTGAATATATTTTGCTGAATTTTTTTTTATATATTTTATGGGACAATTTGAATATTAGCTAAAATTTTCGAAGCAATTTGTGAATTTTAAATCCACTTAAAAAATTTTTGAAAAATTAGGTCCCATAGGGCTCAATGTATTTCATTTCTTCAACCCGGGTTCAATCCAAAACTAATTGGGTGATATTATTCATTTATATTCCTATAGGTTCTACAGACCGTCTGAACAACATACTAAAATTTCATTTTTATTAAGTCATTTTTACGGCAGTTATCGTGCTAACGGACAGACAGACAGACAGACAGACAGAATGAACAAAGTCATAAACACTTTTCAACTTTGTTGTAAAGTGTTAAAAATGAACATACCAGATTCTATGGGAATCATTTGATTCTTTCGAGAGATGTCGTGGCACTTATGAAAAAGTGATATTTATAATATATCGAGAACAGCTAGTAATAACTTTCGAACGATCCATTTACTTCTGGTTAGAAATACATTTATATGACAATAGTTAAAATATTTATTTGTAGGAACCAATTCGTGGGTTCTGTAAGTATATTTGTTTTTTTATATTTTTCAATTTTCGCTAAAAAAAAATTTCTCATATCTCGAGAACCACGCATGCCGTTGTTTTATAAATAATGTCGTTAAAATATAAAAAGTGCAAGATGACAATTTATGCAACGTAAATACTTTTTATAATTTTTTTTTTTTAATTTTCAAAACGAAAATTAAGTGTCTTTCCTGCGTCCGAATTTCTAAAAAATGAGTAGATCTCGGACGTGTATCTATTTAAATAATAGTACTAAATTTCATTCGATTCTCTCAATTTATTTAAGAGATATCTTGCTAATAGACAGACACGGAGACATCGTTCAAAATATCTAGAGTTTGAGTCTCCAGTCGGCTTTCACGCACATTCAGATTCCATAGTATAGAATTTGTATCTCAATTATTATCAGAATAAGAATAAAGATAATTTTTCAGATTTCTCTCGAAAATATTTTCTTTTAATATTTTGTATAAGTTTTAAAAAATTTATTTTTTCACATTGGCAACAGTTTAGCGACGCCGATGGATGCTTTTGACCATGGAGAAGAAGATAAAACTCCTATGGATAAAACGCTTGAAAATGCCATAATGCTTTGAGAATTATATCTAGGTGTTGCTACTTTTTGTAAAGTAGCTGCTATTGTTAATTGGTATAACAAAAAGGCGTAGTATTCAGTATATGTATTTTTTTAATTATTTTTAAATTAAAGGTTCCCTAATTATGAGTATAATTAACCAGTATTTTTTCATACTTAAAGGATATGGAATATAGGGAGATAAAAAATAAATTGAAAGGTAAAATAATTTTGAATACGTAGGAATATTCTTCATTGTTTCAGTTCCACTTTGCATTGCGCTAATAATTAATTTTTACAAAATTAACAGTTTAAATAAATATTTTAAGTCATTCGCCATAGAAATGCATACAATGCAGGACTATTTATATAATTCCAGCGCCACCTCAATTATTGTCTTAAACGATACTAGTTTTTTCTTAATGCGAAGTTTTAACTCCTTATTTTTACCTCCATGCTTTTGACATATCTGTATAAATAAAATATATTTTGATAGCATTAATATTCACAGCGTTGATCATATTAATTACTCCAATTCTGTATATTACCATCATTATTAATGTTTCTCACAGGAAATAATGCTATTAAAATCTTAAAATTATTATGAGTTCTAATCGTAAGTGTTACTAAAATTTCAATCTAGTTCTTGTGTTTCAAATATTGCATTTACACACATGAAATTTTGCAATGGAAAGTGCATTCGATCTTGAATTACTCTTATGGTGTTCACATCACACACACATACACATAGAGATAATCTCAAAAGTGTTCGAAATGGATTCAGTAGGTCTTAGTGCTTAAACGTCAAAATCTCGAATTCTGAAATTTTCAGAAAAACGATCATTTATTTACTTAATAGTATGAAAAATCAAAAATATAATTGAAGGGATATTTAAAATTTGTAGACCCATCAAAATCCTAGAGTCAGATTTTTGACTCTATTTTAATACTTTCCTGAAGCATTAATTATATATTATAGGGTAGATAAAAAGGAAATATTTAAAAGCAAAAGCTTTCGGATCACTCGCTAAAATAGGCTTTCTTCCGTAACAATGCATCACATAAAACTTATAGGCCCATACAAATTCTAGAGTCAGATTTTTGACTCCGTCTTAATACTTTTCTGAAGCATTAATTATGTATTAAAGAAAGGTAAAAGGGAAATATTTAAAAGCAAAAGCTTTCGGATCACTCGCTAAAATAGGCTTTCTTCCGTAACAATGCATCACATAAAACTTATAGACCCATCAAAATTCTAGAGTCAGATTTTTGACTCCGTCTTAATACTTTTCTGAAGCACTAATTATGTATTAAAGAAAGGTAAAAAGGAAATATTTAAAAGCAAAAGCTTTCGGATCACTCGCTAAAATATGCGTTCTTCCGTAACAATGCATCACATAAAACTTATAGACCCATCAAAATTCTAGAGTCAGATTTTTGACTCCGTCTTAATACTTTTCTGAAGCATTAATTATGTATTAAAGAAAGGTAAAAAGGAAATATTTAAAAGCAAAAGTTTTCGGATCACTCGCTAAAATATGCGTTCTTCCGTAACAATGCATCGCATAAAACTGATAGACCCATCCAAATTCTAGAGTCAGATTTTTGACTCCATCTAAAGCATTAATTATGTATTATAGGGAAAGTAAAAAGGAAATATTCAAAAGCAAAAAGTTTTCAGATTGCTCTCTAAAATATGCGCTCTTCCGTAGCAATGCATCACGATATACGCGAAAGTTCTTTTCTAAATTATGCGCCGCTCGATTTGAACCGCGCCTTTTATTAAAAATACGTTCTTTGAGGAGAAAGGTGCGGCCGAATAATAAATTGGCACACAACGGAGTAAAGAAAAGAAGACTCTCGAAACAAAAAACACTCTTTGGAGTAAGATTGTTACAAAATCGATTGTAGCCAACATATGGCATAATCGAACAGTTTTCACTTCCTTATAGCACTATTAAAATAGAAATTAATTGGAGTGTGACTCAACTAAATTTTCTTATACAGAATCCATTTTTAGTAGCTTTTCTTTTCTTCAAATTTCACAAGGGAAAATTTTGAAAAACCAGTATCATGGGTTCAAATGATACAATTATAACGTGTTACCCTTCACTTTAAACGGCTTGAAAAAAAAAACTTTCGATTGATACTATGCTTGACAATATATGGATGATTATGTCAAATTTTGTTCTATGCTGCTATGTTAAAAATATATGATTTCAAATAAATTTCAAAATGCTTTCACTCGAATTTCAAAACAATTCTTTCTAGTTCTAGATTTTTTAATAACAAATCCGGATATGAAGTTTCGTGAAAATCCATTAATATTTGTGGCCACCCTAGTGTATACAATAAATCGCCCTCAGACAGGCAGATCGACATCACTCCAAAAATAGTCAAAACGTGTTCAGGCGTTTTTAAAATATATATTGGCATAAAAATCTAGAAATCGAAAATTTTTGTGAAAACAATGCTTTCCCAGTACTACGCATGAGAAAGTAAAAATATCGTTTCCCCAAAATGTTCGAGTTTGAAATTTTGATAGAAACGAATGTATTAAAACAACCCGAGTGTGTTTCGAATACTCTCGGAAAGCTGTCCGCTTGTGCGTATACTCGCATGAGAGAGAAGGAAAAAAGAGGAAGAATTAGAGAGAGAGGGGTGGTTGAGGGGGCAGAGAAGGAAAGAGAGAGACTGGGGAAAAGACAGAGAGATAGAGATGGAAAGAAAAAGGGAGACGAAGAAAATGAAGAAGAAGAAGAGAGAGGGAGAGGTCTGGAATTCAAGAGCAATAGTGCGTATTGCTATGAAATTTTATAGATACATTATATAAAAACCTTGAACAATGTAGAATATTTTGTAATTAGTTTGATTAAAATACCATTTATAGCAAAGTTAAGATTTTCATAGCATTGTACTTACTATTAAGAACTATGGTCGTTTTCGAAACAGTGATAGTAGCAGAGCCAATATGCTGGAAACAGATAAGAATTGGCAATACATACATGAAGCATTAAAATAGTAATCAGCTGAATGGCTTTACTGATTTCAATTAAAGACTTTACTGAATGCATTCCGAGGCTTTACTGATTTTTGTCAACTTACATATTTTGACTTTCTCATATAGAATACAGCATGGAGCAAGTATTGTTTTTACGAAACTTTTCGATTTCGAGATTTTTACGCTAATATACATTTTAGGACCTCCTGAACACATTTCGACTATCTTTAGAGTGATGTCCGTCCGTCTGCCTGTCTATCTGTGATCGATTTCTTGCGTACAATAACTGTCAAAAATATTAATGCATTTTCATAAAAAATTTTATCCGGCTTTGTTAACGAAAAATCTAGAATCAGATATAATGTTTTAAAATTATAGAATGTTTTAAAATATTTTCTTAGCATGGAAGCATGGGACAAAATTTGACATAATTATGCATAAAAGGGGTTATTAATGGCTCAATGATCACAAAACTTAACAGTTTAAATCATTGTAGTGGAAAACAGCCACAATACAATTTTTGTGTTCATGACATCATTTGTACCCATTGGGGGGGGGGGGGGAGGGAGTTACTCCACTGAGGTGGTACATTATCAAACTTTGTATCAATCAAACGATTTTTTCTATCCCTTTAACATGAAGGTTAACATGCCATAATAATTATGATCATTAAAAATAATAATAAAATAATAATAAAATAATAATAATAATAATAATTATATATATATATATATATATATATATATATATATATATATATATATATATCATAAAGGAACAATTATATTTGCAATTAATGTAGGAAAGATCAAAATAATGAAAGGTGTACAAAAGAGGAATCATTTTGTTTATATATATATATATATATTTAAACATCACATGTTACTTTTAAATGAATTCTGATATGAGAAATTGAAGCTGAAAATTCTTTTCTCTCTTGTACTGATTATGATTGGTACGAACGGAACTGCATGAAATATGAATGTATGAGAAAATGGAGTGGATATTTACTCTTCTGATATTTATAGTGATGTAGAAAAATAGTAACAAATGTTGAATTTTGCTTTCATTTGACCATTTTGAAAATCAATTAGCCTCTTGTAATTACCAAATTGAATTATCCTACACAGTTCCATCCTAATAATTATTCCATAATATATCGCATTCGCTCACATAATTGAAAATAGTAAATATATATGTAAATGATAATTGAAAATAGTAATATATATGGATATTTTCGTGATAATTTTTAAGCAAGATGGTGTCAATCAATTTCTTGTAAAAGTACCGATTTAAAGTACCGATCATAAAAAAGAAATATTTCTTTTCGAATATGAAATTATGCACAAGATAATTATTTATTAAATATGTTTGATTCTACCATTTCTTATTACTTTTTTACAGCTTTGTTGGGAAAGAACTCTCACGTATGCATTGATCGCAGAAGTTTATATGATTCTTATATATTCGCTGACTGCAAAAAGTTTATTCGAATCATCCACTTTTCACAAATATATGCTGTTTAGGTGTATATACTGTATACACATACAAGCACAGAAACATCAGTTCTAAAACACTCGATTCATGTTCTATCTATCAAGCACAAAACGGATATTGCCTACGAAATCAAATGTTTAATACCTTTCTGTCACTTTCCCTGCACATAAACGACATATGCAGGAAGAATCACATAAAAGAACGGCAATTGATTTGTTTACATCGCGTGTTCGATCCCCGCGTTTCTTTCTCAATTCACTTGGCGATATTTTGGCGACTGCAGATTCACCCCAAAGGTGTGATGGCAACCCTGTTGTAGTGAAACCTGTTTGAATGCTTCACCTGAGCGTGCGGCAGAAAGTCCGTACTTTTCGTCTCCGGACGTTTTCCAGGTGGTTTTCGTGTGAGAGCTTTTAAAAGGTGTTCTTGTGCTCGGGTGTAAAAGGTCCCTTGTTGACCCGTCTGCCTTCCCCTTGGATTACACGATCGAAGATTGTCTATAGTTTCTTTTTCCCAAATAAGGATCATCCGTTTAAGGAAAATAATCAAAACATTTCGGACAGGTAAGTGGAATGATTGTTTCCTTCAAAATTGCTGTCTCGCCTGGCCGAAAGGAAATAGGTGACGGACCTTCACTGCTGGGTGAACTTAAAAGCACGCTGGCTTTGCTTTCCTCTATGTTGTGGGGTATTTGATGATTCGTCTGCTTTTGATTGATCAAAAGGTTTCCTCAGACCTCCAAGTTTATTCTTATTCGCACCTTATCCTATTTCAAGTTTTCTAGTCACCCCTGTCAGATTAAAAGTCTGCATGGGCCAAAATTTTATACTTTTACCAAGGCTAATATCGGAGATATTTTGCGATCTAAAGCTCGACTCGATCTGAACAACTTGAGTCGCGGCCTGCCCGATCCGACTTTTTTTTTCAGATGGATCTAATATCTGAAAAAAGAAAATTGGAGTCATCTACATGTTCAACAGTACATATGTAAAATGGAGTTTTAAGATCTCTCCGCGTATGTGAAATAAACAATTATCGTAGTATAATTTATCATATATATTATGCATTAAGAATAATTTGTCATAATTAATAATGTTCCATAATTTGCTATAATATACGTTTTTAACTTGAGCAAAACAGGTATCTCCTCCGACGTGATAATAGCATTGACATCGTTCGGCTCGACCCCGTCCCAATTTTTCTTTCCGGTCTCAAACTTTGAAATAGATATTTGGCCTGATCTTAGGCCGATAGTACAAGTTCAGAAGATTTCTAATACATATGCATCTGAGGACTACCATGTCGGATGTTGTCTCCATCACCGGACACCGATGAACCCTGGGAAAATTCTTAGATTCTCTAAAAATGTACTATTATCTTATGGTTCGATCATCATAACTAACCGAATGGTTAGTGTTCTAGCCTTCTAATCTATATGTTGTTGAGACCCAGACCGTCCGACCAACCAGAAAGGTGTAAGGTAACTGTTTGGACGGCCGGGAAGTGTCACCCAATTTAGACCGGAACCCAGTGGTGGAGGCATCCACAGGGACCGTACCCTCCTTCCCCTACCACCAACCTCTCGGAAGGACTTACGGACCCACATGTTTAACGTGATCGTATGAACACAGCGGCAGTTTTGGCAGTGGCGGGAATCGAACCCGCGCCTACCGAGTGCAATTCCCGCGCGCTAACCTCTGGGCTACTGCGCCTTTCAGGACGATATGTGGATGAGGTGCTGCGACCAGTTGCACTGTTTAACGTGATCGTACTCCGCATGAACACGGCGGCAGTTGTGGCAGCGTGCAAACCACCGGGTTACCTCGCCCGAAATATGCCAACAGCACGCGGTGTTCCTAGTCTAATCTATATGTGACGACTTCAACTGTCAGTTACAAGGGGCAGCTCCGAGTGTCCATGGATGCTTGTTATGGTTTAGAATCCACTTTAAATTGTAGGCCCTGTTCAAACTAGTCTGTATATGCACAACACGACCTTAGAGCACAAAGGCAGCACAATCCAATTTAATTTAGAAACAGATTTTGCATTATATGTTGTGCAAAGGCGATTGTAGCAAAACGACTCGTGAACTGTCTCATGTCCATTCTACGTCCACGCGTGAGATATACATAACCAGCGGAACAAATCAATCTGTACATTTTTACTGTTAAAATTTGTTTTTAATCTCTATTTTGTTTCAATAAATTTTCGTTTTGTATGTAGGTCTTGTCCTGTTGGTTTGTTTTGTCTGCTAGTCCCAATATCGAACACTTGTTCGAAAAAAGTTTGTTTTAACCTATGGACAAGCAGACTTATACCGCCATCTTCAGTTTTAATGTACATTTAAAATAAGTCAAGACACAGCCAAAACTTAGTTTGATTCTAAATATATAAATTTATTGTGCCCCCTCTTAAAATAACTATAACTAGACAGTTATGTTCAGTTCTGTCAGCGATGTGAAATATATACAAATTTTTAGCTTTTTCAATCATATTGTCATTTTAAAACTTCTCTTGCAGGATAAAAAAATTAAAGGAGTTTCAAGTATAAGAAACTCTATTCCTTCTAGAAAATTCACGTTAAATGCGCATCCAAAGAACAAATCTAATTTCGCAAATTACGAAAATTTTCATAGATTAATGAGAAGTCAGAAGTTTGACCATATGCAAAAGATTGGAAGGCCCAGACCACACGACCAACCCTAACGGCTTACGGTAACTTACTGTGTGGCCGGCATATGCAAAAGATTTGTAATTCTAAAGACGATTGATCTGATTTTAGAACCAAAAGGACTGAATATCTTGAGTTCGATCATAATTTATTGAATAGACTGTTAAAGATCGGAAGAATGATTTTAATCAATGATAAAATGAAGGCAGGGCCGTAGCCAGGTAGGGAGCTAAGCCCCCCCCCCCCTCCACAAAGGCATACTCATCCCTCTGATAAAAATATTAAATTTTTAGTAGTTATATGAAATTACATATAAAATGTCATTCAAATTTTGCATGAAAAAATTTTTGAGATTTTTTTATAAATTACTTCGTTTTAAAGATTTTTTAATTTAGCTGGATTTGTGATTATACTAATATCAATTTATTTACATATTTAAAAATTATGACAATAGTATTTAGGATACTTTTGTATTACTGTTATACATTATAGAGTCAAAATCAACTTTATTAACTTTCATTAACTTCTATTAACTTTCAAAATGTTTCTACAAATTATTAGCAGCTTTATTACTAGTTAATGTTTACATTAAAATCAATTGTAATTATTATATATTAATATTTATGTATAGTGGCTATATATGGATATAACCAGCGCTTAGTTTGTAAATATAAATATGCAATTATTTGTTAATAATTTACATGAATTGAAATATATAATAGTACTATTATGGTTTATAAATGTTAATGATGGTGTTTTTGGTGAGCCACCCCTTGTATTTCCTTCCAGCCTCTCTTCAATTTCGTCTCTTACTACGGCCCTGAATGAAGGCCAACTTAATCATATGGATTCGTTGATACAAACTTCATTAACATTGTCAGTTACATTATGTATCATTTTAACTGCTGGTTTTGATAATCCTTGGGTGTAGTAGTACCAACTGACTAATAATTTGACAACCATTTCCCGCGCTGCCCGTAAGTTTTGTTTTTCTAAATGTCGGGTTGCGTCCATTTGAAAGACGCACCCACCAAGCTAAAAATTGTGGATATATTGTTCTAGAGCAGTAGTTCTTAAGATTTTTGGCTTCATGACCATAGAC
Organism: Amaurobius ferox; assembly: GCA_951213105.1. NCBI lineage: Eukaryota > Metazoa > Arthropoda > Arachnida > Araneae > Amaurobiidae > Amaurobius > Amaurobius ferox. The sequence continues at coordinate 147,913,881 of OX578137.1, read as the reverse complement.
TTATGTTCATGCCAGACAAAGAGTTAAACTGGCAAAATAAAATGTTAAACATTTTAACTAAAATGCCTGAAATCATTTTAGTATTTCCCAAATGGTTTTAGCTAAAATATGAGGTTTGAATGATTAATAACCATATAAATAAAATATAACATGTTCATATTGCAATATAATATATATATATATATATATATATATATATATATATATATATATATATATATATATATATATATATATATATATATATATATATATATATATATATATTATACAGGGTGTCCCAAAAACATTGACCTCGGCTTTTATTCCTTAAATATTGATCTTAGACATATAATAAATTACAAAGTTGTGTAAAAAAGGTACAGAATTTTATGAAATCGATTAAATTCTCAAGGGAATTAAATTTGAAGAAATACAAAATTTAAATTTTTATACGGCCCCCGTACAAAAACATTTCCAATGAGTAAAATGTGCCCTATACACTAATAAGGTGATGTACAAAATTTCAGCATTTATCATAAAAAGTCCTAGAGATATGAAAAGACAAAAATACTGACTAAACCACTTTTCGATGCATCGACATGGGTTCTCAGAGGGGAAAAATCATGTCGGCAGATCGCGTTTCAGGGGTCATACACAAATTACGAAAGAAAACAATGATTACATAAATAAATAATTATTTTGCAATTTATTGGTACAAAAGTATCTTCAAAGTGTAGAAATAATAACTTTACACAAAGATTACAAAACTTGTTCAAAATGTTTTCCATCCATTCCAATACAAAGCTGCATTCGCCTGATAACAAGCTTATGAAGTATTTCTGCGTTGCGTCATTTGCACTCTAGCTGTAAACATTTACATTTTAATTTGTGATTAATCCCTCACCAACTTTGCTTAAACATATCTCTGGGACTTTTCATGATAAAGTGCTGAAATTTTGTACATCACCTTATTAGTGTATGGGGCACATTTTATTCATTGTAAATGTTTTTGTACGGGAGCCGTATAACAATTTAAATTTTGTATATCTTAAATTTAATTCCCTTGAAAATTTTAATGGACTTCATAAAATTCTGTACCTTTTTTTACGCAACTTTATAATTTATTATATATGTCTAAGATCAATATTTAAGGAATAAAAGCCGAGGTCAATATATATATATATATATATATATATATATATATATATACACACATATATATATATATATATATATATATATATATATATAAATAAAAATTGAAAGATTTTAATCGAAAATTATGCATAAACTACTGTATGTACAAAAAAACCCATCACTAGCATATCTGTTACAAATGAGTAACTATAGACCAAGACTAAGGATAAAGATAGAAGGTAACATATCACTACAATGGTAAAGGGGGATGAGAAGAATATTAGGATACAAAATTCACAAGTAAAAGTATATAAATATAAATATAAATAAAAATAAAAATAAAACACGGCAAAAATGAGAAAAGGCAATAATAATTAGCTCAAGATAAAAGATTAAGACATAGAGAACAATCAATTGAAACTACACAAAAATGGCGGTTAGTTCGAAATTGCATTCTCATCAGGACAGCCATACAATTCGAATTAAAACCGATAGAATAGCCAGTTTCTGACAATGGCGATAGTATTTATCTATAGACACCCTTATATATATATATATATATATATATATATATATATATATATATTACACTACAGAGAATGTTTATAGTTTATTTTAAGAAATAACAAAACTTTTTGGTAACAGCTTAATTTTATAAAAACTAAGCTATCGTTTGCTGTAATTAAATTTTGTCTATATTAAACATAGCGCATGTAATCGAACTTTGGATTGAAGAATACTTTTTTGTTCTTTCCGAAGAAAAATACTTTTATTCTGTAATTAAAAAACGGTGTAAAAATCACGGAATTCACATTTCCAAATAAAGAATAAGCAATATTATTAATAATAAAGGGAAAAAGTGTCAAGCATTACTCTTAACCGGAAAAAGAACATAGAATGAGTAAACAAAAATCTGATGTGGGCAGCACATGACTTTCCCTGCAGACTTATATCCACGTTCTGTTTATTTAAATTAAATTTAATTCACTTTTAATTCAATTTTCGTTCTCATTTGAAAACTGAACTTATTTTCAAAAATGGTGTTGGAAAAATACGAAAAACTGAAATATCTCGAGAACGGCTGGTCCTAGTGTAATGGGGTTGGTCTTATTCTTTTCTTAGCTAAATATTACGTATTAAACAAGCATTTAATGGCTATATTTGAGCATACGTAGTTCTTAAGTTTAGATTTTGATGATTTTTGCAGGCCATTTTACAAAAAAAGGCAGGTTATTTTTTTTCAAATTATACCAAAATCTAATCAGCACCAGGGTGGCCTACAAGCGACTTATCTACCAAATTTTGTGAAATTCGGTCCATTAGTTTTTCAGTTAGAGTGGATACAAGCTTTTGCGGGCCATTTCGCAAAAAAAGGCGGGTTCTTTTAACCCGAGTGGTACCCAAAACTAATCAACACCAGATTCGTGCACAAGTGACTTACTTACCTACCAAATTTTATGAAATTCGGTCAATTAGTTTTTTAGTTAGAGTGGATACAAAATCTGCACAGACAGACACACAGACACACACACAGACGTCACGCTAAAAATAGTATTTTCATATTCTAGAGGTCTCGAAAGGTGTAGATCCGTCGAAAACTCGAGTTGCGATTTTCGACATGATTCCAATACTTTCCCTATACATTACCATGTATTGCAGGGAAAGTAAAAAAAAAGTATGTACATTTACGACCATCTCAAAAATAAAGTATCTTGTCTCAAAAGAAAATCCACCGAATCAAAGAACAATTGCAGTGTCTTTAAATACCTCTGTAGTGACTGTAATATAACAAAGTTTAAATAATAAAGAGTTTAAAGACAAAGTTTAGATAATAAACAAAGTTTTAAATCTTAAAATATCTAAAAAGTATAATGCTCACAACCTTTTGCTTAGACATATGGCTGAGCGCAGAACACGTTGTAGAATTCTCTATATGAAAATAATTTAGTCGGTGGCAGATGGAAATATATTGTAACAATTAATGAAGCATGGATCTATTTAAATGACTGTAACAAAAATATATCAATTTACTATCACAAAAGAGAAGAAAAAGACCTAACAATTTTGTTCCAAGAATCAAAAGAAAGTTTCAGTAAATTATTCATGCTTATTTCTGCTTTTTTTTGTAACAATAAATTAAAGTTACGAAAAATCGAAAACAGTATCAAAATCAATTCAACATATTATGAAGATGATGTTTTAACTCTTATTTAAACAAGAATGCCATTCCTTTATCCACAGAGTCTTAATAGAGTGAAACTTCATCAGGATAAAGCTGCTAGTCACACAGCAAAATTTACCTTCAAATTTCTTGAAAAAATGGCAAAAGATGCAGATATTAAAGTTATACCTTTTGGTCATATTTCTAAGATCCCTAATGTGTCACCAAAGGATTATTGTACTTTTGGATTGTTAAAAAGAGAACTTTCTAAACGCAGACCTAAAACTACGGAAAACTGTGAAAGAAGTGTGGAATAAAATACCATTTATGGTTGTAAGAAAAACTCTTGTCTTGGAAATTAAGATGTAGAATGATATTCCAAAAGAAAGGGCCATCAGATATAACATATAAGAAATAAATATTGTTACTTCAAACCTTAATTGTATTGATTTAAATTTTTCTAAAAGTAAGTAAACAATTGTATAATGTGAAAAAAAAATTGATTAACAATATTTAATGCACATTTATTAAACTACCTTTTTTCTGTATCGGAAATTCCGTAGGTTAAATATCGTCATTTATTATTATTTTTACTTTCCCTGAAATACATGGTAATGTATAGGGAGAGTATTGGAATCATGTCGAAGATCGCAACTCGAGGTTTCGACGGATCTACACGTTTCGAGACCTCAGGAATACGAAAAAACTATTTTTAGCGTGACGTCTGTCTGTCTGTGTAGATTTTGCATCCACTCTAACTAAAAAACTAATTGGCCGAATTTCATAAAATTTGATAAGTAAGTCACTTGTGGGCGAATCTGGTGCTGATTAGTTTTGGGTACGATTTAGGATAAAAGAACTCGCTTTTTTTTTGCGAAATGATCCGCAAAAGCTTGTATCCACTCTAGCTGAAAATCTAATAGACCGAATTTCACAAAATTTGATAGATAAGTTGTTTGTGGGTCACCCTGGTGCTGATTTGATTTTGGTACGATTCAGAAAAAAAATAACCTGGCTTTTTTTGCAAAATGGCCAGCAAAAATCGGCAAAATCTAAAATAAAAAACTACGTATGCTGAAATATATCCATTAAATGCTCGTTTTATACGTAATTTTTAACGAAGAAAAGAATAAGACCAATATTACACTAGGACCAGCCGTTCTCGAGATATTTTAGTTTTTTCGTATTTTCTCTACTCCACCTTTAAAAATAAGTCCAGTTACCAAATGAGAACGAAAATTGAATTAAAAGTGAATTAAATTTAATTAAAATGAAGAGAACGTGGATATAAGTCTGCAGGGAAAGTCATGCGCTGCCCACATCAGATTTTTATCCTTATCACTATTAATCACTTTTTTATTCTAATATCATTTAGGATGCAAATCGCAGTATAACTGCAAAATAACACTACTGTGGAAAATTCAATCGTTTGAGGTATTTACTCTCACCATTTCCAGTTTGTTAATTATTAAATTCGCATGCTACAAACAGTGGAGATGAATTTCGCGCATCATTCTATATATTTTCATGGGCTATTTAAATTCCTTTCACTCAAAACGCACAAATTAGCTGAAATAATAGGACTGCCCGTTCAATTTCTCGGCACATTATAATATGATCCAAAAATTGGATTTGTGCGAATTCTCGATCACCCTGTAGAAGATAACGAATTAAATCAGATAGAACCCATCAGTATGTATTAAGATACGTTTTTTCTGTCCATTATCTGATGCCAACTATCATTAGCACTCTACATTGCTGTAAAAGGTATATTCTGCTACCTTTTCCAATTATATTGGGTCGAGATAATTTTGAAAGCGGGTCAGGAAAAGGGGAAAAAAAAATTCTGAGATTGGTGATCCTAATGTTTCTCGGTAGTAATTGAATGTAATCTATATCCTTTCATTTGCAGATCCCGACACCAATACCGCGGGCGTTTCTTTGGAAACGAAACGCGAGGTATTTAATTGTGCATTTGCCAGAACGTAAATGTTTCTAATAACCGTTCATTGTATATACAGTGTTAATTTGAAAGGGGGACGATGGTCGAACTGAAATCGCAGTTCGAAAGATCGATTATTTAAATTAATGAAGCAATAGGCCGAAAAACTAATCTCATGTAAATTATCGGGAGACTTGCAATAAAATCTGACGCTGGTCAAGGTCCGTACACTGTAAAATCATTTGCAAGCATGTTACTAAAAGTTTCAGGGGAATAAGTTGTTCTTAATGGGGAGTAAGGTTTCTGATAGTCATGAGATAATATATATCTGCAGTAGCAGTATGTTAGCTAATTTATATCTTTATCATTATGAACAGTCTTTTGCATCACTAGATTATACATTATACAGATATGTTGATGATCTGATTTGCTTAGTATATACTGAAAATTGTGTCATATAGATTTCTATCCTGACAATTTGGAATTAATTCCTAATGAAGCTACTATTAGTAAAAATATTAATTTTTTGGATTTAAATATTATTATTGAACCTTCTAATAGAATTGTTACTAATTTATATGATAAAAAAGACTTTTTTAATTTTAACATTAAGAAAATCTTACCATTTAATTCCTGCAACTCGATTTTATTATTTAGAAAAATCATTCTTAATCAGCTTTTTAGAATTTATAGATTATCTGATAAAAAATTTCATTCTTTACATATTGATAATCTAAAAATTACTAGCAATTTATATAAATATCCCTCTTATTTTGTAAATGGTATAGTTAAAAAAATTAGATTAGCTGGATTTTGATGAATTCTTTTCATGATGTTTTATATATTAGCCTGACATTTCTATACTCTTGTTTTAATTATATTTTATTTTTACATCCACTTACACATTAGCCTTTCTATTATTGCTCCTCTTGACTATATATTATCTCTTATACTTGTCTTTTCGCAATACTATTATTTATTTCTTACGTATGGCAACGGTAGATCATATCTTTTCCCTTTGTGAATGGCAACACTGGTCTCTTCATTCTGGGTTCCTGAGATCGATAGGTTCGTGTATCTTTTGAGTTAGATTCCAGGTAACCTTTTTTCCTTTTCATTTTTATGTATGTTGTCCAAGTAGAAATAGTTTATAGATATAATCTATCTATTTCTCCAGAAACATACATTTTTGTGTTTGCTTCTATAAAACACTTGGACTTGAAAAAGAGTTTTGAAGAAGTGAACAAATCCTGATTTTGGCCTGGACCTTGTCCATATGTATAGCGTTTGTGCTTGGATTTCGTCTGTTTTTCTTTTATCGATTCCATACCATTGTTTTTTTATACTTTTCTTTGACTTGTTGGTTCGAAATTTGTGTTTTTTTTTCCATTTGCTTGAAGATTTGCTGATTTATACTTTTATTCTGTAATCTTGTTAGAAAGTTAGGTTTTCCGAGTTACAGCTTCTCACTTTTCTTACATTGGACCTTCAAACCTTTTCATTATTATATATATATATATATATATATATATATATATATATATATATATATATACATATAAACAAAAATGTTTTGGCAACGATAATTAGCTGAATATTTTAAAAATGAACCTGGAATTTTTGTGAACGCCTGTGATTGCGGCTCTTCTGATAGTTTGCAAAATGATCAACAAAGTAACTGAAAATGATCAAAAGCTGCAGAATGTTTTACAGTGTAGAAGCACATGCCTTTTCCTACGCATTATGGTGAATGCAGATAAATGTAGAAAATTAACGATTTTGTATTTTGACGGTGGTAAAAAAAAAAAAAAAGAAAGAAAAAAAAAATCCTGCTCTGAAAGAGAAAGTTATTAATTTGTTGAATTTTTTTTTCTAATATAAAAATAAAATATTAACCCTTAACTGTTATGATGAAGTCTATGTGGACCCCAGAGCAAATGCTTTTCAACTAGAACCTTAATAGTCAACCAACCTTAATAGTAAAATATTTTAAATAAATATTTATTTCATATATGATTTTAATATCCTTTACATTCATAGCTTTATTCATACTGATATTTTTCAGCAGTGAGCATTTACATAACAATCCTTGTTCTTAGAGTTATTCTGTTTTTCATATCAAATAAAGCTATGCAAGTCTTAAATGTCAATCAATTGGAGATCTAATTATGAAAATTTCGATTTCTAGCTATATACAGAATATATCGACACATAAAATTTCATGGCCGTACGTGTTCTTGTTCTTAAGGTATCGTATCTAAACTTGACGCATAGACGGACATCTAAAAGTGTTTAAAACAGGTTGAGGAGGTCTTAAAATATGTTTATCTATCAAAATCTCGAATTAGAAACTTTCGAAAAAAAAAATACCTTCTCTGTACAATAATATGAGAAACATCTCGGCCAGATGTGGAATATTATTAATGGAATCAACTACAGGAAATGAAATTTACTTTTTAAATTTAGAATTTGAATTAAATATTTTTTTTGAATTTGTGATCGAATAAATTCGTTTAGACGTCTTGCTTTTACATAAGCATTGTCTATTTAGAGACAAGGGATGCTAATTGTATTTTGAAAAATTCGAGTTCCCGCCTTTTGAATTAATGAAATTCTACTGCAAATGTGAATTAGAATAATATATTTTATTTGAAAAAAATTATTCAAGGAAAATTAATGCAATGTTGTTTTATGCTTTCAATGACGTTTTAGGCAGAAAAAGGTAATTGATTTTAAATGAGGTTCTTGCGAAAACATTTCGTCTGATTTATTTGTCGATTACAAAACAAAAACTTTGATAATTCTAATAGCACTAATGGTGTTTTTGAAAGGTGACGATTGTTGATAAAATGAGATTTCTTTAAATGAGTTGTTTAGCGAGAAAATAGTTTTAAATGCTTTCCGTATTTTTTTATTTCATAACTACCTCTAACGTTGTCCACCCATTAAACATACTTTTTTAACTTTTTATTATTATTATTATTTTATTTTAATATCTTTGTCATTTCAATTTTCCAGTTTACATTAACCTTTAATATTCATTATTACGAATATAAGAAAAAAAAACAAGTTTTATGATGTCCTTCCTTACACAACAATGGCTCATGGAACACTAAAAAAATAAATTGTAATCCCACACGAAATTGAATCCAATGAAAGGTGCAAGCGGATTCAATTCAAAGCAATAAATCTTAACATTAACCAAAATTATTTGAATGGAAATACAGGTGAAGACGGAGAAATAGTTTCAACAATTTTGCCTATGATCAAATTTAGATAATGATTCTTTTTAAATTCACTCTACCTGTATCCTCCGTTTGGTTTATTTTCTCTGCTTTTCTGTACACCACTGCTGTGTAAGGGAGAATAATGAAAAAGCATTTTTTCTCATAATTTATTTTTTTACTTTTCAGTTTTGCTTTTCAGTTTTACTTTTATTACATTTTTAGCCTAATTTACTGTCAAACTTATGTACTATCATACATGAGTCGACGCGTTAGAACCAGGAGAATGTTTTCTTTGCAGACACAGAACCTTTAATAATGATACAGAACCTTTTCGTAAATTAAATGTATGAAAAGTTCAAAAAAATGATGTACGTAACGAAGTAACGTAAGGCTCCTCTATATACTCTATGTATTATATAGGAGCTCTAGCGTAACGCAATGACGTTAAAATGTGGTAGATAAAAATGTTCGCGAGATGAAACTTTGAGCCGAGTTTCAATCCTACTCGCTCTATTTGCAGAGAAAGAGCTAGTAAAAGAGGGCGAATTTGATAGATGACGTGAAAATTTGATAGATGAAAATGAACCGCGATATGAAGCTGTAAATTTTTCCGCGTTTTAGTTGTGTACATGAGTCTGGACACCAAAAGCGAGTCCGTGAGATGAGGTACGCAACGACATAACGTAATGACGTGAAAATTTGATAGATAAAAATCTCCGTGAGATGAAAATTTCTGCCGAGTTTCAACTCTGTACATGCTCTGAAAGTCTAGAACGAGCTCATCAAAGGTGTTGAAAGAAGATGCAGAGTTCATATGAAGGTAATAAAAGGAGTTGGAAGCACATCTTTGCAAAATTTATCTTTAAATTTATTTGCCTTTCTAACCATTACCTGCTATACCGAAATTGTAAATGTATAAAACTATTTATTATGTAGAGTTTGAGGCTTTATAGACTTTCTCATATAGTCATATTCACTTATTGTTTAATTTCATTTGTTATTTTCTCATATAGTATAGAGAAAGTATTGTTTTCACGAAAATTTTCGATTTCGAGATTTTGATGCAAATATTCGAGCGAAAACTTTGAAATTTTATATGTTCTTAACATGGCAGCATAGGATATAATATAACATAAATAATCATAAAAAGGGTTATTTATGACTCAATTATCACGAAACATAACAGTTTTAATCATTGTAGTGAAAAATAGTCGTGGTACAATTTTTGTGTTTGTGACGTCATTGGATCCCCTCGGGGGGCGGGGAGACTTGCCCCCTCCGCGTAAGGGTACATTGTCAAACTTGGTATCAAATCAACCAAAAGGTTCTTTTCAAGCACTTTAAAATGAAGGGTAACATGCTGTAATGGGCACCAAAAGGACCATTTGGATCAACGATACAGTTTTTTAAAATTTTATTTTGCAATATTTGACAAAAAAAAAAAAGTTACTTAAAATTGGATTAATGCATTCTGATATGAGAGAGTCTAGATGTGTCATTTGACTGATTTAGGCTAATATATGTTATTTGAAAATTCTTTGCATACATTAACCTGTTTTTCCACAGAAGATAATGCTATGAAAATTTCAAATTTCGAATAATTGGAGTTGCAATCATATAATTACAAGAAAAAAAAAACTCAATTTCTACATACTTTGACATTATTTATTTAACACGAATAAATCTTAATGCACTTTTAATTTTTTTCAGAGGAATTAAATGCAATATTTTAATGGAATTGTTTGAAAAGCAACATGAATACGTTTAGAATCTGCATATTTTAAATTTCGAACAACGCCGGGTATATCTACTTAGTTGTACTTTGAAACAATTTAATCAATATAAATGCAGACATAAAGGGACGTCAATGCCTGCAGAGGGGGATCGAACTGTTTGGGATAGGGTATGTCAAATACCTGTCTTTTTGAGAGGTTCTTCGTTTGGGATGGACGCTGTCCCACCCGTAAGCAAAAGGTTAAAATAGGAGCTGTTATGCTATATCGAAAGTTTTGAACTGATTTTTTTCATTCCACCTTTTAGTTTATTTCAGTTTATTCACTCGTGTGCTGATAATATGACTTAGGTTGACGACCTGTTTATGAATGCAGTTAATGTTTTATCAATACTGTTTCGATCCACATTGCCATTCATTACCGTTGCCATGGTTACCATTTATTTGATTTGTATTTCGTAGTAATAGTTAATAGAGAATATGGTAGGGAGTGTTTCTGAATTGCAAACATTTTTTAGGATGACAAACGTTGAGCCAAGTACTCTGTCAAATCATATGTTTACTAACCTAATAATGTTTGTCTATCTAATTTAATAGTATTTCATCTAATAATTTTTTATGTATTTTCAAAGTTTAAAATCCAACTGTCTAAGGTGGACGGATCCACCCGTTTTAAGCATCCCAAAATAAGAATAAACCATTTTTTACTTTACTTACAATACATTGTAAGATATAGGGAAAGCTTTGAAATCGTGTCGAAAATTGCAACCCGAATTGTTAACGGATCTACACGTTTTGGAACCTTTAGAATACGAAAATACCATTTTTCACGTGGCGTCTGTCTGCATATGAGTGTGTGTAGTTTTTGAAATATAAGCATTAGAAATTTGGAAGACTGAAAAATTTCAATCTTCAACTTGATAAGACGATTACTCGGAAACTATAAGAACTTTATCCAATAATATTAATTTTAATACTACGTTTACTAGTACACATTTTTGTCTTTTACTATTTATATGTATCTGTTTTGGTTATTATATATTTCGAGTGAAAGTCAAATGAAAAAATCTGATGTGGGCAGCACATGACTTTCCCTGCAGACTTATATCCACGTTCTCTTTATTTTAATTAAATTTAATTCATTTTTAACACTTTACAACATAGTTGAAAGTGTTTATGACTTTGTTCATTCTGTCTGTCTGTCTGTCCGTTAGCACGATAACTGCCGTAAAAATGGCTTTATCAAAATGAAATTTAAGTATGTTTTTCAGACGGTTGTGGAACCTATGGGAATATAAATGAATAATATCACTCAATTAGTTTTTATTAAACCCGGATTGAAAACATGAAATACATTGAATCCTATGGGACCTAATGTTTCAAACATTTTTTAAGCGAATTTAAAATTCACCAATTGATTCGAAAATTTTAGAAAATATTCAAATTATCCCATAAAATATATAAAAAAAAAATTCAGTAAAATATGTTAGGTAGTTTTTAAATAAAAATTATTTAATATAGAGAGAAAAACAAATTCAATTAAATTCTGACTCTCGTTATATCCTCCAGAAAGAAAAAAAAGATATATTATATAATAAATATCTTTCCAAGAGTATAATTATTTTATATATGAGAAAGGTTGCACATTTTAAAATAAATATGGTAGATAACAGTTCTTCAAATTTTTAAATAATATAAATTATTATAGTAATGTGATGAATTAAACGATTGGAAAAATTATTATGAATAAAATGCTGCTTTTATATACAGGCGATTTATATTTCGATGACGTCATTTGAATAAAGTTCATTTGTTTTCGATGAAGTTTTCAAATATAATAAATTATTGTAGTGTCATGATAATTTTAAAAATATTACCGAGGAATGTATCGCATTTTAGAGATGTTTCAACCAGGCAATTTATATTTCAATGCCGTCATTTGAATGAAGTTCATTTTCTTCGATGACGTTTTCAAATATAATAAATTAATGTAGTATTGTGATAATTTTAAAAATATTACTGAGGAATGTATCGCATTTGAGAGATGCCTGTATAAAATTGCATTAAAGTTGGAAAGTGTTTCATAATCAATGCTTTATACATGATTGATCTTTCTTGTTAATTCAATTTTCGTTCTCATTAGGTAACTGGATTTATTTTCAAAGTTGGCTTAGAGAAAATACGAAAAACTAAAATTTCTCGAGAACGGCTAGCCCTAGTGTAACGAGGTTGATCTTATTCTTTTCTTCGTTAAAAATTACGTATAAAACAAGCATTTAATGGATATATTTAAGCATACGTAGTTTTTATTTTAGATTTTGACGATTTTTGCGGGCCATTTCACAAAAAAGGCAGGTTATTTTTTCCGAATTGTACCAAAATCTAATCAGCACCAGGGTGACCCACAAGCAGCGACTTATCTACCGAATTTTGTGAAATTCGGTCCATTAGTTTTTCAGCTAGAGTGGATAAAGGCAATTTTTGCGGGCCATTTCGCAAAAAAAGACGGGTTCTTTTTTTTTTTTTTTATCTCGAATCGTTCCCAAAACTAATCAGCACTAGATTCGCTCACAAGTGACTTATCTACCAAATTTTATGAAATACGGTCACACACACACAGACGTCACGCTAAAAATTGTTTTATCGTATTCTAGAGGTCTCGAAACGTGTAGACCGGTCGAAAACTCGAGTTGCGATTTTCGGTATGATTCCAATAATTTCCCTATACATTACCATGTATTGCAGGGAAAGTAAAAAGCACTAGCTCAAGACAACACTCGCTCGACACAACAGATCACATCTATTTTGAACACTTATTTTTCAGTCTTTGAATATTTCAAAGAAAATATTAGAAAATTGGTAACGGTAACTACTTAAATGTTCCCCGTACGGAAATTTATCATTAGGGTGGTTACAGAACTTGAAAATTACGGAAACATTAAGGAATATCAACATTCTGGAAAAATCACGGGAAAAAAAACAAAAAAAAAACCTGCAGGATCAGGGAAATTGGAATTTTTAAAGTAATTGCAGCTTTCTTCTGACTCACGACGATACACATGTGCAGAATTTCTTATTCGCGTTTAAAATGTCAACATTTCTCAATGGTCCCTCTCATCTTACTTGTTTTGAAAGTTGTTCATATGACAGAAAAAGCAGATTAAAAAAAATACTGTTTATACATAATTTTATTGCAATAAGTGATATTTAGCTATAAATTCTTGCCTGAATTTTACAGAACACTGTTGAGTTTGTAGCTGGGTTTTATAGCTAATCTAGAATTTCAATGTTTGAAAGATTAATATTCTTGTACGAGGGTGGTTCAAAAAGTAAGGTAACAAGTCTTTTGAGAGAAAAGGTTTATTCACGAAAACAGAGATACACAAAGTTAGCAAGGCACTGGTACATAATATTTTTCCACATAGTCACCATGGTTGTCAAAGCATTTGTTCCATCGGTAAATCAATCTATCGAAATCGGCATAGAAGAAATCAGGGTCTAAGTCGTGGTGGAGCCACTCAACGACGGCTTCCTGAACTTCGGTATCGGTTGTGAAATGGCGACCTGCTAGGTGCTTAGAGGAGAGATACGAAGGTGCTTCTTATTTCTGCTCTAAGGCTAGGTGCTTCTTCAACGCTCCGAAGAGATGAAAATCGCTTGGTGCGAGATCCCGGCTGTAGGGTGGGTGTTCCAGTACATTTCATCGGAAACGCTGTACCAAATCACGTGTAAACGAGGCCGTATGCGGTTAGGCGTTGTCGTGCAACAACACCTTTCAATTATCTAGACTTGGAATTTAATTCGCATGTCGAATTTGCGCACCCGTGAGAGCTCTTGCTACCTTACTTTTTGAACCACCTACGTAATAATACTGTTCTTATATAACTTTTGCATAAATATTATGCTTTAATTATTATACTTTTCAAATGCTGAAAGTAATTATTTATTTTTATTATTTATTTTTAATTATCACTTTCAATTTTATTAGACTCTTTTTATGCTTCTTAAACTGATATTCAGTTATTTTAATTATTTATTTTTAATTATTTATTTTAATTACTTTAAATATTTATTTTTAATCATCACTTTCAATTTTATTAGATATTTTTATGCTTATTAAACTGATATTCAGTAAAAGTAGTTAGTGATACATATTAGGGAATTTTTGAAGATATCCGGAAATCAGGGAAATATCAGGGAATTTTTTTATCGGAGATCCTGTATCCACTCTGCATCCATACTTCTTTAATACGGTGAAAATTTTATTGATATAGGCAAGAACAATTGAACAATCCAGCTAATGTAGGATACCAAGCAAAATGAAGTCAGATTGTCTGACCAAGGACTCTCCTCAAACTTCCTAAAACAAATTCCAAAAAGTATTGCCAGAAAAGCCATTAAATCTAAATATGTCTTAAAAAGTAAATATTAAAGAAAAAGCATTGGGAAAATGCTGCGAGTTCTTGATAGATAAACAAAAAAAACTGATGTGGGTAGCACATGACTTTCCTTATAAAATGCAATGAATTTACTACTTTTACAGTAAAAAAAAAAATAGGTTATTTTTGTAGTAGATACTTATATTCTTCCCAAGATATGGAATTTTCGTCAATTAGTCGTCATTTTTATCCATTTGGCGAGATATTCGTTAATTTGGTAACATTTAAAAAAGTCGCCAAGTTGGCGGCATTCCACCAAATTCGTCGCCAAAATCTCGCCAAGCATTATGGACGGAGAAATAAGTTATTCTTATAGTAGATAAATGACTATTGGAGTTCAAATACAAAAGTATTACTCAAAGCATCTTTTCTCATGAATGGAACGAGCTAGATCCACGAGAATGATGCCACCATATTTATCGCATGATATTACATATGAAAAGTGAACATGTTTCTCAACGGTTAATATATTTTTTTTAATTTATGGGATTTTTGGATAAATTTATTTGAAAAATGTGCAACATCTCGAGAACGGTTCAAGTTAGCGTTCTAAAGTTTATGTCAATCGTTTTCTGAGGAAAAATTACATAGGAAATGTCTATTTTTCAAAATTTTCTCAAAATTTCACTCAAAAATTTAGGGGGGTTCTGAACATTCGATTGTGTTTAGAACAATAGATTTCCAGTATTCACGGAATGTAATTTTTGATCAAATTTCATTCGAATCGCTCCATTCATTCGTGAGATATCGTCTCCACTGACACACACACACATCACTTCAAAAAATGTTCGATTCGTGATCAGGGATGCTTGTTACATATCAGGGAATTTTGAAGATATCATCTAGAAATTAGGGAAATATCAGGGAATTTTTTTATCTGAGATCCTATAGCCACCCTGTTCATATATTTTTTACTGAAATTTTAAATAGAATATCCAGAGATATTCTACGCGTAGAAGCTGAATATTATGCCTGTTCTCCTATAACTTTTAAACTTTTGAGTATCCTCCCATTCGTGGAACCATTAATAGAAAGGATTGTTCCAAAACAAACCTAGGGGTACATGATCATTATTTTACATTTGAACTATCTTTAAAACGTATGAGAGTATATAATTTTTACATCACGTACCATTGTTTTCAGTATTCAAGAATTAGGTGCGAAAAGAATGACTCTTCCCTTTCGCTCTATATTTAAGCTTATATTTTAACTGTCAATGAACTTCAAAAGTATTTGGAGTCGTTTTTTATCTTGTGCCACTTTAAAATTACTTTTTTTATAAGTTTAAATTGAATATATAAGGTCACGAAATTGCTAGTTTATTTAGGGGATATTTTCACCGTCTCAAAAAATCTATAATATACAGGGTGATTAAAAAAAGATGGGCCAGAATTTACGAGGTGGTTGTACACACCAAACCAAACCTTTTTCGCCATAGTTTACCGGGTCGGAAATGAAATGTAAGGGCGCCAGTGGGTGCTTAATGATAAAACCGATGAAGCTAGGCGAAAACACAAGAATGACTTAGAAGTTATAAATTGCATTTAATATACAATAATTACAGTAATGGCTCGAAAGAGCGACCGTCAACCTGAAAACACGTCTCACAGCGGCGATGGAGGAATTGGCGAACTCTCTCGAACAAACCAGCCATGTCGCGTACTTCGGCAGCAGCTGCCGAAATTCTGGAGACGAGTTCCTCTTCAGAATCAAGAGGAGTGTCATAGATGAGACTCTTGAGATATCCCCACAAAAAGAAGTCAAGATACGACAAATTGGACTGTCGGCCTCTCAAAAGTTGGAGCTGCGAATAATTGCTGCAAACTGATAAGGCATTACATACGGTGTTACGAAAATTTGCATAGGGGTTCTTCTTCTTCTCCAGATGAAATTTGTATACGTGATTTTCTTCTTCAACCAGAAAATAACAACCAGAATGACGCTTTTAAGTTTACGGAGCGGCCGCTTCCTAACGAGTAAGCTCCCTGCAACGCCTTTATGTTTCATTTCAGATTCAGTAAACTATAACGAAAAATCTGATGTGGGTAGCACATGACTTTCCCTGCAGACTCAAATTCATATTTTCTTTATTTCTTTAATAATTCATTAGATTGAGTTTAATTGATCCAAATAACACTAAATTTGTATTTTTAATTCAGTTTTTGTTTTTATTTGGTAATTAGACTTTTTCCCAAAATCGGCGTAAAAAAATACAAGAAATCTCAAATATCTTGAGAACGGTTAGTCCTAAAGTATAATGGAGTGTGTTATATTATATTTCTCTTCAAAAATCGAGTATTAAACAAGAATTTAATTGATATATTTGAGCATACACTACTTAGTCTTTTTTTTTAGATTTTGGCGGGCCATTTCATAAAAAGGGGCAAGGTGTTCTTTTCCGAATCGTACCAAATTCTAATCAGCATCAGAGTATCCAACAAGTAACTTATCTACCAAATTTTGTGAAATTTGGTCAATTAGTATTTCAGCTAGAGTGGATACATGAAATTTTTGAGGGCCATTTCGTAAAAAAGGCGGGTTCTTCTTTTCCGAATCAAACCAAATTCTAATCAGCACCAGAGTATCCAACAAGTAACTTATCCACCAAATTTTGTGAAATTTGGTCAATTAGTATTTTAGCTAGAGCGGATACATGAAATTTTTACGGGCCATTTCGCAAAAAAAGGCTGGTTCTGTTTTTACAAATCATACCAGAAACTAATAAGCACCAGGGTCACATCCAGGTGACTTACCTACCAAATTTTATGAAATTCGGTCTATTAGTTTTTGAGTTAGAGTAGATACATACATTACACAGACAGACACACACACAGACGTCACTCTAAAAATAGTTTTTTCGTATTCTAGAGGTCTCGAAACGTGTAGATCCGTCGAAAACTCGAGTTGAGATTGTCGACATGATTTCTATACTTTCCCAATACATTACCATGTATTGCAGGGAAAGTAAAAATGCTTGGTTTACTAAATACTACTACCTCGTAAAGTTTAGCCCATCTTTTTTTAATCACTATGTATATCTGCTACCTGTAATACACAATTTTAACTAGAAAGTAACGAAATTCAATATTGCTGTTAAGCGACAAATCTGAGCATTCCTTTAACTCGATTTGGCTGAAAATCTATAGACTTTTCGTTTCTAAGGAGGTCGTAAAGTACATGTGCCTGATTTCATGGAAATCACTCGATTCTTTTGAGATATATCATATATTATATAAAAGCAAATTGTCTAATATTTCGAGAATGGCTCGCAATAAACGAGGCTGTGTATTTATTTCTGATCGAAAGTGCCTACAAGGTTTACTCATTAATAATAGTGAAGGTAATTTTTATTTATTTTTTATTTTTATCAAAAACCTGCAATATCTTATAAGCGCTGCGTGCTAACGTTTTGTAAAAAAATATTATTCATTTTTAAATGAAATATATATATATATATATATAAAATAAATAATTGTATAACGAATTTTATCATAACTTTATTATTAAAGAAGTCGCTCGAATTGTCTCGTATAGCATCTCCTGAACTGGTGATTATCATTTTAAATGGCATTTATCAATTACTTAAATGACATTTATCAATTTTAGTAATCCTGCTAAATTTAACTCACATCATTGGCTGGATCTGTTGGTGAGGTATCGTACCAAGACAGATAGACGATCATATATTATTGGAGAAAATTGTTGATTCTTATTCAGGGATGCTCTAAACGTGTAGATCTAAATAAAATTCAAGATTCGTTTTTTTTTTCTTTTTTGTCTCCTCAATACTTTTCTTTTACATGTGCTATGTTAATGCATTGTAGAATAAAACATCTGATGTGGGCAGCACATGACTTTCTTATACAGGGTGTCCCAAAAAGATTGAAACGCGTTTTAATTCTTTACCTGCTGGAGATAAATGGGCAATGTAAATTGTAAAACTGTTGAAAGTAAGGTAGAAAATAAAACTACGTTAATGAAATAGTCCTCCCATTCATTTTCAAAAGTTACACTTTTAAAATTTTTATACGACCCCCTTAGACGAATTTGGTCAATCAGAAAATTTTTATTTTTAATGCAACAAGATCAATGAAATAAAATAAAAAAAAAAACCGCATATCTGTATCTTTAAAATTGGGCGAGTTACGAGTATATTTAATTGAAAATTGAAAATTGAACATTGTGAATGGGGACCATATATCAAATTAGAAATGTGAATTTGTGACATATAACAAAAAATATTTTTATACGACCCCCTTAGACGAATTTGGTCAATCAGAAAATTTTTATTTTTAATGCAACAAGATCATTGAAATAAAATAAAAAAAAAACCGCATATCTGTATCTTTAAAATTGGGCGAGTTACGAGTATATTTAATTGAAAATTGAAAATTGAACATTGTGAATGGGGACCATATATCAAATTAGAAATGTGAATTTGTGACATATAACAAAAAATATTTTTATACGACCCCCTTAGACGAATTTGGTCAATCAGAAAATTTTTATTTTTAATGCAACAAGATCATTGAAATAAAATAAAAAAAAAACCGCATATCTGTATCTTTAAAATTGGGCGAGTTACGAGTATATTTAATTGAAAATTGAAAATTGAACATTGTGAATGGGGACCATATATCAAATTAGAAATGTGAATTTGTGACATATAACAAAAAATATTTTTATACGACCCCCTTAGACGAATTTGGTCAATCAGAAAATTTTTATTTTTAATGCAACAAGATCATTGAAATAAAATAAAAAAAAAACCGCATATCTGTATCTTTAAAATTGGGCGAGTTACGAGTATATTTAATTGAAAATTGAAAATTGAACATTGTGAATGGGGACCATATATCAAATTAGAAATGTGAATTTGTGACATATAACAAAAAATATTTTTATACGACCCCCTTAGACGAATTTGGTCAATCAGAAAATTTTTATTTTTAATGCAACAAGATCATTGAAATAAAATAAAAAAAAAACCGCATATCTGTATCTTTAAAATTGGGCGAGTTACGAGTATATTTAATTGAAAATTGAAAATTGAACATTGTGAATGGGGACCATATATCAAATTAGAAATGTGAATTTGTGACATATAACAAAAAATATTTTTATACGACCCCCTTAGACGAATTTGGTCAATCAGAAAATTTTTATTTTTAATGCAACAAGATCAATGAAATAAAATAAAAAAAAAACCGCATATCTGTATCTTTAAAATTGGGCGAGTTACGAGTATATTTAATTGAAAATTGAACATTGTGAATGGGGACCATATATCAAATTAGAAATGTGAATTTGTGACATATAACAAAAAATATTTTTATACGACCCCCTTAGACGAATTTGGTCAATCAGAAAATTTTTATTTTTAATGCAACAAGATCATTGAAATAAAATAAAAAAAAAACGCATATCTGTATCTTTAAAATTGGGCGAGTTACGAGTATATTTAATTGAAAATTGAACATTGTGAATGGGGACCATATATCAAATTAGAAATGTGAATTTGTGACATATAACAAAAAATATTTTTATACGACCCCCTTAGACGAATTTGGTCAATCAGAAAATTTTTATTTTTAATGCAACAAGATCATTGAAATAAAATAAAAAAAAAACCGCATATCTGTATCTTTAAAATTGGGCGAGTTACGAGTATATTTAATTGAAAATTGAAAATTGAACATTGTGAATGGGGACCATATATCAAATTAGAAATGTGAATTTGTGACATATAACAAAAAATATTTTTATACGACCCCCTTAGACGAATTTGGTCAATCAGAAAATTTTTATTTTTAATGCAACAAGATCATTGAAATAAAATAAAAAAAAAACCGCATATCTGTATCTTTAAAATTGGGCGAGTTACGAGTATATTTAATTGAAAATTGAAAATTGAACATTGTGAATGGGGACCATATATCAAATTAGAAATGTGAATTTGTGACATATAACAAAAAATATTTTTATACGACCCCCTTAGACGAATTTGGTCAATCAGAAAATTTTTATTTTTAATGCAACAAGATCATTGAAATAAAATAAAAAAAAAACCGCATATCTGTATCTTTAAAATTGGGCGAGTTACGAGTATATTTAATTGAAAATTGAAAATTGAACATTGTGAATGGGGACCATATATCAAATTAGAAATGTGAATTTGTGACATATAACAAAAAATATTTTTATACGACCCCCTTAGACGAATTTGGCCAATCAGAAAATTTTTATTTTTAATGCAACAAGATCAATGAAATAAAATAAAAAAAAAACCGCATATCTGTATCTTTAAAATTGGGCGAGTTACGAGTATATTTAATTGAAAATTGAACATTGTGAATGGGGACCATATATCAAATTAGAAATGTGAATTTGTGACATATAACAAAAAATATTTTTATACGACCCCCTTAGACGAATTTGGTCAATCAGAAAATTTTTATTTTTAATGCAACAAGATCATTGAAATAAAATAAAAAAAAAACCGCATATCTGTATCTTTAAAATTGGGCGAGTTACGAGTATATTTAATTGAAAATTGAACATTGTGAATGGGGACCATATATCAAATTAGAAATGTGAATTTGTGACATATAACAAAAAATATTTTTATACGACCCCCTTAGACGAATTTGGTCAATCAGAAAATTTTTATTTTTAATGCAACAAGATCATTGAAATAAAATAAAAAAAAAACCGCATATCTGTATCTTTAAAATTGGGCGAGTTACGAGTATATTTAATTGAAAATTGAACATTGTGAATGGGGACCATATATCAAATTAGAAATGTGAATTTGTGACATATAACAAAAAATATTTTTATACGACCCCCTTAGACGAATTTGGTCAATCAGAAAATTTTTATTTTTAATGCAACAAGATCATTGAAATAAAATAAAAAAAAAACCGCATATCTGTATCTTTAAAATTGGGCGAGTTACGAGTATATTTAATTGAAAATTGAAAATTGAACATTGTGAATGGGGACCATATATCAAATTAGAAATGTGAATTTGTGACATATAACAAAAAATATTTTTATACGACCCCCTTAGACGAATTTGGTCAATCAGAAAATTTTTATTTTTAATGCAACAAGATCATTGAAATAAAATAAAAAAAAAACCGCATATCTGTATCTTTAAAATTGGGCGAGTTACGAGTATATTTAATTGAAAATTGAAAATTGAACATTGTGAATGGGGACCATATATCAAATTAGAAATGTGAATTTGTGACATATAACAAAAAATATTTTTATACGACCCCCTTAGACGAATTTGGTCAATCAGAAAATTTTTATTTTTAATGCAACAAGATCAATGAAATAAAATAAAAAAAAAACCGCATATCTGTATCTTTAAAATTGGGCGAGTTACGAGTATATTTAATTGAAAATTGAACATTGTGAATGGGGACCATATATCAAATTAGAAATGTGAATTTGTGACATATAACAAAAAATATTTTTATACGACCCCCTTAGACGAATTTGGTCAATCAGAAAATTTTTATTTTTAATGCAACAAGATCATTGAAATAAAATAAAAAAAAAACCGCATATCTGTATCTTTAAAATTGGGCGAGTTACGAGTATATTTAATTGAAAATTGAAAATTTAACATTGTGAATGGGGACCATATATCAAATTAGAAATGTGAATTTGTGACATATAACAAAAAATATATAACTGGATGATACATGGATACCAAACCGCGTGAGATTCGATTTAATTCTCGAACGAATGCTTCTACTGCTTGCTACTCTTAAATTTTATATGTAATAAATAAATTATATGAAAAACTACTTATTACTGTATATAGAATTTGAAGTAATTGTCATGATTAGAAAACCAATTATTCGAATTTTAAGATTTTCATAGCATTATTTTTGGTAAAATATAATTATAATTATCTAACAATGTTCCTAGCATATAGAGGAAGGGGGAGGGGGGAAATTGTTAATTTGAATTATACTATATAGATCTTAGTTATATAAGAGTAGTTTATATTAACATAGATAAAACAAATGTATTGATTGTTGGCACGATGGTGTTACTAACTTGAAAAAAAAAATATTTTAAAGAATTTCTATGAAATATTTTGAAAATAATAACTTGGGTGCGAAATCTGAAAAATGTTCATATTTCATTCTATTCTGATAGTGATTATGATACAAGTAGAAATAAACACTATGGAATATGAATGCATGAGAAGATGGAATCGCTAGATATTTTTATTGCTACCTTTGCCTTTACAACAATCTCCCATTAATCCGGATTGACATACCTATTCTTTTACCCGGGCTGTTGAGCAGAAATGGCTATTTTGTACCTTTTCGACAGATTTATCACGATGGATCTGTTCCTTGTTAGTCCACTGATCTAATCTCCATTCCTCTTTGGTTAAAACATTCCCTTCAACAATCAATAAACATCTATATCGTGAGGAAGAAATACATTGTTTCACACACATGCTTTTACACTTAGAGGAGGTTATTACTGAATAACAACATTTTGTTTGTTTGTTTCAGATTTCAAGAGATTTCGAATGTATTGTTTTCATTTTATGAACAAAGCTAATTCTTAAAGGCTATGTATGTTTTTTAATCGTATGCAATGATTTTGTGTATGTAAAGTTGATCTAAATGTGTATATGAAAGTTATTGTATGGAATTAATTATAGGCGCTTAATCACGATCTCACAAAAAGAAACTTGATTATGCCTATGGGAAAAGATTGATGTGTGTTGTATGTGACGATGGTATATAAGGTATTTAGAAAACGTTTCGGTTCCTCGATTTTCTTTAATTAGTTAATTAAATTTTTTTTTTTAATTAAACAATTTTATCATATTAATAGAATGTAGTTTATTTCTTCCGAATCGACCATAAACGACAAGTTATCAACAGTAAAATGCTTACAGTCATCCACCTCGAAAGTATGCAGTCAGTGCATGCTGGTTTGTGGTACATATGTCAATACTCACAATCAGATGTTGCAAATTAAAAATTTTAATATTTTACACTTTTCTACTAGAATTGTTTTATAATACAGATTGAAGGGTATGGGGCGCGATAGCCTAGTGGTTATTGCACTCGGATGTCCCGGGTTCGATTCCCGCCACTGCCCAAATTGCCTCCGTGTTCACGCGAAGTACGATCACGCTAAACATGTGGGTCCGTAAGTCCTTCTGAGAGGTTGGTGGTAGGGGAATGAGGGTACGGTCCCTATGGATGCCTCCCCCACTGGGTTCCGGTCTAAATTGGTAGCATTTCCCGGCCGTCCAAACAGATACCTTATACCTTTCTGGTATGTCGGACGGCCTGGGTCGAAGAAGAAAATTGAAATGTATGGGGCGTGACATCCCAGTGGTTAGCACGCGGGGATTGCACTCGGACGACCCGAGGTCGATTCCCTGTTCTTCTAAGACTGTCCCCGTGTTCATGCGGAGTACGGGCATGTTAAATATGTAGGTTCGCAATTCCTTCCGAGAGGTTGGTGATAGGGGGAGGAGGGTCCGGTCCTATGGATGTGGCCCCCTCTGAGTTCTGGCCTAAATTGGGTGACACTTACCAGCCGTCCAAACAGATACCTTATACCTTTGGGTAGGTCGGACGGTCTGAGTCGAAAAAGAAGAAGCTTGAAGGGTATATATAATCAAGAACAATTATGTATTGGGTTCTGCATTAAATTTGGTTGATATTTTTACTCGTATCACGTCAACAACCGAACGGAACAATGCCGAACTCATATACTCTCTGTAGAAAGCTCTGGAAAAAACATGTAACTCGTGAAGTTTTTAGCCAATCTACAAAACTCGAGACGTTTCCAGAACTCACCAAGTGGCGGTAATTCGCCACATTCGAAACGTCCTAGCGTCATTCGATTAAGCGTTCTACACTTTTAAATTATAACTACACTTTTAAATTATAACCCGTCACATTTCTTTCAAAATTTACTCCGTGCCCTAAGATGTTTCACATCAAAAAAATATCAATTATCAGCGAGATGAAATCATGAGAAAACTCAATTTTGTGTTATTATCTTCCCACCCTTACAGTACCGAAATTTGATTATGTATAGGGATATTGGCATGTGTTGGCTATATCAGATAACTTTTATTTCATTCATTATACATATCATTTATTATAGATGCCTTTTGCAAAGCCGATTTCCAGTATCAATTTTCGCAAGAAAGAAAAAACTAGGAGAAAATTCATCATGATTAATTAAAGTTCTCGGTAGCTGAATACGTTGATAATTCCACACTGTAATTAAATTACGTCAAGTCTCTGTTCAGAAACATGGTCGAACCCAACGAAAAATCACTTTCATATTGATAGTTAGGGAATTAATATAAATGTAGCCAGAGAAGTAAGATTGGACAGATCTTTCTCGTTAATCATCCGAGCTGTTGTGATAGTGTATGGATGAAATATAGAAAGAGTGAAGGCTTTACACGTTTGCATTTGAATATATTCCTGTTTGATAAAGCAGGACAACCACCCGCTTTCAGCAACAGAATGGTTAAAATTGTATATTTATACTGGTATTTAAGCCCGTAAAAAATAGTGAAACATACACTTTTAAAAATTTGGTTAATACTTTTTTTAAACAAGTTTTATTATTTTTAATAATATATGGTGCTTAGCGTCGAAAAAAGTTATCTTGATCGGAAATTGCTTCCATAAGGTATTGTTCTATGGTCGGTACTATAAGTATGTTCAAGGATTCAGCCTTCTAGGATCATTGGCGGACTTCTGGGGGGGGGGGGGGGAGATAATTTTTGATCCCCCAGCCCTAATTTGTCCAAACCATGAAGAAAAATTAAAATCTGGCTCTGTTCTGTTCTGTGATTCATACTAATAGTGTGCAAAGATTCAGTCTTATAAGTCTCCATAGAGCTTCTTAGCGGGTCTGTAATGTACTATTCAGAAAATGAGTTTAGTTGATGCATTTTTAATAGTTCAGTTGATACTTTTAATAGTATAGTTGATACTTTTAATAGTTTAGTTGATACTTTAATAGTTTAGTTGATACTTTAATAGTTTAGTTGATACTTTAATAGTTTAGTTGCTACTTTTATAGCTTTGGTTGATACTTTTAATAGTTTAGTTGATACTTTTAATAGATTAGTTAATACTTTTAATAGTTTAGTTGATACTTTAGTTTAGTTGATACTTTAGTTTAGTTGATACTTTAGTTTAGTTGATACTTTACTAGTTTTGGCTGATACTTTTAACAGTTTAGTTGATACTTTTAATAGTTCAGTTGATACTTTAGTTTAGTTGATACTTTAATAATTTAGTTCATACTTTTAATAGTTTAGTTCATACTTTTAATCAATATTTATGTTGTTAAACTAACGAAGTATTTATTTTTGCAAATTGTCAAAACCTGCATTTTGGACGAAATTTTATAAAATGCAATTGCTTTCAAGAACATGTTTCACTGTATTTAGAAGTCATACAGCAATTTACAAATTTACTCGTAACATGAGGCGTACTTTATGTATTTGACAGATATCTCACGTTAATCATTCAAGTCGATAATTATATCTCGATGAAAGAAAAGACAGAATTCCCCAAGGCTGGAAGGGAGTAAAAGCTTGTTCAAGTTTGCATTTGAATGGGCTGTGGACGGATATTCAGGTTGCTCGGCCGTGAACTTTCTCGGATTCAATCGAAAACTAGTTTAGATTCTTTTATTCCGCATCACTCTGTAGCCTGATCAATGTCATAACTCGGAATATTAATTTTCTTTTGGTATTTTAGTGTAAAAATCTGGTGTGGGCAGCACATGAATTTTCCTTGACTGACTTTCATTTTTTTTTTGTATATTCTGGAACGCATTAATTTAATTTTATCGCGCAAAATTTTACCGATTAAAACAGGACGTTTGTTTGCTCGTTTGTTTGGTGGTCACGAGGCTGAAAAACTAAGAAAATCCCAAATGAGAAATTCGGTACAGTGATAATTTAGGCCAAGTGCCAAGGTACATTGGAACGATTTTTTTTTTTCAATTTGAATTTGTTTTTTAATTATTTTATATGGAAGCACAATTTGGAGCAATTTTCACACAAATCGGTTCCTTAGCGATCAAAAATATTATCACACACTTTCGATCTTTACATCATCGAAAAGAACAAGGATGTTCTTTCCGACGAGTTTTGAACCGAATTCTTAGAATAATTTCTTTATATTTAATTTTCTCTTAGTACATAGAAATATGCGCGTCTTAAGCAATTTTATTTTTGCATTCTTGCATCTGAAAGTTGAACATTCACACAATTCTAATATTTAGCATGAATGTGGAGGGATATCTTCATTTTAACAAAACGTATTTAAGTATTTCTAAATTTTCTATGAATTTGTAGGTTGGTTTTTAAAAGTTGATTTCGCATTGTTCGGGGGGGGGGGAGGGGGGTTAAAGCGAGAACGTGTCTTTTTTTCGGAAGCGTAATGTTACATCTGCGAGTGTGATCGTTACTATGGAGATTTACGTTGTGCAATTTTCTGTGCTTACAGAGAATCGGAGCACGGGAATATTTTTTGTGCTGATCGAGCGTTTGGGAATTGAAGGGTGTTATCTGTATCTGTACATTCTTAACGTAGCGGGCTTTTATTTAGGACCCAAGTAATGACAAGTAATTCGTTCCAATAATGCATAAAATGATGCTTAATTGAAATTCTATTCAATATGCAGTAACTAGTGAGACCGGCGGGTATTTTATCCTATAAGTAATAAATAAAAAACGGGCAAGAAAGTTTCCAACTTTTGTTGAGTTTGTTTACTGAGTTGAGTCGTATATCTCAAATAAAAATTTATAAAATGATAAGAAAAAAAGGACATCATGGTCTCACTTTCAGTATCTGATGTCATACGCTACGTAAAACTCCATGGTTACATAGCAGTTTTTCGCTGTTAAATAAGTATACTCACTGTATTATGTAGGGAACGAGCCGCCCACATCATGGACTCACTTTCAGTATTTGATGTCATACGCTCATGAAGCTCCATGGTTTCCATAAATTACATTGAAAAACACACACACTCGCACGTGAATACATGTACACTCCCACACACACGTACACACATACGCAGTACAAAAAGTAAATAAAATTATTCGTATATCGCATAAGAAGAACATGAATTCTTTGAGATTTAAGATTTTCTAAGCGTTATTTTCTGTCTAGAATAAAAATTTTCAGGAGCGTTAAGAGGAATTTAGCCAATATTATACAAGAAATTGACAGTTTAAAATTCAATATGCAATGTAAAAAGTATTAAAACAGTATGCATTTGCACAAATCAGCTAAATACATTCAATTCATCCCTTGACTATCTGTTGTTAAATTGCATATTTTTTTAAAAAATAAACTTTTTTTTAAAGAACAACTTCATATAAAAGTTTGAAAAAAGATGCATTTTAAAAACGGTACATTTTATCTGAACATTTATATTCCCTGAGCTGTACATTTATACTGAACGTAATATAAATGTAAGTAAACAGATTTGAAATAAAAGAATATCAAGGAAGATTCACATCCCATATATATTTCTATTGCGATATCTACTTTACTTCAGGCACTTTCCAGCATTTCAATTTTGACCTGAATAACGTCTTGCGGTCTGTATATCTGGCAGAAATCCGGGCATTATGATAAATGTGAACGCTTTAGACGCTTATATGTACGAACCTAATAGTTTTAAATCAAAACAATGTATGTTTACGTATGTTTATTTTGTCGAAAATATGTCACCATTTATGAATATGCAAAAATAATTTCAATTTTTTATTATTTTGAACTTCTTTTTTCGAAAAAAATTAAAATAAAAAATGTCTTGCACAAGCAAATTTTCGCTTCCCTTTGCTTATCATTCGAAATATATTTTAAACTATAAAATATTATAAACAATAAGCGACAAAATGTTTAGTAAAGAATCCAGTTTCTAGATCAGTTATTTGTTTTTATAAAGCTGTTATAGTTTTAAGCAACGGTCTTATCAACTTGAAGACGATTGAAAATTTTTCTGTTTTAAAGTTTGGATTACTTATATCTCTTAAACTAAAAGTGATGAACAGTAATACAGAACATAATAATTGTAGCCCTTTAAAAGCCCCTACAGGAATATATAATTGGATTTCGGGTCGGGTTATTAGTTTTCGAAATATAGTAGTTATAATTTCTCAGATCCTGTAAAATACGCGGTCAAAATTCTATTGACTTAATTAATATCCACTCGCATCAGAAAGATTCAGATTTTCACTTATGAATATTACTTTAGTTACCATATGCAAACAGAATGAACAAAGTCATAAACACTTTTCAACTATGTTGTAAAGTGTTAAAAATGGTTATTTAATTATCAGTATTTTATGAGGAAGATTCTTTCTTATGCAGCTATGACTTATATAATGCAATGCTTTTTTTTCTCACATAATGCAATGAATTTACATCTTTCACAGTGAAAAAACAATGTATAAGATTCACGGCGCTATATGTTCCGGTGTAATTTTGATCACAGTTTTGCACCGTAAATCCCGAGCAACGCCGGGTAATCGCTGCTAGTTTGTTATAAACGAAACAGATGAGGCTTTAAACAAGGAATAAACTTATTTGAGTTTTATTTTACAAAACAAACCCATTTCGGCGCCATCGAACTAAAGCAACGGCTGATTTTCATCCTCCCCACGTCAGTATGCACCTGCGTATCTAAAGTACTCTTAAATAGATGCAGAAACGTATTTGACTGTTTTAATTTTAAACTTCCTTTATTGTCTCGCGCATTTCTGCCCGAGATTTCAATGAACCATAAAATTGCATTCACGTTGGGTGTTGTGGAATGTCTCTTCGTGCAACGCATGCTTAAGTGAAGCATGGTGGATGAGTGCGATGGCTATCTCTGTCCCGGGCCCAAAGTGGTAGATTCAGAATCATAGCCGTCATCCCGATCAGGCATGACATCCCGTTGATCGGGAGTACAAGAGTAGCGACATCTGAATCGACAGCTGCTTCTTTAATGCCCGCAAGGCTTCATTCCTCTGGTTAAAACTTCCTTAAGGTAAATTGTGATTTTATTTATCTTTGATCAAGGGTGATTGTGGCGTCTGCAAATCGTGTATGCGAAGCATTGGGTAATTTCTGATGCGCAATGACATTGTTTGCTGCAGCTTTCGGTAAAGTTTTATATTATTTTAGTCGACTGAAATTAAAATATTGCGTTAGTGACAGAATAAATAGTTGATTAAAAATATATTTATGTAAAACAGAATATAACACAATAAGATTCGGGGGCACAAAACAACATTGTCCAGAACAGAAAGGCCGCGCAGTTAAACATTCACCAGAGCAAGATAATCACCTTCTAGAGTCACGCCAAAGGACTGTAGGAGGTGTATTCAAGACCAACTATGTGGATATGACTATCGACAAAAGCCGACTTTGCTCCAGTAAGTGTTTGCACTGTCTTTTTTGTCCTGGAGGAGGAAGTTGGTGTGCTTTGTGAGCTCATTTAGAACATTTATCTGTTTGAATAAACTTGAAAATATTTATTGTAGGATTTTCTCCAAATATAGAAAGAACAATTTGTCTCAGTAACTCAATAGATAGGTCGTCGATTTGTAAAAGGGGCGAAGCGGATTGATTGACAACCCGTTTAGAACTTAAAATTTGTCGAATCTGTGCGAAAAATGAGCAAATGACCAATTTTTTTATTTTTATTACACAGGCTAACTCACCCAAAAGGTGTAGAGCAGTTACAAGGGACGGCCATTAAAAACAAAGAAATAACAATGCATGTAAACACAGACAATACACATAGACGTGCAACGACGATATATATAGACTTATATAGACATGCAAAGACAAAAATTACAGATTGCAGAGAGAAGTGGACATATCTTAAAATGATAGAATAGGACACTTACAAAAGTAATTGAAGTAAAAGAGATTTTTTGTAAAATAATAGGATTTAATAAAAAAACGACATGGAGGAGAGGCTAAACGTGACGTCTATGTATCCACTCTATCTCAATTAATTGATCAAATTTCATAAAATATGGTAAGTACGTTTCATGAGGGTGACCCTGGTACTGATTGGATTTTGGTATAAGTCGGGAGAAAAAATCCCTGCCTTTTTTACAAAATGGTCCACAAAAACAGTCAAAATATGGGAAAGACTACGAATACTCAAATGTGTCAATTAAATCTCTGTTTTATACGTAATTTTTGACGACGAAACTAATAAAAACAACCCCGTAGCTCTAGGGCTAATCGTTCATGAGATATTTTATTTTTTCGAATTTTTAACACTTCACCTTTGAAAATGCATGCATTCGAAAGATGAAAAAGCAAATTGAATGAAAACTGCGAATTGAGTGTCATTTAAAATAATTATGCATGTTATTTTGTGCAATTGAACTCAATTTAAAGAATTGTGAAAGAAAGAAAATGAAAACGAATGCGAGTCTGTAGGGAAAGTCATGAACTGCCCACATCAGATTCTACAATACATGTCAGGTGAAATAAGAGAATTAATGTATAACTTTCAAAATATATTATGGAGAATTATGATATATGGATTTCAGATCAGAAACAATATTTTTAACGCCGTTTCAACAAAACAGTTTTTCATTCCTTCAATCAACAGTTTCTTGAGTTCTAGAATTTGGTACTATTTATCCGCTTATGCTAGAACTTAGTTTTAAAAACAATAGCTTGAGCAACGCGGATGCTGCTTTAACACTAAACGTACCATGACCGGTCAAATAACCGGTTGTATACTTCTGATTAAAAAGTTCGCATATACGCTTTTTCTCGTTTGACTTCATGACTTTTTCTATTAAACGTATACAATCAATTTTTCAATATTTATTTTTCTTCCTCTTATGTTTGTATAATGAAGATAGTACATAGTCTACCGTTATCTACCATGATCGGTCATTTGACCGAGAGAAAAATGTATTGCCTTATAAGGTTATCGGATAAGAAAAATGGGATGTACATGCACATTCCACATATTTTCATCAGTTTCCTGCACATTTCTGCAAGGACTGTTGAGTAGTAAGTTCAGTTTAAAATAATTGTGTATATAAATTTCAATTAAGTGCGTAAAATTTCAAGTTGTAAGAAATGGCGATAAAGACTACGAAATATTACTAGTTATAATTAAAATGGATACAAGTCAATTTCAACAAGCGCTTTGACTTTGTAAACTTTTGTACGTCAGGAAAGGTAGTTTTAATAAAGGACTTTTTAATCTTATGGTTGGCTGTATTTTATTTATTAGTTTATTACTAGTTAGTTTATATTTTGATTTTACAGCGTTACTCCATTCCTAATCTTCACCCCCTGAAGAAATGTCGAAGCGTTCAAGACACACAAAGCTCTTAGAAAAATAAATTACATAGCCAGAGAGTTTTCGGAAATTGATAAAAGTGAACTTTCTCTAAGTGAAGATATATTATTTGAAAATGATAATGATGTATTAGACACTGAGTGTGAACCTACAGATACCGACGAAGAAGAGGAGAATATTGAGAATATAATACGTAGAGGACGAAAAAGAATGAGATTCCCCTCAAGTTCTGAAGTTGAGAATGAAAAAATGAGCAGTATATTTCGATTGATGGCACTGTTTGGGAAAAAATGCAAATAGGTGCTACATTTGGGAGAGCAGCACTTCATAACATTTTCAGGGAAGAATCGGATCCAACGTTGATATGCAAAAAAAGGTAAAGTGAAGACTGCATTTTTGTTAATAATTGACCAGCGTATTATGAAACCTATAAGAAAGAACATGCTCAATAAAAGAAGTAA
The DNA here is from genome assembly GCA_951213105.1 of Amaurobius ferox. Classification (NCBI taxonomy): domain Eukaryota; kingdom Metazoa; phylum Arthropoda; class Arachnida; order Araneae; family Amaurobiidae; genus Amaurobius; species Amaurobius ferox. Next base: position 147,881,421 of record OX578137.1, on the reverse strand, counting down.
ATCGAGTTTTAGGAACCGAATAGAGTCTATTACCTTAAAGTTACATTGTTTAATATTTACTCACTAAAATAAAGATTACCTGCATTTAATAAAAAAAAATATAGTTTTTATCTAAAAACCGGTTATTTGACCGGTTACGGTACTAATAGGTATATATTGAGTATCGGTACATTTAGTGTTAAATGCCGGGGAAAATCCGTTCAAGTATAGTGTGATATACTCCCTCAATAGAATTAGAAAGTAAAATTAACGGAATTGTGCCGTGACTCGACTTTTTCATACCAGAGTCCATTTTTAGTAGCTTTATTTTTTCAAATTTTACAAGAAAATTTTTGAAAAATCGGTATTGTAGATCCAAATGATTCCAATTATAGCGTGTTACCCTTCTCTTAAAGGGTTTGACAAAATCTTTCGATTCAAACCTTACTTGACAATGTGCCCCCGGCGGAGAGGGACTTCCTCCGTGGAGGACTAACGAAGTCTTTAACAAAAAGTCTCGTGATCATTAAGCCATAACTAAACCCTTTTATAAATTATTATGTCAAATTTGTCCTGTACTGCCGTGTTAAAATAGATATAAAATTTCAAATAAACTTCGAAGTTTTTGCTCGAATTAAAAAAAATATTCTATGTAGTTCTAGACTTTGGGATAACAAAGCTGGATATAAAGTTTCGTGAAAATCCATTCATATGTGTAGTTACTATCGTGTACACAAGAAATCAACCACAGACATCAGACGGACATCACTCCACAAATAGTCAAGACGTATTCAGGAGGTCTTAGAACATATAGTGACATCAAAATCTCGAAATCGAAAATTTTCGTGAAAACAATACTTTCTCTATAGTATATTACATAGTATGAGAAAGTAAATATCCTTAGTCCCAAAATCTTAGGGGACATTCCTAATGTTCATCATGCTGCTATTTATACTGTGACCATTATCAGTGGACCTGTTTTGTATTTGTTGATGCTGTTCGGCACTGCATAGCTGATAACTACTCTGAAAGCAAGAAAATAAGATATTCTGAAACTGCTAGTGTAGAAGAAATTGGATATTCGCATGGAAGGTTTTGATTGCGATAAGCACGAGTATAGAAAATACCCACCCGTCCTAAATACTTCCTTCAGCTATTTCCCGCCCACAAAGTAAAGCCTCTGAACATGACCGAGAGCGATACACTGCATCTCTAGATCGGTCGCAAAGGTCGTTAGGGTGATGTTCAAAGAAAAAAGCTCGTTTATGTTGACCGACTGAAGTAAGCGTTCCTCACGCCCACAAAACGTGCAAATAGACGCTCCATAAGTGCACGAAAAAACCGCAAAAAGTTTCGGATTGTTCTTGGAAGTTATTGCAGTTAAAAGATTCGTGATTAAAGAAATGCGCCTGAATTTTTTGAAGGATAAGCAAGCAGTATTATCATTCAGTTGTCGTCTGCTTTTGATTGACCAATCGACGTTTTGAAATAAATTTATACTTGGAAAGAAAAAAAAATATATGTGGGTAGCACATGACTTTTGCTACAGCTCAAATTCATTTTCTTATTTATTATTTCATGATGCATGAAATTGAGTTTAATTGCAGAAAATAACATGGATAATTTTCTGATGCTAAATCCACTGTGCATTTTTAATGCATCTTCGTTTGATTTGGCAATTTAATGCATTATAAAACGCCTTCAACTCCTCAAAATAAACAAAATTATCTTGTTCGTCCTAGTGTCATGAAGCAGTTTTATTCGCTTTGTTGTTAAAAATTACATGCAGAACAAGTATATAATTAACATATTTCAACGATGTGTTAGTCATTTATTTCAAATTTTAACGATCTTTGCAAGCTATTTCGCAAAAAAAAAGTCAGTCATATTTTACGAATCATGCCAAAATCTGATCAGTACCAGGATAATCCTCAAGAGACTTAACTACGAAATTTTAACCTTTTGCTTACGGGTGGGACAGCGTCCATCCCAAACGAAAAACCTCTCAAAAAGACAGGCATTTGACATACCCTATCCCAAACAGTTCGATCCCCCTTTGCAGACATTGGCGTCCATGGACGCCAATGGCTGCAAAGGGGGTCAAATACCGCGTCAATCCCAAACAGGGTATGTCAAATACCTCTCTTTTTGAGAGGTTTTTCGTTTGGGATGGACGCTGTCCCACCCGTAAGCAAAAGGTTAAAGAATTTAATCAAACAGTTTTTTAAGTACAGTGCAAAACATCCTCAAAATTAAAAAAAAATCTTAAACATCTCGAGATTAGTCCACCTTATAGTAATGGAGTTGGTCATATGCTTTTTGCTGTCAAAAATTACGTATAAAACAAGCATTTAATTAATATATTTAAGCACACGTAGTCTTGTTTAGGTTTCGACAGTTTTTGGGGACCATTTTGAAGAAAAGCAGGCTATTTTTCCCCGAATTGTATCAAAATCTAATCAGCACTCTTAAGCGGTTTACTTACCAAACTTTATGAAATTTGGTCCATTAGTTTTTGAGTTAGAGTGGACACATACATTGCGCAGACAGACTCACACACACAGACGTCACGCTAAAAATATATTTTTCGGATTCTACAGTGCTCGAAACTTGTAGATCTGTCGAAAACCCAAGTTGCGATTTTCGACACGATTCCAACACTTCCCTTATACATTACCATGTATTGCAGAGAAAGTAAAAAAAAAAGAAAAAAGAAGCGAATTTTCCATTTTCATACGGCAACAAGTTTAGTTAAATGTTTTTATTCTTTTTTCATATAAAGTTAATCCTCTCACATAACCAAACCAGAAACAAAATGTTTAGAATTCTTAATTATTAACATTTCTTAGAATAAGTTTAATGTTTGAACATTTAAGTTTCGAAATGCGTTTGTTTGCTTTTAAGTGATTTAAATTTTTTTTAATTTTGAATATTTTACTTACAAATTGATGATTTAAACATTTAATTTTTATTTATTTCTTTCAAATAAAATAAGGATATACTTGTTCCCATTAATTAGGGTATATCACTGTAAATAGGATCACTTCGATTGTCATAATTGCAAGACCAATATCCAATCCATCAGCCATGAAACACCAATATTTAAATTTTTAAATTATTTATTTACTTTTCATTCATTTATTTATAACGTTTCATTCATTTATTAGAATAATGATTCTAATAAACAATCATTTAATTTTCTAAACACAGAGAAAAAATGTTAAGACTTTAATGATTAACTATTTAAATTTCTTTTAAAATTATTCAAATATTATGAAACCATTTAATAATTCGAAATATAAACAAAAATATTTAAAATGCACACTTTAAATATCTAGTTTCATTTTCGAACCTTACTTGAGTCAAATTGACGGCATTCAAGCAACAATTGTATGTCTGCCGACAACGATTCATGTCACCTGCACCTGTTGCAAAGTCACTCCCAAACTTTTATGTGTAACACATCAATAAACGCAGTTTCATATAGAATTTTACAAACAAAAACATATGTTAAAGAATCAAGGCCAATAGCATTTTTCTAATGTTTCATATAGCTTGTTTTTTCAACTATAATACCAACTATAATGTCAATTGTTTACACATTTCACAAGAAAAGAGCACTCTAAGAGTAACGAACTTTCCCAACTATTTTCTGCGGGATCGTGGATATCAGACGCTTTGATTGTCTTGCTCACCATTGTCGGTCGTACAGCATCCACTCATATTCTTGAGATTTTTCCGGTGAGAATGGAAACCATCAGACCGAAACGTCAAATGTCTCTTCTGCCCAACTCTTGATGCTCCTATTGTGCTGTCACCAAGCAGAAGACTCCGGACACATTTCAGATATTTCTTGATGGTACCCTTTCCTTGAAACCGGCTCCACAGTCATGACAAAATTTTGTGCAAGATATGCAGACATAATACAAGGTAGGGCCAAAAGTTCGGAGACTGTGCTGATACCGCCAGCCCTGATTGGAGGAGAGGGGAACTATTTTACCGTGGCGTAGAGGCACATGTGACGAGGGATGTGAAAAGGAAGAAGCAGGTCCGCAGTGCAGGGTTTTTACAGACAATGCGTGTTAGTGAACTGTAGTCGTTCGCGTTCGTCGAAAACGGAAATGGCGTTTGAAGAACAACATGCGAATATCAAATTCTGCCAGCGTTTGGGGAAATCGCTGACAGAAACATTGCACCTGCAGCAGCAATGACGTCACTACGATATGTTGTTGTTGTTGAGACCCAGATCCTCCGACCTACCAGAAAGGTGTAAGATAACTGTCTGGACGGCCGGGAAGTGCCACCCAATTTAGACCGGAATCCAGTGGGGGAGGCATCCACAGGGACCGTACCCTCCTTTCCCTACCACCAACCTCTCGGAGGGACTTACGGACCCACATGTTTAACGTGATCGTACGCCGAGTGAACACAGCGGCAGTTTTGGCAGTGGCGAGAATCGAACCCGCGCCTACCGAGTGCAATTCCCGCGCGCTAACCTCTGGGCTACTGCGCCTTTCAGGACGATATGTGGATGAGGTGCTGCGACCAGTTGCACTGCCCTATCTTCAGTAGTTGCAGATTGCTGTTTTCCAGTAAGGTAACGCGCTACCGCACACAACAACCATCAATATACAAGCCTCGCAAGGTATCCAGGTGCTTCCTTGGCTTCCGCTGCCTCCAGATCTCATCCATCGAGCATGTATGAGACGCGATTGGCCGTCGTTTGACTGCCCTGCCCCCGCCTCAAACAGAGGACGACCTGTGGAGGATGGTTGAAGATGGTCATCCATCTTTCAAAAAACTATCCGCACGCTCATTGCGTCTGTTCCTCAAAAGGTTTCTGCTTGTATTGCCACAAGAGGTGGTCCTACTGCCTACTGATTACCCTGTTTATGCTATTTCTGTATTGCATGATCCTTCAAGAATTAACATCACTTATTTATATAAGCCATCTATGTCTGTGTGTCCTTTATCATCACACTTTACTAGCTCTTTCATGGTGTTGCATTTTCTGTGTCGGGTGCATTATTGGATTTTTACGAATCTCTATATCCGGCTTTCTTATCAAAAAATTTAGAACAAGATTTTTTTAAATTCGAACGAAAACTTCTAAATTTTATATCTCTTAACATGGCAGCATAGAGCAAATTTTAAAATAATCATGCATAAAAGGGTTTATTCATGACTCGATCATAAGACTCAATAGTTTCAATCATTGTGTGAAAAATAGGCGCGATACAATTTTTGTGTTCGTGGTTTCATCGGCCCCCCTCGAAGGAAGGGAGGGAAAGTTACCCCTGGGGTTATATTGCCAAGTATGGTATCAACCAAAAGGTTTTTTCAAGCCCTTTAAAGCAAAGGTTAACACTCTACAATTGCAATATTTGGACCTACGACACCGAGTTATAGAAACTTTATTTGTAAAATTTGAAATAAATAAATAAATAAAATTAAAATTAAAAAAATGAAACTTACAACCTATTTCAAAATGGATTCTGGTATGAGAAAGTCGATTTGAACCCCACTCCAGGTAATTGTCACTTCTTAAACATGTAAAGAGTCCATCTTAACGTTTAGTTCTATATATTATGGAGAAAAGTAAAATCTCGCGATACCAAGAGAAGCTGAGTGTGTATAAATATTTCTTACGTATTTATGAGCTATTTAACATTCTCACTCTAATTACGGTTTTTTTGGGTTACCGCCCTCCTTATTACCAGTCCCCAAGATAGTTCTACCCGCAAATGAAAATTTATTTTTTGAGCAATTTGCCGCAATTACTCTGTCCGACCTGCTCGGGCACAAGGCGTATCTTTGGGAAAGCGCCTATAGCTTACACACATCGGGTGGTAGTTGAACTTTTCTCGCATGTTTTCTTTTCTTTATGGTTCGAAAGAGCGAGCCAACGCAAATGTGGATGAGAGTGAGTTCACGAATTGAAATATTAGCGTCGAGCTAACTAGCAATTTAAACCTATTTAGCATCTTTGCTTAAGTAAAATTTGGAGTTTAATGATTTGTGATTTTGCTTCATCTACGTGATTATTTTACAGATATCCGTTAAATTAATGCACGTACGTGCACATGTGTGTGAGTACAAGTAGTTGATGTGCCTCTCCAAATATAGTGATAACCCGCTTGTAATAAACCTTCATGTAGCCCCATTCCGGATTTAACTAGGAAATTGTGAACTTATAATTAAAACAATGCTAATCTAAGGCCGTTTGCTTTTAACGAGTAAAAATGTTAGTTCTATGGGTTTAACAAGCACACAAAAAAGTAGAAATAATTAAAATTTCAAAACATATGATAAAAGAAAAACGTGAGTTTATGGATGGTTGTGGAAGTGCTGGGAAAGATATGAGCTGAGAGATTTCTCATCAGAAGATTTAAGCATCAAGCACTCTAGGAATATGTTTTCTACTCATGTACCAGAAAGTACATACGTAAACGTCAGCCATGGTTGTATTAAAAACTTTCTTTCATTTCTCCTCTGCTATTGATTGTAATGCAAATGGACGTGCAACTATTGAATGTGAATATATGAGATATCCAAGTATAAAATAACACTCCAGGCCAGACATTTCTTTTTCATAAGACGTGTGCATTGTGCTGATGAGAGTAACAGCATTTGTTTCGTATTGTATTGTATTGCAGCCAGAACGTGAAAAGATAACTCATTACTGAAACTTCTTCTACTCCTTCTCTATTACTAAAACTTCTACTACCACCAGATACTTGTTTTAACGCCTAAATGAAGTAAAAGTTATTAGATAGAATGTTCACGGAAGCATGAGGTGAAAAATTTATTCATTTTGAGCTTCTCAGAAACGACTTCCTTATTGTACACCTGTTAAAATATTCCTTTCAATTTGGAGTGCAATTGTTGGCCCTGCTATACCGTATAACTGAAATGCAGTATCTTTATTGAACTTGGCACTTCATTTTTCACTCCCATAAGTTTAAGCCCTTTTTATATCACCAACGTATTGAATGAGCTGGCGAGTTCCAATTAGCTGTATCGATACATAACCTTTTGAAATATCGATATACTTGTATACGATACTTATTGTGTATCAATACAATATAGCTTTCGATGTGGTTTGTATCAATAGTTTTTCTCAATTTGGGATCATATTTTCCTGTCTAGTATTTTTGTTTGAAATTAAGGAAAAATATAAATGATGATTTTTTTTTATACAAGGTGTCTCGAAAAGATTGAAATTCGATTTAATTCTTTACCTGTTGGAAATAAGTGGACAATGTAAATCCCAAAAATGTTGAAAGTAAGGTAGGAAATAAGACTACGTTAATGAAATAGTCCTCCCATTAATTTTCAAAAAGTTACACTTTTTAATTTTTTATACGACCTCCTTAGACAAATTCGGTCAATCTTAATTTTTAATGCAACAAGATCATTAAAAAAACCCTGCATATCTGTATCTTTAAAATTGAGCGAGTTATATTTAATTGAAAATTGAACATTGTGAATGGGGACCATATATCAAATTAGAAATGTAAATTTGTGACATATCACAAAGATAAAACTGGAGGATAAAACATAGGATATCCAACCGCGTAGTGAGTACCACTGCTTTATATGATCTCTGTCTATGTAATGCTTTATTCAGATGTATTTGTGATAAAAATTTTTGACACATACTAACGTATTTTTGATCTGAACAATTCCCATCGTCAATTTGTTTATGATCCCTATTTTCACTGGTGAAACAGCCTTTCGCATGGTACGGAAAAGTGACATAAGTCATATTTTTTCCTTTATCATAATCACAGTTGATTTTAAAGATACAGATATGCGGTTTTTTAATGATCTTGTTGCATTAAAAATAAAAAATTTCTGGTTGACCAAATTTGTCTAAGGGGGTTGTACACAAATTTAAGAAGTGTAACTTTTTGAAAATGAATGGGAGGACTATTTCATTAACGTAGTCTCATTTCCTACCTTACTTTTAATATTTTTGTAATTTGCATTGCCCACTTATCTCCAACAGGTTAAGCGCGCTTTCATCTTTTAGGGACGCCTTGTATAATAGGTTCTTATTGCGATGTCGTTGTTTTCATTTTTAAGTAGCATTTGATGTGAGAAGTTGCAGGAAACTTTAGAAAATTCGAAAAATTCAACATATTTTTTAATGTGTTCGAAATACCTCTAAAATGGTTGTGGATGAACCCCCCGTCCCAGAAAAGTATCTTTTTCCTCAATTTTTAATCCGTGATCTTGACATTTTTAACAGAAACTAAAGGTGTTGCGAAGAGAGCTGAAGAGCCTGAATGTGCAAAAAGTCAATAGATTTTACTCTATATATTTTTAAAAGACAGACAGATTCCAAAAATATCTGGAAAAGAGAGACAATGAAACCCATCCTAAAAATCTAATTCACACCTCAATTTTAGAGCTGCGATCTCCATTTTTTAACACTTTACAACCGTCACCTCCGAAAGCAGCTACTACCGGAGGTGACGTTACAACACAGTTGAAAAGTGTTTATGACTTTGTTAACACTTTACAGCATAGTTGAAAAGTGTTTATGACTTTGCTCATTTTGTCTGTCTGTCCGTTAGCACGATAACTGCCTTAAAAATGACTTTATCAAAATGAAATTTTAGTATGTTGTTCAGACGGTCTGTGGGATCTATGAGAATATAAATGAATGATATCACCTAATTAGATTTGGATTGAACCCAGGTTGAAAAAATTAAATACGCATTGAATCCTATGGGACCTAATTTTTCAAACACTTTTGAAGCGGATTTAAAATTCACAAATTGCTTCGAAAGTTTAAGGAAATATTCAAATTATCCCATGAAATATATATAAAAAAAAATTCAGCAACATACATTCAGTAGTTTTTTAAATAAAAATTAAAATAATAATTACATCCTTTATACGAAGAGATCACGTGATCATTATATGAAGAGATCACGTGATCATTATATGAAGAGATCACGTGATCCACTTCAAAATAAAATATGGCATCCATCTTGTGCCAAAATCGTGATTTTTAAAGTTCTTTTTAATTCATATTGAGTGTTGCATCCGTCCTAAAACCGCTTTATTTTTGCCTAAATTCTGTGCATCTACATCCTGAAACAACGCAATTACAATATAGTTGAGTTTAAATGATCATCCAACTTTGATTATTTCTACAACGAAGCCTAATTTTTTCACTTATGGAGGATGTAAATACCAAAAAGAATAAGTTCTATAAGAATTGCTGTATTTCTTTAACGCAAAATTATTTAGCCCATGGAATCTGCAATATAGCTGAATGAGACAATCATTGATTTTACAGAGAAGCAAACGATTTTTTGATGAAGTTTTGAATATAGAGTTAAATTACTTGTACCTCCATGATTTTAAGTTTTAAATAAAATTAATTATTATAGTATTGTGATGAATGAAATTAATGGAAAAATGTTTATGAATGAAATGCTGCTTTTATTTAAAGAGCCAGCCGATTTATATTTCGATGACGTCATTTGAAAAAGTTCATTTGTTTTCGATGAAGTTTTCAAATATAATAATTTATTGTAGTATAATGATAATTTTAAAAATATTACCAAGGAATGTATCGCATTTTAGAGATGTTTGAACCAGGCAATTTATATTTCAATGCCGTGATTTGAATGAAGTTCATTTTTTTCGATGAAGTTTTAAGTTTTCATATGTAATAAATTAATGTAGTATTGTGATAATTTTAAAAAGATTACCGTAGAATGTATCGCATTTTAGAGATGTTTAAATAAAATTGCATTGAAGTTAGAAAAATTCTGATTGCTATGAAAACTGGTTACTATATTTAGTGACCGCTAGTTGAAAAAATCGCAGGTAGTAGAATGGAAAATCTGTTTGTGTTATCATGACTGTATCGAATTTGATGAAATTTTGTTGGATAGCCTTGATAGTGTCCCCCCTAACATTTAGTCGTATTTTTGTCTGTTTGTATTAATGTTTTTTTGACTGTTTTCTCACTTTAAATCGTGATCCAATCGTTAAATGAACCTCTAAACAAACGGGATCCAGTCGTTATTAGAGTCCTCAAACGAAAGTGACCTAATTATCTTGTTTAGCCGTTCTACAATAAATACAATTCAAAATTTGATCACATGACCCAATTGTTGTCTGTGCCTCTATCATCACTAAAATTATGGAAGTTTTATAAATTAACAAAATAAAATATTAACATTTTAATCTGCAGACAATATTAAAAGAATGAAAATTTTGTTTCTTTCATTTGGTTTTTTTTTTTTTTATCGTCTGCCATATTTTACTACCATATATCTGCATGTATCTTTTTAGCAACATCAAAATTTGGACTCTTTGTGTGGCAATATTAATTTAGGTATTATTATCAACTGCTTCGTTTAGAATTAGACTATTTTAGGCATAAAATAGTGAGTATTTTTTATAGTTTTAGAATTATTTTGTTTTTTATAGTTTTATATTTTATTGTAATGATGATATATTTCGTTTATTAAGTCAGATTTTCAATTTAACTTTATATAGATTGCAAAAGAACGGCTTTCAAATATTAGAAGTTCACCGCAAATTGCGAATCAAGTTTTTTTAGATTATATATTCAGTACGAAGAACATGTATACAGATGGGTCTTATTAAATTTCTATCCTGTTCTAAATACGTGAGAAATTATGAGCATAACTGCATCTTAAATAATTCTCTCAAAATATATTAGTTAACTACAGATATGTCTTATCGTTAACTGAATAATTTTAGGAATTTCTGCGAATAGGTGTTATGCCAGAATATGAGGACTAGATTGTTGATAGCACTAGGTTGTCGATAGGAAAATCGAATGGAATGCTTCACAGCAGATTACCACTAATTGGCTTAATCTTGTTCACTGCTTTCTTGCTAATTGAATCGATCAGGGCTGAATACTCACTAGGTATATGCTTAGAGCAATACCCGAGAAAGGACTCCAGAAATAAGGATAATATTACAATTTTTTTTTCATATTAAATTTTAAAATAGTTGAACTTAAATATTTCAATTTTAATTGAAAATATTTAAATTATTGTTTTCCCTTATAAATACATATTACAATATAAAATCTAACATTAACGCATATTTAAATTTATTGCTTATAGTGAAACAACTCTTTCAGTTCAACTGAGACATTAAACTCATTACAAGACTCTTCGAATTTCTCTATAGCTCCGTCTTTTATTTAACTGTAGTTTCTTTTCTCTACTTTGTTTCTAGTCCTCTTTTCTCTACTTTGTTTCTAGTCCTCTTTTCTCTACTTTATTTTTAGTCTCTCTTCTTTTTTCTTCTAGTCACTTTTCTATTCTATTTCTAGCCTTTTTTCTATATTCTATTTCTAGTTTTTTTTCTTTATTATCTTCTAATGTCTGGAATAAGAAAAAGAACAATATTAAAACTGAATTCCGATTGCAAGTAACCACCAAAGAAATGGATACATTTATTCGTTCCTCTTTTGAACAGAAACTAGCGAGCTATCCCGAACACAATGTTGCTTTACCTAACAAATGAAGATGCTTCCTCCATAAAACAATCTAACTTCTCGCTCTAGAATTGTTCACACTCTCGTAAACAACACCCAGCTGACCCCTGTAATCCCATCTTCTCACATCCCTGAGTCAGACTTCGCAGCAACTCCTCCAATTAACCAGCTGATTTATACAGGCTAATAAACAGGGATATAATGAGAACGTGCAACTCCATAAAACGGCCGGAGAAGCCTAGCGTGCTTCTCCGGTTGGCATCTGGCGCCGACGGTAGATGAACTCAGGGGGACAAGGGGGAGGGCATTTCTTGGTTAGAGATTCAGCAAGTACTCGCCACCGAATTTTCTAATAGATCTGATCTATAGTTCAGACCAAGAGGGTTCAGACAAGACTATCTCGAAGGAGCAACTCTGGGGTTTTAGCACAGCAACCCATAGACCTTGGAGGCAACAACTAGAGTGATGCATGGCTATGGTTACGCCTCATCTCCATTCAGGGTGCTGTGCAAAGATTTGCTACTCTTGTATGGCGAAGGAAGCTGTTATAGAGGAAGCAGCGGGTAACATGTTTACCACTTTACAGTAAAATTTATGCAGCAGAGAAACCTTGAATGTATGTCTGTGTCTGGGCTGTATTTTATTAAAATAGAAAATTACATTGCACCGGAAAGTGCCCCTTTGACTTCCTCGACTTTGGTCGAATACTGTATTTTAAATGATGTGGTAGCCACTAGCCAGCTGGCTAATGACTTTCAAATTTGGCTAGTAAACTTCTGTGTACTGGTAGCCTTATATTGCTGCATTTATAGTAACTTGTGCTTACGTCATGGACTAATAATTAGTCAAAAGTAGCTAGTAAAAGTATGGCTATTACTAGCCAGTGGCTGTTAAACTCTAAAACTATAATTTAAGCTATAGCGAATACTATCCTCAAATACTCGAAAGTGTTCGAGATTCGGGATCTCGATTATAACGTCACTAGAAGAAATTCAAATACATCAAATATCGTGCTATGATTTTGGAATAAAAAGTCAGGATACTTCAGAAGAAGAAAGTCGGTCCTAGTAGTAATTCTTGAAGACGGTTTGCCTCCACTACTGGATAAAGAATGGTCTATATTCTCTGTTGAAGGATATTTTTTTTTAAAGTTTTTAATCACACCGACGTCAACAGTTATAAGAGCTACTCTTCAGAACCTCTCGTTTAAGGAGACGGTGGACGTTGAAATGAGCAAAAATCGACTAAAAAAAGTTTTTGTTTTTAATATATAACATTATTTTACACATTTAACCTTTTGCTTACGGGTGGGACCGCGTCCATCCCAAGCGAAGAACCTCCCAAAAAGACAGGTATTTGACATACCCTATCTCAAACAGTTCGATCCCCATTTTCAGGCATTGGCGTCCATGAAAATCGCCGACAGAAACATTGCACCTGCATACCTGTCTTTTTGGGAGGTTCTTCGTTTGGGATGGACGCTGTCCCACCCGTAAGAAACAGGTTAAATGTATTTTTTTCGAAACTGAATTTTCAAAGGTTTTACATTTTTAAAATGCTCCATGTGTCTTAATTTTTGTTTGAGATGCACAAAATTTGGCAAGAAGACATCTTTCATACTTTTTAATGAAACTGGGTATGCATTTTATAATTGGACTTTTATTAAGGTAATTAAAAGTGAATAAGAACCTAATTAAATGATGAAAATTAAGTTTTAATGCATCAGAATAATATTTAAAAAAAATGAACTTTCTAAGGGATTTAAAAATGAATACCCAAATTTCTTCATAATGTCTTTTTGAGTGATCATAATGCAAAATTAATCAAAAATGTAAACAAATGGCACGCAAAGAAAGCATTTTAAATTTTCGTTAAAAAAAATTAAATTAAACAAAAATACAAAATTATAACAAATTGAAAAAAAATGTAATGGTATTTTATATAGTAATATTTATACAAATTTTCATGTTTCTAAGTCAATAAATAAATAAAAAAAATTCAACGTCCACCATCCCCTTAATTTGAAAAACAAAAAGGTTTCTTTAATAAAAATCTGCAGTAGATGATAAACATTTACAATTTTGCAGTTACCGTATGCGGTAAACAGGTATTTAAAATAAAAATATGTTGTGGACAGACAGTACATGGTTTTCGCTCCAAACTCAAATTCATTTTCTCTTTATTTGTTTCATAATTCATTAAATTGAGTTTAATTGCACAAAATAACACGGACAATTATTTAAAATTACACTGAGTTTGCAATTTGAATTAAGTTTTCAGTTTCATTTGGCGACTGGACATATTATCGAAGGCGACGTTGCAAATAACTGAAATATTTTTACGGACCATTTCTCAAAAAAGGCAGACTTATTTTTTCGAATCAAACTCAAATTCAGGGTCACCTACGAGTGACGTTCCTACCATATTTTATGAAATTTGATCAATTAGTTGAATTAGAATGGATACATACATTGCACAGACAGGCACACAGACGTCAAGATTAAAATAGTTTTTCAGGTTCTATAACGTATTCGAAACGTGTAGATCAGTCGAAAATTCGAGTTGCGATTTTCATGACGATTCAAATACTTTCCCTATACATTATCATGCATTGTAGGGAAAGTAAAATACTACTGTAAATTAATTAAAATTTATAATAAAAAGTTTCATTTCTAAATTAATAAGATTTTATTACACCTTTTACTGATTTTAATGTTCATTATTAATTTATTTACTAATCTATATAAATGAAATTGAATAAGTTTTTTTATGTGCGTGCGTGCGTGTATTATGTGTGAGAGTTGCCAATGAACTCAATGAGCCAATGAACTCATATTATATTCTGTTTAGAGAATTGTTGAAGCATAATAAGAATTGAACGGGTCTTCTGATATCATTTTAGCGTTTTCATTTATGTAGATACAAACGGGATCAGGATGTTTTATTCTTCAGATCTGCGGATGCAGATCTACGAATTTAGCTGGATATCGCTAACTTGGCAACTGTTCTGAAATGTTGTCAAATTGACGCAAATTTCGCCAAATCGATATATTATGTAAAAACTAGAACAAGATGGAATGTTTTTTAATTCACATGATTAAAACGCGATTTGTTTGGAATTTGAAATTTCGTGGTATTATTTATTTTTACGAATATATGTAAATTATTTTCGAAACAACTCCTTCAAGACAGGTAATTCCAAACATAAAAATGGAATCAAAACACTCAGCATCCCATGAGGTCGTGCACAGACGGTGGATTAGTAGGTTGAACCAATTTAAGATAATACGCAGTCTCTGGAAATCCCAGCGGAAGCAAAGTGAGGGGCACACCCGTAGCAGCGGGAGAATAATAGTTCCAGACATTTTGCAGCATTTGTCACGACGTCTCGGAGATAAAACAGAATAACAGAAAAATAAATAAAATTCAAAAGATAGATAGGGTAGTTAGTATGTTTAAGAGTATAATGCGGGTTGTAAGTTAAATAATATAAGATGTCGGCATTGTAATTTAGATCTCATGAGGAATACCTGTCTGAGTTGTAAGAACATTTTCTGTTATGAAAAAAAATCTGAAATATAGTATTACATAAAATTATTTCTTGGGATTGAAAAAGCTGCGGCATTTGAATGAGTTGTGTGTATTTTCAACTGTTTTTTCAAAGATGTGTGTGTTTCAACCATTTTTTTAGAGATGTCTCTTTGTCTGTGGGAACGATATCACGACCTAATTGAGCGAATCGAATACGATTATTTCGATCGATACATGTCAGAGGACTATTGATACTCCTAAGCTCGGGCCAAAGAAAGATCCTCAACCTTTGAAACGTTTTTATATTGAAAATAAAAATATAAAATTATTTTTAAAAATTTTAACAGACATGACCTATATATATAAACACATGTTTATAGATAAAATCTATCTTGTGTTTCAGAAACAAACATTTTTGTGATCATTTCATCTAAAATATTAGGACTTGATAAAGAATTTTTTCGAAATGAACTATTCTTAAGCCTAGAGCTCTTCCACGTGCAAGCTTTAATGCTTGATTATTTTGGTATTCCTTTTTTCAATTCCTCTCCATTAACATTTGTTGATTATCTTTGGCTTTCTAAACTGTTATATGTATTATAATTTCCTCTTTATTGTTGAATTTCATTTTATTTCATTATATTCTGTAGGCATAATTTTTTTTAAGATAGTGTATTATGAGTTACTTCTTCCATTCTACCATTGGATTTACTATTTTAATATTATATATATATATATATATATATATATATATATATATAGTAAGAATTTGAATTACTTGTAAAATTCAAATACGTGTGACTTATTCCCTATTAAATGATGTATGAAGAGCACATGTAAAAATATGGGACCCAATGAGAACAAATCCTTTATATACAAAACAGGTACTAAAACTCCTCGTTCCCTGTTCTAGATATAAGGAATGTAATAGAAATAAAGTGCAAAATATCATGCTGAGAAAGCTGTATTAGTTAAGCCTGTTACTACACCCAATTGAAAAAGTAAAATTCAACGAATGTTCATGTATGGAATACAGGTACTAAGCCCCTCGTTCCCTGTATTAACATACATGACCGTACTTACAAGAAATGTTAAAGAGCTGAATATATTCAATCAGATAAATCAACTTGGCGGAACTTGGCCTTTATCGGTACCCAAATAAAATTATGAGAAATTCACAAAGAAAATAAATACAATAATATAAAAAGTATTTCCGAAACCATGTACATTTCCAATGGCCATACTTGGTTCGGAGATGCTGAAAATCTACATTTCTGTGTGCATATATTTATTACAGAAAATATGCAAAATGCCCGACTTAGAATAATGGAGAGATTGGATTAAATTTCACATTAAACAAGAAATAACTATATACATATGCCTGATCAATGCTATTGTATAATAATATAAGAGAGAAAAAATCAAATTGAATAAGTATAAAATGAAACGTGTTACCATTGTCACATGAAGCAAGTAGAAATAAAATTATTAGGAGTCTTGGAACTAACTTAAATTTGGTTACAGTCAAAGTTATAGTCAAAGAATGTAACATGGAGAAAATAAATATGCCGAATCTTCTAAATGATCCATAAAATGAAAAAAAAATGTATTATGGTTGGAAATGATACTCCAAATAAAGTTTAAGCGCAGTATTAAATTTGTGAGTTAATTTTAGTATATAAATTTATTAATCCCAAATATAAACGTATACTGGTAGATGTGTGTATACATTTAGTGGTAACTTCTTGTTAATGAGACTGACATATTAATAAGTTGCTGTAATTTGAGTATGGTTTTGAATTTGAAATGGATTTTTATAAAGGAAAAAATAAGATATGGAGGTAGTGTTTTCCTATGGTGGTAGATATTAATTTTTGAATATGTTCTTCAAAGTAACATGGTGAATATATATATATATAAAGGTTTCAAGCAAATCTTCAAGCAAATGGAAAAAAATACAAATTTCGAATCATCAAGTTAAAGAAAATTATCAAAAATCAACGGTATGGAATCGATAAAAGAAAATGTATTTTGCATTGTCATTCCTATTTACTCATTCTTTTTACATTTGCATATTTGCAAAGTATCCTTAATTTTGTAAGTACGCTACAGTATATATATATATATATATATATATATATATATATATATATATATTCTGTAACTTGATAGCTTGTGTTTTGTATTTTTTATCCATTTAATTGATGATTTGCTGTATTATATTTTATTATGTGGGTGTTTTAAAAAGTTAGGTTTATCGTGTTACATCTTCTTACTTTTCGTTCATTGGATTTTCAAACTTCTATTATATATATATATATATATATATATATATATATATAATTTTTTATTTGAGAAGCTAAAGACATCCCTTACAAAACGTTAATATATTTCATTCTCAAGATATTATACTTTTTATTTTAATCTGAAATGAAAAATAAATCATAAAAATTTTAACATGTTTGCTATTAAATGAGTGAATGATTTGTACTTTTGACTGGAAACTAATAAACACCTTTGAAGTTAAGAGTTGTCACGAGTCGTTCTTGAGATTTTAAAGATTTTACTTTCTAGCGTTTAGCGTGATATCCTCTGAAAGGGTCAAATTATTTTCAAGACATTTAATATGCTAAAGATAACAACAACCCTATTGATATTCAGCGTGATTAAACTCCAAGAGAACTTTAATTTACATTTTTCTTTTCACCTAATATCAAAATTTGCTGATCTGTAGCGATAGTCATGTGTTGGACATATTGGAATTTTTCAATTACTGGATTGTTTAAAACTGAAGGTGCAGTTTTCACATTGGTTTTATGTTCAACTTTTAAAGACACATCCAATCTTGGCGTGTAACCTTTTGTTTCTCCCTAATCACCTTCATCTCACTACACCAACTCAGAAAAGGGTTAGGCCTCTAAATAGTCGGGAAAAACAATTACTTCTTCCCTACCCAAAGAGCTGGAATCACTCCTTGATTACTCCTCGAAGTCCCTACCTCACAGAAAGCCATTTATCACTTTCACAGCGTTCCCAGGAGGTGCGAGGGGTAGCCATCACTCATTCCAAAATTCTCGTCTGGTCTGGAAGAGTGGTGGGAGACCCCCAGGTAGAGAAGAAAATTCCTTTTCTCTGGACCCTACCTGTGCGGGGGAAAAAGAAAGTCATTACCTCTTTGGAATTCCAGGTTTCTAGAAAGCCGTTGAGAGTTTATTTCTAGGAGTGCAGATATCCGTTTTGTCACCAAATCTTGAATGATTATTTTCTGGGAGAAGCTAACCTCTGTGACCATTCAGTTTTATAAATGATTCCAAGGTGTGAGGTCGGAGGTCAGGGCTTTGCCTATCAGTCACTTGATATCGTTGACTCCCCCGAGGAGGTCATTTATTCATGGGCGACATCTTTCTCTTGTAAGCGGCTTAGGGAAGGAGTCTATTCTGAGAAGTACCAACTCGAAGTGTGTAAAATTAGCTGAATGGCCTGCTGAAGTACGTGAGCTGAGCATCCCTAGAAGCAAGGCTATATAAGTGGTCCTGTCCTAGAACAGTAATTCTTATACTTTCCTATGCCCAATTTATTATTGTAAAACGTATTCGCGAGCCACTGTGGTAGTTCTGTAATTCTGAATTTCAATATTTTGACTAACTTAAACAGTAAAGATTACTATTCATTACTATAATTCAGATGAAAGATAGCAATTGTCTGTTTCTTCTATTGGTAAAACGACCGCTAATGGTAGCGAATGTGATGTGGGCAGCAGATGACATTCCACAATTTCACACTAATTTCTCTTTTCGTTTTCATATGCATCGAATTGTATTTTGTACGTGTTTATTACATATATTTTTTACATACTATCTCTCTCTCTCAGTATGTGTGTGTGTCAAATTTCATATATTATGTATATGCGAGCGCATAAAAATAATTAAATAGTTCCCATAAAATGTATACAGGGTGTCCCAAAAAGATTGAAACGCGTTTTAATTCTTTGCCTGTTGGAGATAAGTGGGCAATGAAAATTGTAAAAATGTTGAAAGTAAGGTAGGAAATAAGACTACATTAATGAAATAGTCCTTCCATTCATGTTCAAAAAGTTGCACTTTTTAAATTTTTATACGATCTCCTTAGCCAAATTGGGTCAATCATATTTTTTTTATTTTTAAAGCAACAAGATCATTAAAAAAAACCGAATATCTGTATCTTTAAAATCAACTGAATTATGATAAAGGAAAAAATCTGACTTATGCCACTTTTCCGTACCATGTGAAAAATTGTTTCATCAGTGAAAATAGGGATCATAAACAAATTGACGATGGAAATTGTTTACATAAAAAAAGTACTAAAAAGTACTTAATTACTGAAAAAGTACTTAGTTATTGAAAAGTACTTAAGAATCCGTGATTGCATCGTGAGACTACGCGGAATTCGCAAAAATGTCTCCTATGTGTTATCCAGTTTTATCTTTTTTGTGATATGTCACAAATTTACATTTCTAATTTGATATAGGGTCCCCATTCACAATGTTCAATTTTCAATTAAATATAATTCGCTCAATTTTAAAGATACAGATATACGGTTTTTAACATTTTACAACATAGTTGAAAAGTGTTTATGACTTTGTTCATTCTTCTGTCTGTCTGTCCATTAGCACGATAACTGCCGTAAAAATGGCTTTATCAAAATAAAATTTTAGTATGTTGTTCAGACGATCTGTGGGATCTATGGGAATATAAATGAATAATATCACCCAATTAGTTTTGGATTGAACCCGGGTTGAAAAAATAAAATACACTGAACCCTACGGGACCTAACTTTTCAAACATTTTTTAAGCAAATTTAAAATTCACAAATTGCTTCGAAAGTTTTAGGAAATATTCAAATTATCCCATAAAGTATATAAAAAAGAAATACAGCAAAATATATTCAGTAGTTTTTAAATAAAAATAAAAAAAATAATTACACCCTTTATATGAAGAGATCACGTGACCCACTTCAAAATAAAATATGGCATTCATCTTGTGTCAGAATCGTGATTTTTAAAGTTCTCTTTAATTTATATTTTGTGTTGTATCCGTCCAAAAACCGCTTTTTTTTTGCTTAAATTCTGTGCATCTGCATTCTAAAACAACGCAATTATAATATATGTAAGTTTAAATGATCATCAAATTTTGATTATTTCTACAACGAAGCCTAATTTTCACTTATGCAGAATGTAAACAGCAAAATATGTAGGATGAGTTGTATAAGAATTGCTGCATTTCTTTAACACAAAATTATTTAGCTCTAGAATCTGCAATATAGCTGATAGGAATGAAACATTCATTGATTTTACATAGAGAAGCAGACGATTTTCTTTTTTTTTTAATGAAGTTTTAAGCATAGAGTTAAATTACTTGTACCTCCATGTTTTTAAATAAAATAAATTATTGTAGTATTGTGTTGAATGAAAGGAATGGATAAAAGTTTATTACCCGATCCTCTAGTTCAATTTAGCAAAGTCGTCAAATAAAAAAGAAAATAATAAAAATTGAAAACTCTAATACAAATTTCAAATTTCAAATCCTTCATTCCATATGTTATATTCTGTTACAAAATTTATTTTAATGGGTATAAATAACGGGGGGAAAAGTTAATTCGAGTCTAGGTAAAGTCATGTGTTGCCCATATCAATTTTTTTTTATAATATTACAATATCTGTTAGATTTCATTCACTCTATGACGGATGCTTTAATATCCTAATTAATGTCCGAAGCCGACAATGAAATTTCAAAGGTCTGCGTATATGAATTTCCGAAAACATTTTTAACACCATTCATCATCCCGTCTTCTGATGGACCGAAATATTTGGCAAAATAAAACTCACGAGATTAAAAATCATCTTTAAAAGCCTGACCTTGAACGTGATGGACGTAACCTGGGTAAAAAAGATGATAGTCTACGACTTTTATTGAAAAATATGAAAGAAAGTCTGAAATGAAAAGCTTTAATTAATTTTGGCATTGCTCGGGATAATTCAATCAAACGCAAGAGTTAATTACTAAAACAATTTACATTATTAAAATGACAACGACTTTTTCATCACTGCTTCTCCACACCCTTCATGGCGGCTCTTATACAGATTAATTTTCGAAGAGATTATTTACCATGACAGCATCATCAAACTCCTCATTATGAAAGAAATTTCTATTCCATTTGCTTGTTTGTACAACCCATGGAATTAGAGAAAGGAGATATAACTTGTATGAGTGAAAAGCTTGAAAATACTGTGATGCTTTGTGAATTATATCTAGGTGTTGCTAGTGTTTCTCCCATCTATTCTTATTTGGTACAATAGAAAGGAGTATAGCGTTTACTATGCAGTAAACTCCTGATTATACGTTAGTTATAGGACCGGAGATGTGACGGAAAAGCAAAATAGATGGATGAGCGAAAAGCACCTGAGTTCGATTCCCGGTTCTGACCAAATTTGTCCCCTTGTTCAAGCGGAGTACGGGCGCGTTAAGGGTGAGCGTCAGTAAATTTTCTGCCCTATCCCCGCTTTGTAAACTTTCGCGGCACACATATTTCGCCGAAATTCTGCTCAAACAGTTGCGAAATATTTTCTTATAGATAAAATGCTATGCTTAGATTATATTAAAACTAAATTTAATACCCAATAAAACATAGAATATATTTTTTATTTTAATTTAAAATATTTTTGGTGCTGCCATCTGTTGTCGCAATTTAATTCATACCGATTATTTTTATTTTTTAATGAACATTTTTAAATATCTATTCCTTCTAATACAGTGTTAAATACAGCAACAGATCATATATAATAATGCCACAATCACGGAAAGGTAATTTATCATTCAATAAATTTGATGAGGGATCTGAATGTACATCACTGAGGACTGCAGTTTTGTCTTCAAGTTCCTTTGTCTTCAAGTCCAAGTTCAATTACGTTTCCGTGATTATGGCATTATATATGATCTGTTGTTGTATTTAATAGCGTATTAGAAGGAATAGACATTTAAAAATGTTCATTAAAAAATAAAAATATTCGGTATGAATTAAATTACGACAACAGATGGCAGCACCAAAAATATTTTAAATTAAAATAAAAAATATATTCTATGTTTTATTGGGTATTAAATTTAGTTTTAATATAATCTAAGCATAGCATTTTATCTATAAGAAAATATTTCGCAACTGTTTGAGCAGAATTTCGGCGAAATATGTGTGCCGCGAAAGTTAACAAAGCGCGGATAGGGCAGAAAATTTACTGACGCTCACCCTTAAATATGTGGGTTCGTAAGTCCTTCCGAGAGGTAGATAGTAGGGGAAGGAGGGTGCGATCCCAGTGGATGCTACCCCTACTGGGTTCCAATCTGAATTGGGTGGCACTTCCCAACCGTTCAAACTACAGTGCCTAGAATACCAGGTATTTCAGTTACTATATAGTCTAGACAGATACCTTACACCTTCGGGTAGGTTGGAGGGTCTGGGTTGAAAAAGAAGAAGTGAAAAGAAAGAGAAATATTATTTGTATAATTATGCGTATTTGCAAATAACATTTTTTTTTTTATATTGTATTTTCCTATAACTGTTGACACTAAAAAAACGTTTAAATGAAATATATTTAGGATGTTATAAAAATATTATATTTTATGAGAAACATTTCCCAAACATTTCTTCGACCGTCTCTAAAAATTTCTTTCGAAAATTGCCAATGTTTTAACAATTAGAACTGAGTTTTACACCAATAATTGCTAGTTGTCTAATTCCATAGCAAAATTTAAACCTAGTCATCCTGTATTAACTTTGAAGGATACTTCACCGCTAAGCTTCTATTCATTTCTTCAAAACATATCCTTTTCGCAAATCATGGATCCAAATACTAGGATCCATTCCCAAATCATTAGCAAACAGCACAGTTCAGTTTTTCGTCCTCGCTTTCTTCGTGGGTTTTCTTGCTTTTATAGCTTTATCTGTGGATTCTAACTTGCATGTATACATTTCGATTATCTCAGAACCTATCATCAAATAATTTACTGTAGTTCCTCCTATTCCATACTCTTTCGATAGATAAGTAGCAGTTTCCCCTCTCTTTAAACGTTTCCTGATCGCCAAATTTTTCCTCTTATATCAAGAATGACTGTTTTAAAATTTGCACTCATTTGATCCGCCTAAAAATCTGGAATGAAATGAACATCCTAACCAAGGTGTGATCTACGCCACAGTAAAGAATGGCAAATCATGCACCTTGTTACCTAGGTTATGTCATCTGCACTGGAGTACAAGGCTGTAGCCGAGCCCCCCCCCCCCCCCCCCTTTCGAAACTAAGCCACCCGATCCACCCGATAAGCTTTAAAAGAAGCAGAAATATTTCTAGAAATATGGCCGATAAACAAAACACAAAATTCTTAAATAAAAATAAAAAAAATTAAAGTCGCATCTAGAAAAGTCTGGATCTGAATCGCATTTGAAATTAAAAGAAAAAAAAGAGATGGGACTGTTAATTGACTCTTCCTATATTCAGCAATCAATAATATGACTAGACAAAAGTTGGCATTGATTTTCAAGATCGGTTAGAAAAATAATTGTCGCAGGGAAAGTGGATGATCTAATTTGCGCTTGACTATTCGATAGGCATTGCGATAGACAATTAGAGGGTTGATAATCTGCAAGAAAAAAAGTTGTGAAATTTCCTTTTTATTGAAAATTAACTTAGGTAAACTTTATTGTCTCATTTTATTTTGAAGTTTGCTTCCATCACTATTGAGTTCAAACACTTAACTCGTTTGTATTAGCTTTTAACTTTTAAAGGCATACTCCAATCAACACCAAAATTATTTATACAAAATTATTATTTAAAAATAAACATAAACAAGAAAGATCAATCATGCATAAGCATTGATTATGAAACACTTTCCAACTGAAATGTAATTTCATTTAAAAATTTCTAAAATGTGATTCATTCAGTGGTAATATCTTTTACATTATCACAGTACTACAGTAATTTATTATACTTAAATATTTAAAACTGTATCGAAATATAAATCATCTGATTCTTTATGCAAAATCAATGAATATTTCATTCATATAACTTGTATTCCAGACTCCAGAGCTAAATAATTTTGTGTGAAAAAAATTCAGCAATTCTTATGTAATTCATCTTACAATCGCTTGAGATATTTGCATTCTGCATATGTTCAAATTAGGCTTCCTTGAAGAAATAATAAAAGTTTAGGGATCATTTAAAATCACAACTATTGTAATTGCATAGGCACGGAATTTAGATACACAGATAATACACAGATAATATATATGTGTATGTGTATGTACTCAAAGTATTGGAATCGTGCCGAAGATCGGAACTCGAATTTTCAAAGGATCTACACGTTTTGGGACTTCTAGAACACGAAAAAACTACTTTTAGGAAAACGTCTGTGTGTGTAAGGGTGTATCTGTGTATGTTTCTGTGTGTCTGTGTGGATATTACATCCACTCTAATTGAAAAACTAATGGACCGAATTTCATACAATTTGGTAGGTATGTTTTTTGTGGGAAATCCTGATGTTCATTAGATTATAGTACGATTCGTAATAAAAGAATCTGCCTTCTTTGCGAAATGGCCGCAGAAATTGCCTTTATCCACTCTAGCTAAAAACTAATGAACCAAATTTAACAAAATTTGGAGTATAATATTTCAATAACCTACAAGTGATTTATATACCAAATTTAACAAAATTTTGTATATAAATCATTTGTAGGTTATTCTACTACGATTCGGGAAAAAGGAACGGGCTATTTTTGCGAAATGGCCAGCAAAAATCGTTATATATAAAAATAAAAGACTACGTGTGCTCAATTATATCAATTAAATTCCTATTTTATATGTGATTTTTGACAACAAAAAGAATAAGACTAACCCCATTACTCTAGGACTAGCCGTTCTTGAGATATTCTAGTTCTTTCGCGTTTTCGCTACGCCACCTTTGACAATAAGTCCAGCTATCAAATGAGAACCAAATTTAAGTTTAACGTGTAAATGCAATGTCATTTAAAATACTTATGTTGTGCAGATAAACTCAAATTATCATTGAATAAATAAAGAGAACGAATATGAGTCTGCAGAGAAAGACATGTGCTGTCCACATCAGAATTTTTAACAATATTACACCAATGATTTATAGAAGTGAACGGGGATTATTTTCAGGCCATTTCGAAAAAAATGTATGATCTATATTTAAAGATCCATCAAATTTTTGTCGAATAAAATGTTCAACAAATTTAAGCTGTGTACCAAATTTTAACTCTCTAGGACGTAGGAAAGTGCATTTAAAATGCCACCAATTAAATTTATCAAGAAGAGTTATATAAAATTTAAAAAAAATGAAAAATTGTTATCTACCAAATTTATTTTAAAATATGAAGCCACTCCCATATGCAAAACGTTTAAACAAATGGAGAGATATTTATTATATAATATCTCTCTCTTTTCTTTCTGGAAGATATCCCAAAGTCAGAATTTAATTGAATTTGTTTTTTTTCCCTATATTAAATATTTTTTTTAATTAAAAAACTACTTAACATATTTTACTGAATTTTTTTTTATATATTCTATGGGATAATGTGAATATTTCCTAAAAATTTCGAAGCAATTCGTGAATTTTAAATTTACTTAAAAAATGTTTGAAAAATTAGGTCCCATAGGGTTCAATGTATTTCATTTTTTCAACCCGGGTTCAATAAAAAACTAATTGGGTGATATTATTTATTTATATTCCCATAGGTCCTACAGACCGTCTGAACAACATATTAAAATTTCATTTTGATAAACTCATTTTTACGGCAGTTATCGTGCTAACGGACAGACAGACAGACAGACAGACAGACAGACAGACAGACAGACAGACAGAATGAACAAAGTCATAAACACTTTTCAACTTTGTTGTAAAGTGTTAAAAACCAAGGACATTTAAAAAAATATATAATGCAAACCCATGCATGCCCGTCCTCAGTGCGATGGATAGCTGAGTATATACCTAGTTTCATTGAGTGAATCAGAATAAGACTGAAAATGAATCTTAATGTTATTTAGTCTATTTTTTAATATTTTCAAACATCATCAGTACTCAAACTTGATCATTAGTCAGTGTCGATATCCAGAACTGAAAAACTTCTTTTATCTTACTCAACTTGTAGAAATTATCAAATTACAATTTTATTTTTACGTTCTTATACTGGGAAATAAAGAAAGTATTGTATTCTTTAAAATTTTCCAATTATTAAAATTAACATCTTTTGAAATCTTTTAAACTGATGCCCGCCTGTGTTAATGTTGTTGTGGGCACGTAATGTACTCATTTGGTGAAGTGTATTTCAGTTCAGAGTAGTCGACTACTGCACTAGCAATTATATTATAATTTTGCAAGCCACTGCACACTGAGAAAGTCGGTCAAACTTCACAGGCGCCACTTCAAATTGAGCTCAGGCCACATTATAGTGAGAGCCCTGCTTTATCAATGCTAAGAATTGTGATCGAAGTAAAAAGTCCCAGAATCTGTGGACCGAATTCTCTATTTATAGAGCTCTTCACCGATAGCCGATAACTTTACTGTCAGCTATAAAACTTTCTATGTGCTGCAATTTTACAAGTCTATGGTAAACTATGAATTCAATTATACTACACAGCCGCTTTCAAATTTGAAGATTAATCTCAGATTGCAAAATTCAAACTCGTAAAATATGCGCAAGACGAGAAAGTGCAAAACTGACACACAGATACTAGACATGGTATAAACTGTGCAGTTACTAGCTTTCGAAACACCCCTATCGGAGAGTTCTGTTACTAAAAATATATTGGTGTCTGAGAGACAAATATAGTAGAACCCAAGGCGTCAGTTAGCGCCTACAGAGATTGCAAATTTAGAAGACTATTTCTGATTGAAACATTCATGCATATTGCATTTACATGTCTGGATTTCAAATTGTACAAATTAGTTTCATGCGACAAAACATTGCAATAAGTCAGTCTTACTCCGGCGTGTAAGAGTTAGAATTTTTCTACATGTTCGGCCGCATGTTTGTAACCTCTTAAAAAGTTAACGACACCTTTGCTGCTCTTCAGCCAAACCCCATTTTACACCTTTTTTCGTTCCGCTCTTCCTGTCTGACTTTTGACTTGTGAACTTCACCGAGTCTCAAGGCTAGAATCAAAAGGGAGAATGCCATTAAAGATTTTTTTTGAATAGCAACAGTTAGTACGTCAGATTATTATTATTATATTTTTTTTGCCTCTGTTTATTGTAAAAAAGAAAGCTGCTTAAACTTCTTACAGCATTTTTCTGCCTTTGTTGGGAGGTCGATCTAATTGCTTCAAACCTTCTTCCGTCACATTAAGGTCATTCTTATTGAAACACTGTGTAAATTGCCAATCTTTCGACAAGAATGATGTCTCAACCTGTGCGCAGCTGTTTAAATTTTCATACAATGAATGCATGGTAAATACAATGCATAAGGAAAATGTTGTAATGGGGGTTTAAAATTCGAATTCTATAGTTTTCGTCAAGTTTTGTCAAAGCTTAGATTCGGATCAACTATTATCAGAATGACGCCTGTGTATGTACGTATGTCTGCAAATGTGTAAAATTAATTTCTTTCAAAGGGCTCACCGGCCGGCCAGATTTTCATGAAATGTGGCATGCGTTTTCCATTTGTCAATAGGTCAACAGTGGTATATTGTTAAAAAGATAGTCTCTTAACACCCATAGATTAACTAGGAGTGGATACCTACGCTTTTTCACTTTGCAAAAATAAATAAGTCAAGCGTTAGAATATTTAGAATAAGAATTTCAAAAGTAAGAAACAAAGACAAAAAAATAAAATAAAACATTAACAAAATTCTGAAATAATATAAAAATTATACTGTTGAGAAAAATCATAGAAATTCTCACACAGGTTCAATTACGTTTTCTTGCCTACTTTTTTGCTTGTTGGTCAACAATGATACTTTAGTTCGGACCAAGTTCAGACATAAAAATGTGAATTCCATAATTCTGTTGATGGACCATGCATTTTAATAAAAAACAAACTTGCCACATGTTCGTCAAGAATATGTAGGAGCTTTTCTCAGTTAATATTAAATTCATACTGCTGAAGCTAAGCTTGCACTCAGAAGAACTGCGAATAATAGTTTTGGAAAAAGTTTTTAAATGTTCCAAAATTTGTGGGCACGCTACAGCCGGCAATTAGTTAAATTCCTATAGGCATCCATCTATCTATATATACTAAATTGCCAAGTGTCCGTCTGTCTGTCACTCTTTTTAGGCACTTCCCGAATAAATAGACTTGCAATTTGGTTCACTGGCCGATCGTTCAATAACCCCCCCCCCCCCCCCCACACACCCCTTCGGAAATTTCGAATATTTCAGAAATGTTCTATAGAGAGGTTGCCCCACACCAAAACGTTCGAAAGGTTAAATCACTTTATCCAGTTCATGACCATGTATCCCGTGTCTGTAAATATACCGAGCATGAATGCAAGCTAAATATGGATGGAATTGAATTTCCTGCCCCTTTACCTCAAGTTAAATTGTTTGAGCGAAATAACAATGTGAGCTTGAATGTTTTTGGATATGAAGATAAGAAGGTGTTTCCGCTCTATATATCATCTGATAGACGGGAAAAGCATACTTTGCGATGAGATAGAGATTTCAAATTTAGCGTATGGGTAAACCGCTCGAAAGAAAGAAAGTGTGAAATTTTAGATTTTCAATATTTGCTACTTAGGGGGTGCCGCACACCAAAATGTTCAATTTTCCGAACAAATGAGAAATGCCTGCTTTAAATTTTGATAGAGACTTGAAATTTGGTATATGGGCTAATCATTTGATAAAAACACCCAAGACAAATGTTTTTCAAAAATGTTCGTTTAAGAGGGTGCTCCAGAGAAAAACGCTCGAAAGGTGAAATGGCGAAAAACAATGCTTCGAGATGGAATAGAGGCTTCAAATTTGGTGTACAGGTAGACAGTTAGAAAAGAAGAGTACGTGCAATTTCAGTTTTCCAATATTTTCTTATTTAAGGGGTGCTGCACACCAAAATGTTCGATTTTCGGAATAAAGGCGAAACTCCCCTTTTTAAACGTGATAGAGGCTTGATATTTCATATATGGGCGATCATCTGATAGAAAACCTAAGACTAATGGAGATTTTCAAAAATGCTCATTTAAGGGTACTCTACACAAAAAACATTCGAAAGGTGAAATGATAGAAAAAGCATACTTCGCGATGAAATAGAGACTTTAAATTTGGTGTACGGGTAGATTGTTGGAAAGGAAGAAAGTGTGCAAATTCAGTGTTCCAACATTTGCTATTGTAGAGAGTGCCGCACACTAAAATTTTTGATTTGACGAACAAATGAAAATTCCTCCTTTACAATGTGATAGCGGCTTGAAATCTAATATATGGGCTAATCATTTGGTAAAAAACCCAAGATGAATACAATTTTTAAAAATGTTCATTTAAGGGGATGCTACATAGAAAAACGTTTGAAAAGTAAAATGATAGTAAAAATATGCTTTGCGATAGGATAAGGACTTCAAATTTGGAGTACCGGTAGATAGTTTGAAAGGAAGAAAATGTGCAATTTCAGATTTCTAATTTTACTTTGGGGTGCCGCACACCAAAATGTTTGATTTTTCGAATAAGTTATACACGCTTTTTTTTAAATATAATAGAGGCTTGATATTTGGTATATGGGCCAATGATCTGATTAAAATGCCCAAGGCGAATAGAGTTTTTCTAAATGTCCATTTATGGCTGTGCTCCACAGAAAAACGTTCAAAAAGGGAAATGATAAAATAGCATGCTTCGAGATAAGATAAATACTTTCATTTTGTGTATAAATGTGATATGCGAATTATTAAAAATATACATTATTCGCGAGGTTGCTTATTGCGAGACCGTTGATTTTCATCGGGTATTCGGCTAGTATATACTAATTGCCAAGTGTCCGTCTGTCTGTCACGCTTTTTTAGGCACTTCCCGAATAGATAAGAGACTTGCAATTTGGAACACGGATCGTCCGTTCGATAAAAAACCCTGGAAAAATCGGATTTTTCGAAAATGTTCTATAGAAAGGTTGCCCCGCACCAATACATTCGAAACGTGAAATGATAGAAAAGGATACTTTGCGATGAGATAGAGATTTCAAATTTAGTGTATGGATAAACAGTTCGAAAGGAAGAAAGTGTGCAATTTCAGATTTTCAATATTTGCTACTTTAGAGGGTGCCGGACACTTAAATGTTCGATTTTCCGAATAAATGAGAAACGCCTCCTTTAAATTTTGATAGAGGCTTGCAATTTGGCATATGGCCAAATCATCTAATGAAAACACCCAAAACGAATAGAGTTTCTCAGAAATGTTCGATTAAGGGGGTACAGAGAAAAACGTTCGAAATGTGAAATGATAAAAAACATACTTTGGGTTGAAAGAGATTCCAAATTTGGTGTACTAGTAGATAATTTGGAAGGAAGGAAGTGTACAATTGCAGTTTTCCAATATTTTCTACTTTAGGGGGTGCCGCACACCAAAATGTTCGATTTTCGGAATAAAGGAGAAACGCCCCTTTTAAAACGTGATAGAGGCTTAATATTTTATATATAGCCGAATCATCTGATAGAGATCCCAAGAATAATGGAGATTTTCAATAATGCTCATTTAAGGGGGTGGGTACTCCACACAAAAACATTTGAAAGGTGAAATGATAGAAAAATCATGCTTCTCAATGAGATAGAAACTTTAAATTTGGTGTACGGGTAGATTGTTGGAAAAGAAGAAAGTGTGCAAATTCAGTGTTCCAACATTTGCTATTGTAGGGAGTGTAGCACACTAAAATTTTCGATTTGACGAACAAATGAAAAACGCCTCCTTTACAATGTGATAGCGGCTTGAAATCTGGTATATGGACTAATCATTTGATAAAAAACCCAAGATGAATACAATTTTTTAAAATGTTCATTTAATGGGATATTACACAGAAAAACGTTCAAAAGGTGAAATGATAGTAAAAACATGCTTCGCGATAGGATAAAGACTTCAAATTTGTTGTACGGTAGATAGTTTGAAAGGAAGAAAGTGTGCAATTTCAAATTTCCAATATTTACTTTTGGATGCCGTACACTAAAATGTTCGATTTTTCGAATAAGTTATACACGCTTTCTTTTAAATGTGATAGAGGCCTGATATCTGGTATATGGGCTAATCATCTGATAAAAAACCCAAGACGAATAGAGTTTTTCCTAAATGTCCATTTATGGCTGTGCTCCACAGTAAAATGCTTGAAAGGGGAAATGATAAAATATCATACTTGGTGATGAGATAGAGACTTTAATTTTATGTACTGGTAGATAGTTCGAAAGGGAAAGTGCTCAATTTAATTTTTCCAATATTTTCTTCTTTGGGGGTTCTGCATACCAAAATATTCGATTTGCTGAATGAAACGGGAATAATTAAAAAAATTACCTTATTCAGGGGTTTCTTATTGCAAGACCGTTGATTTGATTTTCAACGGGTATTCGGCTAGTTCAAATAATTTGTGAAAGATAAATTAAAATGTTTACAGAGGAATTCTATTTCATTTTCTACAAAATCGATTTCAGGTGGCCATTTGTTTGGCTCAAGAATTCGCAATTCTTTTATAACGTCTGAAGTTGAAATATCTTCTGAAAGAAATCTATTCATTTTAATGATCACCATTAATATACATTTTTAGTAGCAATGGGTAAATTATTATTTCTCATTTTCCTTTATTTATATCAGTGTTTCATAATATTAGGTGTATGAGTTTAATAATTTTTACTTTCTCATATTGAGAAAGAGTATTGTTTCCACGAAAATTTTCCATTTCGAGATTTTGACGACACTATATGTTTTAAGACCTTCTAAGTACGTTTCGACTATTTTTGGAGTAATGTCCGTCTGGCTGATGTCTGTGGTCGATTTATTGTGAACACTATATTAACGGATTTTCACGAAACTTCATATCCGGCTTTGTTATCAAAACATCTAGAACTAGATAGAATTTTTTTAAAATTCGAGCGAAAACTTCAAAAT
Organism: Amaurobius ferox; assembly: GCA_951213105.1. Lineage (NCBI taxonomy): Eukaryota > Metazoa > Arthropoda > Arachnida > Araneae > Amaurobiidae > Amaurobius > Amaurobius ferox. The sequence goes on along the minus strand of OX578137.1, from coordinate 147,849,300 downwards.
TAATTCGAAATTTTAGCATTTTTTTTAGCACAGGACAACATTTGACATAATCACGCATAAAAGGGTTTATTTGTGAGTCAATGATTACGAGACTTCAATTATTGTTGTGAAAAATATCGGCGATACAATTTTTTGTCCGTGACGTCAGTACCCCCTGGGGCGGATAAATCACCTCCCGAGGGGTACATTGTCAAGTATGGTATGAATCGAAAAACCTTTCAAGCTCTTTATAGTGAGGGGGTAACATACTATAGTTGTAATCATTTGGAGCCACGTTACGATTTTTCAAAGTTTTTCTTATAAAATTTGAAAAAAATAAAAATTCTGGTATGAGAAAGTTGAGTTGAGCCACATCCCAGTTAATTTACAATGATATTTAGAAAAATGTTTCGAAACGCGTTGTGTCTCTAAAAAATAATACCGGAAAGTCGTTCCGGATCGTTTCATCCCGACTACAACAAACACTGCAAGACAAGCCGATTAATTACACGCATTCCGCTAATTTCTATTAATGCATACTAATTTAATACTATTTACACATAGATTAAACTCTTATTTTTAACACTTTCCAACACAGTTGAAAAGTGTTTATGACTTTTTTCTTTCTGTCTGTCTGTCTGTCCGTTTGCACGATGACTGCCGAAAATTTTAGGAAATATTAAGTTATCTCATAAAATATGTAAAAAAAAATTCGGTAAATATGTTCGGTAGTTTTTGAAATAAAAATTAAAACGATAATTACACCCATATTATATGAAGAAATCACGTGGCCCACTTCAAAATAAAATATGGCGTCCATCTTTTTTTCCCAGTGCAAAAATCATGATTTTAAAAATTGTTTTAAATTTATATTTAGTGTTGCATCCGTCCTAAAACCGCTTTATTTTTGCGTAATTTTTGTGCATCTATATTCTGCGCTAACGCAATTACAATAATTTTGAGTTTAAATGATCATCCAACTTTGATTATTTCTACAACGAAGCCTAATTTTGATGAATGCAGAATGTAAGCAAGTGACTGTAAAGATGAGTTGTATAATAATTGCTGAATTTTTTTCATGCAAAATTATTTAACTCTAGAGTCTGGAAGAAAAGTGTATGAATGAAATATCCACTTCTTTTACATAGAGAACCAGACGATTTATATTTCGATGACGTCATTTGAATAAAGTCTATTTTTTTCGATGAAGTTTTAAGTTTTCAAATATAATAAATTATTGTAGTACTGTGATAATTTAAAATATATCAGCTCTGAATGTATCGCATTTTAGAGATGTTTAAATAATATTGCATTTCAGTTGGAAAGCGTTTCATAATCAATGCTTCATGCAGGATTGATCTTGTCTATATTGATTGTATTATGATTCTTCCGATAATTATCATTTTCGCGATAGAAGTAATCCTATGAAACTCTTAAATTTCGAATCATTCTTATAATAACCGTTTTCATAAAAAAATTTCTGTCCTCCTTGGCTTGGTTACTTGCTGTGATTTAATAAATCAAATCCAAATCGATTTAAGCTGGGCTGTTTTCTTGCTCATCCTGTAATGCAGTCGCTTCTTTTTTTTCATTGATGATCACTTAGGAAAATAAGATTTCTTGCTTTTTACTAACGTGTGATTTTTAATGGATGGTGAAACACATATAAAACTGCCTCCGCAGAACAGTAAAAGTATAATTCACGTGTGATTAGATCGATTAAACGCCTTTGCTGTCTCGGAAATACCCGACATCTGTTGTCTCACTGGCTATAATAAAATAAAAGCAACGTGCCACCTTAATAGAGTAAGGGGCCACCTTAATAGATGGAATGGTTTAATGGCGAAAGTAGATGGTTCAGACTGATGAGAAGTTTGAACGATTTTCTTTTATTAACACTTTCCAACATAGTTGTAAAGTGTTTATGATTGGTCATTCTGTTTGTCTGTTCGCACGATAACTGCCGTAAAAATCACTTTATCAAAATAAAACTTTTGTATGTTGTTGAGACGGTCTATGGGACATATGTGAAAGAAAATGAATAATATCACCTAATTAGTACATTGAACCCTATGGGACTTAATTTTTCAAACAATTTTTAAGCGAAATTAAAATTCAGAAATGCCTTCAAAAATTTTAGGAAATATTCAAATTAGCACATAAAATGAACAAAAAAATCTTCAGCAAAATATGTTGAGTATTTTTTCAAAGAGAAATCGAAATAATAATTACACCCATGATATATGAAGAGATCACGTGACTCATTTCAAAATAAAATATGGCATCCATTTTTTTTCCACTGTGTAAAGATCGTGATATTTAAATACCGTTTCAATTTATATTTAGTGTTGCATCCGTCTTAAAACTGCTTTAGTTTTGCGTATTATCTGTGTATCTAAATTATGTGCCAACCCAATTACAATATTTTTTTTTATTTTAAATGATCACTAAACTTTGATTATTTCTACAACGAAGCCTAATTTTAACGTATGCAGAATGTAAACAAATGAAGCGATTGTAAGGTGAGTTGTATAAGAATTGCTGAATTTTTTCACGGAAAATTAATTAACTCTGGAGTCTGGAATATAAGTGATAGGAATGAAATATTTATTGATTTTACATAGAGAAGCAGACGATTCATATTTCAATGACGTCATTTGAATAAAATTTATTTTGTTTTTCGATGAAGTTTTAAGTTTTCAAGTATAATAAATGAGTGTAGTATTGTAATAATTTAAAAAATATCAGCGTTGAATGTACCACGCTTTAAAGATGTTTAAATAAAATTACATATCATTTGGAAAGTGTTTCATAATCATTGCTTTATTCATGATCGATCTTTCTTGTTTTATAAAATTGCAGTGATTTTTCTTCATGAATGCTTTGCACGTTCTCAAGGACATCAAATTGATTTTATTTAAACATTTTTTTTTCGCTATATGGTTATATGCAAAAAAATTGGAGGATGGCTACCCACTGGTCTTTGTTAAAGCAAACCAAGTAAAAATCGAATTACAAAACTGAAAGTGATTTAAATGGAAGGTTTAATTAAGTGCTATGTGTGTACATGTGATGTTAAAACTCACCGATGTACGCATTTCGAATCTGAAGTTGAACATATCAAAACCATAAGGAATGCTTTCTTAATGACTTTGAAGGTTCCGTTTAATACTGACATTATGTTTCTTTCAAAAGTAATGTAATTATGATAAAGAGGGTTCATACACTACAGAGAAAATCTGCAATTCTCGGGGAATTTAAAATTTAGTTTAAAATCTCAGGAGAAATCATTTTATAAAATTCATGAATTAATGCATTTTTTTCTTTAATGAACCTGAAAAATTCGATTAAAGCATGGAAAATTCTTTGCTCTGTAATCTTTAAATATTTAAACTTTTTTCTTTACAAGGATTCTTCAAACGTACACTAAGTACTTCGAACGTATTTTAAATCAAATTTTGTATTTTTAAATTTGATATGGTTGTTTTATCATTTAGTTGGCCAAAGCGTTTTTATCAGTTACTACATTTGAATTTATTTTACTAGATGAAATGATTGTATACTATTAAATGTTATTCAGATTCTATAAGTTTGTGAAAATTATTTTAAAAAACCTGAAAAACTCTGTGAATTTCATAGATTTTTTTCGACCATGACCATCTGACCTACAAGAAGGTGTAAGGTATCTTTTTGGACGGCCGAAACAGGGATACCCTATTTAGACTGGAACCTAGTGATGTCGCCATCCCCTCCGTACCCTCCTTCCCTGACCCACCAACCTCTCGGACTCTTCAAACTCCCAAATTTACCCCGCTTAGACACGGGGATAGCTCGGGCAGCTCAGGAAATTGAATTCGGGTCCTCCTACTGCAACCACCGTGCGTTAATCACTGGGCTATCCCGCTCTGGAAATTTCATTTCCAAGTTTAAGCATGAATAATCTTTATAAAAATATTGCTTTCGAGGCACCAAAATTTCACGCTCAACGAACTCTTTGATCAAGACGGCCCTGGTCTCAACGATAATATTAATTGGAAAATATGAATAAATAGAATGGATACACGTTAACTTTAATAAACTTTTAAAGACAACTAAAATAGGTTTAAAAAGTCATTTGATAAGAGCCACTGATGAAGGGCACGGTGATATCCGAAAGCGCTTAGGCTTTTTAAATTTATGTACATTGAGGAAAGCAGTTCTTATTAAATGACTTTTTAAGCCCATTTTGGTTGTCTTTAATTTTAAAAGAAAAATATGAATTTTAATTTATTATAAGATCTTTATCAAACTACATTGAAGTTTTTTTTTTTTTACATAGATTTGAATTCTCAAATTTTTAATTTGGGCATGTTGGCTCTTATTGGATTTGAAAAGGAATCACTCTAACTGCAGCAAAAATAGATAAAATGTAAAATCTTTGTTAAAACACAGCATAAAATAAAATTGTAGCTATTTCAAGAGCCATTGGTTATCGATCGAAACCAGTTGATGTCTTTAATGTTACTATTACTTTCGCTATATACATAGTATAAAGTATAAGGAAAGTATTGTGACGGGGTTCAAAATTTGAATTAGAGTTTTCGACGGAATAGTACATTTCATGCATCCCTGATCGCGAATTGTGCGTTAAGGTGATGTCGGTGTATGCGTGTCCATGAGTCAGTGCATGCGATATTTCACAAATGAATGGAGCGTTTCGAATAAAATTTGGTACAAATATTACAGTCGGTGAATACTGGGACTATATTGATTTTAAACGGATGTTTGGAAGATCCCCCCCCCCACCCAAATTTTGAATGCAATTTTGAAAAAAACATTTCATGCATCCCTGATCGCGAATTGTGCGTTAAGGTGATGTCGGTGTATGCGTGTCCATGAGTCAGTGCATGCGATATTTCACAAATGAATGGAGCGTTTCGAATAAAATTTGGTACAAATATTACAGTCGGTGAATACTGGGACTATATTGATTTTAAACGGATGTTTGGAAGATCCCCCCCCCCCCACCCAAATTTTGAATGCAATTTTGAAAAAATCATTAAAAAACCATAACCTTCGAGAATGTTAAGTAAATCAACATTTCTTATATAAATTTTCATTAGAAAACGAATGACATAAACTTTGTCAAAATCATCGACCTTTCGTAATCTCGAAAACCGCTGAAGGAATTTTAGCCAATCTGGATGGTATATATCGTATATTGGGTAGCTGTGAATGTAGAAAAGTTTTTTTTTTTTTTTTTTTTTTTTTTTTTTTTTTTTTTTTTTTTTAATGCATATAGTTTGACTCGGGCGGCGTTGAATGTCCACTTGCTACGAGTGGAAAGTCCAGATTTTCTAGTTATTGAAATCGATTTCAAATTCTTCGTTTAGTTCGATTGAGATTATACTGTCTGGCTTTACTTGTTGAAGGTTCTATACAGGGTGTTTAAAAAAAAAGTTGGTCCAAACTTTACGAGTTGGTAGTACACACCAAATCAAGCATTTTTCGTCATAGTTTACCCGGTCCGAAATGAAACGTAAATGCTTTACAAGGCGCTTACTCGTTGGGAAGCGGCAGCTCCACAAATTTAAAAGTGTCATTCTGGTTGAAGAAGAAAATCACGTATGCAAATTTCATCTGGAGAAGAAGAACCCTTATGCACATTTTCGTAACACCGAATGCAAGGGCTTATCAGTTTGCAGCAATTATTCGCAGCTCCAACCTTTGAGACGATGGAGGAATTTACAAATAGGGAAAAAGCCGATAAACATTTCATCTATGGATCTGTGAGACGTGCATTCAGGTTGGCAGTCACTCTTTTTAAGCCATTACTGTAATTATTGTTTATTAAATGTCATTTTATAACTTCTAAGTCATTCTTGTGTTTTCACCTCACATCATCGGTTTCACCATTAAGCGCCCACTGGAACCTTTACGTTTCATTTCCGACCCGGTAAACTATGACGAAAAATGCTTGGTTTGATGTGTACTACTACCTCGTAAAGTTCGACTCATCTTTTTTTAATCACCCTGTGTAGCAGAGTCCACTTACTGTTGTGTTACCAATATACATTCATTTTTTTTAATTTAAATTAATTATCTTCATTTAGTTCGGTTGATTAAGCTCATACTGTATTGCCTGAATTGTTGAAAATTCCATATATTATAGAGTCCATTTACTATTGTGTTCCCAATATATGCATTTTCTGATAGCATAACGAATACAGTATGTTATCATCAAAAGTTTCACCTTTATTTAACCTCTATTACTGGGCCTAATGAACTTTTACCCTGTACTGAGATAAAGACCACATGTAAAAGATAGTTATTTTGCTTCATAAGTAAAGAAAACTTATATTAGTTACTAGAAATATAGATATAAAAATTTATTGCCTTGGAACAATAGCATGTATTATTAATTCTGCACCCGTGGCAGGGCCAAAAGCTGTGCTTGTCAATGTCCTACACGTTACCATCGTAAAATTTTATTACCACCATCGATTTTTTACAAAGTTGCAATAGTGCAATTACCTTGCTATCACGTTGTCAATGGGGATTCTATGGTGTGCTTTCATTGGTTCTAAGGAAGTTTTTCCCGAATTGGGCGTATACCCCAGGGTGTACGTAAAATAGATAGAACTGATACCCGATCGAATTTTTCAAATTTAGTTTTTACCACTAAAAGTTCTTTAAACTAAAAATAATTCTATTTGAAAAATGCCTTTTTCATCAAACCTAACTTTATAGTTTGAAAATAAAATAAGTTATACTATTTTGCTAAAGCTTATGCCGTAAGTTTTTACTCTCTCGACATTGTATACTTTTACCAGGGAGAACCCCAAAGCGCCCGAAGTCGAATTATAGTATAATCGAATTATCGAGGTGTATATATTATTAATAAACACAAATGAGTAGTAACTAAAGGTTGTGGAGCTTGGTTGAACAGAATTTATGTCTCCACTTTCGGTATACGAAGTGGCGTGATATTAATTGCAGTCGGTATTTTGCTTGTAAATAATTGGTCTGGTCTTCGAGATTTTCCTCTTTCACATTATGGAAAAGATTTGAAGTTTATGAAGATCGTCGTCGAACTACTGACGATATTTCGGAAACTACCCAGAACTCTCTTGTAACATTATAACGCGCCAGTACACACAGTATTGTAACAGGCAGTGTTTTGGCAAAAAACGGATTGACGGTCGTTAGGCATCCTCCCCCCCCCCCCTACCCCGTCTAAAATAAAAGATCCGTGCTTTAAATCTGCACCGTATGACTTATTTTTGTTCCTCAAGATGAAGATTTGACTGAAAGGGGAGGAGATTTACAGATGTTCCCTGGATTAAAAAAAAACATACCGAAGCAGGATATTGTTTTTAGAAATGATAAAAATTCTACGACAAACATATATTCTCAAAAAGAGTACTGTGATGCGGGTAGTAAAGTCAAAAGACGATATACCTATATTCTATCATTTCGTTAACGTTTGTATACCTTGTGACTGGGTGAAAATTTTAATTCGTATGTTTTTGAAGTTAATAAATATTTTATCTAATACAAAATTGTAGAATAAAGCATAACCAAACAATTAAATTACTTCACTATATAACTTTTACCGTCCAATTTTAAAATGATATAAACACAATTCATAACTGCAATAAAAGTTAAAAAATCTGGACCTCCCCCCCCCCCCCCTCCTTTCCGAAATCCGAATTTTTAAAAATCGTATACGATTTTATATTTTAATTTTATATCACTATTTTATAAAGTACTGTTTTTCTTTAAAAAAATCGAATTTAAGATTTTAGCAAAAAAAAATTTGTTTTAAAAACACATTTCAAGCATTGTCATAAAGATCTATCCGTGGGTGTATGAACACCGTAATGGAAAGACGTATAGCTATGAACTTTTATGGTTAGATACATAATGAGTATAAAAAACTAGAATTAGGTTGAATTTACGTTATTTACATGATTCGTACACGAATTTTTCGACATTTAAGATTGTGGCATTATTTCTTTTGGAGAACAATTATAATTCCCAATCCAGTGAAAGTAGCATTTAGAATATACAGAAAAGTGATGTTCGACATTCGTTATGAATGTAAAAAGCACTTATATAATATGCATGAACACAAATCAGCTGAATGCATCTAATGCATTGATTTAACTGACTTGAAAACTTTTTACAGAATTTTCAAAATTTGCTAAGAATAATTTGCATGAAAAAATACACTTTCTCGCTCTGATATTGATTGTGATACGCACTTAAAATATAAAATATGAACGTGTGAGAGAGTCGAGTGGCGACCCGCAGTCGAGATATTTTTAAATTGTTTTAGTGAATCGATTTTTTGCGAGTTCAATTGATAACAGCTAATAGGTAGCTGATATTTCTTTAATCCGCCTGATCGGCAAAATGGCATGCAGTTAATTTAAAGTATTTTGCAATTGTCTTAATGCATTGCGTTTATGTCAATCCCTAAACATTTACTTGCCATTTGGATAACAACATCTTGCTCTGTCACATGATTCAATCGAACCCGCCACAGTCAAAATGCATTGCTCTGTTTTCTTTTTCTAAATATAAACCATACCCAAAGCTTTTTTATGGCACCTATTAAACGAATACCGGTTCCATGGCGAATGCCCGGGAGGGTTACACAAGTTTATTCTTGGGTTTAATTGCTGGTGAACCCATAAAAATTATAAACAACCTTGTCACGTATGTGTCCTTGAGCTAATTAGAAAAGCTATTTCATTGATTGTGTCATCGACATTTTGGAACAACACGACGTCCGATGACCTGCCAACAACAGAAAGATCGATTTGATGAAGTATCCCAGGCTATGTCAAGAATTATTAAAATTGCAATTTAAAGTGAAAACAATAAACTTTGATAAGTTGCATTTCCCACAGTCACAGTCACTTTTTTTTAACAATAACAACTAACAATAGTTAAACAAAACATACACTTTTCCCTTCACTTTTGTGCCCCCGTAGCTTACGTCATGTCACTCAGATGGGTCACAACTAACGATTATTCGAATCGGATTTAAAAAACATGTATTTTCCCAACAATCTAAATGTACCATTTTCGCTATGGGTGTTCCAACTCTGTTTCGATTTTTGTTTTCCTGCCTTGTCGGAGTTCGTTCTTGGCTGTTGTTAAGGGAGCATACTGTTCCCTTGACCTAAATAAAGAGGCTGAAAACGCCGCCAAAATAATTGTACTCACCTAACTGACATACACCTGCTTTCTTCAAAGAAGTATTGCAAGTTTTATTCTTACAAGCAGCAGTTTTATTTATTGTGATGTATTTCCCACCAATCTAAATGTTGTAATTACAAGTATTTTCCCACCAATCTAACAATTTTGTTTTGAGAAACATGTAGATGAACTTGTATATTTATTTAGATATTTCTTAAATGGATAATCTCAAAAATGGTTTCGTAATGCAGTTATTTAGATTTTTACTTAAAATAATTGTTTATACTGCTCCAAAATGACAATCTGCATCAAGAGTGTTCCAAAACTCGATTTAGATGCTTTGATCACTTATAATTAACGGACGCTTATGTGAGACTACAATAATATTACTCTGCATGCTCCGCTGTTTATTGTTTCTCTACATGCTGATATAGGATAGGGTGGGGTTTTTTCAAAAATGCGTACAAAAAAATTCAAAAATTTCAGTTCCAGCAATAAAATTGATGGGAGAGTGGCTCAACTCGATTTTATTATACCAGAATTCATTTTTTTTTTCAAATTTTACAAGAAAATTTTTGAAAAATCGGTATTGTAAGTCTAAATTGCTACAACTACAACGTGTTACCCTTCACTTTAATAGGATTGAAAAATATCTTTTAATTGATACTATACTTGATAGTGTACCCCACCGGGGGTAACTTGTTCCCCGGTGTGTGTGTGTGGGGGGGGGGGGGGGGGGGCTAACGATGTCGCGAACAAAAAAAAATGTATTGTGACTATTTTCACAACAATGATTGAAACTTTTGGGTCTCTTGATCATTGAGCCACATATAAACCCTTTTATGTATGATTATGTCAAGTTTTGCCTTATGCTGCCATGTTAAAAAAATATTAAATGTCGAATAAAAAATTCGAAAAAAAAATTCGAAAAAAAAAAGAATCGAAAAAAAAAATTCTACCTAGAATTTTGATAATAAAGCTGGATATAAAGTATCGTAAAAATCTATCAATATTTATAACTGCTATCATGTACACACAAAAAATCGACCACAGACATCAGACAGACAGACGGATATCTCTCCATAAACAGTCGAAACGTATGCAGGAGGTCTTAAAACATATATTGGTCTCGAAATCGAAAATTTTGGTGAAGACAATACTTTCTCAATACTACGTATGAGAAACTAAATATATCTTATATACAAATACGAAGTCAAGATTATAACATTTAATTAAGTTGTTATCACATATTTTTACTTTCCTTATATACATAATGTATAAGGAAAGTATTGTGACGGGTCGAAAATTCGAATTCGAGTTTTCGACGGGAGAGCACGTTTCAAGCATCCCTGATCACGAATCAAACATTTTTGAAGTGATGTCTGTGTGTGTGTGTGTGTGTCTGTCTGTCAGTGAGTCTGTGGAGACGACAACTGATGAACGAATGGATCGATTCGAACGAAATTTGGTACAAAACTCACAATTCGTAAACACTGGAAGCCTATTGTTTTTATACGCAATCGAATGTCCAGAACCCTCTAAATTTTCGAATGAAATTTTGAAAAAACCATCAAAAAATCAAAACCGCTAATAAAGTTACGCAAATAGACATTTCTTATGTAATTTTTCATTAGAAAACGATTGGCTTAAATTTCAAAACGCTGACATGAACCGCTCTCGAGATATTGTACATTTTTCAAAAAAATTATCAAAAAGTCATATAAAATAAAAAAAAAATTCCTATTGAGAAACATGTTCACTTTTCATATGTAATACCATGTGATAAATTGGGTGACATCATTCTCGTGGATCTAGCTCGTTCTATTCATGTAAAAAGATAGTTTGAGTAATACTTTTGTATTTGACCGTCAATAGTCATTTATCTGCTGTAAGAATAACTTATTTCTCCATCCATAACGCTTGGCGAGATTTTGGCGACGAATTTGACGGAATGGCGCCAACTTGGCGACATTTTTAATTGTTGCCAAATTAACAAAAATCTCGCGAAATTGATAAAAATGACGCTAAATCAATGAAAATGACGACCAATTGAAGAAAATTCTATATTACGGAAAGAATATAAGTATCTACTATAAGAATAACTTTTTTTTTAGCTGTAAAAGTAGTAAATTCATTGCATTATATTAGGAAAGTCATGTGTTGCCCACATCAGATTTTTTATTTCGATTTTAATAAAAGAAATTGAACAAAAATAAAAAAAAATATACGCAAATACGATTAACAACATAATTAACAAACAATATGATTATTGATTAACAAAGTGATTTAATGCGATACTTATGCTTGCTTGACAGAAATTAGTTTGTTTATATCTATTTCTATTTTACTTAATTTTAAACGTTAATTTATTCCAAGTCGCGGTTTGCTTTATATTTGTTTTTGAAGTACAGCATTGAAGAAAATCCTACGTAAGTACATTTAACTAAAGGGCAGTAAAAATATACTGCTGTTTCTGAAATGTCTTTAAAATATTTCTTCTATTTAATCCAGAAGTTGACAAAAAAGTTGTTCTGCCCTACGAAATATCGATGAGTTGCTCCTTTTTCTCAGAAGAAAGGTATTTGGCTTATAGTTGAAATCTTCCAGGTACCCCAAGTTTTGCGCGTACCACTGAGAATTGCTGAAAAAGAATTAGTCACGGAGACAATATTTTAGTTCACTACCTTATAAGACCTTTTTGCCTTACATTATGTCATATAAATATCCAAATATTTTTATTCCTTTTCTTTACATTTTAATTAATATTTTACTAACCCTGTAATTAGGCTGAACTACCGACTCATTAAGGTAGTACAAGAGGCGTTAGCTGGAGCAGCTGCTTATAAAGTTTAGAAAGTGCGTTTCACTTCAAGGTTAAAAATGTTCTATTCCAAAGAGTTACCTGCAATTCTCTGACAGCATCAAAAGAAATGCAACTCATACTTAAGTCATTAGAAGCGGTTTCTATTCATCTCAATTTTTACTTTATATTTTTCCCCTCTGTGGTAAAGTAATATATTTTTGTGTATGCAAATAAGCAGCCATACTATTTTGTACCTGAGGATTGATTATTCTGTGTTTTAATGTAGGTTCCATCAAAGAATGACGGACATTTTATTTATATTTTAACTCGATGGTGAGACATTATCTTTTCCCTTTACTCTCCCCTTTTTCTATTACACTACATAGCATATGTATAGGGAAAGTGTTGTGATAGGTCAAAAATTCTACTTTGGGATTTTTTGATGCCTGTCATACCTCGATTCAGCTTTTCAAATTAAATAAGGAAAATTTGAATACATTATTGACATATGAAAAGCATAATTAGAACTTAGATTTTGTATTTTAGAAATCCTTCGATTGCAACTAAAATCGTCAGTTTTATATCAATTATTAAAATGATTTAATACTCGTATATAAAATTATGTTGTTTGCGGACAGTATACATTTTTCTTATAGCTGTTAATTGACAAATTACATTCGCGAAACACATAATGTTAATTTTGTACTTTGAATAGTTGTCATCAGGAAAAGCGTATAATTTTAACATGAAATTCCACGCCAAAAAGTTTATGGTTTGAATTTGTACACATCAAAAGAAGTATCATATGAAGGGAAAATATGTGGGGATTATCTAGGGAACATCATGTGTTGCTCACATCAGATATTTTTATTTAATTTTAGCTTTCTTCTTTCTGCATCCAGCAGTTTGATAGTTCATTTTCGTGTCTCCTTTTTTTTTGATTTTATTCACTTTGAATCTACGGAGATGTGTAGAAAGAATTTCTCAGGAATGCGTTGTAGGACATGCGTCATCATTGACTTCTTGATTGTCACCTGTAGTGGAAAAGAGAAAGAAAATATATCTGCAAATGTTGCATTCAGACTATCTGTGTCATGAATATGTTATACAGTTCTTATAAAATTAATATCAGATGCTAAAATAGAACACTCACAACAATTTTAATCCTGGCAGAAATATAACGATGTTTATACCTCAATACAGGATCTTGTTATTTTATCCCAACATTTTTTTTTAACATAACTTTTACTTTATGTTTGGTTATGTAGATATATGTAAATGATTTAACCCTTATCTGATATATGTATTGTTACGGAACATTCTCGGAAATCGTAAATGATCGCGAGATACAAGAATGAGTACGAATTTCTGGAAAACTAACACTTTCATTTAAAGCACCAATATGCGTTAAATCTAGCTATCTTACATGGCCAGAAAATAACTGTCAGATACACAAAATAGCAATTAAATACTCAAGTAAAATACATCTTGCACGAAAGATAATGAAAATTAAGAGCACAAATAATACAATAATGCAGCATACACATGTTTCGGAATATGCTGGATTCACTTCGTCCGTGCAAGAGAACCAACAAACCCGAAGTCCAAAAGAAGAATGGGCGTGAAAGGAAGAGGCATTAGGTATTACATATCCAAGACCTGAATTAAGAGAGGTAATCAGAAAGCAGCCTAAGGAACAGTCCAGATAATCCGAAATGAGAAGTAACATACACGATTGGCGTGCACCAAAACACAACAGCGTACTCCAAAACACATCAGCGTGCTCCAAAACACAACAGCATGCACCAAAACACAAACATTCAAAATTTAAGTTCTAATTATGCTTTTCATAATCCAAAATGTATTCAATTTTTCTTTATTTAATTTGAAAGTTGAATCGTCATATTATGACAACCATCAAAAAATCCAAAAGTAGAATTTTTGACCTATCACAACACTTTCCCTATACATATGCTATGTATAACAGAACTATCTCGACAAATGAAGTCTGAACAAGAATACGTGAGATCCAACAGGACGAAAAATAGGTTAAATCGACACATAAGAGCTCCAAAGGAATAGAAAGAAAAAAGTGGAATTCTTTTTTACAGAGTACTCCGCCGCCAGATTGCGGACGAAAATAAAATACTGGACAAGTCATTAACTAATAAATTATTAAAATTTTTCTGGATTGAAACTTCAAAGGAGTCGAGATCATAGATCGACGGGCATTTTTGTATGATCATTGCTGAAGAAAACTCAAATTAAATGCTCATTTAAATCTCAAGACACTGATGTATTTATCATTCACTTTTACTCGTATCACATTGACAACTTCGACTGAATGATGACCAACTATATAATCTGGTACATAACGTTTTGTGGAAAGTTATGGAAATATCACGGAACTCCTGAAGTTCTTAACCAATCTGCAAAATTCGAGAAGTTCCCAGAACTTGTCAAAAGTCGCCCAGTTAATGATAATTCGCCAAATCCGCCTTCAAGGTCACCATATTTATCGCCGGAGATTCGAATTATAGCAATGGTTGCCTTTAAAGGTATTCGTAGAACTATTATTTTATTAATAATTTACTATTCTGTAATTAAGTTGAATTACCGTGACTACTTAGCGAATTAGAGTGGCGATTTCTTAGAAAGATTTAATACCCTTTTCTTCTTTAGTCAAGGTTAAGAACGTTCTATTAGGCTATGTTTCTTGCAGCTCCGATATGACATTGAAAAAAAAATCCAACTCATGCTCATAAGCCATTAGTCGCGGTATCTTTTCATCTCGGCAGTTTGCACTCGACAAATCTCTTCCTCTCTGTGGAAGAGTAATTAATAATTTTTGTGGATGCAAATGAGAAAGTCACTACGGTGATAACTTATTTATTTTGTACTTGAGGATTGTTTAACGTACAAGGAAAGAACGCCACCGGATTTCTTTACAACTCGATGGCGGGAGATTCCTTTCTTTTTTACCCCATTTTTTGCAAAATATCGTCTGTTGCTTCACACCGATTCATCCGCTAGTAATAGCGCATGTTAATTACTTTCATTTGCTGTCTCATCTATGGAACTGCTTTTTCCTTGTATCGTTTCGCTCGCCATTTTTTCTAGTTTTCTTTCTTATAATCTTTATTTGTTTTATTCACGTTCGAATCTATGAAAATGAGTAGGAAGAATTTGTGACAATTGCGTTGGCAATGGTAAAAGATGATATGATCATCGTTGACCTCCGAATTGTCGCCTGCCACAGAAGATAGATATAGAAAATAGAATTTTACTTCAAATGTTATTTATAAAATGGAACAAGGCACACCCAGCCCAGAAATCACACCAACACATTTTAATAAAGCACGTTTTTTTTTTTTTGTTATTAAATTGAGAATTTCTTTGAATATATATTCATAAAAACATCAACATCACGTATTTATATGAAAATAAAAACTCTGTTAACTTGTATATAAATGCATTAAATTTCATTTTCATCAAATGTATACTTTTCTAAATTTTTACTCTTAGATATTTACGACTATATTACGTGATAATTAATTTAAACTTCTAGAGTTTTGCAGGATGGTTGAGCGTGCAAACAGAATTTTTGAAAATATTTATTTGCATTATTATGGAGATTATCAGCTATTTAATAATTTATTTTCTTAACCATTGCTATTGCATGTATTTCAATTATTTCCACAACTACGACGTTTTATTTTAAGTTTTATCGCTGTAATTAATTTCGAATTTTATGTACAACCACTAGAACGTATAACTATAGCTACTGAATCATTATTTTTTTCTATAAAGTAATTTTTCCAGATCTTAATGTTTTGTAGTCAACGTTATCTCTCTATAAGCGTTGTAATTATAAATTCTGTGTTTAATAAAGTATATGAAATATTAATTCGTAATCGCAATGTTTTAAAATATATTGTCACTAAATATATGTTTAAAATCCATATAAAATGGTATACAGATTTTTTAAAAAACAAAAATCAATTACTTTATCAAAATATGCATTAATGCATCTTTTTTTCTGGAATTTTTGTATGTTTCTTGTTTTGAAAGCATTGCAAAATGAAACCTAAAAGATCTGATGACTTTCCCTGCATAAATTTACTTTTTTCACACAAACAGACTGACTTATTTATACTCACATACAACATCCTCATCAAAATGCAATTGACATCCCGAGAAATAAATCACCATTAGCGAATTCTTGTGCGTCAAAATAGAAAACTATTACGAAAAATATCTTCTCGTGAATGGAACGAACTAAATCCACGAGAATGATGTGAACGGATTTGTTGCATATGAAAAGTGAACCTATTTGATAATACTTACTATATATTTTTTATTTTATGAAATTATTTTTAATAAATTTATTTGAAAACGTGCAATATCTCGAAAATGGGTCATGTTAGTGTTCTGAAGTTTGTGGCATTCGTTTTCTAATGAAACCTTAACAGTATTAATAAATCATAATTTTTAATAATTTTTAAAAATTTATTTTGGAATATCTTGGGGACGGTTTGTGCGTTCTAAAGATTATGCCATTCGTTCTCTAATAAAAAATGAAATATGAAATGATTATTTATTTACCGTTATTGAAATTTCTTATATTTTAATGATTTTTTCAAAACTTCATTCTTTCGAAATTGGGGATTGGGGGTGGGGAGGATCTTCAGAATATTAAGTTTAAAATCAATAGGATTTCAGTATTGATTTTAATTGCCATACCATTGAGAAGGGGAGTTTTCCTAACATTCGATTATGTTTAAAATCAGTCGGCCTCAAGTATTCATTGCCTGCAAAAACCCGTACCACATTATGTTTTAAACTCTTCATTTGTTCGCAAGATATCGCATCCACAGACGCACCCATTAACACACACACACACACACACAAACACTGTCACACATACACACACACACACACACTCACAGTGTCACACACTAACACTCGCTGTCACACACTAACACTCACACACATACACTCACACACTCACACACATACATACACACACATACACATACACTCAAGCACACACACTAACACACAGATACACATACACACGTACACACACACTAACACACACATACACATACACTCACACACACACATACACACACACACTAACGCACACACACACACTAACGCACACACACACACACTAACGCACACACACACACACACTAACGCACACACACACACACTTAACGCGCGCGCGCACAAACACACACACACATCACCTCAAAATGTTCGATTTGAGTTCAGAGTTAAAACGTGCTCTTCTGTCAAGAATTTGAAGTTTTCATCTTGTCACAATACTTTCTCTACACATTTTATACTATGTAGGGAAAGTAATAATGACTAACAAAATTGCTATACAAACCCTCTTGCCCACACATACACGTATAATTTGCATATAATTTGCAGTGTGCATGTGCGTAATTTCTTTATAGTGTGTGAAGTAATAGATTGTGATCAAATAGACAAGTTAATAAGAAAATTTGAATTTTTTTGTAAAAGCCAGATGTTTGAAATCCACCAGCAACAGCTTCTCCTTCACAACGTATTTTCCTTTACAACGTATTTTCCTTTACAACGTATTTTCTTTTACTCGAACATCCATATTAAAACAATACCAGAATTTTCCTATTGTCCATTTTAAGTCATGTTTTTGTTTGTTTGCATCCAAACCATGCAGTAGCCCCTCAGAAAGAAAAGTTGACTTACTCATTCGATGCCTCAAGGTTTCCTTGGAACTGCGTCGTCCATAAATTTCATGTCTGGACTGCGACTATTATAACAAGAGTTGATTTATTTATAACCTTTCTAATACTTCCTTCTGTCGTCATACAAAGAAAAAAGTCTGATGTGGGCAACACATGACTTTCCTTATATAATGCAATGAGGTTACTACTTTTACAGTTAAAAAAAATGTTATTCTTACAGTAGATACTTATATTCTTTCCAAGATATTGAATTTTCTTCAATTAGTCGTCATTTTCATTGATTTAGGGTCTTTTTTATCCATTTGGCGAAATTTTTGTTAATTTGGCGACAATTAAAAATGTCGCCAAGCTGGCGACATTCCGCCAAATTCGTCTCCAAAATCTCGCCAAGCGTTATGGACGGAGAAATAAGTTATTCTTAGATAAATGACTATTGGCGTTCAAATACAAAAGTATTACTCAAAGTATCTTTTTTCATGAATGGAACGAGCTAGATCCACGAGAATGATGTCACCCAATTTATCGCATGGTATTACTATTACATATGAAAAGTGAACATGTTTCTCAATAGGAAATATTTTTTTTTATATAACTTTTTGATAATTTTTTTGAAAAATGTGCAATATCTCCAGAACGGTTCATGTTAGCGTTCTAAAATTTATGTCAATCGTTTTCTAATGAAAAATTACATAAGAAATGTCTATTTGAGTAACTTTATTAGTGGTTTTGATTTTTTGACGATTTTTTCAAAATATCACTCGAAAATTTAGGATGGTTCTGAACATTCGATTGCGTATAAAAACAATAGACTTCTAGTGTTTACGGATTGTGATTTTTGTACCAAATTTCGTTCGAATCGGTCCATTCGTTCGTCAGTTATTGTCTCCACAGACTCACTGACACACACACAAACTGACATCACTTCAAAAATGTTTGATTCGTGATCAGGGATGCTTGAAACGTGCTCTCCCGTCGAAAACTCGAATTCGAATTTTCGACCCTGTCACAATACTTTCCTTATACATTATGTATATAAGGAAATTAAAAATTGTCCTTAAATCTCTAAATTAAAGAAATGTGCTTCCTGAGGAAATATCCTTGAAATGTCTCAAAGTGGTCAAAATCTGAGACTCACGGATACACATGCTAACATACACATACACACATTAACACTAAATACACACATTGACATGCACACATACACCTCAAAAACGACCGATTCGATTTCATGGATGCTAAAAGAGTATTTTCCCTTTGAATTTGAATTCGAAATTTCAACCCCTGTCACAATACTTTTCCTATACACTATACTATGCATGTGTGGAAAGTAATAAAAATATATATACAAAAGCAAATTGAGTAATCATCCTTTGTCATTAAAGCTATAAGATGACCTTACAGTATGTCTGTGATTGTGAACGGTACTTGTGACAACCTTAACTTGATGCTACAGCGGTATGGGGAAAACTGGAAGCTTTCGCCAAGTTAGAGTCCATGTGATAACCTCTATTAATAATAACTTTAAAATAAAGACAGCCAAATTTGGCAAATTAAAATGTGTAATAACACCACCATTTATGGCGCACTTAAAATTACAAATCCAGATCACTTTTGGACGTCACTACGTCCTTCATGAGTGGCAATATAATTTCTTTTAAGATGTGACGAACATGTACATGAGCTCGTATACACAGCCCACAACCGTAAGACAAGATTTGCATATTGATCCTTTTAAATTCAATGCATTTAAAAAACATTATAATTACATAATACATAAATGAAAATGGATCATAAAATGCAGGGTAGCCAATAAATGTGTTGTCAAAAGCAAAGAAAAATGTCTTATATATCCAGAAAATTATGTAAAGGCTTTAACACGCAGTGAATCGAAAATGAGACACCATGCGAAACTGAGGGTCTTCGTCATGCTCGTCATTCAACAATTTACATTGCCACTGATGAAGGACATAGTGACGTCCGAAAGTGCCCTGGATTTGTAATTTTAAGTACGTCATAACCCTCACAGCAAAGATCGTCACATGTGTGACAGTGACGTTGTAGTCACACGACACCTGGGTAACAATGTGACATCATATTTGTGATAAAAATATAGGAGCTCGGTTGTGCATAGGTAATGGCACTCTGACTCGCCAATGAGAATAAATGTTATAATATCATTTTACTTTATCCACAGCATAATTATAATAGGTAAAATGCTTACCTTTCTGTTTGAAGGGCGTAGGGCAATTTTTCTTCTTTCCTCCTAAAGTCTTAAAAAATATCAGTTTTAGTGTGTTTGTTTACCATCTTGATATCAGGAATAGTTTCGCTTGATTGGAAGAAAAAACATATTATTTAATTAGATTCTGCATTTAAAAATTACATAGGAAAACAAAGAAACAAGCATTTTGCTGCGACATCAAACGAAGCATCGACAACACAGAACAGAACTTCAGTTCGTAAGTGTACCGGTATAGTCTCTTTGATGCGCGCGCAGATTTCTCGAAGTAAACACATTCCTCTTCTGGCGGAAAGGCGAGAGTCAGTGTTTTTGCGTTTGTCAGTCTTTCGTAGCGATGAGAGATCATTTATTTCTAACAGTCCCCCTTGATCTCTGGAGCTGCATATCACGGCTGTAGCAGTTTGGATCTGTGCTTCAGAAATTCAGGCTTTGGCAGTGGTTTTGTCATCATGTCCGCTGTCATTAGCTTAGTTGGAAGATAACTCAACTGGATTACACCCGATTTCTGAAAATCTCTTATGGCGTGGAATCTGATGTCAATATGCTTGGTTCTTGACATGTACTTCGGTGATTCAATCATTTTTATACATGACTGGTTATCTTCGAAAATAGTAATCGGGAGCTGTTGAAGCATATCGAGATCTTTGAGTAGGTTGATTAACCACAGTACTTCTTGAACTGCGTTAGCAGCGGATATATATTCCGCCTCTGCTGAGGAAAGTGCAACACATGATTGTTTTTTGCTTAACCAGTGTATAGGAGAATCATCAATTAAGAAAAGATTACCACTCGTGGATTTCCGATCCGTTTTATCGCTTGCCCAGTCGGCATCAGCGTATGTTGTAAGAATTGGTTTTGTCGTTGATTTTATTACCAAATTTAGATCCTTTGTATGATTTAGATAACTTATTAGACGCTTTACTGCGTTCCAATCCATTTGACGTGGTTTCTCATTTCTCCGACTTAAAATGTTTATTGCGGCTGTGATGTCTGGTCTTGTGACCGTGGCAATATATAGAAGAGCTCCAATAGCTTGGCGATATTTAGTGTTATTAGGAAGCAGGTTTTCTTCTGTTTCATTTCTCAAATATCCAGTTTCCATTGGTGTACTATAGGGTTTTGAATCTTGCAAATTAAATGTATTTACAATTTCTTCAATCTTATTTTTTTGATTTAATAGATAATCTCCATCATGGTTTTTTCTTATGCTAATTCCAAGGTAATAATTAACTTCACCCAAATTTTTTAATTCATATTGTCTGCCCAGTTCTTTCGTTGTTTTGTCAATTTGTTCTTCTGATCCTGATATTAGAATATCATCCACATATACGATTATATAGATAGTTTCTCTTCCTTTTCCCTTTTTGAATAGACATGGATCAGTAGTACTCTGCACGAATTTTAGTTGTTTTAGAGAGTCACCTATTTTTAGATGCCAGGCTCTTGCGGCCTGTTTCAACCCATATATAGCTTTATTTAATTTCCATTTGTTTTCGTTACCCGGGGAGATGTAGCCATCTGGCTGTTGTATGTAAACTGTTTCGTCTAAATCCCCGTGTAAGAAAGCGGTTTTGATATCAATGTGTTGTACGTTATATTTTCTATATGCTGCTCCTGCCAGGAATGCTTTAATTGTGCTGTGTGAGACCACTGGTGCGAAAGTTTCGTAATAATCTTCACCGTATTTTTGTGAAAATCCTTTTGCTACCAGTCTAGCTTTGTATTTAGCTATTTTTCCCTGAGAGTCGTGTTTAATTTTATATGTCCATTTTGAACCTACAATTTTTCTTCCATGCGGGGGGTCCATTAATGTGAATGTGTTATTTTCTTGCAAAGATTGCATTTCTTCTTCCATTGCGTCTAGCCAATTTTGTTTCTCTTGTGGGCTCTTAATTTTTAGTACCTCATTATAGTCTCTGGGTTCGACGGTGTTAGCTTGTTGCGCTAAGTAGATGAGTCGATCGGGAGGTACTCCCTTGTTCGATCTCTCGGATCTGCGAGGTTGACTAGCGGTTATGTTATCAGAATTTATTTGTTCATCATCTGACGGTGCCTCAAACTCAATCTCGCTCTCTTCGGGTTTTTCATCTGTTTGAGCATTAGTTTTTTCGACTTCACTATCTGTTCCTTCGAATAATTCCTTTGAGCTTAATTCTGACATTTGCATTGATTTTTCGAGGAATTTAACCGTTCTAGCAAGTGTTATGTTTTTTCCTTCTGTATATATTCTGTAAGCTTTTGATCTGTCGTCGTATCCGACAAAAATCCCTTCTTGGGCTTTTTCATCTAATTTTCCTCGTTTGCTTTTATGGATGTAGGAATATGCTTTACAGCCAAAGACTCTTAAATGACGAAGATTTGGTTTCATACCAGTCCACATTTCGTAGGGTGTTTTTGTATTGGCCTTTGTGGGAAGTCTATTTTGTAGGTAATTGGCAGTGTTTATAGCCTCTCCCCAGAATTTTTTGCCTAAATTTGCTTCTGACAACATAGCTCGTGTCATCTCGATTAGTGACCTGTTTTTTCTTTCCGCTACGCCATTTTGGGATGGACAGTGTGGCACGGTCAACTGGTGATGTATGCCGTTGTCACTTAGATATTCCTCGTATTCTTTACTGACGTATTCGCCGCCATTATCGCTTCTCAGTATTTCTGGTTTTTTTCCGAATTTGTTTGTCGTAAAAGCGATGTATTCCTTCAGTTTACACAAAACTTCACTCTTTTTTGATAAGAGATAGGTCATTGTGTACCTGGAGAAATCATCAATAAATGTTAGCACGTATGATTTTCCTCCTATAGTGGGAGTTTGCATTGGTCCGCATACGTCGCTGTGCACAAGTTGTAGAATATGAGTCCCCCTGTTTTGAGTAGATTTGGGGTATGGCATGTCGGTGAGTTTTGATTTTATACAAGTTTCACAATTTAGTTCATGTTTACATTCGTTGATGTTTATGCCTTCGGCTAACTGTTTCGATTTAATTTCCTTTATAGAGCCGAAGTTTTTGTGACCCATTCTTCTGTGCCATACTGTAACACAATTGGGGTTGTTACAGTTATTTACCATATATGTAACATTTTTGTTTTGTGGTGTGAGCAGGTCTAGCTCATATAGGTTATTTTTTATTTTTCCTTCTAAGAATATTTCATCATTGTAAGTTAACTGACAGTTGTCTTTAGTAAAAGTTACTTTGCATCCACGCTGTGTTGCTTTTCGTACGGAAAATAAATTAGCTTTCAGTTCTGGCACAAATAGTACTTCCTGTAGCGTTACTTGTCTTATCTCTCCATCCGAGGCTCGACTTTCTATTTTTACTTCGCCTGACCCATAGGCGGTTAAGGCTTTACCGTTAGCAACGATAACTTCCGATTTGTTTTCATTATTTATTTTAGTGAATAGATTCTCATTATTTGTTATGTGGGATGAGGAACCACTATCAACGATCCAGCTGTCTTCTTCAGTTTGATTAGTTATGAGCGCTAAGTCTCTAAATTTCGATCCTACTTTATCTACAGTGTCTGAATATCTTTCTTGTGTTCGTGACTTCGCGGCCGGTCTGTCGTTTCCCTCATACACTAACTGTGATGAGTTGTGTCTGAATTTATTTTTGTAATCTTTATATCTGCCGGGCTCATTATTGGTCTTATTCTTTAGACGCCAACATTCAGATTTGTTGTGGTTCTTCATTTTGCAATGTGAGCAGTATTTGTTATCCATTTTGTAGCCATAGGTGTTAGAGAATTTTTTATTCGCGTGAAAAGCCTTTGCCATGTTTTGCGGCATTTCTTGGTGATCCCTACGTCTATTATATTCATCAATCAGTTTGCTGCTAATGAATTCCGGCGTCAGTTCATCCTCTGGTCGCGCTTCCAACGCCGTTATCAGCGTTTCGTAACTGGGGGGTAGCGAACACAGAAATAGTGCTGATATATGCGAGTTATTTATTTCCTCCCCGATTGCTTTAAGTTTATCCATTGTTTCCAGAATTTTGGTTATATGTTGTTGCATGTTTCCCCTTTCATCTAACTTTATGCTGTACAACTTTCGTAAAAGGTATAGTTTGCTGGATAAATTAGCTCTTTCGTGTATTGCGCGAAGCGCATTCCAAGTATCGCGCGCCGTGGTCGTGAACGATTTGGGAATCCTCTATACATAAATTTATGAGCGCTCTGGCTTTTCTATCTTTTTTCTGCCATTCGTCGGTAATTGGGTCCGGAGCCACTTCTGTTATCGTTTCTGATAGTTCTTTATTCAATAATGTCATTTCCATTTTAAACTTCCAATTGGAATAGTTGCCCTGGTTTAATTTTTCGATCAAGTGACTTTCCTTGATAGATGCCATTATATCTTATTTTTAGTTTCCTTGAGAAATATTTCCCCCCCTTTTTTTTTTTTTTTTTTTTTGCAGTGCGATATTTCCTTTTAATCTTACTCCGAAAAAAAATCACTTTCGGTTTGGAAGTTTTTTTTTTTTTTTTTTTACGATGTCAATGGGGAACGAAAAAATAATTGTGATATATTTGTATATCAATTTTCTTTTCGGTTACTTATTTTTATGCCCTTTTTCAAATAATAATTTTATTGTTCATGAAAAATGCTGCTATTTTATTTTGTTAGTACCAATTTCTCCAGCGAGACAGGCAACAACTTCAGTCTCATAATCTGATAAAAATATAGGAGCTCGGTTGTGCATAGGTAATGGCACTCTGACTCGCCAATGAGAATAAATGTTATAATATCATTTTACTTTATCCACAGCATAATTATAATAGGTAAAATGCTTACCTTTCTGTTTGAAGGGCGTAGGGCAATTTTTCTTCTTTCCTCCTAAAGTCTTAAAAAATATCAGTTTTAGTGTGTTTGTTTACCATCTTGATATCAGGAATAGTTTCGCTTGATTGGAAGAAAAAACATATTATTTAATTAGATTCTGCATTTAAAAATTACATAGGAAAACAAAGAAACAAGCATTTTGCTGCGACATCAAACGAAGCATCGACAACACAGAACAGAACTTCAGCTCGTAAGTGTACCGGTATAGTCTCTTTGATGCGCGCGCAGATTTCTCGAAGTAAACACATTCCTCTTCTGGCGGAAAGGCGAGAGTCAGTGTTTTTGCCTTTGTCAGTCTTTCGTAGCGATGAGAGATCATTTATTTCTAACAATTTGTGACTTCTATGCGACGTTACGTATTAGTAACTTCATCGTGACTATATTCTGTGACGTTCCCACAATATAATTAACACGTAACAATGTAACGACATTACAATGGCAATTACAATGTGACGTCATAAACAAGTTAATATGCAACGTCACAAACGACCATGAAAATGACCAGCGACTTCGCTGTGACCTCAATATAACATTGCCGAGACGTCCTGTGACGTCCCAAAGTCACAGTGTGACGTAAATCTTACGTCACTGTGAAAAAAAATGCTGTTAGGGAAATGGTGTTATTATTAAAACCATTTAATTTGTCAAATTTGGTTATGTTTATTTTATTTTAAAGTTTTTGCTAAATTGGCGTGTTTCCATACAATTTAATCAATTATTAATAATTCAAAACTATAACTATTTTTATGAAACCGATAGTTTGAGTTCCAATCAATTGGCTTCTCAAATAAATATTGAAAATTCTACTCGAATTTTTATATTTCAATAAAAAGTATTCTAAATTCAAATTTGAAATGGATTTTATTGTTATGGAAACCATTTAATCAACATACGTATAATGCACGTATGAAAACAAAATTGAGTTATCAGCTAGTCTTGGCGTCCACAATATATTCAAGTTAATCTTACCACATGTATAGATAAAAACTATTCAAGATATATTTTAGCAAAGACTTCAAATTTAGTAAAATACCTTTATTTAGAAACACCATTAATTACGTACACGAAAATTTATAATAGTGCCAGAGCTTTTTGAAACTTTATAACGTCCATCATCAGTGGCAATGAAAATGACAGACATGAGCTTTTTTATACACAGCTCGAAATCGCCAATACAAAATTTGCATATGGATAGTCAGATAAGCCGTTATTAAAAAATATCGTAAATTACAAAAAATACATAAATAATTCAAGCCAACAATAATTTAAATTTACAAAATAAGTACATAAATAATTCAGACCAACTAATTAAACGTTTCATTAGAAGATGTCAGAAAGCGCTCTGGCCCTCTTGTAAATAAATTTTCATATGTACGTCATTAATGGTGTTTTTAAATAAAGACATTTTACTAAATTTGTAGTCTTTGCTAAAAATATTTTGAAATATTTGTAGGCGTGTTTTCTAAACTTATACAAAAAAAAAAAAAAAAAAAATCATTTTGTTCTTCTAAAACTGTCGAAAGCACCTGGGAGTATAAATTTAAAAATGATACAATAATTTTTTTTGCACCATCAAAAGTCAAATAAATAAATTAAGCTTAAAAAAGATTAATTAAAATGTACAAGCATTCAAAAAATCCTCGTTAATTATCAGGACTTGACAGATTGTAGGCGCCAGGTTTCATAGCCATTTTAAGTGCAGTACAAACTGAAACTTTTCAAAATTGTGCACGCCCTGTGAAATCGATACCTGTCAATATATCTAAAGGCCATTTCTTGTTTATTTTTATTACTCCATTGATCTTTTTGCATTCTTCTGATTGGCCTATTTATATCTCTGATATTTCATTACAACCAAGTCTGTCATTAAGAGTGATAATTAAGACATGTTCTAAAGTGACTTTTAATTTCATATTCAAACAACTATATTCCATTAAAAAACATGTTTTATTTTTATTAAACTTTAATAAATGAGTATTTTTGGTTTGTGTTATTTCATTAATCAAGTCTACAATCTCTTAGTTTTGTATTTTTTCTCTTTCGCTAGGCGTGTTTCTCCATAGAAGAACGCACAATACATTTATAATTTTTTTTTATGTATGTCTGGCCCAATAGACGCTACATTCTTCAAAACGAAAGAAAGACAGAAATAAATTCTATGGAGGCATGAAAGACATGAATGATATTTATTGCTTCATTTTTTCTTTTTTTCCACGCATTGCGTGTTGGGAGTTAAATTGTTAAGTATTTATTAGATTTATGGTTATGCATAGAAAAGTGATATGTCACGTGTTTATAGTTTATGCTTAATATGAAGCTTTGAATTCCATTTTTACGTCCGGCAACTCCTTGTTGAACTTAAAACTATCAAACGGGGGTGTAAATTTTACTGCTAATAAATAACTAGAATAAATCTTGACGCGATATACGTAGTATTACTTTTTTCCATTTATATCCTTGTTGAACTTAAAACTATCAAACGGGGGTGTAAATTTTACTGCTAATAAATAACTAGAATAAATCTTGACGAGATATACGTAGTATTACTTTTTCCCATTTATTTCCTTTTACGTTTATTTGTATCACAATCCATATCAAAGTGAGAGAATGTATCTTTTATGAGGTGGTTTTTTTTTTTTTTTTTTTTTTTTTTTTAATGTTCTTAATTTTTATTTTTCCACATACAGTGTAATGTAAAGGGAAAGTACTGTGACGGGGTCTAAAATTTGAATTCGAATTTTCGGCGGAAGAGCACGTTTCAAACATCCCTGAACTGTTGTGTGTGTGAGATAGAGGGGGGGGGGGCGATTTGGCGAAGTACTACCAAATTAGCAAAAATAACGCTAAATTAACGGAAATGATGCCCAAAGCGGATGTCAGTAGTACTTCTAATTGATTGTCAAGTTTGCGCGAAATATAATTTAATTGGGTACTACGAAATAGTCTTAAATGTTTTCATCCAGAAAAGCTCAAAGTGTTTATTTAACGCTGACACTTCGTGCCGTGGAACTTGTGCATCATTATTTCGATGCTAAAAAATTAAATTTCAGCAGTATGTAGAAAAAGTCATGTGCTGCCCACATCAGATTTTGTAGTTTGTTGCTCAGTCTATCTAAATATAGTTTTATGGCAATGCATTTTTTTTTCATCTTAGCATTTTCGATTCTTGCTTCACATATTCAGACAGGGGAAATGAGAGAAAGATGTTCTAAAAATGACCTAAGCATATTTATGAGATCTTGAAACGTAAATGTTCGTCAAAATCTCAATTGCAGAATATTTTCGGAAAACTCTTACTATACTTTCTCTTACTATAGTTCAGTTTTTCGATCAAATTATATGCCGCTCGAGAGATACTCTGTTTTCTGGTTCAGATTCTGGAACGGTTCGCTATGTCCTACTCATAAAGCTTCATCGTCTATTCCGTGACAATACACGACTGTCTATAGATACTCATGGTGGAATAGTAACAGAATATAACGTATTAGCTGATATACTTTATTTCTAAAGCAATATTACTATTGAAATAAAAATATTTTAAACAAGAAGTAAAAAAAAAAAAAAAATGATATAATTTTACCAAAGTTCAGGAACTATTTTCTTAGAAGTTTGATCCGATATTTATGCCAAATCTGTTCTTGCCCTGTAAAAACCAACGATTGAATGGAATGAGACACGACTAATTCAGCTAAATAAAATACAGTTGTGCTCATCAGACAGTGTGCTATGAATGATGTACAAGTATACCGAAAAACATACCTGCGATTTTTCTTTAACCTAATGACATCTATCTTTAGAATCTATCTATCTGGAAAAGTTATCCATATCTATCTATAGAGGATTTTCAGCTACTTTACAATCGACGAACATATTGCAGAGTCCTCCAATATATAGAATGACAGAAAGCATGACTACACATTTGATCCTTGTAGGAACAGACCACGTCAGACATGACAACACAATGAAATTAACTTTAAACATCGTTCTCGTGCAGATCGCACATTTTCTATTCAGCAAACAGACGTTTATCTTTCTATTCAGAGTAAAAACGTTTTGGAATAGTTTTGTGTTTTGACGCCAACTAATTGACAAGTACATTTCTTTTCCATGATATTAAAGATCAATGGCATTATGATGCCTATTTTGCATTAGAGTATAAATGAAAGCTTCTGATTTTTATCAACAAAGTGATCACAAGTACTGAATTTTTATTTTGGGATAGGGGTTTCTCACGGGAATAAAAAGTGGGGG
The DNA here is from genome assembly GCA_951213105.1 of Amaurobius ferox. Taxonomy (NCBI): domain Eukaryota; kingdom Metazoa; phylum Arthropoda; class Arachnida; order Araneae; family Amaurobiidae; genus Amaurobius; species Amaurobius ferox. Next base: position 147,820,264 of record OX578137.1, on the reverse strand, counting down.
GAAAATAAATGTTTGCGACATTTGCTTCGCGAGTATGATATTTTTTCTATTCTAATTATGGTATTTCGAATTCTAAAACTATACCCACGGTTACAGGAATATTATCAAGGATTCTTATTTAAATTTATTCCATTAAAACTTCTGTACTAAGTACCTTTTTTCATTATAATTCTTTATCTTTTATGAAAAAAAAATTAAAAAAATTATTTACAATGCATCGATTCTGTTCTGAATGCCATTGATAAGGGCCCCCTCGCCTTTCTCTGATTCCCAAACATTATAATTTTTCACTTGAATGCCATGCGAATATTGGCATTTACTAGGCGAAATACTGAAATAGCGTCATATGCGACCACAACATTTGTTCGCAGCAGCAGAACTCTTCCAGCTTCCAAATTGTTTCAGCCGTTCGTCAACTTCGCAAGATAAAGCGTTGAAAACAGACAACGATTTCTTGTTTAAATATACATGATCTGCCTGAGTACGCAACACGCATTGCATGACATTTAAATCCCAAGAAAATATTTAACGACCCGTTTCTTAGAACATCTGACAGGATGATCAACGTTTCAAGTTTTAAAAGAGACGCCATTTAATTAATATCACTTTTGAAACAAAGTGAAGAAACAACGTCTTCCAGTGATTAATCGCGTGTCTCAATTTGACGGTTTGGAATTCTCAAACATCCACACTCGAGCAATAAGAATTCTTGGAACAAAGACTGGAACGACTTGATAACACGTCTTTTCTTTTTATCCCCTGAAACTGAAAAAGACGTGAGAGCATTCCAGCAGTGAGACCACAAGCAAAGTTTGGGAGCAGTCCATCAGCTTCGTTGTAGAAGGCTCACCAAACTGGCTTCGGCAAGATTTCACTAATAAGGACGATTATCCAGTCTACCCGCGTACGGCCTTGTAAGAAGACTCGTCCGGCCCTCTTTATTTATTAGGCATTCTCCGTAGCGCGTATATCAGGTCTTATTTCCACAAAATCTGACGTAAATGGTGACGACACGAGAGCTGGATTCCTACTGGTTGTAAGATTTGTGTTATTTATGACTTAATTTCTAAAATTTTGGGGTTCACGCCTGTCGGTTTAATTAGTCCACAGCAGTGTTTCATTTTGCTTTATATCGTAATGTTTGGTTATAGAAAGAGTTGATAAACAAAATATTAAGCAACAGAAGAGTATCAGAAATGCGTAAAAGTAAAGATTAACCGATTTATTCAGATAAAGCTATTGATTAAAATATCTGGAATATAATCATGTGAATGAACGAAGAATATCAATAACTTATTTGGTCCATGTGAAACTGAAGATGATGAACATGCACCACCTTTAAATCATTAGCAATATTTATTAAACGTTTGTTATTAGTTGAGTATAACATTGACTCTTATACTCTTTCAGAACAATCTTGACTAACAATCAGTAACTACTGTGAAGCAATTCTTAAAATATCATCCACGCACTGAATACACAATTCTTGAAAAAATAACCCACAAATCACCGTTGTCATTTCTAGCATTGCATACCCTCAAATAAAAATATAGCTTATGCAAATTTTGAGCTTCTTACAACAGCACTTCCAAAAAAAATGGAAGCTAAGAAATATAATATGTTTGTTCTTACGAACTACATAGATTAAATTTAAACCTACTGGACATAAGTATAACACAATATGAATTTACTCGCTAATCATATAGGGACAAATCCCTCAAGAGAAATGCCTGGACTCGAGCTCGAAAGTTGTTGCTAACTTAATAAGGACAATTTGCTCAATTCCAAGAAATATTTCAACAAAGAAGTAATTCTTGAATAGAAGGGTATTTATCATTACATCATTATGGGTAAGAAATCCACAGATTTTATTTTGTAATTGAATTTAACTTATGTCTGTTATTAACACATTAAGTTACTTAATTATTCAGAATTATTTGTGGTTAGTACAGAGGAATTCGGCTGTAGTTTTTAGTCACTTCCTTATTTTCTCACATTCTGAACTTCTATTTTTCCCTTCCCATTGCTAGAGGTTAAATTTTCCTAATCAACAGAAATACCAGAGAAATATCCTTTAATGACTGGTTGTCTTTACAATCGTATATGAGAACAATTCGTTCTCGCGTGTGCTTCAATTTTATAACAACATAGAAATTACTCGAATTAAGATAGCTATCTTTACAAGAAAGCGAACAGCTTCAATAAAAAGTATATATATATTGTACTGCTAAATATTTATGGTTTACAAATTATATTTATACCAACAAATCTTATACAGCTAACCTCGTACGGAGCAGAGTTGAACAGCTACTGAAATCACTTTGACATTCGGGCAACTGAAAATATTGCCCATTTTCTTGCCCTTGAAAAATAACTTAATTTCGACTGTTATAAAAGTAGAAGACTCTTATCTGAAAATATCAAATACTATCTAGATAGATGTTGCTCTTGTAGTCCTTTCTGAGATTCTACAGATGTATCTTCGGTGTTTCTATTGTTGTTATCTTAATCTGCGATAAAACAAAGAACACATTGGAAGGCTGAATGAATGGATGGTCAAAGTGTCCGGTTTTAAGAATTTTTTTTTGCAATTGTGCTTGAATGAATGATGTTACTTGTTCTCTGTCTCTGTTTCTGTTCTAAATCTGGATGACGGAATAGAACCCTAACACAATAACTGCTTTCTTGTCCTTGGTGGGAGATCAGAACCAGTTTAGGAAAACGGCAGAGGAATACCAATGGGATGTGGATATTCAATAGAAGGTGGAGGAATGACAGCCAGAGAAATGAGAGTGATCCACTTTTTGTTACTTTTTGCTAGGAAAATGTCGGTTATTTTGTAAATAATGTATTCTCATTATGACTGTAAAGGATGCTGCAGGAGATTCATCAAGATAATTTCTTTAACCTGGCTATCTTGGTCTGCAACCGTCCACTTTGCTGTGGTAGATTAGCTATTTCTAGTTCATTCATATCGGTTGATGCATTTCTTTTGTTTCTGTAGATAAAAATACTAGTCAATGAGTACTGATACCGATTATAAACAATTTAATCGTTCCAAAGAGGGAAAGAAACTGAATTGGCAAACGTACTGTTTAATCAATGCAAAGGACATATCATATGATCCGGACCCCCTCTATGAATACGTCATTGCCGATTATTATCTAGAAATGCGGCAGCGTTTCGCCGTCAAATACTCGTATTATACTTTGTCAAGTAAAAATCCAGCAAAAATGCAAGTTGTCGCGTTACTGTTTAATAGAAGGGACAACTAGAGGTTTTTAGCATAATGTACCTCCGCTCCTGATTTGCCAGAGCAGCTCATCTTCTGGTTGCAAGTACGGGAAACCATATAGGACCCCAAATTACAAGCTGCTCAGTAGCTTTTAAGAAACAGAAGCTGGAAAGTTTAATTTCTTTTATCCGTCCTTGTTCTACTTTGATAGGGATACAGCTCAAACCGATGAACTAAGTTGGATGCCTTATACCCTAACGCAGTGCCTTTTTCAACAATTGCGTCGATCCAACATTTAGAACATATTTTATAGCAAAAATTTACATTTAACAATGAGTTATCAAGTAATTTAATGGGGCAATTCAGAGATATAGGTTTCGCAGAATACCGATTCCGAATATGAATGTAGACTTTAAACAGTGGGTCACATTAAGTACATCTACGGGGGAGGGAGGGAATGCAGACCTGCGGAAAAGAAAATAAACTTTGATGAAACACCTCTGTACAATAAATAAATAAACAGCGATCAATAAACGTAGCGATATCGGTATGGCCACCAAGAAACAGACCAGGTGTTGTTCATTAAGTCTATATAGGGGAAATTTAAAATGTCGGTTTGCAGAACTTGCGGAGGAAAACTTCTGGTATCCCAGAAAGAGGCATAAACATATGTGCCGCTAAATCAGGGTTTCAAAAGAGGCAAAGTGGTTATAAGAATGATTATTTGAATGACAGTTCTCGTAAACTCGTAGAGCAGAAATTTAAAATGTCTGCAGTACAGACCGAATGGCCTAAACTTTACCATTTTCCTTGGCAGCAACTTGGCACGGTATTTTACAACATCGTTTTGGGGAATACAGACAAATATACCTGATGGCTAACCCGTAGCCGAGAGGTCAAAACGTTGACAATTCAGAGTCAATTCTGGGGCTGCGAGATCGAATTCCGCTCGCAGCCAGACGGCGTTGACGACTGCGCTTGCTGGGTTTTTCATGGTTTCCAAGCGTGTGACATAAATGTGACGCAGTTACCTTAAAAAGTACTTCCATGAAAGACATCCTTCATTTGGTCCTAGTTAAAACAAATCCCCTATTATTCTTGGTGTGGGATAGCCCAGTGGTTAGAGCACGCGGATTGCACTCAGAAGATCTGAGCTCGATTACCAGCTCTGCAAAAACTGTCTTCATGTCTACTCAGAGTGCGGGCACATTAAATTTGTGGTTCCGAACGTCCTCCCGAGAGTTTGGTGGTAGGGAAAGGAGAGCACGGTCCTTGTGTTTGTCACCCCCACTGAATTCCGGTTTAAATTGGGTGGCACTGCCCCGAACGTCTAAACAAATACTTTACACCTCCTGGTAGGTCGGGCGGTCTGAGTCGAAAAAAAGAAAGTATACCTGAACAATATATGGAATATAGATGGGTAGGGAAGTCGACTGAAAATCCTCATACTACAAATATTTTTTTGCTACATTTACTATCTACACTGCTGATGGATAGTACCACAACAGTTATGGATTATTTAGCTATATTGCGCCAACATATAATTTTTTTTATTATTAATTTTTTAACAACAGAACTCCTATACTGAAAATTAAATCTCTTTTGATATTTTTGCCTCTTATTCTACTTCAAAATTAGTAGTCAATATAAGATTATTATTGATTTGCATGACCTCATTTTCTATATTTGTATTTTATATTTTAATGGATAAACTTTTTCATACGATTATGTTATGTGTTATTTTAGATACTCATGATCTCTTTCTTAATTTTCAGGTACGTTCATTCTGTTTTTGTACTTAAAAGGCTTCTTAGTGAAAAGCATGAAATTTTCAGGTATTCTTTCGTCATTTTTCTTAACTCATTAATAGAATGCTCGAAAAAATGTTATGCCCTTGATAACCATTTTTATTTTGTCCTGTAACTTTGAGAGTATGACCATCGGTTTTAAAGCATATGCGAAGACTAGTATTTAAGTTTTTAGAAAAAATACGCAAAATATTTTTGTATAGAAATAAATCATTTTATTGCTTTTCAAAATATTCGCCTTTAGCGTCAATACATTTTTGCATTCGAATAAACCGTTTTCGAAACAGATATACCATACAGAAGTTGGTATAGTAGAAATGTGTGATTTATAAGCTTCGACTACTTCTTCCGAGCTGTTAAATCGTTGACCACACATTTTAATTTTGGTTGCTGGGAACAAGAAAAAATCATTGAGTGATAAATCAGGTGAATAAAGACAATAACTCATCAAATCAATTTCTGTAGGCTTCAAATATTTGATAGTAAGAAATGTAGTGTGTGTTTGTATTGTCGTGATGAAGAATGTTGCGACAATTCGCATTACATTTTTTTGATTTGAACAACTATTTCTGGCAAATAAATTGCCGTATACCAATTAGCATTTGCTGTTTACTGTTCTCCAAAGCAACGGTTGCAACACGGCCGGATTTACTAAAAAACGAAGCATCATTTTTTTAGGAACATCGTGTCCGAATAACTTTTGTAGGATTCGGTTCATTTTGAAGCACCCAAACAGTATATTACTTCCCTGCAATACATGGTAATGTATAAGGAAAGTATTGGAATCATGTCGAAAATCGCAATTCGAGTTTTCGACGGATCTACACGTTTCGACACCTCTAGAATACGAAAAAGCTATTTTTAGCGTGACGTTTGTGTGTGTGTGTCTGTCTATCTGTGTGTCTGTCTGTCTCTGTGCAGATTTTGTATCCACTCTAACTAAAAAAGTAATTGCCCGAATTTCACAAAATTTGGTAGGTAAGTCACTTGTGGGCGAATCTGGTGCTGCTTAGTTTTGAGTACGATTCGGGATAAAAGAACCTGCCTTTTTTTTTGCGAAATGGCCCGCAAAAGCTTGTATCCACTCTAGCTGAAAAACTAACGGACCGAATTCCACAAAATTTGGTAGATAAATCACTTGTGGGACACCCTGGTGCTGATTAGATTTTGGTATGATTCGAAAAAAATTAACCTGCCTTTTTTTGCAAAATGACCCGCAAAAATCTCCAAAATAAAAAATAAAAAACTACGTATGGTTAAATATATCCATAAAATGCTTGTTTAATACGTAAATTTTAACGAAGAAAAGAATAAGACCAACCCCATTACACTAAGATTAGCCGTTCTCGAGATATTTTAGTTTTTTCGTATTTTCTCTACGCCACCTTTGAAAAGAAGTCCAGTTATCAAATGAGAACGAAAATTGAATTAAAAGTGAATTAAATGTAATTAAAATAAAGAGAACGCGAATATAAGTCTGCAGGGAAAGTCATGTGCTGTCCACATTAGATTTTTGTTGATTTGTTTCGTGTTTATATGAATAAATCCATGTTTCGTCCCTTGTTACAACGCCAAATACATGTTTTGAGGCACCAGAGTTGAATCTTTTGAGATTTTCCTTGCACCATTTGACACGAGCATTCTTTTGAGCTTGAGTTAAATTGTGTGGAATCCGACGTGCACATACCTTTTTGACTTCTAAATGATCGTGTAAAATTTAATTCATTGTTGTCTTTGAAATGTTCAAAGATACCCCAATTTCATCCTATATGACATGACGATCTTAAGTGATCATTTGTTGCACAGCATCAATATTTTCTGGCGTCTCAGCAGTTCTTGGTAGACCTTCACGAAATTCATCACTGAGACTCCTATGTCTACTATAGATGGAATTATTTTAACCAGTTGTAAATTGTTGCTTTGAGTGGTGCTTTGTCGAATTCATTCGATCAACACAGTATTACTGTGTCAACTCCTTGTCGAAAGCCGTAATAAGTCATAGCTCAAAAATCCCTTCGACTTAAATGCATGTGTTATCACTACTTTATTAACTTCAAAACAACATCGTAGAAAGAATTTTATAGCATTTCTCGTTCTCGAACAGCCAATGTTCACGTGAAAGTTCAATTTTTAAAAAATCGTCTGCACTGAAAGCTGTTATTTTTGGTATTGCTGCATTGTAAAAACTTTACTGGTCCCCATAGAATACTTGCAAATCTCTTAAATCTGTTAAAAGTGCATTGTCTTTTTCGAAATTTTGTGACGAAAATCGGAACCCTTATAATATTTTACCCGTTTACAACATAATATTACAAGCTCAGTTTAATATTTTCGTTCAACTTGCTATAAATTTTAAATAATATAAATCAAATATGTTTTCAAAAAGATGAAGGTACTGCTTAAACTTGGAATAATATTAGTTCTAAAATGGTAATGTTTCACAATAAACTTTTTTTCTGCCGCTAGCTATCAATAGAGCATATAAATTTCCTCAATCAGCATCACAAATAGAAAAACAGCAGTGTTGCAAAGTATTAATTTTCTTGTATCTTTTATCAGACTAAAAATGAGACAGATAAATGTATTTTTAGAAACAACAACAGCTATTACCCGACGTTGCTCCGGATTTACGATGCAAAACTTTGATAAAAATTACACCGGAACATATAGGGCCGTGAATCTTATACATTGTTTTTTCACTGTGAAAGAAGTAAATTAATTGCATTATATAAGAAAAAAAATCATTGCATTATAAAAGTCATAGCTGCTTCCGGCATGCCCTCCGCAGTTAGGCCCTTCGGGTAGCGTCTCGGAATGTGATTATTAGGTGTCCACAACTGATGTACAGTTAATATATACAGTTTGAACTAAAATGACTCTTAAACGCTAGGCAACAATGCAAATGTTAACAAATTAAATGACATTATCCTAATTACCGCAATGCTTGCTTGTAAACCACATTTTTTTTTTTTCCTCCCGGAGCTAAATGTGAAACATACAAATTTGATAGAGTTTTCATTTAAATTCATATTTCAAGCCTGCAATTTTCAAAAGTGACTAATACGTTCAATAAACTCCCATAAAACTCAGAGATTTAATTGACTTTCACGTTTTAAACCAACGATGTCCAACCTTTTTCGTTGGGAATCATGGAGTTAGAGAGTAGAACTCTTAGGAAAGAATTTCGTTTTCCACTAATATCTCGACAACCCCTGGTTTTAGAAACTCGAAACTTGGACTAAATTTATAGAGGGATATTTCACAGCTACCCACAAAATTTTATTAAATTCGGTGCAGCTGTTCTTCCGTGATGATGAGACAAACGAAAGTTTTGTTTTTCTCTAATATCTCGAGAACACCTGGGTGTAGAAACTCGAAACATAGACTAAATTTTAAGTGAGGCTATTTCAAGACTATCCACCAAATTTAATCAAATTCAGTTTAGCCGTTCTCCCGTGATGTTGGATCATACATACATACATACATACATACATACATACTTTTCTTTATATATATAGATATCACTACTTTCTACCATGTCTGATTTAGACAAATTCTATACTTGCAGCTAACTCGACTCTGCAAAGGTATAGGTGAAAATGTAAACCTCCATTAAGCTATATAGTTCATTTATTGAAAACTATTAGCAATTAAAAATTATAATTTTTCTGCATTATACTAATGGTTTAAGTTGGAACTTATCGATTTCTATAATTAAAATTCAAAATTATATTCATGTTCTTTCATATTTGAATAAAATAAGTTTTCTAAGTTGACATTCAAGATTATTATGTTCATTTGGAAAATATTTATAGTTAATATGCGCATAATGGCGTATGAAGATAAAAATGAATCATTAGCTTGTTGTAGCTTTCATAATGTATTCAAGTTAGTCTTGTTAACCATCAAGTTTGCCAGTTTAACCATCGATTTAATATATCGACTAATTTTAATCGATTTGTTTATTTAACATTCTTCATTCTGAAAAATGACTGCTTACAAATATAATTGTTTCCAAATCAGAATATAATTTTCTTTATAAAATTCTTTATTGCTATAATTACTTTTCAGCAGCAAAGAATAGAACTTTTATAACACACAGAACCAATACTGCAGCCGTCCGCATATATTATGTGCGTAGGTATATTGCATATAGGAGCACCATTTCAGTATTCGTCATTGTAATTACTATTTTTCTTTTTCTTCTCGTCAATGTGTTTACAGCTAAATAAATTCATTCTGAGGATGGAACCCGACTCACGAACCATACTTTGGGGATATCTGGTCTAGATGGTACTGAAATATCCATATGGAATAAACAAAAATCTGATATGGGCAACACATGACTTTCCTTATATAATGAAATGAATTTACTACTTTTAGAGTAAAATAAATAGGTTTTTCTTCTAGTAGATACTAATATCCTTTCCAAGATATCGAATTTTCGACAATTAGTCGTCATTTTCATTGATTTAGCGTCATTTTTATCCATTTGGCGAGATTTTCGTTAATTTGGCAACATTTCAAAAAGTCGCCATGTTGGCGACATTCCGCCAATTTCGTCGCCAAAATCTCGCCAAGCGTTATGGACGAAGAAATAAGTTATGTATATATATATATATATATATATATATATATATATATATATATATATATATATATATATATATATATATATATAACTTATTAGATATTGAATTTTCGACATATATTATATAACTATTATTATATATTTATATATTATATAACTTATTAGATATTGAATTTTCCACAATTAGTCGTCATTTTCATTGATTTAGCGTCATTTTTATCTATTTGGCGAGATTTTCGTTAATTTGGCAACATTTCAAGAAGTCGCCAAGTTGGCGACATTCCGCCAATTTCATCGCCAAAATCTCGCCAAGCGTTATGGACGAAGAAATAAGTTGTTCTTACAGCAGATAAATTGGCGTTCAAATACAAAAGTATTACTCAAAGTATCTTTTTTCATGAATGGAACGAGCTAGATCCACGAGAATGATGTCACCTAATTTATCGCACGATATTATATATGAAAAGTGAACATGTTTCTCAATAGGAAATATTTTTTTTTCTATTTTATATGACTTTCTGATAACTTTTTTGAAAAATGTGCAATATCTCAAGAACGGTTCATGTTAGCGTTCTAAAATTTATGTCAATCGTTTTCTAATGAAAAATTACATAAGAAATGTCTATTTTCGTAACTTTAATATTGATTTTGATTTTTTGACGATTTTTTCAAAATTTCATTCGAAAATTTAGGGGGGTTCTGAACATTCGATTGCGTATAAAAACAATAGGCTTCCAGTGTTTACAGATTGTGATTTTTGTACCAAATTTGGTTCGAATCGGTCCATTCGTTCGTCAGTTATCGTCTCCACAGACCCACTGACACACACACACACATACTTTCACACACACACACACAGACATCCCTTCAAAAATGTTTGATTCGTGATTAGGGATGCTTGAAACGTGCTCTCCCGTCGAAAACTCGAATTCGAATTTTCGACCCCGTCACAATACTTTCCTTATACATTATGTATATAAGGAAAGTAAAAAACGCCTTCAAAATTTGTGGCATAAAGATCTAAAACATATTCTCGGCGGATTGCTCGAGACTATAGGTTATCTGTGTCTATGCGAATTGTACCTGTATGACGCACTAAGTGGAAAAAAAAAGGTTTAAAACGCAGAAGAGATCGAAATGCGAATGAAACATTAACACGTTCGAAACGGAGTCGATTTTGATATACTTTCCGTTCAGTCGACAGAGGATGTTTGACTGTACATAGTATAGACAGAAGACAACGAGCTTAACGCAATAGAGATTCTATTTCACTTTATGTTTAAAATGTTTTAATAAAATGCACTGAAGAAGTATAAGAGTATTTTTTATGTTACATAAATTACAATTTTGTAAGTGTAATTTTAATGTTATACAAATTAAGTTTTGTAAGTGTGCATTTATGTTTTATAAACAAAGTATATTCATCAGATTCAATACAGTCAGTCCACAGAATCCGACGCCGGCTAAACGGAAAATCCAGTGTCTGTCTGTCCTCAGGGCCCGACACCGAATCGTACGGAAAGTTTGGTGTCGGTCCACAGGAACCGACACCGTCTTGAAAGTGTTAAATATCTACAGACCTTGGATGAAACCAATTTCTTCTTTAGCTGGAGGATACAATGTTCCTTTAACACAATGTTTTTCAAATTTACTCCTTATGCTATATATATATATATATATATATATATATATATATATATATATATATATATATATATATATATATATATAATAATAGAAGTTTGAAAATCCAATGAACGAAAAGTAAGAAGATGTAACACGATAAACCTAACTTTTTAAAACACCCACAGAATAAAATATAATACAGCAAATCATCAATCAAATGGATAAAAAATACAAAACACAAGCTATCAAGTTACAGAAAATCAACAAAATTAAAAGGAATGGAAACAAAAAAGAAAAACTTAAACTAAATTCAACTATCTAACTGGCTTACAAAACAAAAGTAAAAATAAAAATCAACTAATCCTCAAGCAAATGGAAAATAATAAATAAATAAGTTTTTCTTTTTTGTTTCCATACCTTTTAATTTTGTTGATTTTCTGTAACTTGATAGCTTGTGTTTTGTATTTTTTATCCATTTGATTGATGATTTGCTGTATTATATTTTATTCTGTGGGTGTTTTAAAAAGTTAGGTTTATCGTGTTACATCTGCTTACTTTTCGTTCATTGGATTTTCAAACTTCTATTATTATTGAAATCATTTTATTTATGAGCTGCATTTGCGCAATAAATTAAATGTATTTTGCATTTTCAATCCATTTACTTAATAACTTTAAATTCTTTATTTAATCATATTTGCATAGTATCCTTCATATTTTAGTAAGCTATAGTATATATATGTATATATATATATACATACAGGGTGTCCCAAAAACATTGACCTTGGCTTTTATTCCTTAAATATTGATCTTAGACATATATAATAAATTACAAAGCTGCGTAAAAAAACAGAATTTTATGGAATCGATTAAAATTTTGAAGGGAATTAAATTTTAAGAAATACAAAATTTGAATTTTTATATAATAATAATAAGGTGATGTACAAAATTTCAGCATTTTATCATAAAAACTCCCAGATATGTTTGAAAGTGCCCCAGATATGTTTAAAAGAATTATTTAGATTAAAAAAAGTAATGTGACCAAGAATTACACCGGAAACTCAGTGACCAAGAATTATCCCGGATGACACTACAAAATTTAAATTTTTATACGGACCCCGTACAAAAACATTTCCAATGAGTAAAATGTGCCCCATACACTAAATAAGGTAATGTACAAAATTTCAGCATTTTATCATAAAAACTCCGAGAGATATGAAAAGACAAAAATGTTGACTTAAACCACTTTTTGGTGCATCGATATGGGTTCTCAGAGGGGAAAAATCATCTCGACAGATCGCGTTTCAGGGGTCATATACAAATTACGAAAGAAAACAATGATTACATAAATAAATAACAATTTTGCTATTTATTGGTACAAAACTATCTGCACTGTGTAGAAATAATAACTTTACACAAAGATTACAAAGCTTGTTGAAAATGTTTTCCATTCATGCCAATACTGAGCTGCATTTGCCTGATAACAAGCCTATGATGCATTCCTGCGTTGCGTTATTTGCACTCTTGCTATAAACATTTACATTTTGTGATTAATCCCTCACCAACTTTGTTTAAACATATCTGGGAGTTTTTATGATAAAATGCTGAAATTTTGTACCTCACCTTATTATTATTATATGGGGCACATTTTACTCATTGGAAATGTTTTTGTACGGGGTCCGTATAAAAATTTAAATTTTGTAGCGTCATTCGGGGTAATTCCTGGTCACTGAGTTTCCGGGGTAATTCTTGGTCACATTACTTTTTTTAATCTAAATAATTTTTCATCAAACTGTAAAAAAATCATAAAGACACTTTGAACTTTTTACTTTTCAATGTATGACTCAATTATTTATTAAATTGGAATTTATTATGATTTAAAAAAAGTCAAACCTGCTAGTTAAATTTCTGCAAAACAACATCGGCAGTAATTTTTGCACAATTTGCAAAGATCTTTATCATTCGTAAAGTTTCAATTTTTTTTTTTTTTTTTTTTCTTTCAACTATGAACTATTACAGCTATCAAAAGTGAGTATAATATTTTCTTCTACTACATTGAAACAGTTTACAAGAGTATACTAAACTATGCCCCGTATTTATGGGGTAATTCCTGGTCAATGTTGTTTTACAGTATTTATGCTTAACATTTCACCTAAAATTATGATCTTGCAACCAAAAAACTATTGTAGATCCTTCAAGAGAAAAAGCAGTGTGAGAAAAGGATAGGAAATTGGCTAAAGTCATGGCAACACCAGGAGCCCTACAGCAACTGCCCAGAATTATTTTCTCACCGGTCGGAAATCCAAATTACTCCACCTTGTTATTTACGAAAGGCTGCGATAACCGTACTATGAAGTCGTCGGAATTCGATTTCGTTATTTTTTGATGGACAGGGGGTGGAGTTAAGGCGGAACCTCATTGGACCAATCGAAGTCAATAACAAGAAAGATCAATCATGCTTAAAGCATTCATTATGAAACACTTTCCAACTTAAATGCAATTTTATTTAAAAAAGTCGAAAATGCAATACATTCCTCGGTAATATTTTAAAACTTATCACAATACTACATTAATTTATTATATTTGAAAACTTAAACCTTCATTGAAAAAAATGAACTTCATTCAAATGACGGCATTGAAATATAAATTGCCTGGTTTAAATATCTCTAAAATGTGATACATTCCATGGTAATATTTTCAAAACTATCATAATACTACGATAATTTATTATATTTGAAAACTTCATCGAAAACAACTGAAATTAATTCAAATGACGTCTTAGAAAAAATAACACGCCTGGATCTTTCTGTAAAAACAGGATTTCATTCATAACTTTCTCCCATTCATTTCATTCATCACAATACTATAATAATTTCTTTTATTTAAAAATTAAGACCATGGAGCTACAAGTAATAAAACTCTATGCTTAAAACTTCATCGAAAAAAATCGTCCTTCTCTTCATAAAATCAATTAATATTTCATTCATATCAGCCATGCAGACTCCATGGACTAAATGATTTTGTTTTAAAGAAATACAGCAATTCTAATACAACTCATTCTACATATTTTGCTGTTTACATTTTACATAAGTGAAAAATAGGCTTCGTTTTAGAAATAATCAAATTTGGATAATCATTTAAACTGAAATATATTGTATTTGCGTTGTTTAAATATATAGATGCACAGAATTTAAGCAAAAATAAAGTAGTTTTAGGACGGATACAAACTCAATATGAATTAAAAAGAACTTTAAAAAATCACGATTTTGAAACAAGATGGATGCCATATATCATTGTGAAGTGGGTCACGTGATCGTTTCATATCATGGTTACGTGATCGTTTCATATAAGAGGTGTAATTATTATTTTAATTTTTATTTAAAAAACTACTGAATATATTTCGCTGAATTTTTTTTTTATATATTTTATGGAACAATTTGAATATTACCTAAAATTTTCGAAGCAATTTGTGAATTTTAAATCCGCTTAAAAAATGTTTGAAAAATTAGGTCCCATAGGGCTCAATGTATTTCATTTTTTCAACCGGGTTCAATCCAAAACTAATTGGGTGATCTTATTCATTTATATTCCCACAGGTCCTACAGACCGTCTGAACAACATACTAAAATTTCATTTTGATTAAGTCATTTTTACGGCAGTTATCGTGCTAACGGACAGACAGACAGACAGACAGACAGAATGAACAAAGTCATAAACACTTTTCAACTTTGTTGTAAAGTGTTAATGAGAGCATTTAATACGAAGGAAGTTAACATAGTGCTTTATAAACACTTTTTTTTCACCGATTACCTTTTGGCAGATAAGAATATTTTGATTAATAGAACTATGTGATTTCAATAGACAATAATATTAACTATAATTGCCTTTATTATAAATAAGCAAAAAGTTGGAAAAGAAATACATTTTTTAAATGAAATATTAAATGTACTAAATGCTTTTGATATCAATTTTTGAGAAAACTACAATATACTTGTTTTCTAAGTCCCTAATAAAGTCTACACCTAATAAAGGAATATATTGCCTAAAGTTATTCATAGTTTGCGCATCTAAAAGATAAAACTAGGATTAATATATTGTGGTTTGGTTTTGATGTCAGTGCCACAGAAAAGCAAATTTATGAATGTTTTAACAGTTTTTGACTATTGAAATTCTTTCACATTTAAGAAATACATTTAAAATGCCAGAGTATTTAACGTGTATTCTTTTTATTTGTGTTGTACTTACTTTTACAAATTTTAAAAATACAAAATTTTTCTGAAAATGTGATGAGTAGTAAAATATATATCTTACACTTGCTTTTAGTATTTGAAAAGTATTGTGAAGAGGGGGGGGGGGGGTGTTCTTTCACAAAATATGATGAAATTCATGTAAAATACTTAGGGAATTTTTTTTTTTTTTATAACCAACACAAAGAAGCGAAAATCATTTACAAAAGTAAAACACGGATATGTAAAATTATAATATTACAAAAAAAAATGAAATATATTTAACAAAATTTTACATCTGCGTGTGTCAATGATGGGCTAGCTCTCTACGGACTACAAGAAAATTAATTTTAAAGTAAACAACATCTGTCATAGTAGAAAATGTATATTTCATCTTTGGTTGGTATAAAGTATACTTAACTAAAATTTTCAAATTAACTTCAAAATAAATTTTCATGAAAACGTAAATTTAATAATTTATTCAAGCTACGTAATTTGAGGATAAACTTTAAACTTAAACTTCTGTATGTTATTGCAAAACATTTCGCCTGAATATTTTAGTAACATATGGCAGCACAAGTTTTGAAAATAAAATCCACTTTGATTCGAACCAGAGACCTCTCAATTGCTAAGCATCTCTCCTACCGCCTAATCAAGAGAGCTACGTCATGTTGAGTGAAATAAGAAATTGCATGCGCTAAAACTCACAGTGCTATTTCAGGGTGTTCTTTTAAAAGTAGAATACATTTTGAAGTTGTTTTAATATTGATTCAGTAAAACAAAGTATATAGAGAAAATACAAATGTTATTTTTAAAATTCTGCCAGACGTTTATGAAAGAGAGATAGTTGAGTTCGCTAACGTTAACATAGCTGAAACATAATATAACGCTAAAATAATTATACGAACTTTCAAATAGAAAAAAAAGAAAATAAATATTTTGAAAATTGATAGGACAGATCCTTTGAAGTAAACAAATGAGCTTGTATTTTAATATATGTGGAATAAAAGGTTTAGATTGGATGAAAAATGGGTGCTTGTAAAATTTCTAAAGATCGTCGTTTTACATTTTCCACGGAAATTATTATCGAAGCATTTCATATTAATTCGATCGGCAACTTGGTGTTAATTTAACCTGAACAATGAAACAAATCCATTGTCAGTTAGCATAATAAATTTATCCTCTGTCTCTGTGTTTGAGTTTTTTTTTCCTTTCAAAAATGATCACTCGTAAATGCAAGACCGCCATCTTGAATACTGCAATTCCGTACCTTATTTCAGGTTTCACGGTCTCCTTAGATGGCGAAATTATGAAGGGGTTTTTACAAACCTTTGTATAACTTTACGTACCCTAATAAGTCTTGGTGATACCATATATCGTAAAAGTTGATTGACGTGCAGAATAAAGGGTCATTTTGAACCCGACTAAAATTACGATGTGTTGGTGGTAGGACCCCTGGTAGAGAATCTGTTACAGTAATGGGATGTGTTTCTGGTGAGAGACACCCACTACTTATTGTATTTGCTGGCAAGAAGCTTCAGAGTACCTTGAAAGCTCCTAACTTTAATAAAAATTTAACATTAGCTATAACTGAAAGTGAATGGATGACGACAGAAATTTTTGATAGTTGCTTTATCTCTTTTGCAAACAAGTGTCTAAATGTTCATTGCTCATTATCTATCATAGGTACAAAACGCATATGTCTATTAATGTAATCAGCAAAGCTCGAAATGGACAGATTTCCATTTTGAAGCTACCAACTCATACCACAGACATTCTTCAACCTCTGGATACGTGTTGTTTTAGACCCCTAAAAGCATAATGGGATAAACGACTTGTAGAAGTACAATGTTTATCTGGTGCGACCAGAATAAGTAAAATTAACTTTACACAATTAGTTGATGACGTGTGGCCAGTATCACTCACCCCAGAAAATATTAAATCTGGTTTCAAGTCCACGGGGATATATCCATTAGATCGAACCAAGTATCTAGAGAATAGATTTTGCAGCCGAATGTTGGCATCATACAATTTACAAAATTCTTCCTTGAAAAATTTTCCTATTGCTTTTGTCTCTTCAAATCAATGCAACAGACCAGTAATTAACTTGAACCATGCTAGTCTTCAAACATTGGATCTGAAGAGCAAGAACTGTCCAATAATGCATCAGATCAACTTCATCAATTATTTTTTTAAGGCGCATTATTTTTTAGGGTGTAAGTAAGAGCAATCTTTTGCATATGAAATAAATTTGTATTTACGCCCAGAGTATTATCTCTGTGCTGCTTTTCAGTACTTATAAGATGAAAAAAGCCTTTGCATAATATAGTCTAATTGCTTTAGCATTTTGCTATAAATAATAAATCAATATTTTATTGTATTCATATCAAAAGGATGCTGGCCAATAATAATCCCGAAAGTGACCAGGGGTAATTCCTGGGTAATTCCCCCCAATCCCGAGGTAATTCCCGGTCACTTAAAAATTATAATTATTAAAATTACAAGTGCATTTATATTGAAATAAACATTTTATTACACAGTCATCAAAGGGTGCTTAATCCATGCAAAAAATGGAAACATTACCTTCAATAGTTTCTATAATAATTGGATGTTGTTGATTTTTGACCGAGAATTACCCCGGGTGACACTATTTCTTCAAATTTAATCCCTTGAAAATTTTTATCGATTTCATGAAATTCTGTATCTTTTTTAAGCAACATTGTAATTTATTATATATGTCTAAGATCAATATTTAAGAAGTAAAAGCCGAGGTCAATGTTTTTAGGACACCCTGTATGTATATATATGCAAGTATATGTGCGTGTGACTTTGATTCAATTGCTTAATTTTAAAGTTTCTGAAGTAGCTAAAGAGATGGCGAAACATTAAAGTAAATTATAACTATCTACGGATCTTGGATGAAACCGATTCTTCTTTTACCTGGAAAATGCAATATTCCTTTGGCATCAATTTTCTTCATATTTACTTCTTGTACTACTAGCCGACACGGTGGTCGAACGGTCAAGACAAGCGTTCCCTACCGATCGTTTGGCTGCCGGGTTGTGGGTTCGAGTCCCACCTTCAGGCATGGATGTTGTGTCGTTGGACGCGGTATGTTCCGACCCCCACTGGTGCGCCGGGGCAACGTCATGTGACGGCTAAAAGGTTCACGGTTCTGGCCGGTGTATAGGCAAATATGAAATATCAAATGCCTGGCCATTGGAAAGAAAAAAAACTTCTTGTACTATATATATATATATGTATATATGAGATTTTGATTCAATTGTTTTATTTCAAAGTTTCTAAAGTAGCTAAAGATATGACTAAACATTAAAGTAAATGATTTCATCCTTCGCAACGTGCACGATTTCATACTTAGAATCCGTGAGGTCTTATGGGTGGTCATTTAAAGGGCTTTATAGTTCAGCCACCTCTGTTAAAGACGAGATAATCATGTTAAATATTATAATTCCACCGTTATATGTTGAATCTAGCCGGCATTTTTTGCTGGGAATTTCCATGACTTTTATTGAAATACTAATTCCTTCAGTTTTGCTGAACTTTGTTCTTCCACTCTTTATGTATCTTTTTTTTGTTCGCTTTGCAATAAACAACTTATGCTATTGCTATATGTTCTCTATAGAAGAAAAGGGGCAAAAATAAGCTCGTTAGTATGCGATCCCGGAGTCATGCTCTCACGTGACTTAATCCGGCTCAGCATGGAGACCTGAATAAATCCTCTTGTGTTTGAACGACTTGTTGGCAAGTCTTATTTAAAACGATTGCAGTTACTTCCAGTTATTTGTAAAGGGGGGAAGGAAAGGGGGATAGTTCATCTGTCATGGCAAGGAGGAAGAAAAAAGTTCTCCAGTTGTTAATATAAAGCTAATGATTACATGACACCACCTTGTTACGATTATGAGAAATGTTTCTATTGTCTTCTACCATTTTTTTTCTACGTAGTTTTGATGAAAATGACTGGCGAATTTTGAAGTTCGTTTCGCAATTTATTTATCATTGTAAAAATTGAAATTCATTTCTTAGAATTTTTGTCAATAAAAGGAATATAAGGCAATGTAATTAAGATTGTTTTTATTTACTTCTTGCTTTAAAAACATATTTAGTAGCATTAACATTTTCTAACTTGACCATTAAGCCTAAATAAGTTCATTAGTCTCGAGTTTTCTAACTTCAACATAAATAAATTCGTACACTATTGCCGTTAGAAATCTTTGTTCATGAAATGATGCCTTTCCAGATTGTTTTCATTCTATTTTGGCTTTCGATCACAATTCAAAAATCTAAAACACGATTGCCCAGGGATCCCATTATATGTTTAGTATGTATAGCGAAGCCTTTGGTTTACAAGCAAAGAACAGGTGCCTTTCCTCCCATTTTGCCGTTGAGTTGCGTAAATTAATTAAGTAACTCTCATTCCAAGAATGTAACATCATCCGAAATGTACCAATCTGGAGGTTCTAAATTGAGCCTGTACGCTTGTTGTGGGTTGGAATTCTATTATATTCAAGTTTTGTTGAAGTCTAGTTTGAATCCGAGCAGTAATATGACATCTGTAGGAGCTTATATTTATTGTTAGATCTAATAAACATTCGAACAAAATGTTTCAATCTTTGGTCTTAAAGTGAGATTACACATTCAAAAGTTTACACAAACCACTGACGCAATTAAGCTTGTGCAAACAATGAGAACTCCAAATCTCTTTTAAAAGCTCTGTAATTATTCTATGCTGTGTTGCATGAAATGATCCAATTTCAAACCTTTTATCAAAATCAGAATTTACTTAAAACATTGTCATTCACTGGCTAATACTTAACGTTTGTTTATATGTCTTTCGGAAAGAACTCCCTAACTTTGAAATGACATAACTCTGAAACAGTGATAGACAGAAAGATGAAACAAGTGATATGTTGGATAGATAGGTCTGGAATTTTAAATACACCGTTTTGCAAAATTAGTTACAAGATTGACTAACAGATGGCGCTGCAAGCACAGTGAGCCTTAAATAGTGCTCAGAAGTACAGGACGCTCAGTCTCCATACTCCCCGGATCTCAATCCATGTGACTGCTTTCTTTGGGGCCATTTGAAGGACACTGTTTACAGTAAGAATCCTCAAACGTTGGAACAGCTTGAACAGTTCATCTGTGAGGCATGTGCATCCATTTCAGTAGAGACATTGCAGAAGGTGGTTTCAAACTTCGTCCATCGCTTGCGGCATGTTTCTGCTACACACGGTGGCCAAATCGAATCCATTATAATGTGATTTGACCCCTGTTTACGAAAAACAATCTCACCCACTATTTAAAAGACATTGCAGCGCCCCCTGTTAGCCAATCTTGTAACTAATTTTACAAACCTGTGTATTTAAAATTCCAAACCTGTCTATACAACATAACACTTGTTTCATCTTTCTGCCTATAACTGTTTCGCAGTTATATCATTTTAAAGTTAGGGAGTCCTTTCTGAAAGACCCTGTATTTTCACCAACTTCAAACTTATTTTAACAAGGCCAGTACTTAAGTGAAACAAAGTTTTTGGTTTCCGCAAACCGCAATTTCTCGTTCATACGTACGATTTGTATACAATAACTTGTTTGTACAAACTAACTATTGCAATATTTGAAGACTTGAACACATAGTACAGGCTATCCAGAAACTTGTAATGTAGTTCAACGTTTGGAACTTAGACAGACAGATTTTCAATTTTATTTATATAAGCTATCTGTCTGTTTGTCCCGTCATCACGGAGTAGAACTGAATTTGATGAAATTTTGTGGATGGCCTGGAAATAGTTCCACTTACATTTTAGTCCATATTTGGAGTTTCTACGATCAGTGGTTCCCGAGATATTAGTAAAAAACGAAATTTTCGTTTGTCTCACCACGGGAGAATGGCTGAATCGAATTTGATCAAATTTTGTGGATAGCCTTGAAATAGCCCCCCATAAATTTAGCCTAACTTTCGAGTATCTAAAACCAGGGGTTGTCGAGATATTAATGAAAAACGAAACTTTTTCCTAGGAGTTCTACTCTCTAACTCCGTGGTTTATCTAAACGAAAAGCTTGAAAATCGTTTTAAAGTGAATTAAAACTGTATCTCTGAGTTTGGGGGGAGATTTTTTGCACTAATTAGTCACTTTCTGAAAACATGAATTGTTTGAAACATGATTTAAATGGGAAATCTACCTCCTGGGTTTATATTTCACAAGCTTTTACTGAACAATGAAAAGTATAAAGAAATCAAAATGGTTATTTATTTTCGCAGTTTATGAGGAAGATTCTATCTTATATGATGTTGCTCAGAAACGCAATTAAATCTGTCAGTTAATTTTAATTATTATTCTTTCGATTTGAATAATAAATAAATGGATATAAAAATATATTTTAGAAAAGAACGAGTTGATTTTTCTTATAGCATTTTTGACTGGATAATATCAATTACGGTCTTCAGGTTTAAACGTTATTATTATTGATATTTTCGGGGATTATTGATATTTTCAAGTTATTATGCAATTGTTTTATTATGACAAAAATTGTTTAAACTCATATATTGTACATTGTACGAGTAATCTTCTGCAAATACACGGGTATATCTTCTAATCTACGAGAATATAAGTAGTATAGGTATATTGGCATGTATTGGAATCAATTACGACCTTCTGGTATAAAGAGTACGGGGATTATTGATATTTTCAATTTATTACGTCATCTCTTTTATTTTGGCAAAGATTTTTCAGACTCATATTGTAATACGGGTAATCTTCTACTAACATACTGGCATATTTTTTAATCTGCGGCAATATAAGTAGTACGGGGTTGCATGTATTGATTCAATTCCTTTTCTTTTGTAAATTTGCTTACAAAAGGGGCCAGGATGTTTTATTCTTCAGATCTGCCCATGAAGATAATTTTGCATAGTGAGAACAGATATTCTTAAACTTCTCTTTAGGAGTAATAAATTTAATATTTTAACAGAATTTGCCCATGATTGCAAATTATAAGTTTCTTTATATTATATACTCCGTACGAAGAACGGGTATGCTGCTAGTCATCTATAATAGATTTTAAAAAAATTTCCACCATCGTAGTTTTTCCATATACTCTGATCATTTTTAGAATATATTATCTAAGCATTCATAATTTAAGAATATGATTCTTTTTTTTTTTGGCAATCTGTTTTATTATAATCTTCATACCACAATAAAAATCAACTTGTTGGCTAAGAAATATTTCTAAATATTGTACAATTTTCACTATTTTAGCGCCCACTTTTCCCTTCACTCTAAAAATGTCCCGATAAATTATATGTTCACCCTATTCCCATTTACGATCAAGATACTCACCTTTTCATTAAGGGGAACCGCACGAATTGAGAATGTATACCTTCTTTCGGCATGAGATATAAAAACAGAAGTAACAACTGGGCATTTGTTTCCTCCCCTCCTTCCAAAAGTTGCATTAATAGATCCTTAATGAAAACTAGAAAAACCTGAAAGGAATTCCAAGCCTGAAAAGGGAGGGTGCTGGTGTATACGTAAAGTATGTTTCCACAGCTGAAAAAATGGATTCGGATGAAACACGATAAGCAGGAATATGGACGACCATAGGTGCCATTGACTTGCCAACTGAGCAAAAGTTCGAAATTAAGGCTCCTAAATATACAGGCTGGCGCAACATCGGTCATCTTGACTCGCAGTTGAAGCGATGGCTGTACATGTTTTCTCGTGCTTTTTTCGGGATCTCAAGCAAATCAAAACATTCTAGACTACTCTCTTGAATGATGGGGACAATTTTTTGAAAGCAGAAGCACCTATTTTACAGCTAAATTGTGTATCAAATATCAGCCATGTAACATGCGCACGCGACTGAAATAGCACAGGCAGACGATAACGGATTGGACTGGTTGGACTCAAAATGGCGGTTGTGTCAGTCTGTATATTTATTCAAAGTGATGATGACCAAAGTGATGAAGGCCTTATTCAAAGTGATGATGACCGAAAGGTATACAAGATAGCAGCATCCACGATTTCGTGCTTATTTTGAGCTCGTCAGCATAAAATAGCCGATACCTGCACAACAAGGAAAATTGCTATGTGTAAAAAAATTGCGAACCTCTATAGAAATCGACAAATTTAGGTCTAGCATGAAATTTTATAAAGAGCAAACTCAGTTTGTAAGAGACCGTAATGGCTAAATATATAAAATTATTAGATAATGTGCCTTTTCTTCTGAACGGAACGTACTAACTGCACGAGAATGTTAATAAATTTTTCGTATATTTTTATATATGGAAAACTTTTATTTTATTATTAAGTAATATAATTTTTTGATTTTGCTTAACGTTTTTGATAAATTTATTCTAAAAATATACAGTATCTCGTAAACTCGTTGATGTATTTGCTCTATATATATGTTAGTCCGTTCTTGTTTGCCAGTTGTGGGGCTTTTGAATTTAGATTTTTTTCTTTGTGTATATTTTGCGATTTTTTCTATTGGGATATTTTGTGTTTATTTATGTGCCAGTATAATTGGGTTGTTATATAACCCGTTCTGTGCACTTAAATTTAAATATATAAATCAACAACACATTTCATTTATTTAATTTGAAATAAATGTTAATTATATTTCATTTTACTTGTGCTCACGTATAATTATTGCCAACACAATCGCTCACAGAACCATTTTATTTTTGGATTATTCTAACGCTTCCTTGAATTATACTTCATTCACAAACGATAAATTATGTCCCCTTAGACTCATATATACAGGTTAGCACCTCTGTCATGTTTTGTCCAGAGGGGGGGGGGGGTGTCAATCGTCTGCCTGTGTTATTTCAATGGCGAACATGTGTTGGCACGACTATTTAAGTAATTTCACTTTAAAATGAGTCATTGTTCGAAAATAAATTACTTTAATCATTTATGAAAGGAGTCCCGAGTGTTTGAATTTCCTCAAGATCTCAGGAGAAGAAAAGAAGGGGATAATTGTAGGAACAACAACCTTCACCTCGTACAACGATCACCTTAGAGTATAATAATGGCGGCTGATGTGAAGCCTGTGGGTCTAACACAGTCATTTAGTTGATGTTGCGAAATAAGCTGTTGATGCTCTATTTAAACATCATTTAAATATATTTAAATATTCAGAAAATTAACTGTGCAAAATAATTCAAAATAGTAAATCGTGTAGTAATATTTGCACCTGCTGCAGCAGGTGCAATGTTTCTGTCGGCGATTTCCATGGACGCCAATGCCTGCAAAGGCGGATCGAACTGTTTGGGATAGGGTATGTCAGATACCTGTCTTTTTGGGAGGTTCCTCGTTTGGGATGGGCGCTGTCCCACCCGCAAGCAAAAGGTTAAATGCATTTTTTTCGAAACAGAATTTTCAACGGTTTTACATTTTTAAAATGTTCCATGCGTCTTAATTTTTGTTTGAGATGCATGAAATTTGGCAAGAAGACACCTTTCATACTTTTTAATGAAACTGGGTATGCATTTTATAATTGGACTTCATTAAGGTAATTAAAAGTGATTAAGAACCTAATTAAATGATGAAAATTAAGTTTCAATGCAGAAAAATATTTTTAAAAAAATTGACTTTCTAAGGAATTTAAAAATAAATACCCAAATTTGTTCATAATGTATTTTTGAGTGATCATAATGCAAAATTAATCAAAAATATGAACAAATGGCACGCAAGGAGCATTTTCAAATTTTTGTTAAAAAAAATTAAATTTAAAAAAATAATAAAATTATAACAAAACTGAAAAAAATTTAATGGTATTTTATATAGTAATGTTAAGAGGAATATTTATACAAATTTTCATATTTCAAAGTCAATAAATAAATAAAAAAAATTTCAACGTCTACCGTCCCCTTAATTCCAATTGAGATGATGTGATCGAGTAAAGAAGCCGAATTGTTCTCCCGGCTGATTATAAGTGCAGATAAATATAAATAGATAATAATAAATGCTGTGATTGTTCTAACTGATTGTAATAATGTCCAAGTTACCCCTATTAGTGATTGTTTTTCTCTCCTCTTGGATCATGGATTAACCGTGAATTGTTCAATGATCTGCAAATCTAGACCCTTCGTTTAAAGAAAATATTTTGAAAATCACCCGAGCAGATACCGCGAACAATCTCGGTAAATCTATAAATTTCGATATAATTCGAATTTGAAGATATTTCTGTTGATTATACATTATAGTTAAACCCAATATTTATAATCATGAAAGAAATTCATTGTGTCAATTTTTAATATTATTTATATTGTTATGAACTTTTTTTTATTAAAATTTCAAATTATAAAGTCTTCACAGGAACTGCTGTGAAGCATTTACAAGGAATAATTTATACTAGAATATTTTCTTACAATATGCTACTAATGCTACATTTTATCACGGCGATGTCCGGAATAAAATGTAGCATTTCAATTTATCAAGCGTTTATGAAATAAATTTTCATTTTCCTGTTTAATTGATCAAACATTCTGATTATTTTATTTTATTTTTATATTTTAAGATCCCAAATTATTTAGATGCGTCAATTTTTTATTCGTTGAAGAGTTCAAACATTTTTGCATATCGCATATTCTAAAATAATAAATATTTAAAATCACCAATTGTAAATTTTATAATATAATCTACTTTTAAGCCAAATTTCAAGTTCCTACCCAGATAAACTTGGGAGTTTCACGTTCATTCGACAATTCGAACAGTTTTGAATATGACACTCCCTAAAATAATAAATATTTGAAAACAGACATTATCAAGGTTTTTTTTATCGTATGATCTATTTTTGCACCAAATTTTAAGGTCTCAGCTCAATAAAGTTTGAGTATATTATTGACTCAAAAATAGGAACATGTTTGCTTATAACACCCTCTAGTAATATTTGAAAATAGCAAGAATATATTATATGTTGATTTTATCATATAATCTACCTTTGTATTAAATTCTGTGTCCCTACCTCAATAAACCTGGAGTTACATATTCATTTGACAATTAAAATATTTTTATATATGGTACTTTTTAAAATAATATTTAAGATGGCAATCCTCCATGTTGATTTTATCATATAATCTACACCTTTACACCAAATTTCAAGTCTCTACTTCAACAAACTTGGAGTTTCACACTCATTCGTCAACTCCGACATTTCTAGCTCTGGCAGTCCCCGAAATAATAAATATTTGAAAACTTCAATTATCCATGATGATTTTATCATATGATATACAATTAAACCAAATTTAAAGTCTAGCTCAATAAACCCGGATATTCACTTGTACTGGACAATTTGAACACTTTTATCTGTGACACTACCTACACTAATAAATATTTGAAGAAAAACAATTATCCATGTTGATTTTATCTCATGATCTATCTTTTAACCAAAATTCAAGTCCTTATTTCAATAAATTTCGAGTTTTAATTTCATTTACCAATACGCACATTTTTATTTGTGACACTCTCTAAAATAATAAGTATTTGAAAACAGCAATTATCCATATTGGTCATATCATATGATCTACCTTGGTACCAAATTTTAAGTCCCTACCTCAATAAACCTCGAGTTTAGTGTTAATTTAACAATTCGAATATTTTTACTTACATATACGCACCCTAAAATAATAATTATCCATCCATGTTGATTTTATCGTCGTATGATCTACCTTTGAACCGAATTTCAAATCTCCAGCTCAATAAAGTTGAAGTCTCACACTGGACAATTCGGGCATTTTTATATATGACACACCCCTAAAATAATAAATATTTGAAAACTGCAATTATCCATGTTGATTTTATCTTATAATCTACTCTTTTACATCAAATTTCAAATCTCTATTTCAATAAACTTGGGGTTTCACTTTCATTCGACAATTTGAATATTTTTTACCTGTGACACCCCCTGAAATAATAAATATTTGAAAACAGCAATTATCTATGCTAGTCTTATCATATGATTTCCTTTTGCACCAAATTTGAAGTTCCTATCTTATAAAACCTAGAGTTTCTTGTTCAATGGACAATTCAAACATTTTTATTTATATATATACCTCTAAAATAAAAATATTCAAAAACATCTGTTATTCATGTTGATTTTATCATATGATCTACATTTGAACCAAATTTCAATTCCTTAGCTCAATAAACTTGGAGTTTCATTTATCCTGGACAATTCAAACATTTTTATCTATGAAACATGCCAAAAATAATATTTTTTTCATTTTTACATTGAATTTCATATCTCGACTTCAATGAACTTGAAATTTCACCGTTTCACGTCCATTCGATAATTTGAATATGTGAAACTTGCCACCCCCCCTGAAATATTTGAAAACAACAATTGTCTATGTTAGTCTTATCATATATGATCGACAATTATCTTTGTTGATTTTATCATAATCTACATCTTTGCATCAAATTTCATGTCTCTTCAATAAACTTATTTCGCGTTCATTCGACAATTGGAATATTATTTTTACCTGTGACTCTCTCGTCAAATAATAAGCATTTGAAAACAACAATTATCCATGTTGGTTTTACCGTATGATCTACCGTTGCATTAAATTTTAAATCCTTAGCCCAAAAAACCTGGAATTTCACGTTCATTACACGATTAGAACATTTTGGTCAGTATCGGCGCCCCCTAAAATGCAAATTTTAATATTTTCGTAAACTATAAATTATCGATGAGTTTTGTCTGACCTGTGTATCAATTTAAAATCGTACGACATATAAAAGTAAATTTTTATCTTGAAAAGGAAGTTTAATGCTCCGGAACACCCCCTAAAATATTTATTTCGGTTTTGAAAACCCCACTACGTTTTTTCTACTGGGCCGGTTTAGTCGGTATGCTAAATTTGACTGAGCTGGCAAAAATCGGTGTGCATTTATGTATCTGGAAAGTCAGACACACTTTAAGGATTATAGTATAGATATACTCGTACATTGGTATTATAAGATACAATGATGAATACATATCGTCAAAATTATGAAAGTTCAAATATTAAATTTATTTAATTTCTAAAAGTTATTTGAATATATAGATCTGCACAAATTTTATTAATGGCATAACGTTTTAATTAATGTGTAAAAAACTATGAAAATAATAAAGTTTACCAAACTATTCATTAGTTTCACCCTTACAAAATTAATAAATGCATTGGTGCTTCTTGGAAGAAGTTAACATAATATTGTTGTCTCCCTGATAACTTTGGAGCATTAGAAATTTCAATAATGCATTGGTGCTTCTTGGAAGAAGTTAACATAATATTGTTGTCTCCCTGATAATAAAAGATTGAGAAGCAGTGCATTAAATGTACAGCGTTCAGAAAACCCTAATGGATACATCGGATGCTATTCTTGTCTGGTAAAAAACAAGCTGTGGCAATGCTCAAACTTTTACGCTTACCTCCCCCAATGAAGTGACAAGCATAGGACTGGTTTCATACTTCTTACCACTCGTCACTTAATAATTGCATTGGCAACATGGAAACATATTATCTGCTACATTTCTGCAAACCTCTTGCTGTCGGCGAAATAAGTTGTACCACGCAGCAGGCTACAAATTTAAACAAGATAGATCTAAAAAAATCCGTTTCACAAAGTTTCCAAAGTTTTCTTAATAATGGCAGTATAGTTAGGTGATAATGAGCGTGAAACAAATCTACCTATATTCGGCCTTGTGGTGGCAAAACGACTTATCTTGAGAAACATCAGTCTGAAAAAAAATGTGAAAGTTTTTAAACTTTTTAAATAACTTTTTTGCGTGCCTCTACTTATACGTGCATTTTTATACGTCGTGCCTCTACTTATACGTCTTCTATACGTGCATTTTTTAATATAATTTTTGCAAATTTCACACATTTGGCATTTTGCCACATCAATTGTGTCAAAATTTGCCAACAAAAGTAACGTATTTCTTATTTACGTCATTTTGCCATATTAACTGGGAAAAATATGCTTGCAATATGTGGAAACTTGTTTGTCTTGGCAAAGTGACGTAAGTTTATGTACTGCGTTTTTGCGTATCAAGAGACTGTAATTTTGAACATACGTTATATTTATATTCTCATATCAACTTAATTTAGATAAGCCCTCGACAAAAATATCATAGCATTACTTCATCAAAAGAAAACCGACCAGTCTTGTAAAGGCAAAACGACTTAACTTGAGATAAAGTCTTTTGCCAACACAAGACCGCACTGATAGCTGCACTGGGAGCGTGATTGTCAAGCTTTAGGAACGCCCCTTATCGGCGCGGGTTTTGTAATTGAAACTTTCAATGCTATATTTGCTTGACTTCCCCCTTATTACCAATCCGCCCACCATTAAATGACTGATGAAACGGAAGCCAACCTTTCACCAATCTTTTGCACGACTATTAGTCAACATAAATATTCATGGCCATCAAAAATGTATAAGAAGAAATAGGGGTGAATGCAAATCACTCTCTCGGTTGAAAAGTTCGCGCCCCTTAATCCATCTATTATCGTCGAATACTTTTGAAATGATTTTAATTCTGGAGACATCGTCTTATTTGCAAACATTCACAGTTAATCTGAATGTCACAACGATTTCGTTACAAGTCAAACGCTCACGTGTTCTACGAAAAGTCATAAACAAAATCGGCAAATAATATTAGAAATACTTTTACTAACTTCTAGAAAAATTTTAATACTTTAACATTAAAATATATTACAGTAACTAACTAAGTGGGTATTGGTGTACAACGCCATTTGGTCTTCAGTGAATACTTGTATACAGTGGCCGAACTAGTGCTATTCTCATTTTTGTTATACAGTGAATCAAAATCTAAAATATTCGAGTAAAATTTAACCTTTAACTCTTCCAATGAAATAAAATCACACATTCGTGTTGACTGGGTTGTTTTACACACAACCGCAGGCCACATCTTTTAATTTGGTATGTTGTCATTTGCATTATTACCTGGCGAATTACAACCGAAATCTTGGATGTACAATAAAGAAAAAAACATTTAGAAATAATATATAAATTATGCTTTTTTTCTAGGGATGGTTTTTAACAAATAGCAATGCTTTACTTTTCTTTTTATTACTTTGCGACAACTTACGTGTCTGGAAATTCGAACTTTAATGATAAGTAATTTTAAAGAAAGATAAGTGTTGCGTGCTCAATAAATATAGTTCTCAAATACACATTCCGACCATCCATCTTACTTGGGCACTTTGAACATTCCCAAATGAATCTGGCATCGAGGTTAACTTCGTCCAATTACCCCCTGTAGCAAAATAATCATCATACCATTAGTGCCCAACCACTTTCCAATACTTGATGGATGACAGTGACTTTGACAGTGAAAAACGGCGTGTCCGATAAGACAAAGAAAAGTGCAGAGAAAGATAATGTACTAAACTGTGTTTCATGCAGATTTCACATTCTTTATTAGGTTTTATCAACGACTTTAGAAGATAAAAGTAGAAATTTCAAAAGGAATTGATAAGATCACATAACCAGAACGAAATAGGTCGAGCGTAAGATCTCTAATGAACCTTATGAAAAACAATTAATAAAATAATATGTATGAGAGTTCACTTGTCCTTTCGAGTTGCGACGCCACCTGTGCTTCAGCAATTGCTTCTGAGACATTAGCTTTAATAAGCACAAGATTCTTTACAAATGGTTGTACCAGCGTCGGCAGTTCAACGTCTATAGGTCAAAGCGTAAGTTCTTGTATAATCCCAAAATATAGTTCTCAAATACATACCGACCATCCATCTTACTTGGGTGCATTGAGCAGTCACAAATGTGCCTGGCATCGAGGTCAAACCATCTCACCATTCTTCCAATTTCAACCATAGCAATGTAATCACCATACCATTAGTGTGGTGCCCAGCCACTTCCCAATACTTGATGGATGACAGTGACTTTGACAGTGAGAAACGGTGTGTCTGTTTCACTCAAAAATGAGGTGAAAAAAGCGTCAAAGATAGCATACTGAACTGAGAGCAAGCACATGCAGATTTAACAACCCTTGCATTAGGTGTTAACTTGAAAACATTCGACGAGGACACAAGTAGAAAATTCTATTTACCAATCATGTGCTTCTATGTACCAGCCTTGTCTAATGCTTTTAAGTCAAAGCATTAGCAAAAGTATTAGCTTTTATCCTTAATCCAATGACATGCTCATGAGCTTCTTCTAGATCTGAAGAATGTTGTGTTAAGAGTACAGTGACGTAACTACAAACATGGATCCTCCTTGCAAACTTTCTTTAACGCTCAGAATTTTGAAATATTATTCACCTTTTACTTTTCCTGCAATACGTGGTAATGTAGGGAAAGTATCGAAATCGTATCGAAAATAGCAACTCGAGTTTTAGATGGATCTACACGTTTTGAGTACCTTAGAACACGAAAGAATTATTTTTAACATGACGTCCGTGTGTGTGTCTGTATGCATGTCTGTGTGTCTATGCAATGTATGCATCCAATTTAGCTCAAATACTAATGGAACAAATTTTATAAAGTTTTGCAGGTAAATCACCTATGGGTTATCTTGGTGTTGGTTAGATTTTGGTACTATTCGAGAGAAGAAACCTACTTTTTTTTTCTTTTAGAAATGGTCCACAAAAATCGTTAAAACCCGAAATAAAGGATTACATATGCTACAATGTATTAATTAAATGCTTGTTTTAAACGTAATTTTTAGCAGCAAAAAGAATAAATTCAATCCAATTACTCTAGGGCAAACCGTTCTCGGAAGTATTAAGTTTTTTTCACATTTTTGCAACACCGCCTTTGAAAATAGCATGTCCAGTCACCAAATGAAAGAGAAAACTTAAGTAAAATCACAAATTCAGTGTAATTTTAAATAATTAGCTTTGTCTTATTTTGTTCAACTAAACTCAATTTAATGAATTATTAAAGAAAGAAAGAGAAAACGAATTTGAGTTTGTACAGAAAGTCATGAACTGCTTACATAAGATTTTTTGGTCTTGGAAAAGAGTGAGGGTATCTTAGACATTGACATTTTTATTCCTCAGCCACATTATAGTGGCGCCACTAAGGGAAGTGTTAAGTACGGTGCAAGTATGGAGTGGGATTCAGAGCCATATTGTTAAAAGTACCTGTAAAGATCTCTGGGGATATTTTAATATTCATGATTATATTATCTTAATTTATAGGTTAATGTCAGGGCCACAAAATAGCAATTCAGTGTATCTCTGAATGTGATAATAATAAGTTCATGAAGATTGATTTTAAAGAGCACTCATTTTTGCATGAAAATCAAATGCTACAAATTTACAAAAAAATTTTGAGAATACTACCAACTAAGTACTTGTAATGCATTGCTTGCAATTTTTTTTTCTCCCACATAGAACCAAAGATCGACTGGAAAGATGCTTGCGTATTCAGTTTCACAATACAAATTTATAGACTTTTAAAGAATTTTAAAAATTTATGGAGCGAAACGTACCTAGATTTTATGTTCAATTAATGCCATACAACGTTAGCATTGCTATCTTTAAATACAGTGGTGTACTGTCCGGGCCTTCAGGACCTGCAATGCAAGGGAAGGGGGCATATGTAGAGGCTCTAATGCGAATTTGGTGACAGGCATAATGAAGTATAAGAAACACCCTTTCGACTCAATGTTAACTCTTCACTGACTGCAAGATCTCGTTTGAGCTACCTATTTATTTATTATACTCAAATTCGAAAAGTTCAGAGACCACTGCTTCGAAACCGCAAACGTATTTTCAGAGATTGTAGTCATTTACATGTCCAAATCTGATGTACATATCTTATAAGCTTCAAACTAATATCATCCGTCCTTCTTGGTGTTGCAATCTTCACAAATAGTAATATAGTTGCCGATAGTCCTTTTTAATTATCTACATCTGTATTATATCAACCAGCGACCTATCGGGAAAGTCAGGTAACCTTTTAAAATTCATATACGGAGTAATGAAAGATCTTTTAATTTTCATTACTTTCCTTATATACATAGTATAATGTATAAGGAAAGTATTGTGACGGGGTCGAAAATTCGAATTCGAGTTTTCGACGGGAGAGCACGTTTCAAGCATCCCTGATCATGAATCGAACATTTTTGAGGTGATGTCTGTGTATGTGTGTCAGTGAGTCTGTGGAGACGATAGATATCTCAGGAACAAATGGAGCGATTCGGACGAAATTTGGTATAAAAATTACAATTCATGAATACTGGATGCTTATTGTTTTTTAACACAATCGAATGTCCAGAAGCCCCTAAATTTTCGAGTGAAATTTTGAAAAAATCATCAAATAATCAAAACCTTTAATAAAGTTACGCAAATAGACATTTCTTATGTAATTTCTCCTTAGAAAACGATTGACATAAACTTTGGAACGCTAGCATGAATCGTTCTTGAGATATTGCACATTTTTCAAATAAATTTATCAAAAAATCCTATAAATTCAAAAAAAATATTAATTATTAAGAAGAGAAACGTGCACTTTTCATATGTAATATCATGAAATAAATTTGGTGACATCATTCTCGTGAATCTAGCTCGTTCCATTCATGAGAAAATATACGTTGAGTAATACTTTTGTATTTGAACGCCTATAGTCATTTATCTGCTATAAGAATAACTTATTTCTCCGTCCATAACGCTTGGCGAGATTTTGGCGTGAAATTTGGTAAAATGTCGCCAATTTTGCAACTTTTTTTAAATGTTGCTAAATTAACGAAAATCTCGCCAAATGGATAAAAATGACGCTAAATCAATGAAAATGACGACTAATTGACAAAAATTCAGTATCTTGGAAACACTATAAATATCTACTATAAGAACGACCTATTTTTTTTTTTACTGTAAAAGTAGTAAATTCATTGCATTATATAAGGAAAATAATGTACTGCCCACATCAGATTTTTTTTAATATGTTGAAAGAATCTGTGGAACTGTCATATTTATAGCAATTGCATTGATTTACTCCTTTTATTTCGAGGGTTTGGTGTCAAATAACGTTAACTACAAAATTATGATTCTTCAAGAATAAAGAAAAACAGGTTTTTCATTGCATTTTATCTTCTTTTTTCTTCATTTCATTGATGGCTGGTCATGACTGTCTCAGTGCTCATCTCCATCGAATTGGACCTGCTGCTTCCCCGGATTGTACTTTATGTGACCTGGTACAGCCTATGTCTGGAAAACATTTAGACGAGTGCCCTGCACTAGTGACTTTTAGTTCATTAATAGAGAAATACTGGAGAGCTCGTTGTCTAATGGCCTAGCGGCCAAACGACCGGCATCTATCAACAACACAACACGAACATCTTTTTTACTTCTCATAAACCATACTCAATACAGGTAAATAAAAATAGTTACATATTATAAGGTTATATTAAGTGATATTTTGCAACTTTTATTATTTTTGCATTGCTTAATAATTCTGTAATAGTTAATAAATATTAAGGTGGTGCAGATAACATTTTTTGGCATTGGGCTTAATTTTGCTTAAGGCACATTACAGCTTTTTT
This sequence comes from Amaurobius ferox, assembly GCA_951213105.1. Taxonomy (NCBI): domain Eukaryota; kingdom Metazoa; phylum Arthropoda; class Arachnida; order Araneae; family Amaurobiidae; genus Amaurobius; species Amaurobius ferox. The sequence continues at coordinate 147,785,244 of OX578137.1, read as the reverse complement.
GTTATAATGTACATTGGTGTTTGTACAATACAAAACTAACTAAATCTCAAAATATGCAATTTTGTAGTTAATGTTGTTTGACGCCAAATCCTCGATTTGTGGCCCAGACATAACTATTTATAAGCATTTTAAATTGTATTTAAAAATAAAATAATTAGTAAAATTAAATATTTAAAAAAATTAATTGCGTTCCCACACGGGAGAATCTTAAGCGAAAAAAAAACTTACCCAAACTTGCCCAATTCGTCAAAAGCCTTTGAAGAATTGGGCAAAGATTTTTGATTGAGAAGATATATTTGGATCCCCCATTAATAGAGAGAACCAAATTGTGTCTTTAAAATTTATACGCATGGCATATGGCCTTTATTTATGGTCATCTAGCATTGAAGCCATTGGAAGATCCACATCTTCGTAGGTCAAGCAATTTTTCAGCTGAATGGCAAAGAAAAGATAATCACAAAGATCTTTCACCGTCGATGGTTGATGGATCATGAAAAATGAACTCGACTCGCTCCAAGGAGAATAAAAAATAATATACGTCAATTTAAAATCGATCCATGAAATTCGCAAAGCATTCTTTTTCAATATTCTTTTTGTAACATCCTATGTTTTATGCCGAGAAATTGATGCATTGCTTTAAATATAAATCAAAAACGCCTCAAAAAGAAATGGTCTAGATATGCAGATTAGATGAAATGAAGATAAATATGGTAATTTTAACCAGAAGTACCAACCTCTTTTAAAAGAGGGTATTGCTGAAACTATGCTGATTTTACTCTTTTAGACCTGTCAAGTGCCTTGATTTAGATAGGAGACTGACTCTAGATGCTGTATACCCTTTCAGCTGACCCGATAAATATCAGATTTCTTCTGCTTTATCCATTTCAGGGGTTTTATTGCTTCTGTTACAACTGTATTACGCGTGCAATTATATCATGTTTCTGTATTCAGTGTGCATGTATTTATTGCTATAATAAAATGCTATAAAAAAGAAAATATGAGACGCATTTTAAACTCTAAATTTGAAAGACATCTTTTAATTTTTGGATCCACGAAATACCACTTTTTTTGTACTGTTTGTGGATGTGACCTTATAATTTATAATAAAAGGTTGTTATACATTTGAATGTTAAGAGGGAATTTAGAATCTGTTGCCAAAATGTATACTTCCTATTTTCATAATTCCATAGTGTTGCAGAGTATTATAGAATTTTTAACCCAATGGCAAAAAGTTTTATTGCAATTTTGATCTTTATACTGTACTGGCCAACTTCGGCGCCCAGCCGGATTGCTGTTTCAAAAAGCTCTTAGTCGACCTCATATATACCCTAAAAAGAGCCTTTGACAAGCTAAAGCTAAGAAGTATAGTACTTAAAGTTAATCTCTAACATAATTAGAAGATAAGATACAATTAAATTAAAGAAATGTCTAAAATTTGGGGGCGGGGAGCGTTTTAAAGAAACTGAATCCATAATCTAAATTTTAAAATGGTTTTGCCGGTTTTAATGGATTTTCACAATGTTGAATTAAATAATACAAAAATATCCTAACAGTCGTATGGAATGGTTGTGTGAATAAAAATTGACGGACCAAATAAATATTTGTTTATGGAGATACACATATTAGCAGTACCATAATTGACTACTGTGAACCGCAAAATTGTGGAGGTAAAGGAAAAGAATTAAAACTTCATGTAAAAAAACTCTAACATCGTTTGACACAGTAATGCAGGTGGCGCTGAGGTAAGATAGTAGTGATCACATTGTATGTATTTCTATGAAAAAAATATCGTGTTGAATTAAATAATATTTATTCAAACTATTAATTTTGCATAAATAAATTACAAGTGCAATTCAAATTAGAGCTTAAACAATAAAAAATATTCTTGCGTAATCAAATTTATTTTACCTTTCAATTTATTTTTGTCTCCCTATGTTCTTGTACCCTGTTTTACAACTAAAAATAAAAAATACTTATTACTTTTACTTTTAATAATGGAATTTTAATTTTAAAAAATAATAAATAGAAAAAATGCATATACTAAACACTACATCCTGTTGTGTCAAATGGAAACAGATAAGACTTTTCTAACACTAGCGACCCCTAGATATAATTCTCAAAGCATTTGAGTATTTTCAAGTTTTTCATCCACGGTTGTATTATCTCCTTCCCTCTAACTCCAAGTCCTTGACTTTTATCCTTCCTGCTGAAAACATTCTACTGATTTTTAAATTTTATGGGTTTGTAGATCTGATCTTTCTTTTCATACACAGATCCTGGACTGTCAGCATTTATAATATAACTTATAAAATGTAGAATTTAGCTTATATTTAAATCAAATCTGTCAGCAAAAGAACCTTTAAATTTCACCTACACAGTGATTAAAGCGAGTGTTCAACTTTGGCTCACCCATTCACGGTCAATGGAAATCAGCACGTGACCGAAAGAACAAAATCTTGGTCACGGTGAAAAATTCTTTTCGACTCCTGATCGTCGGATAATCTACCCTATTCCATATGTTTTAGAACAAAGTTTCTATTTCTAGATTCTATTGTCTGCACTCTACTCTTGGGACAATGAACAATTTCCGCAAACTTCGCTGAACTCGAAAATGATCATTCTCGCATACTCCAGTGGTTGTATATTATTCTTCCGCCCACATTATGTTGTAGGGTGAGTCTGAAGAATTATTTTTAAGAAAGAAAAAAAAATACTAAAAATCTATGGATATTTCATTGAGTGGTATTATATTATACGTACAGCTCAAGCTGCTGCTTAAGTAAATTTTATTGAAGTGGTATTATACATATACGTACAGCTCAAACTACTGCTAAAGTCAATTTTATTGAAGTGGTATTATATTATACGTACAGCTCAAACTGTTGCTAAATCTTATTGAAGTGGTATTATATTATATGAACAAACATATATATTATATTTATATTATATATACAAACTGTTGCTAAAGTAAAAGAAAAAAAAATCGTTAAAAGAAGCATACAACACCAAATTAATAATATCGACCGGTTTCTGAGGCAAAATACGGTCTTCTTCGTCAGGACATACAAGGAGCTCAACCTTCACTTGTGAGAGCCAGATCAGCGACAGCGCCGATCTTGCTCTCAGCAGAGCTTTTCTTAAAGTTGTGAGTAGTGTTTTATTCCATTCCACCTTTACAGTTTTCCCATAATCCATCCATTGTTTTAGGTCTGTGTCTAGAAAGTTCTCTTTTTAACAAACCAAAAGCACAATAATTCATTGATGACACATAAGTAGACTTTAAAGGAATATAAGCAAAAGCTTTAATACCTCTATCTTTTGTCATCCTCCCTCCCCTAAGAAATGTTGTCGGTGTGACCGGTAGCTTTATCTTGAAGTAGTATTAAGGGATGGTATTTCTCTAAATAATGGAGTTAAGTATCGGTAATATGTTGAATTGATTTTGACATTTTTTCGATTTTTCTTAACTTTAATTTATTGTTACAAAAAGTCAGAAATAATCATGAGTCATTTATTGAACCTTTTTTTAGATTTTTGGAACACAATTTTTAGGTCTTTTTCTTCTCTTTTATGATAGTAAATGGATATTTTTTGTTACAGTCATTTAAATAGATCCCGATTCATCAATAGTCACAATATATTTCCATCTGCCACCGTCTAAATGATTTTAATAGATTTTAATAGAGAATTCTACAACATATGTTCTGCACTTAGCTACATGTATATTCAGAAGGCTGTGAACAGTGTGCCTTTGAGCTTTTTTAAGATTTTAATTTTTATTTATTATCTTGTTCACAGTCACTACAAAGGTATTTAAAGACACTGCAAATGTTCTTAGAGTCGGTGGATTTTCTTTTAAGACAAGAGACTTTATTTTTGAGATGGTCGTAAATGTACGAAATTTCTTTGCGTATTAATTTGATATTCATTTTCCAGTTAAAAGTAATGCTTGAGACTTTTTCTCTTTATTATTAATAATGTTGCAATATATTTTAGTACATTATTGAGTTTTACATAAAAAAATTAAAAAAAATCTTAAGTGTTCCACATTTTTTTTTCTTTTCATGTGAATGGCGTCTATGGTTTAGGGTATTTCAGCCGAAAAAAGGAGAATTAAGAAAAATGTAAACACTTTGGCCTCTTATATCCCCTAAACTAATAGATAAAAATGTAAACAGTTTGGACGCTTATATCTCCTAAACTAATAGATAAAAATGTAAACACTTTGGACGCTTATATACCCTAAACTAATAGATAAAAATGAAATATTTTTTTGCCTTATCGAAAATAGGGTCTAGATTATTAAAATATAAAAATAATTTCAATAGTTTAATTTCTTTGAACTGTTTTTTGTTTTTAATCTTAAAAAGTAGCTCTCCAAGCGACTGTTCTTTTTTTTAATTTTTCTAACTTTCATTCGAAATATATAGTAAACTATAATAGATATAAATAGTAAATGACAAAAATGTGCAATTGAAAATTTTCCGTTTTTCAAGTTTGTGCTGCTTATATCTCAAAACATGAATTAGCCAGCTTTGAACAATAAGCAAGAATTTGTAACTTTTTGAGTACCCTAGTACCCTACAAGTGTATATAATTGGATTTTGGATCGAGCTCTATCTTTTCGTGAAAAAAAAAAAAAACTCTATCTATAGTCCAAACGAGTTTTTTTTTTCATCTTACACTCGAAGGATATAACTAGTAAGCGACAAAATATATATATATGAGGAAATTTAGTTGCTAAATCTATATTTATTTATAAAAAAACTCTTATAGTTTTTGAGTAATCGTCTTGTCAAATTGGAGAAGTATGAAAATTTTACTTTTTTTATGTTTATAATGCTTATAACTTAATAACCAACAGTGATAGCCATAAACAATAAGCAAAAGTGTATAGCTCTTTAAAAGTCTATATAATCATCGATATTTCGAAATTGAAAAATTTGAGTTTTATTTTACAAAATATTATTCACGTAAAATCATTTTAACCCCATCGGACTAAAGCCACCGTCGATTTTTCGCCACTATTCTGATGCTTTTGACCCAATTTTTTCTTCCCCTTTTTGTGAAAAATTTCTCACGATCTGATGGCCATTTTCCTGACAAAACAGCGTTGTTATACCATGTGTGGAAACAGCCTCAAAGATGAAATGGAATTTGAGTGCGACATCGGCTACTTCACAAGAATCTCCTTAGCCCGTCTCGGTTTTGTAGTTGCAATTATAATCCGTGTGAGATGGTGCGTGGGAAAAGATGCATGAATCCGGCAAAATATGTGTCGCATCTTAAAACCATCTCTTCTCAACCATTGGCTTGCTCCAGTGGTTCGCAAATTTTTCGATTGTTTAAGTATGCCCCAAAATTCTTCCAAAATGTTTTCTTTCCCTACGATGCATGATAATATAATATAGGGAGTCGAAAATTGCAACTCGAGTTTTCGACGGATCTACACGTTTTAAGCATAATAGAACCCGAAAAAACTAATTTTAGCGTGACATCTTTCTCTCTCTGTGTGTGCGTTTGCTTGTTTGTGTGTCTGTCTGTCTGTGCAATGTATATATCTACTCTAGCTCAAAAACTGTTCGACGAAATTTCTCAAAATTTTATAGATAAGACTCTTGTAGGTTATTCTGGTACTGGTTAGATTCTGGTACAATTTAGAAAAAAAGAACCTCCCTTTTTTACGAAATGGCCGGCAAAAATCGTTGTATCCTCTCTAAGATGAATAACTAATTGACCAAATTTCACAAAATTCGGTAGATAAGTCACTTGTGGGTTAGCCTGGAGCTGATTTAATTTTGGTGCGATTTGGAATTAAAAATGCCCTGCTTTGTCAGCAAAATGACCCGCAAAAATGGTCAAAATTTAAAATGAAAGACTACACTCAAACGCATCAATTAAGTGCTTGTTTTATACGCAATATTTGACGACGAAAAGAATAAGACCAGCTATATACCTCCTAGAACTAACCGTTTTGAGATATTTCAGATTTTAGCATTTTTATCACGTCGCCTTTGAAAATCCGTCCAGTCACCAAATGAAAACGAATATTGTATTAAAATTGCAAATTCAGTGTAAATTTCAAACAATTTTCCGTGTCATTTTGTGCAATTAAACTCAGTTTAATGAATTATAAAAGAAATAAAGAACGAATGAATTTGAGTTTGTTGGAAAAGTAATGTGTTGGCCACTTCAGAATTTTTTGAAATTAAAAAACAAACAAACAAAAAAGAACATTCAGAATAGCTTTATGTCACCGGTACCCAAGGATCCAAGTTAAAAGTTGTCATGTTTTAATATGCACTTTATATTAATTTCAATATGGAAAAAATTGGCTTTAGTAAAATTTTAGTGTTCATTTTTACTCGGTTTTCTCATGATGATGGATATTTTACTTTAGAAATATGAAGTATATTAGCGATGGCTACAGTCCGATGGAGCCGAAATGGTTTTGCGTGAATAACATTTTGTAAAATAAAACTTCAGTAAAATTCAATAAGTTTGCTCTATTTTTTGAAACTCACTTATTAGGTTTATGGCTTTTATAGCGCTACAAAGGATTCATTAAATGTTTACAGCTTTTCAATTTTCGACTCGATTTCATCTGAATTCTCCGACCATAAGTCCGACCATCATGTCAAAATATCAAATTATTTTACTAACTTGCTTTTCGGTATATGCATTTCACTTATGCTGGCGATTATCATGTGATGAAATTTTACATTCAAGTTAATCTATAAACTTACCTGTCGGCACATAAATACGCACTTGAATACATATATTTTCAACGGTTCTGTTCAAACCTCGTGAATCTTTAAGCATCTTTGGAATACCCAAATTCATTTGACCTGCTAAATTTAAACAAAATAAAATATCTCGTGATTATGCACGAATATTTCACCAAGGCGTAATAAGTCTATTTTTAAACCGGTTGAGCTGCAACAACCGTGACAATTTAAGTATTACAATTTTCCTATCCAGATTAAAATACTAAAGTATCGGAATTATAACCACTACAAAAATTAAGAGCTCCATCCAAAATTAAATTATATACACTTGTGGGACTTTTTAAGGGCTACAAATTCTTGCCTATTGTTTGTAGCTGCACTTTTAGTTTTTGAGATACAAACATTACAAACTTGAAAAATGGAAAATTTGAATTCTTCAACTTAACAAGACGATTACTCAAAAACTATAAGAGGTTGATTTTTTTAAAATAAATGTAGATTTAGATATTAATACATATTTTTGTCTTTCATTATTTATCTCGATATACAGGGTGTCCCAAATTAAACTACACTTTTCCGAGAGAGCTACAGCAAAAGCTATTCATCGGAAAGTCATGAAATTTGGGGAATGTCGTAAGCAGATGATGGGAATTTCTTCTAAAGCAAAAAAGAAGGTTAGTTCCAAAAACCACCGATAGAGGTCGCTATTAGTGGGGTTTTTTTGTCCACATGAGTGTCTATAAGTTCCGTTATACTCTTCTAAGGTAACGGTATGGTGTGGTTTTACTTCCACATTCATTTTGGGATCATTTTTGCGAAGAGCTCAGACCTACAGGACGTGTAACGTGTTCTGCCACCAAACAACCAGGGGCGGTTCTACCATTGGTGCGAAGGGTAAAACTCCCGCTCCGGGGCGGCACTTCGAAAGAGAGAGAAAAAATATAAGGCATATTGCCAAAGGAAGATTTCGAAAGGAGAAATGATCAACAGAGACTGGTTTGTATATTCAGCTTCTAAGAATTGTGCTTTTTGTTTTCCTTGCAAGATTTTTGCAAGCATTAATTCCACTTTAGCGCAAGAATGATTGTCTAACTGGCAACATTTATCCAGACATTTAAGTCAACATGAAAAAAGTATCCATCAAATTGAGTACATTTGAAGTGTTTTGACTTCAAAAGGCGTTTAAGAAAAGAGCAGATTGTTGATTCTGATATGGAAAAATTGATTAACCGAGATCAGGCACGTTGGCAGAAGGTTCTTTTCAGAATAGTGCAAAGTATTAAATTTTTAGCGCAACAAAATTTGGCTTTCAGAGGTAGCAGTGAAAAGCTTTTTCATGAACACAACGGCAATTTTTTAAAATTAATTGAAATGTTGGCAAAATTTGATCCTTTTATTACTGAACACGTCCAGCGTGTTCAAAGAAATGAAACACATTCCCTCCACTACCTGTGACATAGAATCCAAAAGTAGATAATACATTTATTACCTTCTGAAATAAAATCTACTATCGTAAAAGACAACAAGTATTATTCTTTAATTTTAGATTGTACTTCGGATTCTCGTCATCAAAAGCAGATAACCGTAGTCATTAGATTTGTTATGTTCAACAATGTAAAAACGAAGTTGAAATAAAAGAGCATTTTCTTGGCTTTTGCAAAATTGTAGATGTAACGGGTACTGGTCTAACTTCTTTCATCACTGATCATTTGGCGGAAAATGATCTCAAAATGGAAAATATTCGAGGACAGAGTTACGACAATGGTGAGAACATGAGAGGGAAAAACATTGGATTGCAAACTCAGATTTTGCAGAAAAACCCTCGAGTTTTTATGTTCCATGTTCCGCTCATTCGCTTACTCTGATGATTAACGATACTGCAAAAGTAAGTTATCAGGTAGTTGATTTTAGTATAATACAACGTTTATTTATCTATTTCTCCTCTTCGACTAAAAGATGGGAAATTTTAACTCACAATATATCAAGATTTACCTTAAAAGCGATTTCAGATACTAGATGGGAAAGTCGGATTCAGGCAATAAAACCTTTACTATTTAGTTTATCGGAAGTGTTGAAGACCCAGACCGTCCGACTCGTCCGAGGGCTTAGAGCAGCTATTTGGACGGCCGTTTATCGGAAGTGTGAAAGCCCCAGGCCGTCCGGCTCGTCCAGAGGACTTAGGAGCAACAAAATATAACTTATCGCAAATACTCGATGATGGCACATTTGAGCTACCTACAAAGAACGAGGCTCACTGTTTGTTGGAAAATTAGAATCTTTCACTTTCGTGCTTTCTATTCCTGGTGAATAGTTTTTGATGTAGCCCTCTCGGGAATGTGTAGTTTAATTTTGGACACCCTGTATAATCTCTATGTATATTTTACTTGAAATATCTATCTTTTATAGTTTTAAAGATATTTCGAATAAAAGTAAAAAAAAATGAAAAAAGCACTCACTCAGACAGATACTTTTTAAAGTTTTATTGAAAAAATAAATAAATAAATAGAAGTTCAAAATATTAAAACATTGAAATTACTTTTACATATTTATAATCTGGAGTATATTTCCAACAAAAAAAGAAAAATATATATATATTTTCATTTTAAAATATGTCGATTTAGTTCAAGATTTTTTGATAACAAATCCGGATGTAAAGTTTCGTGAGAATATTTGTAGCCGCTATCGTATACACAATAAATTAACCACAGACGACATACAGGCGGACATCCCTCCATAAATAGTCTAATCGTGTTTAGGAGGTCCTAAAACATATACTGGCATCAAAATCTCGGAATTCGAAAATTATCGTGAAAACAATACTTTTTCTATACTACTCGTATATTATATTGTAGGAGAAAGTAATTACAATCTATTTTCAATGCAAACTCTCTTGAGCTAATATGTTAATGTATTTTGTTGACTTAAGGTGTTTATTTTGTTAACCTAATATTAAGTATTAGGTTTAATGAAGTTGCTTCTTTATTGCAGCAATGACTTCAATAGTTTTTATCCATTCAATTTATTTTATATCTCATATGTCACATACAAGGAAAATTTTTCAAGATTTGAACACTGTCTTAAGTTTTATTACAATAAGATCATGCCAACATGTGATTGGACTACTTATTCCCATCTTGGACCCTTCTCTTAACTAGGCCGTTCAAACGGCACAATCTATTGTTAAAACATTAAGCAATTAAACAGACTACAGTGATCTGCATTGTAACAGTGGTTAATCAGCTGATGTTCAAGTTGAATTTGATTTGAAGTTTCAATTAGTGAAAAGTATTATATAGGTTGCGGTTAAAATGACTCACACTGCACCCTTATTAGCTACCAGACTCGCAATGTTTTCCTTTGTAGTCTTGAAATATTTAACAAAGCATTATAAAACGTACATTCTCTTAACCTTTTGCTTACGGGTGAGACACCGTCAACCCCAAACGAAGACTCTCTCAAAAAGACAAGACCTGCAAAGGGGGATTGAACTGTTTGGGATAGGGTATGTCAAATACCTGTCTTTTTGAGAGGGTCTTCGTTTGGGATGGACGCTGTCCTACCCGTAAGCAAAAGGTTAATGTTCACCTAACACTTTCTCACACAGAAATGGACAAGATCCATCCATTCTCCTTTGCACAAAAGAAATACATTACAGCCAAAGCATGGATGATACAAGGAATTAAATGTTCTATTCCAGCGTTTGCTTTAGAGTAATGAGCCCATTTAAACCAGAAATGATGATTTTAATATCCTTTAACATAAGTGTTTTTCTGAGCCATTGCCATCCATTTTTCTTGGGGAATAATTGTTACCTTTCCCGAGCAAGCTATGGACGCAAATTGTTGCTTCTCACCCGCAGAAAAGATCCCCGCTTGTCAATTAAAATTTCTTGTCCGAAAGCGATGCCTATTCATCTCTCCTGAACTTTTTTTCTGCAGTGCACCTTTTGATTAAAACGCTAACACTGCGGACGAGAAGATTTTAATCTTCCAGCTTGCGAATTGGACAAAGGGGAACACATTAAGAAGCAAAAGCTGTTATCACTACTTTTAGGCGTTGGGGCGGGGAACTACTGAGTGCAAATGTAATTACCTTCAATGGCCACTTTTAGTGCTGGATGCTTTTCAATCCTTTCTTTTTTTTCTACCGTGCACTTTCTCTTTTTCAATTGCCAAATGAGGATTCCCCCCTCAGTGTCTCTTTGACGTAAATGATTGCAGAAAAATAATGGCTTCACTTGTGCCTTTGAGAAATGTGAAATAAAGAAAGCTTGGCCGGTCTTATGTGTTTTTCTTTTTCTGGCCACGTCAGATGAGCCATAAGCAGAAAAAGAGTCAAGAACAACTTTCAGAATGATACTCATTTCAACTGTCATATCTGTCAATCTCGGAATATAGTGGCTGTTCTTTTTAACTGTTATATTAGGGTAAGAACGAAATATTCCACCGACCTAGATTGACATGTGGAATTACAGATATGTATCTGATAGAAGACATCTTCTAAAATAGCCCCCACTTGTTAGAACTGAATGGCGTTTTAACCACGGCACTTTTCTGATTGTATCCGCCACGTGAGAAGTTGCAGTATAAGAAACTTCTTAATAAGAGGTAACCAACGTAATTGGAAGAGCTGAGAAGGCAGTGTTCGAAATGTCTGAAGAGAAATGCATGACTGAGATTCGATGCTAACGAAATATGTATCATGTTCTATGTGGATTCTTTTATACGTATTTGAATGGATCAATTTTGTTTTCATCTTTTATATGTGGTGTAGATGATTATATCTACATTATATGTCCCCCCCCCCCCCCCATAAAAAATTCTAGGTGAATTTTTTTTTTTATCCTTTAACTAAAATAGTTCAAGCTGTTGTAATAAATAACTATAAAAAAGTTTCGTTTGTAAAATTGTTTAAAATAGTATATACATAGTCACTTTTAATGCAATCTTTATTCCAAGGTAAGAGTCTGAAAGACGGACAAGAACAATTAGTAGGTATTTTTGGCATAAATCTTACCAGGCAACATGTTTTGAAGATGCCTTATTGGATAAATAGAATCCTGCAAACCTGAAGGAGTTAAAACTAATTTTCTGATTAAGAAAACATTATTTGGTGTCTTAGTCTAAACATAACATGTTATTAATATTCCTAAATGTTATACATCACTCTGCAAATAAGTGCACAATTTTCTATCTGTAGACAATTTAAGCTGTAAAAAATTTTAGTGCATGATATTATAGGTCATTAAGGTCATCTCGTCATTCTGATCTTTTGCAGATAAATATGTTGCCCCATTATATTACTAATCTATTGATCAGTGTTAATGGGGCCTATTAAAATTGCCCCAAGTGACCGTTCTTAGGGTCTAAATTCCTCCATGATGATCAATAGGCATGTAAGTTTACTGATTATCTGTACCTGTACAATGAATAAGAGCAGCTAAAGCACCCATAAAGGTTCTCAGCAAGTTCTTACTCATCACATGAATAAATTCTCATTGTACTAATAATTTCCCATTATTACAATTAATGATATATTGCTGGGAACTCAATTATTGAACCAATCGTAACAATAATTTCCCTATTAAGTATTTAAATAGAGTTTTTACTAGGCTGTACTTTTTAATCAGCTGGTATAATGAATCTGAACGATACTTCTTAAAATATTCAAATTTTTTGTATACACACATTAGTTTCATATTAAACCCATATTAGTAAACCTTCTAAGTGAACTTCTACAGACATGAAACTTCAGAGTGTACTTGTATCAGAGAGATTTAACACTTTAATCAAATTTGCGTTTTCAATGTTACAGAATATTGCTTCTTCCAATCGTCTGAAACTCCTCGTAGAATTCTTCTGACAAATGACTTGATCACGCAAATGCGGAACATCGTGACTGACTTGTGCTGTTTATCAGCCCAGTCCAGTGAACGGCGAAAGTACAAGTAACATTAGACCCGCGTCTGTAATTAGCGTCGAAACTGCTTATTACTATCCCTGTCTAGAATCAGAACGCCATACTCGCGATGATGATAAGCAAGTGAGGCTGACAGAAAAGTAAGTCTTAGAAAATCGGCCGAGAAAACTGGTTTGTCCGATTTGGGCAAAGGGAGAGGCCGCATGGTGAAAAGCAAAATAGTTACAATAAAGGTACCGCTGACTTTCTTTCGTTCGAAACAGGCCGATGGATAATTCTGCCGTTTAATAAAAGGCGATTCATTGCAATTAAAGGACTTTGACAACTGGAAAAGACTTGTTTAATGTCCTTATTTTCTTGTCTCACGTACGGTGCAGCGGGGCCGAGGCCCTGAGTCCCCAAATTTCACTATGAAGTTCAGAATTTTTAATAACTTTCTAAAACATCTGAAAATATCCATATGTGGGAAATTTTTAGTAAAATTATATTCTTTTCAGTAAAAATATTTCACTGTGATTTTAAGTTAAATTTATCCGTGTCTAAAGTGCTACTTCATAACACTTTCTATTTACTTTAAACATTTATTTATTGTTGACGGTTCAAATAAATTCTTAAAAATTTGATAGGAGGACCTCAAAACCAGCTAGGCTCTGGGGCCTGGGTTGGGCCCCCATCTTCAATAAATCAGGAACTGTATCCTAGCATGCAACATGTAAATAATATACAGTCTCCCTTACCTATCTCTCCCCATATTCGGTATTAACCCAATATTTTGAACGAGGATTGCTGGATGTAGAAAAATTTCCCATTAGAAAGTGGTCATGCTCCTTTGAATGCAATATGCTACAGAGCACCTAGTGGTAAATTTTAAAACTAACCTGGCTTCAAAACAAAATAGAAAAAAATATAACCGGCAAAGTTGTAGAAGCTTGTTTATTGTCTAGTAAGATATGATATATAGCTTGCACAAAACTAGAGAATAAAATACTATAAATAAATGTTACTATTTTGTACAAATTCTGCTAGGTTTTGCAGATAACGGTAATTTATACATTAGTAAAGCTTGATAGTTGTTTTATCTTTAATTTTGGTGAAATAATTTCGATAAATTAGAATTAAGACAATGATTTCGTTTAGCGTTTGTCCGTTTGAACATTTTTATGGAACATGTCTTTTTATGATTCGTCCCTCTTCACAACGAGGATCCTATTTTACGAGTTCTAAACGAAATGTAGCTGTAACCGGGCAGTAACGATGCAGGACAATGTTTTAGCTCCACCCATCGTTAACAAAATTTTAATCGCTCACGATTATAGTAAAGTGTTTTTTCCGCCCTATAGCTGGGCGTTGCATAAAAGCAAGAAAGTGCTCAGCTAGATTTGAAGTAAATGCTCTTCTACCAGAAAAATTCTAAATTCCTGGCTTTGAGAAGTTTTGTGCTGTCTAATCAACTCATCATTTTCAACTGCGTAACCATAGTCCCTGCGTGGTGATGGATGAGCATGTGAGAGAATTTTCTAGCTTTTATGAAACGCCCTGCTATGTGGGAAAACTCGCTTCACTGTGACCGTGCAGAACGAAAACATTACGGTATTTCAAACAAATTGAAAAAAAAATTCCCAACTTTTAGGAGCCTGTTCTTCAATCTAAATCCATGTTCTTTGAAGAAAGAACTTAAAATCATCTTTTTTAAAGATCTTGCTCGTGAGAGAGAGTACATTGTTTGACGATTGAAATGCTGGAGAAAAAGTAAATTGCCTCGTAACTGATAGTTACCTTTGCTCCTTGCGTTGACGAAGCAAGCAGGTTTAAGAGCGAAATGCTCTTCGAAAACAATAGGTAAATTGTCTTCTAGAGGATTTGAAAAAAAGTTAATTCTTACAGTTACGGTGAAACCACCGTTATTATATATCGTTAAAGCTGAAAATGTTCAATGAACTGGGCTGCCATGATCCTAAGGTGATCATCGACATTTATTTACATTAAAATACTATGAGATATACCCCCCCCCCCCCCAAACAGGCATACTCTGGTAGTGATAGAATTTAGAAAAGAAAATCATGAATCCTGGTGACAGCGATTTAACGGTTTGCACAGATAGTACTTTTTCGACAAAAAAAATTGTGCCACTATGCTGCATTATTTAAATACATTGCATACCACTGTAAAAATGTTATTCATTTTGTGTTAAATACTTTACAAACATAATTATAACAGATTTTTTTTATATGATTTAGTATGCATTTTTCTGGTACACACAGAATTCGAGCCACATAGATACAGCTTGCATTAAACATTTCTGTAAGGGCTCTATTCCTGAACTCTCATTAACTCTAAATCAGACATTTTCATTGGTTAGCATATTTAAACAGTCTTTAACTAAACTAATAGTTTAAATCATTCATTCTATTCAGCAACTGTGTATGATATGGTTAATAAACGTTTAATTAAGTAGAATTGCTGTGTATTTATTTCTGGCCATGGTAGTTTGTTTAACTCCAAATTTCTCAAACACGCAAATTTTCGGTTACTTTTTGTTGCATCGACTAGCCTTGCTTTTTAATTTTCGATCACTGAGACAAAAGTGTCGTTTTCCTCTAGAAACATTTACTCTGATTCGTTTGACTAGTGATTATATTGGCCAGATTGCAAATTAACTTATTTCGATCCAACAAACACCGCTAAATTCTAACGCCGCATGGATTCTTTATTGATTTAATACACAGTAACCTTTTGTAACTCGAGTTCGAAAATTGGCCATCCCAATACAATAAAATCCAGTTTATCTGAATCAAGCACCACCCCAAATGGTCCGGCTAAAGAGAAACCCGGATAACCAAAAATGCAATAATTATATAATGGCCCAATATACCTTCCATTCGCAGAAATTGCATGAGGTTGATTATTTTCTCTAAAGAAAGCCTTTGAGTTAAAAGAAAATTAGAGTATTAACCGAAAATTGGGATGCATGTTTCCGAATCGATCAAATTTCCGTAAACACTTTTATGTTTTGGAAAATGAAAAACTTCATGGTTAGTTGGGGGAATGAGCAGGAAACTAAATTAAACTCGAATCGAAACAATAATGGAATATTTGTGTAACAATATATGCATATACATGAACGAACATATTTGATTTGAATATTATCAAAGAAATAAAATAAAATGATATGGGAACAACACATCAACTAATTAAAACTTTAAAATCAAAGGCAGCCAAAAAATAGGCTTAAAAGTCCTTTAATAAAATATCCTTTTACGACGTACAAAATTACACGGCCAAAGCGCTTCAGTGGCGAAGAGCTTTGGCCGTGTAATTTTGTACGTTGTAAAAAGGAGATTATATTAAAGGACTTTTAAACCTAAATTTTGGCTGGTTTTTATCAAAGAAAGTTTAAGCAATGATAGAAGACCATTTTGTGCACATTTTAAATAAAGCTTTTAAGCTATACCAGTTTGAAAATGCGAGGCCGACTCTTTACCTTGCATTTAGATTTTTACTGAGTTCTTTTCATAGAAAATGCTGGAGATGGGGGAGGTCAACTTATGCCCTGTGTTTAGAATTTTACCGAGTTTTGTCTGAAAGTGAGTTATATGCAAGATTATACTTTAATTTCCAAAGAAAGTTTATGTAGTTAGTGATATAATCTTGAAAAAAAAATCGAACTCAAGGTAACTTATTCTTCCTCAGTTTAATTTATATATTTGTAAATTGACCTTAAAAAATCCGTGTTTTTGATCAGTGAAGATCTAAACTTGCTTTACCATTTTCAGTACTTTTCTTCTATACAAAATTTTCTCTACCTGTAAAAGCAAAAAATAAAAAGGGGGATCAAAATTATTCTATTGAAAGAAGGAAATAGCTTTGAGATCACTGGGGTCTGTGTTTTTTTTCTGTTATAGTAAAATTTTTCTATTATGAGGGCAAAACCGGCTTCTAAGAGTTCTCTTCGGTCGAAGTCGTTGGATATTATCAACGTGCCTTCAAAACATGCTTTAAAGATATTTTTTTAAATATATGTCTGGCAGGATTCACATCCGTGTCTATTGAATTTTGGGGAGAAACATAATTTGCTAGACCAGGAAACAGACTTAACTTTAATCTGTTTTACATTATGTATGTTTTTTTGTAATTATCTATGGCTCGTTGTATTATACATGCTGCCCAAGAAATCAAGAATTCCCATTATATATCACCGTATGTTGTACTTTGGGATTTACTTATCAAATTAAAGTTAGAGTGCAGATATTTTATTTATTAACCAGACTACTCAGCTCACCCAAAGGATGTCGAGCAGATACAAGGGATAGCCGAAAAAAACATAGGAAAACAATGCACAAATACAAACATAGACATACATAAACAATATACATAGACATACATAGATAATATACAAAAATACGTTCAATTTGTGTTCTATCTTTTAGCAAACTACTTTGGGCTACAGTAGTGATATCATACGAAATGGTAGTTGAGAACTGAATGGCCGGTGGTGCTTCCTGAATAAGCTTTTACTTAGCTAGACGAGATACAACTTAAGCCAGGCATCAGATATAGTTGGTAACTGGTGGCGGTTATTTGCAGGCACATTTGAATAAAATTGGAATCCAAGACACTCGTCTTGTTCGTTCTGTGGTTTCCATGCAATTGCGAAGATCGACCACCCGAAAGACTGCAAAAGAATCATCTGATTTTGCTGAGGCCATTTTTTCCACTAAATGGACTGCAAATTCATGTCTCTATTTTGCGGTAAGAAGATAAATTTAGAACTTTCCGAATGCTGGCATATGATAAAATATCTGATGTGGTCAACCCATAACTTTCCCTACAGACTCATTTTCTTGTTTTTTATTTCACTATGCATTAAATTGAATTTAACTGTAGAATATAACATGAATACTTTCCTGATATTGTATCCAAATTGAATTTTTGATGGATCTTCGTGTCATTTGGCAACTTTAAGGTCTTCAGCTACTAAAAATTCTGAAAAACTATAATATCTCGAGAGTATCTATCTATATATACTAATTGCCAAGTGTCCCTCTGTCTGTCTGTCCGTCACGCTTTTTTAGGCACTTCCCGAATAGATAGAGACTTGCAATTTGGTACACGGCTCAGTCGTCCGATAAAACCCACTGGAAAAATCGAATTTTTCGAAAAAGTTCTATAGAGGGGGGTGCCCCACACCAAAACGTTCGAAAAGTGAAATGATGGAAAAGCATGCTTTGCGATGAGATAGAGACTTCAAATTTGGTGTATGGGTAAATCGTTCGAAAAGGAGAAAGTGTGCAATTTCAGATTTCCAATATTTTCTACTTAAGGGGGTGCCGCACACTAAAACGTTCGAAAAGTGAAATGATAGGAAATCATGCTTTGTGATGAGGTAGAGACTTCAAATTTGGGGTATGGGTAAATCGTTTAAAAGAAAGAAAGTGTGCAATTTCAGATTTCCAATATTTTCTACTTAAGGGTGTGCCGCACACCAAAATGTTCGATTTACAGAATAAATGAGAAAACGCTTCTTTAAAATTTGATAGAGGCTTGAAATTTGGTATATGGGTTAATTATTTGACGGAAACACGCAAGAAGAATATAGTTTATCAAAAATGTTCATTTAAGGGGGTGCTCCAGAGTGAAACGTTCGAAAAGTGAATTAATAAAAAACCATGCTTCGAAATGAGATAGAGATATCAAATTTGGTGTAAGAGTAGATAGTTTGAAAGGAAGAAAGGGTAAAATTTCAGATTTCCAATATTTGCTACTTTAAGGGGTGCGCACACTAATATGTTCGATTTTCCGAATAAATGAGGCACGCTCCTTTTTAAATGTGATAGAGGCTTGATATTTGGTATATAGGCCAATCATCTGATAAAAAACACAAGACAAACAGAGAAAGAAATGCGCAAATTTAGTTTCCCAATATTTTCTTCTTTAGGGGGTTCTGCACACCAAAATACTCGATTTGTCGAATAAATGTGAAACGCGAATTATTATAAAATTTACATTATTCAGGGATTGCTTATTGCGAGACCATTGATTTTCAACGGGTATTCGGCTAGTTTCATCCTAAAGTCATAGGGTCAGTTTTATTCGCTTTGCTGTCAAAAATTACATGAAGAATAAGTATTTAATTAATATACAGAGGGTGTTCACACATTTTTGTAACAATTTTGAAAAAAATATATATAAACAAAGATAAGAATGTTATTTTCTAATATGTTCAATCTGATAGTCCTTTTGTTGAATTATCATATTACATCTTGATTTCCAAGATAAGAGAGCTTTTCTTAAAACATCAAAGTTGATTTTTTCCACTCCTCCACCACAATCTTCCAGAGTCCATCCAATGTTTTGGAATGCCGCTTATAAAGAGCTTGTTTTAAAAGTCCAAATGCTCAGAAATCTGTAGGAGACACGTCGGGGGACTTGGGTGGGATGCATTTAAATGGAATAGCCTCAATTTCGGTTTCATTTCTCAGTTTTTCAAAAAATATAGCAGTAGATTTAGAGGTATGGCTGGTAGCCTCATCCTGATGGAACTTATCACAGTGAAGATTGTTTGGGTAAAGTGATGGAATGTCTTTTTTGAAAACAGGTATTAAAACATATTTCTGGTAGTAATCCGAGTTAGTTTTGATATTTTTTTCTACTATCGTTATTTTAAGTTTTCCGTTATAAGAGAATCCAGCAATAACCATAAAACCTTTAGCAAAACTTTCCTTGTTATCTCTGAACCAACCTTTCTTGGGTATGAATTTTTTACTCTTTCCCCCAGCCAAATGTAAACTTTGACGTTTCTTTCCTTTTTTATTAATTATGTCACTTAATTTACGTGTAGAAATATTAAAACTATGCTTTTCACATCTTTTTTAATAATCGAATAAGAGTATTATAATTTAATAAGAGTATTTCTCTTCGGAAAGCGCAAAAATATAGCCTTCGATCCATTCTTTATTTCCTAGCGACATTTTAAAGCTAAGAATATTTTTAATGATGCAGACGATAATTAAACCCTATTCCGACTTGATGCCAGTCAGGTTTTTTTTTTCATTTAAATTTAATTTATGGTTAAAGTCAAAATCGTTACAAAAATGTGTGAACAAACACCCTCTGTATTTCAGTAATTTTAGTTATTTATTTCAGATATTCACGAGTTTTGCGGGCCATTTCGCAAAAAAAGTTCGACTCTATTTTTCCGAAACATGCCAAAATTTAATCAATATCGATATAACTTCCAAGAGGCATAACTACTAAATTTTAAGAAATTTCATTATTTTCGTCATTAAAAATTACGTATAAAACAAGTAATTTGATACATTTGTAGTGTTTTATTTTAAATTTTGCCAATTTTGCGGTCCATTTTGCAAAACCAGGTAGATTATTATTATTTTGTTTATGAATCGTACCGAAATCTAACCAGTACCACAAGCGACTTATCTACCAAATTTTCTAAAATGTAGTTAATTACTTTCTTAGCTAGAGTAGATAAATACGACTTTTGCGAGTAATTTCGCAAAAGAAGCAGGTTCTTTTTTCCCGAATTATATTAAAATCTAATCATCACAAGGGCAACCCACAATGGACTTATCTATTAAATTTTGTAAAATTTGTTCAATTTGTGTTTGAACTAGAGCAGATACATACGATTTTTGAGGCCTATTTCTTGGGGGGGAAAAAAAACGTTCCTTTTTCTCAAATCGTACCAAAATCTAATGAGCACCAGGTTAGCCTAATAATCAGTTACGTACCACATTTTATAAAATTTGGTCAATTAGTTTTTGAGTTAGAGTTTATACATACATTGCACAGACAGCACATATACTCACACACCACACAAACGTCAAGCTAAAATTAGTTTTCTCGTGCTCTAGGGCTGTTGAAACGCGTAGATTCTACGAAAACTGGAGTTGTGATTTTCGACACGAATCCAATACTTTCCCTATACATTACCATGTATTGGAAGAAAAGTGATATATATATATGTAATCGAATATAAACACTTTGCTCATCATGGTTTTGAAAATATAAATATACATATTTTGGACATTAAAACAAATACTGCTGATAGATTATTCTTTGAAAACTTCTATATTAAATCACATTGTACTCTGTTTCCATATGGATTAAATCAATTATATCTCAATGGTAATATTGTTAAGAATAATTTTGTAGATAATAAATATTCTATTTTAAATCACCTTTTTTTTAATCCTCTTTTACAAAATAGTAAATTGGCTAAACTCAAAAGATTTAAACGCGGTAAAGGAAGCTCCTCCCATCATGATTTTAAAGCGGAGATTAAAAGTATGCATCAACGATTCAATAACACATTTCAATGGAAATTTATTAAATCATGGGTATTTGCAGTTAAGAAAAAACAATTAAACACAGTTTATGCTATTTTCTTAAAGTTAAATCTTACTAATGAACATTTTAATCATATTTTCTATGATTTGCTCATTACTAGATCAAAATATTTAAAAATAAAACTTAATCAATTTCATAATAATAACTGTTCTAATTCTTATTGTGTAATATCATTTAAGCATCCTATTTATAATTCCATAAACTTTAAGAATTTATTTAATCACTTCCATCATCTTTTGCCTGTAAAGGATTTGAATGTTACTAAAACTTTTAAATATAACAAGCCTATTGGAAGAACCATTTTTAATTACAATGCAATTTCAAAATCTCTCTCAGTCGACATAGATTCCTCAACAAATGTAGATGGTGAATGTATTTGTAGTGTTGATAATTATGCTGAATTTATTAATCCACACTTGGGTCATATAGTTACTGGTAACTTAGCCGTTGTAAAAGATAAATCTTTAAGAACTATTATGTCATTTGGCACTAAATTCAGGTTACCTTCATGTAATAATTCTAAACAAGTCTTAAAGTCAATCAATCTGGACCTTGATAAATTTATTTATGGATTAGCTTCTAAATATACTCAGCCTTTAGAGGCATTTAATATGTGGAAATTTACTATTTTGAGATCTATTAAAAATGCCATTTGTAGTATTAATTTATCTAGATCTATATATAATATGGATAATATAAAGCAATCTGTTAATAATTTACATAGATCTTTTGTTGTTACTTATGTTGATAAAGCCTCCAATAATTGTGCTATTATTTGTGAAAAATTCTATATTCAATATCTGCTAGATTGTTTAAAAAATAATAGTCTATTTAAAATTGATTCACACTCTCTTAATAGTATCAAATTGAAAATTATCAATATGTATAGTGATTTAGATATTAATAATAAATTTTTGACATTTCCATATATTGTGCTTATACCTAAATTTCATAAAAATCCTATTAAATTTAGAACTGTTACTAGTGGTCATAATTCATACTCTACTACTGCTAGTAAATTATTACTAAATTATTTAAATGTACTTAATAGTAATTTACGAGATTCTGGTGATAGCTACATTATTCTAAATAACAGTAAAGAATTAAAAAATAAATTAAAAACGCTTGGTAAAATAATAGGATTTCAAACTTTTGATTTTAAAGATCTTTTTAATAATATTAAGATCACTGATCTATATGATGTCATTTTAGCTTTATATAATGCTTATATTACTAATCATTCTAATCTTACTAAATTTACCAATTTTCCTAAGCTTCTCCATTTTGTTCTTTTCAATAATTATATCTTTCAAGGTAATAAATTATACTTACAAGTCTCAGGTGTTCCACAAGGTGGCTGTAGTAGCAGTATGTTAGCTAATTTATACCTATATCAATATGAAAAATTCTTTACTTCAACAGATTATAAAATTTATAGATATGTAGATGATCTGATTTGTCTTGTATTTACTGATAACTATGTCATAGATATAGATTTCTATCCGGATAATTTGGAATTAATACCTAATGAAACTTCTATTAGTAATAATATTTATTATTTGGATTTAAATCTAATTATAGAACCTGCTCTTGGATAGTTACTAATTTATATGATAAAAAAGATTTTTTTAAATTTAATATTAATAAATTATTGCCTTTTAATTCCTGCAACTCGATTCAATTGTTCAGAAATATTATTCTTAATCAACTTTTTAGAATTTATAGATTATCAGATAAAAAATTTCATGCTTTGCACATTAATAACCTCAAAATTACCAGTAAAATGTATCAATATCCTGCTTATTTAGTAAATAGTATAGTTAATAAGTTTCGATTAGCCTAAAATTCTCTTATTCTCCCCTTATTATCTTATTTTAGCTGTACTTCTTCATTCTCTTGAAATTATATTTTCATCTTTTTATCTTGAAGCTTTAACTGTTGAATAACTCAATTTATTGCTTTTGCGCAGTACTGTTTTTATTACTCTCTTTGGCAACAGCAATTCACATCTTTCTTTTTGGCATATGGCAACATTGCTCTAGTCATATTTTGCTCGTCATGGTTGCGCTGATGAGGTGTGTTTTGAGGTATTTATGTTTCCTTTATTGTTCCATTCTATATGCTTGTCGTCCATATAACACAAGTTTATAGATAAAATCTATCTTGTGTTTCAGAAACAAGCATTTTTGTGTTCATTTCGAAGGGATATATGGACCCGAAGAGAATTTTTTCGAAATGAACGTATCGTAAGCCTAAATCTCTTCCATGTGCAAGCTTTATTGCTTGATTTTTTTGTTTTCTTATTTGCATTCCTCATTTTTGAAATTTGTTGATTGTCTTTGTCTTTATGACCTGCATTACGCTTTATTATTTCCTCTTTATGTCTTAATTTCTTATATTTCTTTGTATTTTGTAGAAAATTTTGGAATAGTGTATTATGAGTTACTACATACATTCTAACTTTGGATTTACTAATTTATATATATATATATATATATATATATATATATATATATATATAT